>CM074580.1:48367546-49653260 GCA_037305975.1 Chrysolophus pictus
TTTAGTTGTTGATAAGTGTTTACACCAAATCAAGGGCTTATTCACTCCTAACATTTAACAGTCTAACATCAGTCCCAAAAATCCTTCTGAAAAGTACAGGATATCTCAAAAGAGAAATTATACTCCATTTTGATTTTTAATAGGACATCAGCAACTATAGTTCCAGAAAGATGCTTTTTGCTCATGTTGTATTACCTGGATGTGGACAGCTTCAGAGCTTGTAAACATCTGTTCATATGTACACATAGGAGAGAAAACCTTTCCCCTCAGCATGCTTCAGCGCAGGGCTAGAAAGACAGGCAGAATTCTCCCTGCAGCTGACAGGTCTGCTGCTCTGGCCTGGTAACAGATCCCAGAACTGAATGTGAGCCTTCAGTGCCAATTCTTTCCTACTTCAAGAAGTAAGGAACACAGGAGGCATGAGTAGAATTGCTGAACAGTACGGGAAGGGTAGAGGACAGGGATAGACTGAACAACCAGAATAGTCATTGGTAGAAAAGCCAATGTAGGACAAGTAGCTAAAAACAGAAAAAGGGAACAGAGAAGGTTATGGCAGACAAAGGGCGAGTACAAGAATGTAAAGCAATGTTAAAAACACTCTTGGGCACTGAACTTGTCTTTTAATTACTAAAATACAAACCTCTTCAAAGTGGGGCTCCAAATAGATCATACTAAAGCTATACAACATCACTGGAGCACATTTCAGGTAACATCACAAAGTAGTTTAATTTTAGAATTTACACTCAGTATTCTCAGTTAAAGTACTATTAAGCACCTGAAATCAGGCACAGGAAGCTGAAGCCTCTCTAAGTTAGCTGGCAAAGGGTAGCTAGAATTCAACTCTTAATCCCTTGTTTGCTATGAAAAAAACGGTGCCACCACTGGTTTACCAGCACTCACGCAAGTCTACAGTGACTAGAAAAGAGAATGTTGAACCACTGCTACACGCATGCAGTCTGCAAAGAACAAGCTTCATCATTCTCTCCTTATCCTGAAGCTAAGATGGGGTCAGTTGTATGCAGATACAACTGCAATACTGGGAAACAGCCACTCTGCAGAGTAGCAGTAAAATTAGTTCCTACAATAAGCAAAATCCTTATTTGATCTGCTCACAAAGAACACTGACACCAACAAGTCCAGCTAATTATTTGGGAGCAAATCTCAAACACATTCAGTTTTCTAACTAGAATCCAAGAGAATACCCAGGGCAATATTCTGGCCTGGGATAGTGAAGATGCTCCTAGATCTACATAATACCACAGTCCTGTCAGTTCGACTTCTGTTTCACTTCAGTTGAAAGTTAGATATTACATTCAAGACTGCCTCAAATTAATAATTTCTTACCAAAAGTTTAATTCAAAAGTAAATCAAAATGCTGAAGGGTAAAGAAGAGTGCCTAAATCCAAGGCAACATCCCAGATCTATGTACATATTTTATAATTACTATCACCAGCTTGCTAATTCTGAACTACTATACTGAGAGCTGTAGTACTGTACATCCACCCTCACCCACCTTCTGCAGAACTTACTTAGGCAGAAGGAATGCTGCTTACTATAAACACCTCGCTGATCTTCAAGGGAAGACAACTTACTAGCTGCCATGCAGGAAACAAGCCAGGCTCTTTCTTAATGATTAATAGATCCATCGCCTCTCCTTTGAACCATCTCCTCAATAACTGTTTAACCAGAAAAGTAAAAAATAAGTGCAGAAAATAGGTAAATGGACTGTTAAATTCTACCACTTCACTCCACTTCTGTCATTTTGTTGCTTTGAATTTAGCTCTTCCTGAGGACAAACAGATTTTCTGCAAATTCCTTCCGAGCAGAATTAATGAAAAAATTTTTTTCAATGTTTTTGAATGTCTGTTTTTATTTCAATTATTAACCTCATGTCACCATAACGCAGCTTTTAGGAATGAAGCTAATTACCCAGTTGACTGCAGCTACCAGGACACAGCCTAAACAGCCCAGGCTTCCAGAACTACTTGGTGCTCGTGCCACAGCCATGAGGGCATGCTCTTGAGCAGCGGTCTACTGTACACTCACATGGTGATGGGGATCCCCTGTGACCTCTAACACCCTCACACCACCTCTTTCTTTCAACAAAGAACTACAACACTCATTTACTGAGGACTACCCAATATGTCAGTTAAACCCCATGATCACCACCACCATGGTGAAATATAAAGCTCTAGATACATAGATTTCCTGTGTTACGGAGGTATTTTCAACTGTTCTTCAGTCCAGCTAGTTCAACATAACTCAAAGCTCTATCAAAGCACAAGTTGACATGCTTGAGCTTCTACCATATTAAGTTACTTAACAGAGTAAAGTTATCTGGAAGAATCCCTGCCTTCTCACCATCACACCATTCCCTGCAGCTTGTACTTACTAGCTTGTTATTTTACACCAGGAACCAGATGCAAGGCATTCAGAACAGTACAGCCATTTACTCACCTACAGTAGTTTCAATACACTGTGTCCTTTTATTTGGTTTTTAAACAAGCTTACAACTGAAAGCAGAAGAGTTAAGATGTTAAGGTAACGTTACTAACACCCACAGAACGGAGGCATCTTTTGAAGAGACAGGTGGTCATATTGCACACCCTCAGAAGGGAGAAAGAATTTGCACTCAGCTTCATCTCACGAGCAAAATTAAGTTCACAGAAGAGAAAGTACCAGGCTTCTCATCCCAAGCTCCACGCCGCAAAGAACAGCTTCCAGAAGGAAGGCTGAGGTTGTCCTGACAGCTCAGTGCAGCGTTCGGGCAGCAAATCAATTGCAGATGGAAAATTTAGGAAGTCGTTCAGAACTAAAGACAATTGCGGAGCACAGCTTCACTTAAGCAACCCGTAGCGAGCGTGCTGGGAGGGAAGAGGATGAGGAACAGCTGTGCAAAGTTGGGTTTCAGCAGCCTCGGGGGGAGGCAAGCCGCCCAAGGAGCGACCTCCGCGCAGGCAAACAGCTGAAACGGTACTCGCAAGAAGTATCTGACGGCAGCCCCGCCGGAACCGGCGCTGGGGAGCGGGAGGGTCGGCGGGAGCGAACGGAGGGAGCGGGCAGCGTGTGAAGCGCGGCACGCGCAGGGATTACATCACGGGGAAAGCAGCTCCAAGCGGGGCGTCCCGCTCCGGCCTCCGAGGGCGAGGCTGAGCAGAGGGGCTCGCGCGGGGCTCCGCTCAGGCTGACCCAGGCGGAGCGGCGGAGGAGGGAGAAACGCGGCGGCGGGCGGGAAGCGGCGGGCCGGCGAGGCCTGGGCCGGCGGAGCGCGCCCGCGGCACAGGAAGGGAGGCGGCGGGGCGGGCCGCGGAGGGAAGGGCTGCGGGAACGAGCCCGCCGCGCGGGAGGCCGACGCCCGAGGGGTTCCCGGCACGACCTCCACTTACCTCCCGCGCGGAGCGGCCGCGGCCTCGGCTGCTGGGAGCGGCGCCGAACCCAGGCCGTCCCTCCGCCGGACGCCGCTGCCCGCGGGTGGGGAGGCGGAGGCCGAGCGAGGCCCAACCCCGCGCAGCCAGCGCACGGCCCCGCCCCCGCGCCGCCATTGGTCCAACAGCGGCCACACGGGAGGCTCCGCCCCCAGCGGGACGCTCGGCGACCAATCCGTACGCTCTCCTGTCGACCCTAAGAAAGGGCATGGCGGCTCTCCCATCGGCTGCGAGTTATCCCACGCCTTCTGTCGCCCATTGGCTCGCGCCGCTTGCAATCTTGTCCCCTAGGCCCTTTGATTGGTCCGTTCTAAGGCCGGGGCTGACCGTCGCGGGACTGCTCCTCGCGCCTAGCAGACACTGAAAAAGACGGGATTGGTTGCTGGAGAGTTCTGCCGCTTCTCATTGGCCGCCGCGCGGCGGCCGCTCAGGGCTCGCGCGCTGCGCTCCGGTGACGTTGAGGTGACGACGCAGCGAGCGGCCTGGCCTGCTTCCCAAGATGGCGGCGCGCAGAGCGCGGGGGCCGCGCTGTCGTTAGAGGCCCGGCGCTCCACACCGCTCCGCTGCTCCGCGCGAGGCCTGTGAGTGCGCGGGGCGCGGGCGGCATCTCCCGGACGTACGGCGTGCGGGAGTCCGGCCCTGAGGCACGGGGCGGGGGGAGCGGCGGCACCGGGAGCCTCTGCGAGCGGGGGAGGTGGGACGGAACCGGGTGCGAAGGCCGCTTCGTGAGGGAAGTGCGAGGGAGCCGCGGTCGGAGGCCCGAGGGCTTCTCGGCGCTGGCGGGGCGGCCAGGAGCGCCGTGTGGCGGTTCGCTGTGAAGGTTTTGGGGCTGCGGGGCTGTGCAGGCGGAAGTGCTGTGAGAGAAGCGGGCCCGGCTCGTTAAAAAGCTCGTTAAAGTCGCGGCCGAGCGCGAGGAGGAGGAACCGTAACGGCTGTTAATGAGGGGGGAGCCGGAGAGAGCTGTGAGCGGCTGTGGGCTGTGTGTGACAGGGCTGTCAGTGGCACGGGGAGACCTGAAGGCCCTGCAGGGCAGCACGAGGTGCTTTCTTTCCTTCTGACAGACAAACTTGCCGAGATGAAGGGAGGCAGGTTATTGCTTTGTTTGTTTTTCTTTTTCTCCTTCTGGCTGTTCGTTTGTTCTGCCATCCGTTTTCGAAGTGGAAACATCTGGAAAATCAAACTTCATCAGATTTGAGCAGGCGTACACCTGGGTCTTCCTCTGACCATTTTGCTTGGAGGAAATCTGTTGCATCATATTGTAATGGGCATTTGTTAGTGGAAGCTCTGCCAGCGTGCATGGCAATTTGGGCACAGTATCTGTAGTTTATTGAATTATAGTAGAAATAGACTCGTGCCCAGAAGAAACAAAGGCACCGTTGTAAACTCCCTCTGTAAATTGTGGAAGGGCTGAGCAGCACTCACAACTCTGACACCAGAAAGCTCTCTGCAGAGCTTTAGTGCTGTTTGTATGGATACATGTAATGCTGGTCAACGTGCTCTGACTGTAATCTGCTGCCTTATTTTGGTGTGATTTTAGGTGGCACCTTACCATACAGACCTATCTCGGTTGCCTTGATCTTCATATGTGAAAGAACATTAATCTCTACTGTACTGTTTTTTTTCTTAACTAATTCAAATGCAGATCACTTCACAAAGGTTTTAGCCAAGTGTTGCCATCCTGGTCATGTTTTCAAGAGACCCACTGGGTGTTTAAATTGCCTTTCAGGATGACCTAACATAAGTGTCCTGGTTACAAAGAGTGATCTGATTTCATCTCCCTCCCTCAGCTGTTGAAATCTTGCTGCTGCCATCACTAAATTATTTTTTCTTATTTTGTGGACAAAATAGATTAAAGTTTTTCTACAGAAAAGTAGCAGGTACTTTCGATAAGACGTTGTTGAAGTTTCTCTATCAAAGAATAGCAAAAATAATCATAAATATGTCTAGTCTTTGAATTGCATTTACAATATACAGGGAAGATGAGAGCACGGTTAAATATTACTCATCTTTGAGCATGGAAAAAGAGTCCCCTCCATTTTTAAATAAGTTCTTTTTGCTTTTCTTAAAGGTTCTGAAGCTCCTAAGCAGAAACTTTTCTGAAAACTTACCAAGCAAGAACAGTTCTGTTTTAATAAATGAAGGAGAATAAAGAAAATTCCAGCCCTTCTGTAAACTTGGCAAATCTGGACCATACAAAGCCATGCTGGTACTGGGATAAGAAGGATTTGGCACATACACCTTCACAGCTTGAAGGGCTTGATCCAGCCACCGAGGCACGGTACCGCAGGGAAGGTGCAAGGTTCATATTTGATGTGGGAACACGTCTAGGGCTGTATCCTTTAAACTCCTGATAGAGAGAAATGTGTCCATGAATGGGGGTTGGAAGAATTAAATATTGCAGAATATGTGTGGTTTGCTGTTCAAATGTTTCTTCATCGTGATTCAAAAATCTTTTTGAGTGCTGCTTCATAGTTTTAGCCATTCATTGGGTAATCGAGGTGTTTTCTGATCCCCTCTGGCAATAGAGAAGCAAAAGAGTACAGTCTTGTCAATTACGGATATTCTGGCAGTTACCAGATGTGGTCTCTTCCAACACAAATTACATGAGTCCTCAAATTTTGAATTTTGTGTTCATTTTTCTACATATTTTAACTTTGGAGATTCTGACCTGTGATCCACCTCCCCCTGCTTTTTCTTTCTTAAAGGTTGGGCTCTACAACTTTGTATATGTTGGTAATTTTTCCCCATTGTCTCACCTCATGGATACCACTTAAACTTTTTGTTTCCTATATTCCTGTTACTTCTTTTAATCCCATGAGTTCTTTGTTTAATAAATTTTGAAGATAGAATTTTGCATTTATTCTGACAGGGAAGAGTAGGGAGCCTGTTCTGATTGAAGCTGTATTTGTAGGTATGAATATTTAGTAACTATTTTCTGCAGTAACAGTTTCATGTGAAGTGATACTCATGCAAAGTGATACTTTTGCTCCTGTTTGTGCCTACCCTCTGCTTTTGAGTTTTTTGAGGCTGGTAGTGCTTATCATGCATGGATGTGATATGGTTTTTTCTTACTCCCAGTAAATGCTTTAGGTATTGGCTGCATCTGGACTGAATTTGCACAGTCCTAAGGAGGGTTGTGGCTTCTGTTTTTCCTTTAATTGCAGTGTTTTTCAGCCAGTCACTGAATGGACAGTTTCTAGAGATACTTGATATATCAGAATGTATCTTTTCCATTGGGTATATGTGGTTTTAAATTTGTTCTGTGACTTGCTTGAAGTTCCTTATCCTGCACCACAGACACTATGATACTCTAGCAACTGGAATAATTTATTTCCATCGGTTTTATATGTTCCATTCCTTCAAACAGTTCCCAAGATATGTAAGTATTTACCATATTGATTACCTAATGCTATGATGATGTGAAGGATAGGCCATCTGAAATGACTATGAGTCAAGGGTATTGCTGCTTGCCACAACTCTCGATGATTAAAAATGAACTTCTTATCTCTTAATCAACACAACTCCTGTTTGTTCACACATTTTTATGGTTGGAAATGTGTTTGTGTTGGTAACGTCTTGCTGATGCTTTTCTGTCACAGCTGATACAAGACAAATCCTAGTTAGGGTCTCTAACCAAGAAATAAAGTTCTATAAAATGGTCAGTCCTCCAAATTCTGTCCCTTTCTTTGAGACTGAAAAGCTTAAATTAACACTACAGTAATATTAGAAGTCAATGTGCTTGTTAAATCTTTTCTGGGAAACCTCTACAGATCTGTTAATGGAAACTGACAGTGCTTTAATAATGTTGTACTGTACTGACTCTGCAGACAACTCTTTGAAAGCACTTTATTTTTTAGGTGACAGGAGCCTGCTGTCTCTTCCTGGCAGGGAAAGTTGAAGAAACACCTAAGAAATGTAAAGATATAATTAAAACAGCCCGTAGCTTGCTAAATGATGTACAGTTTGGACAATTTGGAGATGATCCAAAGGTAAAAAAAAATACTCACATTGAACTTGTTGTCATTCTATTGTACCCAGCAACGCAACATGCCTTAAAACACTGGTTGGTTTTCAGTTGTTGCAAATTTCATGTTGAACATGCATTTGTGGCTCTTTTGGGTAACATAGTAGGAATTATGAAAACAATTCTTGCTAATAGAGATAGTTCTTGCTAATACAAGTGAAGACTACTGCAGTGAATGTTTATATAAAAAGCTTATATTTGATTTCATGTGAGCTCTGGTGTTATTTTGCAATTTAAAATAAATCTAGATTCATTGTGGTCAGAGCTAGAAATGCTGTCAGGACATAAATCACACTGGGCAGGCTTAACGTGGCTGTAGGAAAGAACCAATTGCAAATCTCAAGTCAAATAAGAGCATCTCAAATGTTTTAAGGTTCCTGTTTATAATACTTAGCTTAGCAAAACTAAGCTTCTCTCAAAATTGTTGTTAATTGTGTATTGTAAATGCAAGACAGATCTAAAACTAGAGAGATACGGTGGAAGCTTACCTTTTTGTTTTGTATATTGGACAGTTTTATGCTATATCTACTTCAGTTCTTTGTTGCATATAGGAAACACAACTGCCCTGTTGCATTTAAAACACAACTGCCCTCTGCCCCAAATAACTCTGAAGAAAAAGTATCTGGATTTAAAAGAGTGATTAAGTTGGAAAGGTTTCTGTTCTCCTTGGAGACAAACCCTAATCAAGCAAAAGCAGGCAAACATGTTTGCACAGAGATGCTCTGTAGTCATACTTCATACCAGCATAAAATATCTGTGAGTAAAAAAAGGTCTAATATTATGGCTACCTTGTTGTGTGTTGTAGGAAGAAGTGATGGTCCTTGAAAGAATCTTACTACAAACAATAAAGTTTGATTTGCAGGTGGAACATCCATACCAGTTCCTTCTCAAGTATGCTAAACAACTCAAAGGTAAAATGCTACAGGGTCAGTGAGTGCTGCCTGTCCTTAATTTATGACATTTTATTTACATTAATAGTGCAGGTGTGTTCTTGTTTGCTTTTCTGGTAACTTTATTTCTTTTACTTCTTCTGATTGTTTTTCAGGAGACAAAAATAAAATTCAGAAGCTGGTTCAAATGGCATGGACGTTTGTCAATGACAGGTGAGATGGTACTGGGAAATGCTTTGGAAGTTAAATGGTTACTGTTGCTTACTCTATTCTGTGTTGAGATATTTCTTTGATATTTCTTTGCCTATTATATGTTTTCTGCTCATAATGAGGACAGCTGAGTTATTTTTTGATCTAGGTTTTTTTTACTTTTTATCTTTACCGTGGTATTTCCATTGAGCAGAGGATCTAGGGTGGCTGCAGAAGTAGTCCATTAAAACCTTGATATTTTATGGGAATGACTTAATATTGCAGTCAGAAGCAAACAAACCAAAAAAAAAGATGTTTATTGAAAAGACCAACACAAATTATGGATGTCAAGACAGAGTCTGGCTTCTTGCCCAGCCTGAGGCATGTAGTTTATACTGTTCATTGCAGGGGAGTTGGACTAGGTGACGTTTAAAGGTGACTTCCAAATCAATAGATTCCATGAATCCAAATATACTACTGGATTGCATGCCAGAGGATAGCAGCTATACTCTCCCAAGTTTTGTACGCTGATCTATTTGGGATTATGTGGTGTTTATAAATTCCTAAGTATCCCATTTGCTTTCAGTCATCTGTAGCTTACTGGAGAGAAAATTGATTTAAACTACTGCATAGGTTACTATTTTGCTGCATTTAAGGAACTAGTAATGAGTCCATCAGCTGTCAGGAACTTAGTTGGCTTGGTCCTATAGAGAAGAAAAAGGGAAAAGGGGAAAAAGAGGAAAAGAAACAGGAATCATAGAATCATAGAATGGCCTGGGTTGAAAAGGACCACAATGTTTCAACCCCCCTGTTATGTGCAGAATCACCAACCAGCAGACCAGGCTGCCCAGAGCCACATCCAGCCTGGCCTTGCTCCAGCGATGGGGCATCCACAGCCTCCTTGGGCAACCTGTTTCAGTGTGTCACCACCCTCTGAGTGAAAAAATTCCTCCTAATATCTAACCTAAACCTCCCCTGTCTCAGTTTAAAACCACTCCCCCTTGTCCTGTCAACATCCATCCTCCTAAACAGCCATTCCCCCTCCTGTTTATATGCTCCCTTCAAGTACTGGAATGCCACAATGAGGTCTCCCCAGAGCCTTTTCTTCTCCAAGCTAAACGATCCCAGTTTCCACTACCTTTCTTCATAGGAGAGGTGCTCCAGCCCTCTGAAATGTTAGTTTACTATTAAAAACCCGTGGCTTTGATTATGACACAAATGTACTCAATTACTATCAATATATAAGTTAGTTTAGCATTAACTTTGACAAAGGCTATCCAGGAGATAACCTCTGACAGTTCTTATGGTTTGTTTTAAAACTTACATCCAGTTTGCTTGATGGGTTGCTTCACAATTTCATGCTGGCTGTTCTGCTTTTTTAGTATTTTACATTTGCTTGAAAAGCATGCAGAAAATCTAAAATCCAATTTGAGCATCAGTCCCTAAGCAGTGAAATGCAATGACAGCACACTTCAGTAGCAGTGAACATAAATATTGTGTTTAGTTAACGCTGCAGGTGAGACTGCTTTGCCATGTGGCTGCCCACACTGGAATATAACACTGCCTGTTCCACTCCCAAGTCATGCTAGTTTTCTGTTTTAGAATTCCAAACTCAGTAGAGTGTGGTGTAGTACTTTTGCGAGCATCTGCTCTTTGTATTCTGTGTGTCTGAAATTGCTGTGGTAAAAGAGCACGGTGCAGGAACAGCTTAGTTGTGTAAACTCATTGCACTTAAGAGGCTGTTTCTAGGTTTCTCCATTCAATTTGTCTGAGGTGTTTCACAGAATCACACAACATCACAGAATGGCCAGGGTTGGAAGGGACCTTAGGATCATGAATCTCCAACACATGCAGGGCCACCAACCTCCCCATTTAATAGTAGACAAGGCTGCCCAATCCAATCTGCGCCCCATCCAATCTGGCTTTGAACGCCTCTAGGGATGGGGCATCCACAACCTCTCTGGGCAGCCTGTTCCAGCACCTCACCACCCTCTCTGTAAAGAACTTCAGTTCTTTATGTTTAAGTGCAGTGGGAGTTGATGCTGTTAGTTATAGCTGTTGTACATTAAATTTCTGTTTGTTTTTTGTATCCCAGCCTCTGCACTACTCTGTCACTGCAGTGGGAACCTGAGATCATTGCTGTTGCAGTTATGTACTTAGCAGGCCGGCTGTGTAAGTTTGAAATACAGGAGTGGACTTCAAAACCAATGTACAGACGATGGTGGGAGCAGTTTGTCCAAGATGTTCCTGTTGATGTTCTGGAAGGTATAAGAAACGTTTGCCAAAAAGAGACGAGTATTTCTTTCAACTGCGTGATCTAAATCATAAGTAAATGCATGTTGCTTTCTTTATGGGCTTTTAGTGCTATGTCCTAACCAGATTTTTAACTGAACTTTTTAAATGATGATTTTAGTCTGGTTATCATGGTTAGTTTTCTGATCAGTGTTTGCTTTACTAATTATTTAATTTGTTTAGTTTATAACACAGCTAATTAGCTGCTAATCTATGATGTGTTGTTTTGGTGTGGTGTTTGTTTGTTTTCACTTGTTATTCCTTTTCTCCGCATTTTTAAATATTCAGTTCTGTGAGCACTGGAACTAATGCAGCCTGGTTTCTAGCAAATTACACCAGGGTTGCAGTCATTGAAGTTTATTTTCAGTAAAGAGCTTAGTTGATTATGGTGAGTTAAGTGTACGTTTGTACATTATGAGTTGATTATAATTGAGTTTTATTTCTTTCTTTTTAAAGACATCTGTCACCAGATACTGGATCTGTACTCACAGGGAAAACAGCAAATGCCTCATCATACTCCTCATCAGCTGCAGCAGCCACCATCTCTTCAGTCTACACCTCAGACACCTACAGTACAACAATCACAGCAGTCCCAGGGTTCAGAGCAGTCGCAGACTCAGCAGCAAAAAGAGTCACAGCAGTCATCACAACAACAGCAGCAGCAGCAGCAAACACAAGCACAGCAACCTAAAAAACCTTCTCCCCAGCCAAGTCCTCCTAGACAGATTAAAAGACCAGCAGTAAGTTTAACTTTGATCTTCAACTTGCATTTTATTTTTAAGCTTATCTGGTGTCACTTTTATTTAAAGGCTCTGTTGTGCAGCAGATTTGTTTGCTTTAAGAATCAGCCAGGTAATTAATTTTTTATGGTAGACTTCTGTTAGTTATATGGCAAGAATGTCAGCGTAGAACAGCCTTGTCAGTTTTGGCATACCATATTCTCGTTTCACTTGAGGCAAAACCAAGTGGACAGACAT
The DNA here is from genome assembly GCA_037305975.1 of Chrysolophus pictus. NCBI lineage: Eukaryota > Metazoa > Chordata > Aves > Galliformes > Phasianidae > Chrysolophus > Chrysolophus pictus. The sequence continues at coordinate 48,379,344 of CM074580.1, forward strand.
CTAAGGCAACATCCACTACTGAGGTTCGTGGTTCTGTGCCATCTAAATTTGTTGTGTTGCTGTAGAGCAAGCTTAATTAAAGAAATGTGTCTATTTTCTATTACTACCTCATCTTTAAAAATAAGAAACTTCATGAGCAATAGAAGTAAGTACTCCAGATGCCTTTGCAAGGTCTTTTGCAAGTTATATTTTACAAAGTATAGCCTGCTGCTAGAGGAAGAAAAGCTGTGCTGTGAAATATGTGGTTCTTGCCCTGAGTACTAGCTTTAGAGTTTTTCAGGATAGAAAACTGATTAAATGTGTTCCAGAGCTTGAAAACTGAGAGAGCTCTTTATAGACGGTGTGTATTGGTTTTCATGATTTTTCTACTCTGCTTGGGTTGTTGGATCTGTAGGGCAGGGAACTTTTTTCTTACTTTTATTCAACAAAAATGTGTAGGATAGTTTGGCACTTTAGAAATCATAGACAACAGTTGGGATTTCTCTGGGTGTCTCCATCCCGATTGGAAGTTTTTAGAAATGCTTGTTCTAAATGTCTTCATTTAAAGCATTACCGATTGCACCCCATCCTATGCACTAATGAACTATCTAATGGGGACAAAAGCAGTGTCTTCAGCATGAGCAGTGTCTGTTGTACTTTAGCAGTGCTTTCTGGTTGAGTCCTCAGAGCTCTTTGAAGTCAGAGGTTGAGCTCCACCATCTAAGAATTAAGGAAGCGAGTAAAAATGCAGATAAAAAGGTGAGCCTGATGGAGTGCAGGCATCCAGAACAAAAATAGAGTAAAGCGTGACTACAGGACTCTGCTGTTCTTCTGTAAAACAGCAAAAATTGAGAAAAAAAATGCGATGATCTGAACTCATCTTTTCTCCAGAAAAAAGTCCGGGAGAGCAAAATTTGTAACATTTGAACAATTTAGTTGGTGCTTCTGAAATATACTTCAGTTAGATGAACCACAAACCTTTTTAAAAAATGTTTGCCTCCTTCTATAAATAGAGCTTTGCATGGCATCTCTTTCACTTTGTATGGAATATAAATATACTGCATTTCTGGAGGCTAGATTTTCCATTTACATGAGCTCCTAGAACTCCATTACTTTTTACCGAGCCAAGAAAATTTCCTGCAGAAATTGAAGTGATGGGTGCTGAGCAACAGTTGGTGAAGACAGAACCACGAGACCTAACATTCCCTTGGAAAAACACTCTATCATTCAAAGACTACATACCCTTCTAACTTTTATCTTCATTTTAAATGGCTTTCTACCAAAAAAAAGAGTTGTTTCCTGATTTGCTTGCTTTTTAAAATGTTGAAATGCCTTGTTTTGCAGTGGTTGTAAACACCTTTTTTTTTTCCTCTTTTTTTTTTTTTTTTAACTATAGACTGTCTCTCCAAAAGAAGAAACAAAGACAACAGGTAAATGCTAATATTTGATTCCTTTCATTTTATGTAAACTATTTTAATATCAATGCTGTATCTGTAAATGCATACTGAAAATATTTTTGAAATGTTCCTAACTGCAAAACCTGTACAAGTAGAATATAATTGCGCCCCAATAGTCCCTTACTACAGTTTATTCAGTAGACCTCTCACTAAACTTTGCTACTCTAAACATACAACTCTTCATCATTTGGAGTAGTGCTTCAGCAAGCTGTGGGACCCTGAAAAATCTGGAGATGCCGTGTCACTGAATATCTGCACTGATAAGAATTCTGTTGGTAATTAGTGACATTTTAATTGGCTGCTGGCATGGCCAATGGTAAAAAGTATCTTCCATGTTTGCATAGAGTAGTATGACAGATGGTAACTGTTAGAACGGGGCTGAATGTGGACTTTGGAAAGCACTGCAGAGCCACAGCTAATTAGGAACTTCCAAATGTGTTTCAGAACCACCACCACCATCAAAAATTCCTAAAATCGAAACTTCACATCCACCAATACCTCCTCCACATCCACCTCCAGGTAAGCTTTGATTTTCTAAAACACATTTACTCTTGCAATTAATCTTTCATCCATGTGGCTTTAGAGGTGGAAGGGGGGGGGGGAGGGGAAGGAATTTGTTGCCTTGACTAAGCAGCTTGGCAATTAAATGCATTAGGTGGATAAGCACAAGAGGGAATTTGATTTTAGTAGTATAGGCTTTTTCAGATAGAAGAAAAAAAGTTCTGATGGAAATAAGACCATACTTTGTGGGCCAAAGCTTTGACTTTTAAAGGGATAGAAGAATGAAGCTAACTCTCCAGCATGCAAAATATGACAGACTAGCAGGCCTAGGACTTATGATATGGAAAAGGATGGCAGATGCCTTACTATCAGTATAGCTTCCAGCTGTCCTACAATACAGAAGTTTTGTAGGTATGTTACTTCAAAAAAGTGAAGGGGATGCTTTGCTGTGTCCCAAAATTGGTCTCTGCCAGAGAGCTTTAGCACTGCACACATGCCTTACCTTCACAAATACAGTATACTGCTGTAGAAACTTACTGACTTCCAGTGCCTTGACACATTAGCTATTCTTTCACTGACCCTTAAATATGACATAAACGTTTTACTGTAATGTAACTCTAAGATGGCCATTTCTGACAGAATTACAAGAGAGAAAAACTATGCTCTGAATTATAGTAGGAACATCTTTCCCCATTTGTTAAAAACTCATTAAGAATAACGGGATTCTTCCAAAGATCACATTCATCATTCCTTCCATTGTTAATTATTGAAAGCACATCTGGATTTAAATCCAGAGTGATAATGGCATTGGGCAAATGCAGAAATTATTGCCTGTTATAATGTAGCAATTACAAGTCCTGGAAATGGTGTGTACCACAGCCAGCATCCCCACCTCGCATCATCTAATGGCACAGCTGTCCTAGAAGGCAGTTTTGCTGTTAAAATGATGGCTGTTTACATGAGGTAGATCCTTTTTATGCAGGTAACAAACCCCCCTTTCCTACCTAAAATTTTTCTCTTAAAATTTGTTTATATAAGCACATCATTGTATAAGCACTGATATATTATAACAGCCCTTAGAGGCCTCTGAGGAAACAGCTGTTGAAAGCTAAGAGTATTTATTGACCAAATGAATAAAAAGACCGGAAGACTTACATTCTGTTTAGCCTTGTCACAGTTGGTGGATGTCACTGGAAACAACTGTCTGCTTCTAAATAACTTTTCTTAGCTGAGCAATGTTTTTTAGATGCTTACATAAACAAATAAGTTGAATGTCAGAAGCCCCAGATCATTTTGCTTGGGCATTTTGATACAGACTGTGTGACTGTACAGAAATGTTGTCATGAGGTTAGTCATCTTACTGGAGAATTCCTCATTTTACAAAGTCTATATTAGAAGGGAAACACATTCTTATTTGAAGGCTATTTAAAGCACATTCTTAATGGAAATGGCCGAGTATAATTCTGTGAAAATCTGACCTTTTTGTGAACTTCCATCAGACTTTCATGTATTGAGCTCCCTGAAATTAATATCAGTGGAACAAAGCTGATCAGATTTCATGTTCTAAGTAATCTACAGCAGTTTTTTACTTTTTATTTTTTTCTGTTAAAAGACTTGAGACTTTGGCCTGTATTCCTACATAGTCCTTCACAATGTGGGAGGCAAGTGAAGTGCAGAGTAATCCCAGGGCACCTCCTAGAGTATAAAAGGGCAGAAAGGGGATGCATAGACAAAGGAAATTGGAAGCTCTTATCAAAAGATCTTTGATGTGCTGGCTCTCAGGACTTTTAAAAAGTGTACCAGTTGTGATTCTCTTCTTCTGGTCGGCTGATTGTAGAACATTATTTAAATGAAAATAATAGGAAGAAAGGAGGAGGCATTTGAGAGTGGGAAAAACTGACCAGGACCTTTGTTGTACAATTCAGTTATTTTCTAATGACAGAACAAGATCTGACTGTGTACCATATGACACTCAGAGGCTTAGGAAATTGTTGACTACTCTTTTGATAAAATAACTGGAGGGCAGAGTGGTGAGGCCAGACTGTTTTCAGCAGTGTGTGGAGACAGGACAAGGGGAAACGGACAGAAACTGCAGCATAGGAAGTTCCACACAAATGTGCACAAGAGCTTCTTTACGGTGAGGGTGATGGAGCACTGGAACAGGCTGCCCAGGGAGGTTGTGGAGTCTCCTTCTCTGGAGATATTCAAGACCCGCCTGGATGCCTACTTGTGAGACCTGGTGTAGAGAACCTGCTTTGGAAGGGGGGTTGGACTCGATGATCTCTGGAGGTCCCTTCCAACCCCTATGATTCTATGATTCTGTGAACTGGAAGAAAATACAGATGTATTGAGAAACTATTGCCACCATAAGTGAAATTTTCTTTTCCAGAGCGCAAGCCTCCTTTGACAACTGCAGTTTCCATGGGAGAAGCAGAGCAATCTACTACTGTGGACTCGGTCGATATGCCAAAGGTCCAGATTCCTCCCCCTGCTCATCCTGCCCCAGTACATCAACCTCCTCCTCTGCCACATCGCCCCCCACCCCCGCCCCCCACCAGTTACATTACGGGGATGTCTACTACAAATTCTTACATGTCAGGGGAGGGTTATCAAAGCCTTCAGTCCATGATGAAAACAGAAGGACCAACTTACGGAGCTCTGCCACCGGCCTACGGACCACCGACTCACCTACCGTATCATCCTCATGTCTATCCTCCCAATCCCCCACCACCGGTTCCTCCTCCACCTCCTGCATCGTTCCCTCCCCCCAACATCCCACCTCCTACTCCTGGATACCCTCCCCCACCTACATACAACCCTAATTTCCCACCCCCCAGGCTGCCTCCCACTCATGCAGTGCCACCTCATCCACCACCTCCAGGGCTGGGAATGCCCCCAGCCAGTTATCCCCCGCCCACCGTTCCCCCAGGCGGGCAGCCCCCCGTACCACCTCCAATCCCACCGCCTGGGATGCCACCCGTAGCAGGACTCGGACGTGCTACGTGGATGAGATAGCATGAGGTGATTTGCACGGGATCCCTTGGTGTTGAGTAGGCAGGAGGAGCTAGCCAAAACCTACTTTGTAAAGATGAGGAGGGTAATTTGTATAATTTAGATGAAGAAATGAGATGGTGAAATGAAAATTTAGCTGATCTGTTTGCAGTCTTGTTTATGGTGAGTTATATAGGCTTCTAGATTTTAATGAGCTTTGCAGTATCTATTCTAACTTTATACGTTTGTCTTAAGTTTAAATTGTCTGAGTTATTCCAGCACTGGATTACTTTGTACTAGCAAAAATGTTAACCAGCCATATTGGCTCAATTATATCAGTAAGAAGTAAATTTCCTTCTAGAAATCAGTGCCTATTTTTGAGTATCAGAATAGCCAGATACCATGAAATTTCATCTATAATAAGAAACTTCATTTTTAGTAATAATTAAAAACAACACAATGTCGAGCATAAAAGCTACTTTATTTAAGGAGAGATTCTGAATGCTGACTGACTGGAATCGTTTTGAGGTGTTTGCCTTGCTGATATTTTTGTTTTGGAATGTACTGGTATCTTAAAGTATTGTTATGTTTACACCTATTTGCAAATTCCTGTACATAATATATATATTTTCTAAGTGTGAAAGTCTGAATGTAACAACCTACTGTGATGTACATCTGGTTATAAATGGGACTAACTAACTCCATTCACGTCATCTACCCAAATAAAATTGGTTCTGAACTCAGTGGGTTTCCAGGGTTGTCGCGTTACTCGGAGTTTGTAACTGTGATTCACACTTCACAGTATTCCAGCAGCTGCCTCCCAAGTCTTATTCATCAGTTTATTGAAAAAGAATGTATTTTAATTTATTCAACTAGAAGTATACACTATCACAATCCATCTCTTACTTCATTTTTACTAAAATATTTCAAATGAATGTTTTACACACATTATCAAAAAAATCTGTACTAATACTTTCCGTCCCCAAAAAAGCCAGAGTGGTTCAATAATAGGTAAAAACGCGTGCTAAGGTCTAAAGAATTCTGCTATATACACAACAGCGGGTGCTAACTTTTCCAGTTCTTTGAAATTCATATACAGAAAATATAGCAGGGCTGTAAGATCACGGGTTTAACAGAAATCAAACTTTAAACTGATTTCTAAAGCAGCACAAATAGACTTTCCCCACATTATGAAAAATATACAATTTTATCACTTTACAGTCATGCACTCGGTTTGCAAAAGATCAGTAGTAACTCTTCCCCCGCAGTCTCTAAAAAGATAAAAGGTCACTTTAACACTGGTTTGTTTCAATAGCTAATATTTGGATCAAAATGTGCCATTCTCAAACAAGGTTGTGCTCAGCAGTCTTACCAAGGTGCAAAGAGCCCACTGCAGCCGGTTACACCACAGCATTCCAGAAACTTCTACAGAAATGCCGTTCACTTCAGTGGCTCCAACAAAAGCCAAGGATGTCATTTCACTTCCCTTAAGCAAGCAAAGTCCATTTGTAATAGCTGGATGCTTTCTTTGCCAGAGGATTGCAGAACCTAGGGCTTCAAGCTTGAGGAAATTACATTTGGTCTGCTGCCCAACAAATAGCAATGCAATGGCCGTGATTTCAAGGGATGCCCCCCTCCAACTTGATGTACAGAAGCTGAAAACTCAGCACGTGGATCCATTAATTTAAATACACAGGTAATTCGGCTTTTCAGACAACTGAAAGTTTAGCATCCAAGTCATCCTGTAAAGTCATCAAGTGTTGGTTTAATCCAGGAAGACACTTTTTAGCTCAAATGGAGTTGAGAGCAGCATGCCTAAATATCCTCAGACAACACCCTACTGTACAGCACTCGTGTTCTGCAAAATCAATGCACATCTTACACTGAAAATCTATGCTGCCAAACGGAATCATCAAAAAAAACAATTGTCACTGTAAGCGTAGCAAAGGCTGTTCAGCTGGACTACTGGCTCCCCTGAGAAGTGGCTCTTTTGGCTTTGCAGCACTACTGGGCCTCAATCACAGCACTATTTCCCATGGAGGTGAGCTCTGCAGGTGGAACAAAACAGGCTTTGCTTAAAGTCATCAAATAGAAAGTGATACAGGGAATACTTGAGAGAGAGCTACATAGCTGGCAGGGCTGGTAATCTGATCAGCAGAGCTCCCGTCTCCTTGAGAGCACTTGCTAGTCTTAATATAGTCCTAAAATAGCAAGCACATCATCAACAAAATTAACACCCAAAAATTCTGGCAACGTTTTGTTGTTTTAGTTAAAATTCACTGACGTAAATTAACATTGTTCCCAATATGATTAAATTCTCTGCTTAATCCAGAGATTAAATGCCACCAAAATTAAAACTGGCTTTCAAGCAGACAGAAGCTAAAGTAACCCTCTGTTATGTATTCCATGCTAAGGAAAAATGATGGTCTGATTTATATCGCCTTTTCCGGTACAAAAAGATACAAATTTTGTAGGGTGAAGAAAGGTAATGTAGGGTGACTACAAACTGGAGGTTAAAACACAAAGCAAGGAGGAAGAATTCAGGAAGCTTCTGCAGATGGCGTATTTTAAAGGGGAGTCATAGTCCTGAATTGATCTTTCCAGACTACACTGGGTATAAATATAACCAGAGTTAGAATTAGCAAGTTCAGTGTTTGCTGACTGAACAATAGTGAGAAATAAACTACTGGCTGGTGATGTGTGTGTGTGTGTTTTGGGGGAGGTTTTTGTTCTTCATTTTTTTTTGTTCTATTTTGATTTCTGCACTCAATAATGAGGTGGTTCTTAATGGTTAGCACAAATGTTGGTTGTATTCTGGCTCTGTTTTTGTTGCTTACAGATCTAGGCTCTGACACCACAAATTCTTTACCCAGGCAGCTAGTTATACTAATTACTATGGGAGCAATTAGCTGTTTCCTATCTCGCAGCGAGGGCCTCCTGGTATTGTATCAGCGCTCCATATTCATAAAGTAGCACAAATCAAGGACTCAGCCAGTAGAGCAAAGTAATTTAAGAGGAAGAACCTGTCTCACTAATCCAGCTGCAGCTGTGACTGAGTCCTAGTGAGGATAAGACGAAAGTAATGGTGTTTGAGGTCATTAAATCTTTGAGATAATCACTAAAATTGATGCAAGTTTTGAAGAGAAGGCTTTGATCATTACATGTATCTGTCTTTTACACTGTTTTACACCAATGAGATTAAGAACCAAGTTCAGCTTCCTCGCACTACTGGGAAATATAGGAACACCGAATGAAATACAAGGACAGCTGCTGTGATAGCTTGGAAGAGAAGGGGTGAGGTTCAAATTCTTACAGCTATACAAGCGGTACTCCACAATAGCAAAATATAAGTCCCATTGTTTTATATACAACCATTTGAAGAAGAAAAAAACCCACTTGTTTTGGTTCATTAACAAAAATAAAGCTTCAATGGCAGGAAGTAGTCTCACCAGACAGGCTGTGTTTATCGAGCTTTAATCAGCTCTGCAAGGTTGTTGTTGGGTTACCTTTCACAGTAACCGACAGAGGTGAGGGATCCAGCGAGAACACTAAAAAGAATACCCAAATCTTCCATAAGTGAAAGATGAGCTGCTCTTGAAGATACTGTGAAAGCCATAAGCACTGTTAGGATGGCAGTTTCTGCTGAATTGCTTAGTAGTAAAAGCCTTACAGGAACAGTGTTGCCATATTTGTAGGAAATACTGGTGTGTGGCAAAGTGACTTCAGTTCATTCACATTACAGCTGCAGAAATCTCATCATTTGTTCATGAAAAATAGTTCATTAACAGCTCATACGGCGTCTCAAGCTTTTCTGTATGCTTGTGTGATGAGTACACACACAACATACACAGGGGGGCAAAGTGCTTTCATCTCACTGCTCAGTGTTTTACACAGCGCCAGGTGAAAACAGTTCTATTTCTTCCTTCACAACAAGCACTTCCAAAAACCTGCTAGCAGCTCAGAAGCCTGACAGCTCATAAGCTGGGGAATTCAAATTGCTCTTTGCTCAGAAGGTTCCATCAGGTGCTGCCTGGAGCCGCTAACCTAGCTGTGAATCATTGACAAGCAGGGCAGGAGCGACACAAACTGCGACTTCTCCATGGGTTAAGGGTTCTTCTTGTTTGTCTTCAAAATGCTCTCAAGTTAGTTAATTCTAAAAACAGACCATACAACAAAGTGGGTTTGAACTACAATACAAATTATGCAAGTCTGGTATTACTGGATGGTTACCCATTGAACATCAGTTCCAGAGCACCACAGCCTGGAAATCAGGCCTTTAGCTGCCGTATTTACACTATTGACAGTTACAAAAAAAAAAAAAGCCAAAAAAAGGAAACCCTGAAAAAACTCAACCCCAACTCCCACAGGACGGGCAGCCAGAAATAGCAAGCTCTGCCCCTCGTAGTCTTCACAGAATCACTTCCAGCCCACAGGACAGCACTCCTACAACGGCCCCTTGAACTGGTTTCCCGACAGATGTTGCCTGATGGAAGGTTTGGAGCTTGCAGCATCGCCCAGCTTTCGCCAGACAACCTGTAAGGAAAACACACAGGGCAGGGAGAGAAAAGCAGGAATTAAAAATCAGAGACCGCAGAGCTGTAGTAGATTGCTTACTATCAGGATCCGCGATTTCCTACAGCCGGGCTGTAATTCTCAGCAAGGCCACTGGGTGGCTCCTGTGCACCAGTTTCCATGGGCAGGCTATTGATGCATTTTTCTAATTAGACTCTCGAAATTAGAACCATTTTTGCCTGGGGTAATAGCATAGAGCAAATACACCGGGTTCAGAAGTGAAGTTCAATGTGAGGTCAGCGCTGTCATGCTCACTGAAATTATGTTACCGTGAGGAGAAAAGATAAAGAAGGCATTAGTTAAAATTATACATGAAGGATTTTCTAAAAACATACATTTTATCACCAGTCACTGCTGGGGTGAGAGAGGCTATTTCTAAAAAAGACAAAACTGCAAAGTGCTTTATAGGTGTCTTGAGTCTACACCAAAATAATACGTAATGAAAAAAAGAAGCTGATGGTAGGCAATTATAAATTAGGCTGATTGTGAGCATGAAGTTACCATGTTTTACCTTCCCTCTGCCTGGCTAAAAGGAGACGTGGAATTAAGCAGAGTAAATATCCCAAAAATCAGACCCCATTTAGTCTGTGCTTGGCTTTGCTTACAGGGATCCAGTGATGCAATGAAGCATCTCAGCCCTTGCCATGGATGCTTGCAGTGATTAAGCTCTGTAAGGCACATTTGTGTTCTTCACACTCTTCTTAGGATTGATGTGATTTTTTTCCCCCTTAAGATTTTCCTTGCTGTTTGCATGCAGGGAAGTGCTGTCTTTATTCTTTCTGTCTCCCATTGTATCCATAAACCAACATACAACAGCAGAACCATCCCTACTGAATGCAGTAGCACTGTCTTGTCACCACAGCATTTTGTAAGACCCCACTGCAAGCAACTTCAGAATTTAAAAGGAAGATTAGGCTTCTCTCTGCTGCTGTGAGGTACAAAGCGGTGCCACTTGGGCTGACCTCCAGCACGGACTTCTAAAAGAGAAGGCTCTGTGAGCTTTCTCCTCCCTGCTGCGGGAGCTGCTGCTACTGTCAAACAGCAAATCCCCTTCTGCACACGACGTGCAGTTGGAGCTCTGCTCCTGCAGAAATCCAAACCTCTTTGTTCAAAGCCAAAACACAGCCAAGGTGCTTTGAAGCCAGAGGTAGTGGCCCAGCAGACACAGAAAGCAGGCTTTTGGGATGAATGCTCCCCATACAGTATGGGCTAAGCTCAGCTTACAGTGTGGTTGCCAAACTGGTTAGTGGTGCTAAAAGAACCCCACACATTGTAATGCTGCTCAGTGCTTTCAAACAAGAAGACTCTCCCCTCTGATGTCACATCTTATGGTTTAGGCTCAAAGCCATTCAAGCTGTACGGCTTTGAACACAACCACCAAATGCTGCTCGGCCCAAATGGAGTCCCTACAGGCACAGTTGGAGCAAGCTGCAAACAGGACTCTCATAGCCAGGGAGAGCCCTTTGCAGGGCTTGTGGTTAGCCAGAAAGCCACTGCCTTTAAGGCAGCAGAGGGGGAAGTATCTGCTGAGTAATGACTGCTTGGTGCCATGAATGAGGCGTTCAGGCTACTGACAACCAAAGCAGCCAACAGCAGAGCCCAACCCTCCCTGAGTGCCTTTGGCTCTCATATCAAACTGGGTTTGTATGCAGACCAGTGATCCCCTGTGCTTACAACAAAAGAACACAAAAGATAGTGCTAGAATTACTGAGATCATTCTTACATTACACATCTCACGAACAATCGCCTTCTCCTTTTCACTCAGGTCTTCTTCATAGTTGTCCTGCATTTGCCTATCCAAATTTTCATGGACCTCGAGGACCTAGAAAAAAAATATTACAGAAGTGTTGTGCTCCACAAATAATAAATACATTGCTGAGTGTCCTCAGTAACATGTCAGAATCACAGAAGCGTTAAGGCAGGAAGGTACGTCTGGAGGTCATCTGGTCCAAGCTCTTGCTTCAGCAGGGCAACCAGAGTAACATCATGTATGAATATTTAAATTAGCAAAATTCATAAAGCCTTGAAACTCAAAGATGAGAGTGAAACCATGCTGAGGATCCCCATTCTCTCCCTTTCTGCCCTGACAGCTCACTTGCGTCCCACTGCCTGCCTCATGTGGCTGACACCACCACCCCAGGCACCACATGGCCTCCAGCAATGCATGCTTCCCCATTCTCCCCTTCTGCAGGAGCAGAGCTTGTCCACTCCTTTCCATTTATCTCAGATGTAGGGCAACCGTGGTCAGCCACAGTTTTTAGGTCTAACAGTTTAACCACCTGAAAGCAGAGGTTTTGTGCCACTGAATAACAGAGCACTGCACACCATTCAGCTGATGTGTCTCCAACCAACCATGAACTTTCAGATCTTAAACACACTGAGTCAATTTTACTTATTTTTGGCTGAAAATTGTTTTTAATCCATTTAGTTTCTCCAGGGAACCCCTCAGAGACCCATGGTGACAGCATGCAGAAGCCGGCTGTTATCAGAGAGACTTGGTGCCCAGAGATCCTGACATGATGTGCAGCTCTCATTCACTGCCTCTTTGAGCCAGATCCAGCCAGAATGAACAGGAGATGGAAACAAGGGGAAAGCAGCATCCCAGGTCTGTATGCTCACTGCTCTCCTCTGACGGTGCCTTTGCCAACACAGGACTGCAACCACAGTGCATCCTCTCCACATGTCCCCACACCCAGGACTGCAACCACAGCAACAGGATAAAACCTGCTGGCACTAAGCAGCAACAAATGAACAAGGCCCACAGAGTTGTCTGTTGCACGGAAGTGCCTACAGCACCCTGCCACCAGCAGCTTTGTAGGAGTGAGGAACCAGCTTTCCTTTCCATCCTGCTTGTGATTACGGGGCTTTTCCCACAATAGTATCAGGAGGAAAGCACTGCAAAAACAGGAAATGTGGCTGCAAAAGCACAGCAACAGCATGAAAGAGTGTGTGGGGGAGGATCTGAGATCTTCCAGAGTGCTTCTGATAGGCAGCTACCAGGGCTGCCTGCCACTGCAACTCCACTTGGAGCCCTCAAAGGCACTCACTGGGCTCCATAGGGCAGCCAGGCTGACCCAGACAGCCCAAGGCTTGAAGGAGATGTGGCCATGGCTCCCTGCATATTGGAAAGCAAGCACAGGTCACAGCAGCCAGAGTGCGTGAGGAGGCTTAGTGGCCTGCCAGCTCCATCAGCTCTGTTAGCACCTCCCAGGCCTGCGGAGAACCAGGTTTCCTTGTTCTGCCTCTAGCATGGACATCCCAGGCCTCACAGCCCAGTGCCAATGTCTGTGGGCCCTGCGGACATCACCCGGGCTGGCTGGCAAGGACTATGGGCAGCCTGCAGCTGCACACCAACCCACAGATACACTGGTGGGGCAGCCCAGAGCCCTCAGGCAGCCCAGAGCTCTGCCCACACTCAGGCAGCTCTGCACGAGCCAGGCCTGGTGCAGTGCAGGGGCTCTGCGGGTGCATCTGCGCTGACCTACATACCTTACACTGCAGCCACCTCAGTGGGTGGGAAGAGCCTGAAATCACCACACAGCTCGTGGTCTCTTCCTCCCCATCAAACACCCACACACACCACGCTCTACCGCAGGTGAATCTGCGTGCAGGAATATTCCTGAAGCTCCCAGGGACCTGCAGACACGGTGTGAGGTTTCCTTGCTGAGGTGCACAGCACTGGCTGCTCTACAGAATGGGATCCGAGAGCAGATTATCTCCTGGTCTGGTTCAGCACAGCAATCCTGCTGCACTCCAACTGTGATACATACAAAAATAGGTCATTCTCCTCGGGCCCTTAACCTACTTCCAAAATTCACCAGCTCATTCAACCAACAAGCCCAGTTCCCACCTTTACACAAATGAGGAACAGCCGTATCCTTTTTAAGGGGAGAGGAAGGGCGAAAGAGATGTAAAAAGCATGTATGTGCTCACAGAGAGAGCAGGGTTGTTTTTTTTTTTTTTTTTGCTAAAGAGGAGGGAATTAATTATTGATCCGGCTGGACTGGCACATCGAACCTGCTCATCTGGAGTCAGCGTGCCCCTGACGCCGTGCTGCGAAGCTGTCTGCGGCTCAGCACTGCCCGTGTCTGCAGGGCAAGTGTCAAGGACAGCCGTCGTTCACCACAGTTAAAGATCACATCAGCTCCAGCGCCCGCTTCCACCAGCCATCAATCTTGCAGGCAGAGGAGTCTCAGAGGACAAAAATAAACTGTTTTTCTACGGCTTCCACTTAAAATAAAATTGCATTCCCCAGGCCGTGAGGTGTGAAGGGGTGGTGCAGCCCATTTACTCCAGTGGAAATGTCTCATTTACCCTGGAAACCATCCCTCACAACAGACACAAGCCTGCTTCTGACAGGTGTTTTGTCAAGACGTGTCAGCATCTTGGGTTTGCAAAGCCCAGAACAGGAGGTTAACACTCAGATGCCTATCCCAGAGATGCAGGCTGGGAAGCAATGCACTCCAAAGAGCACAGTCTGCTCTTGAAGAAGGACAGGCCTATGAGTGCTGACCTAGCCCGATCTATCTTTGAATCCTGCCTGGCGCCACATCAGCTGCTTAGGAAGACCCAGGTCAATGTTCCTCAGGTTACACTGCTAGGGACCACAGCTGGGCCTTCACATAGGTTGTCTCTGGCTCAGCTAAAAGCATCATTCAAAGAATGGATTTGATTATATCTTCCTCTGATTTCTGCCATGTTTGAACCCAGGAACCCACAGCAAAAAGACAAGCGTACCCCAGGCTCACACCATTCCCGGAATTTTGTTCTTCACTGAGCTTCACTCCAGCACACAGCCCTTCACAGACACCTCAGTACTACATTATCTCCTGAGCTGCTCTCAGTTGAAGGCAGGTGGTGACTCTTGTGCAGGGGATAGGCCAAAGACAGGCAACACTCCTTGATTCCTAGCACTGTTCGTCTGCCTGAGGACAGCACCTCCTGAAGACAACCTCTTCAACATATTCACCAACACGCTACAGACGTGCTGCACTTTGCTTCCAGTGAGCACGCTGGCTCATCTTGCTGCCTCTGTGTCACTATGTAAACTGTGAGGAACACCTCAGGTATATTTAGTTCTCTTTTGTGACTGCACTGATGTCTGTGACCAAGACGTTGTCACCTCAGAGTCACCCAGTTCACCACATCCCCTCCCTTCTGCCTCAGTGTGCAGCCCTCACAGGACCACGCACTGCATATTTAAAAACAAACAAAACCCACCAGAGTCTGCATGACCGCAGTAAGGCTCTGAAAGAGGCTTTGAAGGCTCTGAAATTAAGGAATGCTTTCCTAACAGTGCAAGCCTCGCTGATTTTATAGATCTATAAGTCACATGGACAAAGCACTAGGATAGGCAGAGTTCTATTACAGCAAGTGAAAAGTCTGTACATCCTACTAGGCCTCTTCCCTGGTTTTGGCAGGGCCAAATCCTCCCTCCCTCAGCATCAGTGGGAACAAGAATTGTCTGCTTGGTGGCTCAGTGCCCACTGCAGAGAGCCCGGGGGAAGTGAATTATAGGCTAAACATTGTTTTCTCACATTTGTCTCCTCCACATCTCCCCACGTCTTTAGCAGGTTTGTTCAATGCTTAAGAAAAGTGCTTTGATGTTCAGTGAGATACTGAGATGTAGCATATGTACCTTTTATTCCTGTTAGCTAAAACAGCTGTTAGGAGTGCCAACCTGTCATCTTGCTCCGTATTTAGCAGGTGCAAATAAGCAAAAACTAACTCAGAAGCAAAAATAAAGAAAACTCCGAAAGATGCTCAAGGAAGAACTTATTCTAAATTGTAGACAACATTTCATCCACAGAGTGACTCAGCTGTAGGAAAAAAAAAAGCAGCCTAGGGGACATCACACAACTGAACAGAGCTTCTCTAGTATTCAATGCTGTATAGACAAAATGCAAAGGTCATGAGCTGTATCACGGACAGGGTCTAGGCTGGTAGCTGTATCCCATTTCCCACCTGCAGGGGCTGGCACTGAAAATGTTCCCAGTTCTTCAGGGTGCAAATAAGACCAACTCCATCTGCCGCAGCATGTTGCGGCCAAAACACATTATCTTCCACACAGTTTAAGATCCATGATCAGAGACCAACAGCCTCGATTTCATTGTGTCGTATGAAGAAGAGGGAGGAGAGGTAGAGACCACAACCAGTTTCCTCAGTCCCTTCGATTTGCAGCTGATCTTTTGGACATAGGCTACAGGAAGGAAAAATAAAAACCTCCTCTCTCCTTGCTGCCACTGACTTAGAGGAGAATTACCTCCTCACTTCAAATCTGAGAATATTTTTAACCCGAAGTGTGTGAGCAGGACACATCACGTTATGCCCTGTGAGATGTGATGGCTGGGCCACCTGCTTTCTGTCCCCAGCTGAGGCAGTTCCTAGGGTTTTTACAAACATACCCCACAGCCAAATTACAAAATCTCAGAAGAGAACTTCTTGCAGCCCTTCCTTGCGATCAACAAAACCCTGAAGCAGAGGAATAGTAATAACAATAATATGGGCAAACAACCAGGCATCCAACTTCCTTTCAAATCCTTCACGTGCAACATTGTGCCAGAATCAATTTCCAGTTTCCAAGAACCTTCCTTATTAACTTTCCATAAGCTTATCAAACCACACCTTAAAAACCATTTATGTTTCTTGCCCTTACTTGGAAATTTGGTTCCATAACCCCTACAACAGGCAGAAATGAAGGTACTGTATGAGATTGCAATGTTCTGCTAGGCACCAGTTTAGCAGATATATAAGCAAGAAGGAACTTACTAAGAAAACACAGGAAATATACATGGAGGCAATTGAACAGACTACATTCCTGTAGTTCCTCTGGGAAGCAGTAAAAACTTCACAGTGTATTTTTTAAACCCTGATGATTTTAGACACCCTTCTCTTAACACCTCCAGCAGTGGTAGCTTTCATTGAAGGTCTCCAACCCACATAGTCACATACGATCTTGCTGTACTCCAAGTATTTGAAGCAATTATTACAACTCATGATACAGATCCTGGTTACTGATCACCTGCCTGAACACTAACTTTCCACTTCCCATTGTCATGTTCCCATGAGTTCTGCCGGTTTGGGGTTAGTTGCATTGCATTACACTGCATGGTGCACAGCGGTGTGGAGACTACAGGCATCCTTACCTTCATGGCATGCACAACAGCCTCTGGTTTCTGACCAACAGGGACATATCCTGCTGCAGGAGATGAAGCAAGATCAGCTGTCATGCGAGTTGGTCCCTGTTTAGAGAAGAAGAGAAGATACGTTTTAATTCCTTTTGGGTTATTTTATCAAGGAGGAAGAAAATATCTATTAGCCATTGTATGGGAACTGTTGATCACGGCCTGAACATCTGATCGACCACCTGAAGCAAGCAATGAGTCAGCCCTGGGAACACACATGAAGGCAATTCACCTGTGCTAGCAGGAAGGGGTGGAGCCTGGCTCCACCTCTCCTAGATCCCACTTATGTGCTGAATGTCACAGAGGAAGGATCTCTCTCTAAAGATCACTCCTTGTGAAGTTTACTGTGAGCCTACGACACTGGTGAGCATTTCCATTTATTATCTTTCCATCACGATAATCTTATTAAGTCTAACCTTTGTACACCTATTGACTGTACAGCCATCTAAAATTCAGTCTTCTTCAGCCATCTGCAAAGACGAATATACCACTGTGCCCCCCAAAATGATTTTATCTAATGCCATTTAAGCCTGCCATCACTAAGTCTACTCAGGCAGGAGATCACCCGGGTTTAAACCTAAATTGGTTCAGGAAACGTTTTGCTCATTTCAGATAACTCTGCATAAGGATACAATCAAATGGTCCTTATCCAAGGAAGCAACGCAAAGATCTTCAGAATAAAGAGGTCATTTCTAAGAAGCTCTACACATGAAAGAAACAGTTGGCAGTACATCATTGCTTTTTTGGCAATGCTTTCACATAGACACCAAGTACCAATCTCCAGCTACAGAGAAAATTGTGAAGGCAACCTTAAAACAAGCAGATGTCCAAAGCTAATGTTGGCTGCGTTTGTTTCCAAAAAGCTGGCCAGTTCTCTTGCACGAAGGATCCCATTGGGAAAGATCCCAAAATAACATTTTACAAAAGATTTCTCCTGCTCAAACAGCCTCGTAAGCACTTTTGATAAAGACATCCATCTTGGATTGTATGAAACATAATGAGAATGAGATGTACCCTGCCTGTCGCTAATATTTTGTACTTGCTTTATAGCACTGGAAGAAATCAACAATGAAACCATTGACCAAACTCATATTTAGTCTTCACATCCCTTACGAAATACAAAGAATGATTATACTGAAGCCTGTGAAAGCAAATTAGGATGGCAGAGCAGTATGTAGCACCATGGCAAGAATGCTTTTGCATGCAATACATGAGGCACTCCATTATCATCTTTTCCACACAGTGTGTTTTACGCTTCACATCACCACTTCGCCTTCCAAGCCAAGGCTAGCAAGTGAGCCGTGCCAGAAAGGAGGACCCAAGGAGGGGCACTTTGTCACATCTCACGCTTCCAAACAGTTTACATTAGGAAAACGATGGACCAGTCCATTAGGCCACAGACAGGAACATCAGGAAGGGCATGGAGCCTTTCAAGCCTAAGCCACTGGTCCGTGCTTAGCCCACGTGAACCAACAGCCGCTTATCCAAAATACTGACCTTCATGAACTGAGCTGTTGGTGACACAACACCTTTCTTCTAAGAAGCAGGCATCTCAGAAAAGGGAAGATCAGACTTAGTAACTCCTCAGTAACTCTCCAAGGAGATTCAACAGACTGATGAAGCATGGCAACCACGGGACACTCTCAGGCCAGATGCTTGCTGGCAGAGGGACACAGCTCACTGCAGCTCTATGGCCACCTGGGGACACGTCCTCAGCATCTGGCCAGCCCCAAAAGTTACACAGAAAGGCAGAGCCTGGGGAGAGAGCACCAGGGGCAGAGTCCAGCAAGGTTACAACTGTTCCTTAAAGCTGCATATTTCCCTCAGAGCTGGTAAACGCAGAGTCAGCCTCCCACAGAGGTCACAGGCATCGATACTTGCATAACTCCTCCGACCTCAGAGTGAAAGCTGTCTTCCTCCCATTAATGACCAAGATCACAACAACTGAAAGCAGAAAATCTGGGAGTTTGTGGCCATGAACCATACTTGATAAAGATCTTTCTCCACAGCCCCCTTTAGAAGCAACACAGGAAATACCAATTGGTGCAACAACCAGAATTTGTTTTAAGTTGAAAGTAATCAGAAAAAGTAAAAGAAATTCATCTGGATAGAGCATCTAACAACACTGTAAATACATTTTTTGTGACAAAACCAGAGCAGAACAGAAGGTCCCCTGTATGACAGGCAGCAGCAGCTTCTCCTCACAGAAATGAAGTCACTAATGAGCTACAAAGCATCTCCGTGATCATAATCACTCTCAAAATTATTACAGAATACAAATGAAACCAGAATGATTAGAGAGAAATGCTTTCTAAAGAGTTTGATCATACTTCGCTGATTACCATACTGACACGATAAAAGCAATCCTGCAAGCACAGTAATGTGTTGGATAGATTGGATCACACAAAAATGCTCAACGGGCTGGTGCCCTTTGGATTGGAGTGGCTGAAATTTGGCAAATGCAATCAGCTGAGCTCCACCTGAATGCAAGTAGAGAATTTAAGTGAAGAAGAGAAAATTAATCTTAAAGAGTGTGGGATGCAACAATGGAGGAATGCCCAATCCTTGGTGTTGGAGTCTTAGTACAAGATAACACTATTTGTAAAGCAGGCATGATTCTTCATCTTTAGTTTGGAAGCCAGAAGAAAAGCCTGTAGACTAAAACAGACATCCAAATTGCTGCATGCAATAACAGAGACTTGCATGAGAGAGTACAGAGAAAAACCATGATGCAGGCCTGCTATGCTGCAAGCCACAGAGACATTCCCATCCTGAGAGTCCATTTCTATCAAAAGCCAAACATGCACACTCAAAATGGAGAGGAGTGAACAAGGACCTCACCAATATCTCTGCCCTCTGCAGCTGTAAGATGCACTGAGTAAAAATATCCACATGCTGCCAGGAAACACTCCACACCACTACAGATACCTTAACATTTATCATTGCACTGAAGTTTTGTTGTGTAGTTGTACCCTCACAGAAGGCTCTTTCCAGACATAAGAGTCATTATAAAGGTGTTTAGGTGCTTAATTCCCACTGATTTCAGTGTGGTTTACAAAAGTTTTAGCCAAATTCCTATCAGCTCCCTGCACTGGGACAAACACAAAGGAGGCCAGAAAAGAGAGGAGCTGTGGTAAGCAAGGAAAGAAATGACAACATACCCGGCAGGATGCATGGCCAGCCTTTGGAGGATGGAGGACAAGAAAATGAGCAGAGTTCACCAACAGTGTTAGCTGGAGGGGAGGAAATGGAAGGAATTGGAGATAAGGTCAAGGTTGCTGAACTGGAAAACTGCCAGCAGTGGGAGAGAAGGGAGGGAACAGGAAGAAAAAGGAGGACGTGCATTTTACCCGGCAGGAAAACAGTTGAGATGAAATGCAAGGGAGGGAGAATCAGAGATAGGAGACTGGATGGAGGGCATGAGAGCAGGATGGAGGAGGAAGTCTCAGGAAGTAAGCATTAAGGCAATAGCAGAAATCACACTGATGGAAGAGATTCCTCATGTCTAAAACAGACACATTTGGAAAATGTAGGTAAGAATCACCATGGTTGCGCTCAACTTCAGCTACTCTGAGACTTCCATCACTGCAGAAATCTATGCCTTTCCTGTTCCTTAAAGCTGACATTATCAAAGCCATGGGAACATGACTGACTCAGCATCCTGATGGGCAATAATAGCAAGGTTAATCTGGTTACATCCTAAGAAGTAAAAATTGTCCATATAGGCAAAAAGTAATACAGAAGGTTTGGGGGTATGCATCATTTTCAATTTCTTCTCTCTGTCCTGTTCTGTTAGACATGCAGTCCCTGTCTTTCCACTTGCTAGGTTTTCACAGCATTCAGTAGCTTAGGGACAGTTCACTGTTCATCTTCCATCATGTGGCCAACATGTCACATAATTTTGTAAATTAATGGTGCTAAATAATAAATTCAAAAGTAATGAAAATGTTGCCAGGCTTATAGCAACAGAGACAAGACTAGAAGTTAGCTCATCTGACTCACCAGTTATACAAGGAACTTGTAACATAGAAAGAAAACTACTCTACATCTACACTGTGGCTTCCAACGGTCACCTGAGTAGAATTACATTGCATGTCTGTTTCTACCAAAGCCACAGTTAATGTTATCAAAACAAAAGGGCTGCCCAGCAGGGAGAATGCCAACCTCAAGAGTGGCTGCATCATGGAGTTCCTTGGAGGAAATATCTTTGCTAAGCACAGTGTTTGTTGGCCACTGCTCCTCTTAAGAGCTAGAGGCCCTTCTCCAAGTCCTCAACAAGCAAAATGACTCATTGCCAATCCCAGGGAAAGAAAGCCTGTCAAACTGCTTGTGACCTACCTGAATACAACCTTGTCCCTGCTGTTGGGACTGCAGGGTCATACAAGACTCCTGGACAGGCTCTCCCACCCATCTCATGGGAGAAACATCCCAAGTACCCAAGAATCCAGCCTCTTTCCGATGGGAAAACCATGACAAGAGCTCCTCCCCTGCCATCCCTACATATAGAGCAGTACTAAAGCATCACTGAAAGCATCTCCCTTTTAGCCCTCACCTACTCCTCCATTTCAAGCAGACCAGCACAAGACACTTGCTGGCATCTGTGATAGGACCAATGCACTTGCCAAAGCTCATTACATTACAGCTTTATACTGTATGTGTCCAAATCACTAAAAAAGCCCAATTCTGTTTGAGACTCCCTCAGAAAATTTTCACTGGAGCGCTGCCTGCAAGGCTTTGATTCAAGCTTGATGTCTGTAAAGAGATGCACAGTTCAGCTGTCTAGACTAAGAAAAGAGAAAAGGAACTCTGCAGCTTCCCGTGTCAGAGGACCCTTGAGGGAGTATGCTTTGCACATGAGATAAATCCTCTCTTTCTCTACCTACGACGAATTGTGCATGACCTGGTGGCAGCCTCAAATCTACAGCAGAAAACAAACTGAATAAAAGCAGCCCCAAAGTACTGCCCCTGTCCAAAATGCAAAGAAGATCAGTGAAGTAATAGTGCTGGTGTGAAAAAGAAAATTCAAAGGCAACAAATACTGCCAAAGATCCTTTTTAATCAGACAACAAAAAATGAAGAGCTGAGGCCTTAAATGCAGCTGCTGAAAGCATCTGCTACTGCATATCGAGCCGTGATGGCATTGCTGGTGCCTAAGACCAAGCTGCCTAATGAGTCCTTGCTGGCTAGTTGCATGGGATGTGGTCCAGTTCAGATACTGAAAAGCACTGTGGTCAATATTCCATTCCTACGTGTTTGGAGGAACAAAATTAATAAGACTGTAAAAGAACACACTGGGAATTTCTAATAATGACACACATCCACAGAGGCAAAATAAGGCTTAAAATACGTACATTTCTTATAATAGAATACTCTGGAATCCAAGAAGAAAAAAGCCTAACTGGTGATGGCAGGTCTCTGTTCTTTTATGGGTTGTCGGTTAGAAATCTCAAAAAAGAACAGCGAAATTGTGATAAACAATTTCTTCTTGATTCCTCCAGAGATTGAAAAAAGCACAAGACCTTGGTCCTGACATCAGTTTTCAATCTCCTTCTCCTCAATGACATTCTATGTTTTAATGACATCCTTTCCTACCTCAGCTCCAAGAGAGCTATTCCTGACCTGCAGAAAGACTGTGAAAAGGGAGCTAAATTTCAAAACCCAGAGGAAAACAGCATGCTGATTTTGCTTCACCAGCAGGCACAGCCCAGACACTGAGAACGCTTCAGAGCAAAGTGTGGCATGTGAGCAAACACTAATGCTTCTGAACCTTGCATCTTCTTCTTGCTTTCTATTAATTTTTGTCTAGAATTTCAAAAAACAAGCAGACTTTTAGGGTTCAGATTTGATTACACGCGCCACAGTGTTCTAATGGCATATCTCAGACAACATTACAGCTAAATGGAATCATATCAGAAGTTTTTATTGCCGAGACAGAACAAGGAGAATTACATTATAGGCAGGCACTGCCAGATAACTCACAATAAAATTCCCAGGCATGAAGATTTATCTCACAGTGGTTTTGTTCGCAGCCTACTTAACCAGGTTTGAATTAAGCTTGGGCCCTTCTTTAGCACTCATCACCATCCAGGTGTTGTACATAAATCAAGGTGTCAACACTGCTCTGTAAATTGGGATCTGTTGAGGGACAAGCCAGTGTAGCAATGTGCCCACAGGCATGTCAGAAGCAGCAGGCAGAGCCTAGCAGAATATGGGAAGTCTTCACGTCTGGCTCCAGCCCTGGGCATGTGATGCTCTGGGGCCACACATCCCTTCATCTGCCACTGTGATGCTGCAGAGGGGCTAAGAGCTCCAACAAAGTGAGCACGCCTTCCAGCTCCAAGGCACGACCTCACTCCAGAGTGGTATTTTCCTTCAAAGCCCTGTCTCTGTTACCTGAGCATGGGACACCCTCTCCACAGCCCAGGAGCACTCACATGTGCTGAATGCCCAGTGCACCTGGTGGCAGATGATCCATTTCGACATCCTGCTGCCAGTCGCATGAAAAGAAACAAGCAGGATGCTGTGCGGAAAGACAGCAGCTCCCTAGCACAGCACCATTCTGGCCACTGACAGGGGTGAGGGCAGGAGCCACTAGTGCTCTGCCTAGCATCCTTGCTATCACATGGAGGGATGCTATTGCAATGGCTAATCTCCTTTGGCATTACTTCATTTGCTCCCTTTAATCATAGAGAGCATCTGGTCATGCAGTTATTCAAATCCATGAATTAATCCTTGGCACCACACAGCACAGGACTCTGTCTGCCCAGTTCAGCCATCTCATCAGGCAACACTTTCACGGGAATCCACCTGGGTAACCCAATGTGCTAACCCAAGGCTCTTTTGATTAACAGAGAAACAACTTCACTGTTCCGCTGATTTCTGAGCAGAACATTGAGGACACTAAACAACAGAAGAGCTGTTCTCCCCAGGAGACATGCCACCCTGCATGGGCTGTGCTGGGGCATGCAAGGGAAGGAAGGCTTCCAGTGACTGCCAGAGTCACAATAAACAAAGTCAGGACATTGTTTGCAAGTGGGTCTCATCTACAAACTGGAAAGGAAATGCTAATGGTGGAGCACAGCTCCAGCCCTGGGAAACTCTTCAGTGCATCCAAGCTGCTGGGACAACTTCCTCCGGGAGCAGAAAAAGAACTGAGTTGCTGCCCTTTGGGTTTGCAAGAGGTCTGCTGCAGAGCTGCAAGCAATGCATGACACCAGAAAGCCTCACTGCCAGCTTCAGCTGCCCCCCCCCCCCCAGCCAGGTATCTATCACCGACAAGTCAGATTCAGAGTGGTTTCAGCCTGTAACTACCTGATACAAACAAACAAAAATGCTACAGACAGAAGTAGCCCTGCTGTACCCATGGACAAAGTGCACTAACTGCAGCTGACTCACAGGGGCACTATTAGCATGAGTATTTGGAGAGGCGCTAGCTATTTTAGTAAAGAAATATGAAGCCCATTCCATTGCAGAAGGAAAAACTGAATATATTAAGACATTCCTGGTTCTGAAGCACACCTGGTTTGGGGTGGCCCTGCTGAAAAGATTCAGGTGGGCACAGGACAGCACACATCAGATGCCTGTTGTCCCCCATAGCCATGTAGCACCCCACCAGGGCTGCACCTCATGCGGCTGCTCTGCCACTGCTGGTGAAGCAGCTCTCTCTGAAGTTTGGGGGAAGTGAGGGTCTGCAGGCCACAATATTTATCTCAGACCCACTGCTGGCTCCACACTAACAGATGCGGTAATGAATGTGCTGATCTACAGCAGATCATCAAAACATGAGTTTTTCCCATCTTCTGTGGTTACCTGTAATAGTGGATGACGAATACAGACTGTTAGTGCCTCTGTTCCTCATCAAACCCCCAAACTTTGACATTGTCTAACTCTGTGCTGGTTGGCTGCTGTAGGGAAAAAGCCACATGCTGCTCAGGTGCACCAGAATAGCAGCTGATGAAGGGCCTTTAAAAATGCATTGGCTTGTTCTCAGCCTCTCATTATACACTCTGAAGTTTCACAATAGCCCTCCTCGGGCTGCAAATTCTGCCGCTCTCCCCACAAACCTTTCATTTCATTTTCCCTTCCACCACTGCTATTGTTGCAGTGGCAGAATGGCTACCATGAATCTCTGCCTTTGTCTACTCCCTGGTATTGGTGCAGCAGCAGGAAGTTGCCCTCTGCCATTGTTTCCCCTGTCTACAAAGGCAGTCTGGCCACAGAAAGGCAAACAATGGCCCCAGCAGGATGTGCCCAGCACACACCAGTGGGAGCCACGAGGCCATAGGGTTCCTCTGGGTGCTGCTCCTGGAAACCAGCCTTTGCATGACAGGAACTGTCATCTTCAGCTGTCTCAGTCTTGGTTTTAAAAGCAAAGTCAACTTTAAGGAGCCAGTCTGGTGCTGCTCCCAGAGATGAATGGATTTACTCCCACACAGGTTCCAGCAGGAACAAGCAGCGTTGCTTTTGGTGCCCTCCACCAGCACCAGGTTTGGGCCACAGCTGTGTTTCCCCTGATCATCACCGACTCAAGGCTTGTGCAGGATAAATGTGCTATTTTCTCTGCAGGGAGTAGAGGAGAGAAACTGAGTCATGTTCTCACTGATCCTCTGCCCCAACCTGTGCATCAGAGGACTGAGACCATCACTGTTCCAGCTAGAAAAATACAGGGCTGTCAGAAGGGGTCCAGTTTAGCCACTGTGTGCCCCTTGCTGCCACTACCAAATAACAGAATCATAGAATCATTAAGGTTAGAAATACTTCTAAGATCATCTAGTCCAAACATCAACACATCATTACCATGCCCACTAAGCCATGTACCACAGGCTCAGCAGGCAGCCAGCACACCAGCCAAAGAGCCTTTGTCATCCACTTCCACCTCATCCAATGGCTTCTTCTTACACCTCCACACCATCAATATTTGGGTTTGTTTTTATTTCAACGTACGTGCCATATGGTAAATGGAATACTCACTTCACAAGCACCTTTGCAAAGCACAAACGTGGCTGGTAGTGACAATGTGGTGGAAATTAAGGGAATTAGTCCAACAAACAGGAGGAGCAGAGGTGAGCAGAAAGCTGCTGCGCAGCCTGAGCTCAGTCTCAGATCTGGGTTTTATTTTTTGAAAGAAACAGTCACTGGAGACAAATGCCATGAGCGGCACACAACTACAAACTCACGCTCACTCATCAAGAGGTGCATGCTCAGGGTCACTGTGTGACACAGAGGACAAGGGACACCAGCTGTCTTAATGACAGCTCTGGCATTCCTCCCCATTGATGGCAGAGAACTGCTTTTTTGGACAGATATTTTACAAGCTTCACAAGTGAATGGTTGTTATGGGCTGATCTTTATCTCAGTCTTGCTTACTCACCCTCATAAATCCTAGGAAGCTGCTGCCTGTTGTGTTCTTTCCCTCATTTTGGGTACCTTATCTAAGCCACCCCTTTAGAACAAAAGGAAGTGCAATGGCACCTCCATGGTGTAATCTTGCTGCCATCCTTATCAGGGAATAATTCTAAGGATGAGCCATCTGTGCTGTGGCCTTATCACAGCACAGACCTCCTGGTCCTGATGCAAACCACACATCCCTCACTGTTTACTCAGTTGTTTGCTGTCACTTGTGTCTCTCGTTATCAGCACAGGCCATTCCTGCATCCCTAGTTCAATAAACATAACGTTTCCATTACAAAAATCTACAGTTATTTCCTCCCAAGGAAGGAGTCTTGTTATAATCAAATTATCAGTACTAATACATTTTAAATCTCAATCAGCTAAGCTATTTCCAATTGCTGGCAACAGGCTGGTTCACCCTTACTGGTGGTTCATGCCAGTGTGGATTCGTGGCTCCTCCAGGCAGCTGATGTATGAGCTTACCAAAGTGAAGACCTCTACCCACAGGAGCACGAGTAGCCTTCAGGTTGCCCTCACATCCCTGAGCACCAACATGTGCCTGGCATGGCCGCAGGGGAGCGAGCAGGAATATGAACTGGTTCAGGGGCTGCAGGTTTGCACAGGCTGCTGCAACACCCCAGTGGAGGCAGACAGCAAAAGGATCAGAGAAGAGACAGGGATGCAATTCTGAGCCATGCCCCAAACTCATCATTCATCCTTAGCTTTTCTATAGAGATCCTGAATGCTCCAGAAACTAGAAACTGAGATTCTGTCCCTCAGCAAATGAGCTGCTGAAATGTGACTAGTAGTAACAAAATAACAGCCTCATGTGGATGGGGAATTTCCTTTCCCCCTCATATATTCTCCCTACATCAGAAACAGTCAGCAATTATTAGATGAACTCTCCAGCAATGCCTCAGTGTTCCAAAAATTAAATACTGCCTTTTAGTATGTATCTCTGGAGGGTCCTGAAGCATAGTGCTATTTAGTTTAGTGATAAAGAAATGCCTCAAAACCACATTATGGAATGGGTCGTTTCCCACCTAGTTCCTTTAAAGGAAAAACAGAGGCACAGAGAGGTGAAAGAAGCTACACATGGTCACAGGAGGATCCCAGTCCTGATCCATAGCTGCACTGACAAGTAATGCCAATTACCTCTCACTAACCACAGATGGGTCCATGACCGTGCAATGCAGGCTCCTTAAACACTGCCAACAGAACTTCACATCGCTGACTCCCACTGGGTATTATTAAAACTCCAGAAAACTTCTGTGCTGGATAAGTTTCACCTTCTCTGTGCTCTTCAACCACCGATCTGAGACTCCTATGGAGCCAGCAGTTTCCTACAGCACATCAGATTAAAGTGCAATAGCTCATTCAAAGTGTTGTGCATCCACATGGTTGAGCCACAAAGGAAACACATATATGAATGTCATATGGGTGAAACAATTCACTTCAGCCACCAAAGAGGACCAAAGCTCTGAAGACAAGATAATAGCCCAGGCTATCAGTGAAAGCACAAGCTCCCCGAGGATGCAGTAGGATTGCTTCCACTGCTGACATCCAGACACCAGGCTGGCCAGATCATCAGCAGTACAATACTTACAGGTAGCTCCAATTCAGCTCCCATGCCTGGGACATCACTAATTCAAGAATGAGCTGGTCTAGAGGCTGCTGGTGATAGGAAGGAGCGAAGAAGCCCAATCTGCTTGCCTTGGAGTCTATCTAATCCATGTGACTTTTACTGGATGTTTTTACCTGCCACAAACTAGAGAGGAAATTTCTGATTCACTGTCTGCACGATTAACTGTCAGCTGAACAGACAGTGCATAGCTTGCAGTCGTGAGGGTCTTTCAATTCCATGCCCTGAGTACACACTGGTGTTCATGATCCAGGATTCATTAGAAAAAACAAACTTTTTCATTAACTGAGGTATGTCAGAGCCATGGAGAAACGGAGTGATGCTCATGTAACGCTGAGGGATGAACTAAGTAATTTCCCCAAATAGTTTCACAGATGGTGACAATGAAATCCTGAGCAGGTATGACAGGTATGGAGCCAACGACAAGTGTCTACCATCACTCACCCAAATGAAGCCTGTACACACACACACACACACACACACACACACAGATTGTTTTTCATGAAGTAATGAAAAAGTTCATGAAAACTTTTCAGTTTTCATGATGCTGTCAAAAAAAAAAAAAAGGCTGCAGAGAAAGGCAGGTACATCTACACGTCCATTTTCTGAGAGGTGACAGATTTGCAGAGAAATCTGCATGGACTTGAGATCACTCCCCTTAATCAGAAAAAGCAATATAACATATATCATATTGTTAGTGAGCATCCAGATGAGGGCCACAAAAAATGATCCAAGGGATGGAATACCTGCTCTACATGGACAAGCTGAGAGAGCTGGGACTGTTCAGCCTGGAGAAGAGAAGGCTTTGGGGAGACCTGCTATTGGCCTTTCAGAATCTGAAGGAAAGAAGGGGTCAGACTCTTCAGCAGGATGTGTTGTGACAAGATGGGGGGAAATGGATTCAAACTAAAAGAGGAGAGATTTAGACTGGATATAAGGAAAAAGTTTTTATAAGGGTGGTGAGACACTGGAACAGGCTGCCTAGAGAGATGGCAGATGCTTCATCCCTGGAGACACTCAAGGTTAGGCTGGACAGGGCTCTGAGTGGTAGGTGTCCCTGTACATTGCAGGGGAGTTGGACTAGATTACCTTTTAGGGTCCCTCCAAACTCAATTCCGTGATTCTATATCAAGACCCAAAGCTAAGGGATTTCAGTAGGAATAAAATTTAAAAATGGCTACATAGTATTCCAGACAACATGGATTCAGAGCTGTTCAGTGCTATACCTTTTGATCATCTGTCCCCAAAGAAGGCAGTATACTACCAACATCACACAACACCTGGCCCTTCCTACAGACATTCACAGGAGTTGACACTTCCTCCCAGTTCATGGAGGAAAGCAGAGGGAAGCACTGGGCTCATGCAAGCAGTGATGAATGTCAGTACCCACACAGTCACCAGCATTTTCCCAGGACAAAATATCTGTGCTCTCTTTGTAAACTTCCCTGACTGCTACATGGGGAAAAAAGAAAAGGATATTCAAAGTCCCACTTCATTTATACGATTTTGTCTTGTTTGGATTTTGATTATTTTTTTACATGACGGTTCTTCATTCATTCTGGGTTCTCACACTGAATAGAGTTTCACTTAAGAAGTCTTCCCTAAATTATTATTTCCTCCTCCCTTCTTGTTTACAGCTGTAAGAGGAATGCTAATATACAGAACAACTTTATGAGTTTTACCCTAGGCAGCCAAAATACAACTGTCAGCAACACAGGTGGTGTCTCAGGCACCGGGGCAAACATCTGGACAATAGTCATCTGTGCACTGCAGGGCAGCAGGGAGAAGCCCTGACACAGCAGCTCAGCATTTATCTCTTGCAAGAGCCTTCTATGCCTCCAACCAAGATTCCTCTGTCATCTGAGAAGAAGCAATACAGGCAAATCTTGGGAAACATAAAACCTCATTTGTGCTACAGAAAAACCTGAAATAAAAGTCCTGAGAACTTAATCACTAAAGCAATCCTGACTGTGCATTGGCAAAACAATTTTTATGTCACCTAAGAGGAGCTTTTTAACAGTACACATAAAGGATATTTATGAAGAAGGAGAGGCAGGTGTAACAAGACTCACCCTTGCTTAAAAATATGCACAACAATAACTATAAGCCAAAAAATCTGAGCAGGAAAGTTAATCAGTCAAAATTTTCAGATGTAAAGTTCAATATTTCCAGGGGCTCTCCATCCTCCCAACAGCTGCACCTTTCATCTGGCTCCAGGGCCAGCTTTCAGAGAGAGCTGCTCCTGAATCTTTGTATGCAGGTCATGCCCAGTCCCCAGGACAAGCTCTGGCTTTTGTACGTACAGACAAGGAAAGGGTTCTTACGTTTTGCAGGGCATCTTGATACTGTGGCAGTGAGGACAGCTGTGACTCGGAGTGGTATGGGGACAACCCTTTCCTCAGAGTCCTCAAATCCCCAGTGCTGGACTGCTGCAAAGACAAAAAGAAAACGGGACAGGCTGTATTAGCAAGAAAGAAAGTTATCTCCTTTCTTCTGGATTATCTTTTCCCACAATCGCCAACTGTTTCCATAACTTCTCCCTGCAACAACAGTTCAAGTGTGATACAAGCCGTTCCCATGCCCACACCTGGAGAAAGCATTTGCAAGCAGCTGGAGATGAAACTCTCAAAGTCTACACCACTAAATGACAGAGCAAGAAGGTATTTTAATTTTACCTAAGTTCATGCTAGTTAAAAACACCTTTAAAGATGTAAATCCACCAGGAGATATTTTCTGGATCTTTTCAAAGCAACATCAGCTATTCCAGTCACCTGCAGGTGGAGAGCAATGAGTGTTTGTAAGCAGTGCTACTGTAACACTCATTTAAGCTTGCAAAAGGAGTGTGAAAGCAACAGTTTCTTATTTGGTTATAAATTAGTGTGCAACCACAAGACTTTAGTGGAGCCATGTAAATAAAGGTAGTCAGCATGACTCAACAAACCATACAGATAAATGCAATCAACTGTCTGCACTCAAAAAGAAGCATCAGGTGTTGGGGAGTGCTGAATAACATCAGGACAATAATATCTGCCTCATGTTATTTGTTCTCCCACCCGGTCATTCTGAAATGGGATGGTCTTCAAACAAGAAGAATTTCTCCTTTAAGAAAGCACACCCATAAAACGTCAACATACAAGTAGCCAAAACCAAGGGCCTGGGAGAAGATTATATCTTTTTATTAACAATAAATATCCTCATTAACTTTACTTTTTTTTTTTTTTTTTTTTAAGAGTATAAAGCAATGCACTGTCCCTCATTTTAAAGCCATAAAATCATGACCTTTTAGATTTTTACGTTCCATTAAGACTTCTGACTTGCATCTACTGTAGAAATGATGTTTTCCACTTCAAAAGAACCAAAGAAAAACCACTGGTGCAATAAAATTTAACGGCAAGTCTCATAAATCAGCTCAACTGTATATAAGAAAACCCACCGTAACCCCAAAGGCCTGACCATAACCAAGGCTTTAGGGACTGTGGCTGTGTGCAGATCTCAGAAATATGGAAAGTTTGTGTTTCTCGCTCCCATTGCACAGAGAAGAATCAGTGCATTCAGAGTGGGTACATCATTTTCTATTGGCGTCAGAAACATTTTCTTGTAGCCAGATGGTTTGCTTAGTACTAGTTCAGCTTTTGTTTTATCTCAAAATGTCTTTTCTTTCACAAGCATTCTGACCCACACATCCTACTGGCTTTCATTTTACAAGCTGTGAGGAGGACAGTTTTCAAGAAAGTCATCACGAGAAATGGATGCTAGCCCTTCATCACTTGACATACTAGGAACTGCTGCACTTACACAGAGGCATGATTTTAGCTTAGGGGATGTCTAGGATTCCTTGGATTTACAAGGCCTACAATTTGTTTGCATTTCACAACAGAGCCAAAAACAAACAAACAAAAAAAATGTGTAGCAGAAGCCAACTCCTTCTGTACACAAGAACACCAGAACAAAAAGGAGTTCTCTTCACCACGGTAAATACTTTCAAAAGGAGGTTAGAGGGCTAGAATGAAAGATGGTGAGCAGACCCTTATTTTCTTGGTAATGTCCCAGATATGTCATACATAGGAGTCTCCTGGTGGTGATACTGAAAGGACTGTAACACAGCTGGTTCTGCTTCCACTGTCCATGCAGCCACTTCTTCACTCTTTACAGGCACCAGGAGCAGCAACCCCAAGAGAGGTCTCTACTGTCTGCTCCTTCAGTCCCTCCCACATCCTCCCCAGCCTCTGGAACAAACAGGCCCTCACACAGGCACAAGAAAGGCAGCAGAAACCAACACAGAGAAAATGTGAGGATATAGCCATGTACTGGAGACTCCAAGGTCACACATCCGAAAGCTCTGCTCCATGCTCTGCCTCATTGGTATTTAGACTCTCAAATTCATTCCCGTTGCTTCAGATTTCTGCAAACTGGACTAAGACAGGCAGCATGCCATGTGCTGGTGGGAAAACAGGAGTGTGGAAACAGACATGAAAAAGAGATGGTGTTCATTTGCTTCTGTCTCCCAGGAACTTGTCCTCTTGCCCCAAAATCTCAAGGGATTAGTCTATGTTAGATCTAGCATGTGTTTCAACACTTCCTAGGTCATCCCCCTAGGAAGTCAAAATGTCAGCAAAGGAAGCAAGGACACCAAAGCTAGTTTTAGTCAACACACACCACCACTGTGGCTAAAATCATGCTGGTTTAAACTGATTTAACTGACCTGTACTCCTGCCTGTAAGCAGAAGTATGCATTAATTTCAATCTGGCTTAAATTGATTCAAATTGTGTTGGTAAATACACAGATACAATCAAAACTCTGCTCAAACAAGTGTTTCTAATGGATTAGTTCAATTGCTTTTTTTAAACAAATCCCATTTACGACAGTGAATCTATGTGTGACAAAACTATTGTTAGGTTGTTTCAGTGACTAATGCTGATGAATCTGATCTAATGCACTCAGTATGATGGAAAGATCCCCACTGAGTTCAATGAACATCAAAACGAGACCTTAATTAAAGAGTAGGAAAGAAAAAAAAAAGCGGAGCAAACAAAGAATAGAAAAGAAATCTAAGAAACAAAAAGGCTGGACAGAGAAATCCTCAGAAGAGGAATGGAGCAAGGACTGAATTCAGTAGGGCTAGAAAAATCATCGCCTTCCATTATTCGTAACACATCTGTGTTGGAGATGACCAAACAACCACTTTTTCCTACTGCTGTCGGTATGGTTTCCTACTTTTCCTACTGCTGTCAGCAGGACAGCCAGTTCCTATCAGGAGCACTCCACTCAATGCAGTTTTACTTCTGCACTTTTTAGAATGTGTTTCAAATTGCATTGAGATGTTTTTGCAACAACCTAACAGTCACAGTTCTGCACTATTTATTTGTCTTGAACTAAAAAGCTTTTTTTTTTGGCCATAGAAGGAAAATTGCTTTTTTTTCTTTTTAAATTAAAATAGTGTAGTGATGCATGTTTATCAGATCTCTCTAAACATTTATACATTCATTGGACTTGGCTATCAGTGTTGGAGCTAACCAGAAAAAGAAAGTGAAACCCTTATTAAAAAGCAATATGACTAACGATGCATCAGAATGAGTAGCCATTACTCCACTTAAGCCTAAATTAAAAATCCTGGTATTTGCATTGTCAATTCATTCACAAAATGAAATCTCTTATTACCTTACCCAGTTTTCATTACTGAGATGTAAGTGGAACCCAAATTGCTTTTCCAGTCAGAATAGCATTGAAAGTACAATCACTGATCATCCCCGTTCATCATCACTGTTGGAGATCATCTCAATTAATGTGCAACGTGCCTATAATAAATTACCTTTCAGGTAGAATCACTTCCTATTTCACAGAATCATAGAATCACCAAGCTTGGAAAAGACCTCTAAGATCATCCAGTTTGATCATCCACCTATCACCAATATTTCCCATTAAATCACGTCCCTCAGTACTACATCTCAATGTTTCTTGAACACCTCCAGGGTCAGTGACTCCACCACTTCCCTGGGCAGCCTGTTCCAGAGAGATTTCAATAAATTCATCACCAAAATAATTTTCATTTGTACTAAAACTCTCCATAGGAGAGTGCTGATTTGATCAAACTTTTGGTGGGCATGTTTCCTAGGCTGAGGTGCAGTGAGAGACGATGAACACTAAAAGAAATGGAAACTGCAGGAAGAGATGTGAGGCACACAGTCAGTCTTAACCCATTCAGATTTACAACTTGTGTATCCCAAAATACCTTTATCTCTGCAAATGCCAACAACCAGGCACCGGCAACTCTGGAGTACCTCTTGCTCTTTTGAGATTTTTTTTTGTCAAACACTTGTTTCATCCAAATGTTTAAATAAAAAAAAAGAAGAGGAAATGGAAAGGAAATAGAGAAACATCTCATAGCAGAACAGAAGCACAACATCTCCCCTAGGTCTAAGCCAATGCCACTGCACATTGGCACCTGCCCTTACCAGCTGATGAGCACAGAGACAAGCCTGCATACCACTGACAGCACCGACAGCTCCTCAGCAGTCCTCCAGACACAATAACTCTTTATTATTTGGAAATAAGGATGTGACATCTATTGCTGTATTTTTCAGCTAGGCAGAACTTGAACTGACCTCAGAATATACTGCCATTGGACCAAAGCCTGAAATCTTTGTCAGCCCTGCTAAGACAGTGATAGACCTAAATACGCCCCTCCTGGCAGGGAAAGAATTTTACCTATACCTGTCAGTGAGAAAAGAATATAACCGAGAAACCATATTTTTATTAAAAATGAACTGTAAACCCACCTTCCAGTCTCCTTAGAAAACAATAGGAAGTAATATGATGACTGCCATGGGTGGAAAGTGGCAAGTATTTTCCACACAAAATAATTTCTCATTTAAACATCTTAGAAGTGAAGGTGCTTAGCAAGTCCTAGAATTACATTTAAAAAAAACCAAAAACCAGTAAACACTTGTGCCTACCAAAGCCTTCCATTCTTCCATCAGGGAGAAGAAACGGTACCCTTTGACTTTTTGACCTGATGTGCTGAGTGATTCAATTTGAAAATAACACAAATAGCACAAGAAGATGGATGGTGCTTGCAGTATTTTAAGGTCAAGTTACTATGAAGAAACATTTATTTTCCTTTCTGTTTCTGTCCAGTAAAGTCAGATCAGTGCTATGGCCATGTTGAACCAACTGCGAAGATAAAGCGTTGAAAACTTATAGACAAGGCAGACAAATTATCTTTTCTGTTACACTTCAGTGTTACTTCTGCTGGAAGGGAGAAAAGAAAGAAGATAGGCATTTAATTCTGCAACACTTTGATCTAACAAAATGGACCATTCTCAACACAAGTTAAATGCAGCAAAAGACAGAAATTTACTTGACAGATACTTTCAGCATTTCTGAAAGATATTAGCAAAAAAACCCAGAACTATTTCAATTAAAATTATGTGCTGAAGTGGCTGAGAAAAATTAAAAAGCGACACTGTCAGCTTCCAGTAATTCATGAATTAGCATTCAAAATAGGGTCGTTACATAAGTAGCCTTTAATTGAAAACACTATTTTCTCCTTTCACTAAGTCATTACAGCTGAAGGCTGAACAGAGGTTAAAAAAGGAAGAGCAATCATAAATGATCAGTTTGACTCTGTGCTCTAGGGAAATATTAAAGCCTTTACTAAGAATCACAGCTTCCCTTCTCTCCCGCAACATGGGGTCACCTTGTAGCAATTTAGCTGTGCATCCACAAGCACCCTGTGCCTCTGAGAGCTCCAAACGGGAGCTTGGCAGACGTGATATGGTGCCAGACTGCTGGAGACCCATGTCCTCCCAGTGTGCAGCAAGAGCCAGAAGGGACAGTCCTGCTGGAACCTGAGGCTATGGCTGAGCACCTGAGATGCTGCTTGTGTCACTTCTTACCTCACTTGTAATCTTCAGCCCTGTGAAAGCTAGCACTCCTGGTCCCTGTGCCATGCAAAAGAAAACTAAGCACCAATTCAAAGGCCAGGTTTCATACAAAGCCTCATCCAACTCTTTTCTGTTTACCTCTGGGAAGTCCCTCAATGAAGGGAAAGGGAAACACATCCAGTACTAAGAGCGGAATCAACCTCACGTGAGTCATCAACAGCAGATGGCCCAGAGAAGTGTCAGTTCAAAGGCTTTATGACTATCAGCATTCCCTACAACTGGTACTAAGTTCAAGAGACAGCAGATTACATACACATTAAATTTATTAAATGTGTATCTCCTAATAAACATAACTTTAGACGAAATTAAGCATCTTAAACACAACTAAAGGAAAAGGAATATTGTGATGAATTCAATACTGGCAACATGATATTCATTTTTTGACACCAGTTCATTAGATTTTCTTTGGACAAATTATTATGCCATACCAACGTCCAGCTCTTAGAGACAGAAAAGCAATTTCCATTTTTTAGTGGCTACTCCATTCTATTACAAAGCACAGGATTTCCTTCAGCTGTAGTTTACAAGAGGTCTTTACAACAGCCTTAAGTTGCACCAGAAGAAGCTCAGGTTGGGTATTAGGAAAAATTTCTTCTCAGAAACAGCAGTAAAGCACTGACACATGCTGCCCTGGGAGGTGGGGGAGTCACCATCCTTGGAGTGTTCAAGAAATGTGGAGATGTGACACCGACAGATGTGGGTATGTGGGGGCGGGTTGAGCTTGGACTGGCGGATGTTAAAGGTCTTTTCCAACCTTAATGATTCTACGATTCTAATTTAAACGTTACGGTGAAACTGGTCCCTGACTATAGAGCAAGCACCCCATACTAACTATGTACGTCCATAAGAATCTGGTCTTACAATCTGCTGAATTCTCTATATGAGAAACTGTGTATATGAAAAAAAATATATTCTTTGTATTCTACTTCTACCCATAAATCTTTGATGGAAACTGATGAAAAGCTTTTCTGAGGCCTTGGCTTTTGGTTATTTCTGCGATGAAAAAAAGGAGGAAGGTTTTATTTCAGCTCAGTGAGTTGGGCTGCCTTCATCTTTATGGACTGCTGTACTGCCCATTACCTGAATTACTTGCTTGTCACTGCAGTATAAATTCTTAAACCCACTGGCAACAATTTTCTACACCATAATTGTCCCAGTAATTGAAACTGCATCAATTTTGACACTCAGCAACCCATTGTTTGCAACTGGGTAATTAAATGGAAGGTTTAGCTCGAAATCTTTTCCTCTTATTCCTAACACATGCTGCTTCTGAAGCAATTTACCTAGAACTTACCAACTTCCCATGTGGGTAAATGGTTTTGATTTGTAGCTGGTCAAAACCCAAGATTTTACTAACAAACGTCTTTTGCACAAGCACAGGATAGAAATAAATCATTAGAGGCATATTTAATACATTCAGATGATTAAAAACTGGAAATGGCCCATATTAGCATGTGAAAGAACAAGAAACCAGAGCCCCAAACAACCAGCATCAGTATTAAGAGGCAGCCTCCAGATCCAAAAAGCTGTTTGTGGATGCATCAGCTATCTCTACCTTACTGAAATTTCGTGGCAAGCTGTTGCAGTCAGTCAGCTAGAAGGGAACAGAAGAACACTATATAGACACTTAGAACCTTAAAAAAAAAAAAAAAAAGATATTTTATCATCTTGGATTAATTTCTGTCTGTACCACAGATCACCAAAGTAAGCTGTTCTTACATGCAACATTTGACATAGATAATACAACTATTTGAACTTCAACCCCATTTTCCCATATTAATGAAGTCTTGCAGAAACTATTATTATCTGCACAGACATTAACATCTTATTATCCCGATTTGGAGCATGGTGACCCCAAACACAGCTGACTAAGTTCAAGCACTATCAGAACAAATCAGTCTGTAAGGACAACCTGACCAAGTTCTCTAAAGTCCAGCAGAGCAACTCTTCACACTGTTGAGGTACAGCAAAGCAGAAAGGCATCTCAAACTAAGTGAAAGAAATGCTGCAATAAGTCAGCAGAGAACCTGGTGACTGAGCACACAACTGCTGATCCTACTGCTGAACATCCCCTATTGCATCACCTGGCACGAAGATTGCCCCTTAATCTCGTTAGTCAATGTTTTAGGCTCCCATGCACCAGGAAGCCGAGGGATGTGCAATTTCACTGTGTGAAGCTAGGTAATAATTGAATTAAAGCTCTGTAATTGCAGTTATCACTACAAGACATTCAAGCAAAAATAAGCTCAGCAAAGCACACATCTGACTTAAAGTATACATGAAGAGTCCCATTAGCTCCAGTGGCATTTATCAGGCAAGCTGGAAACCACACACGTGAGAAAGCAATTAAAAAAAAAAAATCAACGTGCTTGATTTCTTAAGAATTCTGCAAACAAGAAAAAAAACAAGGAACGAGATTAAAACTATTTAACATCTTTCATGTCATATGAGCCTTCAGAAACAGGAGAGATTAAATTCCTTTACACTGGCTCATATCCCTTTTGTCTATACAGCGTACCCTGAGATCATTCCTTATGCCGGTGGTAAAGGCCTTGGAGGACCACGGTGTTCCGATCACCTTGTTTCCCAATTCCCTCTTTGGTGCTCAACCAGCAGGTCACAAACACAGCTCAGGAATCAGCATTCCACTCCCATTGATCCTCAGATTCTCCCCCATTATCACGAACTGCATGCTTACAAGTTGAAGAGGCAAAGCCACAGATTTCATCTGTTTGCAGTGGTAAAAAACAAAACTGGAATTCTCTATTGCTGGGGGAACTAACATTTTGGGAGAGGCTTAATAAATATCAAGAGATGGTCAGTAAGAGGCTTAGCAGATTTTACCATGTAAAACCACTACCAGAAAAAAATATTTTTATTACTATTTCAGTGGAGTATGAGCAATAAAAGCAGTGCAAGTTTTAAACCTCTCCATTCTCTGTAGCAACTGAGGCGATAACTTCAGCACGCTGTTAATATTCAAGAGCGTCTGCATCTTTTTCCTCTTGTTTTTGGCCAGCAGAGAAAGACCAGCCCCACAACTCATGGGAGGCTCAGATAATCAGCTCAAACCAAATTGCAATATGTAATTATGATCGCACAACTGGCAGGTTTTGCTCAAGAGAGGACAAAGAGTGGCGCAGCTGAGATTCATGCAGTACAGCCTATAACCCAAATAGAAATGCAGCTCAATAGTTAACATGCCAAATGGAGCTATAAGCATTGACATTCCATGTAGCCCTCATCTGATCTGTGGCTTGTAAGCAATAAGTTTAGGAGTTGCAGACTAATGGAGCCCATCCGTGGCTCATTAGCAGCAAAATCAGTCTCTTCGTTAGTAAATCGATGGAGAAGCTAAGGAATGCTGCCCCAGTTCCACTGTGTGAGTACATGTAGATGTAGCATTACTCAAACGAATTAACTCAGGATCCATGCCCTCCTATCACCTTGCATTTTCTTTTCTCAGCTGTGCTCCAGGCTAGAGGCCAAAGGGAAACCCCATAGCGCCTGGCCAAAGCACTGCAGATGGAGTTCCCCATATCCCATCAAATAAATGGGCTAGGAGTGAGGACAACAAAGACCTAAATCAATCCCCTGCAGGCTTTAGCTAACACTGCAACCAAGCTGGTCAAGCACTTTGCTGGCCAGTCCTATCTTCTTTTTAAGTAGTGCTCAAGGAAGAACAGAAACTCAAGCTCCTCTCTTCTAGTGGACCACTCAAATATTCAAACCACTTTGTTGCACCAGAGCGAAACAGGTGGGAAGAATCAGCTGAAACAAGTCTGATTTTTGATGAGATAGTTTGAATGTTCTTTAAGAAGTCTGCTACATAGTTCTAGATTTGCATTTGTGACTTTATGAAAAGCAAAACAAAACTGGAAACATATAGCTTTGGCTAAAGTCTCTTTTTTCTTTTTTTTTTTTTTGGTCTAGAATTCAGCACTGAACTTATTCCAGAAGTCTGTTCTTTAAGCCTCTGCAACTAAAGCTTAGTTTCTCTTTGAAATCTTTTCAGTCTTTATCAGGCTGACTGATCACTGAGAAGCTGAGTACTTTGAACCTCTCTACATGTTATTAAGACACAAAATAACATTACTTCGTAGCCCAATCTAGCTGTAATTAACAGCTTTTTCTCCCGATCCTGTCCTTATAAGCAGAAAAAAGTGGAATCTGGGGAAACTGTTACAAAACTGGTTAAGCACAGGATATGACTAATCCTGCATTTCACAGCTGGAGGTTGAACTGAGCCTCATTAAACCCAGTGTTCTTGCTCACCCAGAACAGAAACAAATGGGGCATGGAAGATCTCTGTGTAAGTCTCTCTCATACTCACACTATTCCACAGCAATACAAAATCTCCAAATTTTGGTGAGTGCAACAGACACTCGTAACAACGTGGTTCTGTATGAGCTATACCCCAAAAAGAGTGGAATTCTGTAGAAAGTCCTCATTTACTTGAAATGATTATTTGGATGAGGACCCAAATGTGCATCTTCTTTTTGATTAATTAAAATTAGTATGCAGCTAAACATTTACACAGTGCACAAGAACAGAAATACAGTAACTCAGGGCATGTCATCTTCAGCATTCTGAATTTAAATGGAGACTAAATGCATTGGAAAGCTTTCATGTCTGACTTGCTCTCCGTTACAAAAAAAACCCTATTTCCCTTGTGATACTTCAAATTAAAGCAATTATCCTCATCCCTCTCGCACACAAACACCAGGTAGGCATTGGGGAAATAAGACAGGTTTGTAATTTTACTCCATTGTGGTGAGAACACACAGCACTCCAAGCACACGTAACAACCTCACAACAAACCTGTGAGGCTGTGGTTCAAGGAGAGGCCCCAATGTGAGGACCTGATCCCAGCCCTGAGAAAAGTGCACAAGCAAGAACTGTTAACAGCAGGCTTGGCACACAACAGAGCGATCATAAAACAAGAGAAGAAATTGCAGCCTGATTCTCCTCTAGCCAGCCAGCACACTGTGTGCAATTCCTTCTTCTCCTCCATTCTCCGTTCTTCAGGAAGAAACTAAACTCCATGGAACTGCATTTACATCCTTATCCTGTGTGGTACTGTTGACCCCTAAGCTCCCTGAAATCCTGGGGTCCATTTTCTCCTCCTCATTTTCAGAACAATATGCCAGAAATTGCTTGCTGGGTGTATGCCTGTGCCAAGCGCACAGAACTCAGGCTAAGCATACAGCTTCTTAAAAAGAAGGCTAAGCACAATTTCCAGGATTTTGTTTTGGCACACAAAGGGGTCTCCCAGGGATACTCTCAATCCCCATCAGCAGGCAGGCAGACGCTGAGGTGCTGGTAATACTGAAGTCTATGTGGTGATTTAATTAAATACTTAGATGTTCCTGATAACTCCCCAGGGTTGTCCCCTCCCTGGAGAAGAATTTTTCCTATTTCTGCTCAGCACAAGTGCTCCTGGCATTCTTCCTCAAAGAAACATCAGGATCTTATTGTTAAACGTCTGGCCACTCACTGCTGCCCTGAGTATCTGCTCCCTCCAAGCTGGGCTTTCTGAAGCCAAAGTGTGCAACATGCCCTGAGCATCTCTGAATTGGAAAATGCTTCCAAGCATACCTACCCTGAAGGGAAAATCTGGGCTGGGATCAGCAGAGACTCACCAAGCCCACAATGCACAGGACTTCACTGCAAGAAGAGAGAAGAGTGGACGAGCCCTTGAAGCCTACACATTTTGCAAGTTTAGCTGTAAGTGCCTAATTCTTACCATCGTACAGAACGATGTGAAAACATGAAATAATGTGAATGATGGCCAAAAGTTCATCACTGTTATTATCTCTAAAATGCATGCATTAGTAACAAAACTGCCCAGAACTGACCTTTGGAGCTCCCAAAGCTGTTAAATATAGGTTTCTCCAATTTTGAGGGAAAAGCATGTAATTACCAATTCATTTTTAGTTTAAGGGGCATTGTGAGGTGGCTTAAGGGGTTTATTTTCGACTCGGACACTTTCAGCTCAGCAACAAAAAGTAAATACGATCTCTCATCACAGGGGTTGTATTTCAGTAATATGGAAGGTCCTCTCATCTCCCTAACCAAAGGCTGCAACAGAAAGTTCAGCTTTCCAGTACATTTTTCTCAAAGACACAGAGGAAAAACAGGACTTCTCACAAGCGCTGTGGAACAGATTAAATCCCTGCACACAGCAGAATGCAGCATACTTCTTCCCTGGAGAATTTCAGACAATAAAAGGGATGCCTGCGAAGCTCTCCACAGCCAACACCCAACGTTCCTGAGAGCTTACGTCCTTGTTCTTTACACCTCAACTAAAGCTCGAGAAAATAAAGTTGTCACTTAAGCCTATACACAAGAAACATATTTGGATTGTTCTTCTCCTATAAAAGGAAGCTGGAAACTAGCCAGGGATTGCTACCACACCTTGCCACGTCAAAATGCTAGCCACAGTGAGGCTGGCACAGAGGCTCATTGGGTGCACAGCACGAGCCACTCCCCTTACCTGTCCGGTCTGCAGGACAGAAACCACCTCCACTTGTAAGAAAAGTTGGCACCATCAGCTTCAGGACACTGTGAGGTCCTTACTACTGGGGTTATACCACAGACATCCACCTTCTCAATAGTGGCATTTGGTACAACCTCTCTCTGACCAACATAAACCAGGCAACAAGATCTGTGTGTTGTCAGAACTGCTGCCAGGAGTTTTGCCAGCATGGCTGTGCCACTCACAAGTGTCACTTTCACAGCCATGTCACCAAAACAACACAGTGTAAATTTAAGTCCAAGACAGTATCAAACTGGAGTCATTTCTCCACAGAGAAAGGAGGATGGGAAGAGCAGTGATTACTGATGGGTAAGCAATTTGAGAAGTTCATTTCCCAACTGGAAATACACATCATCTTCCCTAGAAAGCAAAAACAAAAAAAAAGTGAAAACCAAAAACAATCCATATATGGCTATCATAAATAACATTCAGTTCTTCATTTACTTTCCTTCTATCACAAAGTGCAGCTCGTGAGAGATGGCACTTCCTTACCACACGAGAAGGAACAGCCTTCTCCATTAATCTTTTCCAATGAGTCACCAGAAGAAGAGTGAAGTGAATCACAGCACGCTTGGGTGCCGGTAACATGCACCAGGCAAGGCAGCAATTCCAGCACATGCTGGGAAGCTCTCCAATCCCTCAACAAGCTCTTGCTTGTGGCACCGAGCTTGCAAAAAATCCAAGAATCATCTGTACAACTCTCAGTCATATGGTCTGATTTTGGGTGGTCCTGTGTGATGCCAGGAGTTGGACTCGAGGATCTTCACAGGTCCCTCCCAATTCAGGATATTCTATGATTCTACAACCCCTGCACATGAAGATAATCATCACATCCCAGCATAGCCTCACCTGCCAGACACCAAGAAAGATAAAGCAACAAATCTCACTCAGGATGCCTCAGCTAGCAGAGGCGCACCGTCTCACGAGTCACTGTAATATAAATCCTCCCATCAAGCTCACAATATCATTTGCAGCACCAGGCTTCTCAGGTTTCTCTGGATGAAGCACTATTTTAGCTCTATGTTTAGTACTTGGAAAGTAGCCAGAAGACTTCCATAACCACCACTGATTTGTTAATCCCTTAATGCACAGGCACTGTTTGTTACTTAGGATGTCAGGTTTCATCACTCCTCAGCACAGTGGTGATAGAACTTCTTGACATCAGACTGCAAATATTATTGCAATGTCAATACTCCCAGGGAGGAAGCCAGGCTGAGTTAAAATGTGACTTTGGTGTTGACAAGCCAGTTTGGCATTGCTGAGTTCAAACTGCCAGGATCACCTGGCAACTTCAAAAACAAGAGAATTGTCACCAGGATCCGTTTTAAGTCCTTTGAGTCTTAGCCCAAGATCCACATGGTTACAGCTAAACACCTTCCAATGAGATGAAGCAAGAAAGAGTGTGGTTAAGTGGATTACACTATTCTGGGAAAGTACTGGGAACAATGTGTACATATATATGAGTGCAGAGACAAGGTTTCCTCACTTTTCTCACTTTTTTCATCCATAGTCAATGGAATCCGATGGAAAATGAAGCATAAAGGCAGAAGGGCTGAGCCACCCGTTAATTGCTGACTGGTGGTTTTTTTTTTGACATCAGAAGGTAGACCCAACAGAATGTTGTGCTTGGCCATGGCAGGATGAAGCCAGGCCAAGGGCACATTGAGCAGAGCCCGTCCCCAAATCCATGTGTGTCCCTGGCAGCTGCACACGCACAGCCCATCTGCTTATCGATATCTCCAATGGAATCATCTCGGGGCTTCAGCTACCACCCGCCAGCACAGGGGTTGGGAGAAAGACAGAGGGAGTTAAAATTAAATTAGCAATTGATTAATACTTGAAGCCACTCAGTAGCTGTAGTTAAGTATCCTTCGGGGCTTTTAACCCTTCGGTGCTCCACGTTCTATGCATCACAAGAGGCAATATCAACAAGGAAACTTGAAACTTAGGGCAATTTTTTAAAAGCTCACAATCTGGTCAAAATGTGGATTTCAATAAAATTAGGACTTGCCAGAATTATTTTATTGACATTTCAGTAAGCACATAGCCTCCTTTTCAATTTTATTGTTTAACAGGAATATTTTGGAAACAGAACAAAATAAAGACACTAGAGCAGTCTATTTTTCAGACTCAGTGAAATGCAAAGAAAAAAATTTTTTTTTTAAATGACAAAAAAGTTTTGAAACAAAATTATTCTGAAACTTAGCACTTGAAGCAAGAAGTAAAGTCTACGGAAAAAAATGTTTAACATGCCAGGGAAGTACAACAGTGCAACAGTGAAAAGATGCAGAGAACAGGAAAAAAAGGGGAACTCTTCTGATGGTTTAAATAGACAGCTCTTCACTGATTTCAGCAGAGCTGCCCCTCTTTACACAGAGTTCTGTGTGGTAGGGGATCCAGGGGACATATCAAACAGGATTGTTTTCTTCCTACTGCTTGACATTCCTATATATAGATAGGTAAGCACAAGGAATGATCAAAAGCCCAGCGGCACGTG
Source organism: Chrysolophus pictus (assembly GCA_037305975.1). Lineage (NCBI taxonomy): Eukaryota > Metazoa > Chordata > Aves > Galliformes > Phasianidae > Chrysolophus > Chrysolophus pictus. Next base: position 48,424,039 of record CM074580.1, read on the forward strand.
GAGTAGACTTTGAAGGATGGATGCAAGCAAAAAGTGCCAGTTTTGAAGATGTCTGCTCTGCTTTCAGCGAGATCACAAATAAAAGCTGGGAGCCAGCATCGCACAGAACTACTCCCAAGGCTGTTCTTTTACTACACCCTTCTCATTCAACAAGATAAAAGCAAATGTAAACGGGCAAGCAAGGCAAAATCCCACAGCAAGGACACCGGCGACGCCAGGGCCTCATACTGCATGGAGGTGTCCACGTGCAAGCACAGCGCGTGTACTGCTGCTGCTGCTGCCAGCAGAGCCCCCCTGCCCACCCTTTGTGCACATCCAGATGTACTCCTCCTCAACACACACAGGGACGCTAACAGAGAATTTACTATTCTTTTCTCTATAGCCAATTTTGAGGTAGCATTACTGCAGAAGGTGCATAGCAACAGAAGACCAAGTTCCATTATCAGGGAGTTCACAGCATTATGCTCTTCACATTGTAAGAAATCCCTACTGAATTCAGGTGGGCAGACAATTACACAGAAACCAGAGAATAGAGCTTGAGGCCACATTAATACCTATTAGGAAATAAATAACCTACCTGAGAGAGAAGCTTGTTATCATCCTCCAGCAGTTTCACTTTTGTTTCAAGTTGTCTGATGTAGTTGGAAGATGAATCTTTAGGAAAAAAGAAAAGATGTATTTCAATTTCTTGTGTTAGAGGTAAGTGCTGTCACATGGCAAGCCATTTCTTCCCCCTGTGGAACACAAGTTTGGGAAAGAACTACTGACTACAAGCATGATGGGTAAGGAGGGGACTCCACCAAAAGGTTTTTTTTTCTACTCAAGAGCTGAGATTCAGTAACAGCAGTTCCTTCTGTGAATCCATCAGAGCCACCAATCCGGGGGAAGGGAAAAAAGGAAGGACAGTGAGGCTGAAAGATGGAGTCTCAATTTTTCCTCAAATAATTTCTGAGCTTTGAAAGATATTCTCATTCATCTAAAATGCACCAAAATACTCAATGACAGAACAAGATGCCTCAACTCAGGTTCAGATAAACCAATCCCTTAAACACATGCTTTTTTTTCTTTCAAAACCAACTGACAAAATCCACAGAAATAAAATCTGTGCCAGAGTTTCCAGCACAGTAACAGGGCATGAGGCAAACAGCCAGGCTCCGAGCTGAAGCACACACATCCTGAAGCATACACAGAAATGCGTACCTATGAGATCTCTTTTTTTCTACTGGAACTATATGACAGAAACAGGAAAGCAAGGTACAGCATAACCCCACATAGGACAGCAATTTTCATCCTGAAGAAACCGAATGGCGAGTTTATCCTGACAGTAAGATAGCAACATCAGAGAGGGTGACCTGGCACAGAAGATAACTTTCCAGATATGTTTGCAGGGGGCTTACTGCTAACCAAAACATCTGCTTTTTGTTTTGAAATAAGCTTTGAACCAATACTTCTGCAAATTTTACAGGGAAGAAATTAAAGAAACCCAGGAGAAACCTTTCAGCCATTTTCTTTAGAGCTTAACAGTTTGCACTAACTCCCTCCATCCACCTGTATGTCTGTAACGCTTCTCCTCCACTCGTAATTTTGGGAGCGGAGGCTGTGAATTGTTACAGCAGGAGAACAAGAAGGAGGGAGTTTTGCAGTTTTAGCATATGAAAAAGAAACCTGAACAATTCTGCTAAAAGGACTCTGTGAAATAGAATTATGCTTTCCCTCATTTCAATTATTACAGAATGACTGCAAAAGCCACTATTCAGCCAAAGGACCTCACGCTGAGCATGAATCAGAGAGGAACAGAGTGTTACACAGCACAGGGCTGCTGCTGCTCCATTTGGACCAACTTGCCATGGTCAGCAGGCACCCTCAGCTTCATCACAGAAACACGTGCACATGCACATGTGTAAGGTTTAGGCTTGCACTGTGCCAAGAGGCTTATCTTCCTCTGTGCCAGCACCTGCCAAAGGCACTCAGTGCAAGCCTGAATGCACTTTCTTGGCCACTCTTTGGGCAGTTTTGCAGAAGAGCTAGCATGCAATCTACCACCAAGCTCTGAGAGTGCTTTGACCAGTCAAGAGAAAAATTGGAATATGCTTGGAGAAGCTCTACCATAGGAAGAGCCAAACCACACATAAAGGAACAGCAGGACCCATCAGAGTAAAGTGCCCAACTCAAGCACGCGCATTCTCAGAGAAAACATGTTCACGGCTTTGTTTTTATAATGCTGTGTACAAAACCAGGAAATCCAAATAAATTCTCATAAAAAAAGCATAAGAAGACACCATAGGGAGCTGTGTAAGTTCAGTGAATGGCTTAAGTGGCCTAAAGATTCACAACAGCATTGCTTTCAGCTGCAGAGATGGCAAACTGTCTGCCCAACAGAAGCTCAACTACACGAGGGGTCCACAGATCTCAGGAAAAGAGGGCAAACAAAGCAGGTCGTGTGATCGACCCACAGCATCTTCCCAGCTGAGGTCTCATCCAAACAGTGCCATGAATTTAGTCATGCATACAGAAATGCAGAATAAAATGCTGCAGATCTCTTCTTTAGTCAGCAAGATTTCAGCACTAGCTTCAAGAACTTGCTGAATTAGTAATGACCCCATCCTCCATTAGGGTGATGGGGAATTTAAAATCCTTAAGGATCCTTCACGGAGCACAGTTTCATCTCTTCTGTACCCACTGCTCAGCCTAGTAATGCCCATTTGGCTAAGCAGTGCCCAGAGCAGCCTCAAGCTCCATCAAAAGATGTGCTGAGACCCCATCTCTTCCATTTGTGTGCTTGATACAAAGCCTCCATCTGCAGATGTGGCCAGATAAGCTGTCCTCCTGAGCTATGCTCCAGCTTCGCCAAGAAGCACATGCAGCAGAGGTGAGCACCCTTATGCAGTGATCTCAATACATCAACTTCTGATACTCATTTCAGAGTATCAGGGCATCCAGCTCCAAGGAAGGATTCAAAGCAGTGTCAAAGGACTGACTACACACCTTCCGGGATTTCAGCAACATGGACTGAGCACAGTCCGTGTGTGCATACCTTGTACACACAGCAACACTTGCATAAACAAGTGCAAAAATGCTAGACAGTACTACAGATCTGTACGTGTTGCAGGTCACGTGCAGACACAGAACAATCAGTCTGTACTGAGCCTTTCTCCTGCTTGCAGTTCAAGTCTGCTTCACAAGCAGCAGTGCTCCCACCACTCCCCTGGTAATCTCTTATCATTCCTTCATATTTTGATTGTGCCACATATGGAACTCTGTGCCACGCTGTGTATAAACAGCAGCAATAACAACTTATGGGAACTATTTCTGAATCCTCCTCCCCATCCGGTGCCCTCAAAATGCAGAGAAGCTGGAGGTGGTCATTTTTGGCATCCCTACCCTCCAGCACAGGGGTATATGTATATGGCTGAAAGTAAACGCTCACACCCAGAGCTTCACTAGCAATGGTCTTCGTGTGGTAGCTTCAGCAGTGCTAACATCTGTACAGAGTTAATGTTAAATGGTTGAATAGTGACGCAGAAGCTACTGTGTCTATGTCTTGACAGTACAAGGAGTGACCAAGAGATTGGCTATAGCTGCCTAAGAAAAAGAAACAGTGAGAAAATTATTTTCTCACTTTTTTCAAATCCTTTGCAAAGAAAAAGCCATTCTTTGGACGTGCTGGGGAGGCAATCTCTGTATCTCTAGGAAGGAATGCACACAGTCACCATTACCATTAAAAGCCTGCTCTGAGACTTGCTAGAATTCTTCACGCAACACTGTTCAACCCCAAACCATGTCTGATGTCAGTTAGAAAGCACAACACAGCAACATAAAATTTAAGTAGAAAATAAAAATTAACTTAGCTCCTTTGTCAGCAGAAGATGCTCTATTTCAGGCAAAGGCTGAGAAACAGTGCTCAGAACCACCACCATCCTCACCATACGCTTGGAGATGAATAGTCTCCATCTTCTGGGCCTCCTTGTGCTGAGGTGGGCACCAGATGAGTCACTTGCATCTTGATCTCAGGTCTAAAGAATCCCATGACAGCAGGCAGTAACACTCCAGGCCGAGACTCTCCCACGTTAGATCAAGAAACACATTCCCAGCATTTTTCTGCCTCTGACCTTCCTCTTATCAGTGAGTTTCCCCCCTTGCCTGCCTCCCTCACAGCCGTGGGGTGAGGATGGCCCCGCTGACCCACCCAAGAGAGGCAGTAGAGCTGGAATGTTGGCAGCTTGGACCTCCTCATTCCCATTATGAGGAATGATTAGGAAAACGAATGGTCTCAGCACCTTGTCAAAGCCTGCTGTCAGCCTTGCGGAATGCCGCACCTTCAGCCCAAGAGCTTTCTCCCTGGCAGCATGAGCCAGACCCCTGGCACACCCAACTGGCCCATCATCTCACAGAACAATACAGCACCCACTTCGAGCCCACCCACACCAGCTGGTGCATCACCAGAGTCCCACTGCGTCCTACCCCATTAGACAGGGTAGGACACCGCTCTGTGAATGCATGGCACGATGAAATACAGTACCAAGGATGGAAGTCAAAGACACATGAGAAGAAGTACTCAGGAGTATGCCTGGTCAGCTGTGATAGGATGACACCACGATCAAAATGCTCCTCTTCTCACACTCCTCAAGGTCACAGACTGTGGCTATATGAGCTATGTTTGCCTTAGTTGACCAGATGGCACCAGACAGAATTTCCCCTCAAAACTTTGTGTCTCCCACCCACAACCCTTGCACACATCAGACTGGCCACCACTCCTGGAGCACCTCTAGGCAGCAGGAGGCCGGGGTTGGCCCTAGCACAGCACCTCTGCAGGCAGCCAGCAAGCAACACTGACAGAACTCGCACCAAGAGTGCCATAATTAGCCATCGCTCGCTTACACAATGTAAATGCTTCAAGCTAAACTGTTCACAGACCTGTAAAACCTGAAGTCCTGTTTCTTTACAGAGCCTTTGAAGAACTAATTGGACATAGCTCCTCACATTATCTCCATGAGAGGTAAGAGCACTGCATTCCAGCCCATGAAGGAGCATTACTGTTATTATCCACCACCCTCAAGATTTACCGTCTTAAAAAAATACACTCCATCTGGAATCAGCTGTGATGTAATCTAGCTGAATAACTTTTCTCCACATAGACAAACCACTTAATACTCATTACAGCTAAATTGAGGCAAGACAAATCACTTTACCTTGTTTTAACTAAATGCCCTTTGATGGAGCAAGAACTGCCTGGCTCCTGAAGCTTTTTTAAAACAGAAATTAGAAACTGTTTCAACAATCAAAACAATCTCTCAGCCTGCAGAGCATAGAGCAGCGTCATTTTAAAAAACAGTCAGAAACACTGGAGCCTTTCTGATCCTCATTTGAGATTTCAGAGGAAACTGTCTAAGGGGTAAGTAAGATGAATTATGCATTTATTTTGACAGTAACAAATGTTTTTATTTCCACTTCTGTTATTTCTCAAAACCATGAGCACGCAGAGCAGAGACTTGCATTGTAGCAACGTGGTTGGGATCAAGCCACATTTATTTAAGTCCTTATACCAAAGCTTTCCTTACTTTGGCACTTGAACAGATGTAAGAAATGCAATGACTTTACTCAGCACAGTTCATAACAGAGATGCAAGAAAAGGTTAATATCACACTCCTTGGAACAAGGATGCTCCACAGCCCCCCAGCTGTCTCAGTCGCAGTACCTGCACCCTGCTGGGGCAATGCAAAATGGCCTCCTCCTGTGATTCCTCCCCAGGAGATACATTTACAAGTAGGATTTACAAAAGCAAAGCACAGCTCTATTTACTTTGTCACTGTCCTGCCAACAAGACCCTTCCATCCCTCACCAAAAGCAGGACCCTAAGGGAATTCTCCCAAAGCCAAAAAGGAAAGACATAGGAAGGAGGGATGGCCTGCCAGTCTTACACTTTGCCAGGACCTGCCTCATTCTCCCTCATGTGATGGGATGTTGAGTGTTCCTGCTTCCTCCCCTTCCACTAAAGATCATCTGATAGGAAGATCTTCACCTGTGCTCAATAAAATATTTCACTGTTTGTCAGCGGTTTTGTTATCACACCTCTACTCATCAGCACAATATTTCAGATTCTTACTGCTCTGTTGGTTTTGCTTCTTGACAACCAGGTTGAAAAATGGGCCAGCGGCTACGTCTTGTGAAAAAGGTGATTTATTAAGGCAGTAGGGCTTTCTCAGACCATCTGGGAAGCAGATGAAACTCACATCTTTTTATACCTAGTCACTACAGAAAACATTCAGAGGTGGACAAAATCATAACCCCTGATTTTTTCTAGGCAGCCCCCATCCTTCTGCTCTTACCATCAAAACCCACTGATAGAACTACAGAATCATGTAGGTTGGAAAAGAACATCTGATGCAAACCATGGTGACACCTGTCTGAGTAAGACTGGTAAGATCTGACCTCATATTGTTCAAGTACAGGTGATATCTCAAGGTAGGTATTAAAACACTATTCAAGACAATAGAGAAGTGCACCGTCAATCCCAAATAACACAGAAATCCAGTCTCAGATTAACACACTGTTTTGTTTTGTTTTGTTTTTTAACTACCCCACACCAGTACCAGTGGCTGTGTACTGACAACAAGGCTGTGCTAAGCACTGCTCAGGCAGGATGATGGGACATATGCCACTGAAGCTATTTAATTAATGTTTTCAAGCAAGTCTCTAGCTATGAGCTCTGAAGTTTTCCAAGACTCCACGCTCCCAATTCAGTTCCAGTTCATTAGGCCTGTCTGGGAGCTTAGCAGCCTCCAGTCAGCCTGTAGAAGTCCGATAAGGTCTCTCTGACTTCAGATGTCACTGTTCACTGCTGCAACTCTCAGCCATGACATCACCTTCCAGCACAGTACATCTGCCCACTGCCACTGTCAACAGCAGCTCAAGAGCTCCCGATACCTTATCAGGATTCCATTAGGACGCAGCTGATAGGAAAGGAGGAGTGTGTGCCTGGCATGGCAGAGCAGCCAGGAGAGAGCTGTCTTGTCTCTTCAGCAAGTGCCTACCCACATCTCCTTTTTCGTCTGGGTGACCTTTACATTACAATCTTCACAGGGACCATCCTTCTATCACCAAAAAAGCAACACAGGAGCCACTGGAGAGCTCTTGCACCCCACTACTAACCAATGCAACCTGTACAACCTGCTTAGTGAGAAGAGGGAAATAAAGCAGCAAAGAGAGTCTTACTTTATCTTGCTGTGTGAATTACATTTCGACACAGGAGAATAATAGAACATTTTGTTGTCTTTTATAGGGAAAAATGGTGATTCCCAAATTTCTCAGCAAAATCTTCTACCTGTTCCCACTGCCTGCACAGCCCAGGTCAGCCACAATGATCATCCATTATTGTTTGTCCAGGCTTCCCAGGGAAACCTTTCTTTCTACCCTCCAGAGATTCTGAAGGCAAACAACCTAGGAAAAGATTTATGTTTGCTTTGCAAGCTGTGTTTTAATGCCTAATTGAGGACAAAACTCTGAGAACAATCAGCATCAGATTTATTTGAGGTTCAGCCTCAGACTGAGCTTTCAAGTAAAAGTGGATGGACTGTAATTAGATGCAAACAGTGCTAGAAATATTTGTGCCCAGTACATGCACAGCCAGACAGCTCTGACTGGTGTACGTGTAACAGAGGGAAGCTGATTTACACGAGCTGCAGCACGCTTGCCCTGTGCATAGAAAAGCCTGCACCGTCAGAGGCAGCAGGTGCTCCCTGGATCAGTTCCAGCACCCACCACAGCTCTGTGACAATGGGCAGATTTCAGGTTTTGCTTGGCCTCTTTAAGATGCCGTGTGCAGTCCAACCACGTGGATGGGCTCAACGGACTGCATGAATATCAACAGAACAATTTCAAAGAGTATAGAAGAATGTTCAAATTTTAGGTGGATCAGAATGATTCTCCCTTCCAGTGTGTGGTACCAGCACTACTACTTCAGTGCTTACTGGATGATAGGAAGGGAGACGACAAAAGATGCAGAAGCTGTAAGAACAGGGCAACATCTAACTGACTACTGTAGGTGATGCTGTGCTCATGAAAACAACCTGCAAGTGAAAAACTGAAGAGAAGACAACATAAACAGCACAAGCAGACCAGAGGATCTTTGGTTGTCCCATTCCTTAGTCAATGCAGATTCAAATCAAAAACATTCACTTCCCGTGGTCAGGGCAATACTGAAACAGTGCAAGAACTGCTGCCACCAAATCCAGCAGAGTAAGTCACAGCCTACTGACCAGTACCAAAGCAGTGAATTAGTAGATCATCATAATCTCTCTTATCCTATACCTCTCTGCTATTGCTACAGATGGACAAGGGCTGATCTACCACAGTATGGCCCATGCAGGATCTTCCATAAGGGACTAATTTTAGATACTGAGATCTAAATCCCCCACACTGGACAGATCCATGTATGGCTTCTCATTGGTGCAACAGACATCGTTGATGTACAAAAGGGAATGGATAAATCTTTCCATTGACATGACCAGATCCTATGAGCTACTTGGGCTGGACTCTTCCTTGGGGCAAGAGAGAGGTAAACAAAGTTGTGTCAACAACACTCATTTGGGCTGCAAGTTCCTCACAGCTAATGGGATTCTGCAGCTTTAATGATTATGAAAAGGTTAAAATGACCTGCCAGGCACCCTGAGTTGTTTAAGCCTCTTTTCCTTCCTCGTGCTGCTTTAATCTTGGTAACTCAGTCACGTGACCCAGTTAAAAAAAGCCCCAAAGCCGATTAGTGGCTTCTACAACTCAAAACTACTGGCTATTAAGGACTCAAAACATTTGGAATGGTGTGACTGCTTTGGAAAGAAGAGTCCACTCCTTCTGGGTGCATCTCAACAGATGCTGCAGCCTCCAGCAATCAACAAGATGATAAAAAGGAAGAATTCCTGACAGTAAGGGTACACACTGTACTGGTCTCCACCAGTTGCTTAATTCCTCCCTTCCACATCCAAAACACAATCTTCTCCCATCTCACCTGGGATGCTCTAATAGTAGACCCTGTCCATACAACAGCAACTAAAGGCTGACCCACCATACAATCAACTTACTATGCCCAAAGCCTCCACTGGACCTACAGTTTTGTGGCAGCATCCTTCAATTCCTCATGCATAGCAGTTCTGTGGAAAAGGGTGTTAGGGACATTTGCAATTTGTAACATGGACAAGAGCCCATGTCATGCTCCAGTAAAAGCAGTATGTGGGATCACACTGTGATGCAGAAGCAAGAACCCTATATAGGAACTGAGAAAATAATCCTCCATCATCAGTGCTGCTAAGGATCTTGAATACAGATCTGTGTCCACTTTTAGGCATCGTGCTTCAGGAGTCAGGCAGACTAGTTGGAAGGAATTCAGGGAAAAATAAGGAGGATCAGAGAGTGGAAAGTATAATCTAGCAGTAGAGCTCAAAGGAATACAGACTGGTTAGCCTGGAGAAGAAATGGCTGAACAAAGACATAGTAACGGATTCAAGTATGTAAGTGATCATCAAAAGAAGCAGCAAACAAATTGCTCTCTGTGTTCACCCAGGGAGAGCAAGCTCTCTAATAACAGGGATACAGGAGGGCTGGAAAAGATGGCCCTGGGTGGTTGAAACTGCCACTGATGATGGCTCTCATGAAGAAGTTACATAAACATCTGCTGGGAGCAGTGTAGGTATAGCTGGGTCTGCCCTGAAGCAAAGGGATGGGTTTGGTGACCCAACAATGCTTCAATTCTGTTCTCCACGAGTATCCTGAATGCACTACATGTGAGAAAATCTATGGTTATTTCACTTAAATTCCAGAAAGCAAATACCACAGTTATTTAAAGGCAAAAATGAAATCAGCAAGTCTTCAACTGGCACATGAGACCCAATAATCTGAAACCATCCAAGCATTTTCATTTTCCATCTCCTGCAGAAATTCTCACCGAACTGCACATGGCTGGCAAAGAAAGGTGAAAGAAGAGCAGGTAAGGGCACACAGAGAACAAGTTCTGGCTTAGAACCCTAGGATACTAATAGGCAATAAAAAGGTTCTATTGGAAACAGTTGGCTGCTTTAAAATACTGCTAGAGATTTCAGAGTTAGTTCTTCCAGAAAAGAGAGTTGTCATCTTTAGGAGTTATCATTTCCAGCTTTTCCACAGAAATCAGTAATCCAAAATCACAGAAGGCTAACACGCACCAGGCTCAGTATGATTATAGCAACAACATATGGCCTCTGTCCCAAAGAGAGGGGCTCAACGAATGCAGGCAAGCTGAGGAATGCCAAGAACCCATGTTGGTTTGGAAACAGCCTCAGCAGCAAAACAGCCAAACCACGGTCAAGGTTTGCAGACACTATGAGAAGGGAAGAGCCTGGAGACGGCTATGAAGACAGTTGTGTCCACGTACACAAAAATGTTTCTCTCCAGATTTGAGCTCACACAAATGCACACAGATCCACCTTGGGGGATTGCTGCTGTTGCTTAAAACTTCAGCATATTTGACAAGCCCTTTGCTGAGTTTCTTCAATTTTATGACAAACCTCTAATCACAAATAGTTCAAAAGCCTGTACAGAAGACATCAGGTTAATCCAGAGCCTTGTGAAACGGAACAGTTCTGATGTAGTTTTGCTTTGAAATTTTAGATTTGTTTGAATCCAAAAATGTTTTCTCCTGGACACATTAGCATTACTTCCCAGGTAAGAAGCCCTACCCAGTTTCAACTGGCTGTAAATTTATATTCAACGCTGTACATACAAACGGGCTGGTAGGCTTTATGCAGAAATTCCAACTGCCTTTGAAGGAATTCTGCTTAGAAAGCAATAGCACAAAGCAGTCCAGCTGCAGAAGGGCTCTCCTGAGTTTACAAAACTACTTCCTAAGCAACCTGTGGGGGAAAAAGGCTGATTATAAGGCAGATTGATGTTTTTGTTGTAAATGTATATAAATACTTGCAAAGGTCTTTCTTTGTTAACATCAAGCTAAAACTTTTGCAGGCTCTGAAAACGCATTTCTGATTGTAAATTTGCTCCTCCCTTTGCTTGGGAAGATTCTTCTGGACAATAAACTCAGCAAGCCTAAGAGAGGACTGCATAATTATCCGCTGCACACAATGGAAACCAGCCTCTCCAACACGGTCCTCAACTGTCAGGAATCCAAGCTGGGTGATAATTAAAGCTCAAAACTCTTCTTCTGCTGAGGAGAGAGAAATTAAACTTTAATTCCCAGTCTTCAGATACCCCCATGATGTACAAGGAGCCCCCCATTTAAAAAATCTCATAGATGAAATGATGCCCTCTGCAGTACCGAGAGGAAAAGTTTAATTGGCAGAGAGAAAAACTAATGATTAGGTTAATGAAAAATAGGCTCTATTGACTCAGGCTGCTTGACTATTCCTGATGAGGGTAAACAGCCTTCCCTCCCCCTCCTTCCCCAATCCCCTTTGTCTGCTGCATAAGACAAGGCTGAAAGCAGAAACTCGTTCAAAAATGATGCCTCGGTGGGAAAAGGCTGGAGCAAGATCAAAGCTCTCCCAGCCAGGGGCCCAGCAGCACAACCTCCATGTGCCCAGGAATTCGGCATCCCCCCCTGTAAGTTGGCAGCAAAGCCAGCTGCAGGCTGGGCTCAGGGATCTGCCACTGGAGACAGAGGGTGAGAGTGACAGCCGAAAAAAAGCGAGACGGTGTGAAACACTGCAAGAGCTAATTAAAAAAAAAAAAGAAAAAAAAACAAGCAAACAAGAGCAACAGAAACTGGGATCACAGTCGCTAGTTCAGAGGCCAGCTGAGCTCTGGCTCAGGGGTTAAGGAAGAGCCATCGCAAGGCTTTTGCCAGGATTAGCAGTGCCAAAAATCTCTGCAATGCCTCCAGGTCACACCTGGGGCAGACAGGAGGAAACTCCTGCTCAATTGCCCAGCACACACCTGGTTTCACAGCACCACCTGCTTCGGCCATGCTACGTGGAAAAAGACTTTGTTGGGAATTTTTTTTTTTAAACACAACATTTCTTCATGGTGAAATGCTGATTTATCAAGAGAGCATTTTTAATGGAAATGTATCCAATTTCATGCAATTTTCAGCTCAGGATGAAATTTCTATTAGAACCTCAGAGAAAGACTAAAATAGCCACAAGCCTATGGCTTAAGGCAATCACTGGGGAACATATAAATCCCTGCACACTAAGCTCTTCTTGAGTTGGGGATTGTGTGCACTGGTGTCAAAGACAAAAATTTCTATGGCCAACAATATGGACCTTGGCTGCACTGCAGGAAGAAACCCCGCATCATTTCCTATTTGACAGAAGTAACTACTGCTCTTAAGCCAGTGGCTCACACCAGGTAGGCAAGGCACCAGAACAGGTCCCAGTGTTCACCCATAGCTAGGTTTGGGATACGGGCACACTTCGCCACTTGCTGGCTTGATGTGCAGATCTCCCAGTGACAAAATGCTTCTTGGGGGTCCCAGCAAGGAAGTAATCTCTACTACAGGCCAAAGCACCAAGGGGACCCAGTGCTTTGCCAGCAGTTATGAAGACTTTCAGAGCATAGGTTTCGCACTGCGGCTCAGAAGAGGAGAGGAGATCACCAGAAATGCAAACGGTGGCTTTGGGTCCTTGCTGAGATAACTCTTCCCTCTTCCCATTGTGTGGTTCCTCCTTTTCAGTCAGACTCAGAAAACCAGAGACTCACACCGTTGTTCTGCCAACTGTAGTTAAACATTACACGCTCCAAATGCCTAGTGATTTAACTCAGTTTTGATAAACACATTCCAGTGGCAGCATGACCATGGGAGGAAGGTGCGTGTCTTCTGTACACCTCTGAGGACTGAGCACAGCCAGAAATAACAGCCACGCATAAAAACTATGAAGTATTTACAGTTTCTCTACTGTGCAGTCCTTCAGTGTCGAGCATAAAGAAGGCATAAATCTGACTCCTGCCAGCTTTCACCTGAGATATAATTTAACAACAGTAATTGGGTCATGAAGGAGCTCCTTCTTGCCATCAAATCACATACCATTGCCTGTGTTCTTACACAGGCGTGGGGAAAAATCCTCTTTTCAGAAAGTACTGATACTTCTCTCCCTACCTGCAGTCTTCTGCCAGCACCTGCAGCCCTGCTGGAGGAGCTTGCAAAAGGAAATTAAACAGGAAAAGGGCTGTCAAGTGCAATGTGTTGGCTATGTGGTGCTGGTGGATGGTTTGTCAGGGCCAGCTGGCAACAGCAGTAGGCCAGCCAAAAATATGCTATAACCTAAAACTAAGCATAACAGGGATTCCAGATACCTGCATAGAATGACACGTGGCATAGTTTAAGAATCTGGATACAGCTAACGTATAATTAATGCCTAGAAAGAAAGGCTAGATAATACCTTAGACACTATGTTATTAAAGAAGTAGAAATAAGATAGAGGAGTAGATTAAAAGGTATCACTGGGCTGCACTGATGCAATGAGACAATAGGAAATAACTGTTTTAAATCAGTTAATAGTACAACGTTAGTACAATAAAAGTAGGAGCAATCATTTACAAAGAGCAAGTCAATCCTCATATCTCTCTGATAACTGTGCTTTGCTATCATCCAGGCTACCACTCTACCCTACCCAGAGGGTTTTCTGGAGTGCACGACAAGGCCAGCCCTTCCCAGCACTGATCTTCTAGGAGGACACTGAGCCATTCTATTGCAAAGGGAACACAAGCAGGGAGCATCTCATCCAACAGGTCTCTGGCTACTGGGGAAACTCACGTTCTGAACCCACGTTCAGCCCAGGCATGAACCCACCAGGGATAATAAAAATCAATCCCACAATGATCAGGCCATCAGAATAGACTTTCTGATTCCACAAGCTAAACAAATACATGCTACAGCTTTGCAAAAGGACTGTGCAAACCTAAGGATACATTTCCCCAAGAACGCATTCAACAATTAAACCATGCAACACAGTCAGCCTTCACTGTTATTCATTAACAGGTTTATTACCTCTTGCTGAAGCCCTTTGGACTAAGCTGACCGCTCCCTAAAGGTTAACATGCACAGCTCTGGGTTGCCAAAAGCTGCCTCCATGGTTAGCTCCCAGTCCAGTTGCTCAAACTGCACAAATAACTGCAGGAGCCACTTCTGCATATTCAGCTTTGAATGCATATTTGGTATTTTGGCTTTAAAGCACAAGTTCACAGGAATAAGTTGCGAGCACGGACCCCTGCTTGCTCTGCAGTATCACATCCATGAGTCAGTGAAAGAGCCCAGCGTTCTGTGTACCCATAACATGGCAGAACTGGAACAGAAGGGATACAGGAAGAGATCAAGACACAAATGTCTTCCTTCCTGGTAGAGATGTCAGCCTCAGTTTCTCCAAATCCAGCGCACAACAAAAGCTCCTGCCGTGCCAAGAGACCAGTCTCAGAAATTACCTGTGCCCATGGAGAGCCCTTCAGGTCTCCCCAAAGCAGATTTTCCTCCTGTCCTTATTTAAACACGATCTAAGCAAGCAAGTCGCCATTACCTTCCCAGAGAAACTATTCCAGAACCTAATAGCTTTCACCTTGAGGAAACATTTCCCAATGACTTTCTCCTTCATCTAATTTCATCCTATTAATCCTAACTGTTCATGCTCAATCCACCCCCACGTTTCCCCACCCTTCCCATACTTGTGCTCAGTTATCAGACCCCCACAGAGGCTGCTCACCCCCTGCTGCCAGGAAGGCAAAGGCCCGATCCTGACACTGGCTCACAGTGGGCTCAGCCTTCACAGATGCATAAGGAAAGCCATGGAAGCTGTTTAGACAGCTGGATTTGTCCTCTCTCCCACCCTCTCTCCCCCAAACGTACCCTAAACACAGTTATAATGGAAAAGTCACCCCCGCCTTGCTGTACAACGTGCTTTGCAATGCCAATTTCCATCTCACAAGCACACTGCCTGCACAGCGCTATTTGTGTTGACCAACAGGAATTTAATCAACTAACAATAATATACGGGGTAATACTCAATTGTTTGAATCCGCCAGTCAGATGAAAGGATTTACAAAGGCTGGATTTAACTCCCAGCCCTGGCAGCTTTCCCACGGTCCCACTCTAATCTAGTGAGCTAGAGAGAATATGTGAAAACTCCAAAATCTGTGTTTTCCTGCAGGGTGCGTTAAATTCAAGTCTCTTGATTGCAGATCTGTACTTTTGTCATGCCCCCTGCTCAGCTGCCTGCTCTACCTAACCCTAAGTGAGCATTACACCACAGCAAAGCACACTCAGAGACAGCCAGCTTACGCAATCACTAATTCCATAAGCATTACAATGTCTTTAGTGACAAAAAGGCTAAACAGAGCTCAGACCGACAGCAGCCAATTCACTGCACAGAACTGCGCTGAAGAAACTGATGTTGCTTGGGAAAACCCATGAGCTGCACCATTGCTGGTTCAGCAGTTACCACCCCCTCAGCAGGTTAAAGAATGTCTTACAACACCGCAAATCATTGACAGGTTTGTGTTTGCTTATTTTGGAGAAGAGGAGCCTTATTACACAAAAACAGTGAAATACTCCTAAATGTTTTCACTGGTAGCCCTGCAATCCAGGGCCAGAGGAAGGCAAGTGCTCACCACTCTGGGAGCCAAGCAATTCGGCTGGAAGAGAGACAGACATGGGGGCAATCCATGACAAATGAGCTCGTCTCTGTGCAAGAGCTGGATATAGAAGGAAGCAACTCCAGCCCACCTCACTATGTCCCTGCATCCTTCCCAAGCACAAACTGTCCCACCACTGGGCTGCCTGTTAGCCCATTCCTCTGGCAACCTAGCACTGCTGGCCAGGACTCCAGGGCAGAGGGTCTTTGGCCACAGCCTGATGGCCATTTTACTTCATCTCACCACACAGCTTTAGAAGCACTTAGGGTAGGGGAGGACTGGAGCAGTGGCATGGCTCCCCCACCCAGCCAGCCTCTGATTCTGCAGACCAGTGCCTCTGAGGGACCATGGCAGAATGAAAAGAAGAAAAGAATAAACAACTGTGTTGAAGCTCTCAAGCAAGGAGAGCATGAAGTAAAAAACACCAGGATTAACCAGCAGCAAAGACAGACCATACTACTTCCCACAGGTCAGTTGCAATATTTGACTTGTTCACAGCTCAGCCAGATCCTTGTCAGCTGTTGCAGTGTAGCACTTAATAAAAGACTCCTCGGGGGGTTCAGTCAATATATCCACAATGGGACAGTCTTGGAGGGACTGCCAACATGGATGCCTTCCCCTCCTTGGTAGGAAGTGAACATGCACAAGTTAATTGCCAAAGACTCAGCTTCATAGCCAGCCGTGGTTTGTGGCAAGAATAAAGTAGGGACAGCAATTTCCTGTGTTGGAAGTTTGGACAGAGATTCGACAGCTTTAACCCCCCCCCAGGCTTAGGTCTTCCATTTGGTAGACCACAGTCTTCTGCCCCAGGAAGCATCCATCTGCAAACACTCATAAAAAAAAAAATAAAACCACAAAGGAAACATCTCTAAGCATGGAGATGTTTAGATGGACAATAGTTGAAGATGCTTTTCAAGATGAACCCCTTCCCAGATCCATTCAAATGCTTCCGCCATCCTGAGAAGGTATCAGAGCTGCAGACCTGGGAGTTGAACGGACCACAACAAGTGAAGAAACAAACACATACACACAACACCAAGAGGCACAGCAGGTCCCTCCCTCCCCCTCCAATCTGCACTAATCTCCTCCAACGTCTGTGCTGCAGAAGATAATTTAGAGGCAATGGCATGCTCCTTAACACATTGCCTCTCTCACACAGCAATTAAATGTACATCATTGTCTGGCTGTCCCGTATCCTTGGGGCAGGCAGGATTGTCATCATCTTAAAGTCATGATTTACAGAGGTAATAATCATGGCACCAGCCTCATTACATGCCAACTTTCGGGAAATTAGGTGATAGATATTATTCATTAACTTGCCACATGATACCCATATCCATCCATCTGTTACAGCTGAGCTAACATTTTGGTTCAGAGCATGCAAGCTAATAGCTTCTTTAGGAAGGAAGGAGGCATTGTCCTGAAATGTGATGGGAGAGAAGAGTAGGATTGCAACTGCATAAAATCTGCTTACCAAAGAAAAAAAAAAAAGAAGAAAGCTGTCAGAGCTTGAAATCTTCATGAGCAACAGAAGGATGCTCAGGCCAACGCCCTCCAAATCAGAGTAATACACAGTGCTCAAAAATGGCATGCACAAGTCAAAAACTTAGTTCCTGGTGGCTTCAGTCCAAGAAGGTGAATATGAAACAAAGGGAATTAACACTATTTTGGGGTGCTCTAGCAGGCTGCTTCATGACAGTGAGCTGCTTAGAGCCCTGCAAGGAGCCCATACGACATGCTGAAGTCCAGCTGTCCTTCACCATCAGAGCCCAGGGATGCTCCAGCCATCTTCAGCAGCTTCCAGGAGCCCAGACCAGCCTTTGGCAGCCCAAGCACTGTGAAAAGAGGAGAATGCTGAACATCTGCCTCTCAATCAAGTGCCGGGACAGAAACTCCTCGAAGTACACAGGAGAGCAGTCACAGAGGAGATGAGGGCCTCCAGAGCTTATCCTGCTCATCACATAGGCTCCAGTTTTGCCTCAACTGAGATGAACATCTTTTAAGAACTTAATTTCAGGATGAGTCACTGCAAAAAAGGGGGAATAAAAAGGATTCCTGTTAAGTATTTTTCATTATTATCTTTTCAGAGATGGCTGTGTTCTTCAGAAAAGAAACCAGAGGGCAAATGCTGAGACCTCAGAGGCACAACCCTACATTGCACAGACATCTACTCTCAAGTATTAGTCATCCTTAGGCAAATAATACAAATGGTTTCCCAGCAATTGTTTTGCCAGAAGGAAAAGTGAGTGTGGATGGTGCTGCTATAGCCAGTGCCAGCCTTTGATATGACAACACTACAAGACTCTGAAGGAGGCTCTCCAGCAATGCAGAAAGTTTGTGTCCATCAAGTTACAGCATGCCCAGGGGCCAAATTTATCTTCTCTAACCCTATTGACCCTTTTAACAAATGCTTTCTCAAGCAGAACACATTAACAAGTACTATAAAAATAAAAGGGTTTCTTATTCCTCCCTCAAATGCAAGGAAGTGCTGTTGTCAGCCACAGGAAACACCAGAGCTGGCTGGGATCTTGTAGCTGGGAAACACTGCAAAAGAAGTGGCAGAAGAGCAAGGGACTGGGAGGAGGGGGCAAAAAGCAGCCTGGGAGCTTGGAAACCTACTGTACCTACAGGTTTGCTGCTAACCAGGAGCCAATGGGACGTGTGGCTGGGCACAGGGAGTCAGCACCCACCTTGCAACTGCCCAGCGCAAGGGCAGTTAAAGTCTCCAACGCAAGCAGTGCCCAGCACTCCAGCTCCAAACTGGAGCTGATGATCTCCTCCCCAGTTCAGGACATTTGGATGAGTAGAATCAAAGGCACAGTGTGTGACAATGCAGTAGCACTTCAGGAGAGGTATTTGCATCCCAACTGTGTAAGGTAACAAACCTGCCAGCACAGCAGCATTAACAAGTCTGCTGCTGCCAATGTACTTCACAGCACTTACTGAACAGCTCGGTAACCTGAGGAATGATTAAAAACAAAGTGAAAAGAAACTGTGCTTGGAATCCACATGCTCTGCTGGGCCAGTTACATATCATGAGACCTCAAGCACAGCCTCAGACTCTTTATCCTTCTCAGACATATGGTTTGATTTCTGGCTGGTCCTGTGTGGAGCCAGGAGTTGGACTTGATGATCCTTCCACCTCAGAATATTCTACAATTCTCTTACCCCAGCCCCTTCACTTCAAGTACCAGGTCATCTCCTCCTTGCTGCTTCCAGGATCAGGGAGTGGGAACTGGGCTTGAGTTGGCACAGCTGTGGTGCACAGGCTGTTCTATGCCAGGAGAAGTGCAGCTCCGGCTTGGTGGCACACACAGGTGATGCAGGGGACACAGTGCCCAAGCCACGCATCCAGACAGAGACAACACGTACTCCTCAGCATCAACACTTGTCTTCCTGGGAGAACAGTTGGAAACAAGGCTCTCTACAACACTGAATGGTTAAGATTCATTCTGCAGCATTGCTCATGACATCTGTAGCACATATCACGAGGTTAGATATTGTTATTAGCATTACAGGGATGTAATTATTGCATAATTCCAGGATTCACATCAACAGATCTGTGTTCCTTCAGGACTCAGCCGCATTTGCCTAGGGCAACAAGATGGTAGAGAAAGCAAAATGTTCAGCAGGCAGAAAGGGATAATAATATGAACACAGACTAGATATGAAGACGGTTAGGCTAGAAACTAGGAAAAGGAGGCATGAGACTCAGGAACGGCCTTTCAGCACAAACAGTAGGGACAAAAGGGCAGTGAGACCCTGACATGGGCTGCTCAGAGAGCTGTGGTGCCCACCCCTGGAGGCATTCAACGCCAGGTTGGAAGGGGCCTTGGGCAGTCTGATCTGCCGGGTGCCAGCCAGGCAGCCCAAAACAGAGTGCTGGAACTGGATGATCTTTAAGGTCCCTCCAGCCTAAGCCATTCTATGATTCTATGAAAGTGCCGAATTGATTTCAAAATGACCCCACCTGGGACAAAAAGCATTGGCCCTCCCAAACCAAAACACTCTCCAGTACCAATGCATTTTGTACACAGAGCCTGCTGCCACATGACACGCACACAGGCCTGGCATCACAAAGTAAGGCATAATTAGAAGTAGATTCCACTCAAATTAACTTGCAAAAATAAAGATGCAGGAGTGAATTCAGCCTGATTTAATTCTACTTAAAGTCACTGAAATTACCCCAGAGATTAACGTGGCCAACTTGAATACATGTCTCACAGCCATCAAAGGAGCTGTGCACTTGCAAAGGGCGTAACAGGTCTCTTGGATCTGTCAACCATGAGCCAGGCACGTTCAGGATGAAGGCAATGGACAGAAGTCCCTCTTGGTTCAGATGCCCTTTAGCACTTCAACCGCTGCTTCTGCAGAGAGTTTTTGGACCAGGAAAAAACTGACTTTCAGCTTTTCTTCAAAGTAACACAAGTAACACACTCTCCTTCAGGTCACTGCTGCAGCACTGGGAGGCCCTTGGGAGCGTGAGCTTTCAGACAGATTAGTACAGCTTCACTGGAGAGGGGAGGACGTCAGACACCACTTAGCAGACTGCAAGAGGGGCTCATCCCTGAGCTGAATTTTCTTCACAGTCTCACAGTCCCTTGATCAGACGGGTCAGCTCCAAAATAATGAAGTGCAAACACTTTTGCTCTCACTAATTAGTTTTAATTAAGACACTGGATAAAGGGTGTCTTTTTTTCTTTTTGCCTTTACTCTGATTGTCTTCGTTTTCAAAGAGGATCACAAATATTCAGATGCCTGAACCACAGCCTCAGTGACAACATTTCAGATAAACAAAATAATGGAGTATTTTACAAATATTGGCAAGTTTGCATGTAATGATCGGCACATTGTTAAGGACCTGCATACCTACCTGATGGATTTATGATCACCAAGAGAACAAGGAGGCCTTCCTCATACAAAGCTCTAGGAAAATTTAGGGAGTTTATCACAGTTACTGCGTCACCATTGGCTTTTTAAACTCTTTTTGTGAATTATAATTAATGGTTATCAGAGTGATGCACAGCTATAATCAATTGTCTGTGCTTGTGCCCATAAAGGACACTATCAAGGGCAAGAAAGCACAAATAAAAACCAGAAAATGCAATGCTCTGTCCTCTTCCCTTTCAGCCCTGATGCCATGGGTCAGGCTGTTATTCCTAAGCACAAACTGTTCCCTTTCAATGCAATTCCACCCTCATCCTGCCAGGTGACCCTGAGGCTGTGCTGGGTGGATTGCTCTGGGGGCCATGGGGCAGCCCTGCCATCCCCAGTACTCCCAGGCACCCGATTCACTGCTCTAATTTTGGTGCTGACAGCCTTGAGAGCATCTAGGGAAGATGTCTGCTGTGCAGACGCCAGCAGCAAGTGGCAGAGCCTCAGCAAAGCAACAGAAACCCCCACAAGAGGTGCACAAAGGTCAGTGCCACGAGGACCCAGCAAAAAGCTGCAAATCAGCACCCCCAACACTGCCAACTGCCAGATCCTTGGGGTGCACAGAGCTCATCCTGAATCCCTTTCTTTGGAGAACAGGGAGCTGCTCAAATTGATGCATTCCCAAAACCCTGATTCACTCGCTGCCTCTTTCCTGAAGAGAAGAGCTATAGTCATCCCTAAATGCCAAAGATAACACAGTTGAGAAAGGGATGCCATATCACACACCAGACTATGGAGAAAATCCCACTTTATCTCAACAAAACAACTTTCCCTTCCTACCTCGGGCAGAAGAAAGGCCGACCCCACCTAGCTGCAACTGTATAACCCAGCTGCAGTATCTAAAGCAATGTCTACCTGGGAAAAAGACATAGGGCAAATACTTCATGCCTGGTTCACTGTCTGTAGGGGGATGCAGTGCTTGGAAGCCAAAAAAATAAGGACAGCGGCAGTTATCAGCCAGATCAGGGGAGTATTACTTTAGAAAAACAGGCCCTTGGGAAAATGATACAGATCAGAGGGGCAGTTTGACATGAGTGCTAGGAGATGGGCAGGATGAACAGGTTAGGCTTTTCCACCTCTGTATATAGGTGTGGTGCCACAGCAAGATTTCCATCCTGCTATCGTGGTCTCTGAAACACACACCAGAGCTACACTTGCTGTGGTGCCTCCTGAACCCATTTCACGGGCATCTATGTGGTCACTCAGGCTCAAGACATCAGTCTGAAAATCTCTAAAGCCTGACATCTAATCCCAACAGGCTGAATCCACCAGCTCCTGTGCAGGCAATGTTGCAAAAGGAAAGTTCGTGCTTTTTGCTCCTGTGAGGAAGAATGTTAGATAATACTGATGCTCATTTAAAAAAAAAAAAAAAGACTTTTTGCAAAGCTAGACAAAAAAAATACCACTGTCCTGGGAAACATCTTTCCCACTGGCTTCTCCTTAAGGATTCAGTTTAGGCTTGTGGGAACTTAACACATTAGAAACTCGCCCATAATTTGCATGCCCCAAACAGCAGGGAGATATCATGAGATCTGGTATTACTGAGATTTCTTTCCTTTGGCAAAACATATTCCAGAACATTTACTTGCATAAAGGTTCACACATCATTACAACTAAACAGTGTGCCTAGTGAGTGAAGACAGGGCACAAGATGACACATTACCCTGTGGTTTTATTATATTAGCTTTGCTTCCTTACCTCATTTGCAAAATTAGGGCTGGTCATAATCCTTCCATCAGTCTTTCCTGAAAATTAGGAAGAGGCTGAACCAGATTTTCCAATTAAAAAATCTTCCCACAGTTCCAGAGACGTGAAGACAGACTTGCCAAGAATTTATCTGAAGGAGCTTTCTGAAGTACCAACCCAGCACCTGAATGCCAAAACATTCCTTTGCAAGCAAGTCCCAGGAGCACACACAGCCCAAGTGATCCCCACACCCTATGCCCAGAGTACCAGTTGAGAAGGAACACAGACCAGAGGACACATGAAGTTAAAAATCTTTAAAAGCTACACATCACCCACTGCAGCCAGGACTCTACAGCTCAAAAGCTCCATTTGGCAATGCTCAATGAAGCCACCTCCGCCAGAGAGCTCATGGTTCAGTTAAACCTTGCTATACACATTTCACAGATGGGAACTACAATATGGAAGAGCTAACTGACTTGCCTAAGATTACACAAGAAGTCTGCTGTCAACCATGTCCAACAAGGTCCAGTACAGCACATTAACCACATTCTTTCATGTGGTGACCAGTCTGAGGCTTGCAAGTTGTTGCTATTTTGCAATACAAAGCCAAATCCTCAAGCCCCTCCTCAGCAGGTGCCCGCAGCAGCCCCCAATGACCAAGTTTCACACAATGTCTGTGAGGAGTTTGGAGGTCAGTACCCCTATATCCCCCACTGCTGGTGAAGCAGCCTCTCAGCCCCAGACTTCCCCTTGCCCCCAGTGCTGCAGTCACCACCTCCCAGCCCTTACCTGCTGGCTGCAAACAGGCAGGCAGCTGTTGCCATAACACGAGTTATTAAGGAAATAGAACAATATGTTATCAATATCAAGTGC
This sequence comes from Chrysolophus pictus, assembly GCA_037305975.1. Classification (NCBI taxonomy): domain Eukaryota; kingdom Metazoa; phylum Chordata; class Aves; order Galliformes; family Phasianidae; genus Chrysolophus; species Chrysolophus pictus. Next base: position 48,447,133 of record CM074580.1, read on the forward strand.
TGGGTGTGCACAGATAAACCAGATAATTTCATTATGGCTGAGGCCACTCCTTTTGTTCTCCAGCATCTCCATAACCCACCTGTGAACAAGTGACTTTTCTGTGGCTTTACACCTTACCATATGCACAAAGCAGAGGCACAGAAAGACTTCTGGCCTGCAGAGCTTCCTCATTCCTGCAGTCCAGCATTGCAGCAGGCTGCCCGGAGGGACTGCAGTCTGCATAGTCGAGGTTTTCCAGACCTAAGAGAACAAAGCCCTGAGCAACATGCTCTAATTCTGTGGCCAAGCCTCCTTTGAGCAGCAGGTTTCACTAGACACCTCCTGAGGTTCTTTCCAGTCTGAATTACTTACTGGCCTGTCCTGAACATTGCTCTGCCTTCCAGTTTTCCCTCACCGTCATCACCATAAGGCAGCAGCACAGGCAGAACTAGAGCATCTCAGTCTTTTTTTTTTTTTAAACCATCCCTATGGGCAGCACATCCTTCCCGTGCTGCAGCTCTGTGCACACATAGATGTCATAACGCATGCTCACAGCTCCTAACTCTGCACGAAACAGCAAAACTTGAAATACAAAGGCAGGTTCTGTAAAGCCTTGTCAAGAGAAATAAGCCCAAGTCATTCATAGAAATGGGGCTGAGTGCAGTTGGCCCAGAGTTAGAGAACGAAGACCAGAACCTCATTCTTAACACTGGAGTTACTCAAAGCTCCACCATTCTGTGATTCTCAAACATCACGCTAGAAATATTCCCAAATTTACAGCCAATAGGAAATTCCAATATTAACTTAAAAAATGAAATTCAAATATTTGATGGAAATTTTTTAAATGATCAAAACATACGATGCAGTTGAGTCAGTAAAAAGACGGCAGCATTGTAAGTTAAAACTGAAAATAGTCGACCTGCAAAGCTCCTTCCTTGCTCTAGGATATTATCCCACACTCCTACTCTATTTTACATGTATTTGCCTGGAGCTGCGGGCAGGAAAGACTCCTCCCAGCTGCGCCTACCATACACTGAACTCCTCTACCTACTGCTCGGAATTCTCTGCAAGTTGGATGGTTTTACTGACCTTGCAGGAAAGAGAAGGTTTTCCCCTCTCTTTTTGTTAAACAAAGTTTTAAAAACAAGCCATCTGAGTGCTCACGTTCTTCCAAACAAATTCACACGCACCTTAAAATCAGGAAGAGGAAATAACCTAACTTGTGAAACAGGCTGGGATTTACTTTATTTTAATTATTAAAAATGAGAGTGTTAATTTCAGAGCCTTCAATAATTCAGTTTAATTACCCGAGAGACAAAACTGCCAGGCTGAAAGCTGTAAAATATATATAAACAAAACAAGACATATCAGCGGCAGGCAGAATGACTGAATCTATTACCACGTCCCCAAATAAATGCCACGCTACAGAGCCCTGGCATGGCTGCAGGTAATAAAAATGACACCGAGCGTTTTTGGAGGGAACAATGCAAGCAGTCCCACATTCACTTAGAAGCAGGTGACAGCATCCCTTCTCCCACTCAATTGTGCATATTCCCATTTTTAAAGATGTAGCTCCTCATCCCCTCCAGATCCTTTGTGCAGCACACAATGCTCCCAGCACAGATGGCACTGACTTGCCAGACAAACTGCTCCAGCTAATTGTTCGTCCCGGCCACGAGCAGCGGGAACGGCGGGAGAGCGCGTGGAGCAGCGGACCTCACAGCCACAAATCATCCCCTGGCAGGCATCTGCCCCTGAGAGCTGACGGTTCCTCTCTCACAGCTCTCCACACAGCACGCAGGGGCAAGAAAAGCCTGAAAAAAAGAAAAAAAAATAGAAACCTAGCCTAAAAAGGCTCACACACCAAAAAGGGTTGAATTAGTCGTGACAGTGACAAGACCAGCATCTTTACTCTGCCTTCCATGGGAAACCTCTCAAACACAAAGGAGTGCATCCCACTCTTGCCGTGAACCACCGCCTCCCTCCGTGCCAATCACAGCCCCATTCTCACCAGTGCTTCCCAGCGTGCCTCTCTTGTTGCCAGTGCTGCTGAAAATGGACCCTTCTATTTGATCTAATTAATTTATTTCTTCTCCCAAGCACATTTGGGGGAGGGGAAAGAGATGGGAGCGCTTCAGGAAAGGATCCCAAATAAATCTGCATCGGCAGCTTGTCGCCAAACCGCTCCCCAGTAAAACAAATGCCAGGTTGAATTCCATAAGGCACTGACACACCATTAAATGCAGATTCCTGCAAATAGAAATATCATCACAAAGTCACGCAGGTAGTAAGGGCAACCTCGTGTTCTGAGCAAGACAGAAGAACCCTGCCCTGCTGCACCCACTGCTCCCACATCTAGGAGAGGCACTTCTGATGCTCCACGCACATTCAGAGAGAGATGGGAAATCTATACCCACTATTGATGGCGCTGTTATGGAATTCAGTAAACGGATAACATGTTCAGTATCTACTAGAGTGAATATAAAAAACAAAAAGAGAAGAAAAAGCCTAAGGCAAGACTAATATTAATACCCAGCCATGTCACTCTCAATTAAGTTCATATCTAATGAGCACATTTTCTCCTTGCACTATCCATTAATGCAATGGCCAATGAAAAGCATAAAACGCTTCCACTGGAAAGCAATGATCTGTACTGGTGAATGTTGAACCAACCAATTATGAACTTTTTTTTTTTTTTAAATGTAACGAGCAGGGTTTCTACGGACAGTAGTCCATGATGCCAGAAAATGTCTGCATCCACAAAACGTCCAGACATTTCTCACAGACTGCAACCACTATTTGCTATTACTTGATTCTCTATCACCATTACCATGACTAATATTTGTATCTATGTAACATGAAGAATATCTGGTGCACCCTAACTGACAGCCATGTGCACTTGGTACTGCATTTGCACTGCGATATCCTGTTTTCCACGAACATCAGCTGCTGTTCCAGACTGCACAACGTCTGAAACTAAGTAGTCAAATCTATCAAAGCAGCACTGTTCATTACATGGAAGGATGCAATTTCACTTTCTGCTATCCACATGCCCTAAAAATCAACCTGTGGGAGAGTTATATTGTTTAAACAAAAAAAAAATTCCATCATTCTCAAAGAGCTCATCTCTTCCCACTGGGAGAAGAAAGCACAGATCTGGGAGTACTACTCCACACAGGGAGCAGAGAAGAAGTTGAGCCCATACGGCATCATGGTGCTGCAGCCAAGCCAACAAGTCTTGACGTACCACTTCCCTGGAGGAGCTGATGTTACGCCCGGATCCAGCACCACAGCCTGCATTCCCACAAGCATCCAGCCCTGGGTTGTGCTCTCTGACAAGGTAACAGGCACACCCTCCAAATCATTTTAATTAAAGCTGCACGTAAGGAGAAGCTGACCCTCCTTCCCAATCCAGTTCACTTCATAGCCTTCATCACATTAAGCTTTGGATTGAAGATATTAATGAAATCCACCTAAGTTTGCATGGCTGGAGATTCTTGGAGATAACTCACGGCTCTGAGGCACAGCAGAGAGCCGCTTTGTGTCACCTCTCTGCCTCGTGAATCCTTGATACATTTCTCACACTCTTCTTCCCTTTTTTCCCCCCCAAGGAAGAAATCATTAAATTCCAAGGATGCTGCTCTCATCTCCTACATGAATGCTCTGGAGCATACAAACATCTCCAAGAGGACCTCCGCATCTCTTTCATGTGGAGGAGGCCCTAGAGACCTGCTTCCCACCACTGCACTGCCATGGTAGTGACCTGCCCTTCTCAGCAGGGAGAGCACACTAACAAAGGATGCTTAAACCCAAAGCATACATAAAAAACCCATTCCTACCCAGTGACAGATCTATTCAGCAGCAGCAACCTGGATGCAAGCTTTGAAGTCAGCCTGTCCTGTCCAGATAAATGCTTGTGTCTATACTGCTGGCCCAGCTTTCTCCAGAGTCTTGACCCACCTCCATCCAGCACCTCATCATTTGTATCTCATCTTCCATCTCAAACCAACAATCACAGGCCAAAGCACTAATCCCAGTGGGATAGAGTAGAAAGATCATGCTGACTGTCCATCCTTCCTTCCTCTCTTGCCAGCATTTTCTTACTGCTTCCTACTTATCCTAGGCACACTAGTTGTTTCAAGGAGAGAAAGAAACACACTCCTAAGGTGCAGTTCATTTCACAAGGATTATAATGCCTCAGGTGAATTCTCAGTGAGGATTCCCCCAGAGGTTTATAAATAACAAAATAGTAGATCCCACTCTCAGGGTGGAACTGTAATTGCAACAAAACAAAACAATATCTACCCCTGGGAGAAGGGCAGAAGGAATGCTCTGAGTCGGTTCAGCCTCTAAGAAATAACGCTGTTGTTTTAGAATTACCCATCTTTCAGAAGTCAGCCAAGCAGAAGTGATCCTTTCCAAATCTATCTGCTCTGTTAGCACTCATTGCCTTTTAGCTAGGTTTCAAAGAAAAGGGAGGCTGCAAAGGAAGAGGCTGCATTTTCAGAAGGTGTTTGAGCCCCACCTAGCCCCCACACCCACATACACACACTGTGCTCTGATACAATCAGGTATTACAGCTTCAGCTCTGCTAAATCCAATTTATCTGCCAGGTCATAAATCTTGCCACGTATTGGAGCAGAGGCTCGGTTTCAAGCTCCAAGAGATGCTTCTCCCAGGTAATGAATGTCCCAAATAGGTTAGTTTAACCCATGAGCAAGGCCGAGGGAAACAGGCAGAGTTGGCTCATTGGCATGTGCAGCTCGAAATGGAAAGTCAGCAGATGATCAAGACCTAAATGTTTAGCAAATAATGAGGAAATAAAAAAAATATTTGTATTCAACAGTTCCACAGAGTCTGTAAAAACACTCCAGGGTCAAATCTGTATGCGGATTGTTGAAGGATCAGTCATGTGTTATGAAATTCTCCCTCCAAAACACTTAACTTTTAAGACTACCTGGCAGAGACAAAAGACCTGGTAGGAAATCAAATCTGTTTCACAGGGTAATTATGTTCCATCCCTTAAAGCTGTTGCCAATACTGAAGAAGTGGGAAATTAGGATTATCGCCTCAAAATGCTGCAGAAACAACCCTGTGTTCTCTTGCAACATCACCACCTGGCAGCCTTGCAGGGCTGAGTGCTTGTACAACGCCCAAGCCTGGCACAAGGCCCACATGTTTGGGGAGGGGAAGGCACGGAAGCAGCAGCAGACAACAAGCAGAGCGAAAAATGCAGAGAGGCATGAGCCTGAGATCTGGGAAATAGGCTGCAGGGCTCCTTCTTGGCCAGAAGTTATGCCAGTTTGGAGGTGGGCTTGATCCTCCACGTCAGCTTGCTGCGATGTACCTGTTGGTCATGTTTTAGTGGCTTGCTTTGCTGAGGTTCCTTTGCTATAGGTGTGACTGTAGGAGGCTGTTATTGAAATTCCTAGTCATTGCAGGACAGTAGCTTTTCGCAGATTGGTAAGAGGAAGGAGAAGCTTTGCCAATGAAGAACACCTGCTGGGTAACTGGCCACTCCCAGGCAATTGTGTTCTGCAAGGTCTATTTTGAGCCCAAGCCTAAGTTGTAAATTCAGGAGTGAGGATGCTCCTCTGTCTTAAAAGGACCCTAAGAAAATAGGAGTGATCCCTTGGTTGGTTTCTTTGTACAAGGTCTCCCACACTCAGAGTCCAACAGCCTTTCTTATGAAATCAGCTGAAACACTGGAAGAAAAAGAAAATCCCGAAATGATGGCAATCTGCTGAGTTTTTAAAGAAGCCAAAGCTGAGACACTCTCTGGAAATTCAGGTAACTCACTGCACAAGCCGAGAGGAGAAATTAAGTACTCTGCTCCCTCCCTTCAGCCTCCTCTTTTTTGTGTTTTATAGGTAAGACAGTAACAATGAAAGTGCAAGTCTAGACTACAAAAGCAAGGACCTGCTGATACACACTGCACACAGGACAGACACACGTCTCTCCTGTAGCCCTGCCAACACAACTCAGTCCAGGTTGAACACACTGCTGTAGCTCTGACAGCACGCTGGGGCACGGGAACCTCAGAGGCACCAAGGAGGTTTCTCCCTCTCAGAGGCCAAGCCCCCAGTGTGTAGATGTTGGCTGCACTGCTTTGCTCAATAAACTTGTTATTCTCTGTGGAGGCTGACACACTGAGCTCCTGGTGACCAGCAGACGGCCTCTACCAACTCCTCCCTCTGCTTAGCATCACCCTCACACAGCCAGCTGGTTTGGGGCATAACGCTTCAAAAACAGCAGCAGATTGATTTGACAGTCCACTGGGGAACAAGACTTCTCTGCAGCCTAGAAAACATGACCTACAAAGAATGACTGAAGGAACTAGGTTGTTTAGTCTAGTGAAAAGTGAGGACATGCATGATAACTATCTTGAAAATACACAACACGCAGCTGGAAAGAAGTGAATAACCTGTTCTCCCTTCCCACAGGGAATCGGGATAAAGCAAAACTAGACCTAAATCACAATGGTAAAGATTTCAGTAAGAGGTCAGAAGCCTTCTAGTGGGGATGACAGTGCCACCCTGGATTTCATTGACTGGTGGGGTTATGGAATTACCATCTACTGAAGGTTTTAAGACTGGGCTACAGAATCATCAGATAAGCTGTCTTGCCTGAAGGTAGTAAGCTAGGCTAGATGACTTCTCAAAGACTCTCTCACACCCTACTGCCTCAATCAGCAACACCAGATCACAAGTCAATAGCACAATTTTCAAACCAGCCAGTTGCACTGAGGTGCGTTCCTGATCACAATTTCACCCTAAGTGTGGTCCTCCCAAGACTACTGCTCTGGGGAAGGCAGGTCTCAAATTTCTACCAGCAAAAGAGGTGATTCAGAAGACTGTGTTGGATTTGCACACTGGATGCCACATGGAGGAGGAGGAGGAGGACTAGAGCAGCTGGTCTTGCTTATCAGGACCAGATTTCCAACTGACAGCAGGGCTGACATAGGATCTTACCCAAGTCTGAAGTATAGCCACTGCTCTCATGAATGGCCGCCCCTTGGTTGGTGTGCACCAATACAGTCTCCACTTGTACATGCAAATGAAGGAAAATCCAAACGAACAGTTTTGTTACAGGACACCTAAAGTCTGCAAGTTGGCTGCTGTAATCACAGGCGCTGTATTCCCTCTCCTCAGATGTGCATACATCACACATATCTCAGACACAAAAAATGACAGGTAACCATCGGTGGAAAAGAAGGTGAGAGAAAGAACCAGCATCTAAACAGACATTAAGAACACACCAACCTTTTGAACCCAACTCTATTAAGGACACATATCCACCTCGGCTTCACCTCACAGCAGTTTCCAGTTAACCTGATGCACAAGGAAAGACAGCAGCCCTTTTCCTCTTTTTGTGCCAAAGGCACAGACACCAGCCAGGCAGCTCACAGACAAGCCAAGCCAGGCTTCACCGATCTCCACACGCAGATGGGTCCAATCAGAATTTCAGCTGAAATGTTTGTTTCCCTCCCTCAAGGATGCTTGAGGAAGCCTCTTTTCTTCCTGCCAAGGCACAGCAATGCCCAGTTCACACAAGAGAAAACTCATTTCTGGAGGTTAGGTGCCCAACCAGCCCACCAAGCCAAACAACCTCCTCCTCAAAGCTAATCTAAGAGTCTGCCTGTACCACAACTCTAAACACAGCCATCCCTGTGGCACAGAAACACAAGTCACTACTAAAACACACATCCAGAAAGCAGGTATTCTGCAAACTCAGAGGTCCACCTGGATTTAACAAAGGGGCACTAGGAGACAAATTTAGCATCTTATTTTAATCATTCTAAATTGTAAGCAGTTTTTCAGCTATATAAATTCTTTGAAGCAAGTGGTTCTCCCCTAATCATCACGGTTTATATTTACATGATGAAGTGTAATGATGCATCTCAGGAATGTTACGGTATTAGTTAAATTAACTAAGACAACTCTGGCTGCAAACTGATGAATTTTAATGTGTCAACATCAAATATGAAAATGCAGTTGTGTGGGTCTCCAGATTTGCGTGACCATATGGTTCAGAATCCTAATTAATGTCTCTGGATTCCATTTCATAGAACTTAGAGCCATATGAATTCAAATTTTTTTTTTTTTTTTTCAGAATTTCAGGAAAATGTGTATTTTTCCAAGCTGTGAGTTTTTAGTGGGAGAAAACGCTTGAATTTCCTATTTTCCTGATATCTTCATCTCATCTCAACGTGGACCAGCAGTTTTCCAAAACCAGAGGTCAGCTGGAGCTGTCACCCTGCCCCAACCAGTCTGGAGAGACTCACTTTGCAAGAGCCATAAAGGTTTATTACTAAAAACAAACTCGTTTTCAAATCATTATGTGCTGTGAGCAATCAGACAAGCTCTCCGGGAATAAATGCAATGCGGCCTTCTGAAGCACAGTGGTTGTGACATGTAGGGATAGCACAGACCCTGAAGCCAAGCACTGCTATCAACACTACAGACCATCACAATCATATGAGTATTGACAGAAGATTTCCAGCTCCGTGGGGCACTGCAGAGTGCATGGCTTTGCAAGTTCCACTTTGGGGACATTGATATTTTCCTCTTCCTTATCTGACCCCATTTCTTAATGATCCATATTCAACATCTCGCTCTAGGCAGCAAACAACATTTACTTGTGCTTCTCATTATTTAAACCAAACCAAAATAAAACGAAAGCACAAACCAAGTTCATTCCAAAAGATCTGGTCAGACAAACATGCCATCCGCTGTTATTTTAGAAAACATATTTCAGCACAGAAGCTAATAATCCTTGAGTTCTATGTGGCGTGAACAGAACAACTACAGCATCACTTTGAAGCTTTCTAAAACATGCTCAATGCTTTCAAAAGCCAGGCACATTGAGAAAAAGCTCTCTGCAGCCTTAAAAGATCCCCAGAAGCGACCCTGGCAGGCACTGGTTCGTGTCCAGTACGAGATGGCTTATCTGTAAGCACATCTTGGCATAGCTACATTCATGTAGGATTTCTCCTGATATTATAGAGTTACACATTTCTCACAGCATGGAAAGGAAAAGATGGCCTTGAGAGGTTTAAAGATTTAAGATGTTCCTTTTATTTTCTTTCATGAGAGCTACATATAACTACAGGCACTATCAATTTAAGAGCTCAGCTCTGCAAGAACTAAACACGCTCAGCTTCCCTTCCACTGTGCCCTGCAGGAGGAAGGTTTTAAAGCATCAGACGATGTTTGTTCCATTTCTGAAAGGGTCAAGAGGATCTGAGATTGGGATTGCCAGATCTGCAGTTTACTGAAGCACTTACTTGAGAGAATTGATAGGAAAAAAATGACCACAAAAACAATGGGAGTGCAGAACTACTGGCTGTGCTACCAAAAGCAGCATTCCAGAAGCACTAACAAGTGCCAGGTGATGCAATGCATAGTGACGAAGTGCCCCAGTGCGTGCCTGTTGTCTCTAACCTCTAAATTGAAATGCTCTGGAGTAGGTACTATTTCTTCACTGCACACTTGTCCTGCAATTACCACAACAGCCAGTCTCTGTTTTATGCTTCAGTCTCTGGATATGGCCCCTTTAATCCAACCATTAGTTCACCAAATCACCAAGGCTCGTCCACCCCAAAACACCAAGGATTCTGGAGGAAAGCATGTGGCCTGACTTGAGCAAAATAAAATAAATACCTGTTCAATTTGACAGGTTCAAACTCCCTCCTAGCACCCCAAAGGATAGGAAACTAGGAAACACTTGGATGGCCAGAAGCAAGAAGCAGTTTTTAGCCTGCTTTAGCACTCCAAATCATATTAAACACTGAATCTTAGAGTCTGACAGTAATAGAACAAAGGAAAACAAAAACCCCAGAAGTACTTTACAGAGCATTTCTGAAGTGAAACAGCTGTATAGACTGCTTCAGCTCCTACAAAAAGACGTTACTAATGCACATACTGCATGATAAGCAGTCAGATAGAGCTGATGAGCATTTGCTTAATACCAAAACCCCAGGAAATATATATTTTTTACAATAAGAAAAAAATTCACTGCAATCCTAATCCTGCTAGGAATCTTATTTTTTATTTAAATATTGTTGTTATTACGTATTTGTTATTTGCACTATAAGCCTAGTCACAGACAACACGCTTTGTCTGAGCTGCTGCTCAGACACAAAACTAAAGGTAAATCCTTCACTGCCAAGTGACTACTGAAGCTACTGAAGCAGGGACAAGAGACAGTTGGAAGCTTTGCATAGCTGCTGCCCCATTTCAGGTTAGATTAATTGCACCAGGTACACCTGATCCTGCATAATATCCTCATCTCTCAAACTGTAACCAACCATCCCACCTTTCCTGTGATACACCAGGGATCTGTGCGTGCTCTCTATTAGTGCATGACACCTAATAGTTATTTCTACTCTGGAAGTGCCTATGAAGTCCTAATGGGTTTACAGCTTCATTATCCCAGGCCCTGTAAAAGCAGGGAGCACGAGGTCAGTTCCCACACATGGAGGCAGATGAGGTTGCACATGTTAACTATAGTGGTCTCCAAAGCCCCAGGTGCCCCAGCAGAGCATTGGGCACAGCCAACAGCTCACCCACACAGCTGCACGAGAGTTTGGTTTCTGCAGAAGCAAAAATAAAAATGGCTGCTTAAAAAAAAGTGATTCCCAGATCAAAGCAAATCTGTTCTAAGTAGCTATTAGGAAGAAAAAGTTTGCTTTAGGTTTCACATTTGCATAGAAACAGTATAGTTTCATTACAGGAGATCTCTTTTTGGAAGTTCTGGAGCTTTCAGACTTCTGCATCAGTGCCTGTGTCATGATGGGGCACTGATGCAGAACATCACAGACAAATAAGGCAGCAATATGCTGAAATGCTGCCCTCAGAAAAGGAAGTTGGACATTCTTAGTCTGACAATGAAACACTATTATGGCTTGGAGAGCCATTTTCAAAAAAAAAAAAAAAAGTCCATACACAAATGCTATTCAACTCTCTGAGCAATTCTTAAATCTAATTGTAACACAGACAGCACAAAGTTTTGAGAACAGATCCCACAAGGAGCTCACATACACACTGCTGAGTGCTGCACTGATGCAAGGGCAACTGAGAGGCTGGATCCTAACCCAGAAGACAACTGATTCCCACAAGCACACAGATCCTGCAGTGCATCCTCAGGCAGGGCTGCCTACAAAATATGTCCATACACTCCAAGCTCAAGGCATTACATTTGACCATGACTTTGCATTGTATTTATTTCCTTTGATCCTTCTCACATTTTCTTGCCTTCCAGGGTAATTTGCTGATACTCCTCCTCCTCATCTTCATTGCTTACTGTTTCTTGCCTTCTTTCACTGCTATTTTATGCTTTACTTTTACTTTAGGCATATGTATTTTAAAACCACTATCACAATATGCCCATTCCTCCCTTTACACTAAAGCACAACCTCATTTGCTGCAGCAGTGTGATGGACTGGCTTCAGCCAAGTCAGGAAAGAGTTTAAACAGGCAATCTGCGAGCACAGCTGATTCTGCTTAATTAGGGATCTGCTCCATTGTCAGATCAGCAGAGCCACTAATCAGCAAGGGCTGGTCCAGAGCTGCTGAGAACAGCAGCTTCTTCCACTGGGACAGCCAGACCCAAAGGAAAAGAACGTCAGATTTCTGCCCAAAGCAATGTCTGAACACACACAAGTTGCATCACCAACAATGCCAGTACAGATGAGAAAGAAACAGACCCTTGCTTGCACAGATGCCATCATACTATACATGTGTACACACCACAATGACTATCTCTTGCCATCTGGGAATAAGCTCCAGTGATGTAAGGCATGTTCCTGCAGCAAACACTGCCTGAGCAAGGAGCAACCACGCTGGGTACAACAAACAATGTGCAGGCACCAAACCCACAGAGGTGCGGACACGGTGCTGCAGTAACTAGCCCAAACACACCTTGGGAGGCTCCCATTTCTGCAGCTCTTGGCCCTTACAAGCATGTGAAAACAGAGCACGTTTAGCATGGCTGTATCCTCCTTTTCCCCATTATGCGTCCTCACCTGGATTGCAGAAGCTCTGTTGCTTTGCCATGAGCTGCAGAAACACATGTCAAGAAGAAACACCAAGGCATTAAGTGAACCAAAGCCTGAGGATTGGTGTCTTGTTTCAGATCATCTCTTTTGAGGGAATAATGGCTTAGTTTTAATTAAAAAAAAAAAAAAAAAAAAAGCATGCCCTGAGTTGAATGAAGTGGGTCAGCTCTGTGACTTAAATTCTCTCGGTTGCAGCAGCGTGACCAGACACTTAAAACCGACGCCGATAATCGTTACGTTTCCCACAAGAAGGAGCAGATTATGCGCTATTACAACTTGTCAAGACATTAAGCAGATTAGCAGCTGCAGCATGTTTGAACCAGTTCTGCCAGCCCGGCTGGAGGGGAGGGCTCAGGCAGCAGGCACAGGCAGTGCCCCCACCTCTGCTGCAGAGGTGGCCCCTGTTTGTTTTGGAGCACCAATGTCCTGCCCACCCTGCAGCACACGTTCTGCACATTTTGACAGCTCCGCATGCAAGCCTATGCAGTCTTGGAAGCCCAAGATGTGAAGCTTCATGGCATCTTCAACAAGCCTAAAGGTTATGGAAAGGTCAGGGGTCACCCTTCATTTCTTTCATTACACGGGAGAAAAGTCTTGAATGGTTTTCCTTCCATTGCCACACAGGGCTGCGCAGTGAGGAGGCATTAGAAGCGCTGGGTGGAATTCCTCTTCCTAGTTACCACTGAGGATGGATCTCTGGACTCAAATATCTGTTTTTGCAGCTCTGATGTCTGTTCTGTAAAACCTTTGGTGCAGCAGAATTAAGACTCTTTACTGCTGAAAGCAGAGATTGCCTAATCAAAGCATAGGCTAACTCTCTCAAAAGCCACATTGCTTAAGACAGCTCCAGAAGTAGCCCTAAACCAAGCAATAAAATAATCAAAGGCCACTTCACAGGTCACAGTGCAGAGCATCGCAGGGGGCCACGAGGGGCAGAGGTCAGCCCTCGCTGTGCTGCAGCCCCCCCCAGCCCAGGCACTGCTGAAATCCAGGTCAAAGTCCTCCCTGCGCTACTGCAGGCCACAGCACTGCCACAAAATGAAAACTCAGGAAGGGCTCCACTATGTTATGAGGTGTCAACAGACTTTTTCAATGAAAGGCCAAAGTCTGGTATTCTTTTCTTTAGTATGGCCCAACCCAGAGCACTATTTCCAGTCCCACTGGCAAGCTTATGAGATGGCTGCCCAGTGAGAAGTACAGCCCAGGGAGCATTTTTACAAACCAATCATTTTATCAGCAGCTTCATTGTATGAAGTTTTAAAGCAAAACAAGAAAGCAATACCTTGGCACTTGTCTTGTGGCTTCACAGAGAAGCCTATGTTCCCATCTCCTTCGCTGCTGGAAAACCTCACTTTCCACCTGAGAACAGAAGTTGTGACTGAGGTATTCCTACATGGGGGAGGAGGAGGGGAGGAGAAAACAACAACAAGCACCAACCCTTGCAGATAAATAGCTTCAAGGACTCTTCCAGGACTGCTTTGAGCACAGCATCCCCAGCACAGTGAAGGCTAGACAGGTTTATGTCACCATGTGGCATGGTCCAACATCTGCAGTGTTGCCCACAGCCACCAATGCTGGGGAGAAACAGAAGGTCAGGTCAGGGTGCCTCTTATTTTCATATAAAGGCTATTGAAATGCAAAGACCAGTAACCATTGCTTTGCTGCTTCTTTAGGAGTAAGGAAAAAAATCCAGCAGTGAATACAAGTGCAAAACAAACCAAACGACCTCACTTTGACTTCTTCCCCTTCACGCTGGCATCTCTTGATTCATGGCTTTTACATGGGAAGTACAAACACACAGCCATGGTTTCACCACAGCCTTTACAAATAAGGAAGCTCTGAATTAAAGAGAAATTTCTGCTATAATGTGCTAACTCCAGCACCCAGAAATATCCCATGCCACCTGTGCCAAGCACTTCTGTTTTTAATGCCACTCAGCAAACTGCTTGTGTTCCCCCATTTGTTCTAACTCTTGAAGAGAAACAAACAATGCATGCTCACTATTTTTAGTTGTGACCTCAAATAATACACTGCTTCAGAACATACGCTCAATTCACACATATGTAAGCACGAAAAATGACTCACAGGCAATGAATAACAAGTGTTTGACATTTAAACGTAACCTATTTGTAAGAGCAGTTAACATTTGTATTAATTAAGGCACACTTGAAGCAAGATTTTTCTGTTGCCATTCATCCAAGTATATATGAAAATTATCTGTCTCAGAAAAAAACGTGAAAATTATACATAATTATCTGCTGTACTTTCCACCTGAGTACCATTCAATCATAGAATCATAGAACAGCTCAGGATGGAAGGGAACCTTAAAAATCATTTAGTCCCAACCCCCTGTCACGGGCTGGTTGCCCCACACCAGCTCAAGCTGCCCACAGCTCCATCCAACCCAGCCCAGGGCATCTCCAACTCTCTGGGCAGCCTGTGCCAGGGCCTCATCGTTCTCTGAGTAAGAAGTTATTTTGGATATCTAACCTAACTCTCCCCTTTTCTAGTCTAAAGCCATTCCCTCTTGTCCTATCACTATCAAACCATGTAAAATGTTGGTCCGCCTTGTTTGCAAGCCCCCTTCAAGCACTGGTAGGCTGCAATGGAGTCTCCCTGATGCCTTCTCTTCTCCAGGCTAAACAAGCCCGACTCCTTCAAGCCCTCTTCATAGGAGATTCCCTTCAACTCCCTCTTCATAGGAGAGGTTCTCCAGCCCTAGCATCATCTTTGTGGCCCTCCTCTGCTCCCGCATCCTTCCTGTACTGGGGGCCCTAGGCCTGGACACAGTACTCCAAGTGGGGCCTCGCAAGGGCAGAGTAGAGGGAGGAAGAAGAGACAGAACACCATTTAGATTCCTCTGAAGAATTTTAATCCAATATTCTTGCTGAAAACCTCACAGAAGCACCGGGGTCTGGTGCACAAGTTACATTTACAAACCCTTTGTATAAATGGATCTGCAGAGCTTTTCTCCTTTGGAAGAAAGGTAGCAGCTTAACACATCATTAGGAATGCATGGATGGGATCCCATGAGGTTCCAGACATGTCCCATTGTCCCTTTGGCTTCTCTGTTGCAGAAACAACTAGTGCACAAACAGGTTTGCACTTGAACCTTGGGCCCATATCAGAGCAGAGCACGCTACACAAACTCATATTCCCTCACGAGGCAAAGGCATTTTTTTGGTATCTATTTTCCATTAGTAGAAGATGCTCATAATTAATTAATTCAAGCTTACTAGCATTACTCTTGCTTTTGTAGCTGTGAGATTATTACTGGAGCAAGCCCAAGAAGGAAGGCAGTCGTGAGGCTGTCTGAGAGCAAGTCACACCACAAGTTGTTATTTAGAGAGGCAACCACACTTCTCCAATACTCAGACTACATCCCTAACAGAAACACAGCATTTCCTAAAGAGAGCTTCTACCAATACAAATAAACAAATAATGACGTGCCTGTAACCAACATAGTTTTCAATTAAACAGTAAGCGAATAAACAGCACCAGGACAGCCAGAGCCCTACTGTGAGCCCTGAACCACTGCTGCATGTCTGCCTTCAGATGCCAGGTCAGATTCCAAGCACATCCTCCTGTTCAGCCTTTCCTTTGAAGCAGCACAAGCTCAGGTTTTGTTTTCTTCCTGCTGTTTTTAATGTAGGGGCAAGAAACACTGGCCACACACCCACAGCTGGTGCAGACCTCCTGACCACTGTAGGGACTGGAAGGCGTTTGACAAACAGCTCCACAGCCCCAGGAAAAGGACAGAAAGTATGAAATGGATGCTCTCAGAAGCTGCTTTGTATCACCTAGCTAACATCTAAGGAGGAGCTCATGGTTGCGATATTTACAAAAGGATATGTGACAAAGTAGCATGCATTCATCACAGGTGCAATTCTAGCAGCAACAAATTTGCACCAAGAATCCCCTCTATCTCTGTGCGACCCAACACAGTGCCAGCCTTAAGGAAAGATAAACTCCCCCCAAAAAAGGAAAAGCATCACACCTTTGTAGCCTTATCTTTTAATGCAACGCAGAATGTCGTTCTTCATCTTAGTAGCTCTAGTTATCAAGGTTTTCCACCTCGGTATGCACTATCAGATCTCCTTCATTCCGGTATTTTGAGGGGAAAAAAAAAAAAAAAAAGTGCTATTCAGATGCAACCACTTCAGAGTGAATTTGTATTGTTCCTAAGTGAGCAGAGATAAGGTTAAAAAAAAAAAAGAATGAAAAAAAAAAAAACAACCCTAAGATATCAGGCATCATTTTCACTTCTTTATTAAGCCAAGGATCTGTAAAAGTGCAGACTTCCCCTGTGCCAATAACACCTGGCAGTACATAAGATAGTAAGGACTGTTACTGTAATGGCTTTTCCATTGAAATAGAGCAAGCATTTGACTACACTCCCAGAGAAGCAGAATATTATTCAGCAAGGGAACGCAGATACACCAAGAGGTGAGGCAGGGTGAAGGCAAAGTGCAGGCAATTAGTATTTCCTTGACATAACTGCAATTTGTGAACTCACAAACAATCTCCATGTAAACCCTCAGTTAATTTGATCCAAACGTAAGTCAAGCAGGCCTGTTATATTTCTACTCCCAGGAAAGCAGCAGGGGCACCAATGGATGAGGATAGAGCCTGCAGGAAAGCGATCTGCTCCCCCAAGGCAGGCAGCCCCCCCAGCACCACGGGGTCCCTGCAATCTGATCGAGATGCAGTCAGCAGAGAACCAAGGGAGGAGAAAAACCTGCAGATGAATAACAAGGCTCTTCAAAGAGAAAAAAAAGTTTTCCCATGGTTTAAAATTACAATCTAAACTTTAGTAGAAAGGTGATAGCGAGTGCCTTAGAGGTACAAGGCAGCATTACGTCAACTCCAGAGCACACGCCCCAGTCCCTGTGGTATGGGAACGCAACTGCAGCCCTGTCACAGGTAATCCTTTCTGAAAACACACTGCTGACCTACGTGCCCAGGTGCCCCATCACATAGGTGGTCTGCTTCTTCACAAGAAGGCGGCTGGTATCTCTTCCCTTTCATGTCCTCCCTCCTGGAGAGGCTCTGGGAGCCTTGCTGCTAGGCAGTCTCCTGCTTTGCATGCCTGAAATGCAAAGGGAGGGCTAGGAACAGCCTGCAGAAGGGGCAAGGAGTTTCTTTGACAAGATAAACAGTGATCGCTTTAACAGCTCAGGCACAGGACACCGCTTCTCTTGTGAATGTATTTACACTTAAATAATACATCAATATGACTAAAGGCAAGAGGTAATCAAAAGCTGACATTTCAGCTGCATGACGCAGAAGTAAACCTCCGTCAAAAGTGGCATGCCAAAGGGGAAAAGCCAGAGAGACGGCCTGATTTATGGGTTACTTTCAGAATGAGCACTGAGGGAGTTTTCACAGTAGCCCTTGAGAAGTCTCTGTTTATTTGAGGAGCTCACAGGAGCACGGCCATGGCACAGGCACTCAATTCCATATCCCAGATGGAGCCAGATCCACTCCATCAGTATTTATTTACATTTAGATGCAAAGGAAGGCTATCCAAACAAAAGCCAAGAGTGTCCAGCAGATAATTAAGTGCACTAATGCACAAACATATTTAGACAAGAAGGACCACATCAGTAGGATCAAAAGGCAGGCTCATTCCTACTACAAACAAACTCCAGAAGAACCCCTCATGCCAAAGCCATACTTAGCAGATACCATCCTCTTCCCCATGAAGCCTCTCCAGGACAGTTTTTTTTTTTGCAGCCTACCCAGCAGGATGCTTCCTTCGAGCTGCTGACAGGGAGCTGAACCGGCCTCAGGTGCATAGGCAGCAGCGAGCAGCAGTGCACCAACAGGCATTCCAGATCCCACACACTCACTGCTAACTGTTTTAATGAAATCACAACTTATTTATTTTTACTGTTCTCTGTATACCTGCTCTGTTTTCCTATACATAAATTATTCTTTACTTCCTTCCTGAAAGAGCTATTATTTAGCAGCCTGGCTGGCATTAACTATTGTATCACATTCCCCCAGAGGTACATTAGAGCAATGATAGACTGCAATGCCAACACAAAAAAAAACACATGCACAAACACTCCCTGTGCTAAACCTTGCAACGTAACCCATTTGAATGGAAGAGGCAATATAAATAGATCAACTTAAGCCAGTACAAGGCATGATGCAGGCAGCAGATACATTACTTCTTCCACTTTACAAAATTAAAATGCACGGGCTATAATGATAGCTCTGCTTGTTTTGAACACATCCAATACTGGATGGCCAAAGAGGCATATTGCTGTGATTGCTTCATGGATATCAATGGGTCAGGCAAGGCTTGCTTCAGATTCTCCCTTTTCCAGAGTACTTTGAAAGTTGTCTTTATTTAATCTTAACTTATCAGAAGAAGCCCTCTCATCTAATCTCAAAGAAATCACACTGGGCTTTAAAACTGTCCTCCCACCATTTTGCAGCACAGACATCTAAGGTAGTGTGTACAGATCTCCTGCTGATGTTGTAAACGTCAACAGAAGAAAACATCAACCAGTAAAAAAAAAAAAAAAAACACCAGAATATTTCCATGTCTTGGCTGATCTGAACTGATGCACCAGCAACTGATACACATGCACATTAAAGTAGTTGTTTTATTTTACATGCATCTTTTTTAAAGACTCTGATCTTATTTCAGCATCTCTCCCCAAAGCAGATTTCTGTGGACAACTCCTCCAGAAAGTTACGCAGACTTCCCATACCCACACAAAACCACTGGTCTCTAATTAGAAATTCAACTGAGTTAGCATTATAATAAGCCCAAAGAAGCTGCCTATGGGCACGGATTTATGCACTAAGGCCACGGTCTGAGGCTGTGGGAACAAAGTAATGTCCAGGCCAATGCTGGCTTCTCTCACAGAGGTCAGGAGAGGCTGAGTGGCCCCATAGTGGCAAGGCAAGACTGTCTAATCCTGAAGGAAGGTGATGCACAAACAAAGTTGATGGAATAACAGTTTATACCCATAGGGAAGATGTCCAAATAGCACTGGACATACACTGTGGCCACAAAACACGCAGTGTGCATCATTTGCTACCCATATTCTGACCACAAAAACTCAGGTAGATTTGCTCAAAGCAACAGAAACTTCCTCCTCAGGTTCACACCTCTTAATGGAGAGGAGGAGACTAGTTAAGTAGGGCTTTGCCAAACAGGGAAGTCAATGGCTTCTCTCCAAAAGCCTGGAGGCAAAAGACAGACAACAAGCCCTAGCTGGGTGGTAGGAGGGAAAACAACATAAAGCTGTGGGGAAGTTGATATGCTGGCCTAGAGCCCACTATGGACTCACCTACAGTCCAGCCTCAGCCCAGGTCCCAGTGGAGAATCTCCAAATCACCTTTTATCAAACGGGATAACATCACAAGGAGAGAAGTTCAGTTCCTTCTAGAAAATTTTTTTTTTCTGCTATTTCTTGGGAGTAAGTGTAATCTCCCATTACTTCTTTTAAAACAAATGAGGCTTCTCATCCCTTTTCACCCCAAATACAGAGCCAGGTGTTCCAAAATACAAGTCACAACACAGTTAAGAAAGGCTAAAAAGAGAAAACTAGAGAAGCAGGAATCCCAAATGGGTTTTGCCTGAAGGCAAGGGGCAAAGACAGTGAGCAGCAGTAACTTAAGCAACATCATTTTACAAGATTCAAAAATAAAAAAAATAGGTCACCTTGTCACTACAGAGATCGGGTGGGATTAGCTTAATACCAGCGAGTCCAAATAAAGGTCAGAGAAAGCTCATCTCATCAACCAAGTTAAGAGGGTATGGTCATTAGCAAACTGTTTTCTCAGATGATGTTTGTGTAGTTGTCTGTTGGGCCTGAAGATGAGGCAGATACCACACAACAGAGTCCAGGATAAGGAATTTTGCAGTGGCTCCTGGAGAAAGATCTCCAAGCCATGGATTTCAAACACAGGGTTGCATGGGCTTGTCTGGATTTGCAGAGTAAATCTGCCAAACATTTCAATGCATATATTTGTAACATAGAATGTGTATATGTTCCAATTGGAATCTCCCACATTACTGAAAGGACAACAAGAAGCAGCAGGATGCCATGAGGCCAAAGCTCCCCAAAGTGCAATCCTTGGAGGAAATCCAATAACAGAGCATACCACAACATCACACTTGCTGTGCCGTCAAGAAGAGTCCTAACCCTTGACCTATGATGATTCATCTTTGTTTACAACCTCTGACATTTTCCACCACCATTCACACAGACCACTGTCTAAAACATCCAACATGAATAAATCAGCATGGTCCAAATTCCTCTAACCCTTTAGCCTGGCCCACAGGAAAGGGAACCCCATCCAAAAGACAATGACAACTCTGAATAGCTCCAGAGAACCCAGGAATACACTCAGATGGAAAAAAAGGAAATTCATTTCCCCCAAAACGCTCCACTTTACAAGCTGCTTTGGGCTGTAGCCCTGACCTTACTTTTGCAGGGAAGACCAATCCTTGCTCACTGTAAATATTCTTCCCATTAACTACCACAGAAATTAAACTGGGTTTGAAGACAATGACTGATATGTATAACCCCCTCCTCCTTCTGTACTTTCACAGTACTGTCCCAGCATCCCCACTGCAAATGCTTATCGGAACCAGCCCCAGACCCAGGTTACCCAAAAGCTCTCTGTAAGGCTGTGGCAGTCACTCAGCTGAGAGACAGAGCAGGCACTTGATTTGTGTTTGTATCAGCGTCCCTGGCTTCAATGCCTGGAATTAGGCTCTGCAGATTAGGCAATGTGCTGAGGCTTATCTCTGTGTCTAATCACTAATAAAGTTGCAACCTGGTGCATTTGCACTATACGAGGCCTCGCAGAACAGCATGGGCTTTAAAGGTCATCTGCCACCTCCAAACATGGCTGGGTTCGTTGCAACAGGCAATCCTGGCCCGGCAGGTCCCCTCCCATTCCCATCGGCTGCAAAAATCCAATTACGGGCACAATGGTCCCAGCCCGCAGAGGTTCCCTGGCCCCTCCAAGTGCCTGCCTCAGCACCCCCCAGACAATGCCTGCTTTTGTTTCAGCCTTGCTATTGTTTGGGATTCTCTCGCATCCGTGGACACGGGATAAAGAGCCACGTTCGGAGAGATGTTTATGAATGAGGTCTCAGAGCTCAACGGTGCAGGAATACAGAGCTTGACCATGGACAAAAAGGGTCACGGTTTCTAAAAGCCATGCTGAAATTAAATCACTAAAGATGCAAATGCATCAGCCAGGAATGAAATGTTCCAAGCCAGCTTAAAAACTGAAATCTTACTCCTTCCAAAGTCAAGAGAAGTTCTGCTGTGGACCTCAGCAGTCAGGTTTTCTCCCAAAACATTTAGACTTCATAAAATACCCTGCAGATTCCACTGCTTTGAAAAGATTTTGCACCATATTGATTTCCAAAGTGGGAAACAAAATAATTTGAACTTAATGAAAATGTTTCCCCATGAAAATATAGTAGTGAGAAGCAGGAAATATTCAGATGTGCCAAATATACTAGATGAAAAATACTACCTAATAAAAATCTAAATAGTCTCCTAATGTCACAGAAAACGCTCTATTCTTCAGTTAGTATAATGAATTAAACTAAATTTATAGTGAATGAACTTCACTTCATCTGAAACCAGGACAAACAGCAAAGATTTACATGTCCTCTAAGACCTCCCAGAGTTATGAGGATCTTATCAGCTTTTTAAGAGCCTGAGATGAGCTCAGGCAGCTGACAAAGTTCAGCTCAACTTCTGAAGTACCTTCAGCATCACAAATCTTGTTGAAATTCAAGATAGCCTTAGCCAAAACCCAGCTTATTTCACACAACCAGGCCTACAAGGGACAAAACCAACTGCAAACCCATTCATCATGTTGGAAATTACTCTTTGTGAGACACTGCTGAGCAGAAGAAGATAGTAATATTGTGAAATCTTTCTATCCTTTAAAGAGTAGAAGCAGACATATAATTGCATTCAATGAAACATCATATGGTAATAAGCAGCAACGGAACAGCCAAATATAAATCTCCCATTCAGTAGAGTGTCACATGTATAAATCTATTTACCAAAGATTACTCTGTAGCTCCTACCACAATAAATCAGCGGGAAAATGTCTTACGCACTGCTAGCAAAGCAGGGATTTGGAAAAGCAGACAGGCTTCATAGTCACTGCTAACTAGCCAACCTGAGACTTTGTTACGAATATGTTATTAACTCACTCCCCTCAGTTGGTATGCTTGCTTCAGTGTTTGGTGGGACCAGGGTTGGGTTTGCTTTCTAAAACTAGTACTTCATTCTCCACAACAAAAACACCAATGGACATAGATACGGCATTAAGCCTACAAACAGGGCACAAAGTCCACTGAAAGAACCACAGAGGCTCTTTTGCCTTCGCAAGACTTTGGACTGATTTGCAATTCATTACCACCATTTATAAAAGAACATTATTCTGGCCTAGTTTCAGTTTAACATAAATGTTTTATGTAGGCTAATCCCAGATAAATAACTGTTTTCTTTCATTATCTAGATCTTTCACTACAAATTATGGGACGTATTAGAAAGATTAAGCACTGCAGAGTCAACTAAGAGCTTTTCTATTGGATGCTCCAGTTCCAGCTCCACAAGGGTGCCATGACACACTGAAATACCTGAGTGTCTCCACTGCTGTGCTCTGCCTCACCAAAATCTCTTGCTCATCATCCAAAGTTTGTTATTCAAAGCCATGAGTACAGAGTGGTTCAGAAAAGCTTTTGTTCTTTGCTGAAGTCTTAAGGCTAGGCTGTTCCAGAAGTTGCAAGGAAACAAAAAAGATCTCATGCCCATGTAGCATTTAATAGACAAGTCCAAACTAAAAACACTGGCCACTCACACAACAGACAGCCACTGTAACTCCCTTTAATTCAGTAGGATACATTTGTGAAGTGGAGCAACAAACTGAACCCAGCTTCAGTGCCAGAACACACAACGTAGGGCAGTTCCCATACCTCTTGGTCTATGGATGTCACGTTAGAAGGGAATACTAATATCCCTCAGATAACACGTATTATCATACAGTACAAATCTTTCCTTTCTTTTGCTTGACTTCAGCTGCCATTCACATGCTTAGTAACAATTTGATGAAACCAAACAATCATCTCCATTGTCCACACAGTCATAAACTGCACAGCACAAGACCACAAACCAAACTCACCCTTGGTATAAATAACTCCACTAACTGTATGCATACAGCCTCAGAAAAAAACGCCTTCCTCCTTGTGGTTGTATCTCAAAATCTGATTTTGATCTGCATGTGGAAAGACAGAGTAAACAAGGCAATTGCCTCTGAAAAAGAATCTGCACCTTTTTTCAAGTGCCAGCTAGCTTAGTGAGGTTTCCAGCATGCCAACAAAATAATAATCAACAACATGTAAATCTTCCCAGGAAAATCCTCTCCTAAATAAAACTCCCGTAGAAAATACATGGACATTTGGACATTCTCTTGCTTCCAATCCTTACCACAGAACTTCCACAATAATCAACATCCCATCCAATTCAGATCTGGAAAAATGGGTTCAGGAGCCCCTTAGTCTCTTGGCTTGACCACCCTAATTAAAGAGACAACAGCCAACAGCAAAAATGCTGCTCATTTTAACAAACAGCCCTGCTAGTAGATCTGTGGCCACATCATAAAGATCACCACTTCCACAGCTAGAAACTTACAGACATTTGCTGGGAGCCTCACTAATCCACAGTCCTTGAAAAAGCACTGAGATCTTGGAGCACATTTTCTGGTTAGGAAAACATTTCGCTGCAAAAGCAGTATCCAAAACGTTCAGTTGCACATGCTTTACTCACAACTAACAGCAGACTTCTCCTTTCTGACAACTTCATTACACACTAAGTTCACACACAAAATATTTATAAAATTTATCTGCAATCCACACAACGCTCACATTGCAAAATGTTCCATTACATAAATGCATACAAATAATGAGAGCATTCTGGTTGAACCTCTGAAGAAATTGCTGGAGAAAAATCTGTCTATACCATCATACTGCTTGATCCCACCTACAGGCATTTACTTACAGGGCATTTTTCACAGGCATCACTCTCACTGCCCTTTGACACAGGCAATTATCTGTTCCCAATCCTGGCTGACCTCACATTCCTTACCCACCTGAAACTCCCATGTAAAGATAACAGAAGTTTTCATTCACATTATCTTAGCTTCTTTGTTCTGGAGAAAGAAATTATATTCCTAATGCCCAAACTGATTTCATTCTGGTTGAGGATTAGCCTCTACCTCTACTGCTGTAGAGCAAAAAGGCAAGCAAAAAAAATGGCAAATAATTAAAATACTTCTTGCTTTACAATGGATACCCAGAGGTTTGCAACAACCCTTTTGCTGGATTTGAACCACAGTTAATTTCTGAGCATGTCTCAGATAGCCTTGGAAAGCCTACTGAGTCCTGCAGATAAGGCTCAGGACTGAGGGTCAGAAAATGAAAGCTCTATTGCCTGCTCTTTACATACTTAGGCTAGTCAACATCCAAACCATAAAAAAGGGGAAAATGCTACTTCTCAGGTTTATAAATATACTATGAGGCCAAACTCATTAATGTTTACAAAGCACTCCTCAACTCCTTGTCTGGAAGGAGTTATACAACCATAAAGCATTATTCACGCTGTTCTAAAGCAGAAAAGTACGTATTACTGCAAATCCAGCAGTAGATTTTCATGCACCATTAAGGTTTACTACACAGTCTTAATCTAATCATAAGCACTTCAGAATCTAGATCTGTCATTCGTAACACACAGATCAGACTTCATCACTGAATAACCAACTGGGTCAACTCTATACAGCACAAGATACACACACATT
The DNA here is from genome assembly GCA_037305975.1 of Chrysolophus pictus. Lineage (NCBI taxonomy): Eukaryota > Metazoa > Chordata > Aves > Galliformes > Phasianidae > Chrysolophus > Chrysolophus pictus. The sequence continues at coordinate 48,472,025 of CM074580.1, forward strand.
TTTTTCTCATTCATACTGCACCTCTTCAAATGAACCATGTGGTCCCTTTCAACCTGTTACAAAGATCAGTGTGATAGCAAGGTGATGCAAGAGTGAAATGGCAAAAAAGACAAACAGAGGAAGAATGCTCACCCATCTCCAAAGATCCAGGCTCACAGAAAAAACTGCACAAGGGAGGATCTCCAACCAGAAATCCTTTCCCAGTGGCAGTCAGCCCTCAAATGGGATCTAAGAGAGGTGCAGCCAGGCTCCATCCATTCCAGTCATTCAGCTGAATTGTCTTCACCTGTGCTCCCAGGGCTGAGCTGGTCTTTTCCTCAGGTGATCAATCAGTGGTTCAGGCCATGACAACAGTTGCCATACAGAACCTAAGAGATTCTATGATTCTATTTGTATTTTCAAAACTCCATCATTATTGGCTTCCCTGTCATCTTGCATTATGTTCATTCAGGATTTCAGTGCAAAACTCAGGTAACGGATCTGTTCACACACTTTTAGTAAGCTGAGATGGGAAGGCATGCAAGGTCCAGGTCTATGCCTTCACCGGCATTCAGAGGAAACTCATTCCTTCAAGCAACTTTTTCTGCCCATTATTATTACTATTATTATGAGATCTCCTTCATGTGCAATTCTGGAAACACATTCATAAGTACAGGTAGACTTGCTTTTGACTTGCTGATCAAAATACAATCTTTATACCTCCAGGCATCACATCAATGCTGTGTTGGAGGGAGTTCAATCCAGTTGAATGAAATTGGCTGTTGAAATCTACAGCTAGCTCCCAAACCACAATTTTGGCTAACTCACTCACTCCTTCTCTTTCATCAAGCACCTGCTGCATCCTTTCCCAGCGGTCTCCAACTCCACCTTGAGCTGGGCAGGCAATTCCTGATGACCATTCTTCTACTATTAAGAGGACATTTCCCTTATGAGCTCTGCACAATGGCACCGGGAGAATCAAGGAAATAAAGAGCTCAGCCAAGCTCAGAGGAAGTTATTCCCCCCACTGCCCTCCTGCTTTCTAGCAACTTGCAGTAGGTCCAGAGGATGGGCACCTCCACAGCCACCGTGCCAGGACAAACTCCACACTGCCCTCAGGCTCAACAAAGCATACCCTTCGAGATAGAATAAGGTTTCTGTTTTCGTTAGTTTTGATATGGCTTTAGTTTAAATTTAGATATGAAACCTGTCGTTTAAAAAGAAAAGCATTCCTGTCCTTAAATGTAACATTCAGGGAGTCTTACCCTCTATGTAACAGTCCTTTTATGGGGCCAATTCCAAGCCTTTCCCAAAACTATTGTGTTTTCCTCACTTCAGACTGCAAAAAACAAATCAATAAAAGACAGTCCTCTATTTTTATCCAAATGAGACAGAATGAAAGAACAGGACAGCTGATTTTCCATCTTCTCTGTCCAACCTGGCAAGATGCTGTAATGGACTGAAAGGAAAAACAGAAGCCTTTCCACATGGGGAACAACTGAATCAGCTGCTGTTTACATGATCTGCTCCTCATTTTATAGGACTCTGAGCAGACTTGACTACTGCACAACAGTGGGATTGCAAAGCTCACTGGACCTCTGATGTCAATATAACTCTGCAGCAACACTTTCTCGGGTACAGAGCCACAAGCGAAGAGAATTAGCTACTCACTTCCAAAAGCAAAGTCGAAATCTAGTTCAGAATATTTAATATTCTGAAAAGTCTGAGCACCTGTCCTTCAAACAGAAGATGCTCGTCAAGGTATCTCAGGTGGATCCCTAAGAAGTAAGATCCCAGGACCTCTTGTCATTTTGCAAACCTCTGATCTACTACTGCAGAGCCAAGCAGGGCTGTGACCTGTATGTGCCACCTGCACTTCTGCACCCACACTTGGCTCCCACTTCTTTAGGCAGCACGTACAGTTTTGCTACAAAATACTCCCATGCTTACAGAAAAAAAAATATATATATATATATACACAAGAAGTGGGTAGGTACATAGCTTAAATTTAAGTACAGATTAAGGAATGTAATTATGCTTCTTAGGGTTAACAAAAGGACTTGCGTGATCCAGTTTCTATTCCTTACTGCGGTGCAAGCAAGTGATGGATGTGACTGAATACAAACCCACAGGATCTGCACCCATGATTATAAATAATTAAACAGTATTCATTCGGGGTGATCCTTTCCTCCCTGGCCCCTGCTGCTTAGCTTTACATATAGAAAACATTTAGTGCACAAGGCAAACAACAAACAGGAATATAATTAGTCCTTTTGAACCAAGATGCTGTTTAACCTAACTAATTGAAAAGAGAGAAAGCAAAAGCTTACACTGCATGGATAGCCACAAAATCATAAAATGCCATTTTTCTTAAGTTCGTGCTCCAGTAATTATCTTTTATACAAAGAACAGTGACTCATGAAGCTGCTTTTTCATTAAAAAAACTCCACAAAAAGTCTGAAATAGAAGAGCTTCCTTCTTTTTTTTTTTGGTCAACTTGAGGCTGAAGCAAGAGCTTTATGATCTGTGGGAGTGAAAAGTCATTAGGGTTTCAATTCCAAATGAAAATTAAGGCTTTTAACTTCCCATACTACTCACACTGACAACCTTTCATACATAATTGCCAAGGAAAAGTTACTGTGGTCTTGTCACCCTCCTAATGATTAGGTGATAGGCTGACAAACAATCCTCCCTACAAATTCCATTCTGCAAATGGCAATAAAAGCCAAAGGTGGTTAAGAAACACTGGGTTCACACCCGAGAGTGACTTTGATGACTTTTTAGTCAGAGCTTATTAGGAGTTACCAAATTAGTGGAGTCAGAAATAGAGCAATCAAGGGAACAGGTAAGAATTTAATTGAAAGAGGAAAGGTGTCTTCAGCAATTATGACGAAGATTCTGCTGATTTGAGCTGAAAGAGAGAGCAACACAACAAGGACTCGTCTTCTTCAGTCGTGGATCTGCTCCTCAGCCAAAACTATACCAGGCTTCTGGATAACCAGCATTTTAAATATATAACATGACACCAAATACATAAACATGGCATGAGCAACACAAACAGGATGAGCCAAAATACAACAAATGCTGTCCCCTCTCTTTGAAAGGTATCAAGGTAATTTGTTGCCCTGATAATGCAGAGAAGGCAATACCATCTTTCTGCAGTTGTCTTGCTTGGGTCTAGCTGTGAAAAGGTAAATAATTTCCTTTGTCTTTTTTGCTCTTTGTCTTCTAATTTGGGAACAGAACTTATTATTCAACAAGTTTCTGTTTTTGACAGTTGTCTGGAAACTGTTCACAGTTCAACATCCTGCTGTCCCAAGAGGTATACACAAAACAGAAAGAAGAACCCCAGCATGTAAAGTACGTTTATCCTAGTGAAGTCAAAACAGGATTTGAAGATACTCCAAACTAGAAATTAGAAGAGTCTGGAGTTTTAGCTCCTTTATGGACTGCTCCTTCCTTGCTAGCTCATTATAACTGAAAACCTGAGATGTTTGTTATCACTGGTATCATAGCAATAATTAGAGGCCCCATCTGAGGTAAGGGTCTCATTCTGCTGAACTCTATACAAACATATTATAAACAATCCAACAGCCCGAGTTCATTGGAGAAGATAAAGGAAATTTATCATTCTGATTCTATAAGAAAAAAAACAGAGACTTACCTGACCCTACATCACAAGCCACATTACAAAGAGAAAACACATCAAATCTGGAGCCCCAATCCAGCACTGCATATGGAAAACCATTCATCCTTCTTCTGCTATTTTATAGCTCACCCTTAAACAAAGCCATAATAACTGACCTTATAAAAAGAGCGCTGTATTTTTTTTTACAGAAGGCTTCAAGACGAGCACTGGGTGACTAGTAAACACAATGGAATCTAGAGAGAAAATATCTGTACAAAAAGCCAAAAAAGATCTTCCAGAAGACAACTGGATACATCTGTATACACACAACTGCATCACCGTGGCCTGGAAGACTGAAAACTTCAGGAATGATGATTTTTTAAGTGGAAGCTGCAACCACTCCAGAAGAGAAGATCTCCACAAACAAAGTGTACGTTTTCATAGAATAGAATCATAGAATCCTTAGAGTTAGAAGGGACCTCTGAAGGCCACCTAGTCCAACTCCCCTGCAGTGAACTTTACCTCCCTCTTAGATACTGTAAGGCTGCTATCAGGTCACCTCTCAGCCTTCTCTTCTCCAGGCCGAACAGCCCCAGCTCTCTCATCATCTTCGTGTTAGAGGACACTGAGAGGAATGATCGCACAAGCTTTAAAAACTGATCCCTACATTTTAAGAGGTGTTGCAAGCAGTTAAGAGGATGAAAAGACAAAACTCCAGGAAAAAAAATTACACCACAAATGCTTTCAGAATTGGCAAACAGAAAGCTTTCTGCAATGGCAGAAATACCCACCTGGTTTGTAGCCTCAAAAATCAAAACACTGAGATAGGAAGACCAAATAACTGAAATAAAGAAAGCAAGTGCATAGGTATACACAGCAGCAAAGGACAGGTGTATCAGCAGCAAATAACTGACTCATCCCTTCCCTAGATTTGAGTTGCAATCAGGAAAATGAACAAGGGGACATTTTATCAGTTTTTCACAACATGCCATCCTTGTGTGATGCATGAGCCACTAGAGAAGATCATATAACCTATAACTACGTATCACATTCAATAGCAAACAAGCTTTTAACTCAGTAGAAAGGGATTAAAAGCTCTGCAGATCCAAAGCATAGATCAAAGTTATATTCAGCTGCTGGGAAACATATAAATATGAGACTGCAAGCCCCGTAAGGGAGATAAGAAAAGAAAACCAGGAAGACAAAAGAACACTGTTCATCACAAAAGTGCTGTAAGATTGCACATAATAATAAGATTCTCAATACCTTTGTTAGAACCGGAAAAAGATTCAGCACCAACCAAAAATAAGGATTGTTTTGTTTTTGCTTTTTTTTTTAATTATAGATACTTCCAGCACCTGACCCTTCTACTCTAGCATAAAACTGAACTTTCATGTAGACTGCCCTGGAGCCATTTCAGTAGATCCCACTAAAAACAAAAGTGGGAATAAATCAGTGAAAACAAAAATCAAGCAGACTATTTCCTAAATAGGACAAATTGTGTCCATTTGTGAAGATTACAAATATGAATCTTCTTTGCATGAAAAGCTAAAGCAAGTGTAAAGAGCTGAAGTCTTCACTCAGCTCAAGTCAAGCAGCATCTCTTTGGGCACTGAGATGTACCACACTACTGGATGGTCCACAGCCTGATACAAAGTCACGGCCATCCTTCAAAGAGCACAGTGTGACAGGAGTGGCATTTATAGGACAAGACATTATCAATAAGTGTCACAGAGTGAATGAAATGTACCTTAGCTAGTAAAAAACTGCACATGAAAGATGGCTGCAAACCCTCCAGGGACTGCTTAGCACTTAATGGAGAGTTAGAAAGCAGGAATGCTGGTTTTAACCTTGCATTCATGATACACAGCAACCTGTCTTTAGATGATCCAGGGCAGAAGACGTAGGGAAGGACAAACAGTTTTTAAATCTAGTCAGCTCCAATAGATCATAAAAAGATACTGACAGCAAGCCTCCTGCTGGAATGGTTTCCATAGAAATAATAAGCTTTGGGGACTGGAAATGCTGTAAGGCTCACTTTTTCTTTTCCTCGAACATAGTGGTTTGTTTTTACTGATCTACTGTGAGTGGTCCTTTTGCCTGCTCCCTTCCCCAGCAGGAGGACAGCACAATGTCACAGCTCTCCTTGCCACACCAAAGTGGAGCTCTCAGCACAACACGGCTTCATTTCCTTGCCCCAGAAGGCAAGGGCAGACATGGAGCAACCTACTGCCCTGGAGATAGCTTGAAATATGTAGAAGTATCCACTCTTGTGTCTCACGTTCCATTCATTTGCTCCCTACAGTACTTCTCTGCCTTCCATAAACATTCAAAGGCCACCAACTTTCCTGCTTGAGAATGAAACCACAGCAGCAGAGCTTTTGGATGAAATGGGGGAAAAGGCATCAGCATGTAGTCTTGAGTGTCGCTGCATGGAGCTGGGGGATGGAGTTGAAGAGCTTTCCAGAGCAGTCCTAATTTGATTGAACTAATTCTGCCAGCAAGCCTGGGCTGACACAACTACAAAAGACAGCTAACATGTCACTCCTTCAACTGCAATTTACAGCTGGCCAATGCCCTGATACCATAAGCCCAGCAATCATCACTAGTGCTCCCTCCTCTACAGACAGCACAGACATCTCTGACCATGCCCAAAGCAGACAAAAAGGAGCCAGCCATCCACTCCTGCAAGCCTATAGAAGACCATATCTCCTAGCCCAGACAACACCATAATTCACACCAGATACAGGGCTGCTTCAATCCGAGTGTGAGATCCTTGGACGTCGAGCATCTATAGTCACTTGCCAAGACAAGTGACACAACAGTTCTGCTGACAGCACTTAGCACACGGTGAGCTAGTCTCCCAGTCTCAAACCTAACCAATAAAATAACCTGTAGTCTACCTTGCCAGCAATGATCTTTCATGAAGACCTTTGCAGGAGAATCCTTGAGCAAGGTGAACATTGGGTACGGCTGACCAGGACAGTGAAGGCACACGAACAGTGACAGCAGTAACCTGGTGGCTTCCCACAGACAGGTCATCAGGCCATTAGCGCTCCACAGAATCTGTGCAGGCAGGGGTGGACTTGCTGCCCCCAGTTTTGGCTCTCAGAAAACCTTCATTTTGGCAGGTATGAAGATTGCACCCTTCCACCAGAGTAGGATATCTCCTTGAATCACTGCCTGGGACGTAAGAAGTCAGCACATGGACTGAACTTTCGGAGAGGGGCAAATACCAGGGCAACAAGCAATTTAAATATATAAATAAACTTGTATGCATGGGGACTGAAGTAACATGACATAAATGGCGTTGGCCCAAACATGACTCACCATGAAAGCATACAAAGTTACCTGTACAAGCAGCCCTCAATTGCCATGGTGATAAATGTTTCCTAATGTCTAAGAGCAGCTGAGTCCTGAACTCCACACATCTTATTCACTAACAAAAGCATTCATTATATTAAAAAAAAAAAATCACAAATGAATTGTGGCCATTTTAAGCCCTCCTCAGATCAAGGGCTGATTTACACTCTCCTTTCAATGGAGACTACTGTGCTCCCAGTGCTGTTAATTCAGAAGATGGAGGTCGCTTGCTTTTTTTTGCTTCACAATTCAGTAGGCAAGGGAAAGACAGATTCTCTGAGACAGTGTTACTTTTTCTGCCAGGAGTTATCTATTCGCAGAAGTGGGTCAACTTTCTCTTGGTGGACATGTTAGTGTGCGAGTGCCTAGCAGCGCTGCCTGCAAATTTCTGTCCGCTCCGCGTGCGGAGGAACCTCTGCACATAACTATTTATGGCAGCCAAGCGTTTCATGAATTGCAGCAAGTTAACCACAAGGGGATGATGACATTTGGAGACAGGGCAGGATGAATTCTGGCTTGCAGACAAAAAGTCAGGTTGAAAACACAGAATGCAGAAGCAAACCTAGCCAGTTGCTGCTAATTCGCAGAAAAAAAACGGATACATGGCCCCCAACCTTGCCCGCTCCGTGCTAACAACACCGTGTGTTTTGCACTGGGACACATCACAGCATTTTATCCAGTTTAAATGTCTCACCTACATCTTGTCCATCACTGAGATCAACCACTCTCTGCTCCCAGAAACTCTCCAAAGAGCAGCCCGAACACAGAAGGCTGAGAGGACAACACCAGCAGGCTGGGCTGCAGACACGTCTGTATGAGCTGCAAGCAAGGCCCAACTCTTGCCATGGCAGGCCACAACCTGAGCCTCCTTCTCCATACTTCCATGGCAGCCTTATCCCTATGTAAGCACTGACCCTCAGCTTTCAGAAGCAATGCTTCTGGTAAACCTCACTAACCCACGTTATTGCTCGTGCCCCTCAACCCTTCACACACCATGTGCAACACCTCGGCAGCCAAGGCTGCATTTTGGGTTCCCATGCCTGCCACTTAATTAGATCATTATTTAATTTTATCTTCAGTTTTATTTGATAAAATGCCTCCAGAGGACCAAATCATTTACATGTAACCAACACAAATTTAATCCCCTTATTTTGATTGCTTTTGACAAATGTAAGTGGATAATTCCATCAAAGGCCCATGGAAATTTGCCTTTTAATCAATACAAGTTTTTCCTTCAACAGGACGGCTGAGAACAAGATAACTCTTCAGCAAGTTGTAAGAGGAAAACAAAATTGGAATGTACTACTACAGAGACCATATTTCCATACGTGGCCCAATATTAGTGCACTGTATTATTTTCTTGAGCCTTAGTATCCTAAGTTGAGAGCATAATTAGGGCTGGCACACACTCCGTGACAGGAAGGCTAGAGTGGACAATGACAAAGCTGAAGACTCTTGGATAAGAAGCCAACAGCTGCTGTACCCTTAGTGTCCGAGACATCAGCATTCATAAATCTAAAAATAGAACTCAATGAACTCACAGAAGAAGTGCAAAGGTGTTTCTACAGAGGTTTTACATTTTGCCCAGGGAGAGTTTCCCTGTATGAACAGAAGGAATCTGTATGTACTGGCCTACAATACCAGAAATACTAACATTTTAAATTATAGCAATATCAGGAAAAGTTAAAGCAATGTCCAGAGGACAAAAAGCATTCTTGATATAAGAAAGCTATGAAATGTCCAAGTAGCCAAACCTCTGCTTAACAGCTGAATCATGGCAGGGATCATAGAGTTCTGAGAGCCAGCACTGCAGGTGACATCTGACTTCTACTGGGAAAAGAGAATTTCCTGTCTTTCATCAGTGCTAGCACAGCTGCACTGGAAGAGTAGAATGTGGTCACAACAGTAGGATTGCTCTTACCTGACTTTAGATGGTTGCATATAAACTAACCATCCAAACTTCCTTCCCATCTGTACAAAGAGCACATACAATACAACGCTTCTCCTAAAGCAGACATAGACATTTCAGTGTCATAATTGATGTCACCATGATGGCCTATAAAGGAAGCCCAAGGAGACACAGACGTTACAGTCTATGTTGTAGATATTTCAACTTAAATCTGATGAACCTCACTTCTGCGTGTTCTCATCTCAAAGGTCTCATTAACATGTCATAGTAAATAATATGTATATTGATTATAAATACACTAATAAAAACAAAGGACTTTGGCCTAAAGGGTACGAGAAGAAGTACAGAGTGGCTGTACACCCGATCAATACCAACCCACAGGGAACAGCTATTTCTCTTTGCCACCATTTTAAATGTAATATATTGTACCCTCTAGGTAAATATGTGGACATTTACAAGTGGGAATCAATAGAACTAGAGCTTTTCCCACCCTCTCATCCAGAGAGGCCATTCCTCTTCCCTCGGAGCAGACAGCAGTGATAGGCCAGAGATTAATGTCTATGCTATGATAAGCTATCTGCTGTGCCCATCACTTGCCTCAACACCTCTCTGGCCACTTTTGAAATGCTGATGCTTTTAAGAATTATTCTTTTCAGGAGCCTATTCACATTGTTAAACATATAACCATTTCATCCAACTGGAAAATGAGTCAAAGAGACAAGGGCAACAGCCTGACCCATTTTTGGAACTCAGAGCAAACAGCTTCTGCAGCAAGTGAATAAGAAGTTGTGATGATAAAATTTGCTTGATGGCAGGGGTGGGGAGATGAAAGCCCAAAAACTTCCCATGCATGCGCTGGATTTTGTCCCAGACACATCAACAGCTAGCAATCTGTATCACTGTGGGCTTGCAGCGTAGGCGAGGAAAGCCACAACATGCGTTCACCCATGTCTCACGGCAGTGTTTCACCAGACTGGCAGAACTCACACCCTGCCAGCCTGCAGGACTCACAAGCCACCTGGACTGACTTGCATGGAGCAACCACCAGCAAGGGGGACTGAGTCGTTCTGCACTGGCAACAAAAGCACAATGGCTCTCTCCATCTCGCCCAGATGTACACATAAATCCTACCAAAGGCAACTGTCCTCCTTTAGATTGTTATTGGATAAACAGATGTTTCAGTTAGATCTAGAGGAGGCTAAAATTAGTGGGAGCTGTTACACTGCTTCAGGGAGCTTTGAGTCACTCCCAGTGTTCCCACACACCTTACAGTCCAGGGATATACTCCCATGGGATCTGAAGGTTTATTTCAGCCCGCAAGTAATGTTAATATCCCCCAGTATGGCTGTCTTTGTTGGTATTTTTTCCCCTCCAGGGATTTTTGGAAACTTTATTCTGGCAGAAACAAGGCAGTAGCAACAGGAAATACTCCAACTAGGCTGCCTAACCTGGAAGTCCACAGACTATGCACATACACAGAGGTTCCTGCTATGTAAAATAAAGCCAAAGCACTCACAAGCAAAACTTGTGCAACTGTGCTCCAGTATCTGTCCTGGACATGTGGGTAGGCTTATGGGAACTGTGGTGTGTCACTCAACTAGGATACAACTTGCCAGCTCTCATCATGCAGTCTGGAGATGCCCATACCCCTACTACCAAGACTCCGAGCTCACATGTCACTAATTGGAGAATGAAAAGACCATTTACCTTCAAATAAATAGACGTTCCCTCAGCTTATAGCAGAATATCCAGAGCTGTATAAGATTGCATGTGTCATCTAATATTAACTACTTTCACACTATTAGTTATGCTTATTACCTTATCAGCCATGGGCAGATCTTCAGTCATCAGGTCACAGGTATCAGCTTCCAAAAAGCCAGTTTATAAAATTAAAGAAACTTCTACAAATCAAGGGAAGATGAACCACAGGTTTGTTTGTGGGTTCTGGTTTTTTTTTTAATCATTTCCACTGTACAAACCTAGACTTTGAAGTTCATCACCTCACACGGGGCTAGGGACCAACAAATAAAGCCCTCTTTTACCAATTCATTTTTAAAGTACTGATGAAGAGAAAACAAATATTTAATCAACCTTTGCTTGCTAAGATTTCTTTTAAAAGCCACCATTCTACGGGCATTTAACAGACAGCTCCCATACTCTTTCTTTCCCATATTCTTTCAGAAAAGCACTAACTTGATGGAACAGTCCTGCAGAAAACCTGGGTATTTAGAAAAAAAGGATAAAAAGGTCAACATCTAACCTACAGAGGTCGAAAGCAGGGTCAGCACCAAAAGGGACGGAAGAGAGCTGGTGCGGCAAAGGCTTTGCAGTGACAGCTTCTCCACCGACCTGACTTACTGCATTTTTTTCCACATTCACCTGCCCTGCTCTTCCACATTGTCACAGGCTTAAACGAACTGCCACTCGGTCCCAAGCAAGCCTCCCCAGCACACTTCTTGCTGTCAGTCAAAAAGGGGCCTGATAAGCTTCGCATTTACATATGTATGCACAGGAATTTCCAAAGGCACATTGAGGGAAATGGCCTCGCTGAACGCCGATGCTATCTGAGAACGACAACTATTTAAAGCCTTTTTACAGCTTCACTACCTAAGTAGAGAAATCAGGTTTGTTTGCATCTTTCCATCTATTATTACCCTAGAAAGTGCAGATCGTATCTGTCCCAGCCTCAGAAATGAAGCCAAGCTGGTTGTGAAGAGTTCAGTTAGCTTCAGTACTTCCCACAGAGAGCATCTTCCTCAGCTCGAGCCCGGCACCCGGGAAACTAAAGTCACTAAAACCTACGGAAGTAGTCGATACCAAAGGGGGATTTGCTCTGAGGTTCAGAAACCAGAACTGCAAAGCCCTTCTGTCCCAAAGCTGTAACAGCACACTCAGAGTCCGACAGGTGCTCTCTGGGCCTCTTTGAACAGCAAGGCTTTATGAAAACGCGGTCACACCAGGAGCAGAGGCCATCTGCAGCTTTACAAACAAGACACGGCTGATTTACACAGCACTAAAAAAAAAAAAAGGGAGCGAGGGAAAAAAAAAAAAAAAGATGCTTGCTGTATCCTGCAACATCTGGTGACTGCATCGCCCTTTCAACCAGCAAGCCCTGACTGCTGGGCGAGGTGGCAGGAACATCTCCAGCTGCGAGTGGAAACATGCAGCTGCGGCAACAGGACCGAGCACAGCAGATTCATGGACAAGCACGCCACTGGAAAACCGGGCTGCTCGGTGCATCTGCCCTCACACCTCTCGGGGCATTTGACATAAGGCAGCCAAAAAAGACCCTGCACTCACTGGCCTCACTAGGACAACCAAAAGCTCTGGGCATTGAAGGCAGTTATTTGGCCAACGCATCCAGAAGCCCCATCCCAGCACCCTGTCCTGGTTGGAAAAGAGGATTAAGAACATCAAAAGGATTCTTGTATACAACAATTAAATAGATTGATGCTTGGTTTGACTCCCATCAAAACCTCTTGGCCAAAATAGGTCTTGTTGGTTTTAAAGGAAAATATATATATCTATTTTAAAGACATTCCAATATTATTATTTTAATGTCTGGCCACTATTTGACAACAGGAGAAAATGTGCTTGAATACAAGTGGTCAGAGATTTGGCACAGTTTCATCGTGGAGCTCGCTTCTAACTTTAATGACTGGGTTATACAAAATCGTGAACACTGTCCTTTCGAGAGCAGCCTCTTATCTGCAAACCAACCTCCTGCTTCTGAAGAGGAACAGGGGGAAGTCCCAGCTCTTTCCAACGTCTGGGCACCGCACAGCCAGGCAAGCTGAGACCACAGTGATGTCTGTGGGGCAGCCCTGCACTTCCATCAGCTTCTTCCAAAATTGCAGCTAGGCTTTTATCAATCTCATCCAAGTAACAAATAAACAAGCCAAATGTCACTCAGAATATGTAAAGGGGGAAGAGACAGGAGGGAGAGATGGGAAAATCAGTGACTCTGAAAACACAGCCTGCTTTTTTTGACGTGAAAAAAAACAACAACAGAACAAAACAAAACCCTCCGGATAAATGCCTTCAAGCTTCAACCTCAAACACCAGCACTCAGCCAAGCAGCGGGGCGAAGCTCAGTGACCTCCTCCCTGTACCACCCCTGGCTGCCCTTTCACAGCAGGGCAGGGGTGGGGATGGTGTGATCTCTCCCCCACGGCATCCCTCGCCCCAGTACAAGGCAGGTGTGCACACCGAGAGGAGGTGGGTTCAGAGAAAGGCACCTGCCGTGGGCAGGGCTGCGAGGGGGACAAGCTCACCGTTGAGACCGTTGGGGATGCTCCGGTGATGAAGAGGCGCAGACAGGTCATCCATGGACCTCCGCATGGCCCCAGCCTTGCTGTCGCCAGCCTTGTGATGGTGGAGGTGGTGGTGGTGGTGGTCGGGGCTGCCAGCGCTGCCCGTGCTGGAGGTGCTGCTCCCATCCCCCACGTCCCTGGTGGCAGAGCCGCCGTTGAGGTTGGTCAGGCTGGCCTGGCTGTCGATGGAGCTCCGCGAGCCGGCCCCGCTCCGCTCCTCATCCAGCATCAGCACCATCTCCTTCAGCTCCACGTTCTCCCGCAGCAGGGTCTCCTGCCTCGCCTCCAGGTCCTTCAGCTTCTGCTGGTACATGCCTACCTCCTTCCACATCACGCTGGCCGTGTGCCTCCCGAACCTCTGCCATTCCCTCGACAGCTTCTTGCCTTTCTGCCGGTCGTCGTCCAGGAAGCAGCAGAGTTCCCGCAGCTCCTGGTTGTCGTCCTGCAACTTCTGGTTGACCTCCTTCAGCCCGCGGATCTCGTGCAGGTGGAGCTGCAGCCGCCGGTTCACATCCTTCATCAAGTTGCCGTGTTCCACCATTAAGTTCATCTTTTCATTCTCCACTTTCCTCAGTCTTTTCACCAGCTCTTCCTTGCTCCACCTCAGCATCTCCTCCTCTGAAATTTTGCTCAGGTCCTCTTTAGACCCCTCGAGGGAATTTTTGGCCATCATCTGTGCCTGGAAAGTGTCTGCTCTTACAGAGTAGCAAACGGTTCAGGTTATCTAGGTTATTTTTGTTCGCTTGACTTCCTGGGACTGAAATTCACTGCAGCATCTTAGGGAAGAAAAATTATAGTTCCCCGTAGCGTGCTGGACAAGGTGGTACAGCAAAGCCCGACTGGAATATCTGCTTCCCCATAGAATCCATAATAAAAAAGCAATCCAAACGGGGAAGAAAGAAAAAAAAAAAAAAAAAAAAGACGCGCCCCCCAAACGGGGCTGGGGGCGGCGGGGAATCGGCCGCCTCCGAGCGAAGCCTTCGCAGGGGATCGGCCAACTTACCCTGGGCGAAACAACTAGGAGGCGGCCGGCCCCCTCCTCCGCGGCGCTCCGTCCACTTGTTCCCCCGCCCCTCCCGCCGCTGCCCGCTGAGCCCCGCTGCGGGAGACGAGAGACGGGCCCCGCGCTGCCGCCGCCGCTGCCGCCGCCCCGCTCGGCCGCTGCTCGCCCCCAAACCCGCGGCGACGTGGGGCCGAGCCCTGCGCGGCGGCGGCCGATGCCGGTGCTGCGCTGCCGAAGAGCGGTGGGGGAGCCGGCACCTTCCCGGAATGGCTCAGCCCTCAGGAGGGAGGGGAAGGGCGGCAGCACCGGGCTGGTCCCACCTCCTGCCGGGCAGGGAGGCGCGGCCCGACCCCGGCCCTAGACCCAGCCTCAGCTACGCGCGACCGAGCGGCGGTGGCGCAGGAGGAGGAGGAGGAGGCGAGCGGCGGCTGCTGGCGGCGGAGCGGAGCGGAGCGGGGCCGAGCACCGCCCTCCCGCGCTGCCCCATTGGCTGCCGAGGCCGGGCCGGGCGCTCGCCGAGCCCCGGTGCGCCGCGCCCCGCCGCCGGCTCGGGTTACCGGGACCGCGGCCGCGCGGCCGACGTGGGGCCGCCTGGCGCCTTCAAACGGCAGGTACAAAGGAGCGGCTCCCCGCCCCGCCGTGCTCTGCTCGCTGCGGCCGGGCTGCCCCTATTTCCCATCGCTGTTTGGCTTTTTTTTTTTTTTTTATTCCTCTTTCTTCCTTTCTTTTCCTGGGAAGCACCAGCTCGGGGAAGGGTGGGGTCGGACAGGCAGGAAGACGAGCCCGCCGCGCGGGGAAGCGGCGCCGGAGCGGCCCCGGCTACACTGCCGCCAGGCGCTGGGAAAAACGCTCGGGCGCAGCGGCGGAGCTCCGCGTCTCTCCCGAGCCGCCTTTGTCTCCAGGTGCCCGCCGCAGCCTGCAGGTTGCTGCAACCCTCGGCCTCCTCCTCGCTCCGTCAATCTTCGCCCCCCCTCTCCCCTACAGTGTGGGACAGAACTGCTTTTAAAAATGGGTTGTGCTATTCCTCGTAGCAACCTGTCCAGGTTCCCATCATCTTTACTATCAGGTGTGCCAGTGTCACTTCCAGGCACGTCAGACAGAACCCAGTAAAGGGTACAGAAAGTTCACAAAGTTAAAGTGGATTTCCTAGGCAACGTGTAGGCAGATTTCCTACATCCTTGCATCATATCCCCTGACTTTTAGTCTAAAGCACTTTTCCTTGGAATATCAGCTGCTTTTGGCCAGCATCGCATTGTGAAAATGTACTGGGGCAGTGTAGTGCTGCCAGTATTTCCCACATGAGCCTCCTTTAAAAACTCCAGGGAATTGCCAGCTTTGTGTTCCCAAGGTACCTTGGTGAGTGATTTGACTCCAGGGTTAACTCAGCACCGCCTCAGGTTTCTGACCACACTGTGGAGCTGGTCCAAGACACCCTCTAGTAAGGAAGAAGCATCGAATCTGCTGCCAGAGCGTGGGATGCAGAGCAGATGGTCTGTGCATGGAGGGAGCATCAGTCCAGAGAAGGATGGAGAATTGCAACTTCTGCCTTTTGGTGCTACATTCCTAAGTCTAATCAGCAAATATACAGTTCCTTTGATTTTCTTTTGCATGCTGCTTGGTTTCTGAGCCCAGGCATATGTTGGCAAACTAAGAAAACTGCCCACTCCCAGATTGCCTAGGGAAGTTCTGGATGCCCTAATCTTGGAGGTGTTTAAGGCCATGTTGGCTGGGGCCCTGGGCAGCCTGATCTGGTGGGTGGCAGCCCTGCCCATGACAGGAAGGCTGGAATTAGTTGGTCTTCAAGGTCCCTACAATTCTAAGCCATTCTATAATTCCCTGCTGAAGCACAAGACTTACCTTCTTCTGATGGAGCTCATTCCTTCCGTGGTGACTTTTGGCCCTTCTCCTTTCCCCAAGCAGCTTATATCCGTTTGTTATCAGTGAGGTAACAGGATTGGGACTGGTCCTAGGACTTCACGTGGGTTATGCAGGTTGTCAGTCCCCAGTCCCACACACAGACAATCATCCTAACTTGCACACCAACCCAGGTAATTCCCTGCAGAGAAGGGAATCACATTGTGTGCATGCAGTAGGCTTTGCTCACAGTATCTGCATGCTCCCTTCAGTGGGATTGTTCCTCATGGGTGAGATGGGGCCAGGAGGCTGGGGCTGGGCAAGATGGCTGAAGAGTTGCCTTGCCTGACTGAGAAACAATGGAGAAAATTGTAATGGCTGTGCTGTGAATTCACCATGGAGGCAGTCAGCTGGTGGGATGTGGAAACCAGCAGGTGTCTGTGCACTGTCCTGTGCCAATGAGAGCTCTCTCAGGTCTGAAGCAAGTCTGCTCCTGCTTCCCTCTGACATCTCAGATTTGGGGACCAGTGCGAGAGGGGTCACTGGCAGCTGGCTGCAAAACCAGGCCATGTCACGGGAGTAACACCCTTCATAATGGGGCATGCTGAGGGTTGCATTGCCTCAAGAAGGCATCCTTAGCATTCCCCAAGCCAAGTCTTCTATTTACAAGGCTTTAATCACATTCTTCCTTACAGGAAGAGGAAAGTGCTTCTCCTGGGCTCTCCCAGGCGGCGATCTGACTCGCAGATCCCGGCAGCGGCTGGGGGAAGGAGGAGCAGAGTGGGAAACAGCTCCCAGAGGCCTTTCCTCACCCACAGCAGTCAGAGGCGAGGAGAAGGCCCGGCAGCTGCACCACAAGCACAGGTGCAGCCAGGCCCTGCAGGTGCAAGTAAGGTTATGGAGGATCTTGGCCTGGCAGCATATCTCTGGGCCTGCCTCACGTTTGCACTATCTTTTTCCCAAGAAAAGCCGTTTTGCTGTTGTTGTTGTTGTTGTTGTGTTGTTGTTTTTCCCAGATGAAAATTTCTGAAATTTGAACTCTATTGATGGCTCTGCCAGCAGACAGGGGGGCTCCTCAGAGGAAGTGAGGAGATTATTAATATCCACAGAGGAAGTCACTGCGATGATTGAGGCATGCTTTCAGTTCTCTGTGTCTGTGCTTTTGAAAAAGTTATTGGCACAAGTCCACCCTGCTATGGTGCACAAGGGCTTTGCTTCATTCTGAAGTCCAGGTAGACTTTAAAGCGCAGTGACCTGTTTTTGGACATCTGGAGAGCTGCATGGTCTGGAGGTGGCACTGAAACTGCACTTTAAAGGTGCAGGCTAGGAAGGCATTTATCTGGTGCTGATGGACACCTGACAAAAACATGCACTGACCTGCAGCAAAGACAGCAGGTGGAGTGAGCAAGGCCTGAAGTGAGTGGACATCATACATCTCTTCCACTGTGCAGCTTTCCTTCAGGGTGGGTGCAGCGTTGCAGCAGAGGAAAATCCCTTTAGCTTAGAAAGGCAGCAGTGTTGGAGCAAAGATGCAGAGCTTGCCAGCATCGAGCTGTGGCCCAGATTATCCACCTGCATAGTGGAAGTGATTGTTTTGATACCTTGGAGGGAAAGGATTAAGTCAGTGCACCGCTTTATGGTCAATAGCTGAACCTGTATTGCAAGCAGATTTTTAATCAACACAAATAACACACAGCGTTGAAGTATTTTTGATGGGTTTGTGCTTTTTATTTTCACTTATCAAACCCAGTTTTGCAGTGTTGTTCAGAAGGAACTACAATTTCCCCGTGCCAATTTAAGATGAAGTACAGAAGTTGGTAAACAGCACACCACGGATTCCTTTTGTTACATTTGGCCACGGGCCTTCTGCAAGCTTCGAGTGAAAAGCTCTTTCAATATGCATGTCTTCTTACGCTTTTTATGCCCATGAAATAGAGCATCAAAGCCTATCCCTTGCACTGAATCAAACGAATGCTTCCACCCTCTTCAGTCAGGGATGGAATTTTAAAGCGAATTATAGCATGATAAGAATTTTAGGAAAAAGAAAAAAAAAAGAATAATTAAAAAAAAAGAATCTACTGGGTAAGTTTGCTCTTGATGTTAACTCCTGAACTCAGCAGGTGACACAAAGAATGAGTTTGTGCCCTGATACTACACAGTGATACAGAGCCTCATTTAAGCCTTACCGAAGCATTCCCTCTACAGGGCTACATTAGTATTACAGAAAGCACTTCGAGATCAGGTCTGAGCTACTGCTTTGCCCCGGGGAGGGCTGGGTCTCACAGATCCCACTCCCCTGGTGTGGGAACCCCACACCTAATGGAGGAATCCCAGAGGGTCTTTCATATGACTTTGCTTTCCCAAAAGAGTATAGGAAGTCCACAGCACTATGTGTACTGCAAGGCCTTGTTCCAGTTTACACAGGCTGAGGACCTGTCTCATAAAGAGTGTAATCCGTGAATCATTTACACAGGTTATAAATCCTCCACTGCATTTGTATTTTCTCATAAATCAGTGCCAAGGACTAACCCTTGATTAATGTTTTGAAATATATCATCCAGGTTGCGTCAGTGGAAGTTCTGTTTTGTGCAACAAAGCTGTACGGTAACAAAAAACATGCAGTGCTCCTAATCTCTGCTATTAAGATAGGGAACTTGCTTCTAGCCTGATTTAGCAGTATTTTGAGCCAGAACATTTTACAAGAATCAGCTACCTGAAGAAGAACTGCCTTGGGTCACTATTCCTTCTTTTCCCAGTGACTGAGTGTACAACCCAGGCCAAGCTGAACCTTGCCATGAAAATTCTTCATCCCTCTAGGTGCCCATCTGGCTGAGCAGAAAAAGCAGCCTCTGACAAAATTATGCATCACTTCATAATGCTAGGCTCTGGCAATATTACTGGGCCATCCAGTTCAGTCGCTCTGCTTATGAAAGTAGTATGTATTAATGAGGGTTTCATCTTGTGTCCACAAAACCTTTCTATTTCATGCCCTGCAACTACTAGGAAAATTATTAAATGCACCAACATGTTTCAAACCTTCAGGATATTTGGAGAAGAATACTGTTGTGACCTGCAAACTCTTTCCCATGCCACAAAAGCAGGTCCTGTAAAAGGCATAAGCCTGTACACAGTACATTCAAATCAAGCAGAAGGAGCCTGTAAAAATCTCCAAACCCACATCAATCACCAAAGCTTCATTTTCAGTGAAGTTTGTTTTTTTCTTACAATGCAATACATTTTTTTTTCCATCATCCTTATTCTTTATATTTATTGAATCTAAATCCTAAAAAGAAATAGGCATATATGCTGCTCCTAGCTGAGAGCTACAGGTGATTGACACTTCCCAAATGCAGACATAATAGCTATAGCAAAAAATTTCACTGCTAGTTAAACGTGTGTTGAGGATCCAACTTCTTTCTGCAATCAGAAAGCTGCATGCAGTATCACAGCTATTCTTCCAAGTATTAAGAAAAATCCCCCAACTCCTCTTATAACATATTAATGACCTGGACAGCCATGTGCCTCAAGATGAGGCAATGTGCTGACCAGCTGAGTCACCTTCTCTGCCATCCTCTACCCAAAAAATGAGAAGTGCAATAAGTGAAACCAGATGTGTGTCAAGAAATAAAATTTGAAAAAGCTTTCCATATCTTCCTGAATATGTAAGATATAATAGCAGGAATATGGCATACTGGATCACAACACTGGCTCCTGTATTGTCTCTGCCAGTGGCCAGTACCAGATGCTTATGAGAATACTGTGAAAAACCTGCCCATAGGGTGAGTTTCCTCCTCTCTGCCATCTGGTACTGCTTGGCTTCTTCCCAGAATTAGTAAGATTTACATCTCTTCCAAAAATATTTGCACTCCTATCTAACATGGGAAGAAGGCCAGAGATAGCTCGATACACCTTTTCCTATTGTAAATATTTCCCTGTAAACTTGGGTGATCACAAATACGTGAGAGAAATGAAAGCTAAGGATTTAGTGTACTCCTCCATTACTATGCCATTATATCCTGGAAACCAAAGTCCACCCTGAGCTACATGCAAAGCTGACAAAAGAGGGCTTTGTGAATATGGGGCAGAACTAGGTCCCCACAGCCTGGAGGTGCTTGCAGGAGGTTGCTTTGCAAGACAGAAGCACAGCACTTGCCGTTTTTAGTTGCATCTTTCATGTGCACCAACTGCATAAAGCCTGGGAAACTCCTGGGATTTAGATCTGCGCCATTTAAGTCACTGGTGATTTAAACACTGGCTTTGCTGAAAGTGTATTCATATATTCTTATTTCTTCCTCTCTCTCACTGCCTCTATACTTTCCCTATGACTTTTAACAATCCTTTGCAGATGTCTGGGATGAGGTACAGTGTTGTTCCATGAGCAGCAGTGATTTTAGATTACTTCAACGGAGTGATCTTTGTCATCATTTGTTTTTAAAAAAAATTAAAAAAAAAAAAACAGGAGAAAAATTAACACAAAAATGTAAAAATATTAGTGCTGTTCTTAAGGAGCACTGTGGACTGATCTTCCTTAGGTCTTAGTTTGTTCCATGACCAGGAGAATGCAGCAACCACCCAGGCTCTTCTGTAGTGCCCCAGTGCCTCCCCCATCCATGCACATCCTGCTTTCCTCTGGCACAGCTCTGTGTTTGGGCAGCACTGGGCTTGGCACTGGTAGCTACAAAAGAGGCACCTTGCTATTCAAGCAAACGAAGCCATCAGTATTAGCAGCATGAAGTCAATGAAACCTCAGCAGTTCCACAATACAGAAAATAGGCTATGTTGTACTATCCACCATGTTCTTTACACTCTTTTCTCATTTCTGTTGTGCATCTAATGAACAAATTCTCTTAGCTGTATTGACGGACCAGGAAAACATAAATACCCAGTTGTGTACTATAAGCAAGGCCTTTTGGTACTCTACCCTTCACTCAGTAGTAAAGCGTATTTTCTGCTTGCAAGACAGTGACTGTGCTGAGGACCTAATTTTGCCTTCTTTCATAGCTCACTGAAGCCACTGGGATTTTATAACAGATGAGAAAGGCAGAGCCATGCCCTAAAATGCTGACACTACTTCCATATATCATAGAGATATCTGAATAATTCATAGTGTCAAGTAGAGCAAGTTAAAGGAACAGTGTCATAAGTGACAACATCCAGCTTTAATACATTCCATACCAAAATGAAAACTCCACAAATTTCTTTCTTTGGCGAGAAATGTGATCAGTTTCTCCAAGCAAAACTACGACAGTGTTATAAAATGTGAAAACAATGGGATTTCACCATGACTGAACATGTTACCTGTTACCTTTGCCTTGTATGATATCTGAAATAAAATGAAATTGGACCCATATTACACAGAAAGACAGCGTGTTCTTCCCCAGGGCACTGAAATGTTGCTGAAGTCACCAATTTGCTGTCACAGGTCTTCAGGTTACGTCTCACTTTCTATCCTTCCTGATAACTATTGACTACTAAATCATTTATTTCTGAAGAAAGGTTGGAGATTAAGCTGAAGTAAAGAACCCTGAATTCTGAGGCTGGTTAAATCTAAACCAGGCACATGTTCTTCCAAAGGACTCTCATCTTTACAGTGCACAAAATGAA
Source organism: Chrysolophus pictus (assembly GCA_037305975.1). Taxonomy (NCBI): domain Eukaryota; kingdom Metazoa; phylum Chordata; class Aves; order Galliformes; family Phasianidae; genus Chrysolophus; species Chrysolophus pictus. The sequence continues at coordinate 48,493,678 of CM074580.1, forward strand.
GGCTCTAGGATGTGGGGCCCTCTGGGAAATCATGCTTGAAATTCAGATAAAAACAATTCCAGCTAATCTCTTCTTCTGCATGTGAAAATAATAATAATAATAAATTCCTATAATTTGTAGATTTGTTTACTCCTGTAAGCTACCTGCACCTTGTTCTATACCAGCAGCCTTCCTTTTGTCCAATGCTTTGGGCCTCAGCAGGGTGGAGACATATTGAGGCAGGGGAAGTGTTGCAGACACCCACATCTTGCTCAGCACGTGAGGAATTGGAGGTCTCCAAAACGGTGCTCCTTGCTGTTGATATGCCCAAATCAATCTCCCCAGCCTGATTTGCGGCCGGCAGCCACAGCAGGTGTTGGTGTGCAGGTGACTCTGCCTGGCTTTCTGCATTCTGCCCACGTCCGCTGCCTGCTATAGGACAGGGATGCAGTTACAATCGGGGATGCCATTTGAATACAAATGGGAGGAAGAAAGGCACTCTCTCACCACCGGAGCCAAAGGAAGCCCCAGGTGGCAATGGGGTAATAGGATTGTGATTGCAAGGTTCAGCGTGATGGCTGCTCCTGCCACTGCTCCTCTCCAGCATGGCACTGCATTATATTAAATTTCCTGCACGCCTGTCACTCGCCTGATGCCGTTTGGCACTGCCTTCCATGCACGCACAGCAATGCCAGTTTCCTTTGCATTTTTCCTCAAACCAGCAGATTGCTGAGCCTTTGTATTCACCGCTCTTTTTCAGCTGGATCTTGTTCACTGAGGCAGCAGTGCTTGGCTCCGAGTCGTGCCCTCATGCAGGCTCACATCACTGTGGGCAGTTCTCTTCAGCAGAGAAGTAACACTTGGAAAGTGAGGAATTACTTGCCCTAGGGCTGTGGTCATTTGTAATGGTGTGGAGATAATCTGTCAGATTTGGGAGCTCAGAGCAGCAAAAGCTCCTGTGTTCATATTCATTCTTTTAGCATCTTCTCATCATTTCCCAAGCAGAAGAACTTGATTCTTAGAGCAATTCATATTTTGGGTCCAACTGGAGTTTGTCTGTGCAGATACTGCTTGAAGCCACAGTGCAAGTTGCTTTTGATAGCATGCAGAATGTTCCAAGCTTAACTGATGGGTCACACTTGCTAACTTGAACTTATTCTTATATTCTCTGCTTTGTCTTCATTAGAAGCAAAAAGTTTCCAGGAACTGACAACTCAGAAAACTGACGTTTTAGCTAAGCAGAGCATAGCATTGCACACATCAAAGCAAATTTATTGCATCCATGTGCTCAATGCAGTTCTACCCCATGTCCATTGGGTTTATATTATTGCTGGGACCAGCAGCATTCCCTCTGACAACCAGCCCTGTGGTGACTCTGTCCCGGTCCCTTGCCTATTTGAGCCCACAGTGCCTTGAGCTGCACTTAGTATTTCCACCTGGGCCATGTGGACTGTTGTTCTCCAGTGATTGGTGTAACTGGCCTGCTACTAAGCTGCGGTGGCTTTAAACCAGTGGCCCAGGAATAGAAAATGCTGTGTGGCGCTGGCAAATGGTACAGTGCAGTGAGGGAACAATATGCATTGCCACCAAAAAGAGACTGGATCTGGTCTGCCCAGAAATCTTCCAAAGCTTTACCTTAGCAGTGCATATTTTAGCAAGTTTGGCTTTGGATATCTGAATACAGAAACATTCCTAAGCAAATACTTTCTCTATGCAGAGAACCAGTAGATTCTGCTATCTGAAGTGCTTCTGCTTTGCCTGTGGCAGTGGGACCTGCAGAAAATATTGAAGGAGGGAGGCTGCAGAAAGGAGAGCTTCCATGATTCTGGAAGGCATATTTCCCTGCAAAACCTGCAGAGAAAAGAAAGAGAGAAAAAGAAAGAGAAGAGTAGTTCTTCCAGCAGTTTAGGGCAGGGGTGTGTGTTAGGTCATCTCCATGGCAGGGAGACAGGATAGCAATCCCTATAAGCAGCTATGGGTTTGAGGAGCAGGGAGAAGAGATCAGCATCTCTCTGCTGCTCCTCCTCTGCTGCTCCAAAGGGGTGGAACCCCTTTGAGCACTCAGTGGTTGCTTATCCCGAGGACCTGTGTGCTGATGGCCACTCCTAGAACTACGGCTTTGCCACATCTGTGATGCCACAGAACCAGGACGTGCAAATTCCTTTCCTAGCATCACAGAAGCTAAGCACACTGACATCATGCAGTATGCTCTGCAGACAGATTGATGCTGTTTCTCTTTCACTGATAAGCTAGAGCAAAGAGCTCCTATACACAGCATGGTGTCCCTGAGAGCACCAGGGGAGGAAGGTTTTCTGTATTCTCTGTTGTTACCTTCATGACAGACTGGAATCTGCTCTGTCATATGGAGTGCAGAAGCAACTGTTGTACAAATTTAAAGAATTATTATTATTATTAATACAAGATTCTCTCAAAAACACTCAGAGTTACACTTATCCATCAACACCACTGGCAGTTCCGCAGAGAAGATCCCAGCCTCACTTTAACATCTGAGAAATCTACCCTTACTGCAGGGGAGACACAAGTTCTCCACACAAATGGGCTTTTGTTCTCCTCCCAGCTCATCTGGCCCGACAGACTGGAAAAGCCACTTACTTGGGAACAGACACCCCTGCCCACTTGCTCACATTCACTGAGCTGGGCAGAGCTCTGCATCTCCAGGCTGAAAGGTGGGGAAGGCAGAGAGGAGGCCACGTGGGATGTTTTTATGCGTTATTTCATCAAGTAGTGATTTATTGCCATTTCCATCCCAGGAGCAGGCTGTTTCAGAGCTTGTAAATGCAGTCTGGCTTCTGAGCACTGAATGGATCAGACTTTAATAAATTGAAGCCAAAACCAAAGTGTATTTGACTGCTGGTGTTTCAGTCTTCCCACGTATCTTCCTAGAGGTATTTTGCAGTCCTTATGCTCATCAGTTTCATTAGCCAGGTACCCCGTTTTTAATTTCAGTGGGTGAGGCAATTTCTCCCTGGAGATAAGTAGAAGCAGGCTCAGCTGACTTGCACTGATTTATACCTGTCTGTAAATGGTGTCCCTGTCCCAATCCCCAGCTATTTTAGAAAGTCACATGTATTGGTCTTATAGGGTATAGTAAAGATGTGAAGCCTGTGTCCCATACAGAAGCACACTGGGAAGCAGAGGGATGCAGGATCCAGCACAGGGGACATGTATCACCCCAGTACAACTGTGCCCCCCAGCCTCCCTACCACATGTCCCCAGGCAGGCTTTTGGAAGGTCCTTTTAGTACCAGACTGTTGGGCCTTTAACACTTCTTCCAGTGGAGATTTTTAGACACGTGGTCACCTCTGCTCAACACTAAAGCAGGAGACATGCTGCCAGGGGAGCAGGCGGTTTGACAGACCAGCAGCAGTGCAATAGAAGTCCTTGTCTCTGGGTTACCAGTTCAACCAGTAACAGGTTGTGATTGGCAGCTGTTACCTCCTGACAGCTGCTAAATAGCCAGTGTAAATTGGGTCAGTGCCTTGGGTCAGCTTTCTCATTAACAGGTGTCCACAACTCAACACCACAAAGAGAACCCAATTATCAGCCTCATCCCTGACAGTGATTTGGAAGATAAGGGCACAAATGTATGCTTCATCAGGATGTGAGTGCTGCATTGAGGGAGGAAAAACGTTTTATGCTAAACTACTCCTTCCTTCCAGTATCTCTGGGATAAACAGAAGGATTTTAAGCCTTCAGAAGCACCAGGCCAGCACTTTTCAGCAGCTTCAAGCACTTGTTATTGTTATTGCTATTGCTCTTGACAGCAGGTTAAAAGACTGCAGGTCTCTTAGAAATCTTTAGAATTTTTAGGATAATTGTCCCTGCCCACCAAGAGCTCACTGGTAAGGCAAGAGATGGCAAATCTGCATAGGCAGCCAACCAAAGAGGGCAAAAACTGAGGAGACCTTTGGATGCTAACCTGGTTACCCACACCACCATTAACATGCTTCAGATACTAGGCTAATAGTTCTGTTAAAATAAACCCAAAGGTTTAAAAATCTCAGAACTGCAACTTCTATACATTTGCTTTTGATGACTGAAGTACAAATGGCCCAATACCACCAGGAATGTGAATTAGGCTTCAATGCTCTGCAAATATTCCTTTGGCTAAATTAGAGTAGGACCTGCTTTTTGTCTCAGCATTACCTCTCTTAAATGTGAGTTTGCAGTTAATAAATGAGATCAGATCTTTCTAATGAAAAACATTATGTAAACTAAATGCATAAGGATTTAATATGAAAGTTATGAGAGGGCTATCTGGTGCCTAATAGAGCTTAATATTTCCTCCTCTCAGACTCTGTCTTACAAACCTGCACAACTTTGACCATGAACCTAACACATACCAGTTACTGCAGGAAAAATGAACCACAAATGAACACAGGACAACTAAAAAAAATCTGTGTCCTGTCTGCTTTACAATATAAGCAGAATTCATCAGTTGAGATCCAGCCCTCAGATCAGCCCATGTACAAGTAGTCAAACCTTGCTGAAGAGTCACAGGGAAGTGTCTCTCTGGCAACACATACAGTTGATGGGTGATTTTTCAAAGCCTGCTGCTCCGAAATGGGAAAAAAAAAAAAAACCTGTCCAACATGTGGGGGAAGATGTCACATTATATTTGCACCTAAACAGCTCATGTCCAATGCAGGAATCATAGAATCATGAAGGTTGGAAAAGAACTCCAACATCATTTAGTCCAACCCCAACCCATCAGTGGGTACACTGACCACATCCCTCTGTGCTACATCTCCACAGTTCTGGAACAGCTCCAGGGATGATGACTCCACCACCTCTCAGGGCAGCCTGTGCCAATGCATCATCACTCTTTCTGAGAAGAAACTTTTCCTGATATCCAACCTGAGCTTCAGCAGGCAGACTCACAGCTGTTCGATTTACAAAGAGGAGTGTGCACAAATAGCCAGGGGCCAGCTGTGCAAGTGGTGTGGTGATGTGCCACTCTTGTCCTGGTCCTTGTCACTGTCACTCCGGCTGCACCAGAGCTGAGTTGGTAAATGAAACCAAAGAGCTGGGCACTAACAGCAAAGTTTCCAATTTGAGCTCTGTTGTTTTACACATCACCAAAGGTGTTATAGAAAATTACCATTTTCCTGCAGCCTTGGCAACATGGTAGTTAGAGTGATAATAATACAATTATTACTGTATAAAAATGTGAAATCAGCCATGAATCTGATGAGGCTGTTATCAGTGTCCAAGCTGATTGTGTTATGAAAACTGCACAGGTAAGGAAAAATGTATTTGGTTTTTCAAAGTGATGCACTGGATAAAATTTAAATTATATTCTTTTGTAGTCTTAAAAGAAAGGCACAGTTGTTATAACTATATGATGTTTTCTCTTTTCTTCACTAGTATGTAAAAGAATCCCTAATAAATTCCTCATTCCATACAAAAAACCTGTGATAAGACAAAATTCTTCATCAGTTACACTGAAACAACTATAGAAACAATTTATTTACAACAGCAGTGATTGTAAAATTAAACTCAGGGATGAGACCTGCTTCTTTCTGAAAGTCTCTGAATGTCCTTGGAGTTTATGAGTAATAAGTCCTCATGGGACACGTGGAATTCATGCCCTTAATCCATTCTGACTTTAAAAGTCCAGCTTCTTTTATGGAATGTCTCATTATACAAGCTCTTGCTTCAGCAAATGTACTTCCATCAGTTTTCTCTGATGTCTGTTTAATATAACATCTTCTGAATTATTTAATGAGCAAACATATGGATTAAATAAAGCAAACACATCTTCCAGGACTTATATATGCTTGATCAAAACTTTGCAAACTTTCTGTAGCTCATATTTAAGATCCCTAAGCCTCAAACCATGGCAGTGTGAAAGGAAAGCAGCTTTAAGGCTGACCTGGTGAATCCTACAGGTCGGCCAGGTACTCCCAGAGTTCACATTCACCTCTTTTCTCTGCTCCATTGCTCCCCTCTATCTGCTCTGGCTTTTTACAACCAGAGGTCTGAGCTTTTTTCTGTTTCTACATTCTGTTTACTACCGTACAATTCAGTTCTAGGTTATATTTCTGTGTTTTGGGGTAACATGTAGCCTATTGCCAGTGTTTACTGGTGTAAGAATAAGCCAGCCTAGAGTTTTCCTCCGATTAATTTGAATGTAATTCTGCATTTCATTTCCCCTGACCTTTGAAATCTCCCTCGTGACTACTCATCAGAAAACCCTGATAAGATAAATTAGAAATTCTTTTAGATCTCAGATCAGATTGGAATAATAATCAGCCTTCTTCCCAACTATCCGTCTCAGGCTTGGTCACTTTGTTTCTTGAACCTGTGTGTAGTCCAAGTCATATGAGCTATAGAAATTAAACCAACCAAATTTCTACAACTGAATTTAAGAATTTAAGTGTAGAAAAAAATAGTGTGTCCCCATCCTCTTCCAGATCCTAGAATCCAGATGCTCTGACCACAGTTTTAAATTATTGGTGACCCCTTCCTGAACCGTTTTGACACGATGTTTTCTTTACATGCTTTGATTAGGCTTATTTGAAGCTGAAACAATGAAGTAAATGCATCAGCTAGGTGTGTCTGGTAAAGCTGCAAAATTTGAATGGTATTTTATTATTTGTAGCAATTTAAGTGCAAACCAACCAAAACCAAATAAAAACCACCACCAGAGTAATGGCTGTCTGAGCCAGATTTGTTTGTTGGAACTGAACACAAAAATTGTCAAAGTTCAACAAGGTGTAAAATAAAGCCAGGCTCCAGCCAGGAGGTTTTAGAGCCCATGCAAGACCAGTGCAGAGTAGAAGCTTGGGGATCGCTGGCAGCAGAACAGCTGATATTTATTTTTAAGTTGAGAAGAATGGACAGGTATCCAGGAGAGACATGAATGAAATGTCCTTTTGTACAGCTTCTCTTCCTAGTAAAGCGATTTACTGGTTAGGAAGAAGTCTTTGAGCTTGTAGTCGGTCAACAGGAGACACAAACAAACAAAAAAATCTCTTGTTGGAGTTTAAGGTCTCATTCATTTCATTAACTGGAACCATAATTGTTCCCAGTACTCCCTTCTGCAGACTCAGCCCTGTGCTCCTGGGAAGGGTCACTCCCCTCTCTGCCGGTGCCGCTGACCCAGGGGCAGGCGAGGTGACCTCTACATCCATCCATAATCCCTGCATCCGTCCCTGCCAGCTCGCTGAGCACGGCTGCCCAGGAGTTTCCCACAGCCTGTGTGAGCTCTCCCTGTCCTTAAGTGCTGCATGGGTGAGTGGCAATCCATGTCTCCAGGGACAAAGCAAGCTGGCTGATATCCTGGCCCCAATGAAGGTCGGGTTGTTCTGCCACTGACTTATCCTGTTGAGATTGTGCTGAAGGGCCTGAATTCTCACAGCCGTATTAAGTTTGGATTTCTTTTCTTGTTTGATGTCAAATAGAACTACATGGTAATAGAAAATAATAGAACCATAAGACGTCACAGTTCTTTATGTGAGTATTCAGGAGACAGAAAATTATTTTCCCTCTAAGTTCCATGAAACAAATTTTCATGAATACACTTCACAAGGTACTAGTGTTTAGTTTCAGTGAGAGTTTGTGCACCTCTTTCCTAATGATCTGTGCTACACAATTAAATTTTATCTTGCAGAAGAAGACCAGGTCAGCTCCAAACATTTCGCTTGTTAATAGTAAGTGCACACAAGGTGCTTATTAGAAACTCAGCATTCTTTGCCTGATTTTCCAGTTAATTTTGCGTCTCTACAAAGATGAGGAGACCAACATCCTAGAATAAAGCAAATAATAACAATTTAACTTGGAAGCTGTTAGAAAAGTGACTTTATTTCATTTTATTTGCATATGTGGTTACAGCTAAGCTATTTCCTGATGCTTTTACATCCTTTTGCTCCATTTTAATACCCAATTCAGTATTTTACTTTAATGTTTTTGCAGTCTTTTATCTGACTTGGGCATTTCCAGTCCCAACAAACACGGTGAAAAGGCAACATTCAAAGCCACACTTGCATCCTTGAGCTCAGTCAGAGTTTTGCAATAATGTCATGGATTAGCAGTGAAGCCAGTACAAAAATGCATTGTATTTACACTGCAAAGCTAGCCACTTACCCAAAGAGGTCATGTCAAACATTTTTTACCTTTCCAATAAAGTATTGCCTTATTGAAGCTTACTGAAATCTAATCTTCTGGACATGATATATTTTAGATGGATGGAGGAGATTTGGAGTCTGACTTGCATGTTATGACAAGGTCCCAGTCCTAGAGATTCCCAGTCAGCAATTATAAGTGTCGCAGAAACTTTATGGCATCAGAAATTACTGACTGCATCAAAACTGCATCTGCCGCATGGTTTGAATTCAATCCATGGAGCTACAAAGTCTCTTAAATCACCGAAGGCAATGTGAAAAGCTCGACTCTGACAAGGTGGAAAAGCTCCTGTGACCCAGATACAAAGGCTTGGTGCTGAGACACGCTAGGAGCCTCCCAAAAACCCAGAGTCCTACTTGCATGGGAGGAATTTCTCACGCACAGAGGACAACCCAGATCATAAGCAAGAAGGATGTGAAATTAATATGGGGAAATAGGATGACGGGAAGCGAATGTGCACTCATGTGCAAGCGTGCCCGTGTGCATGAGGGAGTGTGTTGGCTTTATGTGCAATTTTGAGGCATTGTTCTAAAAGCAACAGACAAATAATCCAAGCATATATTACTGCTCCTCTGTTATGCTGCTCATTGTGCAGACAGCGTGGCGACAAGGGCAGGAAAATGCCCACGGAGAGAAATGCAGCAAAAAAAACCTCTCCTACATTCAAATATATTCTGCAGTATTACCCAAAACAGACAGATGCCCAGCCATCATCACAGATTAGCACATCAAGTGATCTCAGAGTAGTGCTAACAACACAACAGTAATTGTAAGGCATGAGGTTGTTTTGTTTTGCATGTAGTGTATCTCGATTTGATAGTAACCATTTTAAAGTCTGGAAGAATTTTGCACTCACTAAGCTGATTTTACAAGCAAAGAGAAGTGCTTGTCAGCAAAGGTTAATGTAGCTGTCACTGCAGGAGAGCCCTGTGGGTAGAAAGAGTCTCATCTGGCCGTTTTTTAAAGGGCAAGAATCACTGGAGTAAAGGAGGAATTTTTCCATATTTAGAAACCTTTTGCGTAGTTGTGGTGAACTGCTGCATGTTACTGCTCTATAGTAACAGCTTCTATATTTTGTGATTATCAGTATTTGTTTCTAATGCTTGTATTTCAGGGTCTTATCTGTTCTTCTCCAAAATGAATTGAATTTGAACTGAGACGTTGAAAAGAGTAATTCTGGGTGTCTTTATTGCTGGCATCGGTACTACATTAGAGAGGTGTGGAGCAGGAAGGACTGTCTTCCTGTCTTACTGATGGAAACAGGGGCAGGGAGAGACCAAGTGTGAGATCAGACCACTTATTCCAAAATCCTTCTATGTCTCACCAGCATCTTCAGTACACTACTGATAAATAACAAGGGAGTTGAATCCAGATCTTTAGCTTCCAGGCTGCCCCTTAACCACAGACTGGACCCAACCCTCCTTAAAGCATCAGAGGTGAAATTCATACAGGTGTAAGGCATGTGCAGCAGTTGTAACAGGGAGAGATTTGACTGTGCCAGGCTGTCCTGACCATGCAAGAACTCATGGTGAAGATGTCCAAGCCCTCTGGTGAGTGCTCACTATGTCTCCAGGATGCTCCTGTCACAACCAGGGGACACGAGTGCTCTGTTTGAAAGCAAAGGCGTAAAAGTGATCCTAAGACTTCCAAATAGCAGCTGGCTTTATTTCCCCTGGTTGCCAGGAGATGGAGTCGTGCAACATGAAGTACATGTGCAGGCAACGTTTTGCTCATAGGCAGGGTCTTCGGTGAAGTTATTCTGGAAATCTTTTCTTAGAGCTTCCAGAGAAGAAATCTGCCAGAGCCATTTGTTTTGGTGAAAGCGTGGAGAGGGGCAAGGCCAACTGCGGTTGTTCATCTTGTGAGGGCTGTGTTGTGAACAAGCCAGTTTCCCATTCCCAGCAAGCTAGAATAGAGGCTAACGAAGATATCCTTTGATAAAGCTCACGTGGCAACTCTTCATGGTAGCAGTTCTTAGACACTTCTGAATGAGATCTGAGGCAAAGACTTAAGGTCCACGGGATATCAGTGCACCATACACACGTTGCATAAAGCAATTAGCAGTGTAACAGAAGAAAAAGCAATCCTACCTGACCCAGACTCCCTTATCTCTGCCACACTGGATACCAATAATTATCCAGTAATTGTGGACTATGAATTGATAGGTGGACAAAGTGAATGAGTCTCAGACATTGTTATACCTGGTGGAGCTTCACACACGATAGCTCAAAGTGACCACATATTCACATTATCCTATCAGGCCAGACATCTCCTCAGGCACTGTCTGGAGACATCCTGCCCTGCGGCACCCCGAGGCCTGCCTTGAACTTGGAGTGACTCTGCACGGCTCCCCACACAGCTGCCTGAGGGCAGCCGAGAAGCTGTCTCCAGTCAAGGAATGGATAAATGCTGGCTATTTCATGGAGCATTGCCTGGGCTGCATAAAGCAGAGCCAGAGTTTATAAATGGCATCAGATCTTCTGCAGCTGATTAACAGTCAAAGCATCAGGAGCTGTGATGCTTTGCTCAGTGCTGATACTTGCTCAGAGGGAATTTCCTTCTCTTCCTGACACAGATGGTGAGCCAGGCCCTGCTCACCTCTAACTTGGGTTACTGCAGCATGCCCAAGGCCATCCAGAAATAGCAGTGTGATCTCCAGTGACCTCCCAGTTACCTCTGTGTGTAATTCAGGCTGTTAACTTTGACATACATTAGCTGTAGTTAGCTCAAGATCTCCTTACCTCACCTGCACCTCACTGCAAGAGCCTCTTTGTAAAATGCTATTACTTGTAATCCAGTAAGAGTTAGGCTACTAGAAAATGTAACAATCTGCAGTAATGTTGCTCCGTTTTGGGGAAAACAATACGAATCTGTTTAGAATTCCCTTGGTTCTGCGTTTGTGGCACCTGATCAGGCCCTCAGTGAGGCTGCAAGCCTCTCTGGAGTCAATCACTTGGTATCACTGTGAGAGAGGACTGAAGATATCATACAGTGGCAGAGAGCAGCCCTTGGCCAAAGCCCTCCTCTGCTTTGTGAAAGGAAACAGTCACACACATTTCTTCTCAACTTTACTCAGAGAATGAGGAAGAAAGGGCACAGAACCAGAGGACGGAAGAGCACAATACCCTTGACCTTCTTTAACTGACATTTTTCTCTAAGTAAACTGAAAATTTGCATATTCCTTTAGCAGAACATGTTGTTCCTTGCATATTTCATGAGGACACTGTAGCTGATGGGAAACCCGTGGCAGTGTGGTTACTAGCTGCCTGCTAGTGCTGGGCCACTTATGCAAAGGGCACAGCCATCCAAGAGCTCCAAATTTGGGTCAGGATTCTCCAGGGGTACTAAGCTGTGCATTCTCTGCACTTTCATGCACCTTGTCCCTCCAGAAAAGAGCACACTAAGCCATCCGCATGGACTCTCGCTATAGCTGACAGTGTTCTGGTCTTCATTGCTCACTCAGAAATCACAAATAGCACACTTGTAACCTCTCAGATTTTAGAACAGTATCTATTCTCTTTCATTGCAAAACCTTCTGATGCTGATTATTTTGCAGAATTTTTCAAGTTGCAATTTGGTTTTATTGGCTGTATCTTCTATTTTCAGCTATTAGAAAATATCTGAACAACCTGTTTACAATTCCTTCTCCTTCAATAAGGGTGGAGTAACGGCAGAGTTGGCTGTTGTTAGCTTTGTTCCATGGAAGTAATGTTTTTGTGGTTGTTAAACAGGAAAAGTCTTACTTTGTGCAGGCTAGAGGTGGGACTGAATGATTCAGGGGCAAATGCATGGATCCAGAGTGGATCTTTCCTTCTAACAGGCTCAATCTAAGAATAATCACCTTCTCTCTTGATGGAATATACATGCTTCTGTAAGAGCTTTTTTTGTCTCTCAGAGCAAATTAAAAACAGGCAATTTTATGATGCTTTGGATCACTGATGAGGAAAGGCTCATTTGTACAGCCCAGTGAGCAAGGCTTTTGGTTTGTTTCTCATTACAGACAAATTATAGTGTTAAATGTAATATACAACATAAAGCATCCAGATGTTACATAAAATCAATATAGCACTTTCTGAAAAAGAAATGTACATTTTAATGTCCTTATTATTTCTCCTGTGCCCAAAGAGGGGGAAAAGATCCATGCACTGTAGATCTTGTAGAAGATAGACAGACAAAAATCACTCAAGGGTTGATACTTATTGTTCTGTTTCTGTTACCGCAGGGACAATAGTAGTAATTTTTTTTTAAATCGTTTCTGTGTGATCTGCTGCTGTGGGAGCTGATAAGAAAATATGGTCTTTCTGTGCGTGCCTCACATAAGGAATGCTTACCGCCCATATGGTACGCTTAGGGCTCCTGCATTAGAGTTCCTATGTTAGCAAACTGGGAAGTAAAGAAGCAGAGGAGTTATTAGGTTGCTGTAAGACAGTGATGTTTACACCCTGCTTGTATATAACACGAGCATAAGGATGAACGGAAAACCTTTCAGCAGTGCATCTTCTATGTGGTCACCTTGGTTATCGTACGCAGAGCTATGGCTGAGCTATGCTGATTTTCACCACATGCAGGACTGCCCTGGTGTTTTGTCCAAGCATTTGCTGTGACATATGACACAGGGCGTAGGAATGTGCACTGAAGGGTATGGCTGAAGCAGTAGGAGGTGCTTCAGAACAATAGGATTAAAGGATATGAGGGACTCATTGTTCTATTACCAGGAGAAATGAGGTCTCTGATACTGCAGTAGAACATTTTGTTCCACATCTGACTCATCTTAGTATGTCCAGAGGCAGCAGGATTTCCGCTTCTCGAACCCTTTGATGTATTCTTGAGGTAGCACATGCAGTGGGCTGGCTTATTGGGTTTTTGCATCAAATGCTTCCTTAACATCAAAATGCATTGGTAGGCCTGCTGCAGCCAGCGTGACTTCAGCCACTGCAAAATACATGCTTGTGTTCCTTAGCAAATCAGCTTAAATAGGAGAGGCCCTTTTGGTTTTGACTGTGTTGTACAACTATTCTTCTAAGCATCTTTCCAAAGGCTTGATATATTTTTTATATTGTTCATGTGAATATTAGAAGCCATGGAAATGAACAGCATCCATGTCAGCAGATCACTTTAAATCTGCTTAGCATGGATACTGCTCTCTGAAAGGAATGGTTTACCTTGCTCCCCTCTGTCTGTGTGTGTCTGTGGCTTTGGGTCTATGTTACGTACATGCACACATGCCTTCTTGCTGTTTTCTCATCATCATTATCTGTTAGTGTACCCCCACAAATAAGGAAAGCAAAACAAATGAGAAAACAAATGAAGAATAGAAGGATTTAGTAATTAGACACATAATGAGAAGGCAAAGCCTAGCTTCTTCTACAAAGACTTATAGCTCTGCATTTAATTCCTAACTGTTATGCTTTAAGATAGCACTCACTGTTAACGTGGGGAAGAGCAGCATGTTCTTTGGCTATTCAAGTTTATAGCACTAAACTCCTTTCTTTTGACCCAAACTGCACTTGATGGCAGAGTTTCCAGGCACTGGGTCAAGTGTTGGTGATTTGATTTAATGCAGTTTGATTGCAGTTCTAAGCAATCTGTCCCACAAACACTAACAAATTCTAACATACACAGAAAGAGCGAAAAATGTAGTTGTTGCATATTCAAGGAGCTCACCTTGAAGGATATAAGATTGCAGAGTACCTATGGCTATCATTTGCTTTAATTGTCTTAGGGTTTGCAGGTTCAGTACAGCAAACTGATCTACAATTTTCTTAATGTAGGCTTTTTTCTGTCCTAGTGTCCTAGCACTTTTCTGTGCTATTTGCAAGCAAATACTACATTTTCACACCTTCTTCCATTACATCCATCAGTACAAATGCTGATTTCGAGGATTAATTGATGAGCTCATTTGGACTTCAAGGGAATAGGAGCAATCCAATAGCTTAAAAAAAATAAATAAATAAGAGGGAAAGAATGAAGGGAGGGAGGGAGAAACGGAGGAAGGAAGGAAGGAAAGGAAAGCAAGAAAAAATACATCATATTTTCAACATTTGATACGCAGCAAAAATATTCAACAGATTTATTCAGGTCATTAAGCAAGTGTTCAAATTATGCAAATTAAAAAAATATATACTAATGCAAAACATCCCGTGTGCATGTTCTCCAATGACCATGTGATCTTGGTGAACGGTGCCTAAATTAAAGCTCAGCCCCATTCTGTAATTGCTCCGCAGAGAACAGACGCACGTTATTGCTCACAGGCAGCAACAAGGGCAACACATTAAATTCAGCACCTTGGGTCAAGGGCAGCAGTTCCATTCCTGAGCTTTGTCTTTAGTGATGATTTGGCAAGGAACTCATCTGGAAAAACACAACGGTGATTAAAAATATCAATAAACTTCACCTTGAAAGATTGCCATTTTACAACAGGGAGAATCCAGGCAGAAAACTAGTAACTTGGGAATGATCACACAGTAAGCCTCCAGGCAGGGATGGAAATAAAAGCCAGAGATGTGTGCTCCCATCCACCACAGCAAAGATTCTTCAAATGCAGCTCATAAGCTCTTACCTGTGGCCTGGCAAGTCTCAAAATATGGCTCAGTATAAATGAAAACACAGCCATGCATCCCTGACAGAGGCCAAGGCAGCTCCATCTCCATTTCAGCAGTGCCCTCCAGATGAATATTTCCCAGTCTCCAGCTGAGGGGAACCGAAAAATGGCCCAGTCTGAATGAACAGCACACTGGGAATTCTGATGTGAGGGCATGTGTTGTGAATGCATGTGTTGTGAACACCGTAGACTTCAAAGCTATCGCATGCCATCTCGCAGTGATGAGCAGATCAAATCTGTGGTTCTTTTCCTTCCAAGACTCCCTGCTAAATATGCACAGCTTTCCATTTTCTCTGAATCGCATGGATGCCAAACTGATCAGCAGTTATGATAGCAAACGAAGAGGCTATAGGAGAAATCTCATTATCACACAGTTTATTTGGTTACTGTTTTTCATTCTTTGCATATTCATCCTACAATAAGAACGTGTTTGTTATGTATTTTTTTTTTTTTTAATGGGACATTCAAATATCATCACAAACTCTGAGACAGCAGGCAGTGTTTACCACAGCAGTGGTATCCGGGATGAGTAGGAAGATGCATTTACATCCGTTGTTTTGACAGAAAAAAAAAATGGGGTTGCATAACTGCTTTTGATCAAAGTTTCCAAGGGCAGCGACGGGTTTGTTTGTTCTCCAACCCGCTCACCGAGGTCATCCATGAAAAAGGGTTTTTTAAGTGGTAAACATAAAACAAAGTGGGTAACAAAGCCCATCAGGTGTTCTTATTATCTGCACAAATGCAAAGTTTTTAGTGACCTTAGCAGCAGTTCCATAAGCATATGGAGAGCAAAACAAACTGTTATTAAATGCAGTAACACATATGGTCTCCTGACAGGATGTTCCAAGCCATGCCGTGATTTTACAGCCCATATGCACTGTGCAGCAGTTCTTCGTCTCAAAGCAGGAGTCAAAAATAGCATATCAACATGGACTCTGCATTCTTGGTCTCTTATGGGCAGTCTGCATTGTGCACTGTGGCTAGCTGCACTGAGCAGCAAAAAAAAACCTCCATCTGAGTGTGACTTGGTCTTGCTGGTTGATAATATGAAACATGATGCACGAGATACAAGAACATCCCAGCACTTAGAGTAAGTATTTCACAGTTCTATGGCACAAAACACTTAAAGATAAGGAAAGTGTAATCAGGAACTTTGGTAGGGAGCGTGCAGCCGGCAGGTAGGGGTGCGGGGCCGCGCAGGGCATTGCGGGCTGCGGGCTGGAGCTCCCCATCTCACCTCACGGCGACAGAGAGAGAATGCGGCAGCAGCACCAGCAGCCACATCGAAGTGGTTTTTAAATGTCTGCCAGCGGTATAAACGCTAAGCGCCGTTATGTGGGGTGTTTGGGTCGTACAGAACAGCCCGCGACGGACCCGAGCCCGGCAGGAACGCATCAGAAGCCCGAGGACCGCTCGCAGCACTGCGTTCCGGCTGCACATACTACACCGATTACACAGCCGAGCGGCCGGCAGGTTGCGGTCGGCTTGGAACCGAACCGAGTCTCGTTCCCCGAGCCGTCCCCGCAGCGTAAGACAATGTTCCGCGGGCGGTGAGGCTCCGCACGGAGCCGCTTTCCGCAGCCCCCGCTCCCCTCGGCCGGGCGGTGCTCGGGGCGGGCGGGCCGGCGGGGGGAGGCCGAGGCTCGGCGCTGCCCCGCCGACGGCTGCGGGGCCGGGATGCGGGCGCTGCGCGGGGCGGCGCTGGCGCTGCTGCTGGCGGCGGCGCTGGGCCCGAGCCCGGGCCGGCCGCACCCGCAGTGCCTGGACTTCAAGCCGCCGTTCCGGCCGCCGCGGGCCCTCGCCTTCTGCCGGCGCTACGGCGCCTTCGGCTGCTGCGACGCGAGTCGCGACCGGGCGCTGCTCCAGCGCTTCTATCGCCTGAGCGCACACCTGGACGGGCCCACGTACTCCGCCTGCGCCGGGCACCTGCAGGACTTGCTCTGCCAGGTGAGGGGGCTTCGGCTCCGCGGCATCAGCCCACGTCTGGGAGCCTCAGGTGTGGCTGCGCCGGTCCACGCGGGGTGCTCGCGGTGTCGGCGGGGCTGTGGGCGCACCAGCCGTGGCACGGCGCTGCGTGACCCAGGCACGGCGCCTTCAGACGGGGCAGCGCTGCACACCGTGCCGGGAATGGCGCTGTCAGCCCAGCTGCGCTCCCTGGATCCAGCAGCAGCAGCTGCCCCTCACCAGATTGCTCTGGGCTTCTTGGCCTCTGGCTCTGATGTAACTTAGCAGCAGCAGCGCTCTGAAAGGTGGGGGTGTGGGCAGTTACATCTCCCAGGGGTCTGTACCTGGAAGACCCCCAGGTACAAAACACGCTCCTTGTTCCCCACAGCATCAGGTGTCTCTGTGTAGGGTCACAGCACCCTGACGTGCTGCAGCACCATCCAGGTGTCAGCAGTCCTGATGAGATGCCTAAGAATGAGGCCAAGAAACCTCTGGTTGGGAGACTCTCAATCGGGCGGATGTTCTGTGGCTGGATATGGTAACAGGATGATCACACACCGTGCAGAGCAAAGTGTCCGGCCCTATCATTGGCAGTGGCCTCGTGTGTATGAAAATGCCCCTGGGACAGAACAGTGGCAGCTCTGTGCTGTGTGAGTGTAAATCTGAAATTAATTCAGACAGCGGAGCCCAGTCTGCCGTGCTCAGATGGGATCAGAGTGGCTGAACTGAAATCCTGCTCGTAGCATTTTCCAGGGAATATTTGTGTTGTTACAACTGTGAAGAGAAAGGCGACCCTTTCCTATAATAGCTTCTAGAGATTTGACTTTAATTTCATCCCAAATTGTACCAAAAGCAAAAGCCTTTGAATATGTTCCTGAGACAGCATCCAACAGACCATTTGCAGGTAGGAGACCAGTAGTTAGCAGTGCCCACTAAGTGCTCTTTCTGTCTCCTGCGTATGTCAGAAACCTGGCTGTTGAAAATTTGTTCAGAAGTGGTGAAATCTCTCAACATGGAAAAAATGATTCACTGAAATGTTCTAATGAGCTCAGTGCACCGCTGGCCTGAGACATGGCTACAAATGGCTGCACAAGCACCAAATGGGAGTTCAGGCAATGCGATTGTTCCAGAACAGTGCTTTCATTTATTCACCATATATGGAATTTATAGCCTATACCTGAATTAATAAATGGCTTTCTGTGAATTATTCAGCACGCTTCTGTCCCTTTCTGCTCACAATTTGTGATTTCTCTCAAATGTAACCAGATTATTTTGACAAGTGTTTCTTCTTGTACTTGAGCAGCCTGTGGTGACAGAGGAGCAGGGAAGTTGTACCTCTGTGCAACCCTTAATTCTGACATTCTCGCTGCTTTCTCAAAGCAGGCTTTCAGAGAACCATAAACATCTTGGTGTCTCCTCTTCCAGATGTGAAACCCATAGGCAGAAAGGAAAGCAGCTCTGATACAGGCCTTGTTCCTAATTCTCTTGCTTAAATTGGTTTTCTTAGGCTAAATTTTCATCATGACAACCAGACCAGCAAACACTGCAGTTGTTTTCTGTCCCTGGCACACCTCTGTGTTCATGTAACAGAACTGAGTGCCGTTATCACATCTGCCTGTAATTTCTATGTTTAGAGTCATGTGCAATCTCCTTTTTAAAGCGTTAATTGCTTCTCATTTGAAGGCATAATAACCTTCATTTTGCATTGAATAGCTTGACATTATGGGGGGAGAGCTTACTGTACGCTAATGATCTGTTGTATGGCCTCTCCATTAATTGTGGCACGTAATAGAAAATAAAATAAAAAATATTGTGTGCACTTATCAACTAATTTAAATACATCAGTATTCTGAATCTTATGCCTTTTCAGCTAGTGAATAGCACTGTAATCTGCATTAGAAAGTAACTGCCTATAGGTTGATTTTTTTTAACTAAGCTGGTTTTACTTGGAAGCGATGCCACCCAGGAATTAAAGAATGCAGAATGTATTCAGGAAGGATAGTTTCTCTTCTTGTCTTTCTTGCCTCAGTTATTTATCTACCCTATAAAAATAGCTAAGCATTCACTAAGTCATGTTAAGTTATTTGGAGAGCACTTTTGAGATGCCTATTGGGAAGATGCATTGAAACTGGAAAATATTATATGTTTAATACATGGAAAAACTCTTACAAATCAGAACTGAATCACGTTGGTCAGTCTGTGATTTACAGACCGTTTTACTGGGTTGCAGTGACAAAGAAAGAAAATGCGTCTCTCTGGAGTTCTTGTAGTGGAAAATACAGAGTACATAGATTTGAGTCAGTCCTTAGATCTCCAAGAATTCACTTTCCCTAAATTAGGGCTGTCCTGCAGCTCTTCTCAGGGCTTAGGGGTTTGCCTGGATAATGGCCATTTTGTGCTCTCTGTCTGAAATCCCATCACCTGAACTTGGTGACCAGTGTAATCAGAGTGGGATTCATTTGACCTCTTTGAGCCAGATACATCAAATGTCTGTGCTCAGAGATGCTGTGTGCAGATGCAGGAATGAGATGATCTGTAAGGTCCCTTCCAACCCAAGCCTTGCCATGCCTTCAATCTTCCCAGCTAACTCCTTGTGTCGCTGCTGTGCTGCGTTGAACCTGCTCTGTATCTCACGTCAGAGCATCCAGGATAGAAATGCTTTTTTTCGAGTCCAGTCTGCTAAGGTGATATAGCAAGATATGTGTCATCGTCAGTTTTCTTGAGTTAGTGCTATGGTTGGGATAAATGCATACGTACATGAGAAGCTTGCGGGAGCCAGGTTTCAGGAACACTGAAGATCATTTTTGTGAATGCTAAGATAAACCCACTTTCTAAGATCTTTTCCACTGTTAATATATTTTCAGAATAAACCATAACATATGTTGTATTTAAGGTGAAATTTCTCCAATTAGTGTTGCTGGTCAGCTGTTTTAAATCTGATCCACAAATGGCTAGAGGCTTTTTCTCTCTCTTTCTAGGAATGCTCTCCATATGCAGCTCACTTGTACGATGCTGAGGATCCCTCCACCCCTGTGCGGACCATACCAGGACTTTGCCAGGACTATTGCCAACAAGTATGGCAAAAATGCCGGTCCATTTTTCACTATCTCTCTACAGACCAGGAGTTAATTGCACTGGAGAACAACATGGCAAAATTCTGCCGCTACCTGTCCCTGGAGGACACGGATTACTGTTTCCCACACCTGCTGACTAATGAGAACCTCAACCAAAACCTGGGGTTGGTGACCGCTGATGCAGAGGGCTGCCTCCAGCTCTGCCTCGCGGAGGTGGCCAACGGGCTGCGCAATCCCGTTGCAATGGTGCACGCCAACGATGGCACCCACCGGTTCTTCATCGCCGAGCAGGTTGGCCTGGTGTGGGCCTACCTCCCTGACCGGTCCAGGCTTGAAAAACCTTTTCTAAACATCAGTGAAGCCGTGCTTACCTCACCTTGGGAAGGAGACGAGAGAGGTTTTCTAGGTATTGTCTTCCATCCTAAATTCAAATTTACTGGTAAAGTGTATGTCTACTATTCAGTTGAAGTTCGTTATGAAGAGAGAATCCGAATCAGTGAGTTCAGAATTTCTCCTGGTGACATGAATACTGTGGACCATGGTTCTGAAAGGTATTGTACGCACCTTTAATGTCTTTAAGATCTCAGAAGACAGCTTGTGTGTTTTTAAGGACTACTAACAAATAAGGCTCATTAAGCACAATATTGTTCTCGTATTCTAGTGTGTTGGCAAGGTGATGGGGCTTTGAGCAACCTGGTCCAGTGGGAGGTGTCCCTGCCTACAGCAGAGGGGTTGGATCTAGATGATCTTGAAAGATCCCTTCCAACCCAAACCATTTTATAATCCTATGAAGGTAGCCAAATTTCAGTCCTAGCGTATTGAGACAGTGAATAGACGTGTCCTCTGTGGGTAAACTATGAGTACTTAGAACAAAATGTTCACGATTCTTAATTCCAGTATGCCAGAAGATTTAACTGAACTTTGAATGAACATTACTTACAGTTAATATTTTGGTTTATTGATTTTCCTTTGTGATAGACTTCTGCAAAGCATGAGTGAAATTCATTTCAAACCTAAAGGTTCCCAAAATCACCTGAAACAAACTTGATGATACTGCACCAAAATGAATTTGACCCCATGATTTTTTTTTTATCTGAATGAGAACTTGATCATATGATATTACAAATTGAGCATCAAATTAAATAAAGTGTAAATAACTATGCTATTACTGAGAGTATTTTGATAGGAAAATTAATTTGAGTCTGACCCTGCAGCCGATCCACATTAACACACACAGATAATTAAAGGTTTGTTTGTGAAGACAGTTAATGGATTTATAGCCTGCTGCAGAACCACATGACTGATCCCTGTTTGAAGAAGACCTTGAATGGCGTTAATTTTGAGATTTTTACTTTGTTTTATTGTATCAGGGGCTTTGTGGACTGGTCCAGGAGTTTAAGCCTGCAGATGTCAAGGCCTCTCAGCTGTTTTGTTAAGAAATCATCAAGCTCTGTACTTGTAACTCTTTCTGTGCTCATTTAGCCATTGGTTAGTATAGTGAAAGCTTAATAAGACAAACCTGTGGTCCTGCTGTGCTTGTGCAGGCACGTCTCTCCCAGACTTCATCCTGAGATGTTTCTTTGGGTAGTTGAGAGAAATCCCTGGAAACTGAAGTAAAGTAAGCTTCATTTGTTACATCTGGGGATCTCCTGCTTGTATTCTTGGCTTTACCTTTCTTTAAAGTTATATTTTCAGATACTTTGGCCTTTTCTTATTAAGAAAGAGAGGCCAGCTGCATTAAAAACAAACAAACAAACAAAAAAAAAACCAGCAAAAAAAAAAAAAACCACACAAACAGATAAAAGTAAGAAATGTTCAGGCTTTAAAATGAAGTTAAGGGTACTGACTTGAATAACCTTTGCTTTGTCAGGATGCTAATCGGATGGTGGTACTTCTTTTACAGTTCTTGAAGTTCCTGATGCCCTGTGTATGTAATTGCCCTTTAAGGATTCTTTTCTTTTTAAGCATTTAGCTATTACGTAATGTTCAAAAACTCTTAGGTCGCCTTGAAAGCGCCTGTCAGGATTGTGCCAAATGCTGTACAGATGCAGAGATGAAGTCCTTTCCCTCATGGTTTGCGGTCTGATTTGAGCTGAGATACCTTTTTCTAAAGGAAAAAAAAACAAGGAGGAAGGAAGAATCAGAGGACGAGTATAATTAAAAATATCTTCTGCCATGTAATTTCTCAGATTTTCCTTATTACACAATTTGGTGTTTTTGTAATCTGGAAAATATGTCTGAATAATTTGATGATAGAAAATTAGTTAAGCTTAAGCAAGATTCAGTATGGAAGAATATGCACCAAAGCTGATCTGCAACCATTTCTCAAGAACAACACCGGGTGGGTATTACTCTGCCTTTTTCTTAGGACTTGTGCAATAGGTAATGCATTGTTCCTGTTTTCAATTAGGATAATTCTAGAAATAGAAGAACCAGCTTCCAACCATAATGGAGGAGAGCTGCTCTTTGGCGATGATGGTTATCTCTATATTTTTACTGGAGATGGAGGCATGGCTGGAGATCCTTTTGGGACCTTTGGAAACGCCCAGAACAAGTATGAGCCCTTAAAACTTTGTGTGCATCACATGTCCCTGCTGCTGCCCTTAGATTAAGGCAAGCAATTGGGGGAGGTAAAACTTGGAGTGTTTTCTGTCCAGAGTTTACTTTTTCTCTGATGCTGCAGTGATGTTTGTGCACATCTCCCATGGAAAGTCTTGTGTTTTCTTTTTTTAAAAAATATATATGTATGTATATATATATATAATGAGAACATCTGTTGAACTGTGATCTAATTTTATTTTCCTTTTCCTTCTCGTTCTTCTTCCAATACAGATCAGCACTGCTGGGCAAAGTGCTGCGGATTGATGTGAACAACAATGACCGGGGGCCTGTGTACAGGATCCCTCCAGACAACCCCTTCATTGATGATCCACAGGCTCGACCTGAGGTCTATGCCTACGGAGTGAGGAATATGTGGCGCTGCTCATTCGATAGGGGAGAGCCTGATACGAAGGAAGGGAAGGGTCGTCTCTTCTGTGGGGATGTAGGACAGAACAAATATGAAGAGATCGACATTGTAGAGAGGGGGAAAAACTACGGCTGGAGGGCGAGGGAAGGATTCAGCTGTTATGATAAAAAGCTTTGCGTCAATTCTTCGTTGGGTAAATATATGCTCTCTTTAAATTATGTGCCTCTCACACTGTGCGGTATTCAGCACTGTCATTTTTAATTCCTGCCTTCAAAGCCTGGCTGGTTGACTGAAAGCACTATGAAAGGCTATGTGGTCTCAGTCTAGGATGGAACTGACTTGGGGATAAATCCTGGAAGTCCAGAGGTGGTCATTTTTTGAGTTAGGAGACAAATGAAAATCCTAGCTGTTGCTTTCTTTGGCAGTAGTTAGTCCAATATTCTAGAGATTCCTTGATTTGGGGGGAGAATTTAATCTTTTCCACATCAAATAAGCTTTCCGTGTGTGTGTGTGTGTGTGTGTGTGTGTGTGTGAAGCCAGTGCATTGTGTTGCAGGGTCTGATCTGGAGTACATCTTGTGCTGGAGCATCTCCACACAGATCCAGGTGCTGGCACTGACTTGCACTGTCTGAGATTCTAGTTTTTTCCCTTTTATGTGTTAAACCTCCTGTTTATTAACATAGCTACAAGTACAGTGGGAGCACTTAAGTGTTTCTTTATAAAACTTCTGAAAGCCTGGAGCAGGGTTTTTGCACTTCCTTTGCTGAAGCAGTTGTCAGAGAGCCCCTTTAGAGCTGTCTCTGTGACAGCACTTCTGCAAGTGTTCTTGGTGAGCACTTACGAGGTCTCCAGGGACTCAGAACAATTTGCGATGCCTTTAGAGACCCCTTTGTTCGCACAGTGAAATGTCACAGCCCCTGTATAGTGGTAAGAACAGCGTAAGCTTAGGAAGCACCTGCCTCAGATGAAGTACTGCTGGTGTGCAGCTGCCAGGTTTGCTGATACAGAGAGAGGAAGGCCATTAGGAAGAAGAGGGGTGAAAGGATGGACCATGAGTTTCAAAAGGGAAAAAGGAGATCAAAGAAGTGTCTGATGGAGACCTTCAAAATCAAGTCATCTCGCTCTGTTTTGTCCCTGACTTGTGTTTTACCTTACATTTTACAATGAATCTGCCAGCACTACATCTTGACAGTGCTATACCATAAATATTTGATGGCCCTTTCAGGTTAAGTTCCCCCATTTCATAAAAGCACATGCTATTCATGCTGACATCTGACATATCTTTTCATCAGCGCCTGCAGTCTGGAGTCACCTGTCTCTTTTTTTTTGCCTTTCACCAGTGAAACACAACTGCACTAGGCAAGCAAATTCTGCATAGATGATTATCTCTGAAAGCAGCCTGCAAATTCATAGGGAAGTTGTTGAGAAATTGGCAAGAAGCAGCACTAACAGAGCCTAGTTATGGAAGGAGAGTCTTGTCTCGGATGAATGGTCAGGTATCTGGAGGATGGAGAGCATTCAAGTTTATCAGGAATTTCTCTTATATTGATATCATGATACCAGCCCTGAGCTGGCTTGTCCTGGTTAGCACAGCCAGTTAGATGGGGGTATCAAATATGATTCTGAAGAAGTGAGAATCAACACAGATTTGGCTTCATCAGCAGTTCCTTTGATTAGAAGGTACTCAAGGGAAACCTGATTGTGTCATGCAGAAACAACTAATCTACATCATTTGAAACACAAGGTAAGCCATGCACCTATTCTCTTTATAGATGATGTGCTTCCAATCTATGCATATCCACACAAAATGGGGAAATCCGTTACAGGAGGCTATGTCTATCGAGGCTGTGAGTTTCCAAACCTGAATGGCTTGTACATATTTGGTGATTTTATGAGTGGGTAAGTAAATGTTCAGACGCTTACTAAGCTGTACCCCTAGCCAAAGTCCTTCAGTAATGCTATGCCTGCCTGTGAATGTATCTGCTACTGGCTTGCTGCTGTGTTCTGCTTGTGGCAGAAAGCTCACGTGGCACATTTTGTACAGCTTCTACTCCATGCTGCTGTGTAGGAATGTGACTTCATGCCAGCAACTGTTGATGTTGCTGGTTCACATTGTGTCAGTACAAATATAGGAGCAGTGATATGGTGTTCATTTAAAATACTGAAAGTGGTGTGCAAAAGCATGCAAATACATCCTAAAAAAAATCCCTAAACTTCCACAAATCTCTGATGCAGCATTTGCACAAACCAAAGATATATTTTTTTAAAGTCCATTAAAATCCCTTAAATTCTTGCCTATCCTTTCTCCAAGTGCTTGTCTTACCCCTGATATGCGTTATTAATACAAGTGTTTTGGCATCAGCAATTCTTTATTACTTGGATGAGCTGCAGTTCATACTTCTGCTAACATGGGCAGGAAGCATTAAATTTCCTAGAGAATGTTCATAAATAATTTTCTTGATTGTTTAGTGCAAATTTTAGGGTTTTTGTTTTCTTTTTGCTTCACAGACGCCTGATGTCTTTGAAGGAGGATCGTGCTACTGGAGAGTGGCAGTACAGTGAAATCTGTATGGGGACAGGACAAACCTGCATGTTCCCCGGGCTCATCAATAACTATTACCAATACGTAATCTCTTTTGCTGAAGATGAAGCAGGTAATCATTTAACTTATATCACTTGCGCTTTTCTGTTTTATCACGGCAGTAGAAACCATCCAAATTGAGGATTAGCTCAAAAGTTTAGAATTTGGAGTTTTATGACTTGGGAGTTAAAATTCGTTTTCTTTTATGTTGAACATTCATAGAATGTACAGCTGAACTGCAGTGCTGTGATGAGAAAGACACATCACCTTAAATGAGAACTACATGGACTTAAGAAAGTATAATAAAGGCAGCTGGAAACTCAGGCAGGAGTCTGTTCTGAGAGGCAACTCTTTGCCTTTTTCTTGTCTTGTTATAATGGAAATTGTTAATAGCAGTTGAGTGAGTTTTCTTTCTCTAGAGTGAACTTTTTTCTCCTGTACCTCTTTGGCATGCAGGCAGCCATGTTTTACAGGTTTATCACACAATTAATTTTAGCAAGCTTTTCGTGGAAGCAGTTATTTTTGGGGCTGTTGCTCTGATGAATATTAATCCAGCTGGAGCAGTGGATGTGTTGATGTGGTGGGGGCACCTGTATTTTTAGCTCATTGCATTCTCAAAAACCAGCAGCCCCATCCCCTGGCATGCTGGGGGCACTCTAGGCACCGTGCTGTCTGCGGGGTGCATGTGTGATAGCCTGCATGCTGTATGGATCACACAGACATATTTCTGCCTGGTAATTCCCAGGAAAGAAATATGGAATGTGGAGGGAGAGTGCCTGTGAGGGCTGCTTGTCCTGGCCCCTCCTGCACAGCAGGAAGAGGGGGATGGAAATACAGTTAAGAGAAAAGACGTCAAGTAAATGGTGATGGAAATTGTTTGGCTGACAGTCTAGCTCTACCCATGCAGCTTGACAGAGCTGTCACAAATCCAAATGCCTTTCGTGTGAGGTACACCTCACTTCGTAAGAAAGCAAAAGCAGAATTTTGGTCTCCTGTAATTCACCCCAAAGGAGTGAGGCAGTGTGAACAGTCTTAATGCCCTTTCATTTTGTTTCAACAAAAGGAATTGAGAGTTTGACTGTTTTGCACTAGTGAAGTTAAATGACGCAGATTTGACTGAGGTGACAACTAAGACTTGGACAGCTAAACATGCAGTAGAAATCAGTCAAAATGATGTTTAATGACGATATGTAAAACTTTCCTCTCACTGAGTTTATTTTTTGCCACTGGAATGCAGATGAACACTCATTACAAACCCACTGCACTGTTTGTTCCAGTAGCCAGACCTCTCTCTCTGTCAAGTCTCATCGTTCCCTGATGCTCACTAACTTGCAAGTGCCAATGGACTCCATGGGGAGATTTCATGGCTGTGTGTGTTTTTTTTTTCCTAGGAGAACTTTACTTCATGTCTACTGGTGTACCAAGTGCCACGGCCCCACACGGAGTGGTGTACAAAGTGGTGGACACCTCCAGGTAGGGGATGCGCTTGCTGCAAAGCCTGAGCTTGGTGCTGTGTATCCAGGTGCCTCATGCAGCCAGGGGTGATCCTGCAGTGTGTGCTTGGACAGAGCAGAAAGACAACAAAACAAAGGATGGCAAAAATGTACATTCCTTGTTGTGTATTTTAAGAGGGAAAATGGCTTGGACAAGGAATCAAATTGTCATCATCTCTTCTGGATTCCATGCACTTGTATATGAGACTGAGTAAGGCAGTGAATAGCTGTGTTTTATGGGAAGACTTACAGCTGTTTTTTCCAATTTCCTGTTTTTTAAACAGTACTATTATTGAGTAAACTAAATAAACTAAAATATTTTTAGCTAGATATGTGGAAAGAGACTTTGTAAAAATCACAGAATCATAGAATGGCCTGCGTTGAATAGGACCACAATGATCACCGAGTTTCAACCCCCCTGCCATGTGCAGGATTGCCAACCACTAGGCCAGACTGCCCAGACCCACATCCAGCCTGGCCTTGAATGCCTCCAGGGATGGGGCATCCACAACCTATTTGGGCAACCCATTACTTCACTTTTATTTTTCAAATAAGCTTGATACACAGCTTTAACTATCTGAGTATTCTCCTGAACCAAACTAATTTTCTATTTTTATGTTGGAAAGAAACCTCAAGCTTAAACAGACCTCAGTGCTGTTGCCTGTATTCCTCTGTCTCCTCCTCTGTCAGGAGCATTTTCCATTAGCTAATGCTGTGGAATAGTTCCTGTAAACTGTATAGTAAGAGGCTTGTATTACGCAACCTTTGCAAAAATGGAAAAGCAGAAGTCAAAAG
This sequence comes from Chrysolophus pictus, assembly GCA_037305975.1. Taxonomy (NCBI): domain Eukaryota; kingdom Metazoa; phylum Chordata; class Aves; order Galliformes; family Phasianidae; genus Chrysolophus; species Chrysolophus pictus. Next base: position 48,521,261 of record CM074580.1, read on the forward strand.
GCAAACCACGAGTTTAAAAACAAATTAATGTAGTCTGTAGAATGTAGCAATATGAATAAGAAGGAGTTCACAGGAAAAATAATTAAAGTAGGAAATATAATGTCCCTATGCCTGAACTGAGAAAGGAACTCTTGCCTTCCACAGAAATGCAAATGCAAACAAGCCTAATTACAAAGGAGTAATATCCTCCAAATGCATGCATCATGCATTTTTGAACGAGTTTGAAAACCTCTGAAGAAGGCTGCGATTAAGAAGCAGCCTTCATAGCAAAAAGTGGTTATAAACTGGATGTAACTTCTCAGAAGTGAGCTGTACTTCCAAGGCAAACAAATTTGTGTCAAAATAATGTGTTGTTCTAAGAGATAGCTTCTGTCAGAGATGCTTACAGTTCCTGTCTGAAACTAATGCATTTTTTGTATTTCTGAAATGACAACTCATTGGCAGTGACAAATCGCAGACCTCTTTATTCTCCACCTGGCTTCCTTCCACATTTGTATCAACCATGATAAAAGGGAAAGTCTTTTGTTTTGGCTTTGGTATGAATAATAGTCTGTTATTTCGCTTCCCTGAAGACAGCCAGAAAACTTGCATTAGTATGACCTTTGTGTCAGATATTCAACATACCCTGTCTACTTTTGTGATTTTTAGTTTCAGTCTGATTAATCTCTTTCTGGATTGCTTGGACCTGCCAATGTTTTATTTCCTTAATGGATCCAGCAATGGCAAACAAAAACACAGCCAGAGGACTCCATTGACTTGTGAATATTTGGACTTTGATCAATGGAGATATGTGATTGTTTAATTATGTTTTCTACTGTAAGAGATTATTTGGATCATTTAAGCAGACTTTTTTTTTTTCCAGTGAGCATTACATTTGTCAAAAGAACAATGGGAAGCAAAGGCTCATGATGCCTCTGGAAAGGAATTAATTGTACGCTGTATGTGTCCCTTTTTTCACAGGAGAGCACCACCAGGAAAATGCCAAGTTGAGCCTCTGCCAGTAAAAGTAAAAAGCAAGCTTGTAAAATTTGTGCCAAAGGAGAGTAAGTGTCATTGTTGCTGGTTATTATGGGTGTGTGTTAGCTGGCAGTAAATATAAACTCGAAGCTTGCATTCTCCCTCTGCATGGAGACCACCCAGAACGGCAGGCTTCAGAGTATCTTTGAGATTAATTCTTGCCAGCTGGTTTGAATCTGAGGAGTTGGTTCAAATAAGGCATAAGGCAGGAAATGTTTCCCTTCTCCCAGGCAATGAAATCTCTGCAATTTCTGTACCTTTTTGCCTTTTCCATACTGCATAATAACTGTTTCATTACTAACGACTAGCTTTCCCCATGACTGTTTCTGTATTGAGAACCTGTGTTCTATGGTGCTTTTCAGTGACAAATGATTTTTGCAGCGCCTTCAGGAAGTGAGGAACACTTCAGGCGATGAAGGATATCATGGCTAAAAGGTTGGGAAATAGCTCATTGAGCAAGATGAGGTCTGAGACATTGTTAGTTGTGAGAGAGAAAATATGTGATGAGCAAATGCTCACAAAAGACTTGTGTGATCAGCCATTCAGGTGAACTTTCGGCTTATCCAAACCCTCCAGGGCTTCTTGATTGCTTCATGCTGAATGAAGTACTGTGCTCTAAAAGTGGAGCAGTGGAAGCTGCGGATGAAGCTGCAGTAAGTGCTATTTACATTAAACGCAAAGAACTAAGTACACCATCTGATTCTCATAATTACATTTAACAGTATCACATTTCTTTTTCCAGTGTATTTTGTTTACACATGTTCTAGACAGTTCTCTAACAACTTTGTAATGAAGTTGATGTTACTGTAGGAACTCTAATGTCAGGATAGTCTTATTTAATTTTTTATTACATAAATCACGTTATGCTGCATTTGAATCATTGATGAGTCCTACAGCTTTCACTTCATGAAGGAATGAGGGCACTCAGCACCTTGTAAGATTGAGTCTTTAGGGTGGAACAAGATTTAAGGCTGATTATTAACTGTTGACATGCCTGAGCACTCAGCACCTCTGCAGAAACATTTTCTTTTGCAAGCTGTGCGCACCATTTCAAAGCATTGTTAATTTTGTTCATGTTCAGCCAGCTTTGTCTCTGTTTCTTCTTATGCATTATTATGTATGCAAGTCCAAAATTCAGTTTTTTTAAACTATACGTGTAACTAATTTTGGGTTTCATTTAGAAGGTAGTTTTCATCACATCGTAACATACAAGCAGTGGGTGAGATTCCACTGAGCATTTTCAACAACAACTGCATTCACATTTAGGTGCAAACCAAGCATGAAAATTTTGATTCAGAAGCATGAAAACAAGGAGGTAGAGCTGTAAATATTTTGTTGTTTTGTTGGTGTTTGTGTGAACGTGACGGAATCACTAAAGCATGTGGCCAGCGTTAGTTTGAGGAATGTTTTTGTTGGAAGTGTATTTAATAAACAGCCTGATGAAGAGTAACACGTAAAACAACTTGATAGAGTGGGGTGAAAAGCACTCCCAAGTGACCACTAGCTTTTGTGCAGTCCTACATACAAGTTCCAGCATTTGTGAGAGCTTTGCCAGGTTGGGCAGTAGTGATTGAGGTGTGTGCAGCTAAGACTTTCACATTTATTTCTTACCTTCAGAACTTCAGCTTCCAGAGGAGGAAACACTTTGCACACCAGAAGTACCATTTTCCTCATAATAGCATTGTTTGGGAAGCTCTTTCAAAAAGCAAACCACTGCATGGGTTTGTCTTTAGAGAGAAATGGTTATTAAGACAACTTTCTTTTCCCCATATCCACTACAAAACTATTGATGAGAATGGATAAACCAAGGAGAAAAAGAAGAAAGTTGTGATAGCTTTGCAAATATACGGACACAGCTCAGTTGATTTTTATTCTGAGTAATTCTGAATTGCTTTCCTCTGACATGCTAAAACTTATTTTTAAGCTAAAAATAGAGTATGTGAATAAGCAAGTCCAGTTACGCCTGGAAACTGTGACAGGAAAGAATTTTCAGCTACTTGGAGTTCAAGGCTCTTTTTCTTTTTTTCATAAGGAATTAAAAAACAACCCCAAATCCTGTTTTATGTGTTGTCCTGGCAACTCCGTTCTTTTTGCACATTCCAGTTACCAGAGAGAATTGATTTTGAATGTTCGCGATTTCAGCTCCTCTGAATAAAGCATCTGGCACAGTGGGGAGGCCGGAGCTCTCAGTCTGGTAACGATCCAGTGATTAGTAATGAAGAGAACAGAAAAAGTGTGCAGCTCTAAAATGCTTTCGGCAGGGGAGAAGGGGACTCGAGGAACTCTTACCTGAGAAGCTCTAACTCTGACCCTTTAATACCCATGCTGAAGTTTTGCCAGTAGTCTGCTTGGAAATTGGGTAATGTTTCCTTTCTGAGAGTCTTACTTATTGGCATTAAGCAGTGCAGTCCTCTCTGCTAACTAAAAGCAGCAGACATTTCTAGTCGATGAAAATATGGGCTTACCGGGAACCTTTTTGCTTCTCAACAGGACCAAGTAAACAAATTCCAAAAGAAAACTTAAATCAGCCAAAAATCAGCACTGTTTTTGTGTCATTATCTTTAAGCAGTGTCTGCAGAATGACAGACCTATGACTTCCTGGTTTGTTTTTTTCTTTTTATTTTTTTCTCCAACAGAACTCATTGTGAAGACACCAACACCACGTCCCCGACTAAAGACCACGACTGAGGCCCCGAGAAGAGGCTGGCCAGACCCAGCCACGTCCCACACACCAGCTCTAGACCGAGTGGACCAAGCCCCAGTGAACCGCAGTGTGATGCTGGTCCCTGCCACAGCACGAAGCCCCAGGCCTGGAAAAAGGGAAAGGAAGGGACAGCGCAGGAAGAAGAAACCCCGCAATGGGGCCGTGCGGCTGGATGGTGGCAGCCGTGGACGGAGCTGGGGCAGAGTAGAGGTCTATGTTGATGGAGAGTGGGGCACGGTGTGCGATGATGGCTGGAGCTCAGCAGCCGCTGCTGTGGTGTGTCGCCAGCTGGGCTTTCCCTATGTGGTGCGGGCCAGCAAGAAGGCAGAATTTGGGGAAGGGACTTCGCTTCGTATTCTTCTGGATGATGTCCAGTGCTCTGGGCAGGAGAAGACACTGCTGGAGTGTGCCCACGCTGAGGTTGGTACGCATAATTGCTCCCACGAGGAGGATGCTGGTGTGGTGTGCAGCAGGGAGGAGGTGGCGGACTGGTGATGGGTGCTGGAGAAGACAGCTGTGGTACAGAGAGCACGTCCACTTCCTAACCGACCCTCTAAAGAAGTGTATGTATTGAGAAGGCTTTCTCAGTCTAGGAGATGCTGCATCTATTTGAACTAATCTTGGCATTTTCTTCATCCACATGCATCTACCTTGGAGGGAAAGAAAAAGTAAAATTCAGCGGTAACTTGAGTGTGTCCTGGCCAATGGATGGGTTTGTAAGGGGTCTTTTACAAGAAGAAAACCCAAACCTCCTCAATTACAGATGAGATAAAAGATGTGTACAGTTGCCCTTTCGCCATACAAAATGCAACATTCCACAACCACAATATTTGGCTGAAAAAGAAATTCTCAAATGGCTGTGTTTCCGTCTTTCTTATGCAGGTGTTTGCATTGTTTTCCTTGCTTTGCTGGTTGTAGCTCTCAGTGGTGGTTTTGAAGTATGCATAAATCAGTGCCTTTCTTTGCAGAATACAAAAGTTGACATTTTGGCTAACTTTCTACACACTAGTTGAAAGGAAAAAGACTCTCTTGTAATTCTTAATATTGGTGTAAGTCTATGGATTATCAAAGATAACTGCATCTAAGCAATAGTCAGGTAAATCAGAAAAAGTTATGGCATACTGCCTAGAAAACCCTTCTTCAGGTTACACTCGTCTGAGAGAAAAGAAAATCAGGTCTTTTTTTACATGAACAGAAACATTATCCGGTTGAATAGAGAAGATACTTTGTACATGCTCTCCACTTTATCAAGCATTGTGAAACCACATATTTTTGCATTCAGTTTTCGCAGCTGTGAATGATGTAATGTACTGGTGTAATAACCCTGTAATTATTTACCCCTTTTTAAAAAATATTAAAAATAAATCACAACAACCCGCATTTATCTGAAATGTGTTTTTACCTTTGTAGTGACTGGAGCCACTATTTTGTCTTATGTAGTCTCTCTGCATTTGATAGAATTTGCCTGGTTATTATTTTTACTCCTGACAAAATCAGGGTAAGTTCTATTTTACTGCTCATAGAAGAACATGAGAAAGATGAAGTGAAAAAATGTAAAATGCCTTTTGCAAGTCCACAAACAAGACCTTGTATCTAAAGTTCTTCCTGTGGATGTGTATTTTAATTCCCCAATTTCATGTTGACAGAGGCCTCCTGAGTCCAAAACATAGAATCATTAAGGTTGGAAAAACCAAGAAGATCATCTGGTCCAACCATCAGCCCATGCCTGTGATCACTCTAGATCATGTCCCTCAGTGACACAGGTACCCTTCTCTTGAACACCTCCAGGGACAGTGACCCCACCACCTCCCTGGGCAGCCTGTGCCAATGCACTAGCACTCTTTCTGAGAAGAAATTTTCCAAATATCCAACCTGAACCTCCCCTGGCACAACTTAAAGCCATTACCTCTTGTCCTGTTGTTAGTTACATTGATGCATATGGTAACTAAATAGTTTTTCTTCAACTTTCTCATGTATCACAGAACCACAGAATGGCTTGTGTTGGAAGGGACCCCAAGGATCATTGAGCTCCAATCCCCATGTAGCCTTTAAATACTTTTTGATATTAAAGAATACCATCTCTATAAAAAGCAAACAATCAGAAAAATAGCTCTATCTCCCTAGTTCTTACTAAGTGTAAAGGAGAGAACAGGCAGATAAAACCTTTTGCAAATTACTGCTTTCATTAGAAAACCCACCAATGCTGTTAGGAATGACCTTGTTATTAGGCCTTTCCCGCTGCAGTAACAGTGCAAGTGCATCTGTTTAAAGTGCAGAAGTTTGCTTCAAGCACATAAAAATCTTTAAGAAACAAAAGAACCCTTTGGAAATACTTCTATTAAAAGACCTGGCAGCTCGTGAGCTGATGGGACCAGAGGGCTGGAAGAAAATAGAAAGTGAAGATAAAATCTTTCTTCTTCAGGATGCCTCTTTCATTTCTTTTGGTTTCTCAGCCAGATTTCAGCTGGCTCTGGCTGTGAGATTTTAAGGAAAATCATGATCGTGGTTATGCTTGAAAATTTCTGAGCAAAAAAAAAAGCTGTCAGGAATAACAGAAGAATACTTTGAAGTAATAGAGATGATGCAGGGATGTCTGCCCCAGTGCAATTAGACAGAAATTTCACCTTCGTTTTCCAGGTACATAGTTATTTGTGACTTAACTCTTCACACCCCACTACTGCTCCAGCACATCTGAACTTCCCAGGCAAAGCAAAGACCCCGTTGTTGTGTCACAGCACCTCTACCTGCCTGTGCTGAAGCCAGCAGCACCATGTGGCATGGGCTCTGGCACAGGGCTGCATGCCTGTTGCTTACTGCTGGGCCATCTGGGTGCAGACATCATGACAGATTTATTCCTGGGCAGAGGTAGAGATAAGACCTGCAAATGTATTTTCTGACCTTTGCCCTTTCTGCCAGCCTGCAGAGGGGGAAAAGGCACTCAGATGTGTGCATGCCAGCTGAGTAGGGTGTTACCACACTCATTCTGATCCCTTCCAAGCTTAAAATGTATCTGTTCTAAGTCTTGGTATTTGTCAGTCTGATCCCCTGATGTCTAAATGAGCCTGAACAATTCAAAGCACAGAAGTGCACCTACATTTAAATACCTGATATGTCATCTGCACTTCTATAGGGTTCTTACTGGTAGCATTTTTTGTCATTTCAAAATGCATTTATATACCTGGATGGCATGTAAATTGGGCTGTAGTTAAGCTGATCAACCCTCCTGCTATATTTGAACATGCTGCTACATCAAGTTGCAGTGCATGAACAGCATAAGGCATGTGTACTGCATTACTAAGCACGATGGCCTGTAATTAAATAATATTGAAGCCATGACTCAAGGCCATAAGATCCAGAAGTAGCATAGTGAGTGACACTGGCTCCAGCACGGCATGCGCAGAGAATGGGCCAAGGGACACCACTGTTCATGATGCTGTGGAGTTTGTCCTTGCTTGTACCTCCCCTACCAGCCTCTCCTCCAAGTCTCAACAGTGCTTTCAGTCCACCTGTTGGCATCAGTTCAGATGTCTGAGAGAGGCCTTGCTACATATCCATCCTGCTGTGCTGGCCTTTGGCAGAGCACTGCTCAGCTAACTGTGATCCACAGAGAAATTCAGCAATGCTGGGAGAAAAGCAGTCCCAACCATCAGTACCTGATCCTGCTGCTGTTCTCTCTGAGAGCTGCCAAGAGCCCCCTCTAAAAGGTCAGCTTGGCACAAGTGATGCATTCACTCCCCTAGATAATTTCTGATATAAGCATACATTTTTCTATTAGAAGATACCTAAGCATTTTTTTATTAACAACTGCATGCTAAATTTAAGTTTTAAGGATTTACAGTCAGTTCTCATCTGTTAGACAAATAAGACTACCAGCCCATGAGATGCATGTCAATACCTTGCTACCTTGTACATGACTTTCCCAGGTTTTTCTCATCTCAATTTTAATCTGAGGCACAGGTGCAGCTACGCAGCTGCTTCAAGCAATGTTTTAATGCAATCAGGAAAGCAGTTAGGATGGAAACTGTCAACTTCTTTTAACAATGTTGTAGTAAATAGAGACACTATTTTTATGGACAAGAATCTCCAGTGTTCAGCCAGGTGTGAGCATGATATCAAGCACCTCTTCCTCAGGGGTATTAACTGACAGCAACACCTGAACCCTTGGACTGCTTTCATTCAGCATTAAGAACCTTGACAACTACTTGCTAGTTCTGCACAGGAACACTGTATTGACTGAGAAGGATCAGCGTGCTCTTCTAGAGCTGGATAACTGCTGGCACTGCAGCATCCCAGGGCCCTGTTTGTAGGCATGCAGAATATTTTCTGTCTTTGGATATTTTAGTGTCAGTGGTAAGCTGAGCTGCAATCCTGTAGAATGAAAGATGGAAAATATATATTTTCTCTACTGAGTTTTGCAATCTTTGGAGCAGAGCACCGTGTACTATTAAAAGAAAATGGTTATTTGCCACAATATAGTTACCATGTGAGATGAAGCAAGAGGCAAGTGAAGGAGCAGAGAAAGTCATTTGTCTTACACAAAACATTTTGATTTTTCACCCTCTGTATACCAAAACCTGCATGTCTGCAGCAGGGATCCCATGCCATGGGCACAGCTAAATCCTGCCAATAAAATGGTATGTATAGGATTTCTTGTGATCTGGTGGTAGAGCCAGACAGGTGGACTGAGAGACCTAAACAGCAGTCAGTTCTCAGATCCCACCTTGACTGTTCTTCCAACCAGGAAAGGAGGACATCCATGTGTATTCCTGCTGCATATGGATGAAGCACATTGCTTATGTGAGCCCCAGACCCTACAAGTTCCATATGGACCTTTAGGCAGGGGGCTGAGGTTTTCAACTGTGAATTCTCCAGGAGAGATACTGATTTAATCACCATCTGCACTGAAACAGTAGTATACAGCAGATGGAGGCATTTAACAATAAAGTTAAAAGCACCTAATTTAGAGATGCATTTTGTTGGCAACTTCAGGTTGCTTGGGGATCCCTACCCCTCCAGCTAAGCGCTGGGACTCATTCCCAAGCACAAATCATGCCTGCACTATGTCTTTACTGTGCTGTCCTCACCTGCAGCCTATATGATGCTGGACCTCTGAGAGAGAGCAGGAAATGATTTTGAATAGAAAGAAATAAGACAAGAGGAGTTTGCATTAACTCTAGGTCCAATTAATTTTTCAATTTCACCTTGTAAATTCACACAGTGACAGTTCCCAACTTTCTGCCCCTCTTGGCTCTTTGTGTTTCTGGGAACACTCACGTTGGCAAAATGTTCATGTGATGGCAGTTCAGTCCCCAGCAGAAAAGTGATGCACAGGCAAGTGCAGCATGCCTGACCTGTGCTCCTTCTTTGCGTGGCATTTGGGTGCCAGGCAGATGACAAACAGCACACTGATTTTGGATCGTGTCCTTTACTCAGGGGCATAGAAGCATGTTGGAATACAAGCAAAAGAAATTATTGAAGCTTGTTAGAATGCAAACAAAAATTTTTATTAAAGTTTTTATCTTTAAAGGCTGCAGGACGAGGGGAAACGGTTTTAAGTTGAGGAAGGGGAGATTTAGGTTGGACGTCAGGGGGAAATTCTTTACAGAGAGAGTCGGGGAACAGCTGCCCAGAGAGGCTGTGGATGCCCCGTCCCTGGAGGTGTTTAAGGCCAGATTAGATGGGGCCCTGGGCAGCCTGGTTTAGCATTAAATGAGGAGGCTGGCGGCCCTGCATGTGGCAGAGGGGTTGGAGATTCATGATCCTTGAAGTCCCTTCCAACCCTGGCCATTCTGTGATTCTGTGATTCTGTGAAATGTAATTTCCGCAGCCTTCTCAGGCTGAGTACTTATGAAAGGTGAATTATCAGCTGGTGATTCCATTTACATGAGAGGCTTGATTATACAACTTCCCTGTTTTAATCAGGGGCGAGGACTACACTGCAGGGCCTCTCTACTCCATGAAAATGTAAAAAATATCAAATATTTTATCACGTATTAAATGCTTCCTGTCAGTTGCTTGCAAGCAAGGTAGAAGCAGAAATTTTTTAATCAGAAATATTCTAAGAGTGAACTCGAATGACCCTTACAGATAATTATCTTCTATCTCTCTGTAACTCTGAAAAAAAAAATCATCAATGAACCCAGAAAATCGATAATTCATCACAAAGCTTGCTGAGTGGCTTTGGGTTTCATTAGCTAGCTTCAGTTTCTAAACACATCCTCTGGCTGATGCCATCCTTGTGATGAGCCATTCCTTTCCCACTGATTGGTATTCACATTATGAGATCACGATGTAGACTGCCTGACCAAATGGCAAGTTAGAATTTTTTTTCTTTTTTCTTCTGAAAACAAGAGGTTATAACACCCCAACCTCGCCAGGAAATAAAATCTATTTTCATGTCAGATAAACTGAAACAGCAGTCAGATAATAGTGGTGGTCTTTGAGAATACACCAACAGTAGAATTCTGGATTAAAAAATATTGGTGTGGAAATCTGTGTACCCAAAACATAGGGGGAAATCATTTCGGGGTCGTTGCCCCAAGGGTTGTCATCTAGAGAAGAGAAGGCTCTGGGGCCTTCCAGTACTTGAAAGAAGCTTACAAACAGGATCGGGACTGATTTTTCACACAATGGGATAATGATAGGACAAAGAGATCACAGAATCACAGGATCACAGAATAGCCAGGGCTGGAAGGGACTTCAAGGATCATGAATCTCCAACCCCTCTGCCACATGCAGGGCCACCGACCTCCTTATTTAATGCTAAACCAGGCTGCCCAGGGCCCCATTCAGTCTGGCCTTGAACACCTCCAGGGACGGGGCATCCACAGCCTCTCTGGGCAGCCTGTTCCAGCACCTCACCACTCTCTGTAAAGAATTTCCCACTGACATCCAACCTAAATCTCCCCTCCCTCAACTTAAAACCATTTCCCCTCGTCCTGCAGTTATCTACCCTTTCAAAGAGTTGTTTCAGGTTAGACGTTCAGAGGAATTTCTTCACAGAGAGGACGGTGAGGCACTGGCACTGCCGCCCGGAGAGCTGCGGGTGCCCCATCCCTGGAGGGGATGGGCTCAGACAAAGGGTTTGGATTTGAGTAGTGCTGCTTGGAGCCGGGGGTTGGACTCCAAGATCCTTGTGGATCCCTTCCAACTCCGTGATTCTAAGATATTCTGTGATTCTAAGATTCTACGCCTGCCCTGCAGAACACGAAGCATTAAAGCGCTGGCAGTCCTGCACACCCACACGGTGATTCGTGGTCAGAAAAGCCCTCGTGCTCCTGGCAGGCTGTCACAGTTCGGGCCGCTCTTCCTGCCGCCCCGCGTGGAAGCAGTTAATAGCCAGCAGCCTCCGCCCTGCCCGAGGCCGTGCCGTGCCGTGCCGGCGCCGCCCCCACTACAACCGACCACCGAGCGGCGGCCATGGCGGTGCTGGGGGGGCTGCTGCTCCTGCTCGCGCTGCTGCTGCTGCTGGCGGCGGGGCTGTACTGCTGCTACGTGCGGCGCGTCCATGCCGCGTATGACCACATCCCCAGCGCCCCGCGCGAGAGGTAAGGGCCGGCCCGCCGCCCCGCCGGGCGCCATTTCCCCGCGCCGGCAGGCAGCTGAGGGCCGGCGCTTTGCTGACACGGCAAGGACGGGCGTGACGAAGCGGAGATCAGCAGTTTGGAGTTGTGCGTTTTTTTTAGGACGCTGAGCAGACAGGCCGTAGCAGCCGGCAGTGGTGCAGCAGGGGCTGCTGCGTGGGAATGGCGCATCGCCCAACGTCAGCAAGAAGCCCCGCACCAGCACTCACCCAGGCAGCCCCGCAGGGACACCGGGCCCGGTTGCTTATCTCCAGGTGTCAGGAGAAAAATCTACTTCTGTAATCATGGTCGGAAATTAAGATGAGAGTTAGGAGGGAGCCTGTCATACCTGAGTCTGCCTGTCCTCAGCTTGGGAAGTGAGCTCACGTCCTGAGATAATGGCAGTTGAGTAACTCTGTGGCTGTTTCTCTTTTCCTTCTTCAGGATTTGAGGCTTGGAGGTGGTGATAGAGGCTAGGACCCTCCTCAGGAAGGTTTCTGGCACTGATGTCTCCATACAAGAGCTTGCCTATCTCTTGAGCTCACAGTAATCATAGAATCGCAGAATCGTTGGAGTTAGAAGGGACCCTTAAATGTCATTGGTGCAACAGCCATGCAGTGAGCGGGGACACACACAGCTCCGGCAGGTGCTCAGAGACCTGTCCTGCCTGACTTTGAATGTCTCCAGGGACAAAGCATCCACCACCTCTCAGGGCAACCTGTTCCAGTGCCTCACCACCCTTATAAAAAACTTCTTCCTTTTATCCAGTCTAAATCTGCAGTATTTTAGTTTAAAACCTTTGTCCCGTCACAACAGACCCTGCTTAGAGAATCCGTCCCCTTGTATCCTGATAGCTTTCCAGAAGTATAAATGGTCAGTGACTGCAAAACCCCCATGTCAGTACCAGCTGCACAAACACTTCTACTGCTAAATATCGAAGGGAGGAAAGATCAAATACCTCCAGCTCTGAGAAGTACTTTATAAAGAAAAGCAGAACATGGTACTGATGTAACCTCCCCAGGAGCCAGGGGATTGTGAAGAGATGGGGCCAAACTCATCTTGGGGGTGCAATGGACACAAGTTGCCACAAGAGAACTGCCAGTTAGGTATAAGGCAGAGCATCTTTACTGTGATGTAAAATGGAGAGACATGGATTTGAAGGCTGGACTATTATGTGGGTAAAACATTGATTGGATGGTTGTCACCAGAGGGTTCTTATCAATGTTTCTATGTCCAGATGGAGGCTAGTCAAGAGTGGTTTCCCCCAAGGGTCTGTTCTGGGACCAGTGCTCTTTAATATATCAGTGACATAGTGGGATTGAGTGTACTCTCAGCAGGTTTTTTGATGATAGCAAATTGAGTGGTGCAGTTGACACAACAGAAGGAAGAAGTACCACCCTGAGGGACCTGGGCATGCTTGAGAATCATAGAATCACAAGGTTGGAAACGACTTATAAGATCATCTAGTCCAACCGTCTTCACACTACCGCTGCTACCACAAGCTACTAAACCAGATCTCGCAGCTCCTCGTCCAGATGCCTCTTGAACAGTGCCAGAGATGGCGACTCCACCACCGCCCTGGGCAGGCCATTCCAGTGCCTGACCACTCTGAGAGAAAAAGTTCTTCCTTAAGTCTAACCTAAACCTCTTCTTATACAACTTGCGGCCATTTCCCGGATCCTGTTCGTTGCCTGGGAGAAGAGGCCAATCCCCTCTTCACCACAACCTCCCTTCAGGAAGTTGTAGAGTGCAGTGAGGTCTCCCCTGAGCTCCTCCAGACTAAACAATCCCAGCTCCCTCAGCCGCTCCTCATAGGACTTCTGCTCCAGACCCCTCACCAGTTTTGTTGCCCTTCTCTGGACACGCTCCAGGGCCTCAATGTCTTTCCTGTAGTGAGGGGCCCAAACGTGAACACAGTACTCGAGGTGCGGCCTCACCAGTGCTGAGTACAGGGGGATGATTACTTCCGTGCTCCTGCTGGCCACACTATTTCTAATGCAGGCCAGGATGCCGGTGGCCCTTTTGGCCACCTGGGCACACTGTCGACTCATGTTCAGCCGAGCATCAACCAACACCCCCAGGTCCCTTTCCTCTTCACAATCATCCAGCCACTCATCCCCAAGCCTATAGCGCTGCATGGGGTTGTTGCGGCCAAAGTGCAGGACCCGGCACTTGGCCTTGTTGAACCTCATTCCGTTCACCCCAGCCTAGCGATCCAGCTTATCTAAATCCCTCTGAAAGAAGGGAAGAAGAAATGTTTTACTCAGAGGATGGTGAGGCTCTGGCACAGGCTGCCCAGAAAGGTTGTCAGTACTGCATCCCTGGAGGCATTCAAGGCCAGGTTAGATGGGATGCTGGGCAGACTGATCTGGTGGGTGACAATTAGCCCACAGCAAGAGGTTGGAACTAGATGATCTTTAAGGTTCCCTCCAACTTAAGCCATTTTATGATTCTCTGAGTTCACAGCATCAGCACAAGTAACTGGATAAGGCCCTGAACAGTGGTAATATAGCTCTGGCCTTGGGAAGGGGACTGGATGGTGGCCTTCAGAGCTCCTTGCTAACCCACGTGGCTCTGATTTTGCAGTTTCAAAATGGGCTTCATCCAAATGTTAACACTTCTCAGATGAGGGTGTACAAAGGCTGGCTGCTGTCCAGTGTGCTGCCCACCAGGTGTGACCCTGGGCTGCTGTCAGCAAAGCTGCACCCCAGCCACTCGTTGCACAGCCTGCATCTTTCCAAGGTGTTATTCTGTCCTAAGTGACTTTTCCTTTGTTCTTGTCTCCTTCCTTTACCTTTAATAAAAGCTTAAGAAAGCTTTGTTTCAGGATGAAGTACAACAGGATCTTTGCAAAACCTCAGACCATGTCTCAGCTCTTACAACTACATAATGACAAGATTATGTTAACACCCTTGACTTCCTGGGCTGATTTAGTTTGTCAGACCTAACACATCTCTAAATGAGGCTTTGTGCATGAATGGCTAAAATAGTGAGTTGTAATAGCTGTGTGTCATTTCTGTCATGTGAATCATAGAATCATAGAATGGCCTGCGTTGAAGAGGACTACAATGACCATCTAGTTTCAACTCCCCTGCTATGTGCAGGATTGCCAACCACTAGACCAGGCTGCCCAGAGATCACACTTGGAAAACACTGAGAGCTAGAGAAAAGGTCGTCTCTTCAAAACTTTGCTTCATGTTAGAGTTCTATTAGGAGGAAATAGAAAAAAGGATTTCTTTGTAGGTGTATGGTTTTAGATGGCAGTGCCACATAACTATGTATCCCAAACCAAACCAAGCCCTTGCTTGGTTCTATCATAGCATGCGGTGACTTCCTATTACTGGATGAACATTCTGCGCTTGTTGCAGCACCTAACCAACTTGGGAGTTGATGGGGTAAAAGACAAAACATCCGTGAAGACTCAGTTGTCACAATTCTCCAGTGACAGGAGAGCCATGAGCAGGACTGTACTTGATATGCTGCAGGTATGCAGAGCTCTTCTCAGAGCTTTGGCTAGCAAAGGACTTTGTCTCCTTACACATTTTTGTACTCCAGTTAGAGTGGAGGAGTCAAGCAAGAGAAGGATTGAAGGTTTCTGTTGATGTTACGTAGCCTTGTTGAGTGCTTGTTATTTTAACTATCTGCTGGTTCCAGTAGAAATAAAACAAGAACCTGTTTTTCCCCTATAGCTTGTTTGTACTGAAGAGGATGATAGCATGGATGATAGCATAGCTGGCTGTGTCTCAAATGGAAAACAGATCTCAAGCACAGCTTGCTTGATTTGGAGAGGAGCTTGGCCAAATCTTCCTTCAGATGTGTGCAAAGCCAGTGGGAATTTCCTGCTCACATCTAAAGGAAGAAATTGGTCTCTGACTTTTGAATACAGCTATTGTAGTTGAAGAATTAACCTTTTATTCACTTCTTTCAGTTTCTATATGAATCCTAAGCTTTTCTTAAACATTTCATAGTCTTGCTCAAAAAATATACCTGCTGTGGGCGTACAGCTGGCAGGACCAATCCCCCCGGCTGTGCATCAGAAAGGTTTCCCAGCATACCTAGGTGATGGCTGCATACTGGCACTGTTATGTGTTATTTCTGCCTTTCCTTACAAGGAGTAAGAATACAACCAATGCATACTGCATCCACTGAGCAACAAGTCTGTATGCTGAGTAATTGGCACATGAACATGTGGGGATATAAAGGGATGCTGAAATGGATTTGATTTTGCTCCTCATGCTTCCTGTAGCAAAGAATCTTGAGCATGTTTGAAGAGCAATTTACTGTTGTTTCTATTACAAATGGAGCATCTACCCAGGGCAGTCATCATTCCAAATCATTCTTTTAATCATTAGACTGCAGCAAAACATCTAGGTCTTGAAACTCACTTCACATTGTTTCAGTCATCCTTCCCTAAGTATCAGTGCTGAGGACTGCAATCTGTACAAAATCATTTTGGCATCCTCATGACACTCATAACTTCATTTTCTGCAGCTTTTTACTTGGACATCTGCCAATCTTTTGGAGAATGATGAAGAAACAGGAGTTTCTACATGATCTCTTTCTGCAGTGGTAAGTTGACACACATCAGTAGGTTAGACTTGAGTAGCCCTGTAGTAAATTGGGAAAGTAAGACATAGAGGCGTTGAGTTACATACTTATCATCATTCAGAGGGTAGGTAGCAGGGCTGGATAAAGAACACTGGTATTTCTCTTATTGGCTTTATTCATTCAAGTCTGCAGTTGCACCCTGTACATGCTGTTTTGGTCCTTTGAAGTTATTAGGTCTGAACTGGTATTGGTATTTTGTACCATTTCTTTTTTTTGTAGGTCAAAGAAATATGGACCTATCATACGGGTTAATGCATTTCACAGAGTCTCAATACTGATTTTGAGTCCTGAAGGAGTGAAGGTACTGTAAAATAGAACAGACAGTGGGAATTAGCCCTCTAAAAAGGGTGGTGGTGTCTGATGATTAAGGCAGCATGATCCAGCTAACTTGTGCCTTCTGGGAGCACAACTCAGCCAGTTTACGAAGGAGAAGTGGCCTGAACTTTTTTGCAGTCTGAATTTTTTTTCTTGCTTGATTAATTTATTTACTTTGTTACTTTTCTTTAAACTGCAGATATAGCTAGCATCCTCAGTTTCTGAGAAGAGAAAGACTATCCGCAAGAGCCTAATATCTCAAAAGAAAAGGCACAAAGGGGCTGAATTTTTGTAATAATCACAGAGATAGCTTTCAGGTCATCAGGCAAAAAATGCTACAGGCATGCAAAACAAGTTATCAGCATGAAAACTGGGGAATCAGGGCACACCAAATAATTCATGTAGTCTTCAGACTGTGTGTGAATGTGTGAGTGGCTTTTTATGTTTTGTCTGGGAAATGAATAGTGCTCAGTACTCACCAACCTGAAATCTTATTTTAGGAGTTCTTGATGTCACCAGAGTACCCAAAGGACCGTCTGGTTTATGGCCGTATCTTCAACTTGTTTGGTGTGAGGTAGGCAAAAAACCATGTGAAGCCACTGTATCTCAAAATAAGTGAAAGATTAATAAAGACACAGGCATGACTCTTGTTTTGAGTCAGACTGTTAATATAAATGACTGATTCCAGATATACTTAAGCAACAAGTACTAAATTACATTGAAAGTCTATAAGGCAAGTTAAACATCTTCCCAGTCAGGCAAGAGGCTGTGATGGATATTTTTTACCTTGATTCTATGTTTTTTCCCCCATGAACGTTCAGTTAGTCTCAGAAGAGTTTTCTCAAGACCATCATCAAACATTTCACTTGAACAACAAACTTTCATTTGAATGCACTTGAGTTTCCAGTTCCTAAGCAAAATGAAAGAAGAGGGGATGTTTTGCTGTTATCTTGATGCTCCTGAAAATAGAGTAATTCAATTACATTAATTATTTGTATTACAGTTGTTTTTTGGAACCTGCACAATGAATCAGCATCCTGTTGGACTCAGTAGTCCACACATACCATGCAAAACATAGATACAATTCAGTTGTTTTCCACAGCGATGCATTCAAAGCAACAAAGTACTTCCTGCTTATGGGAAAAATACAAGAAAGTAGATGTGGAAGAGTTTTTGATGAGACAGTTTGGGCTGTCTCCCTTACTGAAGAGTGCTCCTTTCCTTGTTTTCTTAAATGCTAGGTTTTTGGGGAATGGCTTGGTAACTGATCGTGACTATGAGCATTGGCACAAGCAGCGGAAGGTGATGGATCCAGCTTTCAGCAGAACGTAAGGCAAATGTCTCTGGGATGGTCTGTACCTTGCACCTGCTGTATTTTCATGATTATAACCATTGTTGATGCATTTTTTATAT
The DNA here is from genome assembly GCA_037305975.1 of Chrysolophus pictus. Classification (NCBI taxonomy): domain Eukaryota; kingdom Metazoa; phylum Chordata; class Aves; order Galliformes; family Phasianidae; genus Chrysolophus; species Chrysolophus pictus. Next base: position 48,538,880 of record CM074580.1, read on the forward strand.
TTAGAAAGAGAAAACCCACTTAATGTCAAAATCTTATTTTACTTTGAGTATAACATACCTGTAAATGTTCCCAAACTTTCCCCATGGGAATGACACCTATGTAAGCTCAGTGGTGGCAGGGAGTTCCCAGGGTCATGTGTCTAGGAATGCTGCAATGGCTGCTTTATTCCATTTGAAAACAAACCTCAGATATTTGATGTGGGCAGGCCTAACTCTCCACCTGTCTGAGTGATTCCCTGTGGGAGAGAGATTGCTGTGGTCTGGTTTGCTTGCCTGTACAAAATAAATACATTGCATTTAGGGTCTGGAGGTTTGTCCATCTGCCTCAGCCAAAGCATCTGCTCAGGCCAAAGCTCTTTGCCGTGACAGCTGTTATTTACATGGTAGGATAGAGCTGGGCAAGAGCACATTTTGTCAGTTCTGATTTTTAAAGTACTAAGGCAAACTTAGTATGAATCTAAGGTTAAAACAACATTTAAAAAAAATCTTTATAATTTCCCGTGAAAAATGATAATTTTGCCTGAGCAAAGATGTCCTTCCCAGAGCCCCCATCACTCATTTTTATTAATTGTTCAGCTACCTGATTGGTGTGATGGAAACTTTTAATGAAAAAGCAGAGGAGCTGATGGAGAAGCTAGAGGAAAAGGCAGATGGAGAGACAGAGTTCAGCATGCTGACGATGATGAGCCGGGTGACTTTGGATGTCATTGCAAAGGTACCAGCTGTCTGCTTTCTTGTTTCCTCTGCCGTTAGTAGGAGGGAATGAAAATAATGGGATCAAGAGCTGGAGCCAGGGTACCTTTACCCGGGAACGCCCCAAGAAGTGGGGCAGTAATTGTGGCACACCCATTCATGCCGAGATATGGGGAAGGGATGTTAGGGAAGGGTTTATGTTGTGTAAGAGAGATCAGCAACATGCTGCACAGGAGGTTTTTGCAGAAGCCCTTAAACCTCGTGACTCCCGTCCCTCCAGACTAGAAGGGCACACTGCTATTTGTTCATGGGTGCATATTGCGTTATTATATGTCAGCATGATATCTGCCTTGCCATGGCTTTTCCCTTCTTTGTGCGAAATAGTTAAGAAATAGTTGGGACTAATAACAAATATTACTTACCCTTAAAAAAGGAGAAAGGCTAATCTAGATATCAGCCTTCCCTCACAGACTCCTGCAGCGCAAAACCTAGTCTGAGGCATTTTTTGGGGAAAAGACAGTGGTGCGAGGCAGTCCTGCTTTATTATGCCAGCTCTCCTGAGCTGGGAGGATTCAGCAAGTGGCTGCTTTTTCCTTTCCCTCCCCTCAGGTGGCCTTTGGCTTGGAGTTGAATGCATTAAGGGATGACCGGACGCCATTCCCACATGCTGTGACCATGATCATGAAAGGAATGACTGAGATGCGCATCCCCTTTGTGAAGGTCTGTGTGCTCCTTGCATCCATCCTCTGTTTGCATGTCCAGTTGGAAACTGCCTCTGTATGAGACTGGAGTTGTGGGTGGTCTTTATCTTACAAGGAAAACATCATCAGTAGTTCTTTTCCTCCAACATGCACTGAGATAGAATTAATTAGCACTTTAGAACACTTGCAGAATTAACATGTTATTAGTTAATGCTTCATTTCTATCATTCTGCATTCTTCCCCTCTCTGCATGTTTTTTCTTACACGCTTTTACACTTTCATGCCCATCGCTGCAAAAGTTGGGAATTCCTTGCCCAAGAAGCACTGCAGCCTTCATGCAAAGTGGAAGAAATTTGAACTTCCTTACCATCAAAAAAGTATTTGGGGCCAGTGTTCACGTACTAGGATATTGTGGGTGAAATCTGAAACAGTTAAGCTCCATAGTTTCTCAAGAAAGCTGTCGTTCAGACTTCCAGAGCTCCCTTTTCGGTCCAAAGGGTGGATTCTGTATCGTATACTACAGTTTCTTTCCTCAGAAAATTGAGGAATTTTGCTTACAATGATCAAAAAATTAGCCCTGACAAGGCAGAACATCAGCATGCACAGACTGAAGTAGTTCTCATTTTAGTCCAAACACTTCATGTTAGGAAAGTTCACTTTGTTCTGCAGAGAGCAGATGTTTTTGTGAAAAATGACATTGAGGTGCCATTTAAAGAATAACACTGTAAATGTTTTTACCAGCAAGAGGAATAAAAAGACTAAATAAATTCTGTATTTAGTACATGCCAGGAAAGCAGAAAATGATAAAAGAGGTCCAGGAGAGTGTGCGGCTGCTGCGGCGTGTGGGCAAGGAGTGCATCGAGAAGAGGAGGGAAGCTATCCAGAGTGAGAAGGAAATGTCAACAGATATTCTTACGCAGATACTGAAAGGAGATGGTAGGAAGCACATTGCCGTTCATGTTAATTTGTCTTTGGCTTGCTTTTCCTGAGATTTGGGAAGTCTTAGTTTGGGGATGTGAGCTTTGTGACTCAGTCTTCCTTTACTGTCTTCAGGACCATGTGTTTTTTTTTTTTAACATTGAAGAGTCATAAAGTGACTTGTTAGAAAATAGCCTGTTTTTTGACATTGGATCAAATACCAATCACAGGTCACCACTGAGTAGCTGTCTCAGTGTTCCTTCCTAATCCATCTCAGGAAAACATGCTCAAAGCAGGGCAGGATGTCCTGACTCTTCCAGCTGGAGCACAAAGACATTTCCTAATCTCATTTGTTTTTCTGTCTTGACAGCTCTGGAGGAAACTAGAGATGATGAAAACATTCTGGACAACTTTATCACTTTCTTTGTTGCGGGTTAGTAGCTGCTTTAATATTTGGATATGTTGTGTGGGAAGTTATATTCATTCTTGTGCTGCCTACACAGTTGTTATTGGCTTTGCTCACTCCTTGTGATGCTGTTGTGACCAGCACTTGGTTGGTATATTGGAATTGTTGAATCATGGCCTGAACCTTTGATTGATCACCTGAGGTGAGCACTTAGTCAGCCATGGGAGCACAGGTGAAGGCAATTCAGCTGTGTGACCGGAAGGGGTGGAGCTTGGCTCCACCTCTCCTAGACCCCCTTTAAGGGCTGACTGTCACTGAAGAAGGATCTCTTTCTGGAGATTGCTTCTTGTGGAGTTTCTTGCTAGTCTACAACACTGGTGAGCACTTTCATTTATCTCTGGTTATCTTTTCCAACATGATAATCTTACTAGCTTAACTTCTCTGTATACTTATTGATTATGCAGTACTTTACAACATCTGAATACTTGTTGATCTTACGGTTGGTGAACAGCAGTGTTATACTGGAGTAAGAACAGCTGAGCAAAGTCTGAAAAGAGGTCTTAGTTTTCTCGTAGGCAGGTGATGTTTTATCCTTGTTCTGTCATAACTAGCATAGTGAATAAAGCTAGGCTGTTGTTGCAGGAACAGCTTTGCCTTTGGGGTGCGAGGCTTTTCCATGTGGTTCTGGCCCTTCCTTCTCATGTCTGTCTAAATCCCACTGAAAGCATTTTTAATGTGTTGCATGGGTCTCTGCATCACCTCACCCATGTAAGCAAATGCTATTCTTGCTGTAAGGGTAGTAGTCAGTACTAGCCAGGAGAGATCAGTGTCAAGACTATCAGGAGAAACAGAGGCCAAGATGGTGTGTGAGCTAAAGGACATAGAAAAATTGATCTACACATCAGTAGGATTTAGGTGACTTCACAAGATGATGTTTTTCTTTCACAAAATAAGGCATTTTCTAAACAAATCTGCATAGAATTGTGTTTTCTGTAGTACTTTAAAATAGCATGTGTCCCTATTAATGAAAAAATATTAATGAAATATTAATGAAAACATACCTACATAAAGCAAACATTTCAAAGACAGAAGCTCTGTTTTCCTTCAATATCAGTAAATATTTGTTTCTTGGTAGGATTATGTGGCTGGTAATAGGACAATGACTGAATCACACAGGCTTGTTATGAGTGTTAGCACTGACCTTCCTGATAGGTAGTTTGTAATCATTCAGTCACGAATGCGAAATATGCAGCTATGAATTGATCAAGATAGTATAACTGTTAAAAATACCAGCTTTGTTGTAACTTTTGAAAGGTCTTTATCATATCCCTTTTAGTGTTTTATTTAACTTCTTAAATACCTGAAATCAAATGTTTGGGGCATGACTTTTAAAGTCTCTTGTTGACGATAACATGACTAGACCTTCTTAGTATCATCTTATTATTTTATACTAACCTTTGAACTGATTCTTTATGGTTCTAGGTCATGAAACCACTGCCAATCAGTTGGCATTTACAGTAATGGCACTGTCTCAGCATCCTGAAATAATGGAAAGGTATGTGTGCTCTCGTTCACTGTTGGTTTCATGGTGAACCTAATTATATGGATTATCAAAAACTTAAGGTAAATTCTAGCCTCCTTTCTGAAAGAAACAGTTTTATAGTTCAGTATATCTGACACTTAAAAGCAGCTGAGGGATGAATTATTTCAATTCCGTCTAAGTAACTTATTTTTTTTAAAGCTGAGTGCTGCCTGGTTGCATTGTTCTGTGTACACGTTACTGCATCTTGATACAAGGTGTAGGTTCAGGCAGGCTGGCTGGGAATCAGCAGGCATTTTGCCTGAGGATGAAAATCAAAGTCCAACTCAATGTCTGAAAAATAAAAAAAAGTACGTTGTCAGTTTGCTCCACAAGAAATGGGCATCTGCAACTAATGTTTTTTAATTTCTCTGCAGAGTACAAGCTGAAGTGGATGATGTCCTTGGTGCTAAGAGAGTCATTGAGTATGAGGATCTTGGCAAACTGAAGTACTTATCACAGGTACTGTAGGAGTGAGGTAAGATACCAGTCACAGCTGTTTAGTAGCACTCCTTCCATGTCGTGTGACTGCCAAGAGGAACCCCATGCTTTTAAGATTTTAGGAGCAGCACCAAAATGAGAAGGTGATGGCATTTGTCCTCAGAGTAAGCAGGCAGGTAGAGAGCTGTCTGCAGCAGCCCAACCTTGATGGGGAGGATGTTTCTCAGATTTTATTCTGAAACCCCAGGATTCCTTTGCTTAGTAATAATGCAACTAAGAAGCAGGGGCTGGAGTTGCTTAATCTCTACCTGTTTAAGCTGAAACTGTAGTTATACTTCAAGAAGGGCTTGCAATGTGGAGCCCAACCTTTGCATAAGTCCCACGCAGTTCCCAAAATCTCAGTTCTATTTTTGTTTGATTGCTATTAAAGCATTTCCAACTATGATCTCACCGTAGTGCAATAAACGAAGTGAGATTTGAAGGCTTCCAAAAATATTGGCTAGTTTTTGCAATTTAGGTTTTTTTTTTTTTAGTCGTTAAACCTTCTTCAGTCACTGAAGGAGGGGAGGGGGGAAAAAAAAACAACAAATGTTTGGTCCTAAAAAATCTTGTGCGTAAAAAGTTGGTAATAAACTGTAAAGCCAGGGCTTTGCTACTTGCCAGCATTTGTTGAGTATTTTTTTTTTTTTTCGCAAGATGAGAGACACCAGTAACCCTCAGGAGAGGCTGAATAGACAGTCCTGGCAACTACTCTCCTTGCTTCCATTTCCCTGTAATTCTAGTAATCTACTATCATTGCTTTTCTCTTAAACTGCCCCGTTGAGACTCATGTTTGCCATTTCCTGTCCTTCAAATTGCTGTGCTTTGGTGGCAGATAAATTCAAAAGTGCAATTCTTGTGAAGAAAAGACATCACTGTGCGCTTACTGAAATCAGCAGGTTTCTCTAGGCTTGTCAGAGCGTCATCACAATTACATCACTCCAATTAGGACTAGGTATCTAAGCCTTTCAGCGTTAAGACAGATTACATGAGGGCCTCTCAAAAGCAGACAGTTTATTTAGCAGAACAAGCTTGGATCTGTACAAGCAAAGTCACAGTCACCATTAGTCAGAGGGCTAGTCTGTCCATGGAGGATCAGAGACCATGGGACTCCTCTCTTGTCATTCAAGCAGTTTTGAATCCTTTTGTCCATGCTTCTTTTTCATTAATTCATTCTTGCATACCCACTGTTAATTGCATTTGCAATGCGGTGCTAATGTGCACTGTTAATTAAGCTTCACTTTCATGAAGTAAGCCATTCTTACAGCTCGATGCCATCAAAAGAAATGGTTGTGTTTCGCTTTTTTCTCACTGTTTCCTATTCATTTTTCTTTGCCAGGTTGCTTTTTGTCACTTTGGTGCTGTGACCTGGCACAGCTCCCTGAGCACCAGATAAATCACAAAGGCAGGGGCAGGAGCACAGTGCTGAGAGTGGGAAGGAGGTGGCAGTAGCCACCCATGCTGGTGGCAGCAGCTCTGAGCACAGCTTGTCAGGTGCATGAACTTCATTCACTCTCAGATACTCCCTTTGAATTTCCTTCCCAGTAATATTTCACCTAGCTGTTTTCCTAAGTTTAGGTGTTAGATCTGCTGAATGCATCGTGCTTGTCACTTCTTTATTTATGTAACTTCTATATCAGTGATAAGAAGGAACCAGGTCCAAAGGCAAAGGAGTTGACTTTGCCATTTATTTTGCCCACAGGATTCTGAGGAAGGTACACCAGCATCTGTTCTACAAGCCAAAAGTTCCCCTTTAGCCAGAATGAAAGCTATACAAGTAATTCATTATATTTCTGCACTGTATTGAATAACTGATCTCTTGTGCTTTTTGCTGACACAGGTTCTGAAGGAATCAATGCGTTTGTACCCACCTGTCCCAGGGACAGTACGCTGGACAGGGAAGGAGACTGTCATTGAAGGTGTCAGGATTCCTGCAAACACAACGCTCCTTGTAAGTCTTGCAGCAGCTTCCCCCATTAACAACACTTAACTGCTGCAGTGGATCCACATGTAACAGTATCAGAGTCCAGAATACTCCCCAGCCATTCAATGAGATTTCGGCTGGAACTCCAATATGAATTGGGACCCTGGGTCAGTTTTGCCTAGGGGCTGCAAAGTAGTTGTGTTTTTGCAGCTGTGACAGCAAAGAGTCATTTTCAGTGAGCTTCTGCTGACTAATGCAGATCTACTTTCTTGGCAGTTCAGCACGTATGTCATGGGGCGGATGGACAGGTACTTCAAGGATCCACTTTCTTTCAATCCAGACCGATTTAGCAAAGATGCACCTAAGTGAGTTTCTTTTTACTTCCAGATCATTAAATATGTAATATTTAATATCTAATACTTAAAGGGGAAGAGAGCAGAGGAAAACTTTTCCCATTTCTTGACAGTTAACACTGAAGCTGTATCCAAATGCAAATGAAAAACAGCAATGTACAATTTCTGTTTATAAGTTCATTAGGCCACACAGTACATTGTTAAAGACCAATGCTCATGTTATTTAATACTTATGTTGAGGTCAAAACCAGACTGGGACAAAGCTAGGATGAGTATTTGCTGTACTGCAAAACAAGGATTTAATGCATGACAACTTTTACCCAGGAAGCTTGAAATGGATGATAGTGTGATGGAAGTATCAGGACAGTTTGTGCTGAAGCCCCTACATCTAACTACTTTGTGGGTCAGGAACTTTATTTCAGATGAGAGCTATTCTGATTTCCTGGACCAAACAGCCCCTTGCTGATGTGGTTCAGATGTGTGTGCAGGAACAGCAGTTAGATGGATTGTTATGTCCTTGTAATAGGCTGGAGAGTATTTAGGATGTGCTTGAAATATGGCTTAGAAATAAAGTTTTGCATGCCGCAATGCTCTGTGAGCTGAGCCAGCGGAGTGCTATCTACTGCTCTGTTCAGAGCTCTGTTGGCTCTGAACCAAAAAACTTTAATTTGGAGATCGTCTTGACAGTTCAGCTAGGTGGGGTGACATTCAACCATTACCTTGCTGTAGTGTTGAAGTATTTGTATCTTTCTTTATGATAAAACAGTCAAAAAGACAGTTCCGATTGTTTTCTTTTTAGGCCATATTACTCCTATTTTCCATTCTCACTGGGACCCCGCTCCTGTATTGGGCAGGTGTTTGCACAGGTGAGCACAACTGTAATGAGAATCTGTTAGTGAGTCCTGGGCCAGCTTATAGTATACTGGTACTTTGGCCCTACTGATACTGCAGTAGCCCTCTACCCTTCAAAGGGAAGGTGCTTAGCATGCCTGTGACAGGGGACATAGTACCTTGCAATCAAAAATGTGCTATGAGCTTATCTAAGTGTTGGTGCTCAAAATCATCACATTAATATGGTTGAATCACCAAAAAAGAGTTTGTTTGTAAACACAAGGACAGATCTTTGTATCTGTTACTTGTCTTCAAATCTGGGAAGCCCCAGCTGACTGTGTTCTTCCTTCCCATTCTCACAGCCATTAATATATAAATCTATATTGACAAAGCAGTAACGCATAGCATGCTAAATTTCAACAGCTGCTGTCAAATCCATATTTTCTGTCAATGATAATGAGTTTGCTTTTCTTCTTAACAGATGGAGGCTAAAGTGGTAATGGCAAAATTGCTGCAGAGGTTTGAATTCCAGCTTGTACCAGGGCAGAGTTTTAAACTCTTGGACACAGGAACCCTTAGGCCACTAGATGGAGTAATCTGTAAGTTAAAGCCAAGGAGCTCTCCTAAGGGTTTCAAGGTGTAACCGTCAGGAAGGACAGCATGAAATGAAAGTGGTTGAGTTTCATCAGATTTTGAAGATTTTTCCCACTAATCGGAGGCTAGATTTTTCAGGCACCTTTAGATGATTACTAGACAGAAAATTTTCTAAACTTCATAATTTACTGAAGAAAACCTCAGGAGACTTGCTCTAGAGATGTTTTGGAATCTTTGAGCTGAAAGCATGCCTGGAATTGCACAGCATTCTGTTTTCCTGGGGGATTCTGGTTCTTACCAGATGTTGAAAAGGACATTCTCTCATTGAAGTATCCCTGGGAATACACAAACCTAAGGTCAGATCCCAGCAGATAGCTTCCACTAATTTTATTTACAACACAACATGTTCTGAGTAAGGCCTTGTGTGTGGGTTTTCATTTTTACACAATGAAAAAACACAGAACGCAGGACTGAACTTAAAAAGAGAAGTTTTGAGCCATTCTCCTGGTCAAAATAATTTTCCTATCTCTGCTCTAAATAAGGAAAAATGATCAAGAGAAGTGATTTGAAACAAAAATCAGACACTGTGATCGCTAATTGTCCCTGTTGCTTCTGCCTCATTTTCTTCACTCTCCTCTACTTCCACTAGCAGTCAGAGTGTTAGATTCACAATCCAGGCAATACTGTTCTTGTGGGGGAGGTCTTGGGTTCATTTTGCCTTGGATCATTTCTCCATTTGGCTCACTGTGAAGCTACTCCAATGCTTGGACTGGACTGCCTCATAGCTACAGCAGGGCTGGAAGTGAGTGCCTAAAGTCAAATGCTGCTTAAACTGACCTTGCCTCGAAGAAATGCGTATGCAGCCTGAGCCAAAGGCAAGAGAATATCCTGCAGCTGCCCCAAAACTGCTTGCTCTGGGCTGGCTTTCAGCCTGGCTCTGCTATGGGAAAAATGATACTGTGAAAATCCTGAAATACATGGATGCCTAATGTGAGTTTAGGCATAAAATCTGTCATGAAATGAAGGGAACTCGAGGCCCCTAGCACTGTTGGTGTTATCACCTTGAGAGAGAGAGAACTCAGAATGTACGCTGTCAAATTTCTGTGCTGGGGTCCGCTTCTTAGAGATCACTTTGGTTTGCTTGCGTTGTGCATCACCTCATGCAGAGCAGCAGAGGGATAACAGGCCAGTAAGAGTGCTGCTTTTGGCAACATCAGCAATGCTGTGCAGTATGCTAATATTACTTCTATCCAGAGGTAATAGCACTTGTACTGCTAGAGTTTTAGGCTGCCCATAGACCAGCTCCATGCTCCCTTTTGCTGGAAATCTGCTCATATTCTCCTGTGCATTAATAAAACCTGATGTGGAAACCTAAGGACTTGTAGCTGGATGTGCGTGTTCGGAGTGGGTTTTAGGGTGCATGATATGCAATGCCAGTTGCATTGGGTTGGGTGTGCAAAAGGCTGGGTTTGGAGATGGCCCAGGGAGGGGTGCATCTCGGTAGTGCTGGGGGCCCTGAGGGAGTTGTGAAGGGGAGTGGTATATCTTGCTGACAGCACGCAGACTGCTTGGCATGGGATGCAGCTGCCTCTGCCCTATAATGAGTGAGTTGGAATGTGTTAGGGGCAGTAAGCATGCATTCCCTTCTGCTCCCTCTGTAATGGGGTGCCTTCAAGGACTCAGGGTGGACAAGGGGGTGGTACCATGTTAATACCCTGCAGCAAACTCCATACCATCCAGCTGTCACAAGCCAGCCAGCAGCTCCTGCAGGACTGTCGCCTGTAAATGTGATCGCCTTCCAGCAGATGGCAAGCTCTCATCGAAGATCCATCGAGCAGCAGCAGTGCTCCTCAGTCCTGAGGTTCTGGAGAGACCCAGGGCTGCAGCTTCATGCGCACTGCAGAGAAGGACAGTTTCTCTCTGCTCCCTCTCCCAGATGCACAGGTGCCTGCCAGGATCCCAGCCAAGAGCCCAGGTGAGAGATGCCCCCAGATGTGGGGGCACCTGTGGCAAGAAATATTCCCAAATTCTTGCAGTGCCTGAGCCTTCCCCATGTTCTGATGGATGGCAGCTGCGGGTTTCTTTGATCAGAACTGTAAACTCTGCCTACCCCTTCTGGATTGTTGCCCAAAGCTTTCATGTGTGTGAGGAGTTTCCCTTAGGATTTCTTCCCAGCTTTTTATGCTAACCCAGGATCTTGATCTTACCTGTTTTAGTGTGGCAGACAAGTAAGAGGAGAAGCGGGGAAAAGGCCACTGCCTAGACTCTCTTGGGATGGGAGGGAACCAAGCAGGGGACAGAGGAGCTCTGTCTTGCAGGGGGAGGCAATTCCTTTTTATATGATGAGGGAAAGCCTTTCTTATCCTTGCTTGTCTGGAGCACCACAGACAGTTCTGCACCCATACCCCACGCCCAGGAGCACAGCCAGCATCAGTGCCAGAAGGGAGTAGCTTCTCAGGGAATGAATGCAGACAGAGAAGCGAACAACACTGTCCTTATTGCTGGAGCCAAGTGTGCAAAGCATGAATTAGGGTGTTTTGTTGCCTGTTGGGCTCATTTATCCAGCTCCCATTTGACTCCTCACACGACAGCTTTACAGTGCTGTTTGGGGCGTGTGCAGCACATTCAATCACTGCATGCCCTCCACAGTCCTGCCAGCATCTCAGTAGGAAACCTGCTCATGGAAACCAGCAGGTTTCTCCATCTCGCTGCCCGCAGTGCTTTGATCTCACTTGGCAGGACCCCGATGACATGTCTTGTCATTGATCACTGCCTTGTGGCAGCCTTTAGGCTACCAGGTGACACTGGGGCTGAGCGAACCCAGTGCTCCATTTCATTCCCTGTGATCTCAGGTTCTTGCTGTGAATTCAGCAGTTATTGTGAGCTCAGAAAACTGAAAATAAAATGACATAAAGAGGTCAAAACTAGGAGACTAGAAAGCTTCCTGTAATGCCCTCCTTCCCACATAAGACTGTGCACCTGAACACAAGGAGTCTCAGACCACAGAGCTGTGGTCTTGGCAGGAACCCCTAAGTGCTAACATAAAGCAAATAAATAATCTATCACTATTACTATTTTGTGTCTGTGACATTCTCTAACAGATCTTGATATTGTTATGGTGCTGAAATTAAATAATACTGCATTCAGCTAGCATCTATTCCCTTGGAAACACAGGTGAAAATGCAGGTGAGCACTCTGCAGTGACAATGAATATTCATTAATATGACACAGAAGTACACTTGATTTGCAAATAAGAACAGTAATTAAAGAGCCGTTAAGGTTAAAAAGCAACAAAGGAAACTCAACTACCAGAGGAGTTGCCTTGGGATGAGGCTGTAACTGATCTGTGCCTGGATACGCACAGAAGGACAGAATGTTTCTGGATCATTTTACACGGGTTCCGTAGGATAAGCAAGCGGTGCGTACTGGGAGGCTGCGGGCTCTGCCTGCCCTCCCCGTGCTCTCGGCTGTACATTTCCTGAAGATTTCAGGGTTCAGTCTCCATTCCACTGTGGTGCTGTTGTTCATATCCACTCCTGCATGTTTCTCCAGTGAGAGACGTATCCCGTGGCATTCTTTGGCACCCCTTCTCATTCCATTGTATGGCATCATATCTCATTCCATAGGATCCCATGCCGTACCATCTCACCCCATCCCATTCCACAGCATCACATGCCATGGCAGTGCATCACATTGCATCATGTTGCACCTCGTGCCATCCCGTTCCAATCCATCCCATCCCGTGCCATTCCACCTCATCCTATCCCATGGCATCTCCCGACATCCCATCCTATCACAACCCATCCCATCCCACCCTGTCCTGCTTCCTTCATGCAAACTCAGCGACACAAGAGAGCTCTCTTCTTCACATCACAAACGCGGTGCTGAGCTGTGTGTCACCGCTGATTCCTACAAGCCAGCACCGTGCTTTGTCCCTGGATTGGCTGCTTTGGGTGGAGAGGGGCTTTTTTTTAATTTCCATTTGTCTTGCAAACAGTTACAAACCCACGCTTTAGCCAGCATTGTGCTGTTGACGTTATCCTAAGAAGAGACAGCCGATACCTGCTTTTATTATAAACCTGTCCTTGATACTTGTATCTCAGTTCTTACTGCTTAAGCTTTACCTCTCCGAGCCGCGCTCTGCGGTACCATCGGCAGGAGGGATGGCATTCAGACCTGAAACTCACCCACTCCCTACAGCTAACCCGGCGGGCACGGCGCTGCGCGGCTGCGCCGCCCTCCGCAGCTCTGCCCTTCTGGGAGACGACCTCGCTCCGCGACACCCGCAGGTGCCGGGGCCGCCCTGGGCGCCGCCCGCTCGCCCGCCACTCCCGGCCTCGCCCTGCCCGCCCCGCCCCTCGGCGCCGCTCGGCTCCCGGCGCGGCGGAGCGCGGCACAGCGCGGCTCCACTCCCATGGAGGCAGGCGGGCGGCGGCGGGGTGCGGCGCTGAGCGCGGCGTTGCTGGCGCTGTCGGCGCTGGCGTTGCTGTTGCTGTTGCTGCCGCCGCCGCCGCTGCGGGCGGACTCGGAGCTGCCGCCGGGTTTGCTGGAGGAGCTGCGGCAGCGGCGGCGGGATCTGCGGCGGCTGGCGGCGGGCGGGGCTGCAGCGGAGGGCGGGCTGCGCTGCGGGGACGTGCGGAGGGCGGCGGGCGCGGCGCCGGTGCTGGGCTCCGGCTTCACCAAGGTGGTGGTGCGGGCGGCGCTGGCGGGCGGCGGGGCCGTGGCGCTGAAGTCGGTGCACGGAGCGGGCCGGGAGGTGCGGCAGTGCGAGCAGCGGTACGGGGCGCCCGCCGGCTGCCGCCGTCTGGCCGCGTACAAACTGCTGAAGGAGGTGACGTTGCTGCGGCGCCTGCGGCATCCCGGCATCGTGCAGGTACGGAGGTACGGAGGGGACGGGGGTGCCGGCTGCGGGGCGGGACGGGTTCGCTGACGGCCGCTCCTCTCTGCAGCTGCACGGGCAGTGCTACGACGGCGGCGGGGAGCCCGAAGCCGGGGTCACGGCCGTGCTGGAGCTGGGAGCCCCGCTGGAGATGATCCAGCTTCTGCAGACCCCCTGGGAGGAGAGATTCAAAGTAAGAAAACAGAACGCGGCGGGGGCGTCGGTGGGATTTCAGAGCTCGTACCGAGTAAATGTGAGAAGCGCCCGATGGCCGCTGGGCGGGCGGGGCTGTCAAGCTGACGCTGCTCCTGCCGACGGATCTCCGCTCATCCTGCTTTCAGCCCTTTGAAAGGGCATGGCAGCTGTCCCAGCCTGGAGTTTGCTGTGTCCCTTCTGTAAAGCATCTCGCTGGGGCCGAAACGCTGAGTAGTATCAGCATCCTATTCTGTATTTCTGGCTCTCCCTCTGTGTTGTCCCGCTCTACAGAGGGGTTTCATAGCAAGACCGTGTCTCGCTGCGAGCCCTCTGTGTTCTGAGCAGAATCTTCAGGTACTGCCAGGACATGAGCACTGCTGAGCACTCCTTTCTTTATGCCATAGGAGTGCATCCCTGTCCGTGAGCTCTGCCTCAGTTCCGAGTGTGATGCAGAAGCTCTTCAGCTCCCTAGAAGCTTGGTTGGACTATGGTTGCTTTACAAAGTGCCTCAAGATCTCTGCTGGGGGTTCACTGCTGCTTGTTTGCTTCCCGAGAGGAAAGGAAGCATCAGGTAGAAGTGTGCGCACCTTGATGTCAGTAAGAAATATTTGGAGCAAGAGAAAAACACAGCAAAACTCCTCAAACAAAACCCCTGCCTGCCTGTGGCAAGCAGTGTTGGGAAGGAGCCTCGCCATACAGTGAGGAGTGTGGCATCCTTAACCACAGAAGTGAGACAAAGAGCTGGGTTTTCTCTGCTTGCTTCACTGACCAAACTAAAATAGCATCAAAGCTTCCAGAGTCACATCTCTTGACCCGTGGAGTTCCATGTTAGCCTACAGGCAGGTTTATGCTGGCTGCTTCTTGGCTTTTCCGGCACTTAGTCTTCTTAAAAGTACTGATCTCTTGTAGAACCAGAAACCCTCTGTACTGGGCTGGCTGGTGGTGAGATTCCAAAAGAATCTCAGAATCATTTGAGTTGGAAGAAATCCTTAAAGGCCATCCAGTCCAATCCCCTGCACTGGACAGGGACACCCACAGCTTCAGCAGAGCCCTGTCCTGCCTGACTTTGAATGTCTCCAGGGACAAAGCCTCTCTGGGCAACCTGTTCCAGTGCCTCACCACCCTCAATGTAAAAAGACTTTCCTTGTATCCAGTGTAAATCTCTGGTCTTTTAGTTTGAAACCATTTTCCCTTGTCCTGTCACAACAGACCCTGCTTAGAGAATCCCTTTCTATCTTGATAGCTTTCCAGAAGTATAAATGGTCAGTGACTGCAAAAGCCCCATGTCAGTACCAGCTGCACAAACACTTCCACTGCTAAAAACCCAAGGGAGGAAAGATCAAATACCTCCAGCTCTGAAAAGTACTTTATAAAGTTATGTAAAGCAGGGTGCCTTTAGCTACTGAAAGGAGTGGCATTAAGATTTGGTGAGCTGGTATTAAGTTTGTGGCAATCTTTTGACTGATGAAGACAATAACACATAAAATAGACTGGTACTGTCTGGTCCTGTTTCCTAATAAGAGCATCTGAAAGGATGGGATTTCCCCTCTAATGAGCTCCAGAGAAGCTGTGAATGTTCCAAGCCTGGATTGCTACCTGAGGCAGGAGGGGAGCTCGTTGTTCCCACGCATGTGTGGTGGTGACACAGCTCCTGGTGCGGGGCTCATGGCATGGAGGGGGAAATGCTGTGATGCTCAACCTGAGGGCTGCTTTGGTGTGAATGCACTTCTAGTTCTGATTTGTCCAAATATTGTTCAGCAAGCATTACACTGGATCAGGTATTGTCTGAGCTTCCCTTGCTGCCAGAAAGTTGCCATAAAAGCTAAAAGCTGGCAAGAAATACATTGCATGCTTTGGTTGCTTCTTCAGAAGCATGATTGTGTGCCCAAATTCATGCTGCTGATCGATGCAGCAGAGTGTGAATCTGGTATTAATGACTGTGGGGCCTCGGTCTGTATGGAGCAGCATGGGGGAAGGGAGGGGTATGCATTAATTCTATGCCAGAGTGGGAAAAAACCCTTCTGATTTCAGCTGGCAAATCAATCCAGCTCCTGGAACGTGAGGGCTGCTATTGTTTTCCTCGCAGCTCTCTCCTCCAGTTCCTCTAACTGCAAACATCTCTCTTTGTATATACACATGGCAAAAAATGCTGCTAAACTTCTTACTGCAGTCGAATCCCATGGCAATGTTGATAATAAATTTTGTAGCATACATATAATTATCTTTTAAGTACTGTGTGCCTTTTTGCCTTTAATTTCATCAAATGCCCTCCCCTTTGTTCTACTTGCAATTTAATAGCTGTTTTTCATCTGTTTTTCCCATGCATATTCATCTTCCCTTTCTCAGATTTGCCTGGGCCTTGTGGAGCTGCTGTTCTACTTGGCACACTCCCCTCTAGGCTCAATAGTCCTCTTGGACTTTCAGCCGAGGCAGTTTGTTATGGTGGATGGGAACATCAAAGTGACAGACATGGATGATGCCAGCACGGAGGAGCTGTCGTGTGAGAAGGATAATGACTGCACTCTTGACTTCCCCACAAAAAGCTTTCCTCTCCAGTGCTCTTCAGCTGGGAAGTGTGAAGGAATAAATGAGAAGAGGAACCTCTTCAACGCGTATCGGTATGTGCAGGTGGTGTGAGCTCACTCAGTGCCACGTGCTTTTCTTCCACGCGTGCTTCCCCCTCAGCTTTGTTAGACGGTAGCTAAGGATGGCTTTGAAGCAAATTTATTTTCCTTATAAGGCAGGAAAATGGTTGGGCTGTTGCCTGGTGGAGAAGCAGGCTCCTTCCTTCTGCTGCTGCCCTTTTCCAACGCCCTCCAGGAACTTGCCCCAAAGGCTGCACCTGCGAACTCCTTTGCCAAACAAGTCCTCCTGAAAGCCGTGGCATTTGGAAGCCTGAGGGCTATGTTTGCCAAAAGCAGCTCAGTTTACCTGCCAGAGTGCACCAGCTCTGGCCCACTGCTGCTGGGAACAGGCTGATTCACCTCTACATTGGGCTGTGGGTCTCTATGAAATGGTAGGAAGCTGTGGGATCACCATGGGCAGTGGGCTGAGACTGCTACAGGCTGCTGAGTCACTCTCACTTGGTTTTCCAGGGTTAATAAGAATACCCTGTCCCTTCAGGGCAATGGAAGGGTCTTGCATGAGCCTTCTTTTTTAGAGGTCTTTATTATTATTTTTATTATATTGTAATGGGAAATCCATTACACAAAAGTCAACTTGGGGAATGAGGGAAAGCTGCATTGCTGGAGCCTTTACAAACCAGACTTCAAGCAGTGCGCATGAAAAACACACTGTAAGGACCAAGCTGTCAGATGGAGCTGGACTCAGTGACCCTTATGGGTCCATCCGACTTGGGATGTTCTGTGATTCAGACCAGCTCACAAGAACCATCTGAGAGATGCCAGCGAAGTGTTCAAACATAACTGAAAGACCAGAGTTGACTATGGATAATTGAGTCACAGGAAAAGTAGACAATCGCTGTGAAAGGTAAGCTGCTGTGTTCTAATCAGTCTGTGGGATTTTTGCAGGTATTTTTTCACCTATCTTCTGCCACACTCTGCACCACCTGCTTTGCAGCCCTTTTTAAGTGATATTCTGAATGCAACAGGTACCATCTCGTATTTGTAAACTAAGCTTTCTTTATTAGAAGACTCTAGATGGCATGTCATATAATTACTTGTCATTATCATCTTTTCTTTCAATGCAGGTAATTTACGATATGGAATAAATGAAACCCTGAGAGCTTTTGAAAAGGTTTTACATCTGTACAAGTCTGGGCTCTATTTACAGAAAAGACCTCTTCTTTTAAAAGGTATGGGAATTTGAGTGCTTTACCTGACATACGGAATGTTAGGGATGCTTGCCTTACTGAGTGAGTGAGGAACTTGGAGACTGGTCCAATTCTGATCTCCTGTACATTCAGGTGGTCACTTGGAAGTAGAATGAAGGACAGAAAGTTTCTATTTTTTACTCCTCATTTAAGCTGTCTTGTGTTGTATGTGTCTTGTGCATGGTTGCATTGTTTTGCAAAGAAAATGTAATACAGACAGTGTGGCTAATTATTCTCCCTAGTGGAAGGCCTCAAAAGTCCGGTGGTTGCCATGGCTTACATCTTCCTGAGTGTCCCCTTGACGTGATCATAGAATCATTATGGTTGGAAAAGGCCAGTAAGATCTCCTGGTCCAGTCATCACCACTATGCCCACTAAACCGTGTCACTCAGTGCCACACCTGAATTTTGGAGGAGTGAGGGTGGCTTCAGAATGGAAATCTTTTAGTGTGTGTGGAATTTTCAGTTATGAACAAAGATATCCAGTCGTGCACTGAAGAGCAAGCAACTTTAACAGGAAACCCCAACATTTTCCCGTGCTACCTACCTTTTGGCGTAGCAACTGACCCCGTGTAGCAAAACGGTCACCATCCTAGCTGTGCATAAAGGTGAGGGGAAAGACACTTAATCAACTCAACCATTGCCTTAACATGGTCTGCTTGGGTTTGCTGGGTCAAGCTGTCACTTTTAGAGTTTCCTTTTAGAGTTTCCTTTTAGAGTTTCATCCAAGTGCAAAATACTAAGTTCATTTTACAAGTAGTCTCTGAAGGTGCACCTGGCGTTTCCCCACATGCCATCTTTGTGTTCCCAGATTACATCTCCCTGCAGGGCTTCCGGACGGAGGAAGCAGAAGCCTACAAGTGCTGGCCTTCCTACAGCCACCTGGGCTGCCTGCTGTCTGTCCACAGCCCCGAGGAGGCCGCTGCCATTTGTAGCTCCCAGCCACAGTGTCAGAGTTTCATCATCACCCAGCAGAGAACATGGACAGGTGAGCTGGGGATGGGCTTGGAGTCATCTTGCCATATGGTGCCATGTTGCCTTGTTTGCTGTCCTCCTCCATAGTGCTCTGTTTTGCTGGGTGTGTATAAAAGCTGCCTATCTTATTGAGGAGATCAGAAGTCTTCTGCGATGGGCAACTGAGGATGCCTAGAGTGTTTCATAGAATCATAGAATGGCTTGGGATGGAAGAGACCTTAAAGCCCACTCAGTTTCAACTCCCTGCCGTGGTCTGGTTGCTGCCCACCAGACCAGGCTGCCCAAGGTCCCATCCAACCTGGCTAGGGATGGGTCACCCACAGCTTCTGTGGGCAACCTGTTTGTGAAGAGATGAGAAATTCTATCTTCCTTCTCTAGGCTCTTCCCTCTAAGCTTTTTTGCATAGGTTTATTGTCGAACAGTTACTTACTTCATACAGAGATGGCTTCATTTTGGTCTAAGTAGTTCCTGCGGTATATGTAGTTTGCAGAAAGCTGCTGGTTTTTCTGAGATGAAAGAAGCTGTGCGAAAGTAGGTGGTTACTATTGTTGTAATTAAAAGGCTCAAGGCTTACAAGTTGTTATCCCCTTTATCAAAACTAAAGCCCCAAACCAGTGGATTTCAAAAGTATCCCTGTAATTAGCTCTGATTACAGCCTTTTATTGCTAGCATGTTTTCAGAATTATTATAAATTACCTAATTTAGCTGACACTTCAGTCCTGGGCTAAATTATTAAGCTTAAAATAAGACACTAAATGAGATAAATGAGTGTTTTCAGTGTCGGAGCTGAAGAATCATGTCTTGCTGGCTCACAACAAAGCCAAAAATGCTGCTTTTTCATGGGTCTGTGTGCAATTGATATATGGCTAATACCAAAGTAAGAGCACTGCACTGCTGCAACATCAGTCTCCCACGACCACTTTCAGGCTAACAATGGGCTCTGAGAGTATGAAGCCCATCTACAGCAGGGTGGTGTGACCCTGTCCAGGAGAGCTGTGTTTCGGTGTCTTTTGGGATAAATAGAGTGGGTCGAGGTGAACCAATCTCTTCTGTTAAACCTGTGCCTATATTTTCTTTCCAGGACGCCCACTCGCCTCATTTCAGAGCAGCCCAACTGTTTTAATACCGGATACTACTGCTGTGGTCTATATTAAACGATCAGCTTCCTTAGGGAGAAGACTTTAAAGACAATGAGATCACATAAAACAATTCTGGGAGGAACAGATTATTGGGGAGAAGTTCATCTCCTGAAAGGAATAACATGCTTTATTTTGCTCGGGTTGTGATCTCCCCGCCAGCTCAGATTGAGTCAAATGCTGCTGTCTGCTTGATCAAAGCTCCAATTTCTTGTTGCAGAATGCTCCTTCCCCGCAGCCCCGCTAGCTTGCTTAGCTGTTCCCACACTGCTGTTCTGCATAAACAATCCCAGTTTTAGTCAAATGTGGCCAGGCTCTGCAATACCTAGCCTTGTTGCTTCAGTAGTCAGCTTGTCAGCCAAGAAATAGCAATAGCTGCAGGGACCTGGCTGGAGTAAGCCCAGTTTGCTCAGCAGACTCCAAATAACTTAGAAATAACACACGCTGGAGAATGCAGCGGCTCCTCCCGCACCTACCAACAAGGTTTCACACCACTGCAGGTGGAAGGGCTTGGACCTCAGTGAGGGGGTGCAGGTTGGGGTCTGTATCCAGAGGTTGAAGCTGGAGGTGGCTTTCTGAAGGAGGGTCATGGTTCAGCTCCTTTGGGTCAGAGAAGGGAGACGATGTGGAGGTCAGCTCTGGAGCCCAGTGTCAGGATGCTTGGATGCAGGATTTGGGTTTGACCAGGTGTGATTTGCAATACCAGCTCCCTTGTATCAACCTTGAAGGTTTTTCTGTTACTTTCCGTGAAAGAACGAGACATTCAAATTATTTATGTACAAAGTGTTACTCTGTATGGTAAAGAATGACTGTGTTTATTCTAAGCATGCTGTGAATAGTTTTTCTTTTGTAATCGCCTGTGTTTTAATGCAACCAAATGCAAGCGTTTCCCACCTTCAGCTCTCCCAGCATCGTTACCCATTCCTGAGGACAACCTGTGAGCACACACCTGCACATGCTCCTCCCTGGGCTGCCTGCAGGCACTGCCCTTTTCTTTTCCAGCATGCTGAGAAAAAGCCCAATTCTCTGCTGAGCTCCCCCTGTTACAGGGAAAGGTTCCTAGCCTGGTACAGGAGAGCTGTGCTGCAGCATCCCTGTGATGCGGAGTTGAGTTTTCCTCCCAGCCTACACCAAGCTCTTGCCTGGGTTCTGCTGTGTTTCTTGTGAGCTGGTCCTGGATTTCCTGAGGCAGGTGTTAACCATTCAGCTCATTAATACTTGCAGCAATGGGGCCTTTCTCATGCTGTGTAACCCCTGCTGCTTGAATTGAGGCTCAGGGACTCTGGTAGTGATATCAATTAATGAGAATTTCTATTAGCATGACAAGAAAGCTCTTCTTACTGTGATTATCCTATTGCTGCAGGCTTTGCACAGGCTTTTAAAATGGGCATGATGGTGGACTCTGGGGAAGGTGGAGGGATGGTCCTGCCAGGGGTCCTCTGTTGTTTTGCTTTCACTCACCAAACATGGCTTCAGTTATCTCCTTTGTGGTGCTTCACATTATCAAGGTTTAATGAGAGTTTATTCTATCTCTGTCAACATGAGGAAGTACAAATCAGAAGCGTGTTCCCCAAAGTAAAGGTAAGTGCCAGCGTGGGGTCACTTCCAAGAGGAAGAAACAGGGAATGTGAACATACATAAGTTGCGATGATTCCAGTTTGTGCTGGGAAGGTCTTCCTGGCCTCGATATTTCTCCTGATAAAAAGTTCTGGTTCTGGGAGCATTGAGTATTTTAGTCATCTTGTATTCCTTGCTGCATGTTTTTCCATGAGGTTTTGATTGTATAATTTCCTGCAAATCAGAGTCAGGACAGCCTGACAGCAGATGGTACAGGGTGTTACGGGGTGCTTTGCATAAATGCAGATCCCAGCATAACACCTGCAAGCGTCAGAATCTAGAGATGGGCATAATTTTATCCTCTCTAATGTTTCCAGCCCACAGTGCTTAATAATAAGCTATTAACAAAAAGAGAGCTTGAGCTCCACAGAATCCCAGTTGCTCCATCTGCTTTACCACAGTGGCTGACATTTGTGGGGAATGTATTTCAGCCGCTTCAAACGAGTGATGCATCACTGGAACCTGCACACTTCTTAATGCATTCCCTATCTTGCTTAAATGCATGGGATGAGGTGGTTCATAGAATCATTGAATGGCTTGGGTTGGAAGGGACCTTAAAACACATTCAGTTCCAATGCCCTGCTGTAGGGCTGCCTCCCACCAGCTCGGGCTGCCTCCCACCAGCTCAGGCTGCCTGGGGCCCCATTCAACCCGGCCTTGGGCACCTCCAGGGATGGAGCACCCACAGCTCTCAGGGCAGCAGTGCCAGGGTCTCATCATGCTCGAAGTGAAACGTTTCCTACTAACATCTGATCTAAATCTCTCCTCTTTTAATTTACCACTATCTGCCCATGTAAATAGACGGTCTCCTCCCATATGTCCCACTGCTTGGCTGCTTCCACCTTCCTTTGTGTCTTCAGCAGTGTAATGCCTAGACTATGCTGTTATTTGTCCTTTGCTCCAGTAAAATGAATGGGCAGTAGTAAAGATAAATATCTTCTGGTCAAGGCTTGGGTACACAGTTGTGTCCATTTCTGTGTTATCACCCTTCTGCATCAGCAGCTACAGTTGGACATACATTTGAAGAAGCACAGTCAGTGGAAAAAAGTGGCTTCCAACTTGCTTCTTCCCAGCTTATTGCTGTTATTTTCTGCTACGAAACCTTATGGCAATGCCGGTTTCAATGTCCATAAAACCCATCTTCTGCTCCTTTGAGCAGCTTTAAGTTTTCAGTTCCAGTGAAAGTTTCAGTGCATGCCTAAAATCTCTTAGTAGCTACGATACATGCAAAACTGAGATGTAGACATTTGTTGCCCTTAAAACTCACCGTTGTTGGAGTCAATTTGTCTCTGCTGTCGCTGATCAGTATTTCAGCTAGCATTGTGGCATGTGTAAAAGAGAAAAGTGCTTAGAAGGAAACAGCAGGGAACCAATTGCAATGGAAACCACGTGTGCTGGAGGAATAATATTTACCTAAATGTGTCTATCACATCTTCCCAAAGGATGCTGCTATTAGGAGAAAATGGTTATGAAAGTGTTGCCACCACAGATAAAAGTAATATCATATTTTGAAAACACATACTTGAGTGTTCTTAATTAAATCCATATTGTAATAACAGATATAGAGCCACATTCACAAAGGATAATACCACGTCCTCCTAAGACAGAAGCCACAGTTTAATAAATATCAACAGATACTGTATGACTCACGTTAAGTCTGTTTGCACACACGACTGGTGACTGCATGAGCTGAGGTGTGGATTGAGGGGATAGAACTGAATAAAAAAAGAGCAAATCCTGGTGCATCATCCAGGCTTCTGGTAACACCCAGAGTAATACCTGTGTTCTGCCACTATGCTTTCTGAAGACTTCAGTGATGTTCTGTGGGGAACTTCTCCACTTAGCTTTAGAGACAGAGGTGCTTGTAGCTTTTTAAGAAATACTTGGCCTTTCTGAGCATCATGTCCCTGCACTGCACCCACCACGCAATGCCTTGTCCTCTCTGATTCCCAGTGGCCATAATACCATCCTCATCTCCCCCACCAAAACCCTGTAACTGAACTGCTATACACTCAGGTTACTCCATGCTGCTATTTACCCTCCACTCTCTGCCTTTACTCTCCATCTGCTCCCAGCTCATGTACTCCTCACTCCTGGCATATCTCCAGCAGCCATGCATGTCCCTGCAAACTCTAAAACTTACAGCTGAGCCATGCATGACAGCATGTCCTGCGTGGAGCAGGACACAGTCTGGTGGCACCTTAAGATCAGCCTGCTTTGATTTTCAGTCTGTCTTTTCATTGATCACAGATGATTTCTAGATTAGAAAGTTTCAAACAATGTAGTAATAACACCCTGTAAAAAACTTGAGTTAAAACTGTGCGTTAAAAACATGGTGCTTAACTACGCTGGATTGTTGACATGGTGCATCGCACCTTCCCAATCCAAGCTTAGGCAAGGCTTAAGGAAAGGCAAATTCCTAAACTGTGTTATGTTTACAAACATTCCCAAATCTCATCAGAAACAGTGGAATTTTCTATTGAACTTCTCAGATGAAATTTGTTGCCCTACTTACAGTAATTGGAAATATGAGATCCATCCTGAAAATGAATTAAAACATCAGCTACTCCCAGAGCTACAAAATGAACAACCAAATTTCCACATTCTTGTATCTGTAAGTTAGATTTCCCACACAGTGTCTTTAGCAAGTGGTTTGTTTGTCTCTGCTGGGAAAAAAAAACCCACTGCATATTCCCTCCCTGCTTCAGATGACAGATCAGAGAGTTCAGGCTGAGATTAAAAGCTTGATAATGAAACCTGGGGACACAAGTTAATCATCACGTTGGGTAGCCAGAAAAGTGTTTTATGAATGTCTTGGGGATACTTGGTTGCAAAGGAAATTTTATGATTGCTCAGATGGAAAATGCCAAAATTACTTCAGATAACTAGCTGCTGTATTCTGTTCAGTGTGGTTCCCTTCTCATTTGGAGGGGGAGTCATGAACTCCTGCTCCTAATTAATCTTGCCTTTGTTTGTTTCCTCTGATTCTTTCAATACATGAGAAACAATTCATTGTTCCTCTCAGTGAAGTCAGTGTCATGGTTTGCATTTTCACGGGTTGACTATTTCACTTTGTCTAGAAAAACTACTGCTACGTGACTGGGATAATGGACATTACCTCCAAATCAAAGCAGTTGCACCAGTCTCATTCCACTCTTAGTCTAGAGCAGTGTCAAACCCAAGATTTTTCCCAGTACTGCTAAAGATCAGCTCAGGATGTGCTCCAGAAATGATGCATGGCCTAATTGCAATTGCATGTCTGTTCACTTGCTATATGGCAATGATAGTTAAAGCTTCCACTGAAACATTGACGAAGTAGCAAAGTGTTCTATTTCCACCCAGGGAATCTTATGTAGAATCATAGGATTGTTAAGGTTGGAAAAGACCCAAGGAGGCTGTGGATGCCCCATCCCTGGATGTGGCTCTGGGCAGCCTGGTCTGGTGGTTGGTGACCCTGCACATAGTAGGGGGCTTGAAACTAGACGATCATTGTGGTCTTTTTCAATCCAGGCCATTCTATGATTCTATGATTCTATGACATCTGAGATCATCTAGTCCAACAATCAACCCATTCAAAACCCTTCAAAAAGAAGAAAAAGTATCAATGTTTAATAACAGCACTTAATTCATTTGTTTTTATTATTTATTTATTTATATTTAAACTGGGTGCTTTATGTTTGAAAGAAATCAGTGATATGTTACTTTAGTGGTGCTTCCTTCATCTTGCTAAGATAGTGCTGGATCACAAGGGTTAGTCTCTCATCCTCACCTCCTTTGCTTTCCCACCCGTGGAGCCCATCACTCAGTGCTAATGGAAAAGCACTGCGTGTGTGAAGTGCGAGGGGGAGAAAGGATGGTCTGCAATGCCTCACTGCAAGGGTCCTGCAGGATGTCACCAGGCTGTCAAGGGAGCTGCCACCCATGGGCAGCGGAGGTGAGGATGTGTGCTCCTGGTCCCAGCCCCAAAGTACCAGGGCTGCCCGTACTGAAGCAGCTGCCCACCCCTCACTGTCTGCCCTGAGGCAGCACCCACACACTGGGACCGACTCCCTACCTTCCAATACCTTGTGACCCAAAGCATCTCTGTCCTAGTGCTGTGTCTGATGGAAAAATGGCTAGGAAGCACGCTAGCCGAAACATGCTGTAGGCTCTGTTCTCTTTTGAGGACAACTATTTTTATAATGGAATTTTTGTTTGAAGCCACTGCCTGGCTGAACAGCTTCGGTCCTGTCAGGCTGTAGATGAGCCACCTTAGGAAAGAGGAATTTTTCCTATGCCAGGAACCAAATCAAAGCGTTACCTGCATCCTTAGAAGTGCAGCTTTACCTTACCTGACCTCCCATCCTACGGAGGACTCTGAACTTGAGAGGATCAGCTTTGCACGTTCATGCACAGGAAAAGAATAGGGAGAACAAACAGAGCACCCCACCCTCTTCCACTTATTTAAGATCAGAAAGAGTGTAGGCTAAGCCTGGAGGAGTGGATTTATGGATGCAGAAGAACCTAGTTATTAAAACGTTATGAAAGTTTTCCTCTCCCTTAAATGCATAAATATGCAGATGAAAGGAGGCATGTGATCTGGCCACCAGCCATGCTGCTGCAGGCTCAGCCTAATTATCAGCTGCCAGCTCCGCTGCGTTTTAAGTGGTGAACATGATTAAAGATGCAAAGACAATTGAAGAAAGTTAGATCGGTTCTTACGAGGCCTGCTTCTATTTTATAACCACATGGCAGCTTGGCCTTGAGATTGAATCTGCCCTTACAAGCTGAGGGAGAAAAGTTCTGCTGATCAGATGGTTTCTTTTCAACCACAAGCTGCACGTGCTCTTGAATTCATTGTTTTTATAACAAAGCATTTGCCAAGGTGGGCTTCTCTCCTTCCCCAGTCTGGGGGAAAGAGAGCAGGGAGTGTGCCAGCAGGGTCACCCCACCAGGTGAGAGGGGATCAAATCGCAGGGTGTTCTGACCTTCGCACACAGAGAGGTGCTGACTAGTGCTGAAGGCATGATGAAAACAGACTGCTGGGCTTCTCCTTTCCTTTGGAAATGGAAAAATCTGGAGAAAGCCAGATGGCCTCATGTGTCTGGGAGAGAGCCACAGTCCCGTGGGCAAAATGGAGAGCTGGGATTCCTCACTCCAGCACTGCCATTTTCCTAGCTTGGTTTCATTGCTGCTGCAGCTAAAGCGAGGCCAAGCAGTCTGGCAGCATCCATCCTTTTGTGATCTGTATTCACAGGGGGACCGAGCCTGGCTCTGCAAAGTGACAGACCTGTCAGAGCTCACACATCGGGTGTGAATCCCACACACTTGAGTGTTGGCCTCACGCTTCCCTCAGCCACGGCTGTGTCTTGTGCCTGTCTGCAGCCTCTCCAGCCCTGGGGCTCTGCCTGGAGCTGCACCATGCCCTGGGGCTGAGATGCAGCAGGCCCTTGAGGCACTGCTGTTTCAATACCCTGTTCCACACAAATGTGCTGGGAGATGGAGCTGTTCCCAGCCACGTCTGCCATGAGGCTGAGCTCCTGGCCTGGTGGGTGGCCAGCAGGGTGATCCATTTGATCGCCATGGGATATCTGCTCCTGCACAGAATAAACGGCATCCTCAAAGGGACAATTGATTATAAAAGCAGCCCAGGGTGACCAGACATGTGAAATGAATCCTACTCAAGGAGTCTCGTGTCAGTGCTCAGCCGTGAGTACTGATAGGGATATGAAGTGTGCTTCTTTTGCCACTGGAAATGTGACTCTGTCCTTCTGTTGAGCTCCATGTCAGGAGCCGGGCTGTCTCCTCACCTCCTGATTTACGAGCCAGATACTCATGGAGCCACTTTGTCCTTTGAAAAGAAGCAGGCACGGATGTGGCTCTGTCTGCCCAAGATTAAGGCCTTCTCCAGTTTCTCACTGATTGAACCACCTTCCAAAATATAGACCTATGTGAGACAAAGATGGAAAACAAGCCTGATTATTATGTCTCTTACCTGTGCAGCCCCCTTGGCCCTCCTGCACTGGCTTTGGGCTTCTAGACCCCTTATGACATATTACATTTGTCAAGAAGTAAACCAGTAAAGAAATGCAGCATGTCTGTGCCAAAGCTATGCCTTAGGAAGCCCCACTGTAATTCTGTGTTCCCCTCAAATGTTTCTTGTTTAAGTAGCAGACTGCAGCACCGCTGTAGCACTGCTCTTAAATAACCGAGGATCCCTGAAGAACTGTTTTATGATTACAGGTTTGCTAAGGTTGAGATTTGCATTTTCCCCATTATGCTCACTTCGTGCTGCTTCCCAGATCATGTTCTCCCTTTTAAGAGTAAAGTAGCCTTCTCCACAAACTACTCATTAAAAGTTGTTTCAAATCACAATCTCTTTCACCATTTGACAAAACAAACATTCCTTATTCTGGAGATTACTCTATTGCAAAAGATAAGGAAAATGGGCCAGATATCAGTGTTAATTATCCTATAAAGGACATTCCAGACTGATCCAATGCATACAGTCAGGTCATGAAAGTCTGCTTTTTCTGAAGCATTAATAATGCATAAGCATGCTGCTCTTTCTAGTCTCAGCCAGATGCCTCTGTATTATGAGCCCATTCTCACTAATATATTCTCTGGTAGAGGAAAAAAAGGATTAATCACATGCAGGGAATGGCAGGAATACATATATTTTAATAATTCTCTGTTTTCCATTCCTGGCATTTGTTTGCATTTGAAGATGGGCCGGTCCTCTCCCCAGGGATGGGAAGGAGCTGCCCAGCAGCCAGCATGCTCCCGCTTGCTGCTGGCTCAGGGCAGGCTCCCAAGGCACTGCAAACAGAATACCGGGGCTGCTGAGAGCATCTACTCCCCAAGCAGCTCCCTCAAAGTCAAATGTTATCAGTAGATTTGCATCTTGACCCAGCTATCACTCACCATTTATCTGCACTCCAGCCATACAGCTGTGTTCTTGGGCCACCATCTGTGAAACGAACTGGTTCACAGATTAGGAAAAATACATGTGATTATACTTAAAGTGTGGTTCGGGTAGTGAACACCTTCACGTTTATCAGCAAAGTGCAGGAAAGAAAGCAAATTATTAAATCAGAGTGAGAACAAACAGGAGTGCCTGGCTCTGACTTTGCCAAGCCAAAGCAGTGGCTCACTACTGCAAGAGGTTCACGATCTCCATCCCTATGTGCATCATCTGCATCTTGAGCTTCTGAAAAAGCTAAAACCACTAAAACCACAGAACAACCACTAACATCACAGAAAACTTTCTGAGCAAAAAATGAAAATATGTGCATGAGCAAGTATTACCTGGTTGGAGATGTGCCAAGGGAGGAAGAGGCTACTGAGGATGAGTGGCAAACAAGCAGTGATGGGGAGGTTGCCTTAAGCAAATGCAAATCCATGCTTCTGGAAAAGTTTTCCCACCTCTAATCTCGCACCAGCACCAGGAGCCATGCTGCTTCATGGACAGCCAGATCTGCAGGCAGCCAGAAACTGACCTGAAAAACATTTTAAGACAAGTGAGCTCCCTGGTATGGAGCTTGTGGCTGTGTGAGCATGGTCAGGAGTGCTAGGCTGGGGACCAGGGAGCTGCAGAAAAGAACACTTCTCCTGTGCAGTCTTTTGCTGACACATGTTCACTAAAAAATTGGACTCTGACTCTCTGTCAGTGGCTGGGTCCTTAGCTGAGGTTCCTGCAATTCAAACTGCTTATAAACTGGTTCTACAGGACTTGAAATTGAATGTACATGCCAGCTCTTTTCTACAAGTGATTTCAGAAAACACATCAAATTTTAGCCTACCATCTCCACTGGACTCCAGTGTCTGGTTGTCCTGCTCTATAGTAGTGCAGCAGAGCCTGTGCCAGCTTGGTTCCCTGAGCTGCCTCGCTGCACGGACAGATGCGCTCTGTATCAGGAGTGCTGCAGGGCAGGGAAAGCACACTGGGTGAAGCACCCAGCTAGGGATGCTTCATTGGTGTGTAATTACAGCTTGTGCTCTTCAGGAAACTACTGGTAAAATTGTCAGCCTCACAAAACCCAGAATAGATGGAATACTGGAAAAAGGGATTCTGCAGATGCAGTAACTTGTATTCTGCGGCACAGTGAGGAAGGTTGGGGTGGTAGAAGTGCGTGACCCCAGCTATAAGAGATCACACACATCTTTTCTGTAATCACTTGGGACCAGGTTGCTGATAACAACAATCTGCTTGTCCTGAGAGAAGCAGAAGCAGGGATGCTCTTCCCCGCTGTGCAGGATGCTCAGGACAGAGCAGCAGTATGCTCTCTGTGTGCTCAGCAGTCTGGCATTTTACTTTCCTGTCTATAATTAACTTGGGTGTTTTGTGTTTAAAGTGAGCAGTTGCAATCATTTCAGTCTAGGCAGGCTGGTGCTCAGCAGAGGGATGTTTTCTGGATCAGTTGCTGAACAATGGCACAGACCCATTCCCACACTGCAAACATTAATGCCAGTGGCCTCCAACTGTCCCAGCTTTGCTCATCACACATCTCCTTTCATTCACCCTCCAGTCAGCTCTGCTCCACTGCATTGCAGCTCCATGATGGCTTCGCATC
Organism: Chrysolophus pictus; assembly: GCA_037305975.1. Classification (NCBI taxonomy): domain Eukaryota; kingdom Metazoa; phylum Chordata; class Aves; order Galliformes; family Phasianidae; genus Chrysolophus; species Chrysolophus pictus. The sequence continues at coordinate 48,568,544 of CM074580.1, forward strand.
AGGCGGCTTGAGTGCAAGTTTGTCCCCATGGGCAGATATTTGTCACCATGAGACTTCTTCTGAAAGCTGAGACCCCTACTGAAGTGCCTGGAGAATCGGAGTGCTCAAAGCCCCTCACAATGGATTTAATTTCCTTGCAAGACATTTACAGTTTGTGTTTGTGTGACACAAAGTACATTTTAAATACAAGATGAATGTAAATCATTTTGATCACCCATCCTCATACTGGGGATGAATTTTTCCCTCCCATGAGTCAGTAGGAGAGATTCTGCAGCAATGCCTCATGTTAACAGCTAAAAATTGTTAAGGAAATATTCAGAGGTTTAAACAGGCACATCTCTGGGTCCTTTTGGTATTTTCTAGAAAATGAAAGAAAAATGAAAGGACAGCTAGATCACCTGGCTGATATGTGAACAGCACCTCAGAAAAGCTGTAAAAGTGAAAATGGGTGTTGGCAACGCATGTAGTGGAAATAAACATAGGAGTTTAAGAAGAACTTGTCTTGCAAACAACCTCTCCACATTTTATAGCAGGATTGCCTTGCAGTCATGGCACCAGAGTTCTCTTCAGTTGCACTGAAACAGTTCTAGTGCTTCCTTTGAGTTAACAAGGGAAAACTTTTAGGATGGCCTCCAGGAACAGCAGCTGGAATTTCCCAGCCCTCCTCCTGGCAGGGCTGGCTGCCCCACGCCGCAGGGCTCACCTCGCACCTGCCTGCAGCCCCACACAGAGCTGCACAAGGAGAAAAGTGCTAAACTGACTTGAAGCTGGTTTAATTAAAGTGATACCCATCTCGCTCAGGTAAACACAAAACAAGGAATAAGAATGTATCCATGCTTTAAATCCCGCACAACATAGCAAATGGGTGGTAAACAGAAGGTTGAAGTGAGGGTGAGCTGGCTCGTGCATGCTGGAGGCTGGAGGCTCTGTTTTGCATTCCATTGAAAGGTGAGGTGGAGCTGCAGTGTGCATCCCTCACCAAGACAGGCCTCGTCCCATTCAACAGACAGCGTGGTGCTTCCTGTCCTCATATCCAAGTCAGGCTCAGCAGATACAGCTGCCTGTGACAGCCAGCTTGAAAAGCCAGAATTGCTGTGCAGTCCAGTCAAGGAGAAATGGAGGGATTTTGTAGCTCTTTCTTTCATAGGCAGAGTGAGTGAAATGGTGAAAAATTATTAGTTCAGCTAATCTGATCTGCTCAGATTGAAAAACTGAGTCCCAAAGAGCATGTCAGCCACCTACTATCACCCACCCAGCTTATAGCAGAGTTAAACACAATGCACTCAGTGCCTGAGGGTGTTTTGCTAGTGTTTCCCAGGTGGAATATATAAAGGGTTTATGAACTGTAGCACAGAGCAGTGCTGGTGAGGGCTGCTCAGCTCCTGGCCTGGGGCTGGCTTTTATCTCTGCAGATAGAGCACATCCCCTGCAGCATGATGCAAGCAGCTCTTTCCGCAAAAGACTGTACAGATCTGACAGATTCCTGGTCTGGCACCTTCACTGTTAATTTAGGCTTTATCCACATGGCAGGCAGGGTATTCAGCAGACCCTGACACTTGGTGAAGTAACACCTGAACAACTGTTGTCATAACAGGTTATGATAGAGAAGCCTCATACCTTAACTCAGCAATAAAACACGGAGACAGTGAACACGCGGGGGAACTCGAATGCTTACTTAAAGTCTAAGCAGTAGCACATCAGAGGAGTCACACAATTAAGTGATTTCACTCTTTCCACCTTCCATTAAGCAATCAATGAAAGTTCTCCCTCTAGGGAAAAAGTGAGATGAGGGGGGAGCGTTAAGCCCACTGTTTTGCCGGTGGTGCCAAAAAGAAATACATCATGATTTATATGTTAATGAGCCATTCTCGTTAGGCAATGCATTCTGTAAGGTGTTGCAATGGGGGACTGTGAGGTTTATCCATCAGAGGAAATTAATTCATCATCAAAGCGAGACAGAGAGCTCCCTGGTGAGAGCCGTAAATAGGGCATTTGGAGAGTGACAGAGAGCCGGGTGGCATGTCCCTGCTAGCGCTGCCATTGACAGTCATGTCGCCTCCTGCTCTCCAGCTCATGCACATTAACCATGGCCGGTTTCACATTCCTGGTCGGTATCCAGTCGATGTTGGTTTCAATTAGAATAAATGCTTATTGATTGAGAAGAGATGGGCCGGCTGATTAGCTCCTTGGGAAGCAGAGCATGTTTGGCAGAGGACAAGGCTGGGCTCCTCACAGAGCCAGGAGCGCATGGGGTTCTGAAAATTTGTCATGGATAAGTTTTCTAGATTAAATCAATCCACTGAAGAGTCCGTCTAATAAAGATAAATGGCTATCTTCATTAGGGAATTAATGATAGGCCTGATAAAATCACAGCGGGAGTCATGTTGACTTCAGCAAGCTTCCAAGCCAGCCCAATATTTGCTTCAAAGCAGTGGTTCCCACCTTTGTGCAGGCTACATGTGTGCATAACCATGCAGTGAGATGCAGAGCAGGCACTGCTCCTGAGCTGGATCTATAGGTGAAGATCTGCAGATGGAAAACAAGCATCTTTCAGAAAGATACTCCCACAAATAAAATAAAATAAAATACAAGACAAGTATTTAGGTAGTATGGTTAGGTTGTGGTTGGACTTGATGATCTTTAAGGTCTTGAGTGATTCTATGATTTTTATTTACATTAGCAAGGACAGTTTTTTAGACACTATGGGAAAGTGTCTTGTCGAGAGGAACACTCCAGGAGCATGAAATCACAGCATATTTTCCCTTCCCCAGTTCTGCATGCATGATCTCAAACACAGAGAGATCTTGATGCTGTGATTGACTTTGCTGCATGTTTGGGTATCCGAAGCATATAACTTGCTAACTGTCTCATGCTATGTATGATGCTCACAGCTGATGTGATTACACACAGTTCTCTTGCTTTGAATAATAGCGGCGACGTGCCCGCATTTATTCCAGTCGTTCACACACGATTACATTATTCGGTTCTGTGTCCATTCTGGGCTCTGGGCCCATCACGTTCAAGCAGACCCCGGCGTGGCTCTGCCCAACCCACGGCTCCGGGTTCCATCCGCGCCGTGCGGGCTGGGGAAAGCCGCTGCAGCGGTCCCCTCATGTGGCCGTGCTTGGCCGGTGCAGGCAGGGCTGCAAGAGCAAAGACAGAGCCGAACATTGCACTCATCTGGGGTTGAAGAGGGGTGGGGTTATGGAGGGAGAGTTCTGTGGGTTTTGCTTTTCTTTACTCCCCTTTCACTCTTTCTTCTGCCATTTGAGTTCTGTCAGACTCAAGGCCAGCCTGTGCTCGGCCTGATGCTGTGGTCTGTGGGCTGTGCAGGGATGTGGGACGGCTGCACAACCTCAGTCCTCACCCTTTGCCATCAGCGAGCACAAAACCCAAGTGCTTCGTGCGATTGGAAATCTTCAGCAAGAGTCTTTAATCCTGATGAATCCACAGGAACAGCAATTCTGTAAATGATTAACGAGGGCCATTATTATTCATGCCTGTGTCAGGTGCTGCCAGAGAAAATCCCACTGCAATCTGCCGTGCTGCTGTCATGTGCAGGTGCTCTGTGGGATGCAGCTTCGGTGCAGTCTTGCTTTGCCAATGCCAGATGTAGCATCAGTGGCAGAAAAGTGCTGCTCAGACATCACTGTCATTTTATGGGTTGCTTGTTTGTTGTTGCTTGTTTGCTGTAGGCCATTAGTGGGTGGGTTTTAAGGTTTAACAGAGTCAGGACAATTGATACTATTGTCTGTTACAGGTCAAGCAGCACATTGCACAGGAATATAGACTGAAGAATGGTAATAGTTTTTCCTAGTGTTTGGATGAAAAGATTTCATTTAGCATTCTGCACATGGCCAGCTGTAAGGAAGGAAATTCCCTTGGAGTCTGCACGGATGAGCAGCAGTCAAACCATTTGCTCTCAATTTCCCCAGATCCTAAGGATTTCACACCTGGCCTAAGCCTCTGGAGATGAGCCTGTGATGCTCTGCCCAGGAGGGACGTTTGCAGCTGACCTCGGTGGCTCTCGTATCCTGCAGGCCCAGCTCTAATTACTTGCATCATTATCACAGCTTGCCCTGCTGCAAGTGTTATTGAGGAGTATGGGGATTCACTAGGAACACTCATTCCAATGTAGAACAACGTAATTATTGCCATCAGAGAAAGGAATGACTAATAAGGAGCTTCAGAGAGTATTTCATTCATCCTTTGCTCTGTGGCTTCAAAGACAACTTTAAAAGGCATAATTAAGCAGCTCAAGTATTCAAACTGCCTTGGCTCTTTTAGTAAATTTCCTTCCAATATCGAGACATAAAGTGGACAATAACTTCCCAGCATGCCAACATCTCCACCCTTAATGAGCTAATGGAGCTGACATCTGTCTGCTCTCACATTTTGCTCTTGCTGTGCATTCCTACCTGTTGTTCAATTTTTTTTCCATTCGAATGATATTGCCCAGAGTGTGGGTAACTGCTCTGTGCCCATCTCACTCCAGTGTTTCTTTGCAGAGCAGCTCTCACATGTACAGCAGAATGCTATCATTTTAATGACTGTCTCCACACAAGAGCATGGTGTCCTGCCCCTTTCCATCTCCCTACTGTCAGCACCATCAATCCACACCAAGGATATTGCCTGGCTCTACCTGCTGTGCTGGTGGGCACATGGAGAAGTGCTTCTCCTGCTCTCTCATTCTATGGCTTGCAGCATCCCCACCACTATTAGTGGGGAAAATGAATGGTCAGAGCATCACAGCATCCCTGTATCTTCTCACAAATTTGTCCTTGCAGGAAACTGCAGTATTAATGCTATTTTTTTTTTTATAGCCAGGCATAAACCTAAGGCACAGCCACACCACTAACTCTCACTGGATTCAGTGTTTTCTAGTATTCTGCATGTCTGTTGAAGCAGTTCTGTCTGCTTTAGGCTGCCTTTTCAGCAAAATGCCTAAAGAAAAAAATGAGTTACTCCTCTTAAAAAATTTTGAAATGGTCAAATTTGCCCACAGATGCTTGTCTGATCTGTTTGGGTTGAAGTCCATTTCCAAACAGCAAAGCCAATGGCTGGAATTTCTGTACTCCTGCATATATCGAATGAGGCCGTCAAAATTAATGGAGGAATACCAAGGTAGAAGAGGGATAATGAATTTGATTAGTTTTATTACTTCCCCGCTATTATTGAGGAGAGTCTGTATTGAGGAGACCATTTTCAAGCACATAAGAGAACAGCAAATGTAACAATGAATATGGTGTGAGCCTAACAAGCTTCTTGAATGATTAACTACACATCGTCTGTCCCACACTGGAGACCAATTAGCAAAGGCAGACATTTTCATGCAGGGCAATCAGACCTCGGCCAGACATTGTGATCTGATTTTCAAATGGGAGCTTTCTGAGCTGCCCAGAAGTAAAGCTCAAATCCGTACCAACAAAAATGCTGCTTACAAACAACAACACAAAGCTTTGCTGTTCTTAGTGGTCTGTTATTGCCTGGCTATGATGCAATGGATCTCCAACTGTGAATTTTGTTGGAAATTAATATAATATTTTTGACTCATTAACATTTATTAAAACACTTTGTTTCTTTGTTATGTTAAAATCACCTGTACCAATTACTTAGTTCACTACAGTCTGTATGGGAACTGTTGAGTCATGGCCTGAATCACTGATTGATCACCTGAGGCAAGGACTGAGTCAGCCATGGGAGCACAGGTGAAGGCAATTCAGCTGTGTGACTGGAAGGGTCCTAGATCCCATTTAAGGGCCGACTGCCACTGGGGAAGGAGCTCTTTCTGGAGATCCCTCCTTTTGGTGTTTTCTACTGTGAGCCTAGGACATGGGTGAGCATTTCATTTTTGATTGTCTTTTTCCATCGTGATAATCTTTTTAACTACAAACCTGTAGAATACCGTCCTGACCGTGCCACTCTTCTAACTGTAATTTCTTAATTGTACATAGTCAAATTCTATTTCTGACTTTATGATGTAACTGCTAGAAAATAGATGGCAATTTGCAAAGGCCTATGAGTGTCTCTCATTTTCACTTGATTCTGTCATTGTTATGATTGATTTGTAGGTGAGAGAAGGAATGTTGCTTAGATTAGGGCTGGACCTGCAGCTGATTAAAAAATGACAATAGTAATTAAAAAAAAAACAACTGATAATATTGGTGAACAGAAAAAGAACGTCTGTTCATGAATCACTGTATGAAGAGGTGCATAGAACCAGGCATTAAGAATGGCAGAAAATTCAAGTATTTGTGCTCTTGGCTATACATATTTATGCCTATGTGTATGATATACAAAGTGTATAAATTATAATGTATATTTTATGTATAGAACTTACATATATAACTCTAAATTAACAAAGAAACGTTAATTTTCTGTAGGTCTAACGTTCTGATTGTTAGGAAAAATGCACACAAAGGCAATGCCATTGTTGTCCAGGAGAGGGCAGTCACAGATACCAGCAGGGTTCGGAGGCATTAGTAGTAACTGCATACACAGCGAAAGGCGTCGTCCAAAAACTGAGCGTCACTCACGTTTTTATGGCCTTTCTGATGCTAGTGCTGCTTCGACTGACTTCAAACCTTATCAGCCATCGGGCTGGGATCAGAAATCTCCCTAATGCTCCAGCCAAAGCTTTTACAGCCTCCTAAACCGGCCTCATTGGGCAGATGGGAGATATGGGAGCACTAAGAAAGCAGAATGTAAGTGCACGAGGGTGAGTGGTAGGCAGACATCTCCCATAGCTCATGTGGGTGCTGACAGGAGGGTGTCAGTAGTCCGGCAGCACTGAATCACCGAGAATCCAGTCGGAAAGGTGCTGTTAGTCTCTGTTGTTATGCTAATAGCAGGTGGAAGGCGACACAAATATTAATTGCAAACCTGTTTAGCCGCGCTGCTTTGAGCCAAGCAGGCACTATAATGAAGCTGAGAAGCTTTGTGTTTTATTTTAATTAACTCAACAAGAAAGGCAATTTAAATGAAATGTTTTCTGTTGTGTTCTCCAGTGCTAATCAGCAGCTCATTATCTTCAATCACATCGGCATTGCTTTTTTTTCTTTCTCAGATAGGGAGGCACAGCACAAACAAGTGGTGGCACATGCTGGAGGTTATGTGAGTGCAGCGATGTGAGATTAGAGAGGAGAGGAACCCGATGGCCATATGGAGAGAGATTTGGGAGAGCTGAGGCCTCCCTGCTGACATCCATCAGAAGAGCAGATCCTTCTACTGGCACTGGTGGTGAGGATATCCTCCAGGATGGACAAATGTGGATGCAGGAGGCATCCAATGGGGCCATGTGCAATACTGATGCTTGTCTCCTTTATGTATTGTTCATCACTAATCCAACAACCTGTGACACCTCACCATCTGTGTTAGTGCAGGTTTGGGAAATAATTTTGGAAACATCGGGTATCCATAGGAGTCTATGAATTTCAAGATTTAATATGTCACCTTTTTCTTGTGTATTGCCAGTTCTGCAGCATTCAATGTCAATAAATTCAATTATGCTTTTCATATAAGGACTATTTATAAAAGTAGAGGTATAGGAATGAGACAGTATTTTGCAGAATTGTGAGAGAGGTGTAGGTAACGGATGACAAACTGGAGATAAATTATCCAAAGGAATGAAATCTTTGCTTGGAAGATTAAAAAAAAAAAAAAAACCACCAAATTAAATCCAGATGTAATCTAGAAGAGCCAAACAAAACCCCAGATTTGGGTTTTATTAAACCACATCCAACTAACTAAACTTGCAGAACCTCCCCGCATCTGACTTATCAGTAATCCCAATAAAGAATAAGAAGAACTAGAAGTGTTAGTTTTTGTCACATTCCAGAAGAAATAATTCAATGCTGAGCAAATGCAGCCAAATAAAAAACCAACAACACCAAACTCTACTTCTGGATATTCAAAGTGCTGAGGAGACTGTACAAGACCAAGCTGTGAGTGTTGACCCTTAGGCTATTAGCCTAAAATCTGTAATCTGCTGTCTAAAAGTCCTTGGGATCCTGTGGTTCATTGCACTCTGGTTCTTCCTGGGGTTAATTTCTGTGCAGCTCCATCCTGCTATGGGTCGATTTGCCTTGGGATAAGTTCAGCACATGCTACTTGTTACATCAAACAGACCTTGCATGAAGGTTAGCATTTTTTTTTTGTCATTATTTTTTCCTTTGTATTGGTTAGAAAAAATATAGTCCCCCCCAACATTTATTATGTGAGCACAACTACTTTATCACTCCTCATGTTTTCAGAAAGCCACAGTAACCTTTTCCTGAAGATGGAGGTAGATGACCACCCAAAATATTCACCAGGGATGCTGAGGAGCAGCTGAATGTTTTGGAGCACCAGCCACAACTAGGGCACCTGTGTTTGGGTGTACATGTGTATTTCAGATTTCCTGGCCATAAATGTAGATACCACATAATGCTGAGGATCAAATTCGGTCCTGGCATAACTTCAGTGAAATCGGATCGTCTGCCTTTGGGTTGCTGGTGCTGTGTGGCATTTAATTTAGATCATATTTAGTCTGAATTAGTGCTTGCTTCACCTAGCAGGCAGGCTTTGCAAGTGGGTTTTCTCTTCACCTCACCTCATGTACGTCCTTGTGCATCTTCTTCATCTTTGAGAAACTGCTCTCTTTAGTCTTATTGTATCTAAGGGAAGTTTTCATCAGCAGAGAGAAGAATGTGGATTGCATCTCTGCAAGGGAGCACCAAAAGAAAAATTCTGCCAAGAGAAACCATAATGGAGAGCACTGTTGATGTAGATAAAAAGTCTTCCCTCAGGACAGCTTGTCACATGAAGCCTCTTGTGCCATTAATTACAGTTCCAAGATGCAGATGAAATATAGATGTGATAGAAGAGGTTTGCTTTGTAATGTGTTGCTGGATAATATTTTTAAAGAGACAACATTGTACCAAGTCTTCAGCTCATACGTAAAAGTCTTTCTTTTCTTGTTGTAAGAAAAGACTCCTGACATCTCAGTCCCACAGCACTGATGGGTACTGCTCTGGTTACATCTCCAAAAGCAGATTTTTCCAAAGGGTCCTGCAGGAAGGGCTGTAACACAGATGTAATTCTCACAGAAGTTCTTTCTTCCTCCTTGCCATCCTCATCAGACCTGTCTTAGCTGACATCTTCATTGCTGATATGCAGAAGGGAGTAAAATGCTAATGATAATAAAATAGGTTTGTACCTGCTGGTTAGGACATGAAAAGACAGCATAAAGGGAAGCAGCAAGATTAGAAACACAGGGAGAAAATGACACAATGAGATTTGCCTTGGGAAAAACACAACCAAATGTACTTGGTGACAACACAGCTTGGAAGAGGTGGTCAGCAGGGAAGGGATGGTGTGTACAACAGGAGCAAGGTGTGATGGTAGGTGGCATATCAGATGCGTGCTTGCAGTGTGACTGCAACCTAATGTAGGAAACCTGCTTTGGCAGAGGGGCTGTGCTCAAAGACCTCCAGAGGTCCCTTTCAAACCTTACAGTTCTGTGATTCTGTGGTATGCTTTCTGTGCCCACATCGCTTCCAGAACTGTGAAAACAATCCCAGATTAATTTGTGAGAGAATTACTATTCAAGTGGAAATCCATACAAACTAGAAAAGAATACTGGGAAGAATTTTACTTAACTCTGGTCGGTATTTTGTACTCCATATCAAAACTGTAATAAGACCTTGATGGAAGCACATGGAAGTACTAAATACAGAAGTAGCTGAGTGCTCGGTGGGGGCAGGAACACCAATAATACACAGAGCAAAAACAAGCATCATAAAGCAGCTCTGAACTAGGATGGATTACAAAGGGAAACTTGGCTATCTATGGCTTACAGAGGGAAACTGAGGCACAGAGAAATTTAATCTCTTGTTTAGTGTCAGCGAAGAAATCTCTGGCAGAGCCATGAACTAAACTTAGCCTGCTGGGTCTGCATTCCTGCCCCGAGCACCACTGAGTAATAAATAGCAGGGAGCAGGAAAATGGAAAGGAGCCATGAGAGGAGCTGAGTCTCTGCTCTGAGGTCTCTGGTGGCAGAGCAGGTTGGTGAAACAGCTGGGCAGCAGGGATTGCAGCAAGAGCTGTGTCTCCCCATCCTGAGCAGTGTGGAGGGCTAGCAATAGAAATGAGGAAGGTGAAGGTGAAATTTTTTTTTGTCCTTCCTTTGTGCCCCATCTTTCTGGTTGTGGCAACACCAGCTTGCCCCTTGGGTTATCCATCACAACCCCAGCACATCACGGTGGTCATCCACAACCCTGTCCCCCTGGCAGCCACCCATCTCAAACCCATGGCCCCATCACACATCCATGTGGGATTTAAGGTGCTGCGTGTGCTGCATGGCCATGCACGTGGGCTGATGGAAACCCCCTCACGCTAACAGCCTTTCTCTGGTGCTGCAGTCTTCAATCAGGCAAATCTCATCCCCATCCTGGATCTTGGAACCAGCCAGCAGGTGCAGGACTTATTACAGAAGGGACTGTGTGAGTCATGTTACTTGAGGAAACTGGGATGAAAAGGGACATTAAGCTGCAGGAAAGCACAATGCCAAGCTCTCTCCTCAGACAGGTGGGTATTCATCTTAGCTACTGAGGTGCCAGGGGCTCTCAGAGGAAGCAGGTGTTTGTGAATGCTGTGTCAGGAAGGTGTTTGGGGATGCTGTGCCCATGGGGAGACAGGAAAGCCATAACATTTGGGAACTGAGCAGCTGTTTCTGAATGCATGCATACTGAAAGGAAAACTGCTTGGGTTTCTCTTCCTTCCCTCTGAGGAAAAACTCCAAACAGAAATACGATTGCCTCACTGTCCTTTGCAAAACAAACAACTTGACATTTAACCATATATGTTGTACTAAGGGCCATGGTTTAGAGGGGAAATATGCTGGGTGTGCAGTTGGACTGGGTGATCTTGGAGGTCTTTTCCAATCTTGGTGATTCTATGATTCTGTGATTCAGAAGTGGTGTTTCCTTAGATGTGGGCTCTGCTGTGAGACAGATTGCTCTTGGGCCTCTGCTACTTTCCTAACTAAAAGATCAATGGTGGATTAAATTTCAGCTCTGCAGCCTTTGTATTTCTCTGATCTATTCCTTGCAAGTTTAATATCTTCTCATTAAGAAGATTTTGTAACTTTTAAGTGTAATTTTGTAATGAGATGCTGGGTGCTATGCACTGACAGCGTGCCCCAGGAACACCAGGATCCCTGAGCAGCTCATATCATTTCTGTAGATTAATAAAGCAATAGGTGAGGATTGGATCCAGGATATGGTAAGAAGAACAGCATGATGTTGTGCCTGGGATAAGGGCTCATGGACAGGCACAGCTTAGCTCTGCAAGGGGCAGCCCTGGGGCTATGAGACTGCCCAGGATGGAAGCTCTTGGCCTGGTTGGTATTAAAGCCCTGGGATTCCCCTGGCTGCCCTAGGCAGCAAGCAGTGATGCCTGTGTACAGAAATGAAAACAGGAGACAGCCAGTCCTAGAGCAGAGCTGGGACTGAGAAGGAAAGAGCAGCTTCATGCACCAAACTAGGAAATCACAAGGATTGTTGCCCCTACAATTTGAAACATATTCTTCCTTGAGCTTCCAGGGCAGACTGTGGCATTTGCTTGTGCACTGACAAAAGCACTTTGCTGCAGCAGCATCGAGTATCTTGAAAAGAGTCACTGAAGTGCCTGCAGCCTTTCAGTGTGCATCTGGCCAGTCAGAGGCTGTGGTTGGCTAAGCAAGTGAAAGGAAACATTACCTGAAGCCCCTTTTCCAGCGGTCCTGCAGCAGTTGCTACTGACCAAATCCCTTAAGTGATCAGCCTGCTGGGCAAAAATATTTTTCCATTCACTGAGATTTCTAGTAAAAAGGAAAAAAAATTGAGATTCTCACATTTTTCATGAGCAATGAATGAAAAGATTTTTTTCCTTTTTTTTTTTTTTTTTTTTTTTTTGCATGTTGGCATCATTTTTGCGGTCTGACAGCCTGGTTCCATGAATTCCTTTGCTTGCCCCTCACCCACGATGAGTGACATTGGGAAAATCCCTTCCCTGGGACCCCTCCTTATGGTGGCAGCAGGAGCCTTGAGATGGCCCCTGCAGCTCATTCCAGCCCCTGTGTGACTCACAAAGGTCACCTAAGTGATAATAATCTGCTTTATTTGTTATTCTCATGGAGTCTTGTCCTCCTCCTAGAAATTGCCAACAAGGTCACTGCTTCCGTTAATTGTAGCTGTGTTTATTGTAAGGTGGAGGCATTCCCACATGACTACAAATGAAAGCTCCTCCCTGGTCATTCCTGCTGGCAGGCGCCCTTGACAAATGATTGCAAAGAAGCAAATGAAAGTGGATTGTAAAGTGCATCGTGTTGCATTCATAGATAACCTAATAAATTTCTCTGTTGTTCAGGTCTGATTCCATTAGCAATTCCTTAATTAATTCTGTTTCCTTGCCCAACAGGCCCACACCCAGTGCTGGAGAGAACAGTGCCTGGTGGAGCAGATGAGTGGAGAGATTGGCCAAAGATTATTGCTGCTCTCTAGTGCTCACTCTGCTGCTGGCTATTCCAGAAAACACAGGACAGAGGAACACCTATGGGGAGGAAATCCCAGACTATTTTTCACAGTACAAGGTTGCAAGAGAAGTAATTGTCAGCTGTGATTTTGGCCATGATTATGCAGCCCATAACCTGCTGCTTGTTCAATCCCATTCTAGGGGATGTATTTGCCAACAGCTGGAGTGTAGTTTGCTGCTACAAGCATGGGATGAAACTCAGACCTTTTGTTGACCCACTAAGGCTACCATTAACAGCGACAATTTTCATGGCATGTTTTCTGCTGGGCTGGTGAAATCTTCTAAGTTTGACACAACTCTAAGTAGGCAGAAATTCACAAAGTTAAGACTAGCAATTGGGAGGCAGTATTTTGAAGGTGGGAATGTCTTCAACTCTTGTAACCACTCTGTTAGAATTATAGAATCACTAACTTTGGAAAAGACCACTAAGATCACCTAGCCCATCCGTCAACTCATCCCCACCATGCTCACCAAACCACGTTCCTCAGTGCCACATCTACAAAGCTCTTGAAAATCTACAGGGATTGCGACTCCACCACTCCTCTGGGCAACGTGCAGCTCAGGGCTGGTTTCCATCAGGGCTGAAGGCAGGTGGGAGCACAATACCTTGATAGCTGTGTTATCAACCTGCAGGTGAAGTAGGGAGCTTCACTTCCCCCACTTCAGTGCTGCCAGGATGAGCCAATAACACAGAGTGCTGACACCTCACATCTCCTCATTGCTGAGCCAATATCCCTGATTGCTGCTGGCTGCAATTAGCCCCCAGAGCACTTACTGCACACAACTGATGTTGTGGCTTTTGCCTTCAGGAAGGATGATACTGCACCTCCTTAATTCCTCTTGGGATTTCCCAGCTCTGAAGCCCTTTGTCAGATAACCTTGGGTATACAGGCTGTTCGGTGAGGTTATTGATTCCTCTCATCCCTGCCTCCTTACTCAGCTAGGCTGATTTATAGCAATTCTGGTAGGAACCACTAAAAACCTGGCAGTTCTCATTAATTTGTGAATCTTTTAAAGACTTCCCTCATCACAGAGAACATCTGTTTGCCGTAGCGTTATTTTTGCAGCTGCCAAATCAGGTTTGCAAGACTCTCACCTTCTCTGTAAACCCAAACATGATACCATAATATTTACATTCAGAGCTCAACACTCCCTTTTCCACAAGATCTATGCAGAGTGAATACAGCCACGCTCAGCTGTGCAAGCCTCAGTTCCACTGAAATAGCCCACAGTAATGCCACTAAATCCAGAGAAATCAAGATCAAACCTGATTGTAGAATTTCTCTTTTGCTTTTTATGTTCACCATGAAGCATTTCATTAACATCTGGAACATCAGCAGAGGGAAATCCCATTAGCACTAATTGCACTGTGCATGAATAGCTCCTACAAATCGATGGGAACACAAATTCTGCCTCGGTCCTCCAACTTTATCTTTCAGATGCAGCATTTATATTTCCTCGTGTAATTTCAATGGCCTTTTGTAACTAATCCTTCAGGAATGCAACTGCTTGTAAATCAGGTGAGACCAAAACACCACTGAGATTGAGACCATCCACTTATCTCTTCCTTAAGACAAATCTTCTTCCAAGTCTTTGATCTCCTTATTTTATTTACTGTATATCTGCACATTTGCACAAAGCGTTCTTGTTGTGAGCCAACAATTGCCTCTGCCAGGCTCACATTTCTTGGAGGAATTTCTCCCTCATTCTCTTTGAATGTGCAAAATTATTTTCGCTGCCGCTGGGCTGGTGTCAGCTGACACAGCTAATCTTCTAATCTTCTCTCTGGGGTGACATCAGAGGAGATGATGGAGACGTTTCCTTTCTTGAATACAAATCTCAGATTCAATAGTGGCTAATAAAAATCTTATTAATAAATTAAATTAAAGAAAAACAAACTAGATTAATATTAAGGACTTGCAGGTGCAGAATAATGATATATGTAGGGGGATATATATATAGGGGATGTATATTTCAGGGGGATGCTGTTATTCTTCTGCTTGCTGCCAGCTGTATCTTGCTTTCATCCCTTACTTTCTCTTCCCTGGATACACTGCATGAGACTGTGTCAGTGCATCCACTTCTCTTGCAATGACATTATTCCATGCCCCATCTGTCATGTTGAAATGCAAAAAGGATGTGTTAGAAAACAATAATGAAATGAAATCCCAATTATTGGAACTTACTTTCTTATCTATCACTGTTACACGTGCAGGTGGAGCTCTGCAAGCATCCCATTGCCTGGAGGCCAGCCTGTAGGACTGCCCTTAGGGCTGTTTGATGTCATCCACTGACACCATTGTGCTGCTATCTGCCTGCATCACTCTCTGCATCCCCCCCACCTCTTCCCCACTCTCTCACAGCTACTGCTGGTACCCAGCAGGCAGAGATCTTTACACACAGCTGGGAGAGATCCAAAGGAATTTGCATAAATTAGAAGCAAGAACTACATCTCAGCCATTCACCATTTAAACTGTATGGAAATTGCACTGATGCAAAATATAAATTCCTGCTGAACTGGGCAGGAAGATATTTGTTTTGGCCTCATGAAAAACTGCAGACTGAGTAACCAGTTCTGATCTGGTTAGCTGACATCACTCCTGCTCCCCACCGCTGTAACTACAGCTGCCTGCTGCATAGGTAGTGAAGCAGCCTAGCACCCAGCTGGGAATGAGTGGGTGAGACGTAAGAAGCAGATTTCCAGAGGCACTTATATGAGAAGCCCAATGGGATTTGCATACAGTCAATAAGTATACAGATGTTAGGCTCAGTAAGATTATTGTGGTAAGATAATCAGAAAAAATGAAAATGCTCACCAGTGTTGTAGGCTTGCAATAAACTCCACAAGGAACAATCTCCAGAGAGAGATCCTTCCTCAGTGGCAGTCAGTCCTTAAATGAGGTCTAGGAGAGCTGGAGCCAGGCTCCACCCCTTCCGGCCACACTGGTGAATTGCTTTCAGCTGTGCTCCGCGGCTGATTCAGGTGGTCAATCAGAGGTTCAGGCAGTGATCAACAGTTCCCACACAGATGTGTAAGCATCTGGGGTAGAAATTAGATCCTGCTATGTATCCTGCTCAGGTTGGATATCAGGGAAAGGCTCTGCCCCAGAGGCAGTGAGCATAGAACAGGCTGCCCAGAGCAGTGAGCACAGCCCTGGGCTGTCAGAGTTCAAGGAACGTTTGGACAGCACACTCAGACACAGGGTTTAGATTTGGGTGGTGCTGTGTGGAGACATGAGTTGGATTCGATGATCCTTGTGGGTCCCTTCGGACTTGGGATGTTTTATGTTTCTATGATACTCACTGAAGTGACATCCAATATTCATGACTGCGTGCTGCTCACTGTGCAGATCCAGCGTAAAGACAGTGTGGGCAGATGCTCTGCAATGTGCTGTGCCCTTTTGCTGGGACATGAGCTGGGCATCCCACACACCCTGCCTCTCTTCCTCCCTGAAGCATCGAGTGATGTGTCCTTCCACAGGAGACCAAGGGAGGCAAGGGCCAACCTTTTGTAGGCGATACTCCACTGCTTCCTTCCGCATATTAAATTTACCATTCCTCCCACAGCATTTATCATTGATCTGATGCAGAAGAGTGCATGCTAGGCAGCACTGTGGAGAGCAGGCAGATGCATGATCTGTTTTCTCTGTGCATTGAGGAACAAGCATCCTTTGTGCTCCTCATAAAGCCCAAGAGAGAGTGCTTACTGATGGATATTTATCATGTTAACACCCACTGTAATACCCTGTGCTTACTTCACACATTTTATTGTTTAGTGCAATTTTAAGCTTTCATATTTTGCAGAAAATCTAATTCATGGCCTGAACGAGTGATGGAGCACCTGGTCGGAAGACAGAGCCAATCCAGGGGAGCTCAGGTGCATGCAATGCAGCTGAGTGACCAGAAGGGGTGGAGCCAGGATCCACCTCTTCCCAGACCTCATTTAAGGGATGGCAGGAGAGGTAAGAGTGTTTTGCTGGAGATCTCTGTCTCCTTGAGGCTTTTTGAAGGTAAGCTGCTTTCCTTTATTTCTGTGCCTATAGCTGTTGCATTTGCGCAAATCCTCACTTGCTGCAGCCTTGGATCTTGCTACTCTGCTGTTGTTGTGCTTTCCTTTGTATTGCACCATGATAGAGACTAGGCTTATTCATAAATTCCCCAGACTTTCCTCTCTCAGACTTCAGTTTTCTAGGTTTGGTATCTTTCCAGACTCCTTTCAGCCTGAGAGACAGAGAAGCTTAAAAGAAATATTCATTTTTACTCTAAAAAAAGAGGAGAAAATAAGTCTTATATTCTCTGAAAAAATAATTCTGCAACCAAAATATCCAGGCATTAGAGGAAAAGTTTTAATTGAAAAAGTCCTTATTTAAGGTAACTGGTGATGAGTATCCCCATAAGAGCTAGAGTATGTTCAACTTCTGGCCCAATGGTTATTACTCTGTTTTAGTGTTTCGTGGAGCCCTCCTTGGGCTCAGCAGAAGTGGGATGCCAAGTTCTAATCATGGCTCTGGCCAACATTGCTATAGTAGTTGCAGATGCCCTTGTACCTTCCCTTGCCCTTTCTGCTGCCTTCTCTGCCCTTGCCCAGAAGGTGTTGAGCCAAAAGTCGAGTGAAGGGGGTGAGTGAGGCGCAGGTTTCTTCAGTCATTTGTGAGGATGAGTTTGAGCAGAGCCACAGGCTTGGGAGCTGGTGTGAATTCACTGCAGGAACCACTCCAGCACTGCTGGAGGACTCTGGCCAGCAGCAGAGGAGCACAAGCACACAGCTGGAAGAGATAACCTCAGAATGAGCCACAGCTGCTTGCTCTGGGTGCAGGATGGGATGACCAGCCTTTGAGCCTGTAAATACTCAGGCAGCTGTTTCACTTTATAACTGTGAGTGGGTCCAGGAACTTGTGGGGTTTGAAGTTCAATTGGTATATATGTTTCTCCAGAAATGGGAGTCTGTTTGTACAGAGCTTAGCTGGAAAAAGCCTCCATTGACTCAGAACAAAATTTTTTTGCACTGGAACTGTGTGAGGAGAAAAGGGCTCTCTGTTCTGGTGTAAGCCCTCTGCTCTTCCCTGATATGTACAGAGGATGAGAACAGATTCCTCCTTGACTCTGTATCTCCCAGATCAGAAGTAATTCCTTGAAGGTGGCAGAAGAATGGGGAGCATGTGAAGGGGAAGGATGGATACAATGCCCTGCTCTTCTTATATGGGGAGAAGGGCACAGGCTGTGGATGTGGTATTTTCTCTCTGGAGCTGACGCTCTGAAGAATATCTCTAGGCTGCTGCATGAACACACATGGAAACAATCTCTTCCAATGGTTGTTTGTGGCAGAGGGATGACTGCAGACTTCATGCCAGCAAAACTGCACCAGCCATCGCACATAGTGCTGGACAGAGAGCACCAGGAGCCTCTTGGCAGACCCTGTGTAGGGAAAGTGAGGCATCATTTTGGGGATATTCGCAACTCTTTCAGCTTCTGGGTTGCTGCCTGCTATCCTAGACTCAAGCTACCTATGGCTAACTGTGCTGCTGAGTATTCAGAGGAAAGAACCTGAAGGAAACCAGCCCAGCTCTATCAGAGATGCTGAGCATTTACTTAGTACACTTCATGTACGTGAAGCCTTTTTTTTTCTTTGGTAGCACTTTGAAATGAGATGTCTCCTAGGCTCCAGCAACAAATTGCTCAGGTGGCTGTGCCATGGGCTCTGAGAGCACCTTCCAGTGCACCCCAAAGGGCTCTGATCCCCTTCAGCAGTCATCTCCAGCTGTGCACCCCACATGCAAACATTTGCGATACAGTATTAAGTAACATAGGGTGTAGTTTACATGGATCCTCACTACTGACTGGACATGGCTGAAAAATCTAGGAATTTTATATAGAGCAAATTCCTTGGAAACATTCCTGAAGACTAAGAAGTCAAGCTTTAAAGGAAGCCATGAAATGCTTCATTAAAGCTGTGTATTTTAAGTGAGCAGTGGTCACGAAAAGTAACAGAACATTCTACCCCCAGCGCATTGCCACTGCGAAATGCACGCTGTGGGACAGCAGTGTCACAAGTGCTGCTTCCCAGACTCTGAAGTATAAACCAAGCAGGTTTATTCCTGGCCCCGTATCCAGCTGTGCTACTCCAGCTCTGCCCTGTCCCAGCTCTGACCCATGGCTGTGCCTGCAGTGCTGCTCCCGCACAGCCTCAGTCCTGTCCTCCGGCACGAATCTGCGGCTCAGCTCTTAAAAGCTGTTTCATAAATATTCCATGGCCTTTCAGCCCGGGTAATGTGCCTCTGTGACATTAAAGAGGAAACTCCGTGAAGGGGAGGGATGACAACAAATTTATCCACCAATAGCACACTCTTTTGGCACAAAAGCACATTCTTATCTTTACATCCCATAATGAGAAGGCAGAGACGGGACTGTTGCTGCAGCTCTCTGGGTGGGTAGCCGTACCGTGGAAGAGCTGGGTGGCTGTAAATCGTGAGATATTTTCCACCCCCGCCTCCTCCAGGAGAAAGACCCGCGCTGCTGTTTGCTTGCCGTGTTTTCCCAAGCCCCTGGCGAGGAGAGCTTCTCGCACGATGTCTGACTGCGAGGGACTGCCTGTGGGTAAGAGCCAGATTTATATTTACTGCAGCGTCCCGCCGGCTGGCTCGTGGTCTCGGGTTGCAGAGCCCCACGCCAGCCCTTTGCTGCCGGGCAAGGAGAAGCTCTGGTGCAGGGCTCGGGCACTGCCAAAAGGTGCGGGGTGAGGAAGAGGTTGGGCAGAGTGGTGAGGATTGCTGGTCCAAATGTCATCCTCGGGTGACGGTGTGGGCACAAGCCACCTCCAGCCCACATGGGAGCATCTGGGGACAGGTCCTGCAGGACGTGTCGTGGGGACGCGCTGATAAACCAGCACCAACGGCACGGGCAGATAAATGGAAGTGGTCTGTGTGCTGAGGGAAAATAGAAGTGTGCCTCGTTTTCAAAATAAGGGCCTGGTGTGTTACTGCCTATCTGTTACTGTACCTGGGGTTGTACATGTCAAAATTCTGTGAGTGAGAGCAGGTTGGAACAAAGTAGGCTTCTCAGCTGATTTTTTTTAACTTTGAGATGTCTTGTAAACACTCACTATGCTGCCGGCATGGCAGGAAACTCTTGTCATAATGCTAGTGCTGTGCTCTGCCAAGGCAGCTTAATAATAGAGACATGGGCTGTTGGAAATATCTTATGTTTTCTTTTTTTGTTCTTGTGCCGTGGAAAATGTTTATCTTTTCATGTATGTTGTATACATTTATATACATGCATATAGCACAGTACTGGTGCTTCACGTTACTTGTGGAGGCCGTGTGTCAGAAATTAGGTGGCTTAAACACAGAAGGTGGCTGTGACAGTGGTGTTGGTTTTCTTTGATTTTAGCTTCCATTTTGCACAAACAGTCCCAAGTCCAGAAATGCGCAACTGGAAAAGCATAAATTATGTATGCACTGCAGAGTGAGCTGCGCCATGCACAATCTCCTGTGTCCTCACACAGCTCCTGCCACTGTCTAAAGGCAAGAGGGAGGAGGATGGGTTTTCCTTGCTCATCTTCTCAAGGGGCTGCTGTGTGCACCAGCAAGGCTTCCTTTCATTGGTACAGCTAGCTCTGAATTAGGGCCTAGCCTATTTGCTTGTGAAGCACATTGACTTGTGGGTGGGATATTTCACCCATCACAGTGACAATATTTGGCATCTGATATTAATGATGAAACTGATATTGAGCACGTAAAGCATGCAGTGTGTAGGATGTCTCAGTTACCTTTGCCAATGGGGGCCCAGGAGGTCGCCTTCAGGAAAGTGCTGGTAGATGCAGGAGCAGCTTGCTGTGGAGACAAAGCCAGCAGGGATGTGAAATGTGGATGCAGCTCAGAAGGGTCCTGATACAGTAGGGGAAATATTTGGTTTGTTTCTCCTTTCTCCCAGCCATCCTCCTAGCCCCATGGCTCATTCAGCACTAGAGGCAGGCTGGTGGCCCTTCTTGTTCCTTAGGAGCAGAGGTGATAACCTAAAGTTGCCCCAGGGGAGATTAAGCTTGGGTAATGAGTGGTAATGCACTGGCACAGGCTGCCCAGAGAGGTGTGGCAGTCACATTCCTCCAGGTGTTCAAGAGCTGTGTAGATCCGGTGCTGAAGGACGTGGCTAGTGGGCATGGTGAGATGGGTTTGGGGTGGAGTAGATGATCTTAGTGGTGCTTTCCAACCCTAATGATTCTGTGGTTCTATGATTCTGCAAGGTTTGTGAGTCCTCTAGCTCCTGGCAACTGGCTCTTCCCATCCACGTACTCTGAAATCAAGAAATTCCCTTTGCAGTCATCTCTCCTTTACAAGCTATTTCAGAGTTTAAAACTTTGGCAGTAGGAAATCCATAAAAAGTGTTGCAAGAAAATCAGCAATAAACTTTCTAAAATAATGTTAGCATTCAGCCATACAGAAACGCCACTTTGCTGAATCTAATGATCATAGTAAAACTGGTGGTGTACTTCTAAAACCTTTATTTCTGAATTTGGCCAGGCAACACAGCTGCAAGGAGTTGTTGTAGTGGCAAATGTAATGAGCACTGCAATGTGGCTGGGATCTCGAGGCCTGTTTACAACAACCTGGACAGCTACATGCGAGCGAGTGTGCATATGCACGCAACTATAAATAAGTTTAGCCAAAGCACGGTATTAGTGTCAAGTCTAAGACTGCCTTGCCAGCCCCTCTGCAAAGGGTATGCCTAACGAACAGCCTCGAGAACTGGAGGTTGTAGTTACAGTAAATACATGCCAGGATTTTTACAGTGCTGTCAGCCTACACAGGAATGTAGTAAGAACAGCTGCGTAATTGCTCCCTCTGGGTTGCTGTCTGAGGGAACTCTCAATACAATCTTTGAATTAAAATCTTTCAAAATCCTTGAATTAAATAGCTGGATATGAATGTCTCAATATTCATACCAATAATTATTCAATGAGAAGCTTTACTCTATACGAATACCCCACTTCTAGACCGTGAGTGATAATGCAGTTTTCAGGGTGAAGGCAGTGGGGTTTTCAATCCCTGGTTTACGTTTGATTGCAGCACTGATTTGGAATGGAAACTGAACCTTTGATTAAAACAATCTTCTGAATGTAGCACAGGAGACATAAAATCCTAGCTGTCAGATTTCAGGTTAAATGTAAGCAAGGGAGTCATTTTGGACTGAATTCCTACCAAAAAAGGCATTTGTGAGTGTTACTATCAAAGTGATCTATTGGTGAGCAGAAACCTAAAACTTACACTATCAGTTTCCTGTTGTAACATGGGTAGGTAAAGCAGAAGGAAACATCAGCCACCTCAGGACAATGGCACTCCTATTTCTATCTCATTACTGATTATTGACATTCTGATGCCGTCCATTAGCACTAGGTACATAGATTTTTCTGCCATTCCTACACACAGATAAAAGAAAAGAACATCAATTATTTAAGTGCTTCCCCTCATGTGCATTATTTCCCTCTTGTAAGGAGCTGCAGCTCGATCTCTGTGTGACTGAAGAGCTTTTCATGCACCCAGCATTTTGATTAGGAATATATGAGTCACGAAGGTTCTGGTTCTTAACACGATCCTTTTGACTTCAGAAAAACCTCTGAAGTCACGCAAAGGTTCTTAAAGTGCCTCTTCCTCTATTTGCCCCTCTAGGCTGTGTCAGCCACAGACCGTTTCTAAGTGGTGTGGCTGAATTTTTGTGGATAACATCACTGCTACAGAAACACGAGGTATTCAGCCCCGAGAGATGAAGAGTCTGTTGCTGGAGAGGGGGTGGCTCTTAGATTACCAGGGATCCCTTATGTACATACTTTCTCTGTTATACCCAAAAACAGGGCAGAAAAGCAAAGAAGCAGAACTGAGTCAGCTTGTTCTGTGGCAGGTGGCATGAAAATCTGACTGAATTCCCTTCAAATTCCTCCTAAACTTTTGCTGGCTTCGTGTCAATAGAGGAAGAAGTAAGACCTTTCAACTGAAGCGTGTTCCTGTCTCTTTAGCTAAATATTTCCTTTCAAAGCTAAAATTACATGTTTCAAACATGCTTTTAAGAGAGACTGAAGCCAATTTGCTAAAATTGCTGTTTGCAGAATCAGGATATCCCTAAGCCCTGCAGGAATGTAGGTTTCCTGAGCCTCAGGCCCATTCTGCAGTGTCATGGCGAGCTCGCTGAGCTCAGCAGTGTGCCTGCTCTGCTCTATCCCTGCACAGCCTCTGGGAATTGCTCTCTGCAAGTGAGGCATTTTGAGACAGCCCCATGATCCCAAATGTCAAATGCAACAAGGATTGGTCAGGAGTTATCCTACTTGGGCGGCATCCCCTGTTTCATGGCCTACTGAAGCCCAATCCCTGCGTGCAGCTGCTCCCTGCCAAGCTGGGCTGGCAATGTGCAAACGATTTCAAAGCAGTGAGGCTGCAGTGACCCAGCTGCAGTTCCTCATCCGTATTCTCAGATCTTTTGTTGGGGAAAGAGATAGAAAGAAAAAGTGCTTTTTGGTTTGGGAGCAACCTGAGGACTCCCAAGCCTGTGCAGTAATTCTGATGCCCTGTGAAAAGGAGGGGGTCAAAGGGCTGACAGCAGCTCCATTTCACTTGTGTGAAGTGCCACAGACCACAGATCTGACTCTTTGTTGTTAAAACCAAAGAGAAGAGTAGTCTGCTCTCTGCTGCAGCCAAGTTTGCTCTCAATGTGGGCTTGGCTCAGCTCCAGCACAGCACACAGCTGTACAGAGCTATGCAGCTCGGCTCCTCATGCATCCCTATTTAAATGTGGTGGGTGAGATCTCCACAGCATGTGTGCTGTGCATTTTTGGGCTCCAGGCAGAAGGTATTGCAGCTAGTAGAGACATTAACACTATTTTCAGAAGTCTAGGTTTGTGGAAATAATATCTGGAAGAGCAAGTGAGGTTTTCCTATCCCTTCCCATCTGTTTTCTGAGGAGGGTGGTGCTGAAGAAGGAGGCTATACGGTGCTTCTTGACAGTCCTAGCCTGTGACGTTTACAGGAACTGAAGACACACAAAAACCAAAGGATATGTTTTTCTCTACCTCCCCACAATGTCCCACAACATCTGCAGCATTTGCAGCATAGTCTGTGCTAAGCCATTGGTATTTAGGAGCCATAACTGCCTTTAATGCTTCTTGCTGTCTGGGACCTTCCCTTGCTGCAGAGCTGTTTTGTGGGCATTAATTTAGAGGGTGGGACACATTTCCCTCTTGCAATTCGGGCTCCAAACAAAATGCCATTTTACCCCTGCACTGACTCAGTGAGTTCCTAGTCTCTCATTTACCTCTTTAGTCACCTCTGTCCCCTGTCATTTCTTTCTTTGCTGTCTATGATCAGTTCTCTCACTACCCACTGATTGTTCCCACAGTTAAATTAGCAGAATTCAAGATTCCCTTAAATCCTTCAGCTGAAACTTATCTAAAAGAATGATGAGGTCCCCCAGATTCCTTGCTTTTGTGAAATGGGAGAGAAATGCTGGGAGAGAGGAATAGGCTCCTGATGCTTGCCAGGCACTGGTTGGGGACCTGCTGATGGAGCCCAGGTTCATTTCCTTGCAGGAGTTCTGGACTCCTGTGCTGTGTGGGAAGAGCTCTCGTTACTAGTGCTTTGTCCCAGCATGATTGCTGAGGGAGATGTATTTGTACTTCATTCCAACTCACTCGATGTTTCATACTTCTCCCACTGAAACATTCCCAAATATGACTTAGCATAAGTCACCACCATGTGTGTGGTATTAATCAGAGTTTATATATGAGGCACTGAGGCTTAGCAAGATTAAACCAAAACTAGTTCTGTCTGATACGTGTCCATAACTCAAGATGCTGAGCCACAGCATAATACTGCATATATTCAGTCCTCATTTGCAGCTGTGAGAGCTGGGCATGTCTGTAAATCATGCCCGTGGTCCCTGGTCCAGTACCAGGAGATAAGGAAGACTCTGCTGTGACCACTTGAGAAAACCTTGGTTTCTGTAGCTGTTCTGTGAGGCAATGTTTCTCCCTTCCAGAGGAACTCTGTGGTGAGAGGCAGATGCAATCCAGTTCCTGGCAATTCTTTTCAATCTGATCTAGCCTGAAATTGTCCTTGATTGTCCTTGAATTGCATCCTTCAGTATCTCCAACAGGTGAAGCTGTGATCTTACAATAAACAGCTTTCTGGGATCAAATTAGTCATAAAATATAAAAACTTCTATCACCTCATAACTAAGCCTGTAGTAATAAATATACTTTCTCAATTTGTGATAGTAGTAACTTGGTGCTTTACTAACTGTACTGATCTCCACCACTCACACACCAGAGGCTGAAGCATAAGCAGTTTGTCCCTGGGACACCAACCTTGTCATTTTCTGCAGCTCCTGTTCCCCATAACCAAGTCAGTCCTCTTGCTACAAGAGTCAGCTGCCCCTTTCACACACATCTGACGTAGGCATGAAATTGCAATGTGTTTGTACTGCAGGCATATGGATCCCATCTGGAAAGGGTTTTGAGAAGGAAATGATTATTTCCTGCATCTATCATAAATTCCAAGTGGTATATTTAGGTATAGCTGTTTGAAAACAGACAGTACATTGATGAAATTGAAGCAATTTCACTGGGAAATTTCACTTAAAATGTATGATTCATTGTAGTGCTGCCAAGCCTTTGATGTTTCTCATGAGCCTTAAGTTCTGTTATTTTTTTTTTTCCTGAAGTCAGGTTTCTTGGGTCATGAGCTTTTGAGGGTCGGCAGGATGTCTATCTACCATCCATTCTCACCCATTCAGTGACAAATAGGATGTCTTCTGTCACTGGAGTGGGTTTTTTTTTTTATAAATATTTTGTTCTGTTTTTTAAACATCTAAGTCATAGGGAAAAGCATCACATGGAAAAGAGTCAGAGAATGTGCATTATCTGGAACAGGTATGGCAGTCTGAGGCATGCAGTGCTTGCATGTGTAGCCCAGAGAATAATATTTCTCTAACAAAAACTGCCTTTTTAGACACTTTTTGTTTGGAGTCATTTAATGAAAAAATTGAAAGTACCTAGGGAAAGCATTCAACCTGCTCTCAGCTTTTCACTAGAAGAGCAGTTGTTTTCTCAGCAAACTCCTCTCTGCAATTACTTGGTTTCTTTAGACTTTTGGGGAGCCTCCTTGCACATAAAGTAGCTGAACAGTTCTTTTTCTCTACTTTCCTACTTCCTGCTCATTCTGGTGGTTTCTCCCATATACCCAGTAAGGATACTACCACTGGAATGTGACTGATGACACTTTTTGGTTAAGGTGTGATGAGTCCCCCCTCTATGAGAGCCTCATTGCTCAGGTCCCTTGAAGCTAAACATCTCATTTTGTCCAAGGGATAGATGTAAGCTCAGAAATAGCCAGTTTTCATGTGTTAGTTTTACTTCCTCACTCAAAAATGTGTCTCAAAGTTGAGTGCACAATTAGTGTTCGATTCTTTTCCCTAATGAAGTTCAGCAGCTGGGCTGCTCTAGGTAAGTGCCAAATCTTTAAAGATTTCCTTGTTCTGAGGCAATTGCTCAATTGATGATCTGACTTGTGGAATTAAGCCTTATGCAGGGACAGAGGAGAACTGGAAGCAACAGAACAAATTAATGAGTCGATCTGAAGATCCACCCCAGAGCAGCCCAACCCATCCAGGCAGATGGTTTTGGTTTTTTTTTTTTTTTTTTTGGGTGTGATTCAGAGTGTGTGTTTTCTTGGGAATGAATCTGACTGGCATTTGGGGTTGTTTGAAGCAAGAAGCCAGCAAATGGAGACCAGGTTCTCTTGCTGCTACTCACTGCAGAGCTTTGCACAGGCCAACGCATGCCTGGTACACCTCTACAGATTGTTCTTGTTCCTCTTGGAGCAGTTGCTCCTTGCTTCGGCTGAACTCTAGATCTTGTCTCTACGGTTAACATGAGACCACGGAGATTTTCACATCCATCCATTTCTGTATGTTGGTCAGGTATCAAAATGAAAAATTGTCAGGATGAATAATGCTTCTCTGAGCTGGGTTGACAGCCCTCTGCTTGGAGCTGGAGGCTAACTGCTAGTTCTTACTTATGCTTCCATCATTTTCCAAAAGCCATTTAGCGGAACTGAGATATTTCCTAGACAATTTCCTTCTCTAAATTCTCTGGATACTGGTGAATCTTGGCTGCCTTCCCTGAATTTTATACTAAGTTTAGATGTGGGGAGGAGAGATTTCTTCCGTGGACCTTCATTTTGTGGGTTACCCATTGACTGCTGTGGGCACAATGTGATCTAAAAATCCCATTTACTGCACAGCTGAGAGGACTGGGAATAAAAAAACTCATTTCTTCCTGGTACTTCCTGAAACATTACGTGTTCTTGGTGGAAATACAACAAAAATTCAGTGACGGTATTACACATCTCCAGAAGCAAATTTCCTTTGTGTTTTTACCTCCCAAAATGTATCATGCAATGAAATTGCCCAGGAATTATGGACACCAAGAGCTACCTGAGTAGTACTTTAGGCAGATGCTACCAGGGGCTAAGCCTGTGCCTGCAAGGACACTGCTGTTAGTTTCCAAAGAATTAGGGCCTTTTTTTTTCTTATATATTAACTTGGCCAGATAATAGTGTCCCAAAATTTTCTACCTTCAGCTGCACTTGCAGTTCACAAGAGTGTCCCTGCTGAGGTGTGTTGCTCATTAGGGACTCTCAGACTGAGATCTCTCTGGCCCTTCCTTGTGGTCCTTCCATCCATGAATATCTGCTGCTGCCTTCCTTGCCTCATCCAGCAGCAAGTCTTGGAAAGCACCTTTGTTTTTAACCAGATTCGGGGTAGGGATATACCAGTCATTAGAATTTACAGGAGCAAAGTGTTTGTGACCGCGCCTTCATGAAGTAGGCATGTAAAGGTCATTTTCTGCTTGAAGAAGAGATCAGGAGAAATTTCTTAGTGCTTTTTTGAGGAAAATATCATCTTCTATTTTCACATCTTTAATAAAAACTGGTTTCTGTAATTCTTTTGCAATAAAGACAGAATTCTACCAAGTATCTGGTGATGGCCCAAACCACAATAGTGAAATATAAGCCACTTACTTATGTCTCTGAAGGGAATTACAGCCTTTAGCAGGGTTCATTTGAGGCATACTACTTAAGGTAATAGGGCAGGACAATCTCATTAAGACTTATTTCCACCCCATTTAAACATGGATTCAGAAGTACAGCTACAGCTGCACTGCTTATAGAAGAGATTAGAGAGGTGAACAGAAAAAAAAAGTCCATCACTCAATCTGCTGGGTCGTAAGAATGCAGTATACAGCAAACACAGATTTCCATCAGACACAGAAACTGAGGAAATCAGAATGAACTTTTGTCCTTGTTACGTTGCATGTAATTTTTCCCCCCTGCTGGTTTTAAGAGATATTGCATCACTCTGGGAAGGGGAGGGGGGCAAAGCAATGGCCTCTGTTCTTCCCTGCATTCACTTGAGTTGTTTCAGAGACAGATTTTTTTCATACTCATTTGGGAAATGCACGGCTAAGAAAAAGTAAATTTTCAAACATTTAGGTTTGTGTGGTAAATTCCCTAAGTAGTCTGAGATGTTTTCAAAGCTTCTAGAGCATTGTGTTTGTCCTTCCCCCTGATAATGATATGTGGAGACAGTAATCCCTCTAAGTGCTGCTGCTTGTTTCTGTTGGAGTGATTGCGGTTTATTCTGAAGAATTTATTTTCTCCAGTTCTACATTATAAAAGAAGCTGAAGACCTTTCCACCCCGGATTGGAGGAGAGTTTGCTAGATAGCACAGGACAGCAAATGCAGCAACCCACTAAATTAACAGTCGTGTCTTTTTTATGAGTGGCAATGGATACACTTGGATGCTTCAAATACTAGAGCAAGGCTACACCTACCAGAAAAAACCTGTGGTGACTATGGCTTGGAGATCCTGGCTTTTGGGATCAGGTACCCTGTCACACACAGCCCTGCTCCAGCTCTTCTTACAGCAGGCAGCAGTGAGGCCCCTCTGGGGCTCAGCCTGCTGGGAAGGTGAGCTGCAGGGTGCACCGAGGGGTGCAATGAGAGAGAAAAGATGAACAGCAGAGGACAGGTCTGCAGCCTGTTCTTACGGTGTTTCTGAATGGCAATGTATATAAGCCAGTCAGTATATGAAGAGATATCTCCTCATTGCACTCTCACCCTTCTCAGATCTGGATCATGCTTTTTGATTTACTGAAACCACAGTGCTCCCAGAGGTAAAGGCATTCTGCCCCCTCCCACACTTCCTAGCAGAGGCTCAAATGGGAAGTAGATCCAGCACCGCTGCTCTGTATGTCTTCACTGGCAGTTGTTAATGCATAAACATGCACAATTGGCACTGCTGTGTAGGCCAACTAAAATCTGTGCGTTGGAGGAAAACCAAGGAATTGAGTAGAGAGAAAAATGGAGTTAGTGCTTCTAAGGACTGATCACCATAGTATCAAACCACTATTTACAAAACTTCTTTGTGGAGAATTTTCCATAAGCTCCTTCCTTCAGTTTCAGTTAAACTCAGCATAGCCACTGCCCTGGATTTAAACTTAGCTTTGAATGGCCTGTAATCTAAACATGGAAACATTTAAGTCGTGTGCTAAAACAAGAAAATGAAGTTGGGGATGAAGGTATATGGTGCAACCCAGGGCAGTGGGAGGCCCCTGAACTGGTTCTGTTGGAGTTGCATCCCTGACATTCTGCTGACATACCTTGATGCAAACACCAGAGATGCGTCCAGTGAGATACCTTCACACAAGCCCCAGAAATACAATCCCAGGATCCCAAAGCTTGGACAAGCAAGGACACAACAATGTGTCCCTGCTGTGTTGTTATAGCTGCATTTCCAGCTTTCACAGCGCATCCATGCCCCATCCTCCTTCCTAGGATGTCGGTGTGCTGCAGCCAAGAAGGAGCAGAGTAAAATCCCATCTGGTTTTGGTGACTGTTGTGTGAAATACAGATCAGACCATAATACAAAGGGTGAGGATTTAATTGGGTATCCAGGATTCTGCTCTAATCTAGAATTATTAAGGAAATTTATATATTTAAACACAGTGTTTAGCCTGACAGTGCCCTTTTGAAATGCTTTATATAAGCTCATTAGAAGCTTCTGTACGATCTCATATTTATTATAATTGGCAAATCTTAGTGGATCAGTCTCATTACGAGATATATTTTCTGTCCCGTTCCTCTTTTGTTCCTCCTGCCTGTCATAACCTAACCATAGCCACAATTAGATCCTTTCAGACATCAGCTTTTTGCTCTGATGGGCTCTGAAGAACAAATAAGAAAAAGAAAAGATACAGAAAATTAACCACTGAGAAATCAAGAGATTCTTAGAATAAGCGCCTCACCAGTGTCAGGGCTTGCAGCAGTGCCAGTGGCATTAATGGCACTAAGGCACTTAATTCCAATATGATTCAGAATCATTTGTAGTTATCAGCTTATTCCGAGTAAATCCTCTTCCTCCCAGCTCTTTTGTTTGCCATCCCTTGACAAGCCACACTGCATGTCAATTAACTTGTAAGGTATGTGAAGGAAGGATACATTTTCATTGGTATCTGAAGATTCATGCATGCAAATGCTACTGTAGAAATACTAACTATGAATAGTATTAATAGCTAATGAATCCAATCCTTTCTTTTATTATTATTTTTATTTATTTGAGACCTGGCTTTGATATAAAATATGCACAATGAAGGGGAAAGACCTATTTTTGAGATTGTTCCATTCAGCAACAGTCTAGCCCAGCTAGCCCCAGCCACAGTCTGAACCTCAGTTCTTGGCTGGAATTCAGCCTGAGGTCCTTGTTTGTAAGTGAAACAAGGGCTGCTAAAGCCCAAAGGGCTCTTGTGATTTCCAGAGGGAGCAGAGGTTTGGGTATCTGAGTCTCAAACCTCATAAGCACTGGGTTTCCTATGCACTGGCCAGTTCAAGACCCAGATGCCCAACTTTCTACTTGTGTGCACCCACAGACGCCTGGGTGCTGGCGGAATGGAGATTGCGGTTGTGTTTATCCTACCACAGCCTGAGAGGACCCAAATCCTCACGCAGTGGGGATCTGAACTTTCAGGTTATAAGGGGACATAGTGGCTAAGGGCAACTTTCCAGCATCCTACTGCCACTTG
This sequence comes from Chrysolophus pictus, assembly GCA_037305975.1. Lineage (NCBI taxonomy): Eukaryota > Metazoa > Chordata > Aves > Galliformes > Phasianidae > Chrysolophus > Chrysolophus pictus. The sequence continues at coordinate 48,599,218 of CM074580.1, forward strand.
CACGTGTGGTTTGGTCACCTGTCTCCTTCTTTCTGTTAAAAAGAATCAGGAGGCCAGTACAACTAGCAGCTGCCTCTGCTATGCTGCAGAAAACTGCGTCCTGCACTGCTTTGTCTAAAAGATATGAGCTAGGCACACTACTGCTTGAGTGGGCTCTGTGCTGGGATCTTGTGAGAAGACCGGTAGAGCAGCATTTAGGAAGCAGTGTAGAAATCGGTGCCGGCCCCTCAGCATCTTCCCTTTTCCCCAGCACTGTTGTGTGTCCATGCAGGGAGAGGCTTGGTCCTCTGCCAGGCTCCAGCCCTTCTCAGTGTGCCTGCATGGTCAACATCAGTGCTTCTGTCCTGTGTGCTCTCTGTGCTTGATAGCTGGAAAAAAACAGTTTGCTGTTATAGGGCTGCTATAGGTTTATTTGTTTATTTATTTATTCATTCTGGAAAGGGAGAAAATAATGGTGCCTATGAAGTTTGCTTATCGGCTTAACAACGGTATAATAATGCACCCAATCACTTTCATCTTTGTGAAGAACTACTGAAAAAAGTGCCAGGAATCAGACAATTTTCATTTACTGTAAACATTAAAATTGTCACACGAGGTTCAGAAATCAGGGCTTAGAGAGTTCATCTTGGGGACCTGAGAAATAAAGTTACCTGTCTATTAAGGGCCCATTCTGCAGCATTTAACAGTTTAGGTTTAATGGTCCAATGCATTGACATTTTCTAGTTTTGTTCTTTCCTATTTGAGTTGCTGACCCCAACTGAGTTGCTTTTTGTTTTTTTTTCCTCGCGTATGTCCTTTCACCCTAATGCACTCCAGAGGGCAGCCTGCTGCCCAGGCGTGTGGAAATCATTCCCAGAGTGCTTCTTACAGACCCCAAGTGTCCACCCTGCTAGTCCCAAGCAGTGCTGTCTGCCACTGCCAGGAGCAGAAATCACCACTTGCTCGATGCACGGAGCTAGTTTGCTATCCTGTCTGAAAACATTCACCATGAGTCTGCCTCATTACACGTTCCAATTTTTTCCTGGATTTCAGTGAGCTTAGCTTAGATTTACTGTGTTAAGTTCTCATTCCTAAAACCTCAAGTTCTCATCTATTATTTTTCTTCTAAATTCTTTGATCCAAACATGCTTGTGTGTCTTAATCTTGTAGTGTCTGGCACAAATGTAATCTTTATGGCATGCGGTGATTGAACTGGAAAACAGGATTGATACCTACTTCCACTGCCTCTCCAGGAATGTATTTAGGATGCAGGCTGGAGATTAATGCCTTGGCTGATAGTAAGGAGCATTAGGAGCAGAAGAGAGATAGGGTCAGATTACATAAGAAGAGAAACACTTGATGTAGAATCCAGTGCTGTGAAGAAGAGAGCAGAGTATCTCGTGGGTGAACTCAGTGATGTCTCAAAGCTGTTCCCTCTTAGATGAAGCCAGCAACAACTTAAAAACTAAGGTCTGTGTTCCAGTTATGCTAGCTGTGATCTTGAACTAGTTGATCACAGAAAATATAGAAAGGGGGATAAATACTCTCTGTAACCCTGGCTGCCAAAGAAAACGCAAGAGAGATTATTTTCAGCTGCTTACTCATTCAGAGGGAGCAGCAGCACATAGCCTTGCTGTGATTTTTGGCTGCTGGGAGCCAGCAGTTTTTCTCTGTGAGCTTGGAAATGTGTACGTCCAACTCATGAGGGAAAACATGGATACATCAAAAGTTCCCTGATGTTGCCTTGTTAATGAGTTGTGTGCAGTCTGAGCATGTACAGTATGGTTTGTGAATGTTCTGTTGGAAAGCAAAGTGTTTGGGGAAACTTTTACAAATGAGAAAACAAATAGGCTGGCATCTCCTGTTTTGCTCCAATAAGCGTGCTCAGTATTGTGTGCAGATCTGCTACAGAAATCACAAGCCTTGTCAGAGGCAAGGGCATTTCATAACACAGACTGTGTCTGCAGAGGAAAGAAAGGAGGCTGCCAAATAATATTTATGAGTATATCAATAAAATACTGTTTTGCTACAAAGAAACAAAAAAGGCAAAGAATTTGACTACGTGGCTTGTCTGAACTGAGAAGACCAGCCATCCATTCTGTAACCAAAGGACTTCATTATCATTCCTCAGTCATTCGAGCAAACCCTAAAGACTTTCCAAAATGACCCTTAACCACAAAAATTAAAAACATTTTTATTCTATTAGTTACCACTGAGTCCTTCTTCTAAAGGGGAAAAGTATCTAACATGAGATCCTATTGGGGGCTATGGAAGGTGTTTCTAGTGTTGGTGCCACTGGTCTATCCCTGCTCCATGGCCTTAGCTTTTACTTTTGTACAAGAGAGGTGAAGGCTGCTGTCTGTTCTCTTGATACAGTACTGCTGCAGCCACCCAAGCTGCCCATTTCAGAGTCATAATGCCTCTCAACAAGACGAGTTATACATTCATAAATGGACACTGGCACTACCAGAAGCCCCAGTTTCATTTTCTCCCAATCCACGTGTAATGGAAATGCTAAATCATGGCCCAAATCAGTGATGGAGCACCTGGTGGGAAGGCAGGACCAGCCCAGGGGAGCCCAGATATATGCAGTGCACCTGAGTGATAAGAAGGGGTGGATCCTGTCTCCATTTAAGGATGTTTTGCTGGAGATCCCTGTCTACCTGAGGCCTTCTGGAGGTAAGAAGTTTCTTTCCTTTATTTCTGTGCCTATGGCTTTTGTGTTTGAGCAAATCCTCCCTTGCTGCAGTCTGGGAGCTTGCTGCTCAGCTCTCATTGCTGCTCTTTCCATCACATTACATCATAGCAGTTTACAGCATTGTGATTGAAATCCTGGGCAGTGTACTGAGTATGCATCTTTTTGGGATGGGGAGTTAAATCACATCAAGGCTTCTTTCATGGAGTTAGATGTACCTTGGGAAGACATTTGGTACAATTATTTATTACTTGCATAAATTAGAGTGATGTGAAGATGTCTGCTAATGAAGTTTTACAAACTCTTGTTTCTTTTGTAACAAAGCCAGCTTGAGAAAGAGACTATTTCTTATTTTTTTGTTTTGTTGTGTTTTTGTTTTTAAAATGCTGTATGCTCCAAGAGTATTAATAACTGTAATTTGCTCATAAAATTTCTAGAGCAGGAAGAAGTTATGCTTGAGTCTTGCTGCTATGAAGGGAGATAGAGTGTCCAAATACGTTTAGCTAAAGAAGATATAACCCATAGGAGAACAGACTGAGTAAGGCTGGAGAGACGTACACAAGCTGGTATGGATGATACTGAGCCAGAGAACAGACTGTTTAGATAGAGGCCCTTATGGGCACTCCACACCAGCAAATGAATCACTGAGAGCATAACTGGCTGTTTCTAGTTTCTTTTGGCTTTTACCCCAAGAAGCACGTGTGAAGCACTGCATATAAGCCCCTGAAATATCCAAAAGGGGCGATGCTGGGCAAAGGTGCCCACATATACATACATATGGTAGTTCATTCTCCCAGCATATGTCCTCAGGGGGTTGAGAGTGGGGAGGATGAGGGTGCTCACCCCCGGTGGTGCTGCTGTACCGTTGCTCCTGTGCTTCTTTCCAGCTCCTCCATAGGAACAAATATTGCATCTTTTGATACTCCAGTTATTGCTCTGGGCAAAATCTGCCTTCAGCGTTAGAGATCACAACTTAATCCAATAATTCCAGTGATGGAAACCAATAGGTAACACAGTATTTGTTTTTATCGTTATCATCAGTGTTTGGAAGTAATGGACTGTAAACCCTACATGATTTGAGACAGCACTGCGTTAACAGTTATATAAGAAAAGCAAGGATGTCTCCAGTAACAACGCTTAACAATTTTCTCCATCACTTTAATGACTATTCACCTTGAATGAAAAGTGCTTTTATGCACCACTGAAGCACAGCTCCGGGCACTCAGAAATGCTGAGATACTGCAAGACGTAACAATTCTGAGCACAGCCACTCTCCAGCACATGCTGCCTGAGACCAGGCCTGGTGCAGCTCATTGCCCCTAACACCACTCCATCACACACAGATCGCACGAAATCTGCTCCATGGCACAAAGTGTGGAGCTGAGCCCTTCCAGCTGCCTTTTGGTTTTGCATGGTTACCAAGCAGATCTTACATTCAAATCCTTGTGTGAAATTGGTGGTAAAATATACGCAGGCCTAAGCTTGTTCTGTAAGCTTCTATGGGATCCCAGCAGTGTGTGCTCATCTTGTGGTGGGGACACAGAGGTTGTAAATTGAGAGGTGATGATCAAATCCAGCAGATCAGCATAAAGCCCTCGGGCTGTTATTCTTGCCGCAATTACAAGTAAAAGCTACCAGGGGCAATAGGCTGCCATGCAGGGAATAGAAATGTTTCTACTCAGTTGTTTGTGCGGGTACTGCAGACAGGGATAAATTGCTGTTGCTGCAAAGCTCCTGGTGACAAATTGATCCCCATCTATGTCTCCAGCTGCCTGGAGCACTTCTTTATGGGAGACAGTGGTGGGGTTCCACTGTGGTCGTTTTAAGCTGATTTAAGTCTCCTTGTGTGACCTTATCTTATACTCCTAGGCATTGCTCACACACAGCCTCACTGATGCCAATGCCAATAAGTGGATGGCTGGGACGATCTCACTGACTGTTAGAGGCTGGAGACTGGGAACAAAAACTCCTTTCTGAGCGCTTCCCATCCAGCTCAAATGCTGTGACTCACTTCACCTCATGTGGAACCGGCTGCTTAGAAAAACCAACACTGCCATCCTTTTACCACATTTACGAGATCACAGCCTTCAGATACACAAAGCATTACTCACTGAAGCTGATTCCATTAATGCTGAAGACACAGCTTGTCCTTACTGTGTATGAGCTGCAGAAAAGGCTTCTTTATGAGAAGATTGTGGCTGCAGTTCAAATGCGCAACATTTCCTAGTAAAAATATTTCACAATGAGGCAATAGTATTATTAAGAGTTTGCATGACATTACCATATGCTTTATTTCTTCTGCTGGATCCTCCCTAGAATAGATATTTTGTACAGTTATGAAGAACATAAAAACCAATTGTTGCTGTTATTGATTTCTGCAAAACCAGTTACTTAGAGAAGAAATCCCATGCTGAGTTGCACAACCCGATCACATTATCAATGCAAAATGACAACGCAACAACCCCAAGTCAATCCAAAGTGAAAGCTGAACAGATTTTCCTCCAACAAGTTTCTGTCTGAACCTGTTTCTATGCAAACACAAACTCAGTCTGGACTAAACTAAATTAGCTATGTTATCTTGCAGCGAGATATTATCCCAGTTCTTTGTGTTCCCAAAGATATAACTAAACTGGAATTGTTTAGTCTGGAGAGGAGGAGTCTGAGGGAAGGTATCCTGAAAGGAGGTTGTAGGGAGATGGAGGGCAGCCTATTCTCCCAAGTAACAGTGATAGGATGAGAGGTAATGGACTTAAGTTGAACCTGGGGAAGCTCAGGTTAGGTATAAGGAAAAAACTATTCTTAGAAAGAATGGTGAGGTATTGGCACAGGCTGCTTAGGGAGGTGTTCAAGAACTATGGAGATGTGGTCATGGTGGAGATGGGTTGGGGTTGGACTAGATGATCTTAGTGGTCTTTTCCAACCTTAATGATTCTACAATTCTATATCTAGTTCTTAGGTATTTATTTATACGTCCCTGAGCATAAGTAACATGCTTCTCACAGCTGAATCAGATTTATTAGTTCTTCTCCTGTTTAAACTGTGCATGTTGCTGGATAGTTCAGTAGATAGAAAAAGTACTCCTCCAGGTGGTGTCCATTTTGTGGTACAAGTGGTTTGGCAGGTCCAACACAAGCCCTTCAAACCACAGATAGTTTTATTACTGGGTATGCACTATCCCTCTCCAGTGACCTTGCCGTCCTAAGCGGGTTCTTATGACATCACCTTAATGCCGTGGCTTAAAAACAGCTTAATTAATTTAGTGTCTATGCATCGCTGTCTGCTGCCATTGTAACCTTCACATAAATAAAACGAAGATAAGGCACCAGCTGCCTCCCATGCAGAGCCCTCTGGGTCCCAACCACAGCCCCCCAGGGCCCCCTCTGCGGAACATGAAGTCCATCCCCGAGGAGCCGGCCCCGGCAGAGCACAGCGGAGCACCAGACTTCTGTGCAGGTTGCTCATTTCTTTCATTACTCCACATTGCCAGTGACATGAGGATTACTTTGTGTTTTATAACAGCTGGGATCTTACCTCCATCTACTGAGTAATTAATTTTCCTTAAGTGTGATGGTGCCTTGGTGTTAAGCAGTAAGTAGATAGGGTTACTGTAATGATGTTTTCTGTGGTCTGGGTGTGATATTGTAGGATAACATCTGTTTCTATATTGTCCTACTTTAAATATGCCTGTGGCAAGAAAAAAATCTTTCTGACTTAATACTGAGATCTGAACTCATTGACTTATTTCTTTTAAGTGTAATGCATTCACAGTGATTGTTTTAGTGTGAATTTAGAACAGAAAATGACTTTCCTTTTGCTTCAGTGCAATCTGGAATGCAGACAGGTGGCAGTAACACAAAAACACAACTAAACCAACTGTAATGCCATTAATGGTTTAACTTACTTTAATAAGAAGGGATTTGTTGCTTACCAGCTTGAGATTATAAATAACTACTTTCCTTCAGTAAGGAGAAAAACAAGATATGTAATCAAATGCCTGATTTTCGATTCACTTAATTTTCCCAAGTAGGAGGCTTTCAGGCCTTCTTTTTGTGTTACTCATCAGCTAATAAAAGAAATCTCCATCTAGAGATCTAGCCAAGAAAATCCAGGATTGGAGCTCCAGCCGACATTAATCCATGCAGATTAAATAGCTGTATTGTCTTTCTGCTGCGTTACACAGCTTGGTGCATACTCCAAAAACAAAAACAGATTTTAAATAGAAGAATGCATTTCCTTTCTACACAGACTTCCCCAGAAACCCCAAATTTCCTCTCCTAGCAGTGCCCAGGGCTGCTGCTCGCACATGGTGTTGGCTTTGGGGTCTGCAGTGTGGTCCTGGGAGGTGCTTTTGGTTCTTCCTGTGCGCTGCCAAATGCCTTCAGCAGCCATTCAGAAAGCTGCCTCAGCCTGGCAATTGATATCACAGCAGCAAATAGTATCATTTGAATCGTGCATGTTTCAAGCCTAGACTTTGCAGAGCAAAAACAGGTACAAAAAGCTCCTCTTTTATGCTGTGTCATACATTGCACAACTTGTTGTATGGGAGCAGCTGAGACAGCTCAGTTAGGTAAGATGCAGTTGGAGCTGGCTGCTTTGGTCAGAAGGAGCTTTGCAAATGTGTTCTTTGCTCTCATGGTACAGGGTGAAGATGGAGGATAGCTGTCATGGAACGATGGTGCAAGCCAAGTGTAGGGCTGTGGCAGACATCCAGGGGCTGCTAGAAAGATAGAAGTACAGTGAGATCTCTGATACCATCTGAAAGTATCCAAGTAGGAGGCTGAATGCCAGTGCTTGTTGAAAGTGGATTTTTTCTCCATGATGGAAATTGAGTTTGAAGTGTTCTTGGTCCGTGTGATGCCCATGATGTCTAATAGATTGAGGAACAAACCCATCCTCATGGGCTCCTTTTGATTCAGAACAGATGGCTATTACTTTTAATTGTACTGCTGGAATCCCAGTTGCCCAGCATATGTGGGAAGGGAACCCCCAGTGTGCCAGACACTTGAGAGGGGGGGACATGGCCCTGGGTGGATACCAAAAGCAGCCACTCTGGGTTCATCCTGTGTGTATTTTGGTATTGGCATTGAATCCTGTGGGTGCTGCACACTTCTCTGGCTTTTACTGCATGTTGATCTTCACTCCCTGCCCTCCCCCCCCTCCCCTTGCCCCTGGCCGTGTCAGCCTCAAATGTTTTTCTGTCTTCTAAAATCAGATTAAGCAGCTGCTTATGCTCTTGGACACTGACTCTGGGAGATGTACTTCAGACCTTAAGGTCTATCTCACCTTTGTATTCACCCCTTTGACAGCTCTGTGCTCAGAATGAAGGGATTTTTTCAACTCAGCTTGCTGGGACATATATTCTGTTTTTGCAAGAGGGGTCCTGTTTATCTCCTCAGGCATGTGGTGCTGCATCTCTTCCCTGTAACACAGGGCTGGAAGTGTTGCTGTGATGGGGAGCTGCAGGGCATGTCTATGCCAATGCTTCGAACCCATACCATCCTCCAGGGTGCCACTAAGCATTGTAGGATGACAGCAGGTTGGTGGGTTGGAACCTCTGAAAATGGCAAACTGCACCACAGTTGGAGTTCCCACTTCTTATAATGGACAAAGTGAGGAGCTGATCTGTTCCTAATTTGGTGTAAACATGAGGTAAAATGTGAAAGTGACCGTAAAGACACATACTTGCATAGAGTCTGAGTGTAGGAAGCCTCCAGTGAGGTGAGCTAACCTCTCCCATATGCAGTGCTAAAAGTGCACCAAGTACACAACACACTGAATAAATACATGCATTATTGTGTTTGCAGTCTAGTAAAAAGAACTCAGCAAACCTCTGAATAGCATCAAATGTATCCAAACTAGATGATAAAGAGATTGTCCATGGCTATGTGCGTTTCAGGATGCCTGTTCAGCTGGTTTTAAAGCACACAGCTAGAGCTGATTGCTGGTGAAATCAGCAGCCCCTTTAACAATCAGATGATCAGTCAACAGTTGAAGTATCATGGGCAGAACAAAGCCTGGGCTTCACCACCACTGTTTTTCTTGCTGTTCCCCAAGTTCCTGCAGCTTTAGGGCAACTGGATGTGTAGAGCAGCAATTACTATAAATTCACATCTTCCCTCATAAATTATTTCTGAAATGCATATTTTAAGTAGGACAATGAAGATATATGAACTAGAGAGGCTATTGTAAGTGTTGGTGGGGATTGACTTGGATTTGAATGTCAGGTATTTTTATGAGGCTACTCACTACAGCACCACCCAATTGCCCAAATCAGTAGTGATAAGCCTGATCTACTGTTTACAAGGAAAACTCATATTAAGGTAGCTGAAATAAAGCTTTCTATATTCAGGAGGGATCAGAACTTTCTTTTTTTGCCTGGAAATTATAGTGTTCAGTATAACAGGAAATTGCTAAGGGAAGCATAATTTTTTATCATTTTTTCTCTAATGGCTGAGTATGGTTGTCAGAAATGAGCAGTGAGAAACGTTTTTGTTTTATAGCCTGGAAACAGTCTTGTGTTGGAGCATTTCTCAGAATATTTCCTTAGATCCATGTGCCAAAGTAAGATACTAAAACTGACTTTCTTTTATCTTTTTATATATTATGGGCCTAACTTGACTGCTTTTTCTTAACCACATTTCCTGTTGTTTTCGTTGTCCTTCTAAAACACAGATAATACCATGTAGGAACACTCCCTCGTACATTTATTTACTATTTTTGGCTGATGAAATCCACATCACAGTTTCTAGGCTGATGAGTACTTGTATGTAGAAGTACCACTATTGTATTTCTGCTGCTGTCCCAGCACTATCACAAACCTTCCCATCCTACTGCATCTTTTGCACTCAAGTGACACTTTTAGAATTCAAGTTTCTGGCATATATTATAGTCTGACACTTGTTCCATGTCACTTTTTAGCATCCTTTGTTAATAGTTTAATCCAACAGCATTTCATTAAGCTACTAATAGGGCTCAGCCAGCTTGGGAGTGCAAGCTGGAAAACCTGCACTGCAAAGTTTGGGTTTGGGCTCCTGTCCAGGGGTGCGCATGTACGTCCCCCCTAGTGAATGGGGCCACACTGTCAGCCTACGTGAGCCACCTGCCTTCAACTCCTCCATCACATAAAATGAGGAGAGAAGGGTTAATTCATCAAAGAACACCCTCTTCAGTCCTCTTCAGTCATTTCACTGATATTACAAGATCTTGGCCATAAAACTCTGATGCTGATGGGAAGACCTCTGTTACAGCTAGAATACTTTCTCTCCCAGTAACTGAAAAATCTGCTACACATTCCATTTTGAATGCAGCCTTCTATGCAGTAAGGTTTTAATGGTCTCACTGTTGCCAAGATTTACTTTCAAAACCACAGTGGAACAATTTTATCATGCCTATTAGGTAATGCACATGATTTTGGGGCACAAATTCCCCAATTCAGTGCCCCCAGACTGGACCTTACCAATGTCACAGACGTTCATTTTCTATAAATTCCTTTAACAGTCCTCTGGAAGCCATAGTTTTGCTCAGTGCATCCTTGCTTTGTCTGCATTTGTTATATCTGGTCACTACCTTTTAACAGAAAACTTTTGTCATACTAATTGTTCTCTAAAACAAAATTTCTGAGCCATATTGAAGAAAGATCATTCTCTGTCTGTTAACCAGTTTTTACTCTTTCGTGTTGCAATACTTAATAATTATTTCTAATGGGATAGTTTACATTTTGTCTGGTCAAATTAGGGAATTTTAAAGTTTATAAATCTTTCAAGTGCTGCTTGATCTATGAATCATTAATCATTTCATATTTTCCAAGGACCAGGAAAATTATTATTGCAGGGCCATAGTAAATACATTTGACTCCAAATCAGTTTCATGAAAGCCTTGTCCTTACCAAAGACACAAAACCAATGGATGTCTGAGGTCTAGGCTGACTATCCGTTCAGTCCTCAAACAAATGATTCCAATAAGGCACATTCCTGTTGGGATAGGATCCAGAGGGAGGAGGCCAATGGTCACATGAGAGCTGCAGTTGCTGATTTCAGGCTCCCATTGCCAAGTAATAGCCAATCCTCCTGTTTTAGTGGCTCCTTCAGTCAATTCTCTTCTCTTGCCGTTTTTCACAGAATTGCCTAAGAAACAACCCTGAGCTAACCGGAAGATTAATGACATGGCCTAATTGGTTTTGCCATCCTTAGAGATGATGGGCCAAATTAATCTCCGTTAGAGCTCCATTAATCTTTATGGATTTATACCCAAGATTAATTTGTCCCCATGATACTCATCACTCGCTGTGTGGGCTGTGGAAAATTACTCACCTATGCATGTGGATTTTCTCTTCCAGCTGGAAAACACGGGCAATAACTCTGAGTTCAGAGAATATAAATGTTTCAAGTGCTACTAGGATTTGTTAAAATGGATGATGCTTTTAAATAAAATGCACATTTTATTTCTGAATGTTAGTTTCAGTTTGTGCTTGTTCTCTTACCTCTCAGTGAATCTTGGATAGAAACATTTTCCCCATGGGGTGCAGACATGCCTAGTGTTTATTCTGAGTGATGTCTTGACATAGTCCTGCTGGGTGGGAATTTATGTGCTGATTATACTGGGCCCAGGGTGTCACCCTTCGAGTTTTAAGGATTCACTCGTGCAAACACAGGGGCAGGACTTGGCCTTTTGCAGTTCTACTTTGTTCAGGCCAGTTTCCACAGCTGTTCCTCAGTGCGAATCTCACTGAAGATAGCAGGAGTTTTGCTTAAGTCAGGATTACAGGATTAATCCCTCTATCTCCGCTCATGTTTATTTTGGCAGCCACTTAGGTGGGAGATCTCCAAAGCCTCCTAGCTCAGGTTCTCTCCCTTCTGCTCAGAGAAACACATTGAAATGTGCCTCTTACAGATTAAAGCAGCAATTGCGTTTGGCTCCTGTGTTTGCAGAAAAATGTTCTGGTAATGTCACCAATTAGATAAAACCGGGACTTCACACAGATAATAGAAAAGAATCTGCAGATAAGGATTGCAGCAATTTATTATAGTGGAGACTCATGCTAGAGGTGAATAACAAGCAATCCATCAACTAGACGATAAAAAGTACACTTGAATTTTACAACCCATTCCCTTATAATAACCCCAGGCAACATTACTCAGGCAGAAAAATATATATGTTGAAATCTCTCCTTCACCATTAATGCATACTTAATGTGTTCAATTGGCTATATTAGCAAATATGTATAATAAAGTTGAAGGGTTGATTGTTGTGTTTTTTTCTAAAAGGAAATTATGCAATAAGATTTAATGATATTTGCAAAAAAAAAAAGTACAGTGTGTTCAGTAGGAGATAATTACAGGGTTTTGACGTTAATGTGTTACAGCTTCTTTGAATGATTTACACATTGCTGTATATGTGGAGATATTTTTCACTTATGCATTTTATTTTACAGATGGTATTAGTTATTTCTTCTTAATTCTAGATATGTAAAGACTGTTTTACCTAATTACTGGAATTCCACTGGACACTCTAAATATACACTGAAATCATCATCATAATTATTTATTTGAGCTGGCAAGGGAAAATATTTTTAAAGTTTAATGAAGCCAGCAGTGTTACACAGCTTCATGTCGCTGAGCAACAATGCTGATGGCCAATGTGTTTAAGGGAATCACCATGCTGATGCCTCAGGGCTCTGTTGTACCTCACAGCAAAGCTCAGGGATGCAGGATCAAAGAGTCCACGGTCTGCACTTCTCATTAGGAAGCGGCAGCTTGCTGGTTGGGAAGGAAAGTTTGGAGGACAGCATCCGAACTCAATAGGTCCCCAAACCCACAGAATAGGCAGCTCTCACATCCTTCAGGATGTAAAAGGTGGAGCAATTTGGGTAGACAGAAGGGGAAGCTTGAGAGGAATGTAGAAAAAAAAAAAAAAGAAAAAAACAGAAGGTTAATCTGGCACTTCTCAGAGACGTTAAGTGAAGTAAAAGAACATCAGTTTGATTAAAAGAAAAGCTTTTACATAACTCATAATTGATCTGTAGAGCTAACTACTTCAGAGTACTACTGGGGCCAAAAGCACAAAGGATTCAGAGAACAGCTGGCAATAAGAGAGGCCATGCAATCATCATTAGCTGTAGGAGGTAGAATTTATTTACACAAGGAAAAAAAACATGTATAATTCTTACTCCTGCAGCTAATGAAGATATATACGTATATATATATTCAATCTTCCAGGGACTAAGTAGCAAAACTGGAGATACAATTGTGCTGAGGACAAGCTATCTTATAAATGCCCACTGTGTCACTTCAATCCCACTAGCACTGGGCTAGCCAGGCTGCAGGTGTGCATTCACTGGGTGATGCTCTGTAGGGAGCAACATGCTCTCTCCTGTATTATGGCTCCTGTCTGTATCTGGCCCAAATCCCAATTCTGTGGGAGCTGAGAAGTAAGCATCCATATGGGATTCAGCCTCAGTGTCCTCACAGTGGGAAGGAGTCCTTTCCCAGTGGAAGGGAGGCAGAAGTCCATGCTGACCTGATCGCGCCTGCCCAGCTCTGTCTCACTGGGGAAGGGAGCAAAAGTACATTGCAGAGACTCAGCTTCCTCTGCTGCTGCTTCCCTGATCATGCAGGGGACAGAGCTGCACAGCACAGTGACCCCTTTATGCTCCCCCAAAACACAGCTGTACCAAACGGTCATTCTCTGTTTGTGCCTATTTTTGAAAAGCCTACTCTGTGCCTGCTGAGAGTTATGTTTTCGAATGTTCTGTACTCTCTGAGTCATATTCCCATCATTCCTATACCTCACAATATTTTCCCATTGCCATAGTGACTGATTGTAAGGAAAGCACAGCTGAGTAACTTCAGGTTTTTCGTGAACCCAAAACTGCCTGCCAGACTGGACCTCTGCTTCAGTCTGAGTTACAGTAAGCAAGCAGCGCAAACCAAGCAGTGCATTTTGTTTGTAAGAGAGTCATAATTCCCTTCTAACACAGAAATGAGATGGCCACCTGTCAGGTCTAAAAGTCCTCCCACCAAATGATGCTGGTTGTTCCGATCCTAAATTTTCTCTGGAAGCAGGCAAAGCCTCCCTAGCTGAGACTAGCCAAAATAATATTAATGCGACAGTAAATTATGTACTATTTTTTGCTTATTTTTCTCCCTCCCTGAAGCTGAATTCCATAACATTAGAATGAGTCTGGAGCACCTCTGTGTTTCTGAACACCTCCCTCTGTCGGACACAGATCCAAATGTCACAGCTTTCTCAAGTGTCACATTGGTGTGTCTGAGCAGAGCAGCAACCCTGTGTTCCAGAAATGGGACAGTATAATTTTAAGCATTATGGCTTAGGTTATGCAATATATAAAATTACACATTCAAATTCATATAATCTAACCATCCTTTATATAAAAACCACATATATTAAATGTGTATATGTAAAACTATATTTCAGGTAATGTAAAAATCAAATTGCTCTCCAAGAAGCTACCTCTGTTAATGCTGTGAAGGTACGTTCAGAAAAATATCTGCCCAAGGCTAATAATCATTTCAATACCTGTTTAGGAAAACAGTGCCTCCAAGAAATAAATCATATTTGAATATTACAGTTTTATGAGAGGAAGGGAGGACAGTTTGTACAGAATACTTTTGGATGTAGCTCCCTGAATACTGGGAAAAGAGTGGCATAAGTGTTTTTCATCTCATACAAGGGAGTATTGTAAACACACCCAAACGTTCAATGCTGTTCACAGCAGTACTTTGTGATGTGAGGCCAAACACTCAGTGCACTCCAAAACGCTTTCAGATGTGCTGGTTACAGATGCAAGAAGCATCAAACACAGAGCTCTCCTCTCTGTAGCAATGTGTCTGCCTGCTGAACAGCGATTAGGAGTTGTTAACTGAAAGCAATACTGCGGTCAGTGTGAATAGCCTTCATATTTCATTGGCTTGGCCTATGGCATTGGCATTGTAGGATTGGATCCAAAAAAGGGAATGGAATAGAAAAATCAAATCCCAGCTGTCCCACGTATTGTTCTGGAAGCTGGCAAGACCGAGGTGTCCTCACTAATGCTTTCCCAGTTCTTTGGTATTCCACTACAGTAACTGACATGAGTTTTTGCCAACTTCTGGCTCTGCTCTGTGTCTCTGCAGGGAAAGGGGCATGAGCTCACTTTATAACGAGCACTGCTGGATTGTTACTGCTTAGCCCTGACCTGATGTGCTGTGAGAAGGAAGGCTGATTCTCTATCACCAGGCACCATTTACATGGTAGAACCATATACTGGGAGTCAAGATTTAAATTCCTTAGGGAAGAAAACAGAGCAGTGAACCCCTACTTGATGTTTAAGCAGGCAGTCAGCCTTTTAGGGCTGGAGTCCTCATTTTATTATCCCAGATTGACTGCAGCTGTGAGAGAGTCTGTAAGTACAGCAGGATTATTTGAGGTATTCCTGCCTCCATCATGTGAACCAAGCAAAATAAATGAGAGAAGAGCAACAGAACAGTGTTCGTGGAATTGGACCTGTGGTTTCCATTTCCCAGAATGCTTTAAGGACTTGAACAATAACAGAGTGAAGCTGAAAAGTCTTTGTGGGTTCACCTAGTCCATCTGACTCAAGGCAGCACCAACTACATCCTGTTAAACAGGACAGGTATTTGTCTAACACATTCTTAAAGACTTTCCATGAGTATTCTGTAACTTTTCTAGGCAACTTGTTCTGGTGCTCTGCTGCCCTTACAAGAGAGAAGGTTGGAGGTTTTTTTGCTAACGTCTAATCTGAATAAGAAACCTTCTTGCTACAATTTAAACCCTATTTAAACTTGTTCTGACTGCCTTGGCTTTTTCTTTCTGATATGATTATGTGCTCAGGGAATTGTATCACACCCTTTTCCACCTTTCTGGGTGTGACAGCCCCAGATTTACTCAGGCTGCCCCCTCCCCAAGCTGTTCTTTCAAGCTCTCCGTGATGATTCTGGTTTTCTTGGGGATTCTGTCTTTGTGGCAGCCAGTGTTTACTTATAATATGGTATTCAGAACTGATCTTGGTGTTCCAGATAAGATGTTATCAATACTGAGTACGGTGAAAGAATTACATCATACTTCTGATGGATTATTTATCCATACCTGTTTGCTGCGTGCCTTTCCCACTCTGCATAGCTAAATGTTCAGTCTAGCCTTGGTAAAACTATTTCTCAATCAGTTATTACCCACCTTCCAGATAATACCTGTCTAAATGCAGTCTCTTGTGGTGGACCTCAATACCTTTTATCTTGCCTTTACAGACAGTTCCTTCAAGCTGCCAAGATCTCTTTTTAAATTTTAATCTGCCTATTGACTGGTGCACAAGCTGTGACCTGCCCATTTAAGTAAGCATCTTCTGTACTCCCCTTTTCCTTCACTAAAGACGATGTTGTGTATAACAGGACTAAGGACAAAGCCATTCAGGGTTGTATTTCATGCATCCCTCCACTTTGTGTCATTTCTAAGGTATAATTACCTGTATGGTTTTACACCTGTTAGAACAGGTGTAGCAGGGTCACCAGGGCTGTGCTTCCTCATTTGTTTATGAGAGTTCTATAAAGCTTTACTGAAGAGAAGTTATATGGCAACAGCAGCTTTCCCCCTATCCACAACACAATGCAGTCATAGAGCTAGGCTCATTTGACAAGCTTTGTTTTTACAACTGCAGCTGAATCTGCACACTTCCCCGTTACCTCCTATGAACTTGCAAATGCAAAGGCCTAATGTGTTTGTTGAACTGTAGGTTTAATGAAGACAGTTAGAAAAAGTAGTCATTAATCACTTGTACCTTGGTGTCATCTGTCTGTAGCCATGTTTGTAGCATGGCATCTTGTTATTCCACTGTCTCTGCTTGCATTTTATTTCATGCTTTTGTCTTTGATTTTGCTTCAATGCACTTTTGCCATTCATCCATAACTATCCTGAACAATCTGATCACTTTCCATGTACTTTCATCTGGCCAGGTCAGAAAGGGGCTTGTATGTAGCTATGGACCTTATTACTCCTTTTTTACTACATCTTCTCTCTTTCCTCTGCACTGGGAAAATGTGAGTTTTCGAGCTCCAAGGGAAAACATGCAGAGATGGAAAAACCCTGGGTTTCAAGCATCATATGCCATATTTTCTAGCTTCACATGGAAGGAAATCATAGTTGACTGAGAAAACAAAAGCTCTTCCTCTGACAAAAGGAAAAAGTTCAAAATCCTAAACTATATCTAGGCTCTCCCCTAGTTCCGTTGTATGAATTGGATGCAACTCAAAGCGCATGGTCCATGGAGAACACAAGCAAGAGAGAAAAGGACATTTTTCCTGTGGTCCCAATCTGCTCAGCAGAATTAAACGTAAACAGATATTTTACTCTGCTTTTAGTCTCTAATTGCACAATTTTCCACAAATGTACATCTACAACTGTTGAGGATTGTTAGTCATATGTATTCTTTTCCAGCATAAAGTATTTACTTCTTATTCTTGGATGTTCACCAAATGGCATTTATAATGGTGAGGCTGGGAAAATATCCTTTTGCAGAGTATTTACAGGTTTTCTTCAAAACAGCTTACTGAAATGAAACTAATGGTGTGAATTTCCTTTAAACGTTTTATCCTCCTAATTGGTCAGATGAAGCTAAATGGCACCAGGATTCTTTCCTGCCAAAATGATAGTTTATAACTGCTGATGTCTTGAAATAAATGATATCATGAAGGAATGGGGGAGATGTTCTAGAAATGTAAATCTGACTGTTTTGGATCCAGAGTTCCACCTTCACCAAAAAACTCTTTAGTTGAATGAAGTATCTGGTGAGCATTAAACAATGGGTTAGATTACTTGTAATTATTTCTGTATATAGCATCATAAAGTTATATAGGCTTTATGTAGCGTTTCAAACTTTTTTCTGATAAAAAGTCATGAACTCAAAACTTCAGCTGAAGTTCAGTGTTCTGCAAGTCTGCAGTAGCTGAGGGCTGGGCTCCTCCTACCTGTGCTTTGGTCTGGGTGGGCACACACACTTCTGTGTGGGAGTATTCATCTGAAGCAGTGCCTTTGTGGAAAAAAAGCAAAATTCATTGTTGCGAGATTTCTTAGACAACTGTAAAACATATCGTGAGCTGTTTATGGCCTGAATACTCATTAAGCAGCTCCTGATGTGCAGAAGAGCTGTGTAAGAGGATGAATGTAAGGAGCAGGCGGTGAGTGCGGTGTGCCAGAGCCGTGTTGTGACGTGCAGAGCGAGGTCCCAGCTTGGCAGCCCTGTGGTCATGCAGCGTCCCTTGGCAGCCACTAGCCCTCTGCCAGCCAGTGCACACTGCGGGGGTTTTGTGTTCTTCATTCTTTCGTTCGTGGCTGCATCTGCTTGTGTAATTTATGGAGCACAATACATATTTTTCTTCTGAGAGTCATTCTGTTCTTTATTCCAGTATTTATTCTGTCAGAGAGTGGTGGGAGAAGGAGGGGTTGTCGGGCATCAAAGAGTTGAAAAGAACTTGTCTTCCTGCTCTTTTTCCCTTGAATTATGACTGCAGTAATGACAAAATCCTTTTAGCTTCTCTCCTTTCCCTTAACCATAACTGTGATTTTTCTCTTACTCCCTTGAAAGTTTGAGAGAGGAATGTCAGGTGGTGAAGTACTTAAGAATTAAAATGCTGCATCAGGAAGTGTTTTTAAAATTATTAAACTCTGTAAGAAACAAATGGCAAATTGTTCCCTACGCTGCAGTGCTGGCAGTCAGGAGCAGTGCCTGGGCAGCTTCTCAGGGCTTCACTTGGGCACTGTCACTACTTCCCCTCATTCTTTCTCTGTTCCTCACCCTCCAAATGGTGTCACCAAGAGCAGAATGTCATGCATGGCTTCCCCGGGCAGATCAGTAGTCCTACATCTTGCACTGCCTCACAGAGGATCTGAAGAACAGCCACATTCTTTCCTCAAAAGCCAAACATTTCATGACTGTGAGCCTGATCCCTTAATTCAAAACTATGATTGCTCATGTTCCTGGGCGACTTAGTGAAGGCTTCTTTGGTCTAATCACTTCTTTCATTTCTTCTTATTTATATTTTATGTACCAAAAGAAGATGGAAAGTGTAATTTCAAAGTTTCTGGATATGCTGTCTGGGAATCCATAGGAAGAAATTACTTTAAAAAAACACAAGTAACACAAAATTGCTTTGATTGCATTGCAGGCCTTGCAGTAATTGCTACGACCAGAACAGAAAAGTTTCTTCCAAGCCAGGTTCTGCTCCAAAGTAAATTTAAAAAGTTTAACTCCAAACAAAACTATACTTACCCACAAAAACAAAAGTTACATCCCGTGCTGGATGTTAATGTAAAGCGATGCTGGAAAGAGCAGGAAAGGATTGTTCCCTATTGCTTTTTTCTCAAGCCAGCCAAGTTTATACTAGCTGATGATTTAACTGCTTTCTTCCACCCCAAGGTTGTGCCGAGATCTTGTAATGGGAAAGCAGAAATGGGCTGAGGCAGCAAAATCACTGCAGGGATGTAAGGTTTCAAAGTAGGTGGTCCTGGGCTCTGGTAGATATTGAAGGAATCTCTGAGTGTAGTGGGCTGAATTTTCCACATATCCTTCATGGGTCATCTTCTCTAGCAGTGCCTCTCTCCTCCAACAGTTCAGGAAAAGCTCATTGGCTTAAGTAGTTGGAACCAGGAGCCTTGCTGTTGTGCTGTGCAGAGCTAACCCACGTGGCATGAACAGGGCACTGTCTGCCTGCTCCCTTTACCTCTTTTTGTGTACTTAATATTGCATTTGATGAAAGATACTGGAGATGCATAAGCAAAACCTTAAGCAAGATTAATTGAGGTGATACAGGGGCATGGGTGATGGTAGGAGCTAAGATCACAGGTAAACCTTTTTACTCCATGGTTTGTTTATTAGCACAGATTAGCTTTTCCAACAGATTCCCAATGAAAGACCAGCACAAAAGTAAAATCAGTAAGGGAAATGCAGCAGTTTTACTGGCTGTCTCTCAGAAGACACTTGCCTCCATTCATTCTTCACAGATCCCAAGGAACTTTAAAATGTCCTGTCTGGGCACACTTTCAGTAACATAAATTATCAATTTCAGCTCTTATTGCAAATATAAAAAATGACATGAATGAGATTGGTGAGCCCTTTATAACATTAGCAAGTTGAAGTGATGTGGTGCTTCATCTTATACATAGATTTTTATGTGCACTTTATTATTTACATGGCTGACAGTAAATTTTCCTAATAAGCATCAGTTCCTACAATGCCTTAACTGTGCTGGATCCTGAATCAGTGAATAGTGAGATAGGAAGGTTTGAAATTATGAACATTCTGTGATAAGTCACAAGTTAAAACAATCCTTCTCTGACTAAGGAATGAGCTGAACAATGCTGTGATCCATTTCTCCATTCCAGGGTGCTATCGGTATATGTTTGCAGACAAAATCTTTTCTCTTAGAATGTACCCAGCCAATATCCTTTGCTCCTTTCTGTTTTCTATTTCTGCATTTTGTACCTTCTTATAAATTCTCACTATCAAGTTAAAATTCTCATTCTAAAAACACAACGAATTGAGTATTTTATTACCACTGTGTTAAAAAGAGGTAAGTTGTGTACGTCTTAAACGATCTATTTACTATGCTTAATTTTTTTCTTTTTTTCTTTTTTTTAAATATATCTATTAACCTCTAGTCTTGTTTTTCTGTAATATAATTCAGAAGGCATTAATTTATATTGCTATGGCTTTGTATAAACCAGATTTTATATTGTAACAAAACATGATTTAAGTAAACAAGTAAGATAGGCCTCTGGATTATTTATTGTCACTGTGATCTCAGCCATGTGCAGGAGGAGTGTCTATGCTGTGCTAGACACAAAAGCATTCCTCTCTGACATTCACTGGAAGTATTTCCGAATACCCCAATGCTGGGGCACCCTGAGGTTTCTGTGGGTGCAGGAAAGCTTCATCTGCTGGGAGGGAATTCCCCTGGGAGTGATGCAGCTGTGTGGGGACAACCCTGCTGGATCCTTTGTGCTGAACTGCTCTGGGCCCAACCTGTGTCAAGGTGACTGCACCGTAGACTAGACGAGGTTTTAAAGAGCTGAAGTTTCAGCTTCTACTTAGGACTGAAGCCACCTGATGTAGAGCTGGGCTGGAACAGAAAAAAGAAGTAATTTTGAAGAGTGATTGGGTAATTACTTTATGCGCTGCTACCCATCTTGCTTTTCACTTCGATCTCTCAGAGTGCTAATATCTCAAAAATGCTGTACTCATCAGCACATACTGCGCAGAGGTGGGAATGGAGTTGCATTCCTATGCACTTGTAGTGCACATTGCTTCTCATTGGTTTAGTATCATAACGCTATATCTGTGGTTGTAACAAGTCTGCAGTTGACCACTGCATACATTGAAGTGCACTGAACCTGAGTTGTTCCAGGGCCTTTTGAAAATAAGGATGTTTCTACTGCAGATACTTTGATTGAAAGCATTTCATAATGGGCTGCATAAGTAATACCTTCAGTGTTTGCAGGCAGGATAGTCTAATGGTTAGTGCACCCAGGTGGTGGTTATTCTGGTTTTATTCTGCCTCTGACCTCTCTGTGTGACTTTGTTGTGTTTTCCCTCTCATTTTCTGAATGTGTAGAATAAAGGTAGTATTTAGCTTACAAAGGTGGTGCAAGCCTGAAAGCACCGCTGTGTGTTGAGCAGTTCCCCTTCTTTGGATGGGAAGAATCACAGATGTGCAAAGCATTATTCTTTTAATCTTCAAAGTGTTCTTTTCATATTTACAAATTAACTGATTTACAAAGCACTATTATTTTGTCTGAGCAGTGTGACTGAGAACGCCCTTACTGGAATTGCGTAATTTTCTCTATAATTAATGTATGTCATTCTGACCAACACGATGTGTACAGACTTACTGTAACACATTTTCATTTGGATAGTATAACATGCATACCTTTGATGGTTTCAACCCGCATTTGTTATATTGTATTTTTAATGTGCTCAGACTGTGCTTGTGTAATGGTGATTCTCCCCTTACATCCCATCTTTCCCACATGCAAGAAGTGCGCTTTGTAGTGGCATTCATGCAGACCCCTGCTGTGGCTGAAGCAGTGGAGTCCTGCTATTCAGATGAGCGATTATTCCAGCAGCTGAAGTGTTTTCATAAAGGGGACCGGGAGGCAAGTCTGCTGGAGAGCAGTAGGGAAGGAAATCCTTATTTGAGCCTATGATAGGACCCTGACAGCGAGCCCTACTCTAATACCTGGAGATTGTCTGTTGGTGAGGAAAAAGCTCTTCTGAAGAATGAAGGCAATTTATTCACCTCATAAAATTGTCTTAAAAAAAAAAAAAAAAGCGGGAAAAAAAAAGAGAAACAAACTTCTCACTTCATGCTGCTGCTCACTGATGAATAAAGGCAAAACTGGAAAAAAAAAAAAGTCTAAATGAGGATTTAGGCAGACTGCAGGCAGCTAATTCCAGAATATAAAGAAAGAAAGTGACGGACTGTTTAGCAGGGTCTGTTGTGGTAGGACAAGGGAAAATGGTTTCAAACTAAAAGAAGGGAGATTTAGATTGGATGTAAGAAGATTTTTACGATAAGGGCACTGAGGCACTGGTACAAACTGCCAGAGAGGTGGTGGATGCTCCCATCCCTGGGTACACCCAAGGTCAGGCTGGACAGGGCTCTGAGCACCTGATGGAGCTGTAGGTGTCCCTGTTCATTGCAGGGGGTTGGACTAGGTGGCCTTTAAGCATCTCTTCTCAAACAAATCCTATAATTCTATGAACTTAACCCCGGACCCCTCTCCTATGTGCCCATCTAATCCAACAGTGCCACAGCCCTGGAGCTCATTCTCCCTCACTCCATAGGCTCCCACACTGTACTGCTGCTCCTGCACAGTGTCCTTCAAAATTCAGGCAGAGCACCATGCCAGCAACATGGGGCCTGTGCTGCTGCATTACCTGTATCCTGGGGGATGTACAACTGAGAGAGGATGAACACTGTGACTCGAGGAGCCCCCACACTTGCACAAGCACGCAGTTTGAGGGCTCCCAGGCTAGAGCAGAGCTGGACTGCTACATTAGGTAAGACTGTAGATGGTGAAACAGACACTTGTCTCAAATTGAAGCAAAATGAATTATAGAACCAACTCACATGGCAGTGAGCATGGCCTAGAATCAGATGATTTCCAGCAAGCTCAAGGGGCTCATCAGAAGTTAGTCACAGTAAAATAGATACTATAATTATATTCACTGACAAATTTTAGTGAAACCATCACATCTGCTGACAGTGCTAGATGCTTTGCATATTGAAGTTTTCTCTGGTTACAAAATAGGTCCAGTGTGTGCAGCAGCTGTCCAAACTTTTCTGATCTGTTCTGTGGATATGCATTACAGTGACCTGAAACAAAAACCTTTCATCCTCTGTGCTGAACTGAGCCTTCAACTCTTCTAAATTCTGTGAAGAAGGACTGGGAGTGCCTAAGCCCGTTGGCAGATCTGCACAGGTTTTGCTGTCAAGACCCAAACCCTAGTGTCCGTTCCTCACCAAATGCCACCGAATATGCTCGCTGAAGGCACTGGTGTCCTGCACAGATCAAGATGTCAGAGGGTGAAAGGTAGCCTGTCAAAGCAATCACCAAATGGCAAAAACATCCTGATGCTGTTGTATGACAGAGCCAAAGAAATGACCTGGAAAGGAAAGTCACTTTTGAAAAGTTCTTTGTTACTGGTCAGTTGGAACCTGTTTGGATTCAGATTTTTTTCTCTCAGTATTCTTGCCAAGTGTAGATAGAATAGGAGTAAGATTTAGAACCACTGCTATTATTTTAGTGGACTTTAAAAGGATACTGTAACTTGGTTTTTCTTTTTTTAATATTGGTGTTGTGATGGAAACAGCTTGCTGTAATGTTACCTGCTACATCATATCAGAATGCTATACAATTCTATCCTGTTGGGAGTTATGAATTGTTACATTTCTGATATGAAAATGCTGCAGGATATTTTATGTATTTATTAGCAATGCAAAGAAAATAGGGAAAAAAAAAAGGAACAGAAATATAGCATCAAAATTGTTTGATGCCAGCATGTAAATAGGGAGTGTAAGCAAGGTTTCTTTGTCCTAAAATTGGAGTATGACCTCCTGAGAATTCTGCTAAGGATATATGAAAGCTCTTTTGTTTTCATGCATCAAACAGTTATTTGTATTACCCCACTCAATACAAATGATACAAAATAAAATGTCATACAGAGTTTCTAACACTGTCAGCAGTAATTTGTGCAAATGTACAACAAAACCCCTCAAAGTACATCAGTCCCACTATATTGCTTAGGATGCTACATTCACATTTCTATCATTTACCTTGGACATGTACAAATGATTAAAGCTACAGCTCACTGAAGAATAGACTGTAGAAGAAATGTTTGCATTGTTTAGCTCCACCACCAGAATGCCCACTGAAATAATAGTGAATTCTTCAGATCCATTGTTCCATTGTTCGTGCAGCCAGGTATAATTTTTCATTTTGTGCCCTGTAGTGCAGGTTAGTGTAATAAGACTGTGAGAGGTCTAAAAATCATTGCAATTAAATTGTGTTTTAGATAGTGTTTTCCCTTTCCAGCACTTGCCCTCTGAATGTAATGGCATCATAACCGCGTCTAGAGACCTGAGCTGAGATCATTTTCTATCATATCACTGAGATGATTTTCAGTGTAGTGAGCAGAAAGGCTTCACTGTCGGCTTCACAGCACCTTCACAGCTAATTTCAGTAGGCAATCCATTGTGAGGATCAGGTATTCTCACTTTCTTCAAGGATGCTGTGCTCAGATCAGGTTTAGGTCATATTTTCTAAGTGAATTTTAATTTGCTCTCTCTGAAATGGAGCTGTATTGCCCCTTTTTGTTCTTTCTTTGGCAGCAAAACACACTGTAAAAGTTACCAGGTGTTTACTTCTCTAATTTTTCTAACACTCCGACATCATTTTTTGCTGCATGTGTAATACTTCTGGATATCCTTTCCCACGTGATTCATCTGATCTGCAATCGCTACAGAACTATACTGTTTGATATTAAAATCACACACTGCAGTACAGATTTCATAGACTTATTTTCCAAAATGTGCACATCTAAAGGAGGTATGGATGAAGCTAACGTTGACAGCTCCTGGAGAGCATGCTGCTTGTGTTGAAACTATCTCTAGCAAGTGGAAAATTAGTGCATTAGAATGCGCCTCATCCTCAGAATGAGGAACTTACCACAGGAATGATGCTTTAAAATGAACTTCTTGCTTGGCACTAAAAATGAGTTCCATTTCTCTAGTACTGTACCTTATCTGGAAAAAAATCCCATGCATATGTATGTATTTGTGTGTGTATATTGTTTTAGAAAAATGTGATATTTTGGAAAAGTTTGATATATTATGCCTAAGAAGGCTAACCTAAGGGACCTATGTTAATTTTGAAGGCTAGAAGGAATTATAGCTGACTTTAAACATAGTATTTTTGATGTCATTTTTATTATAATTTATTTTTAGCTATACAACTACAAATTTCCTTTCTTTTATAGCTTTTGCAGCTATAAAACACAATGGTCTCTGTCAGGCACAAGCACCACCACGCTGGTTTGGAGATCTCTTCAATTCTACCAATATTGGCAATGGCAATTCAGAAGGGAGCACTTTTCACCCCGCTTTAATATGGAACTGATATCCTAGCCTAATTTTATAGCATATTTTTGCGTTAGCACTACTATGGCTCAGTGGTTGGTGCAAAGACTCATATATACAGAACTCAGGCCTGTAACTGGATCCACATGATGGAACTGTCATGCAAAAAAGCTCCTTAAAGGAGTGAGACATAAAGGCACACTTTCAGTGTTCTGGCATTTCTGAAGAGGAAAGGTGCTATAGAAATGCAACGTGTTATTTTTGTCATGTCTGCAGAGGAGCTTGAAATAAAAATGGCTTTTGATCACTGAACGCGTCAGCATTTCTAGCACGGAAACTGAAGCCAACTTTTACACGGTCTAATAGTAATAGGACAAGGGGGAATTGCTTTAAACTAAGAGAGGGGAAATTTAGGTTAGATGTTAGGAAAACATTCTTTACTCAGAGGGCAGTGAAGCACCGCTGCCCAGAGAGCTGTGGGTGCCCCATGCCTGGAGGCTCCCAAGGCCGGGCTGGATGAGGCAGCCTGAGCCGGTGGGGGCAGCCAGCTCACGGCAGGGGGTTGGGACTGGGTGGACTTTGAGGTCCAGCACATATCTGCACCTCGTTAGCGTAAGAGAACATCAGTCACAGCACTCCGCTGACAGCTCTCTCCTACGGCCAGAGGAGCTGCCCCTGAAATAAAGGGGCCGCAGGGCCAGCTCTGCGCAGCGGTTGCTCCAGGGGAAGCAAGGGGAGCTGGCAGAAGGGGAAGGCTGAGGCGGCACCGAGCAGACGGGCTGCCCCAGTCCTACCGCCGAACGCATCCTGACTTGTAACTCCGCGCATCCCCAACTTCACCCTCTTCCCGCCGACTTCAGCCTCCGGATCGCTTCGGGGCAGCTTCCCAGGGACCTCCCCGCCACAGACGCGTTTCTCCTCCTCCCCACCCCGTCCCTTTCCGGGCGCCGCTCAGCAGGGCTCACCCGGAGGTGCCCGGCCTGCGGGCTGCCGCCGAGGAGAAGCGGCCGCAAGACGCCGCTCTCCGCTCGGCTTTCTCCCCGCGGTCTCCTTCGCCGGCCGCCCTCTGACGGCGGAGCGGAGATCCCGGCCGCGGCGGCTCCGGCCGCGCAGCACCCGGCAGCGGGGAGCGCCGCGCCCCGCCCCGCCCCGCCCCGCGGCCGCCCCCTCCCGCAGCCCCGGCGCGGCCGCCGCCCCATCCGCGGCGGAGTGAATGGGTTGCCATGGCAACTGAGTGAGGCAGGCAGCAGGCCGCCGCGGCCCCCGCCGCCTCCGCTCCTCAGCGCGCGGACGAAGCGGCCGCCGGGACGGGCGAGGGGAGGCCGGCAGCGCGGCGGCAGGATGGAGGACGGCTTCTCCAGCTACAGCAGCCTTTACGACACCTCCTCGCTGCTCCAGTTCTGCAACGGTGAGAGGAGAGCGAGGCCGGCCGCGGGGAGCGGCGAGGTGCCGGCGTCCCGGCGGGGCGGGGGCGAAGGCGGAGGCCGGCGGCGGGGAGAGGAGGGCCTGCAGGCAGGCCTGACCGCGCGGCCCCGGCTGAGCCGAGCCGCGGGGAGAACGGGAGGGAGGAAACTTCGCCCTCAGCCTCCCCGTTACGCAGCTCTGGAGCCGCGGGGAACTTCTGCACCTGGCCCGTAGGAATTCGCGTTACACGCGTGCGTGCGTGGATGTGTGTGCGTGTATCCGCTTCGGGCTGCCGCCGCACGAGCGGTCGCGCACCGAGCGCCTCAGCCCGGAGGACGCCCCGCGTGTGCGGCCGCGCTGTGTCACACCGAGCTGCGAGCGCGCAGCGTCCCGCCGGCCTGGGCAGGTGGTCGTGGGATCCCTGAGCCGCAACCTTCCGAGGGCAGCTGCTCTTCTGTCACCTGGTTCTCCCCCCTCCCCTCCCCTCTTTTTTTTTTTTTTTTTAATGTTTATTTCACTTGGAGGCTACCTGGTGTGATGTGATGTGTGGCCTGGAAGGCGAGCTGTTTGGCCCGCGGTGACAGCTTGTGGGAAAGACAGAAGGAAGTGAGGAATTTGTCGGTGTTATCAGAGGAAATATTTGCGAGGCTGGCCTGCGTGGCGCTGGAGATTATGGAGCTGGCTGGTGTTTGCTGTTAATGGGTGAAAATATATCGTGTGTGCTAAACGCTGCTGAGAGTTTTTCCTGGAAAACTTAAGAATGAAAATCGTGTATTTGGAGATTGGTTTCTGCTGTTCAGCAGCAAAATAAGGAGCTTTCCTAATCTCAAATGTCAATAAAAACTGACCTGTGAATCTCTAGGTCCTTCAGGTTTCAGCAGTGCTCAGGCTTTCTGCTATCTGAGCAGCTGGAGCCAGGTTAGTATTAAATTGCTTTATGACAACAACTGCATCAAGCAGCTCTTCTCATATCTTCATTCTTTCCACATCTCGCAGGATTCTTTTTGCGGTGTGCTGTACGACAGGGGTAGGATTACAGAAAGCACTACTACTGTGGACCTTGATGTTGTGGGAGTAATTTTTTAGAATGTGAAGAATTGAGCTATGCATTGTGTGGGGCTGCAGTATTCTCTGAGCTCTTCCAGAGGGAAAACCATGACTATGTACGGGGGTTGTGTGCTAATAACAGATGCCTGTTTTGCCTTAACTTAGTAAATATTTCATTGCAAGTATTTTTTAACAAGAAAATATGCATTGCATTGATTCATTTCAAACTTCATACTCTAATCCATTTGTAAGCGAGCTGGCTTCCTACCAAGTCCTTGGGCTCTGATTTTGCTGTATTCATGGCAGTAGCATACATGTGGGAATAGTAGGAGTAACAGCACTTTCTGAGCAGTTTGAATAAGTGGAGTATCTTATTTCTGAGAACTCACAGTTCTGTTGATTTTGTAACCCTGAGCACATAGTACGTGCAATGAAAATACACTGTATATATTTATGTTGCATATAGGTTTGAAAATCGTAGTTAATCCGTAAGTTTTATCCTCTTGAATGAGTTACTGAAGAGATTATTTGCCTGTTTGTCATGTAATTGTCAATGCAGAGCTCAGGAAACTGTTGTTAACTTGAATTATTCTGTGTTTATAAAAGAAAGTGGTTTGATTCAAAGTCTTTCCTTTAATGAGTTAACATTCAGTGAGACTTCATTATACGAGATGAAGCAGAACAAGAGAATGGGGTCTTTGAATAGTGCCTTGAGATGATCAGATATTTCATACAGACACACGTGACCCATAAGGGGAAAAAATGCAGATGGAGAATACCAGTGAAGGTTTTAAGGTTGAAAGAAGAAGAAGAAAAAACTGCTTTGGAAGGAAGTGAAAAGCTCTTTCAAGTATAAGGGGTACTGTGAAAGATGATATGGGGCTGTGAGTAGGGCAGGAATAAAGAAGAATCAAACAGTGTGAGCAGGTGATAGGCATTTGAAGAAAAATATGTTTTTGATGTAGAGCAAAGCAAAATAAAGCAATGGTTGGTAATCACTTGATTTGGTCGTCATTGTGGGTTGAGAGCTTTTTCCCTCCAAAGAGAGGAAATAAGGATTAATTCTAGTTTTACAAGTCGCAGTGGAAATACTCAGCCACAGCTTGAACCAGTGATTGAGCACCTGGTGGGAGGGCAGGGCCAACCCACAGGATCTCAGGAGCATGCAATGTACCTGAGTGACCGGAAGGGTTGGAGCCAGGATCCAGCCCTTCCCAGCCCTCATTTAAGTGTTGGCAGTGGAGGTGAGGGTACCTCTTGCTAGAGTTCCTTGCCTACCCGAGGTCTTCCAAAGGTAAGCAGCTCTTTTCCTTCATTTCTGCATCCATGGCTGTTGTGTTCAGGCTCGTTCTCGTTTGCTGTAGCCAAGGACTTTGCCACCCTGATATCATCATCCCATTATAGTATTACACAAGTACAGACATAATGGGAATTCCTGATTGTCTGGAGATGAAGAAACAAGAGACTGTCTATGTGAAAAGATCAGGATACAAAGCCAGCGCTCCTGTAAGAATAATGCAGGCAACCTGTGGGCAGCACAGGTGGCCTGGGCAGTGGGAACATCCCCACTTGGCACAAGGACAGCTGTATTTTCTCCAGTGTTCCAGTTCTTTCCCTGCTGGGGACAGGTGGTGGCTGCTGAGGGTATGCAGAAGCCTTCCTGCAAAGGGAGGAAGGAGTGTGGTGCTGGGAGGTTGCGGTGGGTAAGGGTAACAGGATCTTGGTTGTTGGAGGGTCTGGTTAGAGAGGGAAGGGGTAATAGGAGGGCAAATTGGCAAGTTTACCCTAAGCCTTCCTTTTTTTCTAGAAATGGTTCTGGGTTAGGGAGAAGGGTTTTCTTTTTTAATACTATACAGGCCTGGTCCATGTGATTGTGTAGTAACATGTTTTTGTAGCTTACGAAGTGTACAAATATTGTAAATGAAGAAAGACAGGAGAGAAGAAAGAGGCAAAGAAAACACATTCATTTAGAGCTGCATGTCTAAAATCTAGGACAAATATTTAGCACATCTAGTTCAAAGGCACCTAGTTCCTTCAGCGCTTTTGCAGAGCAGTGGGATAGAGTTGGCATTTGAGAACCACTATGTTAATGTCAGTCGGAAATGACATCAAAGCAAGAAATATGAACTTGCAACGTGTTTTTTAATCAAGTTCTTTCATTCTTCTTCCCTTAGTTGTAGACCCAGAGGAAACAGTACATGCCTACCTTACCAATATTTATCGTACTATCTAGAAATCTCCCTCTGTGTTTTCAGAGGACAAGCTCTTCAGGGCAAAATATTCTGCCTGTTCTCTTTTTTTAAACCAAAGGTACCAGAATAATTTGTTAGTGCCTATCTAAGGATGGTTCTCAACTCACATCTCACTTTCTAGGTAATGAACACTTTGTTTTGCATCACATAAATGATAACAAATAATTACCCAAGCTTCATTAGGATTAACTGTGCCTCGTTATATATACCTTCTCTGATGTAACTTTTCTGTAGTTTTTAGTTTGAAAGCTGTAATGTTCGTTCACAGTCAACCAATATTTTACTAAAGTATTCCTTAAACTGAAGAGTAGAGTACTGGTAAGGCAGTTTGGTGTCAAGCTTTTTAGTAGCTGTGTAGGAAGTGATAAAGAGAACCACATCGCGGATGAAATTCTGCAGAACAAGGCACATACTGGAATTATGTACAGTGCTTATCTTGCCTCCTAACCACTCTTGCAGCTCAGAAATTTGCCTGTCATGAGTATAAGCGTGTCAGGTGGGGTCTGGGCAGTGGTTTGTGGATTCTCTGACCACGATTCCCTCTCCAGTCATAGCTGTAACTATGGTCTAAGAACTGTAGCCTGCACTACACTGGTAGCTGTGGGCATTGTATTTGGGGAGTCAAATATGAAAGGTAAAACTTGTGCTTCCTGTGTTCTGCATGTGTGAACTTTGAGAAGGAAAGGAGAATTTATCCTTGGTTCATTTACAACTCACAGTATCTTTCCAGTATTCTTCACTTGGCTAGTGGGGAAACAGCAGCTGTCAAATGGTCACTTCTGCAAATGCCTTCAGCTGCCTTGCTCAACAGAAACATCAAATTTAGAGTATTTGGGAAAAGCAGAAAAGAAATGTAGAACAAATTCTTTCTAAATGGAATTGATTTATCTGTAAAGGGTTCTATAATGTTAATTATTTCTTTTAAAGTGCTTACCATCAAAATGATTAGTACAGTTGTCAGTAGAAAAATATGGATTTCATGGAAATTTTGAAGTGATTTTAACTGTATCAACATCTATTTTAAAAAGTCAATCAAATAAAACCTCAACTTTTAAAAGTAGCACCTTACAAAGTTTCTGCATCATGTTATTAAGGTTTTTGCTAGGTCATAGTTTTGACAACAGTCGGTTACTTTCCCCTCCCATTACCCCCAAATTTATGAGAAGTAGATTGTGTGACTCTGCTCGTGTACTTGGTGTTGCTTAGTTGATTTCCAAGTTACCTGAAAATTACCTGCTGCTCCCCCCCCAGTAAATTGAATATATGTACATTTTCTCTCTGACTCATTTGTCTATAAGCGTAGGGATGCCCTAATGGTGAGGAAATGAACTCCACAAACAGGAAACCTCTATGGATAGTATTTTCTGGCAGTTTTCTTTGACATTTGATTCCTGCACTTCCTCTCCCTGACTTTCCAAAATACATCCAGTTGCTCTCTTCCTGCAGCTGGACCTAAATTGCACAGCAGTATGTAGATTAGGGCATCAACAATGCTAATCAGAGTCTTGCAGTTTTCAGGTCACTAGTTCAAAGCCATCAAGGCTAGAAGGGGTTGTAATTTGTTTCACTGTCACCACTTTCAGGAATAATGCAAAGAAAAAATGGGTTTGTCTCCTTGGACAAATTAATGTTCTGCATGTAGAAAAGGACGTTGTGAACGTGTTCAAAGTGGTGCTGCAAAACATGTTAATCGCTTTACTCATGTTTATTTATTTTGTTTCTCAATAGCAAATAACATGTTAAGGGAGGAAGGCATACCAGGCTTTCTTGTGTTTCGTCTCTAGACTTGTTCTCTGCAGGACTGTGGCACATTTTGGACTTGTGGAGATAACCTGTATGAAGCTTCTGTCAGTTTGGTAAGACAGTAGAAGACTTTATTAGCAAGAACTGCTCGGAGAACACTTTTCCTATCATTGCAATTTCTTCTGGCTTTTACCAGTTGGACCCTTAAATGTACCAGAATTGGACTCTGTTAAATGTTTGCTTCATGTTTTCAAACTGCATAGCACGCAAGATGAGCTTCTATCAAGTTGCTTCTAGAGCTTACTTCTATTCTGAGATTGAGAAGAAGGGTGGCATACAAAAACACGTGCATCGTGTATCTAGTAATTGAATGCAAAATGAACCATTCACTATGAAATAAAATTAACTTGCTGCAATAGATACTTTCACAATATATATTGTTAGACTACTAAAGCTCAAACTCTTACTATTAAGATGCCATATAAGTAAAATGAATTTGTTGCTCTATAATTAGCAATGTATTTCCAAATAATGAATTACTAAAAGCTCTTTTTCATCATGAATAGCGTTAATTGTAGTTACTAAGATTGGCAGGAGGGAGGAAGGGTAGCTTTTTAATTTTTTAAAATAAGCTTTGAAAAACAAATGAAAATATCGACCAGTCGTGAGAGAGGCTTACTGTGTCAGTCTAACCTCAATAGGGAATCTGTGTCAGTGTTAGCAGGATGGGGAGAAACTGCAAGTATCAAGTATTTTTTCATGAATAAAACAACATAGAGAATTGTAAATTAAAGCATTGGGCTCTCAGCAGAAAAACATGCTTTATCTGATCTTCAAGCTTTTTAAAAAATTTAATAGTACTTTACAGAACTGAAGTGCGTGTTTTAAGTTCTAATTAAGAATACCTGAACTCAGATTCTTTTATTGAAGCTTAAACCACGTGCAAACAATTCAAATAAGGATTAAAATTATATTAGAAGTACGTTATTGAAAAGTGAATGCATGGGGAGGAAGAGAATGAGTACTCCAGTCAGTGACATACATTTTAATAGGCTTTATTCTGATTTCTGTTTTTCCTTTCCTTGGAAATTCAAGCTGAAAATTTTAAAGTTTGGTGCTGAAGCTCGTTGGTCAAGAGAAGTTTTGCTAAGCTGTAATGAAGAGCCCGTCATTAGGTAATTAAAATTGAGGGAGATGTGAGAGAAGAAATAGGAGTATTGCATGGAACAGTATAATAACTGTATATTTTTGTGGGGTGTTTGCTGTTTGCAGATGACACTAATTGGGCGGCCTTAAGGTATTGCAAAAGCTTAAAGGGAGTATGGAGGGGACTGTGCGTGATGCTGCTCTTCCATGAAACAAAATGAATGTTCATTCATTATATAATTAAAATGTGGAAGTAGCTCCCTGAGGTTTTTTAGGGAGATGGGGTGGGATAATGATATGTTAACATGATTTCACTAAATTAATTCTTTGGAAAGTAATTAAGTAAGATTGTCCACACTCCATTACTTCCAAAGACTAAAATCTGACATGGTCCATCATTTTCTTGTCTTGCTTCAAAATGACTGCTTGTTGAATAAATATAACATACCCATTTGAAAATCAGTAAGTGAGGTTTCAAACACTGCCTTTAGATGTTGTGGGATATGAAATTACATTTTCGGATCTTAAATCTGAAATAAATACCTCATAGTAATAGAACAGTTTGCATTTTTTAGTAGCATAGATGCTGTATTTGATCATAAACGTGGAAACTTCCTACAAGCAGAAAAGAACAATTTTATTTCCTGGTTTGTATATGAAACATTATTTGTAATCTACTTGTTTGTAGTCACCTGAGAGTTAGGAGCCCTTTGAGTGCATCGGCCTGAGTGAAGCCATAAAGTTTGAAGTTTGTAAGATGCAGAGTAGGTGAGCATATTTCAATATGTAAATAGGAAAAAGAATCATTGTTTCAAGCTAATAAAGGCATTTTTTTTAAATGAAGACTTGGTAAAAGATCTGTATTTCATGAATGCTTTGCTTCTTTTTAACTGTGGTTAAAAAAAACCACCAACAACAAAACAAACAAACAAAAGTCCAATGCAAAACAGCAGAAAGAGCTCTGGGGATGTGCAGCTCCCACACACCCAGATGGGGGCAGCTGGGCAGTGGTGCACTGATGTCTGGTGTTTCCCTGGAAGTCTGGGACAGTTTTTGTACCCTGAAGGCAGCAGCGTTAGGAGCAGCTTCCCCCTCCTGGGGGGAAATCGTCCTGAAGCCTGAGAAAGATGCTGACAGACCATCAGCTTCATATTTATTGTATGTTTTCTAGAAACAAATACCATTCTATTGTTCTTTTCCCTGTCCAGCATTTCACAAACCTATGAGTCTTTAGGAAGAATTCTTCCAGCTCCCAAGTGACAATGCTACTTGAAATAGCTTGTTGGGTCTGGCAGGTGGGTCTTCCCTCTGACCCTGAAGTAAGTGTGTTTTGTGTAACACATTGCTTGGCGTGGTCCTAATGATCAGCTTGCGCTGAGTCCGTTGGCCAGGGATGGCTTCTTGGGTGTGGGTGAGCTGTGCTGCTAGATGGGTGGTCTGGCCAGCTTGGTTGGGTCACAGGGGGCAATGGAGTCTTTATCTAAACTGTTAAAAACCTTACAGGCATTAGCATGTCCTGAGACTCTGGCCGATCTTTATTGGAGTCGATGTCTGCATTTACATGTTAAAGAATATCTATCTTCTTGCTGTACAACTTTGAAATATGGGCTGAAATAATAGGTCAGTGACAGCCAGGACTTTGCTCAGCTAATGTGAAAAATGAGGCCATCTTTTTTAGGATCCTAACCGTGAACAGAGAAAATTGAATTGTATTTTAAAATGGAATGTGAGGAGTCTGTGTCCATGGATTATGTGAGGCCTGGATATTAAGCATATTTAAAATAGCTCAGAGCATAACAAGGTGAACAATGGCTGGTGTGTTTTGAGGTGGGAAGTGAAATACTGCTGCTGTACAGCACATAGGAGTTTGGCTGTGGAATTCAATAGGTCGGTGTTTTCCAGCTCTGAAAATGCACATGACCAAACTCCAGCAGAGTCTGAGAGCATGAGGATTCTTAGAAATGCTGTCCCTCACAGGAGGAAAATGAAATTACACCATTTTAATTTAGGTAGCTCTCTGTAATGCCACATGTGAGACAAATTAGTTGTTTTTTCTTTTTTCCTTTTTTGCTAGACAGATTTTGTGTCATCCCTGTGGCAGCTTTTCAGTTTGGAAGTTCGTAATTTCCTCCGGGTTCAGATACTTTAATGAACTAATTAGGGATCCTCTGGGACAAAAGGTTTTATACATACAACTTTTAAGCATTTATGTGTTTTGTCTGGCTCAAGGCCTTGCTGCGCTAAGAATTGAGAAGAGATCTCTTAAAAACTTGCTCTTTTTGTCTGCTGTGGCAGATGGGTAGGTGGGGTCAGCTACCAGTGGCGTGCAGATAAATCTTTGTGTGAATGGTGTGCTGCAGGACCTGCAGCTGAAGGGCAGAAAACTTTCAAAGAGATATTGTAAGATGCCCTAGCTCTGGTATGCTATATTTTAGCTCTCTGTGTAAATTAGCATAAAATGTGTTGCAATAGGAAACAATCTGCAAAGCAAATCCCCTGATGCCTGTCCCTGGAGGTGTTCAAGGGCAGGTTGGATGGGGCCCTGGGCAACCTGGTCTAGTATTTAATGGGGAAGTTGGTGGCCCTGCCTGTGGTGGGGGGGTTGGAGATTCATGATCCTTGAGGTCCCTTCCAACCCGGGCCGTTCTTAGATTTTGTGACTTGGTTATCTGTCCCTCTGTGCTGCTCAGTGCCAGGACCAGAGGGGGCACAAACTGGACCTCAGGATGTTCCATCTGACCATCAGGCAGCACTTCTGTGCTGCAGGTGTCGGAGAACTGGCTGCCCGGAGGCTGCTCCTTCTTGGAGATCTTCGAGAGCCACCAAGGCATGATCCTGGGCACCAGGGTAGCAGCTATTCACTACTGAATATTAAAGACTCTTGACTTCTTTGAGGAAATATTAACGGATAGGGCAGAACTAAAATCAAGGCTGTTCTGCTTCATTGAATGGTCTAAGAATGGTCATTTCAAACGCTGTGGGTATGTATGCAGCAGACTACCTGGCTATTTTGTTATTTAATAGCTCCATGTTCCCACTTCTGCTTTAAATAACAACAATCCAAATGTTAGTGTTTATTTCAGGGGATGTTTTTTTCCATTTGATTATTTACGGTATGCTGTGTTTTGCTTAGACTTTTTTTAGTGCATTATCTGAAAGAACAGGTGTGTTATCAGCACAAGTTTGGAGGAAAGAAAGTAGTCTTTCAGAACTAATCTTTTTAGCTCAGCTATAAATCTGTTATCTGAACTGTATTTCAGTGGTCTTCTGTGACCTCAGTGGTTGGTTTTGGATTCTGAAAGCAGTAAACTGAGACATGGGGTTAAACATTCAGAGATGAAGTTGAAAAATGTTTGCTGTTGTGTTAAGAAAATGCTTAATAACTGAAGTTCATTGCACTTGGAAAGCATTTATGGTCTCCCAGGAGCGATACACTTATATTTACTTTTTTTTTAAATGGAATTCAGTGGTAAAATGTTAAGGTGAAACTTTAAAACAGTGAACAGAACAGAATGATTTGTTCTCATGTTGTCTCATGTGAGTTATTTGAGAGATGCCATTCTGTAGCTGTGATTCCTAGGTAGAATGTTGTTGCCAGGACCGTAACCTCTTACACGAACACATACTTCTGAGTGAATAATAGGCTTGCTTCTAAAATTTGTTTAAACAGGGAGATTAAATACCAGGGCAACCTACCTTTTTTTTTTCTTTCTTTTCTTTCTTTCTTTTTTTTTCCACCCTAGGGCAAAGCTATGTAAAAGGAAAAATGATTCTTTGAATTAAGCTGCTACGCTTGGTGAAATTTATCTGGTTTCCGATGTGTATGTATGCATTAAGAGAATCATTTGAACTACTAACTTTGAAGATGAATTTGGATATATTGTTTCAACTTTTTCAATTAAATAATGCAACATAACATAGACTGCAGGGAGTCTATGAAGGGTATGAAAGGTGCCAGACATGGCTCTTCATGTGTTATCAGATAAGAAGGTGTATAAGGGTTACTCGGGAGTGAAGGTTAATAGGCCAGAGCTGGGGAAGCTGGGCCATGGTAGGATAATACTCAGGAGGCTGAGGTTCTTATTTTCAGCCAACAGCACCTCAGGCAGATAAGCTAACGTGAGCTGTGATCAAGTGGAAGGTCTTGCTTCCTCTCCTGCTCTGTGTGGTTTTACCCACTGAACATTTGACAGACTAATTTGTCAGAGTTAATTTAACATGCTAACCCAACAGCAAAATCTGTGCTGTGTTTGTGTGTGGTACTTTGTTTTTGCTTTTGCTGGGTTAGTTTTCTGCCAGGTCAGAGAATTAAATCAGCTTCAGGAGGCAGTAGGAGATAAATTATGGGAATAATGGGTGCTGCAGACTAAATGGGGGCTCCTCAATGGGCTCATCTTACAGAACTGCGGACCC
The DNA here is from genome assembly GCA_037305975.1 of Chrysolophus pictus. Classification (NCBI taxonomy): domain Eukaryota; kingdom Metazoa; phylum Chordata; class Aves; order Galliformes; family Phasianidae; genus Chrysolophus; species Chrysolophus pictus. The sequence goes on from CM074580.1 coordinate 48,636,540, forward strand.
GTGTTTTGTCCTTGCAGCTGCTCATCACACCATGTGTTGAATGGCATCAATAAATTAATTCCACTTACAAAAAGAGATGGGTATCACTTCTGCTGTGGCAGATAGAAGTGATACCCTGCCCCCTCCTTCCATCTTTTAAATCTTGTGCCAGGCCTGGTGGTGGAAGGTGAAGCTGTAAAACCACGTGCGAGCCAAGACAGGGGAGAGGCAGGCAGCCACTGCAAGATTGTAATACAGACAAAGCATGATTTATAATTTAATTAAAAGTTTGTATAGGTGGAAAGCTACGTGTGGATTGCAAATACAATTTTTGTTTGGTTACCCACTCAAAGCACAGTAGACTAACAGCATTTTTTTTTTAACCATTGAGATTCCTGCATTTCAATATGGAATGCTTAGCTTCTGTGTTTGCGTGTGTATGTGTGTAGTTCTGGCTCCTGGAAGCCATAAATCTCAACATTTTGTAATTCTTATGTTGTTTGCAGAATATGATGTCTTAAAAAGTCAAATAGGCCCAGGCACATAGGGATGCACGCAATATTTTTATACACAGAAATTTTCATTCTTAATTGCATACTGTTTTTGTTCTTGTATTTTCCAACTTTATAAGTATGTATTCCTTAAAACTTCCTTTTGTACTTTTGATATAAAAACAAAGAGAATGAATGATCTCTTCTTTATATTGCCTTTCTTGAGAACGTACTGCTTTGGGGGGCACACAGGTCAGATTATTCCATAGCTTTGCAGGAAAAAGCTTGCCATCAAGACAGCATGAATTGATTAGTAACAAACATAATCTGTGTGCTGCTGCTGTTCTCAGAGTAAATGCTGGGTGATTGTGACTGAAGCATTTCACTTGATAACGGCAGGCTCAGCGAAAGGGGAAGAGGGAGATCTGCCAGATTTGTGCTTTGAGTCCTTTAAAATGCTCTTGCAGGATCTACCAGTCATCTTTATTGGTCCTGTGTGGGAAGGGCTGGATTAATTGCCTTGAACAGTTGTCTCCTGTTTGTTTACTCTTCTTAGGTTCCAAAAGTTTGAAGTAAACCTAATGCAGCCTCAATGATTCTTGCAGGGCTCTGTAGGATTTTCTTGAAGCTCAGAAACCGGGTGTCTGATGCTGGGTCATTAACCTTGGTGGCTGTGACTTGGAAGGTTATGAGAGATTTGTGTGCATGTTGTTCCAGAAGGGCTTAACTTCAGTGGTTTTTGTAGCTCTTATTTAAAAAAAAAAAAAAAAAAAAAAAAGTTTAGCCTCAGGGAGACCTCTAAATCTAAGCCTTTTCCTGCCTCCTGAATTTGGCAGTTGTTTCTCTTGGTTTAAGTCTCTGGGTGTGCGCAATGTAAGCTTTGAAGTAGCTGCTGCCTGACTGAAGCCTCTCTGGAGGCAGGGAGTTGGGTGAGGCAGTTTATGTATTTGACTGTTATTTCTTTCCAGCATATAGATATTTAACACAATACACAAGAGTAAGTGAAACTGCCTGTTTTTAGTGAAAACCATTTGAGAATTGCAAAGACTATATCTTTTCCGGTTTGATTTTAATTTTGAATAATGATTAAAATCAACTTTTTTTTTTTCCAGAGTTTTAATAGTTCGCATTAAGAATGGTTAATCCATTTAGGAAGTGGATGGAATGTGACGTTCAAGGAGTAGGTATTTTGTCACAGCCCAGTTCTGTTGCACGATGCCCCGTGGGCCACTGACAAGTACTAGGAAAGGCGAGGGAAGATACATGGCAAAGCAACTCAAGCTTTTGGATGTCTATCAGTGTGGACATACCTGTTGTCTGCCAATCTGATACTCAGCACAGTGAGCAAACGTTTGCAAAGTCTGTGGCAGTGTGTGTATCCCAAACTGCAAACATGAAAACATTTCACTTCTCCTAGTGGGGCTCTTCAGATGAGATCTCAGCACTGCATGTGTATGTTTCCTAAGAAATAAAATACGTGTAGGTCACATTGACTATTCCTAACTTCTCAGTCTGACTTCCTTTTGAAGAGTTGTCTTGAGGAATCGTGGAATCATGGAATGGTTTGGGTTGGAAGGGACCTTTTAAGATCATCTCATTCCAACCCCTGCTATAGGCAGGGATGCCTCCGTCTAGACCAGGTTGCTCAAAGCCCCATCCAGCCTGGAGGAGTGGATTAAGAGTAGAACAGATATATTGGGGTGAAATAAAACTATTCCAAACATTGGATACTGGAAATGCAGGAGACTGTGATAAAGCAAATCTGGTGCCCAGGAGTGCTTTGTGGTGCTGGGACTGCTCGTACCCTCTGTGATGCATTTGAGCTGCCTGGGTCTGGGCTGACTGGGGGTCTGTGTCAGAACTGTTTAACAACCCTTTCTGACCCCTGAGGTGAGCAGTGGAAACTGCTTCTGTAAGCCAATGAAACAAAAATGCTTTTGTTTTCCTTACTTCCACAGCAAAGAAAGATTTATCTTTACTGGAGAAGTAATTGTAGTTTTGTTAGTAGAAACTTCATTTATTTTATGCAGTACTGTAAACATTGCTTTTTATTTGCAGTTTATTGCAGTACCTTTTCTTCTGCTACATATTTATTCAGTTTTGCTCAATAAATAAATTCATTTGTGATACTAAAATGTTATACCTGAATAATAAACTACAAACATTCTATGCTGGAAATAGGAATTCTGTGCCTCTCCTGACAAACCAGGGGCTTGTATGGAAGAATTGTTCCTCTTCTGTCCAGTTAGTGCTGGAGGAAATTGATTTGTTGGTTGCATGAGTCCCTGTTACCTATCCTTTAGTGTCTTGTGTTTGAGAGAGGTATGCCATGCAGAAATTTTGTTTATTGCTCATCTGCAGGTAACAGAAGTTGTTGCTTCTTCTCTGAAATAAAGAATGCAGATGATTCCAGTAGCCAGCCTCAAATATCTCCGCAACCTCAGTAGCATCTTGCAGTTTGCATCAGTAGAATTCCCACTTCCGTGGCTGCAGGAGCAGAGACACGAGGCAGTGAAGTGAGCTCAAGCCTTTGAGACTCCTGCAGAGGTAGCGTGGGGTGTGGTGATGTTGATGGGCTTCCTTGGGCTTTCTGTAGGCGGAAAGCTCTGGAAACAAATGAGTGTTGTTAAAACGACTACCTTTTGCAGATAGTTTTTTTTTTTCCACATTTTTGACAGACTTCCATGCTTTAATTAGCTGGTGAAAAGGTGTGGGCCGGCAAGGCATTGGATATGAATGATACACAGTTTCACAGCCTGCATTTTTCTTTAAAGCAACATTGTTGCACAACTGCGCTGTTGTGTGGAGCTGGGAAGAGCTGTATCCATTTGAAATAATCCAGGATTAGTTGGAGAACCTTCTGGCACCTCCATTTCTTTCAGAGTAACTCTCTTGTTCAGGTAAATTCTTAGTATGGCATATTATGCATATAATCTTAGAACTGTGTGCACTAGCTTCCAGTTCAATCCAGTGCCTTATTCACATTCAAATTAAATTTCTAGAATAATCATCTTTTTATTTCTCTGTATACTCTGAACATTATCCTTCCTGCCCTTTGTATCTTATTGAGAGCACAGGAAAGATCAGCTGAAGGAGATGCTTTTTTAGTTTCTGTCAAAGTCAAGGAGGAAAGATGAAGATAGGTCTTTCATACACTGTATTCATCTTAAATGGGGTGTATGCTGGGTGCTGTGCCTGCTGTGAGCCTGATCTCATACTTTCCACCTGCAGACTGATTCTCAGCTCCTTCATAAAACAACCAGGGACCCAGTCTTTGCTCTGCAGCTGCTCTGAGCTCACTGCCTGCAGGATCTGCTGCAGGAGGCACTTGCCCACAGTGCGGGTCGGTGACTCCTAAACACACCTCGTGGAGGTAATTACATCCTTGCATGTACTGACATGAGACATGGGATGAGGTCTTCCATAAGGAAAGTCAGTAGCAGAAGTAGCTGCCTGCCTTGCAGGGACTTGTCCAGTGGCATCTCCATCAACAGTTAGGAGCTGGCTGTGAGTGCCTGGCAGTATTTTGGTTGTTGGTGCTGGGTACCAGCTGTATCTCTACTCTCATGCACAGAACGTGTTCCTGTAGGTCTGCTTTAATAGAAGGTTTCAAACAGCTCAGCCGTTTTTTCTAAAACAAGGGAAGGGAAAGAATGATCTGTGTTACCATCTTTGACCTCCTATTTTCTCTTCATATTTCTAACACCATTTTGATTTCTGGAGAGAATGGGCCTTTCCCATTGTGCTGCTGGCCCCTCCTGATTGCTGAGCCACCAGCTTTCAGCAGCTCAGACTTTGCAATGCAGACAGGCAGCTGCCAAGGCAGTAGGTTTGTCTACTGTGCACACTGTGATCTCTCAGCACTGATGATGATCAGGCTTCATCTCAGCAGTACACCCCTGATACAGGGCAGTAGGGATTGAGCTGGATGAATGTTGCCTTCTAGTTGTGATGGATGCAGGGAATATATTTTCTGCTCTTCTCCAGCCCCTTTGTAGCTCCTGGACTGTGTTCACAAGAAACTGGAGGTGCAAAGGGTTGGATATTAGGAAACATTTTTTCTTCAAAAGAGTGGTAATGCATCAGAACAGGCTGCCCATGGAGGTGGTGGAATAACTGTCCCAGGAAGTGTTCAGGAAAAGGAGCAGAGGTGGCACTTAGGGTCATCATGGCTTAGAAGGTGTAGTGATGATGGGTTGGCGTTTGGACTAAATGATCTTAGAGATATTTTTCCAACCTTAATGATTCTATGATTTTGAAAGCTGAACTGGAGGAAGAGCAGCATCCTGGAACAGGGAGCTCTGTGTGTTGTGGAGAGGCTGTTTAGTGAGAGCCAGCAAATGCTGAGCAAGTTGTGAATATGCTGAAGAGCAGAAGCCTCCAGAACCTGTACCATGGAAACACGGTCCCTTGCTGAGATTGTAAGGAAATGCAGGTGTCTTGGGTCTTGCTTTGCTCTGTTGTAGGCAGTTATCTGTGGGGGAAAAAAAGTGTTGTATTACCTTCTGGTGTGGAGCCATAGCTAATGCTGCCTTTTTGCTGTCAGCTGAAGTAGTAAGCAGATAGATAGCTTAACATCTATGAAAAAAAAGCTAGGAAAATTGTTGAACCTTTTAAGCTCTTGAAAGTTAGACAATGCTAGAACCAAGGGTGTGTAATGTAGCCTAAAATACAACTCTTATTTGTGTTTTTTAATTACTTCAGCACTCTGTAGTTCTTCTAGGAAGTGTGCATCATCCATTTTATACAGTAGACTTTTCTGGAATCCAGTAAATCCAGTAATTGACAAATGGTCAATTTTAAATCTGGGAAATATAAAGCCTGTAAATTTGACAACTCTTTCAAAAGCCTCTTTTTCTGTCAAGGAGAGATAGAAAGGCATTGAGGTACTTGCAATATAATAACAATATACAAAAATTAATATTTTTGATTCTTTTAATGAACCACTGAGTGGGAACTGTCACACAGTGACTGCTCAAAATGTTGTTTGTTTTGTCAAATACTTTTTTTTTTACTTAATAGTGCGCTTGTGAAGTTGTCTTGCTTCCACCTTTTTTTTCTTTTAAATGGAAATAGTGTAGTGACCTGGGGGAGTGAATGCCTTAGTGATGCTTCCTGCTACAGCCATTGCTTGCTAGATGGTAGCTGGGGATGCTGCCTGATCAACTAGGTTGGTTTTGAAAAAATGTTTAATGAAAACAGTGAGGAGTTGTGTCACTGGGGCCCATGGAAATGTACCTCTGGGTCAAGCCTTTTCTCCTGCAGATAGAGCCTGACACCTGGGATTTTTTACTAAATGCTAATGTTAAATGTGGGTAATGTGACATCTTGGTCTGCATAGGTTAGTAGGAGATTGTTTATTATATTTTTGTATCTAGCAAAACTTTGAGTGTTTTCTGGCTGAGCCTTTTCTTTTCTGGGCTTCATTCTTATCTGTCTTCTGCCAAAATGAAGGTTTTTTGAAGCATTTTCTGCTTGCTTTTTCTGCCTTAGGAAACTGATGTCCTGCAAGCAGAAAATGTTTTCTGAATTATCTATTCTGTGCATTTGGGAGAAGTGTTTTCCAGTCTATTTCAGCCTTTTTCCTACCTCTCATAAATCTGTCAATTTCCGAGTTCAGCATGCTGCTCACCTTACTGCCTCAGATTCAGTTCTGTGTTGCACTGAGGCAGCTTACTGTACCTGGGTCTCACCTTGGGTGATTCTGAAGCTGAAATAAACTTCACGTATTTGGAGACAGCTGTAATCAATACTGCTTTAAAAAAAAAAAAAAGTTCCTATTTGAATTGTAAATAAAGGCTGTAATATTAAGTAGTTCCTGGCATGTTTTGAATTTGCCTCTTGGGGTCACAGACCTCAGGAAAAAGAAGAGGGAAGGATGAAAGAGGGAGAAGAGGGAGGAATTATGTGTATTTCCAGGTTCATGAGAGAACCATCAAAATGTTAAATGGGCTTAATTCAAGTGGCCATACCTGCCCTAGCTTGTGTCTGTGCAAGAGTACAGAGGTCCAACTGCAGAGCTGAGGAAGCAGAGGAGAACTTTTGTCCTAAGGATGTTAGACTTAAAGGTTTGCCTTTGCTAGTAGATTCTAGCTTACCATGGAACTTGGAGATCAGATGCTTTGGTAAGTGCAAAGTGATGAGCCAGGATTTCTTATTGGCACTGGTGTTTAAGTTTAGTGCCATTAGAAGATGGTGTTTGGACAAGAATTTGCTCAGCACACCCTCAGCCCCTCTAATCTCTCAAGTGGAGCTCTTAGGGCAGGAGCTCTGACTGCCACCAGGAAGAAATCAGTCTCAGAGAGCCCTCGAGGCAGAGGATGACTGTGTGCCAGGCATGGGGCCTGCTCTCAGCAAAGGGCTCGTGTTAGGTTCTCATGCTAACAGATCCAGCTTTGAAGAAAACAAGAATGCAAATCCTCTTTGATATCTGTCAGAAGTAAATGGAAGGAAGACTTAACACCAGCTGAAGATGAAAAAGAAGAATATAGGAAAAATTCCAGTCTGTTGTGGGCTTCCTGGCCCCAATCCAAGCAAGAGTGCCACAAGTTCATGCAAGTGCTTCTCAAAAACTTTAGGCTAACTGGCCATAGTGGAAAAAAACCCTATGTTACTGTGAAAGGCAATACTGAAAAAGATGGGATTTTAATTAAGCCTGAAAATAACTTCCTGAAACTAGAAGATTTTTTCCTTTAATATTTAAATTGTTATTTGTCTTAGTGACAGTCTATGATGAAACCTAATGTTATACTCCATTAATTTCAGAAACTAAAATATTCAAGAAGCTCAGAGTTCTGACGAATAGTCAGACCAGTGCTTGAAGTGAAGCCATTAGCTGAAAACGAGTAAGCAGAGTTTGCAAAAATGATAAATCTGTCTTTGAATTCAATTCAGTTACCCTTTCCGCAGGTGTAGGAAGGAAGTTTTATTCTTTTCATGTTATATTGCTTGGTCTGAGTCCACAGAAAACAATTTGAAAGGATGGCAAGTCTTCAAGAAAAGTATAAGCAGAACATTTGACAGAGGGCTATATTTTATGAATAAAAGCTATTGATTAGAGGCCGATATCTTCCAATACTTAATTCTCAAAGAGTTCAGTTATGAAACATGATAAAACACAAACCATTTCAAATTGGTAACAATGGATTTCTAACGATTGATGTTGTCTCAGTTTTGATTGGTCTGATGGCTTGGCAGTTGAGGGAGGGATCAGCAATGCGATGGGGAAGGCTCCCCTTGGAAAAGCCTGTAGATATGTTTTATTTGCCAATTTCTGAACTTTAACAATGTTTTAATTTTTTTAGAAACTTTAGCATATATTCTTATAATTGTCAATAAAATGCAGATTATAGAAGTTACAGGTGAAGCTGCCAATCGCCTGAGTATGTTTAAGTGTCTGCTGCAGTTCTAATATGGAAGTTAGGAAAATGAAGGAATGTGTGCTAATATAAGTAGTTGCTTAGATGCTTATATGCTGCCACTTCCAATGTAATGTGAAGGCTGCATTTAATTGCAAATCAGCCATTGGCTGATGTGTCTTAGTGGTTTCCTGCTTGTGACGATGATCATCTCTTCAGTAAAATAAGCTCACAGAAAATACGAAATAAGATTGGTCTGTAATGAGCAGTGACAGGTTGACATCAGTAACTCTTAAAAGCTTTAGAAGATGTTTTAGATGAGCTTGCTTTCCTTCTGATCTGTCTGGATTGCGAGTAAAAGTGTGCCTTTCCGATTTATTTACCCAGGAATTAGTGTAAGAATCTGGTAGAGGCATTCAGTTTTCCTAAAGACAGTGAAAATGTATTGAAGCGTTGCAACCAGCAGCAGTATTGATAAAGTTTCTAAGAAAATGTATTGCGTGTACTAATGCATGAAGTTTAATTGCACATGGTTGAAAATCCATTCAGCAAATCTTGCATCTAGCTTTTTTTTTGCCCAACAGTGCTAAATAAAGTCTTGCTAGTGTACACTGGGTGACCAATTTGAATTCATCCTTTGCTAGGTTTTGTAAGGTGACTTGTTGAGCAGAAACTATGACATGTGTGACGGAGGCATTGTAGGTGCTCTCCCACATTCCACAATGTGCTTTTGTTCTCCTCAGGTTGTGATCGAGGCACTCTGACAGTCACCAAGGATGTAAAACAGTAAAACACTGCTATGCTCTGCCTGGCTCTTCCTGAGGTGCCTCTACCATTACCTTACCTTTTCCTTTCTTTGAGTTCTTGTTATGCTGTGGCTTCTGCTTGGTAACTCTAGACAGATCACATGGGATCATTTTCCTCAAACTACTAACCTCGTTTTAATATTACACTATGGAAGACTGTATCTTATTTATTTTCTTTCTTTACTGTACAGACTGCTTCAGCACAACATTGGAGCAATGACAATTTGTTCAAGCTTTTCCTATTGAAGTGCATGCTTAACAGGGCCAGCACAGTAAGTCTGACCTGTAAAACGTTTCATGGACAAACCTCATCTGGGGAAAGCCCATCTAATTTTTTGTCAGACTGAATATTTCTTCTGTTTTTTCACTTGAGTGCTATTAATTGTTTGAGTTCCAAATAGCATCTCATCTACCATCTGCTGGGGAGAAACCAGTGAGCTGCTGGTAACAGCTTGTCACCTAGAGGCAGGTCAAAGACATGCACTTGTAATTTAGCTGTAGCAATTGCTGACTTTTTAGCCACAAGGAACTTATTGAGAATTTTCTGTTAAGATAATTTTTTCTCTCATTTTGCTAATGAATGCAGTGCACCCAGCTGTGAGGTGGTTCTCAATTATGACTGCTGTTGTGGATTACCTTTCTTTCCCATTCAGCTTCTAATTTTAGGAGGTCGAATTCCTTTTCTTTAGCTTTCTAGTGATAAAGCTGTAAAAGGACAAGCTCAGTGAATGTTTGGAAATACAGCGATATACTTTCACAGATATTGGACTACAGTAGCTAGCTGTGTCAGAGAAAACACTGTTCACAAAAACAACCATCTGTAGTCCATATAGAGAATACACATTTGGATTGCAGTTTTGACAGCATGGTTTAGATATGGTCTGTTCTGCCATAATGATGATTTAAGTTATTTTTACTTGGATCACTTTTCTCATGGATTCCCAGTGCAATTCAGGGCACAGCATTAAGCAGGTGTGTGGGACAGTGTTGTCTTCCTTCCTTCCTACACATAACTTCTGAGGACATGAAGCAACTAATCTGGTCTGTTCAGGTTACTTGCTGTGAGATGTACGTGATTGTACCCAACTAGGACATCTCCTTGTGATGTTAATCACTCATAAGTACATTCATTTGAATAGAGATAGAACTGAGAAGTTGTCTTACCTGTTCAGAGTATATGCACATGTACGTATATGAAACTTTATAGATGGTATGGCATTGTATCTATAGCTATCAGGTCTGAAGATGAGATATGATTTCATGTTCCTTTTAATCAGTTTTTTCCATCTAAAAAAAGAAATGCTGTTTTCTCTTATCCTTTTATACATTTAAAATGCAGTTAGAGAATCTGACATAAAATCCATTCCCATAGCATTCTGCTGGCAGCAGTTCTGTTTGCCACGGTTACATGTAAAGCAACACAATTTTACAACTTTAAGTGTAGTTTGTCCATTTTTTCCTTTAACCACACCAAATAACAAGATTAGATAGGATAACATTATTTCAGGCTTTAAATCCACTTGCTTCTCACAGCAGAAAGCTCTAATCTGGTCAAATCAGGGTCTAGCAGAGGAGTCTGGTATGTACCAGACTTTGGGATAAGCTGTTGCACATATGTGCTGTCATTGTCCTTCAGAGACGAGCCTGGAGAGCTGCTGCTGTGTTTCAGGTATGGTATAATGTTTTGCATTAGAAAATTGGATGGAGGGAAGATGTGATACTGTGTGATACTGTCAACAGTGATCCTTTAAACAAAGGAGCTGATGTTGTGTTGTCAAAGGAAACTGAACTGCTGTTTTATTTTCCATTGTTCTCCTGCACAGTAAGCCTTTTGGTCTGCAAATAACTGCTGACATTATGCCACAGAAGCAGCCACCAGAATGTTAGGGACTTCCCAGATCCTGAATCTGAGCCTGGCAACTCTGTTGCTGCATTCCACTGTTTAAGTGCCGCAATGAGTTGCTCGTTTTCATTTTGCAAGTTGTTTTCATTTTACTCCTTGGATTTTGGTGGTTGTTTTTCTTCTTCATTCTCCTTCTAGCACTCTGGTGTTGTCAGTTCAGCCAGACTGTATTGATCAAATATGTTGTATGGCTGATGCTTGTGCCCCAGACTCAAAGATGAATTCAGTGAACCAAAAAGGGAGGGCAGGATTTTGAAAGAAGCAGAAGGTGCTGACCTTACAGGGATCTTTTTCTGTACTATTAGTTTCAAGCTAAACAGGGTGCATTGAGAGGGGTGAAGTGGAGAGAGATCATTGAAAGTCAGCGTTAGTGTGACTCAAGGAGCTTGCAGAAAATAGTTCTAGTAATTTGACTGGCATGTGGGATCTCGGTGATGGTGTGGGCAGGAGAAGGGGAGCTTGCCAAATGAACAGCCAAGTGACAAGACTGACACTTTTGTGGAGTTAGTGAGGTCTGAAAACAAAATTTGTTAAGAATTGCAATATCTTCAGTATCCTTTACTGCTATACTGAGTCCAAATCAGCCCGCAGTTCTCTCTGCACTGAGCAGCAGGATGTGCACTGGTATCTCGGGCAGCTGGGCAGCTCCTGCCTCTCACACATGCTTGGCTGCATGTCAGGGGAGGGCTCTTCATCCCCATGCTTATTTCATAAGGCTATAGTGGTACTGAAGTTATTAGTGATTTCCAAGCAATGTAAATGGCTGGATCAGTTAATTTAGAAGTAAAGACAGTGATGTACTTGCTGGCATTTCAGAGAGCGTAACTACCGGCTAAGCTCGATTCAGACTTGCTGGCATGGGCTACATTTTTGTGCTAAAAAGACATCCTTATAGGAGTTACTGCCTCTTCTCTGCCATCCTTTGCCACAGTTTCCATTGTTTGGGTTTTCTTTTAACTTTTGTAGGAGGCCTATGCTGGAAATCGCTGCCCCTGGAAGGCTCAGATTTTCTTTTCTAATATTCTGCAGTGAGTCTAAATTCAAGGACAACTTTGGTCAGAAGTATGAGATGCTGCTTTTAGTGAGTGCTTTTAGTGAGTTGGGCAACCACACCTGTATTGTGCTGGGTTCTTTGGAAATATACAGTGTGCAAAATAGGTCCTGAAAAGTTTTGGAAGTACTTCGTATACAACTTGATCCTGTTAATTGGTACTCTAAAGAGACAGCATAAATTGAATAAACCCAAATTTGTTTGCCAGTCACTCAGTATCTAGTGTTTCCGTTACTTAATCAGCTGTTACTGTCTGAGCTGGACAAGATAGTCTCAGAATTAGTGTCTGCATGAGGCAAAGGTGAAATATGTTTGTTTAATGAAGTAGTTCTTATGGGGAGAAATGCCAGGTCTGTTTTAATTTTAGCTTTTTAATATTTCTGTTTAACAACGTGTGGAAAATAAGTGAATACGTACATAGCTTACTCATCTCAAAAATCAATGGACATTCAACAATGAAAAACAGATAGTCAGGCTTTATTTATTTATTGTTTTTCTGATGTTATTGGTGGTGTTATCATTGCTGTTTTTATCTTTCTTTCCCCCTCCCCTTTTCAAAAAAAAAAAAAAAACAAAAAAAACAAACAAAAAAACCCACCCTAAAAAACAAAATGCTATTAATTCTGTGAGATCCTTTATTTCCTACATCACTAATTTACAATTCAGATATAGGTTTTCCATCAGCAAACAGCCTGCATTTTAGTATGCTTGGCTCTAACCAGCAGTGTAAGTATGCTATTCTGCTCTTCCTTATATACAGTTAAGAAATCTTTTAAATCATTCTTACTTGTAAACAGTGTGCACATCCTTTTGTTGGCTGTACTTCAGATGTTTCTTCACATTTGGCAAAGTAATAAATTGCTGAAAAGCTGGAAGATGCTCTGGAAGCAGATTATTCATCTGACTCAGTATTGTCTTCTATTTTGCAACAAGAAATCTTTCCAATCTATGAGATCATGGATTAGCTAGTTGGAAAATTTAAAGAGCAGCACAAGGAACATTGCCTTTTTCTTCCTTTTTTTTTTTTTTTTTGCTGTATTCACTTTGAAAACTGCAGAATCTCAGCAAAGCATAAATGACGAATGATTGTTTTTTCTAAATATTAATGCAAATGTGTATTATGGATGATAACCAAGCATCTGAATTGATATTTCCTTCTTTTGTTTAATTTTGGACATTACGTATGGCATTAATCTCATGAGCTAGTGATCTAGACTTGCTTTACAATCCACAAAAGTTCATGAACACGTGTAAAATGTGATTTCACTTCAGATTTCTAATTCAAGGGATATAAATTTAACTTTAAAGGCATTTTTCTTCTTTCTATTCCTATTTTTCTACCATTTCTTTCAATTTTCCTCCTTTTTAAAAAAAAAGCAGTGATCAATTCTAGCATGCTTTCATAGAATTGTTAAGGTTAGAAAAGACCTGTGCAATCATCTAGAATGTCAACCGTTTACGGGCTGCTTCGGCCCGGCTCTTGACCTTTTACCACCATACTCACTTAAATCAATGCTACCCACTTGGGTGATGTGATGTTTGTGCGTGGCTGAAAATGGTGATGGTGAACATTGACTCCATTGTAATGCGTCAGCAAAAATGTTTAGGTTTTATGGTCTCCTTCATGCACCTTTCAAGATAGTGAACAGCTGGGGGTTTTATGAGGGATGAGGGAAGGATGTTAAATATACTGACACTGTTAAAAAGTCGCTAAATATACTGACTTTATGGTCACAAAAAGTAGCATGTTGACACAATTGTGTTCTTACAGCATTGTAAAACTACACAGTAAAGCTGCATGTTACTACTGCGTATTTCTGTCACAGAATCATAGAATGGCCAGGGTCAGAAGGGACCTCAAGGATCATGAATCTCCAACCCCCCTGCTACATGCAGGGCCACCAACCTCCCCATTTAATACTAGACCAGACTGCACAGGGTCCCATCCAATCTGGCCTTGAACGCCTCTAGGGATGGGGCATCCACAACCTCTCTGGGCAGCCTGTTCCAACACCTCACCACTCTCAGTAAAGAATTTCCCCCTGATATCCAACCGAAATCTTCCCTCCCTCAACTTAAAACCATTTCCCCTTGTCCTGCTGTTATCTACCCTTTCAAAGAGTTGATTCTCCTCCCCTCTGTAGGCTCCCTTTATGCACTGAAATACTGCAATGAGGTCACCCCGCAGCCTTCTTTTCTCCAGGCTGAACAAGTCCAGCTCCCTCAGCCTGTCTTCATAGTGGAGGTGCTCCAGTCCCCTGGTCATCTTTGTGGCCCTCCTCTGGACCCTCTCCAACAACTCCCTGTCTTTGTACTGGGGGGCTCCACACTTGGATGCAGTATTCCAGATAGGGCCTCTTAAGAGCAGAGTAGAGGGGAACAATCACCTCCCTGTCCCTGCTGGCCATCCTGCCCAGGTTAGCATTTGCCTTCCGAGCCACAAGGGCACACTGCTGGCTCATGTTAAGTTTTACATCTGTCAAGACCACCAGGTCCTTCTCCACAGGGCTGCTGTCAAGGACCGCTCCTTCCAGTCTGTATGGATGCCTGGGATTCCTCCGGCCCAAGTGCGGAACTCTGCACTTTGCCGTGTTGAACCTCATCACCTTTCTAGCCTCTCGAGGTCCCTCTGAATGGCATCCCTTCCTTCTTCAATGTCAACCGCACCACTCAGCTTGGTGTCGTCAGCAAACTTGCTGAGGGTGCACTCGATTCCGTCATCGATGTCATTGATGAAGATGTTAAAGAGCACCGGGCCCAAGACAGACCCCTGGGGGATGCCACTCATTACCGGCCTCCACCTGGACATGGAGCCATTGATGACCACCCTCTGTCTGTGGCCTTTCAACCAGTTTCTTATCCATCGAGTGGTCCACCCATCAAATCCACATTCCTCCAATTTGGAGATGGTGTGGTGTGGGACCGTGTCAAAGGCCTTGCTCAAGTCCAGGTAAATGGCATCGGTCACCTTTCCCTTGTCCACTGATGCCGTCACTCCATCGTGGAAGGCCACCAGATTGGTCAAGCATGACCTTCTCCTGGTGAAGTGGTGCTGTCTCAGATCACACACCCATTCCTCATGTGATCAAGCATGTCATCCAGGATGATCTGTTCCATGATCTTCCCAGGCACAGAGGTGAGATTCATTGGTCTGTTGTTCCCGGGGTCCTCCTTTCTATCTATCTGGATCTTTTTTAAAGTGCTTTGTATTTCTTTGGAGCCACATGAATTGTTTTGAAGATCTTTTCATCATTACCACTAAGTGCCTTTCTCTTGGTGACTGTAACTGAGCTGTGAAACCAAACGTGCAACCCAGCATCAGGACAACAAAAGTGGACACTGAGTGGAAGGTGGCCTCCAGCTGAAGCATCCCAGGGCAGACCCACTTGCTGCCTGTTGGCACTGAACATTTCTCAGACCCCTTCTGCCTCTGTCACAACCTCTTTGGGGATAGCTACTTCAGAAAGCGTGTTTTACATGAGAGAAAATGTGGAATAAGTTGCTATGAAGTTTGTAGCTGCTTTACATTTAATATTGGCTTTGGAATGACAATCATGAAATCATGGAATTGCTTAGGTTGGAAAGGACCTTAAAGCTCATCTATTTCCAACCCCTGGATGTGGGCAGGCTACCACCCACCAGGTCAGGCTGCCCAGGACCCCATTCAACCCAGCCTTGGGCACCTCCTGGGATGGGGAAGCCTCTGGGCAGCAGTACCAGGGCCTCACTGCCTTCTGAGGAAAGATGGTCCTACTCAGTGTGTACCACGTGACAAATATTTGTTACAAAATGGTCGTATTCCCCTGCTCTTTGCTGTGAAAATGAGCTTATATGCTGCAGAGGCAAATCACAAAGTAGGACAACAATACAGCTTTTGTGAACAGGTCATCTGTTATGACCTCTGTGGTGGTTGTTAGGTTAGGTAATATGAATTAGCATTTCTCTTGTTTTGGTACCACAGCACGTTGCTTATCTGCTTGTGTTTCAGTTGCAACTCTATTGCTCAACATTCCCTGATCTGGAGATCTCAACTGCGGGAATGTTCCAGCCTCTCCTTGCAGAATTAGGAGCTCATGCTTGTGCATACTGTGATTCTTTGCTTTCTTCAAAAACATAGCTCTGTTATATCCCTTGCATCTTCTATAGTTTACGTATAGGTATATGTATGTGGAGAGAAAGCAAGGTTAAATGTGGCCAGGCTCAGAGACATCTTGCCTTCAGCTGTAATCTTTCTGAAAGTTGCTAGAGGTTCTGTTCTTTCCTGCATATTTGGAAGAGATCTGGATCTTGTTAAGTAGGTAGCGGACACAAAAAAGGCAAGTTGAGGCTGCAGCAGGAATGAGAGTTCCATTTCTGAGGAGAGGGAGGAATGGTGATGGGGAGGCACGGATAAGCTGTGTCCAGAGGAAGGAGTTGATTGATGCTTTTTGTTAGCAAGGATGAGCAAAGTCACAGTGACAGCTGGGAGAGGGGAAAGGAGATGTAGTAGTAATTATCTGTGGGAGTGATTTTTTTTTTTAAGGGTCTGTAAATAAAAATGGTGCTGATTGATTGTTTGAAGATTTATGTTTAAGCAAAAGTATTGTTTCTTTACAATTTGAAATGAATCTAAGTGATATTTCAATGAGAATGTTTCTTCTGTAACACAGGGGCAGACCATTTCATCACCAGCGAATTTCTCCTCAAGTTCTCATCTTGAAAACTTGCTATTTTTTCCTGACTGAATTCAGAAGAAAACATGCCATATTGAATTTGGCAGAATGGTTGAAGTTTGATTTTGGCTTGTATTGGTTAAATGAAGTTTTCGATTCGGTTGCCTATTGTCCAGTATGCTAATCCATGTTATTTCCAGCTGAGTTAAAGTGTAAAGTCATTAGAGCAGCATGGGCCTTTTGTTTGTACAAGGAAAGGTTAAGTTCTACAGGCAGCTCATACTGCTGCCAGCATGTCTGCTAATCTTATTTTTGGGATTAATTACCTGCAGCAGCTGCAGCGCAGGGTTCTGCACCGAGCAGGATTGTGACTATGCCAAAATTTGGAAAGCATTTGGGCTGTCTCAAAGGGAAACTTCCAGCGTTTTTAAGGAGTTCTCTTTTAGTTTGTCTGAACAGGGTGCTTACATTTAGGCTGTGAACACAATGCTACAAGCTTTAATAGTTTAATGCTGATATTTACAATATGCTATGAAGATTCTGTAAAGAATTAACAAGCAACTTAAGCTATATTTGTCTGTAACTATTAATAGATCTTCCGTATTGTTATAGCATTTAAGTTGTTTCCAAGTCAGTTTTGGTAACTACAGATAACTGCTGAGGGTGTGAGCCAAAAAGCAACAGTTAGGAACCAACTTGTATTTGATTCGATTGGAGATAAACAGAACTTTTCATTTTAAATACATTTTTTTCCCCAGATTTTTTTGATTAACAGTCTGTATGGATAAACTTCTTTGGACACGCCTTCAAATGCATTCAGAAGTTGAAACTGCTGTTTGAAGAATTTGTTTTAAAATTCAACATTAGTTATGCACAATTTAATTTTCATTTTATGCCTTTGTATATTTGAAGTGGAAACATCTGATCTGGAAAGGAGGAAAATCAAGTACACAAGAAACGAAAGCATATAGTACCTTCATCATAAAGAGATTGGCTTCAACAATTGAAGGCAGAAATGTATGTGGTAGATACTCGTGAGGAGTGAAGCAGAGAAAAGTGAATGATTGTAGGTGGCAATTTAAATACTATTTTTAAAATAAAACTTACTAAATACTCAAATGAAAGCTACAATCCCATAATCACTAGACTATTATTACTGAAAATTGTGAAGTTAATACTAATTCCTTTTAGTCTTCAAATCTAGCTAGTTAAATAAACTTTATGGTCCTCTTTGTAAAAAATACTTTTTCTTTTTCCCCTAGTAGATATCAACTTGGACGTCTTTGGCATTGTTTTTTCTCTACTTTTTTCCTAATTGAATACTGTAAGAAATTACAGTGTTTCTTTCTGATGCGAAATGAAGTGAAACAGAAGTACTCATTTAGGAAAAATATTCTTATTGCTAGTTTGGAGTGGAAAGAATGTGTGGCCCTCATCAGTGAACTGCAGACTTTAAGCTTCTGTGGGTTTGCTTCCAAATAATGGGTGAATTGTATACAAAATAATGACCCTTTCTGAAATGTGGAGATTAAAAGTACGGTACTTGAATAATTCTGAATTTACTTAATGTTTCTATTTAGGCCAGAGGGAATGTTTTCATAATGTTGCTCATGTAAATTGGGTTTTATGATATGGGGTTAACGTATTTTCTCAGTCAGATGGAAAGTGCTTGTAAAATTGAGTCTATCTGTTGCTTATGTGTCTAACAGATAGGTTTTATCACTTATGGGAGAGAAAAGTCTAGAAGGGTATATAGAATATAAAAAGTTGTAACTCATTATCATTTCTCTAAATGACTGCTGATACCTGAAAGTTGTATGAAGTAGAATATTGGATGATGATTGTTCCAAACTCCAGTTCAGAACACATGGATAACTGATAGTGGGATTAACAGCAAGTAATCCAGAAACCAACCTTACTTACCACACTTCTTTCTGATTGTTGTTACAGAATTCATATCTCTTCCTTTTGGTCACTTAAAAGCTTTCTTCCTCAAGAGATCATCAGATCTGAGTAAAAACCTCACCACCAGGCATTTGTCCAAGCTATTCTTTTATGGTTATACATTGTAGGTAATACAGTTTTTTTTTCCTGCTCCTTTGCATAGATGACAGTGCCTCTGCTGCAAGCAGTATGGAGGTAACGGATCGCATTGCCTCTCTGGAGCAACGCGTCCAGATGCAAGAAGATGACATCCAGCTGCTAAAATCTGCCCTTGCTGATGTGGTTCGACGCTTGAATATCACAGAGGAACAACAGGCCATGCAAAACAAGAAAGGACCTACCAAAGGTTGGCATTTAAGATATACGTAAAATGGGTAGTTCAGTTCAAAGAATGTTTTGTGTGTAATAGTTTATTCTTTAGATTTTTGAAGTGGTCAAAGTCAACAACTTGAAACTCAAAAAGTTGGAAATCTGACCTATCAAAAAAAACCATGTACAAGTCTAAATTGTTAAACCTGTAAGACTTCTAAAGTCCTCGTGAACCGGTGAAGTGTTTCCATATTGCTACGGCTTCCTGACTTATTAAAATTAATTTATAAAGTCTTTGGTGAATATTTCATAATAACTAGTATTGAATGTTGCATATTCTATTTGTGAAATTCCTAAGTTTTTTTTGACTGGGGGGAAAAACAATTCAAATTTAAACAAAATATAATTTTACTTCATTTAAAAATGGTGTAAGCATAACCAAAACCAGAACTTTGAGTTAGCTCAGCAGTGATCTGACTGGCAAGATGTTGCTACACTAGTTGCCCAGGTTCAAAAGAAAAGTACAGCCACCTTTAGTGCCTGAATCAGTTACAGAATAACAGATCAAGATTTCAGATATGATTGCCACTCTCCAATATACTGTGTTAGGCAAATGTTGCAGAGTGTTCTCACCAGGTCCTTTTCCTACAATAACAGGTTGATTTGTGTGTACATCAGAAAAGCTTGAGTGGGATATGCAGCATTTCACTGTAGCAAAGGCTTACTAGAAACCCCATTGATGTATGTGATGTCATCTGTGTGTGTGTGTAAAAGCATAGGAAAATGCTCATTTGAAGCTTAGTGGGAATTTTTAGCAAATATTTTTGGGTGGTCCTGGGAATAAGAGTGACAATCTAGATGTGGAAATTCTGTGTATAACAGACTTCATAGAATAATAGAATGGCTTAAGTTGTAATGGACCTTAAAGATTATCTAGTTCCAACATGTGTAGAGTTGCCTCCCACCAGATCAGGCTGCCCAGGGCCCTATTCAACTGGACTTTGAATGCTTCCAAGGATGTAGCATCCACAGCCTCTCTGGGCAGCATGTTCCAGCACCTCACAACCTTTGAGTAAAAAATTTCTTCTGAACATCACAATCTAACTCTCCTTTCTTTTAGTTTAAAGCCGTTCCTCCTTGTCCTATTACTATCAAACCATGTTGGTCCCCCCTTCTGTTTGCAAGCTCCCTTCAAGTATTGGAAGGCTGCAATGAAGTCTCCCTGAAGCCTTCTCTTCTCCAGGCTAAACAAGCCCGACTCCCTCAACCTTTCTTCATTAGAGAGGTTCTGCAGCCCTAGCATCATCTTTGTGGCCCTCCTCTGCTCCTGCATCCTTCCTGTACTGGGGGCCCTAGGCCTGGACACAGCACTCCAAGTGGGGCCTCACAAGGGCAGAGTAGAGGGAGGAAAAAAGACAGAACACCATTTAGATTCCTTTGAGGATTTTTAATCCGATATTCTTGCTGAAAACTTCACAAAAGCACCAAATCCTGGATGTCAGCAGGCCTGCAGGGCCTGGTGCATAAGGTACATTTACAAACCCTTTGTATAAATGGATCTGCAGAGCTCTTTCCCTTTGGAAGAAAGGTAGCAGCTTAACACATCATTAGGAAAGCATGTCTGGAACCTTATGGGATCCCATCCATGTCCCATTGTCCCTTTGGCCTTTCTGTAGCAGAAACAGCCAGTGCACAAACAGGTTCGCACTTGAATCTTTGGTCCACATCAGAGCAAAGCATGCTACACAAACTCATACTCCCTCATGAGGCAAAGGCATTTTTGGTATCCATTAACAGGAGATACTCATGGTGTCTCTACTGTTTAAATTATGAAATCTGTTTCTTTTGGGGGGGGTCCTGGCATGTGTTAATACAAGTTAAACTTTTAATTTATGTTGAAGGGTCTTGTTTAATTATGTATTCATACCTTTTCAGAGGAACTGGAAATTGTTTGACATTTGCTATATATTTATGATGAATATTTACTTTTAGTCATTGATTTAACAGAATATGTAAAAACTACTTGGTTTTCTGAACTGAGATCTTGAGTTTGTTTAATGGGAAGGGGGAAATATACAGAATTCCAGAACCAGAATAGTTCATTGTAGATGATGCTGTTTGTTGGATAGAATATGCAGTAAATGTCCATGATCTTGTTCTCCTATTCTCTTCCCTTTATGTTGTATCTCCTCATTTTGAATTTGTTTGTCTTACTGGAAAAAAAAAAAAGTTGAATGTTTCTGATGATAATTCCCATTAGAACAAAATGTTCCACAAATTGTGGTAGTACAAGAGATGAAATGGCTTTATGTTGCTTTCAAAATAGATCTTATCTGGCGTGTGAAGGAAATAAAGTTTAATTACTATTTCTGAATTGTAACCAGATCAATTCTTGCCTGCTGACTTTGCTTAGTAAAATACAGAGCCAGATTTTCATGGATTTTGTGAACAATTGAGTTCTAAATCAGGAAATGTTTTCTTACTTATGGCAGAAAGTCAAAGCCATAGTTAATGTACCTTCAAAAGAAACTTTTATAAGCTGATATTTCTGCCCTTCATTGGCTTATTTTTTATGTGTTTGTGGTGTAAATACTTCTCTGGATGTGAAATTACACTACAACAAGCCTTACATGTGGTAATATAAATAGGGCTCTATAAAAGCCATCATACAAATTACTGAAATGAATCTTGATAATTGCTAACTAAATCCACTCAATTTCTTTAATTTTATTATACACCAGTTGTACCATCATTGTATGGTCAGCCTTATTTAACATATTTTATTACATGAAACCGAATTTGAAGTATCCTGATTGTTTCTTCCAGCTGTTATGTCAAGTATGATGCATTTCCACAATAGCCTATTTTTTCTGTAGTAGGCACAGCTACTTCATAAAAGACAGCCCAGAAGACCAAGTTCCATTTCAATACTGTAATTCTGAAAAGCATTTCAGTGGCCTCTTGCAGAGCCTTTTTGGGCATGGCATGGAAACTGGGACTGTGGCTTCTTGTGTCATCACGTGGGCTGAGTGGCACTTGATCTACTTTCTTTTTATTGATTATTTAATGACTGATTCTACATTTACAATTTTAAAAAGTGGAAATTGATCTCACGAAGTGTCATCAAAATCTCATCCACTGTTGTTTGAAACATACTATGTGATCTTTCTTTTCCTCTGTGGCCTTTGATTAAAGTGTGTGTGAACTGTGGGAAGGCTCTTACCCTTGAAACAGAAATTGGATCCCCAGTGTTCTGTTTAAAGTCTGAAATAAAATTCATGAGACAGAGAACTCAATTTTCTGAGTAATTCATAAGTGAAAGGCTAGCAAATAGTAATGCAGAAAATCTGGAGCTTTCAGTCTCTGTGCACCTTCTTGTTGTAGACTTGAGCTAGGCAGCTTAAAAGCAGCATATGTTACAGATACAGAGCTGCTAATCTTTTGTTTGTGAAGCTCCTTCACCAGTGTGGCTTTTTTTCTTCCTTATTTAATTCAGCTACTTTGTGGAGTTCAGTATGCTTCCTGCCTTTGTTCTACTCTTATTTGTTATTCTTTCCTTTTGTAATTATTGGTTTGTTTGTAAACTTAATGGCCCTATTAATCCATAGATCAGAGTATGATTAAAAAAGCTGCTGCTGAGGCTGGTAAACATGTCAGTGCTGCTACTACAGGTAAGACCTTGAAGCAACAGAACTTCCCAAATAACTGTTACTGACAAAGCATAGTAATCTGAGTGTGTTTGAGTTACTGACATCCACTGCTTCTAACAGTTAATGATGTGTTTGTAGTTGTTTGACTGTTGCGTTAATTACCACTGGTGTGAAATAGCTTTGTAAATAAAACTAAATAGCTCCAGAATAAGTAGTGGAATAAGTAAATAATTTGTAGCTTTTCTGTGTGCTATATAAGAATTTTGTGTTGTTGCTTTCAACGGTACTTGCTCACGGGGCTCAATCTTTAAATCTCCAGCTGTAGAAATGGAGTCTCAGTTTGGTTTGGATTTAGTGCAAAAACCTTTGACTATCAAAAGTTAGAAGGGTTGTTGCTGGTTCCTGCCGGTTTCAACTTCATAGGGTCAAAAGAATAAACCAATGCCAGTTGGAACTCACTTCAGTTTCCCTTTAGCAGTTATTTTTATATAACAATAAAGAAAAAATATTTTAATCATTTGTTTAACTTCAGTTATTATTCTAACTTGTGATCTCAAAGCTTCATGAAAGTTTTGTGAGCTACAGAGATTGTGCCAGGAAACAAGTGTACAACTGCTGAGCTGTAGCCATCTGATTCTATAATGAACAACAGAATCTGTTTTGTAAGTTAGTTATTATGCATTAATGCATGCTTATTATGTTAGTACATTTCAGCAATTGGCTAGGAAACATAGAGCGAAATACTGTAGAAGTAAATAGGATCATAGTATCTGCTTCCTTAACTGTGAGAAGCTGAAGTACAGTAGGTTTCAGCTGTTTTGTAGTGCCGCTTATTGTGGGTTGACCCTGGCAGGCAGTGGAGTTCCCCACAAATGCTCATTCTTCCCCAATGGGACAGGGGAGAGAACTGGAAAAGCAAAAGCTCCTGGGCTGAGATAAGGACAGTTGGGTAGGTGGAGCAAAGCTATGCATGCCAACAAAGCAAAACAAGGAATGGATTCACTACTTTCCATTGGCAGGCAGATGTTCATCTGTTTGGAAAACAGAACTCATCATGCATAACGATGGCTTGGGAAGACAAAAGCCAATGTTTGGGATGTTCTTCCCTTCCTTCTTCTCTCCTTCAGCTCTTATTGCTGAGCATGATGCCATATGATATGGAGTACCTCTTTGGCCTGTCTGGGTCAGCTCTCCTAGCTGTGTCCTCTTCCAGCTCCTGGTGCAGCCCCAGTTCATGGCTGGGAGGGCAGCATGAGAAGCTGAAATGTCCTTGGCTTTGTGTAAGCACTGCTCTGCAGCAACTTAAATATCAGTGTGCTGTCAACACTGTTTTGGTCACAAATCCAAAACATAGAGCTATGGAAGTGGCTATGAACAAAATTAACTCTAGCACAGTGAAAAATCAATACAGTTCTAAAGACAGCTTTAGCATGTTAAAATAGGTCATGGAAACAGGGCTGGAAGGCACCGTGAGTTCATTCAAGTCTTGTTTCACATTTCCTTAAAGCTGCCCATAGTATCAGAGTGCTCTTGCTCTTTTTAACCTTGGTAAGAATGGTACTGTTTATACCCATCAATCCCAATGTCTCTTATCTTTAGGGAGCCTAGGGGTTTTTCTTTATTTCTTTGTTGACTTGTTTTCATGTCATCCTTCGGTCATCTAAGTGAAACAAGCCTTATTTCTTTACTGTTTCCTGATGGGAAGTTATAATAAATAAATGGTGAATGTGTAACAAAAAGCTATATATTGTAACACAATTAACTGCTTCAGTACGTCAAACAAGTAGAGCTCATCTTGAAACTTGCATTCACGAGTAAATCTTATTTACTGATGCAGTCTCCTCAAGTCACAGGCTTTCACTCTTTTTTCTTCAGTATATGAGAACTATATGAACAAGTCAATACGTGCTTACAATCTATGCTACAATAAGATGCAAGCATATTGTAATCTATGTCTGAATGCAATTGTTAGGGTTTTTTTGTTTATGTTTTTAGATTATTTATCCTGAGCATTTTTTTTTCTGGAGTATTTCACAGCTGTTTTCCTTGGGCTTTGAGATGATGCCAGATTTTTCTCTTGTGTTTCTTGAGTGACTTATGGGCTCCTACTTTCTCTTGGGTATTCTGAACCTAGAGATTTTTGGCATCTTCACAAAGATGGCTTGTAATATGAAGTCATGTCAAATTTCAGGTGATATATAGAGCTTTAGTTTTCTTCCCTGCTGTGCAGAGAACACTGACATGCTTGTGTCTATGTTTCCAAGGTTTGCTTTGTAATGTAAGTTTTCATGTAAATACTCACTGCTTGCAGTTTTAACCGCTTTTTGTTTTTGCAACTAATTTCTAATGCACTGGAATGGAACTTTTCAGTAATTGTGCAAGTAATTAGAGTTTACATATGTATAACACTTTTTTGAGCCAACGTGATCAGACTGCAGCTAGATAACGTCAGCTGATGAAATCCACTGTTTTAATGATTTCAATAGCTTTTCCTGATTGATGGATAAAATTCCTCTTTGTAAGAGGAGCCTACAGTCTTGAAAAGAAGTCAGATGTGTGTGTAGCTGGAGAATAAGTGTTTATTAACAGATTATTTGTTTGTGGAAAACTTATAAGAATGTTGAATGATAAAGACCAGGAGTTTCTGGAATTGTGGCTTACCTTTATTTCTAGCACTCTTCAGAATATCATCCAGGTGGGCAATAGCAGGATTGCTTATGGTGGCAGCTGCTACCTTTGTGCCTACCTGTAAGCTCAGTGAGCTAGAACAGGATTTTACAGATGGCACAGGCTGTGGAACTGTGTTCTTAAGCCATGTACAGATACGATTATGAATAAGAAAATATTCAAAAATCATCTTAAAAACCCACATCCACATACATAACTTTGGCAGTAGTGGGGGAAAAAAAAAGAGTACGCTACAGGTATTTAAAAATATTTTTTGGTTCACTGGAGAAAAAAGAATGAATATGTAAACCATGATTTAATCCTCTGCTTGTTTTGCAGCAAGACCGCTGGTACAAACACTGCCTTTAAGGACGACTGTTAATAATGGAACTGTGTTACCAAAGAAACCAAGCGGCTCTTTACCTTCTCCATCAGGAACCAGAAAAGAAACTGTATCACCAGCAGCAAAAAGGTATGCATCCCTTGGAAACATTGCAATTGTTAAATTGAGGAAATATTTAGAAGCTTGAAGAAGACCCATTATGTGGTTTTTCTTACTTTCAAAGCAATAGTCTAAATACTTAGCTCAGAATGAAAAGAAATGGAGTTCATTATAGGAGATTTTAAACTCATTAGGTCTAATTAATCATAATTAAGGTTATTACCCTGAATACTGAAAGAACACACAATGCTTAATCTACCAATTTGTTACTTTTTTGTTGCTGCAGTCTAATACAGAATAAAGCATTTTTACTCTGTTGTTTTGTAACATGACACAAAAAGTAAGGCAAGGATTTTCTAATAGTAAGAAGAAAACATACAGTCTATAGAGAAACTGTTATCATTACAAATCAGTGTGTTACCTTTGGTGATTTTGTAAGTTATCTTAGAGATGTTACAAGTATCTCAAGGAGGAAAATTGGATCTAGTACATTTTTGCAAATGAGAATACCTAGCTTTAGATACCTTACTATTACTGTTAGATGATTAGAATGATGTCTCAATTTCAGTTGTGTATTATTTTGTAGGTTACACATATGCTGATTATACACCTAGGTTATAAGAAATGCAACTGATTGGATGGAGCCAAGATTAAGTTAAATGTGATAATTCTTGTGCTGCTGCTTTGCTGTACTGTTTACCTGTTAAAATATACACATGTATTATATCTAATGGGGTTGTTGTTTTTTTTTTACATTTCTTTGTTTGTGTGTCGTCCTCAGTTTTTTGTAGAGACGATGCTGTAAGTCTGAGGAAGGCAAGTTGTGCAAATTGAGGGTATTAACATGCTATGGTTTGAAGCTTCTTTTGTAAAAGGTCTCGTCTTAGGGAGAGATGTTAACTAAGTGTATTCTGTTCTGTTACTGATTCAAGGACCACTGGTTTTCAGAAAACTCCAAATTTTGTTATTGTAGAGAAGCTATTCTATGCAGAATTAAGATTAGAAAACATTGTTTGTTTCAGTGTCACACAAATAGAACTGGGCTCCTATGAAATGGGCCTTACTGCAGCTGCAGGCTTTGGCAAGTTTCTCATAGATAAGAGAAGAAAGGTAAATACAATGTGAATGTATCCATTATCAGAAATATGTTATCAGAATTTTTGCAAGTGGATGGAAGAATGTGACTTTTAAAGAGAAAATTGATTTGTGTTTTTAAAGGAGCGCTATTTTGCGTATTGTGAATTTTAAGGAAATGTACAGATTACTTCTTAATTCTCCTAAATTTATTCTTATGAATTGAATGCAGAGTTTTAAGTGGCATTTATTTTAAAAAAGAAAAAAAAAATAAGCCCAAGTATTGGCAGGCTTCCCTTGTGTACGTAGGGTGGGACTCATGATTCTGCGCATTTGCTATCCAGGGTTCAACACAGGACGTCCTGCTTCAGCACAGAGTCAGATGTAGGTGAAGATCATTATGTGGCCTGTGGGGCAATGTCATAGCTGTATACATCCTTGAGATAAATGGCATCCTGTAGCCTTCTCACCTCATTCACTGTCTGGATACCCTCAGTGCTTGTGGGAAAGTCCTTATGGAGAATCCTTAGGGAGTGAGTGTTGTATAACAGCCTTGGCTCATCTGTGAGTTGAAGTCTTCAATGGGATAAGGATTTTAACATCATTTTATTGTGCTTTATCCTTTCCCTTTGCTAAAGGAGCTAGGCTGAAGGTGTTTTAAGTATACAACATGAAAACATATATCCAGTTTTAGGAAAGAAATACATATAGGCAGTTCTGCTGTTACAGATTCCTTACATTTAGGAAATGTGGGATTATTTCAGTCCTGATGATTAATCCAGGTGCCATGGAATTCCTATTCCCTTTAGCACTCTAGTATGCTGTACTGATTCAATTTAGCATGCAAAATTAATTCATTTATTTTTTTTTTTACAGCATTTTTGTCTTGCCTGGATATATACTTTGAGGGGAAGGGCGTAGAGTGTTAAACTCCTTACCAATGAATTACTGTAGAAACCTTTTAGTAAATTATTCTCTACTGTTTTTGAAAATGAACTTTAAAGTAACTTAAGGGATTTTGCGTTTTCACAATATAGCATGCACAAAATATTCAGTATTCAAAGGTGATATCTTAACTGCTCTAAGTAGCTGACTTGCTAATAATCAAGTAGATAAGCTCACTAACGTGAATTCATTCGTCCTTTGCATTTATAATGGGCCATTTTACATTTGAGAGCTGTGAGTATGCGTAAAAGTAGAATCGTAGAATGGCTTAGGTTGGAAGGGACCTAGAAGATCATCCAGTTCCAAATCCCAGTGAGAAAGGGGGGATGCAACATGGAGACTGTAGCAGCAAGGTCAAATAGCTTTCTTTTCTCGGGAGGTAGAAGTTGTCTGTGATAAGTAGTTTTAATGAGCATTGAGCAGTTTGTAAATGGTGTGTAGTTTTAAATAACTTTAAGGAACTTTTAAAGTTCTGGTTTCTGATAAACAATTGTGTTTTAACAATAAAAACATCACTTCATATTTAAAGCTTATTTTCAGCTTGAATATATATATTGTGTATATACATTCATATATATATGCAATATAGGTGCAGAAAGAAAAATATTAATGTTTCAAAATTTGAAAAGTGAAAGAAAATTAGTAATAATAAAAAGGAATAGCACCTTTCTATCTGAGTCTTATTTTAAACCTTCAGTTTGCTGCTGTAAATTACAAACATCTGCTAGGATTACTATAACAGGAAAATAACATATTTTTCTTCTTGTGAACATATTTTCAAAAGAGGCAAATATCAAGGTTAATGGAGTCTTCCCAGATGTTTCACTCAACACTGTTATGAACAGGGGATTAAAAAGAAGTAAATTCTGGTTTGAAATATTTGGTTAGGAAGTATATCATAGCCAGTTAAAACAGCATGTAATGTCTATCTGTATAAACATACACAAATGATCTCTGTGGGGATCAAATGTGCATCCATACATTCTATTGCTTAGAAATAGATGTGCTTATTGACATGTCTACAAACACAACCTCATTTGTATGTGTTGGTTAACTCATCTGAACTCACAGATTGGCATAGTGCTCCTCCTTCTTGCTAGATTACCAAGGAGATGCAGTTCAGAGTTCACTACATTTTTCTGATTTCCCTTTTAATATTTGAAATGGAAATGACTACTTGTGGCAGGAATACAACACTGGAGATGATGGGAAAAAAAAAAAATTGAGGCTGAAAGGGTGGAACTAAACAGACTTTTATTCAAATTCTGCCACGTTCTCTGAATGACCTTATGCAAATCATCTAACCTTTATGCATATTGATTTTCCATACGTAAAGTGTGTATTTCTGGATAACAGTAGGTTGTTATGGCCTAACGTGTTAATTAAAACCAAATCTGTTAAGGCATTGAATAACCTCAACTGACTCTGACTTCTATTTAGAATTGAGGGCACCAGCCCCCTTTTGGCATTTAGATTTCGTATACCAAAACTCAACTATCTAAGCTAAGGCAGGAATGAAATAACCTGAATAGAGCAAAAGCACAAGTACAGCACAGGTCAATCAGGTGGTAAAAATGTGGTAATAATTAATGCATTAATTATTAATTAAGACTTAAAATAAAAATGAAAATGATGGTGCTGGTGATATTAGAGCCAAAAGTTCTTATCCAGTGCCAGCATGTGCTGCACAGCTACACGGCTACCAGGTGCAAGCTGGCTGATATGAAACTGAAGTGAGTGAGAGATGGGCTGGGTAATCACCTGAAACATTACGAAGACAAGAAATTCTTGATTAAGTATTTGCAAGTCTTCCTTGTTCCATTGTCTTAGGGACTTTGATTTTTTTTTTTTTTAATTTAATGTGTTCACTACTTTTAAGCTGTGGAAGTCAGGAATTAAGCTATACTGATTACTAGTTTTTTTGTGTGTGTACTGGTCTTTATTCTGAACTTTATACATAGAGTAATTATTTGAAAGTTTTGTTCAGCATAAGATGAGCTTTTTCTATCGTGAACAGAACTTTCCCTTCCCCCAGCACTCTTCCTTTCAGAAGCAGTGTGGCTTGAAGTTCATTGCTTAACACTAAATTTGCCTTTGGAATGTGTCCACACAGTAGTAATGTTTTGAGTTCCCTATTAAAATTTAGGTTTTTGTGACTCATCTAGGATAGCTTTGTTTCCAATAGTTGAAGGGGAAAAGAAAATATAAGGGAGGAGAATGCAGTCGGTACCTTTCCCAGTAGGGATGCTGCTGCAGACTGTAGGCTAGCATATAGTTTCTCTTTTAGAAAGAGCCAATCAGTCATTCTTTGTTCTTGAGCAGATTGTAAAGTACTACAATGCTGCAAAACTCTGACAACTGAGATCAAAAGGAAGAAGTTGGAACAAAGAAAACATAAAAAGCTTTGTTTGTAGGGAGAATAAAATACTTTAATAAGATGAATTCCTGTTCCTCTGAACTCTAAACACATGGCCCCTAGGAAATTGTTCGGTCTCCTGGAATTAATGTTCTACATTCTGTTCTGGGGGCAACAATGGTTTGCAACTGGCACACGCAAACTCTGTGTCAAACCTTCAGTTTAGTCTCCTATTTAATGCTTGACTCTCAAAAAAACTGTTTTTAAATAAAAAGAATATAAATATAAAAAGCCTATCCACTGAACTTCAGGAGGCAAAGCCGTTACACTACTTCACTGTATCTCTAACTATTAAAGTTATTAGTGTGCTTTGCTCAAAGGCATAATGAAATTAAAGTCATATATTATTCTCAAATTCATTCTAATTGATTTAAATGAGAGTCAGAAGGAGCGCTAGACAAGTTTCAAAATACTAGTATTATTAGTTTCACTACTGTACGCTACTTTAATGTATTTTATTGTAAGAGCTTTCATGTGTTTCTTCCCAGAAATTTGATTATATATATATTTTTTATTCAGATTTGCTCACTGCAATTCAATGATGCAAGCATGTAAGACATACATGCTATGCAGTGATGTGCGTATATATGTATGGAGATTTATTTTCTTGTGTTTATTGTTGCTTTCTTAATAGTCTTCTGTCTCCTAGCTGGATCATCTGTCTGTTTCCTTAGCCTCTTTGATTTTATTTTCTATGTTTTTCTCAATAGCTTTAGAAACATTCAATGTATTTGGAGCATTGCTAAGATTTTGTCATTCAAAGATACATTGGTGTACTTAAATGTATGGTTTGAAATGATCAGACACCGGGAGCCAATAATTTGCTGTTGTTTATTCTTGCACGTGACCTCATATCTTAAATGCATGCAATAATGTCTTTTAATGGAAGCTTGTTTTAAATGTCTTTTCCATGTTTTATTGTTGCATTCACTTTTTATTCTGCTTTGTTTATGCACCTCTCAATGTGGATTAAGCAGGTCTGTGAATCTTCTCAATGCATGCAAACTGAAAAAGCCTGCTCTAAGGTGAGGGATTCTTAATAGCTTTGTAGCGTTGAAGCTCAATTGCTTTTCCTTCCTATTCTGATTCAACACATAGAAAGTGGCTGTTTTAGTGGCAGCATTAACACTGTAGAACTTAACTGTGATTATTATTCCCATTTTTAACACTTTCTAAGTACGTTTAAAATTTCTTATTGCTGATAAATGCATTACTCTACTTATCCAGTGATGATTTCTGATACGTTACCTCTATTCTCTTATGCTAATATCACTTTTACTATATTTCATTAAACTATCATTCCTTTCTTAAGCTTAAAAATGGTGTTAACAAATATTACCTTTTAATTAAAAAGTTCTCCTTTCATATCACTAATGTGGAAGCCAAATTCTGGAATCCAGCCATGTTCTTACAGTCTTGTAAGTTAAATGAATATTTCCTCTCATTTTAAATTCTTCCTCAGGTGCCCATATATCTGCTGTAACCATACTGTTGTTAAACACTGAAGAAACCGAAATGTGTATATGCCAAAATTGAGTTAATGCAATGGAATTAAAATATTTTGCTGTGATCCTATTTTTCTGATCATTTGCTAATATATCTTACTTGGCTGTTGCTGTTGGTGGAAGTTTAAAATTTGCCAGAAGGTAGTTTGGCTAGTTAGTTTAAGCACTAATGAATCTAAAATAACTTAAAAGAATTTTGTTCTTCTATTGTGGTAAAAGAAGTTTTTATACTGATATGAGGCTTCATCAGTAAAAAGATATCATTGCACTTCTAAGCTTTAGGCCTGTTCATTTTTTTTATCCATCCATTCATCTTTTGAATGTCGATAACTGTAAAAATAAAACCCCAAGCAATATTAAATTAGTTTAAAATTGCTTCCATAACTGCTACAGTTTTTCTAACGTTAGCATAATTTGGTGATTTCCTTCATTTAATTTCAGTATTGGCTGACATTGTCTTCTTTTTCTGGTTAAAGAGAACACGTCAAAATAAGAGTTTGATACTACAAAATCACACAGAGCTGATGTTTTGTGGTAGTACAATCTAGTGAAAGGGCACATGCTGATAAAGATACTTTACGTGGAGTAAAACTTTTCAGTATCAGGGCAGCTTTATGTTAGCCTAGAGTAATATTATATAGAATGATGTTAATAAGACAGAGAACGTTGAATGTTTGTAGTATATTATTAAGTACGTGCAAGGAATTTTTTTTTTTTCCATGCATTTGGCATTGAAAAGACCTGGGGAGTGTTTGGCTAGCTTAAGAAACAGTGATGCCTTAAGTGACAACAGAATTGAATTTTCACTGCCTTTTGCTTCTCCCATGCATTATTTCAGTCTGTCCCTGTGTGCAACTTAGCATTCTGCTTGCTCTCTTACATCACTCTCTCCACAGAAACATTTTTGTTTCAGCTTAATCCTTTGAATGGTGCTCTTTTTTAATACAAAAACACAGCATTGAATATCTGCACTACCCTGCATATTCCAGAAAGATTTTTGTCAAGCCACCTGAGATGCATCACACGATGTATCTGCTCTGCCCTGAATGCATGGAGCTTCCTCTCAGAAAAATGTCGTCTTTGCAGTGACTTGAGCTCAGATCAATCCAGTTTTGTGTTTTGACCACACAGAAAAGTCTGCTTTGCTTCCTTTACTTATGAAGAGTTGATGCTTCTATTTTTGACACTATGCGTGAAGTGGGGCAGACTGAGAAGCTGACTGAGGTAATATGGTAGGGGTGGTTTTTAAAAGTTGATGAGAAGGCCTGGAATAGTCCATGATGATGCTTGAATTGAGCCTCATGGTAAGCAGAGCACCCTGGAGTGTAAAAGGTAACAGGGCTGGGGTTGGCAAAGGGGCTGACTGGAATGAGACTGGGACCTGGAGGGCAGGAGCAGAAAAAGCCAAAATGTTTATACGGAGGGACAGAACATAGATAGGATGTGGGGAAAGGTGCATAGATGTCCCTCCTCTTTTCTTTGGGGAGGATAAAGCAAACAGAGGACTGAGTTGGGAGAAAGGAGGTGCCAGCACCAAGTCCTGTCCAGCTGGTGCTGTGGAAATGATTCCTGCTGCCAGCCCTGCTCTGCATCCCAGGGAAAGGAGCAAAGCGAGGGACCTAGCCCAGCTTGCTTGCCACCTATTCCCCTTGCCCCTAGGAAGCACTGCTGTAGAAAAAAGTGATTTGAGCTAATGGAAGACCATAGTAGTTTGTCACCTATGTTATATGATCTGTTATACTGCTGCTGTTGTGCCTCATGGTTCTGTCAGTGAGAGCTGGCTGTCTGAAAGTCATGCAGGACCTTCCTTACAGCCATCTTTGCCAAAGGGATGGTTGAAAAGTGGTAGAAGCTTAAGGCTCTGAGAAACCCCTTATCGGGGGCAGGGAATGTAATCTATTTGTACATGTAATGTAGAAGCATATATTTTTGACAAATGAATGGAGAGCTAGCTTACATTTTTCATAATTTTTCTTTGGAGTGTGTTAAAACTGACTTTGAACCACAGTGTAATTGATTTTGAACGAAGATGCTGGTTAGCTTGCTAGTGTTTAGATTTTGACCTATTTTTGATGTTTTCTGTAGTCTGTTGGTGTTGCTTTCTTTGAGTTCCTCCTTTCTTTTTTTTGAGAGAATTCTAAAATGTGGGATGCTATTCAAAGATTTGGGAGGTGATGTGGAAAGTAGGTGTTACAGATGTCTGATGTTAGTGTGGCCCTTCTTTATAATTGGGCCAAGAGAAGTATGTTAATCTCTGTTGCAACAAGTACTCAGCAAAACTCTTACATAAGATCTTTAACAAATTGCTTTCTGATTTAAAATAATGTTGTTGTTTTTATGGCCAGCTTTCTACTTGATACGTTTCTCAGACATGTTTGTCATTAGGTGTGTACTTCTACTAGTTCTGCTGTTAAGCTTACTCCCTTTTTTTGTTAGTACTGTGAAGAGAACCAGCTCTGCTGAGCGTGTGTCCCCAGGAGGCCGGAGGGAAAGCTATGGAGATTCCAAAGGGAGTCGCAACCGCACTGGATCCACCAGCAGCTCATCCAGTGGTAAAAAGAACAGTGAAAGGTAGTGTTTCTTGAATGGCCATCTTGATTTTTTTTTTTTTTTTTTTTTTTTGCTTTCTGCTCTAACAGTGAAATTTGTTTCTTCAATTCAGCAAATATTAGAATTTGTTTGTGTTTAAAAAAAAACAAAAACAAAGTTCCACCAGTTGGTCAAAAATACATATTTTAGAAAATTTCAGATCTTTTTTTTGAATTTAGATGATCTCTCACCACCTCACATGTGGAATGATACCTAGCTGATCTATGAGTAATAACTGACTCAGTTTAAGTCAGATGAATGAGAAGTGGAGAAATAGACTTATGTGCAGGCGCCATCCAAAGAAGCAGAATAAAGTGATTTGTATCTCTGTGCATCTTGATGCTGCTTCTGTTTTGCAGACAGTAACAAAAGGAAAATGTCTTTTCCAAGAGTTTCAGAATAGGACGTCTTGGAGATATAGGTGATTTATTGTTTGTGGTGAAATCAATGTTTTGGCCAATTGATTCTTTCCCATATTTCCTAGACAGATTTTGGCCATGGCCATTATACCTGATCTCTGTCCTGCTACAGTTCCCTATGTACAAAGAGGTGTTGATGATAGTTTTGAGTTTCTCAGATGATATGGCAAGAGAAACACAGTGTTGATGAAGATTACATAATAATGTATTTCACCTGTTCTGTCTGTGCATGAATGCCTTTATAAGAGTCACTGGATTGAAGATGAGACAATGGTAGGGCACAAAACTTCTTGTTGAACTCAATGATCCTTATGGGTCCCTTCCAACTTGGGATATTCTATGATTCTAAAACTTATTTGGCACCTTCCCTCAATGTGGAGATTGACTGAGGTTGTTGTGAACTAATAGGCAGCAGCCTAAATGTGGGTGATTAAATTACTACTAGTTTTGTTTTGAAGCTATCCCTCTCTACTTGATACCTGCATAAGGTGCAATTTATCTGAAATTAGTTTTATATTAAAGCTACTAAAGAAACCAGATGAAAATATTAATTTTTTGATTATTTCAAAGAAAAAAAGATACAGCTTCTAGCAGCTACATAGTGGTCCTGTAAACAAGTAATGCAATATGTAAATAATGTATGGAATGCATTATGTAAATGAAATTTCCTAAGGAAGTAATTGAGAGCCCATGTTAGATAGCATTAGGTGGAGCTAGTGTGGTTGATGCTGCTGTAAGAGCAATAATTGTGTGGTTAGAGAGTTCTCCCAGGAGATAAAAGGCCTGATTTCTTATATCACATGCAGCCTGTGGATGTTCAGAGCCACAGCTCTTACCTTGTTGAAGAGTGTCTTTATCCTGTGGAAGAATCTGGGTAAAGTCTTCCTCATAATTGCTGCTGAAGGCAGGCAACTGTACAGAACATAGAGCAAGAGTCATGGGACGAGAAGAAAAGTAAGCATGATTCTGTATGCCAGGAGCTAAAGCTGTCCTCCTAAAGCTAACTATGTGTGTGTAAGAATGAAGAAGAGAGCATTACTGAACTACTCACAGCCTTCTCATTTCTCATGTTATTTCTGGTCTCTAGATGAGGCTTAAAGCAGAATGCATGTCAGAAATCTATAAAGGCAACTTTGAAATTACTATTTTTCAACATACTTTTACATACAGTTGTAGTCATTATGCAACATCATGTTGCTTTAGAAAGATATTTTAAGAAGCTTTAATAATAAAGGATGAGGAAGTGAGGACTGTAGCCTGAGGTTTCCCAGTTCCCTATCACTCTGAGCAAAAGGTAAGTCCTTGTTAAGATTTAGGTAAGTAGGAAATGATTCAAGATCGTGAAAAAAGAAAAGGAGCAGTCAAAGCTCTGTGTCTGGTTAGGATTTTTTATAATTAAGAAGTACACATGGTTTGCTTTATTACTGTAATGAATCAGCCCTTCACATTAACTTGTATAAGTCAGCATGGACAATTCAGAACTGGGAGGTCTTGTCTCTAGAAATGTAGCATTTCTGACTAATGCTGCATCCCATAAAGATCTTATTTACTATAAATATCTTCACTCATAAGAATTTAATTTAATGTTGGTGTTAAAAATGGTAATGCATCATGGTACTTATTTAGATTGGCTCTGTGGGCCAGATTGGTGCAAGAATTTTGTTGCACGATTAATATTCAGGCTGGTATTATTAGAAGCTGCTGTACCAGGTGGGACTCAAAGAATTCATTTGTTGGTTGGTTCAATTATTAGATAAATATATTATTTTAATACAGGAGAGTCAAATCAAAGGAAGAGGAAAAATACTCAATTGGTTTGTTGTGGCTTCATTTTCATTTGGAGAGAGAGGGGAATCTTTCGTGCTTAGAAAAAATCCTGTGCAAGTATGCAACCAGTTTAGTTTCTCTTTATCTTCCAACTGCAGTTTTGGATCTGATGTGTATATTGCATTTCAGAGCTCTGTGGATACTTTCATCCTTTTCATGCATCTCTCCACTTCTCTCCACTGAAGTTGCAGAGTTTTCAACTCTTTTGGGATCACTAGGAACTATGCTGTAGTAACCTGATGTTTCAGAAATTTACTGAGTATGAAGAATATAGACCTGAGAAAAAGATAACTGCTTAATAGAGCTTAATGACCCTTCTGTTTCATTAGAAACAGCTCCCTCAAGATTAATTACATAGCGATGAAGGGTAAAGAAAACAAAACTGTTATTTCTTGAGATTCCTTCTTTCTGATCAGGGTAGCAGGGTAGTACTATCCAGAGAGCAACTCATCTTTTCTGCCTCTTCCTTATCCACATGTATTTATGTATTTTTCCCTCACTTTTTCTCAAGACAAAAAGACAAGCTGATTTAACTTGTCTTTTGGGTGCTGCACTGGGAAAGAAGGTGCTTTAATAATGATGGATATATGTTTCCTGGGTTTCACTGAATAGCGCAGTTCATCAGGAACCAATTGGGCAGTTCCATCTTCTATGTAAACTCTTTGGGAAATCACTATTCAAATTTTATTTTATCCTTAAGTTCAGAGAGAGCAAAGCCACGAAGCTAATACCTACATACAGCTCCCTCCACGTATACAAAGAGATGTTGCATTTAAGAATGTATTCCTAAGTTTTAATGATATCTGTAGGTCTTTTTAGGATAACAAATTTAATTGGCTGCAAACCAAAACTGGAAGCAACTACTCTAGGCCAATTTTCGTGTTCTCCTACAACTAATGCTGCAGGAGGGGAGGATCTGGTAGTAGTAGAAAATCTGTATTTGTAAGAATACAAAGAGAACTGAATGTTTAAAAACAACAACAAAAAAAAGTGTTAATATTTGTCATTAAGGAACCATCATGAATACCATTTATAATTTTGTCTGCTTCAAGATTTACACTGCAAATAATTGAATTCTATCATTACTTCTTTAGAAATACATTTAATTTTATATTGCATCAATAGCTTTATGTGTGGATACTTTGAGCTTTTTAAAATACAAATTTCTTCATTATTTTCACAGCAAACCCAAGGAGCCAATGTTCAGTGCAGGTAGGAACTTCTTAACATTTTAAAACATTTAAAAATTGTGATAACATAATAGATTTTATCTGCAAATATTCAGGAACTGGTGTTGGGATTTTAAGCATGATACTTATAGGCTATACTGATAATGTATGTAGATATGGTTTTTACAAAAAAAAATTGAGCAGTTTGCTCTACTTTTTATTGGCCCGGTAGGTTTATTTTAGTTAGGATTCTTTGTAAGGAGACAAAGAAGAAAAAGGCAATGTCGTCTTACCTCAAATATGTCTTCACTTTGGGGCAATATTGAAGTTTTGTTGATTGAAGTATTACTACATTCCAGTTACGATGCATTAATTTAGTTATCAGCTGTACTTGATTGTTCTCTTTAAAGAATTCCATATCCATCCCAATGCCTTGTAATACAATTTGTCAGATTACAAATGAAGAAGGTGTATTGAAGCTATGGTTTTGGAGATCTATCTTAAATTTAAGTCATATTTTTTTCCTTGTGTATTATCTTTATTACAAGATTTCAAAAGCAATATATGATGTATTAGTGCAAGAGCCGTTCCTTGTCCTTGATGAAGATAAGAAACTGAATACTATAACTAAGTAATTTTTGTCCTGGAAAAACACAGAGATTTAAAATAAATCCTTCATTACAATAAAATAAGGAAGGGAGAAAATGGCTCTTTTATCAATTTTTTCATATTCTTGCTGTTGATAGTTGTGTAACAGTAAGCTTATATGAAGCTGAACAAGAAAATCCCTAGTTTACCAAATGCATTGATAAGCATCCAACAAAGCTCTTATGCCATTCTTCAAGATTTAGTGTGCTAACCTGTTTTGAACTTAAGAATATATAGAATTGAGTATTCAAATACATTGTGACAATACAATCACAATCTACGTTCCTTTCCTGGAAACAGTTGTTTCAGAAAAAAAGTCTTAAGGATTTGCAGAGTTTGCAGTTCTTGCATAACATTGCTTACGTGGTGCAAGAGAAGAAAAGGGGTTTGGAATAGTTTTTGTTGTAGCACTTCCCTCGTAGATAAATGTTGCTAATTGAACATGTTATACCGCTTCTATTTTCCTTGCCTGGGCAAAATTCTTACTGAAATTATTATTTCTAAGAAAGTTATACTCTATATTTTAGTTATTGTTAGCACGTAGTTGCATAGTAAAGCTTAAATACTTTTGAAAGATAAAGGGACTGAACAGTGCTTCTAGGTGAAAGAAAGCAGTTTTGTCTGTAATGACCCCACTTGCTGAACAGCACATGGCTCAGGTTTTGTCAGGAAGCGAGGTAACTTCCAGCAGAGTGCCCCTGGACAGCCTGTAGAGCAGGTGTATAGTGAGGCTGTTATACTGGAACACATCTTTATCTAGCCCTTCTGTCTCTGTCTCTGTAACCACAAGGGAAGCGCCGTGTGACACACTGCAAAGGTAGGCTTCACTTCCAAAACCTCATAGCTCTCGAAGCAAAATAGTGCCAGCGTGATAAAAGCTTTATGTATAAACTGCAGTTTTGTTACTTGCATGCATTTTGCAGCGTTAAAACTTTTCTGGTTCTTTTGAGTAGAACAAAAATATTATTCCATCTATTATTCAATCTACTGAATTATAACCTGCAGGTGCACTGTAAAAATAGTAATGGGTTATAATTGAGTCATGGATTTTTCAGGAGAATTTGAAATAGAAAAAAATATGTTGAGAGAGCTATATGGCAACATGTGGATGTTCACTGTGTTTGAAATGGTGTTCTGCACTTCTGCTGAAATTCATATAGATTTGCCCCTCTGGCTGTTTTGCTGGTAGTCTAACACAATGATAGAAGCCTTGGTTTTTTCCCTTCGCTTTTTCATATTGAGTAGAATTTAGTTAGATTTTTCTGAATGCTAAATAAGCAGACTTAGGCCTACAACTAATTTCTCAGTGCTTTTTGCTCAATGTCATAATGCAGAGTTATATTTGGTAAACATGCCATAGTGTTTTCTAAAGTTGCAGCTAAATTGCAGTGTAAATATGCACATTTTTGATGCATGTTTATGTCTGTGATATAATCACAGATTTGTCTTGCTTTTAGAGATAGCTTATTCCTAACAGTTTTTCCACTAATCAGCATCTTTCACCTGTGCAACAAATGTGAAATTTCATTTTAAAAATGTTTATTCTCAAGGAAAGTCTTCTACAGGGTTTCTACTTCTGTGTAATTGTACAGTTTTATGCAATCAGTAGTAATCCTCTTTGCTGATCGTACTAGCACTCACGTCTTCTAATTTCAATTCAGTAGCTATTAACTTTTACAGTTATTTTCAACAGCAGTTTTAAATTTACAATATTACAGATGTAAAAGATACATTTGTTTAGAAGTTTCACCACTTATCTGTCCTTGTTTTATTGTCTGTCCTTACAACTATCTTTGCATATAGAACTGTGCTGTCTTAAAGATTTAGTTAAGAAAAATAGAAGGCAAGGGGACTAAATAGATAATATACTTGTATTACTAACAAAAATCAGTACCTGTAAAATTAATATTACCAAAACTTCTAAATAAATTTATAGTACTGTGCCTTGCCTAGTCATCCTAAATTCCTATTTACAGTTAGAGAGAAAGAGGCATACTAGAGACATAATATGTAAACTTTGGCCTCGGACACGTGCTTTAAAGTGTGATTAATTCCTGTAAAAGTACCTGCTTCTTCCTGTTTACTCTAAAAAGGAGTTTTGAGTGACTAGGTCAAATGTGGGCAGTTCCACCGTAGATGCTTAAATGCAAGTTCTGTGAGTCCCATGATGTTTCAAGTGAGAAAATCAGCTTGGTGAATTAAACTTTCATCCATTCACAGCCTTTGATAAGCACAATCCAGACTCGTCACTGCTGAAAATCTATTAAATTCCAGTGCACTAGTATCAGTAGCATTGGCTTGTGTTTGAAGCTCATTAAATAGATGCTGCATGCGCATACAAATAGTGCTGTAACGCTCTGCTATTTAATGCTCTACCCTCTTTATTTTCCCATACAGATCTATCAGAGTAGATTTTTAATATCAATTCCAGTATTCTGGCACTTCTTAACAGGCTTCTTGAACTCCAGCCATCTGTCACTTTTATTATTCTCTTGTTTTGGTGTTTTGTTTGTTTGTTTTAATATTGTTTTGTTGTTCTCATTATATTTCATTGTTTTCATTATATCTGTGAATTCTATATGTTAGGGGATTTTAGAAAGCCCTAGCTGTAACTTTACTGTGATCTTTCCCAAATGAATCAGTCTAAAGGCAAAATACACATGTATGTAGGTAATACAACATAGCTATAATATTTCTTTGTTCAACCTATAGTTTTTAATCATTTAATCGAAATTTCTGATGTATGCATTTCCAATTAAAATAAAGCCTTAATTTTCAAACTAAAACATAGTAGTATACTTGTAATGATACTTAGCAATTCATAGCGTGATTTTAAGAGTCCTAAAGTGTTAATTTTTTTTCTATTTACATGATTTTGTTACTTTTGCCCTTCCACTTCCTCTGTGCCCACGATTATTCTGTCTAGTAACTCTACAGATGTCACTGACTCCAAAACTGCTTGATTCGCATGAGAACAAGGCTGAATTCCTTGATCTGCCGATGGAGCAGCAAGAGCCAGCACGTTCTGAATGTGGACAAACTTCACCAGAAGTTCACAGGACACCCACTTTGGCCTTGCCAGTTCCCAAAAGTCCTAGTCAGACCTTCATGGCATTTGCCAGATCTCCTAGTTTTATAAGCCCCATGAAGTCCCCAAGTCAGTACTTCCAGATCTGTTATTAATCCCTCCTTCTCCTCCCCAAAAATATTTCTTCTGAATTCAACAAATTATTTTTAGTATTTTCTTTTAGAAATGTTTACTTGTCAGCCAATTCAGTTTTTGTAGCTTCTCTCCTCTGTCATTTTCCTTTCTATAATGTGCTGTCAATGTTGTCACTCCTTCTCAATGTTTAGTGATTCTTAAAACACATCTTTTTTTGCATGTACATCAGCATGATTTCTTTTACTAACTGTTCATGTTCCTTATTTCAAATGTATCTCTAACACTGTATCAAGTGTAAAGCATGTCTTTACACTGATATGCAAAGAATGCGACTGAGTGTTGGAAAATACTTTAGATGCTGATGCTCCATTGTAAATATTGATTAAAAAATAAAATTAATTTTAAGTGGCATTTCTGTGTTAATTGTAATCTTTGACGTTTTCCCCTTTCAAGCATTTAAAAAATGTAATATGTAATTTTCTTTTTACAAAGTTTTAATTGCAGTCCTTAGACCTTTTTTTAGTTCTTCATGACATTGTTTAATTCTAATTCTTTTCAAAATATTTAGAGGAAAAAGGGACTTTACTTAAATAAATAAATAAATCCTGTATAGTGATTTAGGGGAAAAGAAAGCTGCTTAATTTATATGTTTGTGATTGCATGTCATTCTGTAATTGTAACACACCAAACTAT
The DNA here is from genome assembly GCA_037305975.1 of Chrysolophus pictus. Taxonomy (NCBI): domain Eukaryota; kingdom Metazoa; phylum Chordata; class Aves; order Galliformes; family Phasianidae; genus Chrysolophus; species Chrysolophus pictus. Next base: position 48,678,240 of record CM074580.1, read on the forward strand.
TAAGTGGGAAGGGATTGAGGAGCACTGGAGTTCTCCACTGACTTTTTTTTGGTGTAACTCTAAACATTTCTGACCTTTTGTAGAGGAAGGATATGTAAAAATGTTTCTTCGTGGACGTCCTGTTACCATGTACATGCCCAAAGAGCAAGTGGAATCTTACAATTTGGAAGCAAAAGTAGAACTACCAGCCAAGAGGCTTAAACTGGAATGGGTGTATCCTTTCTGTGTTGGAGAACTACTTGAAGTCAATGATTTCTTTATGATGTGTTTTAAATAAATTTTAGAGCTGAAGCATAGCGAATGTAAGATTTTCTTTAATGAGGTATGCTTCATTAGTGAAGTGCAAGATGACATTCCATTCAAATAGGTGCTCATTTCTCAAGGCCTGCTGTTCTGCACTCAGTGAATTACAGGGTGGCAGCTGAAGACTTTGCTTAAACATTGCCTGAAGGTTGAGTTTGAAGCATGCTAATTAGCTGAAGATTAAACTAGGCATACTGTATGACTGTAGTGAACTGTGATTATTAATTATGGGATGCATAAAACAATCTAAGGTATATTTTTGCTGACTCTCAGCAATAATTTATCATTTTGAACTGCACTTTTATAAAAAGTGCAGCATTGGTTACAGCAATTTCTTATAAGGACTTCAGTATTTGAATAAGACTAGAACTGAACAGCGTATTGCAACTGATAGGAGCCAGCAATAAAGTCCACAAGATATCAGATAAAATAATACTTGCATTTAGATTTCAGCTGTGCTTAAGCAGCATAAATGTCAAACGACCAGAATTTTCCACTGATATCTCTAAGTGGATACAATTACAGAATTCTGACTTGGAAAAAAAATCTAGTGTTTCATCACATGGGGAAATTGTCACATTTCAGTTTTATTAGTAATAAGAAACGTCTACCATTTGAAAAACGAAATGACTTTTCATTTGTGTATAAAAAAAATAGGTGGTTTATGGTAAAATATAATTACAAACATCTGTTTGTAATATCCACTACCTTTAGAGAGATTAAGCCTTCATAAGGACCTCTATTTTAAGAAAAGACTTTTTTTAGTCCTGAGCAGTGCAAATAGGATATTGCTTTGTCTTCATAAAAAAGAAGAAAAGCTGCAAATATTCTTTTTCTAAGTTGTATAAATAGAACTCCATGTGGTTTCAGATTGCACACAGAATTTCCAAGAGTCCCATTGTATTCGCTGGAGATTAATGACAGATTTAGTAACTATTCTTGCTATTCCTTTTGCAGCTGAGCTTTTGTGGGTCCTACCCCACTCTGCTGGAACTGCATAGATAATGCATACAGAAATAACTGAGGGTCAATTAAAAATCAAAAATATCTGGGCACCACAGATTGATAAACTAGTTGATAATAGAGTAATAAATACTGCTTGCAGCATTCTGCCATTGAATCATTTTATATATATCACAAAGCAACCGAATGATGTCTTTTCAAGTTTGCAGTCTCCCCCTTAAGGAAGGGGCAAAAGGATGACATGGGGAGTGATAAGATACTTTCTGAAGCAAACAAATCCCACAGAAACCAAAGTCAAAGTGGATTTGCCATTAGCACTGTGTACAGGGAAGCTGATGCTAATATTACAGACTTGCAACAAATGATAGAGTCACAATTTCAGTCTCATTAAATTCTCACCCAAGCTTACCTAAATGACTATTTCCTGGATGGACTATTATTTTTGTTGTTGTTGTTTGAATATTCATATGTCCTCCCAGCTGTGTATCTGTATATCCAACATAATCCTGCATTAATGTTTAGTATTAATAGAAAAGGTATGAATTTAGAAATAGAAAGGGTAGGAAGTTCTCCAACTAACCCTAAGTGGTTACTGAAAAGAAAGCATATTTTCCCAAAAATATTATTTCCAGATTTTTTTCTTTACAGTTAAGCCAAATAATGCCATCCATGCTTCAAAGTTATGTCAGTGACTAGGTGTCTACAGGGCTCAAAGAGGAATAGACTAGCGAATAAAATAATGCTTGATTTAGAGACTGTAATGGAGAAAAGATAAACTCCTGCTCACATTTTAAGATAATTTTAGGAGAAAGGCAAAAAGGGGAGTACTAAAAAAAACCAAAACAACCCCACAACCAACCACAGATTCAGATAATCAGATATGTTCAGATGTGAAGGAATATAAATGCTGAATGATAAAGTGTGAGGGGGGGCTGGAGCAGAGGTGGCAGTGCCAAGCAGGACATGAGCACTGGGTAGATCAGGGAGAGGGCAGCGATCTGCAGAGATTGTTTGAGAGCAGCTCGTTTGGTAAGCGGGAGGTCTGAAACAAAGGCTGCAGGCTGGGAGAAGAGAAAAGGTCGAGATAACATTCGCTGAAGTGCGGGTTCACCAAATCAAGGTTGACGGCACCAAGTCTGAGTGTGGGAAACTGTGAGGGGGAGAGGAGAGATCAACCCCAGGAGTTTAAATCTGAGGAAAAAGGATGGCTAGAAAGAAACTGAATATTTGACAACAGCAGTCATGCTGTTGAATGCAGCATTGTTCCCAATAGGAAGAATGGTAAAGAAAGGAGGTTTTTCCTAAAGAAGGTGATCTTTTCCATGTAATAGCTATTTCTAGGCGCAGTGATTTCTTCCTCATGAAGGTCTATATAATGTTTTCACCTTTTTAAAAAATTCTATTTCTTACACTAACATAAGCTGCTAATTTGTTATCAAATTGATTATATTTTGCTGAACTCAGTGAATGTTGTTGACTTCAGTTGGTTGTGGCTTTACAGAGAACAGTAAGTTTAAACAAACTGAGTAATGTTTGTGATTTAAAGAAGTATCTTATCTTTACAGGCATGTTAGGAATTGATAATAAATGCTTCATAACTTTCTTCAGATTTAAGTATCTCAAATTTAAAGGAATTTTGACTAAAAAATGCCAATTTGGGAATTTAAAAGTGGTATTTTTGAATGTTTTTAATGTATTTTTAATGTTTGTGCATGCAGTTCTATTACATATATTAAAAACAAACAAAAAAAAAACCAACAGCCAGCTGTTATTTAATTTTTTTTTTTTTTGGAGTAAAATAACTGTAGTCCTTACATCCTGTAGTCCTGTGCTAACATGGATCTTTTAGTTTGGCTGTGTTATCACTGATTATGGAGGGAATAGTGCACAAATATCTTTATAGTATCAGGTAATGGAGGGTTTCAGCAGTACCTTTCCATATATCCATTGTAGCCAGATTCTCCATAACGATTGAATTAAAGTGCTCTTCTGTTTTGCCAGGATTCTGCTGATATTATTCCTCTCTTTTACCATAAAAAGGGAAAGCCAAAATAGTTGTAGTCCCTAATGACTCTTCATAAAAATAAAACTATGTAATTTGACTGAATTCACATTCAGTCTAAATGAGATTATTTCTGGATTAATTCCAGTTAGTTTATTGAATTAATTTTAAATTAGTGTTGATATGATGAGCATCAGAATCTGGGCTGCTGCCTTTTAAATGCTACAAAAATAAATCAGAATGTATGATGTAACTGTTCTATGGTTTTTTTTTATCCATCTGGTTGGTAATGACCAGAATAATGAAATCAATCAACCTGAACAAAGGATAATGCAGTTCCCCCTAATGTAATGCAGGGAGATGTACTGAATGGCTTACTAGTGTTTCCATCAAGTCCAAGTTTTTATTTTGTCAACCCATATAAATGGTAAATACACGTGGGACAGCATAAAAATTGCTATATTGTCTTAGTCTAGAATTTAGAAAATTTTGGAGGATACTGAGGGGGTGCTATGGCTACAAAATGCTGTATTTGTCTCTTCTACTCTGCTTTTTTTGGTGTGATATGTAGACTTTCAGGCACTCGACCAATGAAATGCTTTGGCTCTCTCTGCTGTTCTGGAGGTTTTTAAGCGATAAAGCTGTGCTCAAGCGAGGAGATGCCAACTATCAGGAATTTTGTTTCATTTTTCCTTATTTTTAACATTCTTAATTCATAAATAACGTTATTGCAGCTTGACAAACATGCTAGCTATGGATATCGGGGTCGGGACTGTCGCAGTAACTTGTATCTTCTTCCAACGGGTGAAACTGTATATTTCATTGCATCTGTCGTTGTGTTGTTCAACGTTGAAGAACAACTTCAGAGACATTACACTGGTCATAATGATGACGTGAAGTGGTGAGTTACCTATTACACTTCAGATTTCTTTTCTCTCAAAACAATATTTATCTGGCAATACTTCATTTTCTTTTAACGTAGTTTTGAAAATTCAAATGATCTAACCTCCTAAGTCGGCAATATGTTGGTTCTGTATGTCTAACAGTGTGCTTGGACAATAACATAAAGGTCTGACACCTGTGATAATCAGTATTATATAGTAATATATATAATATAATATAGTAATATATTACTAATATATAATGTAATATTATATATTATAAATATATTATAAATAATATAATGAATATTTACTCAACCTATTTTCTGTAACTTGCACTTTTTACATCAAAAATACAAACATGAAGAAATCTGTTCATAAATCTACTAATTTTAATCACTCTGTTTTTGGACTAACTAATTTAGTTTTTTAGGACTAATTTAGGTTCCCCTTGCTTCCTTTTTCAGGTAGGATAGAATTATTAATCTTCATATACGTTCTTTCCTATTTTCCTCAACAGTTTTTGAGCATGTCTATATCATGGCAGATATCCTTCATGCTGGTCCAGAGCTGTCTGGTCTGTCTGCTATGCAGGCATACCAGTTTGGGCTTCAGTGATTTTTCTGTTTTCAAGCTTACAGGTGCTAGATATCAGGAAATATCAATATCATTGAATTGGCATATAAATATATGGTTTATCTTGACTGTATCCATCTACTTGCTGAGAAAGAGCACCCAGACTATCTGATGAGCCCTAACGTATGAACTGAGCTCGACATCCCTTCTTTAAATTTAGCTTTGTGAAACACCTGTTGGCCATGAATCCCCAAAATAGACCTGATAATCAAATCTGACTGTGTTGTGTGTTTCATAAAACTGAATTATTTGTATAACCTAATAGTTTTACAAGGAGATTTTAACTTGGACTTGTTCCATCTCATTTCTTTAAGTTTTTCTAACTCTTCAGGAATTTCAAAACTTTCTTCTTTATGAGAAAGAGGGATACGGCTCTGTTAAAAAGCTGGATGAATTATTGTCACCATTAATTTCTCAGGGTATTTCATGTCTAGAACAGTATGCAGAGCAGCTGAAGTGAGTACAGTGTTAACTATTTTAATTTTAGAAAACAATCTGATTTTTAATTTCAGCATTACTATTTCTCAGTAGCTACAGGACTTTTTTTCTTTTTTTCCTAACCTTTTGAAGAAGAATTTGGTATCATCCCTTAAGAGCTGCTGAATATCTGGTCAACACATTCCATTAAGCAATTTGTCATATGTTTGAGTAAGTGTTTGATCTGAAGGACTGTCTCTAGAACGTGCTTACTTTACTGACCAGACATAATATAAGATTTTTTAATAAAAAGCATGAAAATAATTTAGCCAGTTCTGGTTTCATGCTTTTAACATGTTGATATGAATGTTTGTCTAACTAAAATAAGGCTATTTGCTGCAGTATCTAGAAAAAAATTGATTTAATGTGTAATAAATGGCTTTAAGTTAATTTTCTGTTTTTCTTTCCTTTTCAGCCTGGCTGTCCATCCTGACAGGATCACTATTGCAACAGGTCAAGTTGCAGGTACATCCAAGGATGGAAAAGTGAGTAACCCCTTTGTTGATATACTGTGTTTATTTCATGAGAATGTATAACTGAGAAGATACATATTACATCCTTTTCATGATGCATTTAAGCTGGTTTTAAATGATGGAGTTGAACACAATTAATGTAATTTGAGAATGCCTCTTGCACAATATCAAATTTATTCTGTTCCGTTATCAAGATCAGTCAGTCATTTCTGGTTCCATTTCTTACACAGAGAAAGGGAATTTGGGAGCTGGTCTCCAAAAGAGATAGAAAAGGATACAAAAGAAACCTGAGAATGAAGACGGATGTGGGGAAAAAAAAGAGAAGCAGAGGGGATTTCATTGTACATTATAGCACTTCATTCCTGACCACAACTACCAAGACAAAGTATAAATAAAATGGACACTTTTTTTCCTGGGGAAAAAAATTTCTTTATCAAGACAAAAATGATTTTCTTATTGTTGTCTCTACTGTGAAGCTCACTTATAAGCTAGAAAATTATTCAATTTATTACTTATCCTTGCTTTTAAGACCTAAGACAAAACAAGAACGAATGAATACAAGCAGAGGTAGGAAAAGAGTGAATAAAAAGTTTCTGTGTAATATGCAGCTGATTCATAGTGCTGCAAAGTTTTTGACAGACATAAAAAGAAGAATTGTAAGGGAGATTTTAAAAATCATGCTTATATTGAGGATTTAAGTAACTGAGAATAACAACACCCAGCAGCACATTATGATATTTATCTAAATATAATATTCTGTTACTCACTGGCTTAATTTCTGTTGTGTGTTGGAGAAATCTCTGGTATTTCTGTTTTTAAGCTTCATAGATACTTATGTTTATGACTGTATTTGTGAAATAAAATCTACAATTTTGATGTATATAGGTAATCCTATGTAAAACTCATTTCTATAAGAAAAACCCACAGAATTAAATATAGCTTTCATTTTTCGGTAAGAGGAGGAAAAAAAGGGTTCTATGTTAAATTGCTAGCTATTTTGAAGATAAAACTTACTTAGCATGTGTTTCCAGGGGTTGCCCTCTAGTGGCTTTGAGATACATTTTCTTCTGGTCATTGTGCGTGCATTGGGGCTCTCTTTGTGTTACCGATGCCAGCAACTGGGGGCAGGGAAGTGCATAATTTTCATGGATCAGCAGGTGTTCTTGGGCCATTATAAGTACCATGAATTTGGTTAGCTGGAAGAAAAAAAAAAAAAAAAAAAACAACAAACAACTTAGTTCTTGTAGTTGTAAAGAAGAGTCAGGAATGTATAATTCTGTCCTACGGCTATTTTTATGACATTGGCATTAATTAGTTCAGAATTTCTTAATCTTTTTGAACTTGCTGTTTGATATAGATTGATCTAGTGGCTGACAAAACCCTGCTCATATCATGGGAGTTGGAGCTTGATGATCTTTAAGGTCCTTTCCAGACCGAGCCATTCTATGATATGAACCGCAATTATTATGTTTGATGATCCTAGACCTGCCAGTAGGTCCTGTATTGCAATGTTATCAACAAAAGTTTTCCCTTTATAGACACTGAATATTATTCATGAACTTCTGTGATCTAGCAAAGATGGATGAGATTTGACACGCTGTATGCTCTGGATGGTCAAACCTAGATATTGGCTCTAGGCATAGTAATGAGCAAATGATTTATAGTGTACGTGGCCAGCTCTACAGAAGTTCCAGTAGCTTAACTTAACTTGTATTAAAATGTTTTTTGGATGCACTCATAATTTTATTTTTAATCCCGATGTTTTTGTCCAAAATTGTTTCAACAGCTATGTCTGTGTCTATTTTTACAGCAATTACCACCACACGTACGCGTTTGGGATTCTGTAACTCTGAACACACTGCATGTCATTGGAATGGGTTTTTTTGACCGAGCTGTTACTTGCATTGCTTTCTCTAAATCTGTAAGTAGAGTAAAACAATATTCATATTGAGAATGTTTGCTAAACAGGTCTATGAAGCCTTGCAAATTTAGCTTCCTTAACAAAACCAACGTCCAAACTTTCTTTTAGTCTCTTAAACTGCTTATTTAGAAGAAGAGAGCTTGCAGCCTAGTTGTTTCCAGCAATTTCTGCCATTATTAAAGCTAGCAGTATTTCAGCAGTCTCAGAGGTCTACCTTGTGCATACCCTAACATAAAATTAATTTCTTCAGGGACAGATATTTGTAGAAGAACTTCTGTTTTTTCTTTAATCATCTCATTGAGATTCTCCTCTATTAAAAAAAAGCAAGCTACTTTCTTAGTGGTCTTTTTTTTAATCCCAGAAAGACTAATGAAAGACCTTTATAATGGCCTGTATCTCAGATTGTGGACTTAGAAAGTGGGAGTACCATGGGAGAGGCAAAATCTTTCACTTGAAAGCAGCAAAGGTATATGGTAAAGGGCATTAAAGAGTTGGAATTGAGTGGTTAGCCTCATGTCAACGTGCTTTAAATTCTAGTCCACCAAGGTGAAAAAAAAAAAAAAAAAGATGACATACATGGCATCTAAGTCCTGTATGAAAAACATGAGTTTGTAAACTGTCACACAAGTTTAGAAAAGAGCATATATATTGTTGTCCAATTGTCTCATTGGCATTTTAAAAAAAGAAAGGATTAAATGATGTATTTCACAGGCAAAATGTACATCAGTGAAAGTTTCCATAAGTACATGAAACTTACTGGTGACAATATTTTATAGGAATTAAAGTATGGAGTAAATTGGCAGAGCTGATTAGCTATGAAGGTGAAAGAATGCAGATCAAGATCAGCTTTGGAGGATAATGTTTGCTTTATAGTAGAGTATTGCTATTGGCAGATGTCACAAGAAAGTGAGTGTTTAATGTGTTTATGCTGTGATTTCACAGTCATAGCATTGTTTCAAACATCACTTCCCATTCTATAGCAGTGTTGCTTTTCTCATTTCAGACAGCCCTGTCTTTAGGTTGTTAATTCCTGTCTGTCTCCTTTTGGTTTGTGTTGGCACAATTATTTTTGTAGCTGTGTCTGAGATATGTACTAGGGACCTAATCCATCACAAAAGCAACCAAGCAAACTTTTATATAACAAAATGAAATTGTTTGGACCTCTTTTTTGTTCTTTTTCCTCCGAAACCAATCTGTTCCCTGAACAGGGAACAGCCCTGTTGATAGCCCAAACTTTTGTGCTGGCAGCAACAAGTGCTATGTGTGGCAGATACAAGACTGTCAGAATTGCTGCCAAAGGAATGCTTGTGTAACCATAGGCTTGTTCTGTTCCAGCAAGTTCAGGTGCAATCAAAGCTAGGTTAATACCAGCAACAATCTGATAAATATTCATGTCTTACTGCTTTCCAACCCATTCAAATATTATTTGATTATTTATTCTACCATGCACACAAAACTAGGAATTAACCCCTCAAGATAAGAAAAAGTGGTCTGAATGCTACCTTTCTGTATAGCTGCCACTTGGAAAAAGATGTCGGTGGTTATACAATTGTTACTACTGAGACCTGTGATGTCATCATCTCCCTTCAGCTCATGTTGAGAATCAGTTGGATCTTCATCAAGTAATCAAGAAAAATGGGTATGGAGAAGATCTAGCTAATCTGGTACATGAAGAAAGGCTAAACTGATTAGGGTCATTAAGATTAGAAAGGCTGACAGAAGACATAACTATGAAAAAGATGTCTGTCAGAAATAAGTCATTTATTTTCTAGTTTCTTCCCCAATTTTGATCCATTATTTCTATATAATGAGTAAAATTGTTCCCTGTATCCACGGCAGATCTGGCAAGAAGTAATTGGCCAAGAAACAAACTCAGTATAATCATCAGGAAAAACCTTAAAAGTGCAGATGATGATGTGTAGTTTGCCTTGGGAAGATCTGTCACTGAATTTTTAAAAAGAGACACCTACCTCACTCCTTACAAAGTCTGATTTTCTGCAGTTTGCAAGTGTTCCTCGTCTAGATTCCTTTTAACTTTATTTTTTTTGAATCCAGTGAATAATTACATTTCAGGAAGTTCTATAGGATAATTAGAATTGCACCAAACTGGTAAATAAGTCATTTTCATCTATATGTATTTAATTATTTTGAATGTTTTCCTGTATGTTTTAATGTTTATTGGTTGCTACATTAATGTTTTCCATGTTTTGCAACAGAATGGAGGAAGCAGCCTTTGCTCGGTGGATGACTCAAATGACCACGTGCTTTCTGTGTGGGACTGGCAGAAGGAAGAAAAGCTGGCAGATGTGAAGGTGTTGCTATAAGATATTTTATACTAAGTTCTTACGTGTAAATCAGAATTTTTTTTTGTCTTAAAATGTCTTTTATAAAGAAGGAATTGTGCATTTTTAGCACTTTCCATTTTATAAAATCAAAGAGCGTGAGGAAAGGGAATGTTTCTTTTTGCCTTTGATTTCCCTAATAGATTTTTAATAAAAAATAAAAATACTGTGTTCATTCTTGAATTTAGTAGAAAGGCCTATGCCTCAATGGGAGGACAAGGTGCGGAAAAGAAACATCTTAAACCAAGTTTCATAAATAGTTATGCACTAGCTGACATAGTTTTGAAGGATAACCTTAATACTGACTTAAAAACACAAAATCTTTTGGCTGTTTTTCTTCAGAATATTCTATTAAAATATCTTCATCTACTCTGACAAAGAAGTGGCTTAAAATTATTTCTTGTATGTGGAGTTGATCAATTTATCTAACTAGAGAATAATTTCATCTTATTTTGTTTACTCTGAGTTTTAAATTTTGATACGCTGTTTTTCTTTTTCCTTTCAAGTGCTCTAATGAGGCTGTATTTGCTGCAGATTTTCACCCTACTGATACAAATATAATAGTTACTTGTGGAAAATCACATCTTTATTTTTGGACACTAGAAGGGAATTCCCTTATTAAAAAGCAAGGATTATTTGAGGTAAAATTTATTTCATTTTATGTTTATACTAATGGTACAATCATATGGAGGTAAGGGTTAATAAGCTTTGAGGAAATCAAAGCAGCATGATCATGATTAAACTTGAAACTTTATAGAACTTTAGATTGCACTTGTGTTATCATCAGTTATGATGCAATAAGTCTTTGGAGTGTGATGTAAAAGCAGCTTGAGCTTCTTTTCAGGGCTGGTAAGTGCTGAGATAATTTCTTTGCCCACTGGACATTTGCATGGATTGTCACTACAATGAAATTTGGAAATGCAGTTACCATTCTGTTCCTTGCATTCCTTTTCATATATTCTTTATAGTACCTAAAAATAAAATAGTACTTGTAAAGTAAGATTACTTTAAAACTCCTTATTTTTACCTCAAGTTAAAAGAGAAACAGAGATGTCTTTTTTTTTTAAATAATTTTGTTAGAGGGAAGACAATCTTCCCCCTAGTGCAGTTATGAATTATGTGAATATCTTTTAATTTACCTCTCTGCTAGATGCATAGACGTACGTAATACAAATCCAGATTGAGCTGGATGCTATTTGGTAAATATTTTCATTTCAAGGCCTTGATAAAGCTTTGTTCTTATACATAGTCTAAGCTTCACAGCAGTGGTATGCACAAAGAAGCAATGTTTGCAGTGACTGTAGATAACTACAGTAGGGCCAAGTTAACTACTTGTGGAGTCATTAACTGCAAGTACAGAAAAAAAACCCAACTGTTTAGCTATGTCAGTTTTTGTACTTTATATCAATAAAGGATGAGATACATAGATGACATACCTAAATTTGGTTAGTTTTTGTTTTTAACTTCAAAACTACTTTTATAGATTTTGGCATCTGTCATGGTTCCATTATTGCGAATGTGAAACTGGTGATCTTGATCTGTAACAATTCATAATCTGAGAGAGAAAGAAAACCATGCAAACTAGTAGTCAATAAACATTGTAAATAATATCCTGAAGCACTACTAGCTTGTAAATTTTGTCCTCTTATACACTTTGCAATTTGTTGCTGTCAGCACCTTAAATACAGGGTCTCAAAGCAAAATTTCTGTTACCAAACCTTAGGATTCTTTCAAGAGATGATTTCTAAAGCGTTATATTGCAGCCAAACATTGTCATAATATTTGGTGTTAAAAATACTCATAACAAAGCTTGCATTCATCTTTGGTCATTTCCAAATATTTAAGAGTTTGAGATGCAGAAGTAATTGGGGGATTCTGTTCATATCTGAACATTCCAAGTCTTGTTTCAGGCCACCTCACTGTGTACATCCATAACCTGTAGCTGAACAGTGTCATTTTAGGACTCCATCCTCAAGTGATGTCTTTGCACATATTGTATATGTTTAGACTGTAGGAATGTTCTTAACTTCATCTGATTAATAGTAGAATTATATAAGACTAAGCTAAATGACTCAAATGCATACAATTAAGATGAATGGGTTGTGTGGTGCTGTGAGTGTATATTTTTCATAACCATGCAGAAACAAGAGAAGCCAAAGTTTGTCCTGTGTGTGACCTTTTCTGAAAATGGTGATACTATTACAGGAGACTCGAGTGGAAACATTTTGGTTTGGGGGAAAGGTAAGAAAAGATTGAAGTTAATAGTGAAAATTTATTATTAAAAAATCTGAATTTTTACTAAAGTGTATTCTCATTTTAAGAAGAATAAATTCTGTTTATCTTGTTCTTTGTAAAAGCCATTCCAGTCTGGATTCTCCAGCTTTTAAAAAACTTATACCTGACTGCTGCAGCACAAAGTTGTGTAGAAATGTTCCTTGTGATCAAATGTTGAGTCACAAAGCCATGCTGGTAAATGAGAATTTTAATGACAATAAGAAATGGCAGGAAAAATTAATTTCCTTAATCAAGGAAACAAGAAACACCGTTAACATAATCGATGATCTCAAACTCTTACTTCTGTCACCACTCTGTATTGTGTTTGCAAAAGTTATGCCTGTTGAAATATCCTTTAAAAGAGAACAAATAGGTTTGTTTCCTTAGGGTGCCGAGCTAAAATATATGCATGTTGAATTCTTCAGCTTTATTTCAAAAGAACAGATGAATAGGACAAACTTCTTAAAATACATTTTCTAATAAGAAAAGACTATTTTAAGCAGCAGAAGGCGATTTCTGCTGGAAGACAAACAGTAGCAATATCCTAAACATTTACTTGGTATGTGCGGTGCTGTGCATAGAAATAAGGAGAATCCCCTAAAGGAAGCTTACTAGTAAAAGAGTAAGGAATATGGATGACAGCTGCTCCTTATTTACTTTGTGCCTTTTCCCAAAATACATGAAGTGAGGAGCAGACAATCTGGAAGCAACACGGTGAATTGGTCACACAGTTGGACCTTACTCATTTGTTTTTGTTGACTTTTGCCATCTAAGGACTGTTAGCTAAGCAGCTATTAGTCTTCTGTTTGTGCTTTTGGGCAGTTGGTATATTATGACACTGTTGTGGATGGATCTGAGTATTGTTTTTGAACCTCACTTTCTTTTTTTATTCTCTGTGTCTTTCTCCTTTAAACCAAGACATTTGAACACTGCAATGAAATGAAGTTCAGAAATTGTGTAGTCCTTCCCCTTCCTGCTCTTGGTTATTTTGGACTGACATCAAACAAGGGAGATAGTGGCAGCTGCTGGCGTGGCAGGGTCAGTGCAGTGCTCAGGTGCAGGTTTGCTTCATGCCAGTACTCTTTTCTACTTTGGCTGCAAGTGGTCTGTCCTGACCCCATCCCAGAAACAAAAGAGAATTACTTTGTATCTCCTCACCTCTGTTGTTTTTTGGGGTTGGAAAAAAAAAAAAACCAAAAAAAACACCACAACTAACCACCACCACCTTTGTTCTTGATTTCTTACCTTAGTACAACTTAGTACAAATAATTTTCTATGTTTTTGCTGTTTTTCACTCAGAGCTTTATGTTCAAGGCTGGACTGATCCCACTAGTACAGGGTAGCCCTAGGAAGAAGTTCCCTTGTTTGAAAGCATTTGTAGCTGACAAGTTGTGTCCATAGGTGTGGCTAGAAGGAAGTGTGATTCTGTGGCTGACAAAACAATTGTTTCTTCCTAACTTGCACCCATTCCTCACTTGGGCTACAGTGCATTTTTAAGTAACAGAACCACAAATAATTTATTTATATTTCATAACTGTAACAATTCTCAAGTTAGAGATGTTTACTGTAGTTGTTTTGGTGGTGTATTGAGGCTAAATAGGTACTTGAAAATGCTACGTTCATCAATAAAGAGGTACTGGCTCTCTTGGGATGTGATTCAACACCTTCTGCTAGACCAGCAAAGACTTGTCTCCTTGTCTTCAGTACAAGCAAGGTTTCTGATGGCTGTGGGATGTCCTTGGAGGATAAGTAGTGGTCGGGTTATTGTTTCGTTGTTAATAATGTGCATAGTGCTACTTCAGATCAAATGTGAAGTCAACTTCCCAAGAAAAGCTTAAGGGAACCTGTTTAGCTTTGTTTGTATTTGACTAAGAGAGTATGAATACTTCTTATTTTTGCAATGCGGGAGAATATATTCTTAAGATGGACTAACGTAGTCTCTTTTTGGATATGAGTGTTTTGGCGCAACACTCCATTCCCACCCATTGTTTAGGTGTAATCCTTGGCAGGTAGAGAAATGGAGAAAAAAAATAAAGCCTGAGAAAAAAGAGCTATTAAGCTGAGTGTTTCACTAGCAGTGTTTCTTCTCTTTATATCCAGGCACCAACAGAATAAGCCACGCAGTTCAAGGGGCACATGAGGGTGGAATATTTGCACTCTGCATGTTGCGAGATGGCACGCTAGTGTCAGGAGGAGGAAAAGACCGAAAGTTAATATCTTGGAATGGAAATTACCAAAAACTTCACAAAACTGAGGTGAAATCACCTATCTTTAAATTTACTCTGTTGCTCAAACTGAAATTCAATCTGCCTTTTGAAGGGCACTTTTGAAATCATTTTCTTTCCTTACGGTTATGCATTTTGTGAAAAAACAAATCAGCAGTAAGATGTGATATCCTGTGATAACAAGGCTGTGGCAGTCTAACAGCCTGCTCACGTTTTGGTATTCCTTGATATTTTAAATTTTACATTTTCTCTTTCTTTTTATATTGGAGACGGGCAGTGAATCTTTCAGAACCTATGCTGTAATTAAAGGCACATACCTTACAGGTGTGTTGTATACCAGTGATATAAAGCCTGATAAAAATCTTTGAATGAAAATGCTTAATCTGATATCATAGTTACAGTTAAAACATGATCGAGTTAACACTGCATGAAAGAACCTTTTCTCTTTGTTGAAATTATTGGCTTATCTTTACAAATATAATGTTCTATAGATAAGAGTTGTTTGATGCCAGCTGTTACAAACTTCTGGAAATCAGGAATGCATATTCCATCCATTTTGTTTCTTCTCTGTGCAGCGCATTAAAATGCATTTGCTAGGCCATATGCATTTAAAAAAAAAAGTCATACTTCACAAATAATTTTGTAGTCTGACTTACCTATGTTGTCTGTTCTGAACACAGATTCCAGAGCAATTTGGTCCAATAAGAACAGTGGCTGAGGGAAAAGGTGATGTTGTGCTAATAGGAACTACCAGAAATTTTGTCCTACAGGGGACACTGTCAGGAGATTTTTTCCCTATAACCCAGGTAAGTTGTTGCCTTTCAAGTCTTTAGGTATGTAATAGCTATAAAAGTATGGAGTCAGACATAAGTTTCCTAAATATGAATCTATTTCATTTATGATTACAGTTCTTTTGGCAAAAAATGTAACTTAATAGGTTATTAGCATCTATCCAAAGCAACATAGTTTTCTAATGTGTTAAGGCATAATTTACTCACCTTAAACTTGTTTAAACACACTTAGCTTTGTTGTTATTGTCCTCATTAAAAAAAGTTTTTGTTTGTGTAGGGTCACACTGATGAGCTGTGGGGACTTGCAGTCCATTCCTCTAAACCTCAGTTCTTCACTTGTGGACATGACAAACACATTACGCTCTGGGATGCTACGACTCATCGTCCTATCTGGAACAAGATTATAGAGGTATAAGTTTTTAAACACAAGTTGACTCCTTCTACAGCGCTCCTCAGTTTGAGTTTTTAATACAATTATTGATGTAACGTATCTCAGTGTTAGCTCTAAGAATCAAAAATGGGTCTAAAAATTTTTCTGAAAATGGAAAACTATTAAAACCAAAGCTTTTATGTCCTGGGTTGCATCACATTGTGGTGCATCACATTGAGGTGTGTTACTGACTTTCAAAACTTTTTTTTACTAGGAAATGTTAGGAAGTATTTATAATTTAAAAGTATTTCTGATCTGGTTTACATTTGCTGTCCTGGTAATTGTAAAAATTAAAGAGGAAAATAATTCTTTGGTGTCTTTTTTAGTTTTTATCAGTGTTCTATATTTTATTGGGATTTTTAGTACATTGTATCCACAAAAGGAAACACATTTTTTGGAAGGTATTGTCCTGTCTCTGATATCAGTTTCATGTCCAGGTACAGAATGCAGAGTATAGACTTGGTTTTATATGGTACTTAGGCACTCATCTGCTCATATGAAAACTCCTACTGGCTATGTGATAACATGATCTTAATTTTTGCATGAATCTCCAGGAACAGTCTTTTTTTTTTTTTGAGCAAATTTTTTGACACCAATTTTATCTCTAGATATTTATCCAAAAGACAGCATTATTTTCTCCTGGAGGGTGAAGTGATGCTTTTGTTTCTGTTTTGAGATGCCACCATTGCTTTTTTTTCTTTTCCTCTAATCAGTCTTCTATTCACATCTTGTTGTAGGTGTATTCTTTGGAGATGAGTATACTGAACAGTATAATTCAAGCTTTTATCTTTGTGTTTCTTATCTGCCTTCTGTATAGTGGAATCATTAAAAAAAATTGCTTCAGAAAAAAAAAAAAAAAGCCAGAAAATGATATAGATATATTTATCAAATACTCAGGTCTACAAATAAAATTTTAGCCAGTAACTTACAGGTGAACCTCATATTGCTTTCTGTGCAATGTAATAATTAGTAGTTCACATCTACTAATACACATCTAAGAGTTTCAAAACTCTTAACTATGCAACTTTTTTCATGAAAAATTTTCTCATTATTCAGTCCCCTGTAAAGTTAAAGCCAGTATTGATAATAGTGAATACAATATGTGTGTGTAATAAATGCAAGAAGATCAAAAGTCCTAACAGAGTGGTATTTGCTATACTGTCTTTCGTAGTATCTTGCACCAGTTGTATGCATTTGTTAAATCACTCTTGTAAATGCAGATAAAGGTGTTTATTCTGTCCAAACAAGATCGTATGTTCTAGGATCTGTATTCTAGGATCTGACAGTGCTACTGGTCTCGGTCACAGCGCTGCAGGACGGTTTCACCTGAAACCGTGAAAAGCTTATGAATTAAATTGATTGAAGAGTCCAAATCAAAAGTTCTGCTGGTCTAGAAATTTAAGCAGCATTTTAATAGGTCAGTGCCTAGGTTATAAAGACCTAGTTTAGTTTGGTGCATAGTACAAGGAACTAAAGAAATAATAGTAGTTCTCTTTATCTTATAGAAATGGGAATCAGAAATACTAAGAGTTTGGCCTGAGTGGAAGACAGATAATTACATTTTCTTACCTCCTGATCACTTTAGGATTTAAGATGTGATAATATGATCTAGATTTAAAAATAAGTTACCTCCCTTTAGTCCATAGGAATAGTGCAGGCTAGTTAAATCATGAGACTTGCTAAAATCTCAATGTGTTTGCAAATCACAGTATTACCAAGATGCCAAATGCAACATAAAATTATTACTAGCAAATTTAGACTAGGAAAATCATTGATAAGTTAAACCAGATTGTCTAGGATCCATTCTGGTAGGCCATCCAGGTGTAAAGGTATGGTTTTATGCATACAACTTCTATAAAGCTTAGGGCATAATAGATCAGATTTCTGATATATTTGTTGTGACAGGAATGTTTTCTCAGGCTTGTAATCGGAAGAGAAGTGCAAAATTTGGCACTTTGCTCTCCTGTATTCTGAAGAGGAGAGCACTTACAAGTAATTATCTCATTACTTGAAGATGAGAATTTGAACGGATCTATTAACCAGATAAGCAGCTGTTTCAGACACAAAGCAATCGTCAGCTCTAAAAGGTCAAAGTTTCTACTGGCTTATCTGTGGTGTCCTCTGAAAAACAGGACTGGAGTGCAGCTGATTATGGCTTCCCATGAGCTTCAATGAATATATAGCTGTAGTTTTGCAAATATAAAGCAATCTCCAAGAAAATTTTTACTGAAATGTTTAAGAACTGCTTTGCTCACCTTTATTTATCCTTTTGAGAAAAGCTGATGGCAACAATGGTGGGTCCATTACATCGGAGTTGTTTTTTCTTCTCTAAGTGCATACTGTTTGAATAAGAAAAGAGTTCTGTTATCTATCTTGACAGTAATCTCCTTTTTAAAATTGCATATAAAAATAAGAAACCCAGTTTGTATCCTAATCTGCAATTAAGCTGTAAGTGATGCATACTTCTGAGTCATATTCTTGCTTGTCCATTAGGCATCAGGTAAACTGCAGCTTTGGTAATTAATTCTTAGGTCAATTCTAATTTAATAAGCTATTTTTGTCTCTTGCTTGTGATTTGTTGAGAAGTTGCCATTGCCAGTGTTGTTATTATGAAATCTTTTGACAAGTTACTTTTAGATTAGGTAGTGAAGAAAGCAGCAGCCTTGTATAGAGAGAAAAATCTATTGGGTAATATTTCAATCAGTTAAGAATGGTATTTTTTTTCTCTCAAATTTCTATTTAAAGAAAAAATGAGAAAGAGAAGCTTACTCTGTTCCTGCAGAAAATAGCTAATTGTGTTCTTTGTTATTACTTGGACTGCTAAAAACATATATTTCCTTGTGCAACAATTTAGGATCCAGCGCAGTCTTCAGGTTTTCATCCTTCAGCAGCTGTTGTTGCAGTAGGGACGCTAACTGGAAGGTAAGATGCACAGATATATGCCTTGGGCACCAACAAGCAGCACAACTTTTCCAGCTCACTGCATGCAAATTTGTGTTCTTGACTTGCAGATGTGTACCTGATACACGTTAATCCCCCACTGATTTGAATTGCAGTTGAGAATGAAATTTATTTGTATTCCTTTAGTGTTGAGAAATTCTAGTCTTGGAGTAGCGCACTGTTGGCTGAGAATTGCATGAATATGGAATGAAGAAATGGTTTCTGCCCTGAGAGTGTGACAATCTCAGATCAGTGCCAGGAGGCAGATTTTGGCAGAACTGGCAGTCTGGGTCAGCATCAGATGTTGGATGGGAGGTGCTCTCATGGTACCAATGACCTGTGTGTAAAATCTGTGTCCATCGCAGCAAAGGAGAGTTGAATGGAGGAGTCTGAGATAAGCAATTAATTTGCTAATGTGTACAGAGAGCTTGTCTGAGGCGTAGAAGGCAGCATGAAGGAAATCCCTTAGAAAAAAAATGTTCATTTGAAGATTTAATAAGTGGTTTATTATTTCTGATGCACTAATGTCAAAAAGCTTTAACAAAATTTCAGCACATCTCGCTGTGCTAGACATAGTGTTAAAATGCATATGAAGAGGCTTCTTCTGCCTGAAGAGTGTAATCTGTAGACAGGACAGACAAAAAGCAGGGTGAAAAACAGTACCTCTGTTTTATAGAAGAGATTGAGCCACTGGTCACATCCTGGATCTGTGGCAGACCCTTGCTTTAACTTGGATTGTCCAAGTCATAACAGAGTGCCTTTGCAATAACTTCAGCCTCTCCTTTAGTGTCACTTGAGGGCAGGCTTTGCCATTAGTACTGAAAGCAGTTGTGCTTAACTGAAAACATACAGAATGCTTATAGGTTGTGAGCCAAGAGTATTTGATTATTTGTCCCCAAAATTATGTTAGAAGTCTTCTGAGGATTTTTTTCATTAGATTATCATCAGCACTATATTTTGTCATTAATGCTTTGATGCAAGTATTGAAATGCAATTTGTCCCTTGTACATAATACTAAAATTAAATTTTAATTAAAAGTAAATTAATACAGCTAATAATCATGTCAAAAGAGAATGGTCTAATTTCTTTTGTTCTAGGAGTTAGTGTACTCATCAATTGAATTGTTAATGTAGCACAGAGGAATCTTAAAGGAGAAGGGTCATTAAATATAATTTTTTTCTTTATTCTAATGAAGAGCACAGAGTATAACAATAAAATCTGAGGATTGCTTTCTGGATCAATGTCAGATAGTTATACTGGTTAAAAAACATTGGAAAGGAACTGTCCTAGTAAAGTAGTAATAAAGCAAAATGAGTAGGAGTTGCTGTTTTTCTTAAACTGGTGTGAAACTTATGCTTTTTTGACAGAACAAAAGTTGGTTAACATTGTAGTAGATTTAAATTTCTTATGGAATGACTTATTAGTCTTTCTGTATTTACAACAGGTGGTTTGTGTTTGACACAGAAACAAAAGACTTGGTCACTGTACACACAGATGGAAACGAACAGCTGTCCGTAATGCGTTACTCACCAGGTTCGAGAGCATTTATTTACTGCTTTTTAATTCTTTGGCATTTATTTATTTTAAGATCATTTCCCACTTGAAATACTTAAATTGAAAATAAATATGCAGTGTAACATTGGCCCTGTATGGTTGATGTCTTACTCTCTGGAGCCCGCTGCCTCCACCCTACTCACGGAATTTCTTCTGGCTTCACTGGGAAGGGAAAAGCAAATGCAACTGAACTGTGCAGGTTGTTGCAATCAAGTTAACTCTAAATGGGCTGTTGCTGTTTTCAGAAGTGCAATATATTTCTAATAGCAATATTTTCTATATGAACTTGAAGCATTATAACCTTGACACATGCATCAAACATAACTTAAAAACCATAAGTTTTCAAGACCATCCTTTTTCAAGATCGCAGCTTTTAAGTACAGTGTATAGTGTAACTTTTATTACTGGGATAATTACAGTTGTATGTTGTGTTTTTAGATGGAAATTTCCTGGCAATAGGTTCCCATGACAACTCTATTTATATATATGGTGTGAATGAAAATGGAAGAAAGTACACTAGAATTGGCAAATGTTCGGTAAGTAACCTTTCTTTTTCCTCCTGGTTCAATGACACCATAAGTATGTTTTGTAGCAGTGTGTCGTCATTATATCAAGAGAGAGATACTGTTCAGTTAATGCTGTATTTTTCTCTTTGTAGGGTCATTCCAGCTTCATTACTCATCTGGATTGGTCTGTTAACTCACAATATCTTGTGTCTAATTCGGGTGACTATGAAATCCTGTATTGTAAGTAAAAATCATACTTAAAAATACTTAAAAAAAAAAATAATCATACATCGTTTTGTATACAGTTCATGCAGTCTAATTCAGATTTAAAATTTAAATGAAACATATAGCTGCCAAGATAGACCATATGTTTTAATTCATCTGCTGCAGTCAAAATCTATCTGATTTGAAAATTAAGTGTTCATCATACTCTTTCTTGTTTTTTCTTTTTTTTTTTTGTAGGGATTCCCTCTGCTTGTAAACAAGTAGTAAGTGTTGAAACAACAAGAGATATAGAATGGGCCACGTACACCTGTACTTTAGGATTCCATGTTTTTGGTAAGTATCTTTCCTCTCAGAAGCTTTTATCATTCTTGTTATTCACAAATATTGTGGTTGCCAATTTTTTCTTGTGAAACATGACTATTCATACTTCAGGGGTAAATACAGAAGTTCTGTTATGCCATTCTTATTGCAATCTGTCGTTGTCTTTCAACCCAGAAAGGCCGTGATTTAATATTCTTGCTAGCTGCAAGTATAAATATTAAATTAAGGCACAAGTGAGAGAAAAAGAAAGAAACC
The DNA here is from genome assembly GCA_037305975.1 of Chrysolophus pictus. NCBI lineage: Eukaryota > Metazoa > Chordata > Aves > Galliformes > Phasianidae > Chrysolophus > Chrysolophus pictus. The sequence continues at coordinate 48,699,759 of CM074580.1, forward strand.
GCACTCTGCCCTTTCTGTCACATTAGTGCTGCCTTCTCACCTCTTTCAATTTCAGGTTCCATTTCTATTGAATTGTCAGTCATTTATGTGGCCACTGGACCAAATCTCCTCATCAGACCAGTTTCCTTTGCGTTGGTTACTGTGCAAACACAAAAGGGACCTATCGTTATGTACTTCAGTGTAATTTGATGCCAATTGATAGAATATGCAACAATTAAATGACATGAAAGAAGTAAAAATTTGACAAAATCATAATGAATTGTTCCTAAGGGATTTCTACTGCTTTTGAAGGAGCTGTGTTCTATTGCGTGCTGTTTATTTATTTGTTTATTCCACAGTATGTGCAGAACTAAACAGATCATCATTAAAGCTGAATGCAAGAGTCATAGGAAGCCATAAAATATGTTCAAAGAGGAGTCTGTTTTAGTATAAGCAGTTAGCAGAGAAGATTTTTGCCTTTGTTTCAGGCAGAATAAATGCACTGACGTGTTTGAAAGCAGCCAGAAAGGACATGTTTTTACAGCCTAAAAGATGGGATGGCAGTAACAATATGCCAGGAAGAAACATTCAAATTTGATAATGTTTATCTGACAGGCACTGCTTGGATATTGCAGCAACACACAGCCTTAGTAAGAGGAGCAAGGCTGCATGTTAACATCATGCTTTTCTCACATGAGGGATGAAAGCCTTCATAAAGCTGTTAATGTATTCAAGTCCACGGTGCTTGGGGTTGGATTACATCTGACAAAAAGTTATGAAGTCTTTGCATTTAATGTCAAAGATTCATGTATGGAGAATCTATGAAAACATTGCAGACATTTTTATTCTTAGTCTTCTATGCAGAACAAGTTTATTTTAAACTACATATTGCTGTTAAAGCAACAAGTATGAGGAATAAATAAGGGTAGCTGTTAATGTGAGTGATTATCGCAATTATTATTTTGTTAATGTAATAGAAATTGTGAAGAAGTTAATAAATAAAATTTTAAAGTGAAAGGGTGTAAATTATTCAAAAAGGGTATGTGATACAGAAATAAAGAACCCAGTGCTGTATATATTGAGGATTCATAGATACACAGTTAGGTTCAGACTGGGGAAGTACAAAGATAACACCTAATAATTATAGGTGAAGAAAAAGAATTTTAGTGAGGACAGGGTTGCCCATCCTCACGGAAGGATAAATGATTAGAATTTTTTAAATATGTAGCAGAATCAGTCAAAACACAGGAACTGCTTAGGATTTGAAATTTTAACAATTTCAGTGTCTTTTGGGAAAGGAATTGCAGTACAGTAGCTACACAGAAAGGTCTCCAAATTATTTTCTTAGGAAAAATAGATGAGGACCTAGAGGGGAGTTTATTCCAGGCAGGATTCAATTGAGGTGGAATGAACTTACTGAGAGCGTGAACACATCCTGTGTAGGAATGACTGGAATCAGGGAGGTCATACAAGATGAAAAAAAAAAAAAGCAACAAAATGAAATTAATGGACTTCAGAGAGGCAAACTGCATAAATCCAAGTTCTGTTTGGGAATGTCTGGGGAGCTGGGGAAGTGTAGTAATTTCTTAACTGATCTGATGGTTGGAAACTGCTAGCACAGAAGAAAGATAGAAATGGCAGCAAGACAGCAACTTGGTTAAACTGGTTAAACTTAGAAGGAAGAGGAATACTGAAAGTAGAATCTGTTGGAGGACCAATCAAATACAAATGTACAGTTGTGGCATGTACAGTAATAACTGAAGAAATAGTGAGTATTGAGATGCTGCATGGAGAGGAGGAAGAGGAGAGTTGATACTGTGTAAGCTGAGGTGTTAAGACTTTTTTTTTCTTGTCTGTGTCTTAATTAAAAGACCTATAACCTGATGGCTAACCCAGTTAGTGTCAGTAAGTATCAGTAAGACCTTTACTTTGGTTAGGGCGGAATAAATTTCAAAATTAGGTATTTTTTCAAAGTATCAGACTGTGACAAACTTTGTTATATCCCTAGAAACAACTGATAAGCATAATCTCAAGACCATCAGTACTAGTTTTCAGGACCTCACTGAGAAGTACTAAGGTACTGGAAACTTTACTGGAAAAGGGTGAAATTGGTATCTGTCAGTTTATATACTTCAGAGCCCATGTGGAAAGGATAAAGTGCAAAGTTAGTGGCTTTAAAAATAAACTGAAAAATCTTATAATTTATAAATTGGAAACAAGTCTAGTAATGTTGGAAATCACTCTGTCCTTCAGTGCATTGTGGCCTCTCAGCAGCCAATATGAGCCGATTTTTGCCAGGAATGCCTCACTGGCCATAGAAGATGCAACCATGTCATCTAGGACGAAAGATATTTAGGATATTGGTAGTTCAGTAACTGCTGGCTGACTTAAAGCATGGATATTTTCTCACTCAAGAAGAACCGTGTTAAAAATCACAGATAAGCATGCATAGCATTCACAGTTCATCATAATCGAGGCTAGATAGAAAATGAACATTGATCTGTTGAACACCTGTCTTCAGATTTGGAAACAGGTCAGTTGGCCTGGAAGTGTTTGAAAATCAGCACCATGTAAGGAAATGTGTTCAATGTGGGATATCTTAGTGATACAAACACATGTGCAGGACAAAAGACCATAAAAGGCTTCCTGATTTGTATGCTTTTGCAAAGAGCACCTTGGGCTGCTGGATACACGACCCAAGGCCTTAGGTGATATTGCATGTTTGATTTGGCTCTTTTAGAAAAATCAGTTTTTGAGGATGAAGAACAGGAATAGAAGAAATGTTAGGGCTTTGAAAAACCTCAAAACGTTGCAAGCAAAGCAGAGATGAGGCTGGCTGGGTTCAAAAGCGTCTAGGAGGCTGTACCATGAATTTTATTTTAGACTATGAATAGCATGGATGATAAGTGTGTATAATTTATAGGTGGCATGAAGCTGCAGGATTAGTAAACTGACAAACAGAAGAATGGTATGAAAAAATAAGGCAATTCTATAGGAGACAAAAGAAGGTTGTAAGCCTGAGCAGCAGAACCCAGTTGTACAAATAGAGAATAGAAGCTAACAGGCAGGAGAGCAGTTCTGTGCAGAAAGATCAGATTACTCTTGCATGCGATCTGAACATGACTCAACACTATTATGCTATTATTAAAAAAGGCAGATGCATTAGAGGGGTATGTAATGAAAAGGATGCCATGCAAAATGTGAAATAATTGTCCATTTATCAGCATCTGCTTCAGTAACAGCTGGAATACTGCTTCTGGCGTTTATGTATTGAACCAACAGATAACGTAGTCCAAGTACTGACAAATGGAATAATTACACATCTATATATTGTTCTGTGAGAGGAGATGTAATGAATGAATTTACAAAAAGAGAAGAAGAAAAGAGCATGGCATCAGTCTTCAAATGAGAGAATGGAAGTGGTCTCTTATCATTTCTGCAGAGGATGGGGGAGAAAAACTGGGCTAATTTTTCAGCAAATGTGATTAATTTATGTACTAGAGAAAAACAGTGTGGCACTGAAATGGTTTTGAAAGAGCACAGCATCCCAAAGTAAAACAAACAAAACTGATATAATTCTTTTCCTGTTTTGAAATAACAATCCTGTTCTTCAAATCATTTCTTTTAGGGGTTCTCAGCTTATCATAAAAACATCTTGAGAAAGCTCCTGTCTGTTTTTCAGCCTGTTTTCTCTCAAGACAGTTATTTAAAACAGCTTCTCTGTGTCTCTTCATTCTTTGTAGCATTCACGAGTAGCAGTTACTGCATTTCTTCTTTGCACATTCCTTCTTTTTTTTTCCCTGTCTTTTGTTTTAATATCCCTTATCTAGCAAAGAGATGCTTCCACGCAGGTCAGAATAGCGAGTAACTGGCAGTCCAGCAAATCAATACTGTTTCTTTGTATTTACAATAATGTGCAACTTCTTAAAGATCACTTAAAGACATGATGAAATCGATTCCTCTTAGTGCTTTTTTTGCTTCTGTGGAGGGATGAAAAGATTACATTCGGGAAGAACATGCAGATCCAAGATAGTTTGTCTAGTTGCTGTTCCACAGTAGGGATAGTTTCCCATTTTGATGGCCACATAAGGGATACTGAGTGTGCCTGCCCTGCCATGGGTGTCCTTCAGGAAGAGGGTAGGAAAAGCAGCAGGGAGCAGCATCATCCTGAAGCATAATGACAGTAAAGGGAGAGCATGCACTCAATTGGAATTTGGAAGTGTTAAAGATTTGATGCAAAGATTTCTTCCTTGCATGGTGGTGTCCACACCACAGTTGAATTTTAGAGCAACAGTTTTTGCAAGGACAGCAGGGAGTAGAGTATGTGAGGAAGAATTACTTATATAAGTAATTGTATCTAAAAAAAAAAAAAGAAACCATGTAAAATTTTAGAGCAGTTTGTATCTTTTGAGGGATTAATTATTAAATGACATTTAAAACCATATAACTTTTTGTGCCATAAGTCAAAAAGTAAGCAATATGCACAAAGTACATTGAGTCATACGTGGATAGTTACTAAGGCTGTAGTTAATAAACAGAAGGGAAAACAAAAGCAGTGATGTGTTATTTGTTACATAAACATACCAAGATTCTTTTAGGCTTTGAGACATATCCATGATTCAGCAGAATTTTTTCCTTTTTTTTCCTTGTAGAGTAAATAGCACTTTGCTGACTGGAGAAACTGAAATATTTGCATACTTGATTTCCTACTATTAGGACCTGCTCTTCTGCTGCTTCTGAAGGATGCATACCAACTCAACTGCAGTTACTTTTATAGTTTTTTAAACAAGTAACAATATTTAAACAAAAACTTCAGCTGCCACTTCTGTTTCCATTATAGAAGCACTTAATTAGTTCTCCTCCATGTTTCAGGTGTATGGCCTGAAGGTTCGGACGGAACAGATATCAATGCTGTTTGCCGATCACATGGCAGAAAACTGCTGTCAACTGGGGATGATTTTGGCAAAGTACATCTCTTCTCATATCCATGTTCGCAGTTTAGGGTAAGGGATTTCAAAACAATTCACTTTTGTAACTTAGAGAAATGTATTAAGTGTTGTTTTCCTATTTACAAATGAAAAAGTATGGTTAAGTATACTCCAAAGGAATTTACTTAAGCCTGAGACTAATGTTAAATTTCCATTTAACATTGGAGTATTTTAAGAGTGATAGGATGCTTTGGTTTCATTGTAGCTTGAATGTTATGATGAAATGTTTTCAGGACACTTTACATTCTCACTTATGTGGTGTTTTCTAGGCTCCCAGCCATGTGTACGGTGGACACAGTAGTCATGTAACTAACGTAGACTTTCTCTGTGAAGATACCCATCTCATCTCCACAGGTGGAAAAGATACAAGTATTATGCAGTGGCGAATCATATAGAGGAAACATCTGTGTGATGCACACAGTTGAGTCGACCATGCACAGACCTTCTGTATAAACTGTATATTTAAAACTTAACAGTATGTTTGCAGTTTAGCCTGGTCACTGTGATTTTTGTTTAAAAAATTCTTACAAACCTCAGGAAAATTAAGCCCTGTGCTGGTTACTTTACTCAGTTTAGTGATTTTTTTCATTGTTGTCACACCTTAAGAATGATTGTTTTTCTTTTGTGTACAATATACAATGCAGTACAAGTTTAATATAAAAATGTGGCTTGACAGTTTGCAATGCAGTGGTATCAGCGGAATGTGACTATCTTAAATGTTGTCTATAAACACTGCTAAAATGGTCACAAAAATGCCTTTCAAAAACTGTATATATGTGCTTACTTGTTTCACTATCTACACTTTGTACTGTATATCTACTTATTTAGAAAAATCTTTGGCAATGTCAAGGTACTGAATTGCTTCTGATAGAGGATGATGAATCGATACAAAAAGTATAAAGAAGATGCAAGCAGTAGTGTTCTTGATCTGCAAATGTGAATGCTGGCAAATGTACGTTCTCTTGGGAGTAGCACACTTTGAGTAGCACCTGTGAAGAGTTATATTTCCTTTCAGAGGACTGAAGCAGCAGATAACGTCCTGGTTTGAGCTGACTCTCTCAGCAGGGTTTATAGATGGCCTTTGTGGTTCAGGTATTCTGGAGAAGTTTCAATTAAAAATCTTTTTACTTGTATATGACAAATTTCTTTTTGCAAATGAAACAAAAAGCTTGACCACATCCCCATTATTGGTTGATATATTTAACTAATATGTATATTAATCAGCATGATGCTATATTGTACATGTATAAGATTTTAGCAGTTCATAACAAATGGTAAGGCAATCCAGCTTTACTTTTTTATGCTTATGGATATTGTATATTTGTATTTTAAGACCAAGTAGACCAAGTCTAAAGATATCTTTTTAAGTGTACCATAAACCTGCATAGGGTAAAGGAAGTCTTCAAACCTACATGAAATATTAATGTGTAACTTCTGGCCCCTGTGTTTTGTGCATGGATGGATATTTATAGTACGAAATAAGATTGTGTTTTGCAATGAAGTAATAGTGGAGGTGGTATAAAATGGTTAAGAAGGCCTTACCAATGGTGATTGTGACACAGATTGAAATGTACTGTTTACTTTGAGGAATGTATCTGAAGAATTTTAAGAGAGAGGAGTCTTCAGTGGACTCGAAAAAGATATTAAAATTTTGCTCGTAATGGACGCGTTAATTCTCTGAACTCTAAAGCACTGGTTGTTTAGAGTGATTTAAATGAAATGGAATCAATAAATTTTGAAGCTTTTTTTTTTATTACATCTCCAACCTCCTACACGGAAAGTGCAGGACACCAATAAACATGTATTAAAATGAATTTTCACTGTTTTCTTACTGTGTAGTACGGTATATTTGCTTAACATTAAATGCTAGAAGAGACAGGCTTTTACCTAATGATGTACATTTGTGAATTTGAGATTAGAGTAGTTTTGGAAGTATTTGGGAATAAAATACTGTGATATGTAATTTCATGCATTAGCACGTGTCTGAGAACGTGAAACTCCGCACATGGCAAGTGAAGCTCTGCTTCCACAGAAAGGGAGTAGTACATACTGCTTGCTTTCACCCATAGGCTTCCTTGGTTCTGCCTGCTAGTACACAACATTTATTTCTCAGTGCTTGACTGAGAGGAGTGTCATTCCACTGCACGGGGTGATGTTTGCAGCAAGAACTCCTGACACGTCTCTGTGTTAGGAACTTGTCCTCAAGTAAGACTGAAGCCGGATGTCAGACACTTTACACAGATGTTATTTAGTGCTGTTGCTGAAGAGATTTTACTCCCAGCTTCTTATTCCTGTCCCATACAGCAGTACAAGAGTTAATGGGGATATACATTAGCTACATTAGGAGAACCACAAAACAGCAAATGTTTCCTCAGTTGTCTCCTCAGGTTTAGGATGTGGCTGTATGGATGTATGCCTTGTACCAAGGCAGAGGAAGCTGCAGTGTGAAGAAGGAAGTACATGGACAGAGTAGTAGAGGAACAGCTTCTTTCAGTGGCAACATCCATCTCCCACTGTTTGACATCTGTGAAATTAAGGCATATTTCTGCTCTTCCTAACGTTAATCCAGTCCAGAGAAGCCATAATATTCAAATGCCAGGTTTTGTCTAGATAGCTAGTTGATTGTCACCAGACCTCGTGCTTATTAATTGTTTTGCTTTAGCACATGGATCCTTTCAGGGTTTTTTTTGCTTTCAGAATTGTAGTTGTGTCTCGTTATTGCAGCAGAGAAAACAAGAGCTGCCAATTGAGTTGGCCGTTCCTCTTTCATCTCTCTTCTCCTGTGCTCCTCTTTGGCTGTATTTGGGATCCCCTTCACAGAATCACAGAATCACTAAGGTTGGAAAAGACCTATAAGATCATCCAGTCCAACCATCCACCTATCACCCATGGTTCTTGCTAAACTATATCCCTCAACACAAAATCCAATTGTTCTTTGAACACCTCCAGGGTCGGTGACTCCACCACCTCCCTGGGCAGCCCATTCCAGTGCTTGACCACTCTTTCAGAGAAGTAGTATTTCCTAATATCCAGCCTGAATCTTCCCTGGCGCAGCTTGAAACCATTCCCCCTAGTCCTATCACCAGTTACACGAGAGAAGAGGCCGACCCCCAGCTCGCTACAACCTCCCCTCAGGTAGTTATAGAGAGTAATAAGGTCTCCCCTGAGCCTTCTCTTCTCCAGACTGAACAATCCCAGCTCCCTCAGCCGCTCCTCATAAGGCCTGTGCTCCAGACCCCTCACCAGTTTTGTTGCCCTTCTTTGAACACGCTCCAGGGCCTCAATGTCTTTCTTGCAGTGAGGGGCCCAGAACTGGACACAGTACTCAAGGTGCGGCCTCACCAGAGCTGAGTACAGGGGGACAATTACTTCCCTACTCCTGCTGGTCACACTACTTCTGATACGAGCCAGGATGCCATTGGCCTTCTTGGCCACCCAGGCACACTGCTGGCTCATGTTTAGCCGAGCGTCAACCAACACCCCCAGGTCCATTTCCTCTACACAGTCTTCCAGCCACTCCGCCCCAAGCCTGTAGCGTTGCTTGGGGTTGTTGTGGCCAAAGTGTAGGACCCGGCATTTGGTCTTATTAAACCTCATCCCATTGGCTTCAGCCCAGCTATCCCTTCTTCACTTAAAACTATTATTCCTTAGAAGAAATAACTGAGTTTACCCCCAGGGTTACTAATCAAAGGGGATTATCAACAGTCCCATCCCATATGAGTTCCTGCTGCTCCTCTGTTTCTAACTTTCACTGTTCAATATCTCTTTGTTCCTCTATGAGAACAAGACAAATGTATTAGCAGAACTGGCAAATGATGAGTAACTTCTGGAGCCAAATATTCGTTTGATGACTGTTAAAGTTATTTGCCTTTCATTATCCAGGAAATGCTACACAATTTAACCGTTGTTATCTATAATCTTCAGCTCTTCCATGTTTTTCTACCCTTGTTCTTTGGTTCTCACATTTATTTTTCTCGGATATGTCCTTTTTTATTTTTTTCTCTAAAAATAGAAGGAGAGGAAAGAAAGGCTTTATTTTTTCAACTTATTTCAATCTTCTAGCAGCAGTTAGGACTCTTATACCTATGTTCCTTCATCTGATGCTGTTTCTGCAGCAGTTGCCTTTTTTCTGCCTCTCCATACAGCACAAGGATAGCGCGCAAACTTACAGGGATGGATGGGCTTCACATCCTTCTATGCCTCTGAACTTGGCTGAAGCAGATTTAGCTTGCTTAAAAAAAAGAGATTCATCCCCATTGCTGTCATGTATCAAGCATTCAGCTTGTCCCTTTCAGCTTTCTTAGGCTTCAGTTCCTGTTTCTCTTCCCCTCATTTCAAGCACTGCTCTTCTGTGACTTCAGCTCCCAGAGCACATCTACCTTAGTTAGACCTTGCCTGCACGTCTTGCTCTCCTTAACTGCTTACAAAACCAGTGACCTCTGGTCATTCGAGGGCTGAATTTCTGGTTTCCTACTGCATCCTTATTTATGCTGCTGCTTTGACTCTAGACCATCAGTATCTGTGACTTTGCATCTACTTTCAGCTCCTTCCTCATCACCCTCCTTCCATGGTTCTGTTGGTGTAAAACTGCCACATTTGCCCAAAATGAGGATCTTGTATATTCCCGAGCATGAGAATTTTTTGAGTCATTACCTACTGGAGCTGAAGATAACTATTAACTCAGTCTTAAACTATTCAGAAAGCAATACCTATGATTTCAGAAGACTTTTCTCCCCCTTGTATGTGCTTATAAGCCAAGCATAGAATCAACCTGTTTTTTAGAATCACCTATTTTCAAGTAGAAGCTTTTCATGGTTTTGTTCATCTCCTATGACTGTTTTCAGATATTTATTTTATTCCTGAAGGGCATACATTATAGCAAAACTGCAGCCTTGTTCTTCTTAATTATATGTTTTACTTGAATTATTAACAGAATATTAATTATTACTAATATATTGGTGGCAGTGCTGAGGTTTGACAAGTTGTTAAAATCCAGCAGGAGTTGATTTTCTGCTGAAGAGTTCTATAAAGTCAGTTGCTGTACTAAACAAACCAAACAAGAAAAAAAGCACACCAAAGAGATAAATGTAAGAAAAAACAAATAACTTTTCAATGCTAGTGAATTAAAAAATTTCAAATACTAACGTAACATGAAGAAAATACTAGGTGTTTTTTTTTTTTTTTAAACTATTTTAAGTAATAGAAAGTCAGATTTTCTTTATGAAAAGCTTGGATTAAATTTGTTCTTCAAAAGAATTAAATTTAGAATATGCTTTTTCCCTTCAACATGATTAAGGTGACAAGAGTTCATAAGGGAGACCAAAGACACTTTCCTGCAAAAGTTGGCACTTCTCGTTTCCTCAAGCTCTGCTCAAAGAAGCAGGAGCTGCTGTGTTTTCTCCTACATCCCTGGAACCAGCACTGTTGACAGATCACTCGATTGCATCCTCAAAATCTCTACAGATGGCATGGAAAATGTCACTTTAATTACTAGTGAAAAGAACAGACTTGTGAGAAGCCTAAATAGCAGTCTTTTCCTCCCGTTACTGGCCTGGATTCCTCGTTGTGCTGAAGCAGCCTCGTCCTTTCCATGCTACTCACCTTGCAGAGGGCTGCCCTGCAGAAAAGATGCTCCAAGCCAGGTCCCTGCATAGCCCCAAGGGTGGGAGGTAAGAAACCAGATCCTGAGAGTGAGGACAACTGAAACAGGAAGAGTCTGTCTGCTTCTGGATGAATGTGGTTGACTGCTGGGTGAATAAGAACATTACTGGTTCATGTTCTTCGTGAGAGGGATTTATGTTTCTCCTTAGTCATGCAGTTTTTCTGCAATTTCATTTTTCCTAATGGAACAACTTTCTTTAAATATAGATTGTGATAATTTACATTCAGGTATTTAGGGCAGCTTGGAGAAAACTCCCATCTAACACTAAATTTGGTAGACCTGTTCTCATTTATGAGAGTGACGGCTCATTTCTAAAAGCCTCCTGGGGGACCTTCATCAGCCAGGATGTTTCACACTGTGGGCTCTCCTTGGTCTCCTGACGGATGTGGAAGCGTAAGCACGTATCTCCTTTTGGCAGAGCATTGTGACACTGTCACTGGTGCATCCTTTGCACCTTGCATTTTGTCTGTTTATGTAAGTTCCATGTCATCTGCACTCCATACAAATTGATCCTTCCCACCAGCTCCACCATCCTACATTAGCAGGTTTGTTTTTACCACATTTTGGCTCTTTACAAATTACTTTAACTTAGAAGCTTCCATTCATTTATTGTGGACATATCTGTGTCCCAAGCTGCTGAGGTTACAACCATCGGAATGGCTCCCTGCTCTCTGGGTGCCTGTGCATGTGAATGGGTTTTTGGCAGTAGCCTCTAAGAAATGAACGTTTGTGAAACCCAACCTGTGGAATTACCTGGAATAAACATTTAGCCAGAGGGAAGGAGGCTCAGCTGTTCTGTGGAGTCCAGTTATCAGCACTGCACGTGCTAAGTTTGCTCTAGATTCCAGACTGCAGCCTAGAGAAGTCTCCTTCAGGCTGTGCTGTCATCGGGGATAGGAAGCAAAATTAACAGGCTGGATCAGTTTTGCAGTCATGTTAGATGGTTTTGTCATTGCCCTTGTGCTTTTGAGACATGTTAAAGAGGGAAGTGCCTGCTGGAGGCAGCCTGAAGAGAACACTTTTCTCTGCAAAATCAATCACCTTGGCTGTTGGTTGTTCGTTCTGGATTCAGTTTCTCAGAAAGATAAATGTCAACATTGTAGGGCTCCTTCCTTCCTGCCCAGCTTCTCCTTTTCAGCAACTTCCACTGACATCATAATTCTGAATTTATGACATCAGTGTGCAACCACACGGGAGGTGGTTATGCCAGAGATTGGAAGCGCTTTGGCTGCGTGACAGCACCTGAGGAGAACAGAAGCCGACAGCAGGTTGCTGTAAGTGAGAAGCCTTTCCCATGTGCACAGCTCCCATTCAGCAGAGGTGTGGCCACACACAGGCAGCAGCCCGTAGCCCTGATCATTACTGACTTGGTGAGCACAGCTAAGATCCTGCTTCGGGGTGAGGCCACCGCTGCCTCTACCTTAAAAGTTGATGCCCAATCAATCTTGACCTTCCAAGAGCGGGATCAGCGGGGTTTTAATGATAACAAAACAAACAAAATGATACTACTTGCTAAGTTCAGCAAGGGTGCAGACAGTCCCCATACAGAACTACATCATCCCCTAGTGCCTTATCAAAACCCAGGCCTTGGAAATGCTCCAGTGAGTTTAAACCATGAGCTGAGCTCATATTTCTTCACGGTAGCTAAAGTAATTTGTTAAAAGGAAAGCTGGAAGTGTCAGGGTTGTTTATATGTTCTGTTCCTGCCCTTCTGCCCTCGCTGGTATGAAAGCACATCTCTGGAAATGCTGCTGGGGTGGCTGGATGCTGTTTTCTCAGAGCACCACGCGTACTGCATGGTCTTTGGAACATTCTTAATGGTTTAGCTTTTGCACCCTGGCTGCCTGCATGCAGGTGGGTCACTGCTGCCTTTGCTTTAAGCTCTGTGGAGAAGCTCTAAAGGAAGATGATGATTGGCCTCGAGCAGATAGGTAACATCAGAGCAGAACCCCAGGGATCGTGCATAGCTGAGCTTCTACCAGCTTCCTGGGAGGCTGCAGCTTTCTTCTCATTCCCTTTTAGTGATTGTAAACCACACTCTCCTGAGCTTCAACTGGAAAAATAAAAGTGCTGGTGGGCTCTCACCTTTTTCACAGAGATGTATGGGCCATGGGAGTGAGAGTACACCATGGCCCTGAGAGTACAACGGTCCCATCCTCTCCTTATCTCTTTTTCACTCGAGGAAGCGTAACTAAAACATAAAACGGAAGCATAACATCAGTGCATTTATTCTTGCTTAATCTGCCTTTTCTTATACTACTCCCCTTGTCTTCTTCCCACTCTTCATTCTTTCCTCATTTTGCCTTTTCAATCTTGTTTTCTTTCTCTCTCCTTTTCTCCTTCAAAAAATCCTCAACATTTGTATTTTCTCATTTTTCTTTAGGGTCCTGTTCCCTTTGCCTCCTGATAGACTCTTCTGCCATCTTGTCTCACTGTTCCAATCTTTCTGCATCCTTTGTTTAAACTAAAACTGGATATAAGATGTTTCTTTTTATAATAAGGGTAGAGAAGCACTGGCACAGGTTGCTTATAGAGGTGGTGGATGCTCTATCTCTGAGGCACCCAAGGTCAGGCTGGATGGGGCTCTGAGCACCTGATGGAGCTGTGGGTGTCCCTATTCACTGCAGAGTGTTGGACTGGATGGCCTTTAAAGGTCCCTTCCAATTCTAATGATCCTGTGATTCTATGTGGAAGAGAATTTGACAATCACACCCTCTTTCCCAGCAAGGCCACCCAACTGAATGTTTTGGCAAAGTGTCACGTTGCCATCTAGATAACAAGTTTTGAGAAATACATGCATATGGATGTCTCTAGGCATTGTTTATCTTCCTAGCACTGCTCTGGGTTTTCAGCTGGCCTATTGAATTCCTCTGAATTGCACAAGGATAACTCCTCCGTGCTTAAGAAAGTCCTTCCCCAAAAAGAATGTAAAAAAAGCTGATGTGGAAACTTGTTTTCTCCAAAAAGAGCTCGGTATTTTTGTGCAGAAGCCTGTAGGAAAGCCTGAGGCTTTGGAGGAAAAGCTCTGAGATGGATAAACTCAGTGAGAAAAAAGTCACCAGAAGGCTCCAGCTGCAGGAGAGCAGCTCCATGGCCTTGAGCTGCTGCTAGGCAGAGATGTGCTGAGGATTGTGCTCCAGGCAGTGCGGTTCTTAGGGAGGGACTCCTCCTCCCCAGGTAAAGGCTGTGAGCTGACACACAGCAGGCCCTGGTCTGCTGGGGACAGATCCATTGGGGCGCTGCCAGGAACTGGCAGATCCTGAGGGATCAGAGAGTTGTTTGTGGTCCTAAAGGAGAATTTGCAATCAGGGGGAGCAGAAATGAGGCCACCAGGAGGCCGATAGGCTCTGATGTGCCTAGGTGTCACCCCGGGGCAGAGAAGGGTTAATCAAGACTCCAGGCTGGGCTGATATGCATTCTCATAGTGAGGAACATACTGAAATCTCTTTGAAGACATAGGTTTGTTATGGCAACACAGCGTAAGGTCTGTCCCAGCAGAACGTGGTTAAATCATTTCCTCAGACAACAGGGAGAACCAGTGGGCAGGACAACCACCAGCCCAGGCATGCTGATGCCAAAGATAATAATAAATAATAATAAAAGCCTTATGGGTTCTGGTATTGCATAGGTTCCTAACACTGCTCTTCTGTTTCTGTGCCATTAGTAGATAGCAAGACTGGCATATGTAACAGCACATAACATCTCTTCTGCTTTTCTCTCGTTTCCTAATAGGAGAATAAATAAAATGGCTGATACGAAGGCTCAGCAGCCCCACATATTCTGCATTCCTGCAGCAGTTCTCACACCGTGCCTTGGGCAATTCAGGCTCCCACCCCTTTGCAAGAGCAGCTCTTGCACAAGTTCACAGAGGTGTGCCCACGCACGGTACCTCCTGGCAGCAGGGTCAGGCACGGCAGCTCTGGGCCATGTGCTGTATGACTGTTACTAACCTGGCTTAAGGAAATCACGGGGGGGATAAAAACCACAAGAGATAATGAACGTGCCCGCATATGAATTCACTCTTCAATTGTCATATAAATTCTAGCAAACTATTGTGAAATTTTCTACTTTAATAAGCATCCTCCTTGCCTTCTGCTGACCCCCATATGTCACATGAGATGGTCAGTGACCACGCTCCCAAGGATTAGGCAGAAGAAAGTAATAAGAAAATAGGTTTTATTTTTGCTCACTAGTTTTGCATAAGCTCACAACCTTTAGCAACCCATCATACGGACAGGTTTCTACAAGCCAACGTCACTCAGTGCAAATTGCATATCAGATCTGTGGTCTGACACACTTCTTAAGTTTTGCAAGCCAAGTATATTGTGTGTTTGGAAATTTAGGGTAATTGCCTGTAAGAGATGACTGTTAGCTTTGGTTTCAAACAAATGAGGCTCCTTAGGAATAGGGGGAGCTCTGCTTTTAAGATTGCCCACGAGCTCATGTCAATTGCTAGATGACTTGGGAAGAGGTGCACAGGTGCAATGTGGGATGGGGGGGCACAAGCTGATCTCTGTGCTAATCAGGCACAGAAGGTGGTTCTTCCCTGGCCATGTAGTAACTCTGTCCCTAATTAGCTTTTGAACATCTTAATGGCCGTTGGAAATAGCAGTTATTAGATATGCATTAGCTACCAAGGAACAAGCAAGCCCATGAATAAAAGGCACAGGCATTATTAGTACTGTGATTTCTGTTCCTGTCATCTGTTGTTGTTGTTATTGCTGTAGTGTATTTTCATTTGGTCCTGCAGCTGCAGCAGGGCTTGACAAGCCAGTGATCAAATAGGTTCCCAGGGCATCAAATCTATGGGCTTGATTTTTGCAGTACTTATTCTAGTGGCATAGGCTGCTGTCACAATAAAAATAAACGCTGTACTGGCCTGAATATATAGAAACCTTAAATTTTCACAGAAACAGAAATGCCAAGTATTTGCATTAAGAATTAGCCCATCACATTGCCCCCCGCTTTGCTCCCCAGCCCTGTGCAGACTGCTTCTGTTCCTGACACTTAAAGAGGGGAGATTTATGTTAGATGTCAGGAAAAAATTCTCTACTTAAAGGGTGGTGTGGCCCTGGCATTGCTGCCCAGAGATCTGATGGTGCCCCATTGTTGGAGGTGCCCAAGGCCAGGCTGGATGGGGCCCTGGGCAGCCTGAGCTGGTGGGGGGCAGCCAGCCCACGGCAGGGGTTGGCACTCAATGATCTTTAAAGACTCTTTCAATCTAAGCCAGTCTATGATTCTATGATCTTTGATACCCACCTGGAGCCTCAGTGCTCGCTGTGGGATTATCTGTGATTACATGATTGTTGGATTTGTTATATGTCCAAAGGGGGTGACACTTGAACTGAGAGCTCAAGTGATCCTTGTGGGTTCCTTCCAACTTGCAATAGTCTATGATTCTGTGGGAGACACCGAGACACCGCCAGCAAATTTCCTTTTGAAGAGCCTCTGCTCTCTCAAGAAGTAACAGTGAAGTTGCAGGGATCTACGTATGAAAAACATGAGAAACAGCTGCAGTATTTGGTGCCCATTGTGCCAGGTCCTTGTGAAAACGGGGGTGACGGGTTGACAGTTGGACAAGATGATCTTGGAGATCCCTTCCAACCTTAACGATTCCACGATTCTATGAAATCCAGAGGGTAGCGCTTTCAACATCACCTTTTTCTAGTTGATGGTGTGTGAAAAGGGGCAAAGAGAGGCGGTGAGGGTCGGGGCAGCTCCCCGCTGTGCACCTGCGGGGACGCTGCTGCCACGAGCGGCCGCGGTGCTGGCAGGAGGAACGGGGTGCGTGGGAAGTGGGTGCGGGACAGAGGCGTCTGACGGCGAGCCGGGAGGGCGTGGGGAGCAAGCGGGCAGGGTGTGGGCTCCGACAGCACCGCTTCCTGCGGTGGAAAACTGGAAATACGATTTGTGCCGTTCCTCCCATCCACCCCAATACCGCGCTGTAAGGGTGGCTCTCGGGTCTCCCGCTGCAGCCGGCGCCGGTTCGAGCGCTCCCATCTCTCGGCACCCACCCGCGGGGCCCGGCCGCCGGCGGAGGCTGCGCGGGGCGGGGCGGCCCCGCCGCGCGTGGGAGCGGGGCGGGAGGCGGCGGCGGCCGCTTTGTCCTGCCCACACGCGCTCACTCACACGCAGCGCAGCCGGGCGGGAGCCGGCAACATGGCCGGGCCGGCGGAGGGGCTGCCCGCCGCCGCGCTGCCCGGGTAGCGCCGCGGGGCCCGGCGCTGCGAGTGGGGCGGCGCCCGGAGGAGTCCCCGCTCCACGCCGCCCCCGGGCCCCGGCAGCCGCCGCCGGGAAGATGAGGTGAGCGCGGCGGGGACGGGGGTCGAGACGGAGGGGCGGCGCAGCGGCGCGGCGCTTCCCGGTCCTTCGCCGCGTGGGCGACGCGAGCGGACGGTGGTTTTTGGCACGTCTGGCCGCCGCCGCCTGCGTCCGTCGGACGGATTATCTCGGCGCGTACAAAGGTTGCGAGCGCGGTGCGGAGCCGGGGATCCCCGCTTAGTGCCCGTATCCCGGGGCACGGCCTCTGGCACGGCGCCCTCGGGGACGGCAGAGCGCCGATTGCTCCGGCGTAGGTCGGCTGCGAGCCGCCGTTCCCCTTTCCGAGGTCGGTTTGTCCATTGTGTCTCTGAAAAGCAGCAATCCACCGATTTCCTTCAGCTGGAGAAGTGCCTGTGGAAGGAAGAGCCGTTTGTTTTGGTCCCCGCTCTCCCCAGCCCGTCTTTGCCCTCGGTAATTCCGGAGTTGGCTGCGCATCTCGCAGCGACCCAGCCCCGATCCCGCTCCTAATCACAGTGATTCTTTCCACTTAATTATCATCTTTACGAAGGTAATACCGCTTTGGGAAGCCTTAGAAATGGCCGTAACAGCTGGTCTGCTGTGGCGCACGATCCCTGAATTGCAACGTTTGCTTTGCTCCTGGAGGTGCACTGAATGCTGACAGCCTCTGCCTGCATTTTAGGGCTCCGTTTACACCTAACGCTATCACCAAGTGCGTGCATCGATTTGTTCGGCTTAGTTTCCTTCTCTTGCTTAAAATCGTGTTGCTGGGGAGGTCCAAGAAGCACGTGAGCCTGAGGTGTGATGTGAGCATTGTCCTGGAGCCCCGTGCAAAGGTGTTCTTTCACCTGGGCTGCTGGCGGTGCTGCTCAGAGACCTCCAAAGAGGTGGGTCACCAAGTGCAAGGTTGGCAGTGAAGTTGTCCCCTGCCGCCTCCCTCTCGATCAGCAGTGTTGGCAGGGCTGCTGTCTGTGAAGAGCACCGTCCCTGGAGGCGTTCAGGAAAAGGGCAGATGTGGCACTGAGGGCAGTGGTTAGCAGGATGGGCTGATAGTTGGACTCCGTGATCTTAGTGGTTGCTTTCGACCTTCATGATTCTATGATTTTATGAATACAGACTGTGTGTTGGAGGACTGTAATACTCTCCATCAGAGGAGGTGTGAGCTGTGGGGCACACAGGAGAGGAAAAGAGACCTAACTCCACTGCAGCTGGGATGATTGGGGTGCTCCTCAGGCTGGACCAGACTCTATTAATCTAAAAGCCCTGGCAGGCTGCACGATCATTTAAAACCTTCTTAAAGCATTTGCCTAGTCATGTGTGTTTTATTTATGTTGCGTTTTGTGGTGAATAGATGCCCTTTGCTGTCCCTTGCATGATTGCACTTATGGGATGCTTGCTATTTGTGAGTATGGATTTCCATTTATATTTTGATAATTTCTTTTGGTCATCGCTTCAAAGATATAAATGTGTATAAAGGGGATACACCACCAGCCTTAGTAACAGAACAGAATGTAATAAATATTCTATCTCAGAAGTAGTTTAGGACTCCTGGGTGGAAAATGCTCGAGTGCAGAGATGTTACTATTTCATAGTGTATGAAAATACTGCTGTAGTACAGTAAGTATTGCATGATAACTTATATTCATTCTTACAAGCCACAGAATTAGCTCATATTTGAGAAGATGTCTTTAATGTTACTGTAGATGAAAAGTCCTCCCTGTCTCTCTCTTTGCTGTGATGAGGGTGAGTGTTATGTTATGTGGTATGATCCTATATTCATGGCATAAACTTGTTTGAGTAACAGGAACCATGTATGCATCATTCTTCTTAAACCTCTTGTTTTGGATGTCAAGAAGCAAAGATTTTGGTGTAATGAGCACAAAGCAGAAGAGTATTTTGCTTTCTTCCACATTTCCTGTTCAGTGAAGTGTTGGTAACTCCAGAGTTTGGCCAGAGCTTTTTATTTGCTTGGAGGCTAACTGGGGCTATATATATGCAGTCTTGTTTTCTATCTTTTCTTTTCTTTTTTTTACTATTTCCTTCTGTTTGCCTCTGTAACAAATGAGACAGGACATGTTGTTTCTGTTTATAATGTCGCTAGAATTGAGGTTACTGACCTCACTGGCCCAGCACGCTGTCCCTGTAGGCAAGTCGTAGCATCCCCTGAGGTGGATAATAAACTCAAGTGGTTCATAAAGTGTCCTTTAACCCTGACACTTGTTAATTGATTTCTGAGCTGGAGCGGTTAGTAACTTAGCTAATATTTATTTCCTTCTGTCCAGCTCAGGGACTCTAGAAACAGTCTGATTGTTTTCTGACTCTTGCCCTTTGTGTGGCTCTGTATGTTGTCAGATGGTACTTTATAGGAGCCTGGTGGCCCTCTGAGCCACATCCATGCTGTGCAGCTCTACCAAAATCACTGCGTGAGAAACCTCCCGGCCTCGCTGTCATCATGTCAGCAAAATCCCAAGCACAGACAGCGTGCTGCTGGTGGAAAGCTGCTTCTGGAGCACTGCTCGGCTCTTTGGGGAATGGTTGGCTATGGTGGGGGGCAAGCTCATTCATTCCATGTTCATTCCCTGTTTTCTGAAGTCTTTAGTATTCATGTAATGGTGAAGTCAAGGCTGAACGCAGTTCTCCAAGCAAGAGTGTGCATGTTTGTTCAGCTCAGAGCTGGGGCTTTATGCACTGTTTCACTTCTGTGCTTTTCTGACTCAGACTCTGTTAAGTAGCAGACACCCTAATGCAGAGCAGCTCTGTTAGAAGTGTGTTGTGATTAAAGGTGTCTGCATATTCCTTCTTTGTACTTAGCTAGCTGCTTGCTTTTGACAGTGTGCTACTGCTCTCTTTGTAAGTATTTAATTTTTTATTTTTTAAGGAATCCACAGAATATTTCAAAAAAAAAAAAAAAAGAAAAAAAAGAAAAAAGCACTCTCACCTTGCAGGTTAGCAGTTTTGTGATTTCTTTCCTTTTTTTTTTTTTTTTCTTGCCATCCATCATAGTTTCTCTCAATTCTGGGCACCATGTGAGATGAGTAATATCAAATCTCTTTAGCAAAGATAAAGCTGCTGCCGAAGTGAAATGAATCCTGACTAATGTTCAGTGCTAATAATTACAGAACTAAAATAAAGGAAATTAAATGAGCTGTGGATTTTCTGTAGCTGAGAAGTTCAGTGTAGATATGTTTCTTTGCTGAATCTGCATCTGAATCTCAGGGTTATCTTATTTGCTTTTTATTTACACTTAAAAATATATATAAAAATCTATGGTCATGTTCTGGTGTTGTCCTTCATTGTGGAAGATGGGCAGTGCGCACTGCTGTTGTTCCTACGGGAGGGTGCAGAGTTTTGGGATGTGTGCTTTGCTCTCGTCATGGTGATTTCAGAACACTTGGGATCCATCATCCTTTTCCACTTGCTCTTTTCCTCAGCCCTGTTTCTCAGCAGCACCGGGGGAGGTAGCCATGCCCCTGCTCCTCTATCTCATCCTTCTCTCTTAGGCAGGTTTCCTGTGCAGCCACCTCCCCAAGACTTCCATCTCATCTGCTTTATGATCTAATGCGTTGTAATGAGGGGAAGTGACTGAGAGACGTGCTGGGGTGGCTCGGCAGCAATGGGTCCCCAGGGAAGCACAGCAGCTCATGGCCCTGCATGGGCTGATCCACCTTGCTCCTGGCACACCAGTGGTGTGCTGTCTGGTGTCTAGGAGATGTTTCCAGCTGTAGGAAGTGACGTAACCTGGTGGTTCATCCTGCACACCAAAGTAACTGGCAGTTCTCCCAATGACAGCTCCATGCCCATGGGTATGCTTGCACATCTTCCAGTGATGCTCAAAGTGTGGTTCAGACTGGGCTGTGACTGTGTGAAATTGAAAACAGACCACATTTCCGCCCCTCCCCATTCCCCCCTCCCCTTTCATTTCTGGAATATTTACCAGCATAGAACTTTTCTTCCCATGAGACTTTTGCATTGCGGCAAACACAAAGAATGGCAGTGACAGTCTTTTCAAGAGGATTCTTGAATTCAGAGATATCAAAGCTTTAAGAATATCTTTTATTATTATTATTTTTTAATCACAGAAAACAGGCTGGGAAAGTCCCTACCAAAAATTGGAGACTAGAAACCTCCTTCTCATTTCTGATTGACAATAATGTCATTCTGCAGCATCACAGATTTGGAGCACAAATCTTATGAGTGGCTGAGGGAGCTGAGATTGTTCAGCCTGGAGGAGGCTCAGTGGAGATTCTCTACAAATGCATGAAAGGAGGTTGTAGTGAGGTGGGGGTTGGCCTCTGCTCCCAGGTAACAGCAATAGGGTGAGATGTAATAGCCTTAAATTGCACCAGGGGAGGTTCAGGTTGGATGTTAGGGAAAATTTCTCCTCAAAAAGAGTGGTAATGAGTACAGGCTGCACAAGGAGGTGGTTGAGTCTCCATCTCTGGAGGTGTTCAAGAAGAGGGTAGATGTGGTACTTTGGGCCATGGTTCAGCGGGCAATATTAGTGGTAAGAGGATGGTTGGACTAGTTGAACTCAGAGGTCTTTTCCAACCTTAATGATTCTATGATGGCAATGGATAAAGCATTACATTTCACAGGGTATCTCATAGTCATTGAGTGAGAGAGAAACATGGGGGTCAGAAAGCTCTGATTTGCCTTCCCAAAGTAGGCTTCAAGGCCTGATGTTTGCTTCAATTTTTACTTTGGCTTGTGTGTGCGCTCTGGTTTCTCTCACCCCCAGCTGTGCCCAGTTGACCATCTGGGGTTCAGTAAGGTGAACCTGACCAAGCCCTTGCATACAAAGACAGAAGGTAGCTCACATCTTCCATATACACCGGCCGTATACAAGCTGGGAAGCCAAGGCACCACCGGAAGTTCTTGTTGGCTTTCACTAAGGTGACAGTCTTGCTGTTTCACAAATCTGGCTCCCCAGTGCTTGCATTACAAACCCTATAGCAGGCTGGCAACATGAAGGAACACTTCCTAACGACCAACAATGCTTCCAGTTCTGACAAAATATTCCCCACCTGAGTTCGTGGTGGAGGGTTTTATTCCTCAGTTACCCATGCTGATGGCCAGGAAATCAACACCTTTTAGGTGAGCAATTCATTTCTCAGGCAGTAGGTGTCATTCCTGCAACTTGAGATCTCAGTGTTCTCTCTTTCTTTGGCTCGAAGAGGTGGTGAAAGGACAGACATGTTTTGCTGTGATTTACTGAAGCTGTGTAGTGCAGCTCAGCTTAATGTCATGCTGTGATTGCAAGGGTGCTGTAGGATGCCATGGGTGCTGCAGCATGAGGATGTGAAGGTTTGGGCCTGGCCACGCAGGTGATTTGGGCCAGGCCCAGGCCTGGAGCTCAGCTGTGGTGAGCCCTTGGTGTAGACGCACCATGCTTCCTTGGCTACTCTGTGGCTGCTGTATCTCTTAACCTTTGGGCTTGCTTTCTTTAATCTGCTGCAGGATGGCAATGCTTACCTGAGGGGGAGTTAAGAAGGTTAACTAGTTAGGTCTCCTTTTAGGGCAGGATTTAAGGATATGCCTAAACTTGATCCTGTTGAAGTTCTTGGTTTGCTAGAATGGAGAGTTCTGTTCAGAAAGCATTTCTGAGAACAAAGAGTGTATTTATACTAATCAGTAAGCATTACAGCAAGCTTCCTTGTGCTCTCCATATTGCTGTCTGTTCCTTTCTCCTTTTTATTTTCTTTTCCCATCATTCGCTGCTGCTGCTTAGTGAGCGCTGCTTCCTCCCAGTGCCTCCATGCTTTATCCCTCCTTACTAAGCCACTCCCTCAGTAACAAGGGGATCTAGAAAATACACTGAAATGGTATTAGCTGGAAGTAGACCCCATGGTCTCTGTAATCCGTTTAATTGCATGCTTTATCCTTTTTTTCCTTAGCCATGCACAGACCAGAATATCAGCTGCAGGGATGCTGCATGTGTATAATGTTTGCATGCGCTCCCCCATGTGCAGCAGTGACTGCTGAGGCTGTTGAATGCTCAGCACAAAAGGTTGGCTTAAATAAGTAAGTACAAGTGAAAAAGCTGTAGCTGGAAATAAATCTGCTACATGTCTGCTGGGTGAGCAGGAGCATGACTTCAGCACTGAGCAGACCAGCGTTACTCAACTTGTGGTCTGTGGTCCACGGGACATCAAAAGAGTTCAAAAAATTCCTTCAAAAGTCTTTAAAATTGGAAACAAGGAAGTTAAAATCAAACACACATGTACATATTTTCACACAGCTTGTCCATATATATCTCGACCCATTAGCTCTTTACTGTTGTCATTACCAGTTAAAATGTTTTTAATAGTAAAACCATTATTTTACTAAACTGCTCTGTTTTGTCTGTCACTCTTGTTCCCACCTGCCAAACAGTTCTGGAATTTGAGATAATCTGTGAATTCCTTTTTGGAAAGGATTTATGATTTAAAATGAGAGAAATACTGGGCTAGCATATTTTGACATAATGAGGTAACTCTAATATTCTGACTTTATCATGAATTAGTGTTGAGTGCTGCAATACATTTGCATGCTAATCTTTCTATTAAATAACTGAATACACTGTCTAGGTAAATCTTAGTCAATTTTAGATTGCACAGCTGTTACATTAAGAAGTAAGGGTTTTGAGTCATCCCAGTAAAGCAGCCTTGCTGTTTTCAGGTGATTAATTTATTTGACTAATTAGGTTAATGAAAGAGAGAGAGCATGGGCTTACATATTTATTTTACCTGTATGCCTAATAAAATGTCTTTTCACTCTCCCTGTTAGTTGGTTGGCTTGCCTGGTGTTGAAGACTATTTGTGAATTAATGGAATACAGAGTTACATCTTTCAATTTGGCTCCAGCACTCCCTATGTTTTCCATTAGAGGAGTTCATTGCAGTGCTGCTTTGTCAGCTGCTACTGATGGGATCTGTGACTCGTGGCACAGTCTTGTGCCTCCACAAGCAACCCAGTGCTGGGATGGATGCTTTCTATGTAGAGTGGCTGTAGTGAAAGAATAAAATTTTGAGTGCCTTACCACCTCCCACACCGCAGGCTGCTGCTGCAGCATAACTGCTCCTTGGGAAAGGGCTTGCATGCATTCTTGACCTTATTACTGGCAGCAGTATCCTTGATGTCTGTGAACCTAATGACCACGGTGGTAAGACCAGTGACCGTAATAAATTTAAGTATGTGTGCAATATTGGCAGAGCTGAGGCCTAATGGAGCAGTGAAGGCTGGCTGCTTCAGCTGAGGGCAGAGCTCAGCAGGAGAAATTCTTTAGCTGTAGGAAGGAAGTGCAGAGCTACCCGATTCCTGCCTGGTGTAAGTCCTTCTGAGGACTGGGGCTGGTGGAACACTGTGGTGAGGCTGCTTCTTCCCTTTTGGGAGTTCAAATGGATAAATGGAAGTGAGAAGTGTATGAAAAGATGGGCAGAACTGCTTCAGTGGTGCAGCCTGCATTTAGGGTAACTGAGAAGTGTCTGTGTGTGTAGGAAGGGGTCCCTGTGTTGGCCCCAGGGAGCGCTCCTTGCTTTGTGGTCTGCAGGATGTTGCTCAAGGGCCTGGCGTCCCTTCTGTCCTGAGTTGCTAAGCAAAAATAATGCCAGAACTGCGTGACTGCAGCCCTCTGCAATCTCAAAAACCCTGAGCCAGCACACTATTTTAAAATTTCATGGCATTCAATATGAGAGTGTTGCAGAAATAGCAAAGAGGAGACTGAGCCAGGCAGCACACTGGGGAGGATGGAAACAAGTATAAAAGAGCAATGAATGCCCACGAGGGCATGTCTCAGGCCTGCTGGGAGGTGTGCAGGTGAGTGCCATTCCTGCATCGTGCATTCAGCTGTCGCCACTGGTCTTTCATCTGAATGCAGTAGGATTGTAATCTAATATCAATTTCCATCTCTGATTTCCCCAACACACGTGTCAATGTGATAGTCCCGAACTGCAGTTCAGCTTCACAGATGGTACCTGCATCGCAGAAAGTATTAGACGACTCGTGCCCTAGATATGACAGAGTGCATTTGTGTACACAGCTGTGTATGCAGGAAAATCACTTTCATGGTAAAAAGCAGAGTCACATAACAGGAACATGAAGTTTGATAGGAGACTTAGGGGTGTCCTTGTAAGTGCTGGAACAGGATAACCAGAATAAGATTTTACAATTGTGAATGGATATGACAAGTGGCTTTAATGTATCTGCCTAAAGAAGTTGGCTTTTATCGTTCTGTTGTTATTTTATTGAAAACAACTCTGGTGACTGCTATGTCTAAAGTGAGAAACACTTCAAATGTTTTAGTGACCTGCTGTTAAAAAAATAAACACATCAGATGTCACAGCTTCCTTGAGAATTGCCTCAGGTTCTTTCAGGACATGCATTGCTAGTGGCCCATTAGCAGCTGTTCAGCTCTTGCAAATGGTGGAAGATCCAGAGGTGAGGACTTGCAAGGTCTGGCTTATTGCAGCCTCTGCATTCTAGATGAATGTTAAGAAAGATGGAAAGACAGGAAAGCCATCCTGAGCACATGGAGAGTGAGCATGCAGTAACCTCAAGTTGCTGATGTGGAACCTCAAGTACTCCTTTCCTGGGGACTGAGTTCACTGACAGCTAAACTGTGCTGATTTTGTGGGATGTTTCCCAGCATCTCTGCTACTCTGTGTTGTCTCTTCCTATTCCAAAGCTCTTTGCAGGAAGACATGAAATCTAAATCACCTAAAATGGGAGTTTAGAGTAAATTAGGTAAACTAAATTACAGCATTGTATATATTCTCAGATTCAATGTTGAAGTGACCTTAATTTGATTAAGCTTAATTCACATCAAAGTAAATTGTACTGAGTATGAAATAAGGTTGATTTAATTAATAATGAGTGCGTCTGCAGAGATCTAATGTAGTTTGATTCATTCAGGAATGTTAATTCAGATTAGCGTTCTAGAGTTTTCTCTTGTAAATAAACCCTATAGGATAGTTTATTAGTTATGGCTAAGCAGGTGTGATGGTGAGTTGGGTGCCGTTGGCTCCAGAAGGACTTTCCCACCACTCTCCTTGTGTGTGACTTCACCATCATTTGGTTGTGGGATTTCTTGTTAAACTCTTAATCCAACCAGAGAAAATCCAACAGTATTCTGTTGGATTAGTCAGTTTTATGACCTGTTACATTGCTGCATGGTGCTCCACAGAATAAAGGCAGGCTGTGAATGTGTGATCAAAGTCAAGAAGAGGGCTGGGACTTATTTGTCTGCTGCCTCGCATCAGTCCTTTCTGCATGAGTTTTCCCTCTTTGGGCAGAATTTCTACACTGGAATTTCACTGTCTGTTGTGTTGCATTGCATGTGGACTAGAAGTCATCTTGCTAGCATGGCTTAAAATCGGATACAAGTAAGTTTGATTTTCTCAGCGTTTAGGTAGCACTGTCAGGTATTACCTGGCTCTGACTTGTACCTTTGACTTTTTCAGTCCTTTGTGCCCATGTAGTGCTGTTGCATGAACTTTCTGAATACCCATCACCTAAACAGTTTGTACTTTCATTACACACAAACTCTACTCACTCAGTTGCTTAAAGCTCTCTTTCTCCATCTATATGACTTAAAGTTCTGTGATTATATTATTTGTCATATGATTATTACAGGAGTAGACACGCTATGATTACAAAGATAAGATGACTAAAACGGCCAAAATCTGCAAATTTTTGTGTAGGGTGTTATATGGAAACTGTTGAGTCGTGGCCTGAAGCACTGATTGATCACCTGGTGAAAAAACCCAGCTCAGCCCTAAGAGCACAGGTGAAGGCAATTCACCTGTGTGACCAGAAGGGGTGGAGCCTGGCTGCACCTCTCTTAGACCCCATTTAAAGGCTGACTGCCACTCTGGAATGATCACTGGTCGGAAATTCCTCCCTTGTGGAGTCTTTCATGCAAGCCTAGGTCTTCAGAGATGGATGAATATCTTTACTTTTCCTTTGAAATACTGCCCTATCCATGCTGGGTCCTTTACTGTTACGCTCCTGTATTACCCTTTCACTGTGTTAATCTTTCTGATTGTAATAGGTGTTTGTGAGGACTGACTTGTTTTCAGAAGTCTGTGGCCTCACCCAAAAAACTTCAGATTTCACAGTGCTGCGCTGCAAGTATAAATGAAGTAGCAGAACTGAAGCACCAGGTTATCTTGCCAAACTGGAACTATTGAATTGGCTTCAGGAGAAAAATGCTTTTAAAATATTGTGTAGGTATAGCAAAGTTGATCTACTTTCACTGCTTCTTTATTTATTTATTTATTTATTTTTCTCCGAAGATGAGAAAACAGCGCTTGAAAAATAGAGGAATATTTTAGACATGAATCCTACGCGGAATGCAGAAGTTTCTAGAATGTGGGACTGTAGATTACTGTGCTTCAATAGTCCCTTGAAATCTGTCCCCAGTGCATGGGGAAATGCTGGCCGTCCATGTCAGCATCTTCACACCTGCTAGTTTGAGCTCACAATGGGGATGACTCCAAGCTAGTGGCTGAAGGGATGCTGTTTGTCTCTGGAAGCTTCCTGTGATTATTTGGCTCATTCTCTCTGCAAACCAGGCTTTGCAACCACTGAGTTATGCCCGTCTCATCCTGTTTTAATATCAACTCATCCAGACACATAAACAATGTGCTTCTTCATGAGATGATGAAAATCAATGAGGCTTTGAAAAGACATGCTCTATAAAGTCACGGCCTTATTTGGGAAGTTGCAAGAAGCTTGGCTGTCACAAGAGAATATTTTGGCTCTCTGACAGTTTCCTTTATACGGTTCTTCAGCGAGGAATCTCCTGTGTTTGTACAATGATAACTTGCAAGCGTTGCATGCCTTTTTTTCCTCCCTGGGAATATCGGCAGGAGGAGAACCCAATGTGTTGGTCAAAAGAGAATGAATGCTCCTTTGGACCCTCCTCTGGCCCAAAATATATGGAGAAAGCAGGTTTTCAAAGGTAAATTAAAAAACTGGAAGTATTTTAGAATTCCTGAGCAGATCCACGTGTGTTTTTATTACAGTTACAACTGAATACCCATTTTTTCCATCACTTACTTGTTGAGAACTAGCATTGGTTTATTTAAGTGTGGGATTGTTTAGAAATGACTTGATCTGCCATCACCCTTTTTTTTTTCCTTACATTTCTTGGGAACGTTTCCTTTATGTGAGTGACTCCTTTGGAACTGTGGTGGGATAAAAGAGGCTATTTTATAAACAGTGAATTGAAGGGAAGGCATCAGAAACAACCGAGTTAGATATAATTTTATGGGAAAAATGTGAGAGCAGACAAGAGACTGTCATAGGAGAATTTTGAAATGTTTTCATGGAATTGTTTAAGTTGGAAGGGACCTTTAGAAGATATCTGCTCCAACTCTCATATAATGATGCCCACAGCTAGATCAGGTTGTTTGGAGTCCCACCCAGCCTGACCTTGAGTGTCTCCAGGGTCAGGGCATCCACCACCTCTCTGGGCAACCTGTGCCAGTGCCTCACCACCCTTAAGTAGCCAAAAGATGAAGAGGGATTAGAGAAGAAAATTGTGACTATAAGCTAAAAATCACTCCGGCTGCTACTGAATCCTTGTCTATATGAAAAGCCAGTGCAATACAAAAATACTGCAGGAATTTAAGCTGTGTGATTTAGTGAAGCTGAGGGAAGAAGACCTCAAGGGCACACAGGTGTTGGAGACCTGGGGCACAAAAATGAGCAATGCCATGTGGATCTGTCTTGACACTCGTACCCTCAAGCACCAATAATAATAGTTTTTGGAGAAGCTGAACAGCCAAGGAACAGAGGGTGATTGTGGAATTAGTACCTATCCTTGGGATATTACATCCCACAATGAGTAGAAAGCATCCATCTCCTCAGGTTATTGGTTCCTCTTCTCCACCTGTCTTCACTAGGTTTTCTTTGACCTTTTCTTCCCATTCCTGCGCTCATACATACATCTCAGTCTATTTCTGGGCTCTACCCACCCCTGTTCTGTTTCAGAGGTGAGAAGCAGTTGTACATGCTGACATCTTTTCCCATCCCTGCACCACAGCAGCACTGAAGGATGCAATTACTGAGTCCTGTCTCTGTTGGAGAGAAGCAAGTGGAGGGGTGCTGGACCTGGGATTGATGCAGCTTATGGGTCCAGCATTGCTTGTGCTTCCCACACGTCAGCACTACCTGATAATGCTGGTGACACTTCAAGTAGTGCTTGCCTAGAGCACCCTGAGGTAGCAGAGAAGAATGATGGAGCCTGTGGACAAGAAAGTAGGATTCTTATAACTCAAGAGAGCTATTTGAAGCATATATGAGGAATGTGAGGCTGAAAAGAGCAGGCGTTAGGTTAGACTGATCTGCAATTCTCTGAGATACAAATGTGAGTTGAAAATGTGGAATAATAATGAATGATGCATGACGGTAGCTGGAAATTAAGAAGGAATTAAGGGGAGTAAATTTTGGATGACACTTTAATTTTTGTGATGGTCTTGTGATGGTCTGTCTGTGCATGAGTCTCAGGAATCCATCTGCAGAGCCTTGCCACTTCTGTCTCCACTTCTAATGCCTGTTTCCACTTTCAAGGACACACTGACTGCTCTGTGGTTTCATTCATTTGTAATTAGCTAAGCCAGGAGTTGACTTGGATTTTTATCTTCGACCATTTTCTTCAGGACGTCATTTGTACTTGGAAAGACCAGTGTATGTCAAGTTAGAGGATAGCTCACCTCACTTTACCTCTGAAGATGAAGCAAGTAGGATTTGTCTCATGAATAAAAAATTAATTCTTGAAGATATATGTCAGTAGTCAAAACTGGTTGGAGAGTACTCAAGTGAGGTATGAGCAGCACATGGCCAAGGCTCATGGGAGCCCACAGCCCAGGGGGATATTTGGATTTAGGCAACCCCAAGCAATGCCAGGCAGGACAGCAGTGAAGCAGCACAGCATTTCATCAGTGAGAATCATGGGGAGAAAAAAGCTTTCATTTGCTGCAGCTCACTCTAGGGTTTGGTGAACAGCCCATTTGGCATGGGTAAGCCTGGCAGAGGGTAATGCTAACCTTGATTCATGGCATTGTAGAGCAAGTTGTAGAAGGTGCTCCTTCCTTGGCAGTAAAAAGACTACCTGCAGTGCCACAGGTTGTTAATCACAACTGTGCTGTCTAAGCAGGTGTGGTTTTTTGTTTTTTTTTTTTGAGCCAGAGTGAGAAAATGGGGTCATTAAGTTGAGAAATGGTAGCCCATACAGTTCCAGCCAGCTGTGATATCTTCTGGCTGCAAAATGTGTTGCTGCAGTCATGCTGGAGAGTGGCCAGGGTTTGGACACTGGGCAGGATTGGTTTGGTTTGTCAAAGGCCTACAGCACAGGGCTAGGAGCTGGCAGAGATCTTGAAGCAAGCCTCCAGATCATATTACATAGCTCACAGGAGAATTAGGAGAGAGATGGAAAATTTGGGGTGTGGAAGGTGCCCCAAAGCATGGGGGTTGTGTTATTGTTTTGCTTCTGTATGAGTATTAGTGCTTGTCCTTCTGTTAGGAAACTGAATTTCATCCCCACTAGCACTGGAAACTGGAGAATGGATGATGTTCAGATGATGTCCTGAAAGCTGCCCAGCTGATGGATTGTGAGAAGGCTTTGGCTGCTATGCTGATTTTGTAATTTACATGCACTTAACTCTGAAGTGTAACATGCTGCTTACATAAAAAAGATATTTTTGTGTTAATTTTGACACCTCCTTTAATTAAAGTGTCAAACCTAATAATGTTTCACTGGAGAGTACCCCTCTCTCTTCAAGATGTCCTGCAGGAGCAGCCAGGATCAGGAGCTCTGATATTTCTCAGGTCCTTAAATAGACGAGTCATTTTTTTCAGTTTTCACTTTCTTTGTGTGAAGAACAAAAAAGGGCATTCCTGATCTGTCTCCTATGTTTTACAGTATAACCTCGGGCACCTGTAACTCTCCTCCAGCATTATAGGGAGAAGGTAGAATGAAGTCTTGAAGTTGTAGGCTAGTTGAATTTCCTATATTTCAAATTGTGCCCATTGCTTCTTGTCCTGTGACTAGGCACAGAGTCTCACTCTGTCTTCTTTACACCCCTGCCAAGTTTTTACAGACATGGATGAGTTTGTGAGGATGTGATGGCAGACATCAAAAATCTTCTGTAATCAAGACTTGTGGATTCAAGGGAGGCCAGAACCGGACCGGTATGATGTCCTAGCCTTTCCCCAAGAGGTGCTCTGGTGGTATTCCACAGCCAGCATGTCTCACCAGCCAGTAAAATAGTATGGCCTAGTGTGTGAAACTACTTGTGGGCGCTATCCTGAAGCCTTAGAGCAATCCAAACTTTCGTACGTGCCCATAGAAGTGAGTAATCTGAAACTGCCACAGTTTAAGTCTGGTGCTACTGTCAGAAGCTGTTTCTGAACAAAGAGTTCCTCAGTATGTAATGAATAATTCCTTCACATGTTTATTCTAACATCTTTTGCATCAGCTACCAGGGCAAGAAAAAAATCACTTCTTTTTCTCTTTTTTTGTTGTTGCTGTTGTTGTTGTTTTTGACCTGTTATGAACATGCAACCTCATTTCTAAGAGGGAAACAATAGGACTTTACTGTTTTGTTGTGGAAGAAGGAGCAATACTGACCTTGATGTGATAGCAATACAGCTAAATCTTGGCAAATTCTTTACCTCATGATGGATAATCCATATATGTCCTGGGTGAAACTTTGGGTCGTGATCAGATCTGAGCTTTGATGTGTCTGTAAAATCCTCATAAGCCAGTAGCTCCAAAAGCCTTGGCACTGTGGTCTGGTGGTGGAGAGAGCTTGCTCAACAGATTCATTGTGCCAATGGAGTTTTCTCAACAGCAGGGTGTTTGCTCTTACAGTTCTGCTTCTATTCTCCAAATGTTAGCCTTGATTTTTCTGCTTCTTTACTGCTTCTTACCATCTTTCTAGAGACTGCAGAAGTATAAAAAGGCTCAGTTGTGAACAGCTGCACTCTTTGAATGTTTACCAGAGCTGTCAAGTAAACTCTGGTATTTTCCATGCAAGTACAACTTCTGTCCTGCCAGTGCACTTAATGATGAGTCTGAAAGTCAGTAGATGTTAATGTCCTCAACTGTGGATGGGAAATTGCCTAGTTCATGGCAGATACCTTTGGCTGCAAACATGCTAGTATATAATTAAAGTGCTTTTAAGATCTGGAACATTTTCTTCCTTCAAAATAGCAAGAAGTCAGTGTGATTTTGGTGGTATATGAATAGCTGTATTTGTGTCTAAAGTGCACACTTTCACATTTGTTTATATACACTTCCAGATTAGTTTATATACAACATATACCCTACACATAAGTGTCAAATGGTTTATTGTCAGTCTGTGCTTTCAGAAGCCCAGTAGCTTATTCAGAGAATATATAAATATAGGTGGATATTTTCCATATCCACTGATATTTTATTTGATAGTGGTGATGATGCATGTCTAGTCTCATCCTCCTGCTCCTCTTTTCCCACTTAATCTCTCAGAACTTGGAGAAAGTTGACTAATTACAACTAGCTTGAAGGAAGATTCAAAATGGAAGTCCATGGCTCCAATTAATTTTCTCTGAGAGTCCTTTATATCTTCTGCTCAATGTTTAAAAAGATTAAGATGCTAATCAGCAAACGTGTGTCAGGAGTAAGATGCTATGGCTGTTAGGTGAATATTGAGGTAGCATAACTTGTAATTGCTGAGGCAACTTCTGTGTGCAGTATGATTCAAATTAATCTCTTCTGTATTGAAAAAGCTGTTGTTGATAGTTTCTTATCTAGGGATAAATAATATATTACTTCCTTTCATTTCAAATTCATGCAGCCTCGTGCCTTTTCTTGGAAGAGATTTTGCATGGTTTTAAATCATTTTTCATAAGCAGGCAGAAATTCAGGCACGAATACCCCAGTCTTAGTCATATCAGCTAAGATTTGCAGACTGTACAGGGTGAATCTTAGTTTCTTTGGATATTTGGTGGTATGACCATATTTCTTCTTTTACTAATTTGACATTTATCTCTAGTATGCTTATCTTCTGCTGTCTGTCCTGTCTATTTAATCTGCTAGGGACCTTTTCAATATTCAGCTTTATATAGCAATCAGAACCACACAGTTCTAAACTGGACTGGATATTTTAGGTATCATTGCAGTGACTGATAGCTCAATAATTCGTATGCAGCTTTTAGTTTTCGTTCAGACCGTCTCAGTTCTGTTGGGCTGCAGATTGTTACATGGTGTTATACCCAAGGGCTGATTTAGAAACTCGGTAAGAATCCCATTCTCTCTGATTCGCTACAGTGCACCTTCCCTTGAGCTCCAGAGTAAGGCAGATGGGGCTGTGTTTGGGAAAACTTTCCATTTCAGCACTGTGCTGCATGCTTGTCTGCACCTGGTATAGACTATCTGTTCATGAAAATGATACGTGGTACTTCCAGAGTGATAAGAGTAAAGCTGTGGGAGATCAACGTGGGAAAAACCTGACTCTGGCTGTGCTGTGGCCAGGCCAAGGCTCTCGGTTTGCAAAGTACAAAGTGTACTGGGGCCAAATCTGGGAGGGGGAAGTTTGCTGTGCAAATGTTCACGTGTGGTTATATTTAAAGTCATATGAATGTGGACGCAGGTAGGGTTTTTTAAGAAGGCTGACTTCTTGAAATCAAATTTTGGTGATCAAAATGAAGGCTACAGATGGAAATGAGCAGTCAGCAATGTAGCTGAGAAGACTATTCTTGTGCAGCAAAATTGATGTTAAGTTTTAAGGCAACATATAATAGAAATCCAATGGGTGAAAAGAGGGGGGAAAAATGTTCATTTTCTCTGCACCCTTTCCTTTAACAGCTGAAGGTTTGAGTCAGTACTCCAATATTGAATATAACATTGTTCAGAAGACTTTAGAGTACTCTAATTATTTCTGCTATTTTCTCAGTACCTGAACAAACTTAGATAGCCATTCCTTCTTCTATTTCAATAATCCTTTTAAATCTTATTTTCTTAAGCCTGGGAAAGACTTCTGAACTCAGAGGACATCGTATTGAAAGGAGATTTTTCAGCATTTTCTGGGATGCTGTCTGTGATTGCTGTATCTTCCACTGTCCAGAAACACTGGAGCTGTTGTGAATGTATACTGATTACATATGCTCCTGTTGGTTCATTCTGCTTCTCTTTTCACCTTCTATTTTCTTCCTCATGAATTGAATTTTTTATAGGTTTTTATTTTTTCTTGAATGGTCTAAATGTCACTTCAGCATAATGATAACACAGGCTTAATGGCAGAAGTCTGCTATGTTAGTAGCTTTTCCCTTGCTTCAGCAAGGGTATAAATAGTTATCTCGTGAAAATATCTCAGTCTGTGATCAGATAACGTCACCTAGCATTTGGCCAAGGCTTTGGTGGAAGCTCAGGTCAATGGACCAAGAGTGGATGCAACTGAGATACTGAGTACCAGTAGTAATAGCTGCTATTTTTGCAGAAACTAAGCTCTTATGCAGACTATCAACACAAGGCTTTTATGTGCCACTTGAGTAGTAGCTAGATTCAGAAATTTCACCGTTGTCTTTTTGCCTTGTTCTGGTTTGTCTGTTTGTACCCTTTGCTTCTTTGTCAAGCTTTCATCAGAGGTTACTGTTTCTCTTACCATCTCTCTTCTTTGTTAGAGACTGGACTTAAATCCACACGTTGTTTTCCAGAACTTACAGAACTGCTTCAATGGGAACCATCATTGCTACATCTGCCTGGCGATACTTTGGGAAGTGGGATGGGAGTACCTCAGTTCCCATTCCTTTAACTGCTCAGCCCATCCCTCCCCAACTATAATTAGAGTTATTTTCCTTTTCCAAAACATAATTAAATTTTGTGTTATTGTGGACATTTTTCATCAGAGGTTGGACTGATTTTACAGCCTGGTAGGGGGTAGTAAACAGTTTTCTTGTAAAAGGTTTTTTGTTGCTGGTTGTTATTTCTGTCTGCTTCTAGACATCTGAAATCTGTTTTAGATCATGAGAAATTGCAACCTTCTCTGCTAAGAAGTCATAAGGAGATATTATAATCTCACTTTTATTTATTTATTTTGCCATCCACGAGTTCATGAGGTTTTAGAAAGTCCCTGTGATCTCTGTTAGGTAATGTCACACTGATCCTCATTCATGTGGACAAAGTGACACGATCGTCTCAGATCTTCCAGCCTTATTTGGGAATCTTACTAATTTATTAACCAGAAATGACACTTTTGGTTATCTTACAGGATAGGAGCCCTGCTCTTGCTGTCTGTAATGCTACAACTGGTTGTGAAATTGCTGGCTAAAAAAAAAAATGAAGTTAAAAAAAGTTATCCCAGTGGAGCCTTTTCAGCAGCTGACCTCTGCTTTGAAAGCTTCTGGAGTGTGTTTGCCTTTGAGCACAGTGAGCTCATTGACAAGGGAAGCCATCGCTTCAACAGTTGACTATTTATTTGCATAGTGGCTCTTGCAGAAATTGGAAGACCAGGCAGTGTTTTTGTAAACTCTGTTTCAAAGAGAATGGATACTTAGAGGAAGCTGTACACTATAATTACTGTTAGTTGTGTAGAAAGGTTTTTATTTTGGCTAGCATAATAAATAAACACTAACATTTCAAGTGAAAAACAGCCCTGTTCCACTTGAATT
Organism: Chrysolophus pictus; assembly: GCA_037305975.1. Classification (NCBI taxonomy): domain Eukaryota; kingdom Metazoa; phylum Chordata; class Aves; order Galliformes; family Phasianidae; genus Chrysolophus; species Chrysolophus pictus. The sequence goes on from CM074580.1 coordinate 48,735,296, forward strand.
CAAGTCAGAGTGAGGTTGGGGTGAACAAGAAAACCAAAGTTCAGGCTTTCCTTATTCAGCTGGGTGGGATCTTGGCTAACTCTGACTTTGAAGATAAAATCCTGTTTCCTACAAGTCAGAGGTAGGGCACTACCTTGCACAAGGCTCTTGGGCACGGTGTTCAGTAAGCATATGTATGGTGAAGTGCATCCTAAATATGCAAGATGACTTTCCTTAGAGGTTGTGTTCTTTGAGGTAGTTTTAATATCTTACTAGATTATAAGCAGAAGTACCTACTTTGTAGTTCCTCTCCTTCTGGATGCCTATGGAATAATTCATTTGCATCAGATGGTGTGACTGCATGTGTTTTTGTGCTCCAACAGTGTGCCCTTATTATCATTTAATACTATCACGTTTGTTTAAAAGGAAATAAAACCAAGCCCAAGGTTATTACTGCATATATATAAGACAGCCCAAATAAATTCAGACTGTTTCCAGTGGTGATTCTTTGCCAAGAGTGCCTTCTCCTATTGCTCCAGCCCCTTCTGTCTACTTTATCAGCACCATGGGTTCAGATGCTGATGAGGTATGTCACAGATTGCTGCTTCCTGGTGACATTGCTGCCTGTGTTCTATCATTCGCAGAATCCCATAGGTTGATGGGACAACCGCTGTCCTCAAGCAGGGTGACTGGAGGCTCTTCGGGAGTTATGGTTGGGTCTGGGTGGATGTTTCATACGTCAACTAAACCCCTCCGTGTGAGAATGTTTTCTTGTATGGGAATGAGCTGTAGCTATAAAGGGAAAGGAAAAAGGGGTGGGGAGCAGCCCAGGGACGCTGCCTGCTCTTGCCTTCCCCAGGCAGTGCCCCACCATCTTCCCCTCCCAAGTGAGAAGTGGTTTTCCCAGAATCTGACTCTCTGTCATTTCCAGTGCTCCCCTCCCTTAGCCTGCTGTCCAGCCAGCACACTGTTCCCTTTCTGCCTGGCCCAACCTGGCATCCTTAAATCTTGCCTCCCTTACAGAGATGCAGAGGTTCACCCTGGAGTGCACAACAGCATGACAAAATCTTTCTGCATCCCTCCTAACGTATCGCTGTGTCTGTTTGGGGCTGCTGAGGTCTCCCCATGCATAAGGATCCATGCAGTCCCAAAGCCAGCAGAATGGACCGTGCTCAGGGCAGTGGGCACAGGCTGCACCCCAAGCCCTGGTCCCCTGCACCGGGAGCCTTACTGCTCTGTTGCCTTGGAGATTGCGTGTGCTGTTGCTAGGCAGCAAGAGCATCTTCCTTCGCCTACCGCAATGCCACGAAATCCTGAACTTTCCTCACTCCCCTTGCCCTCCCTCTGCCTGGCAGAGATGGCTCTTAGCCAGCTTCATTCCATGGCACGGCGGTGGGCTGTGAGTGTTAACCCTACAAAACAAGAAAAGCCCACGCAGTAGTGCAAATGGCACTGACGGCAATGAATTCAGGGCTGAAGGAGTTAAACTGGTTGGGGATAGACTACAGAGGAAATGATTACTAGTAGATAAACTCCTTTAAAATGTTCTGGCTTTCATGGAAGGGGAGGTTGGTGGCTGCAGCCTTTTGTTGCATCATTGGTGGTTTATATGAATAAAAGCACAGAATAAAATATCACTACAAGGTAAGAAAATCTGCTTGAATGGGCCCGATTAATCTCTTGGGTTACGATATATATTTAGTTTTCTGTCGTCCTCTGCTTGTGTTTACTGATTTTGATGTGGCATGCGGATGATAATTTAGCCTGTCATGTACAGTATTTGACTTATTTGGCTTGAATAATAAAGATATCAGCCTGTATTCTTGGAGTATACTGCATTAATCAGACTTGCAGGAATGATCACATGGTACTCTATCGCCTTTCCCTGTTAGCTGCTGCTTGTCAGCAGCTGGCTGAGCTGTAGGCTGCAGGCCAGTATCTGCATACCCTTTCTCTTCAGAATATTTCAAATATTCTGTCTCATCATTATGCATTTTGCTGCAGTTTGACAAACTAAATGGTTTTCCTGCACGTAAAGAAGATTATTTTTAAATTTCAGAGCATTTGTGTAGTTACTAGGCCATGTATGCATTTGAAGAATTCAGGTAGGCTCTCTGTTTTATACATCAGTGTGCTCGGTTTTTGTTCTCACCAGGTTTTTGCTGTGTAATGTCAGTCAGCTCTACAGTTAGTTCTTCAATGTGCGAATGTTTCTTGCGTTTTAAACCTTTACCCTGTGCATGGGGAGAAGTGCTTGAAGGGTAAGATGCAGGTAACGGTAGCTAACCGCATGATGAAGTGCAAAGCTGAGTAATTGAATGTATCGTGCACAGATTTCATAGCCGTGCAGACAGGAGCAGCAAGTGCAGTGCAGTTATAAATATGAACCAGAAACGGTTCTGTTTAAAAGGGTCTTTGCTATTTTTGGTTCCTGAGAATCTGACAGATGCTCCTTTGAGATAAAATCCTGATTGTGATAGAAAAAATTGATGCTTGGACTGTATATAGGATTATATTTTATGCTGCTGCAGAGTATATGTGTCTGTTTGTCATAATCTTGTAGTTGCAGAATTCCATATGAATTTTGTTTAAAATAAAGATATGGTTGAATTTGTCGTGTTTGGTTTCATGTTTGCAAACATTTGAGCGATGGAGTTTGTTAGAGTATAAAATTAGCACCTTTTATTTGTTAGTGGTTTTGCACAGCATTGCTTTTGCCCCCCCCCATCTCCAATATAACTCTGTCCTTATGCAAGTATTGAGGTCTCTTAAAACTGTAACAAGTATTTGAAGGCATGAAACAGAATTTCTACAGAAATTGATATTTTTTTCTGCAATAAAACATTATTGGACTTCAAAAAAAAAAAAAATCTGGTTTGTAGTTGCAGGGTAGGGGGTGTCATTCTTTTTTTCTTTTTTAATTTGTTTGGCTCAATGTGTTCTCATAACTTGTGTTGTAAAATTTCTGGGTAAGATGGTGTCAGTGTAGTAACAGTATTAGGGATCATCTCATTATACGTTGGTGTGACTGAATATCATCATCATCATGTGTCATATTCTATTCTTTTCAGTTTTGAGAAGAGATTGTTTGACCAAGTATGTAACTAGATGAGAGGATGGTTTGTCTTTGTATGTACAAAGAACACTCTATACCAAATATTTTAAAATTAAACTTTCTAGCATCAGACAAAATATTATTAATATTACTTCTGTCCTTTGTTGGAGCATTTAATATATTGGCAATTTCCCTTTTTTTCATATTTTACTGATCAGTTCTTTGTGGAAGTGAGCAGTGTCGAAAGCAGTAAAAGCAATTGCAGGAACCTCTGAGGTGTTCTGATTCCATCCATAAATGCTGAGGAGATAGGCTCGTGGAGCATGCTTCTCCTGTTGTGAGGTGCAATGTGATGCTGTCTGAGTGAAAAGATTTTACTGGAAAACCAGATAATGCTGTGTAACTGCAGTTGTCATAGGACTGTCAGGAGATGGTTGAAACCTTGACATCACTGATTGTTGGCAGTAAATTAAGCTGCAAATGGGCTCCAAACTTACTGTGCCACTTACTATGCCCACAGTTATTTGTATTTCATCCAATTGATCCTGTTCTTAACAGAGTGGAACTCTCAATAAATCTACCCCTGGGAGGGGAGTGGGAAGGAAGGTATTTTTAAAAATTCTGTTTTAAAAGCCTCAGCTGTCTTTCAGTGTTGTTCCTACACATCTCATGCCAGGAAGACACCTACTTTTATGACAAGAATGGTCAAATGCCAATTACACACCCATTAGGCTTATTAAATTACTTGTCTTCTCTTAGACTTGCTTTGAAAACAGTATTAACATTTAATGTGCAGAATACTAGACCTTTTCGTTTTAATCTTTCACATTGTTAAGGCTGTGGTTTCTGTATAGCAGCATTTAAATGGCATTTGTTTTATTTGGCATTTCAGTGGTGTTTTGTTAAGGTTGTGTTTGCATGTTGATGGGTTTTTTATGGTATGATTATTCCCATGCCTGTGGCTATATGATGCTTCGATGGGATCAAAGCATATCTTGAAAGATAAAGAAAAAAAAGGTTGGTCAAGTTGACCAGTGGGGTGGAAGTCTCTCCCCATGCTCATGGATGCAAAGCTGGTGGATCAGTAGATGGCACTCTTCTCTGGGCTGATGGCCCCTGGTGCTTGGAAGATCCTTGTGTTTTACTGGTGACATTTTCCCCAGTGGACTAACCATAAACTTACCCTCACCTACCCTGCCCAGCAGCCTGACTGTGACCTGCAAATGGGTACTTACGTGCTTCTTGCAGAAGCACAGTTGCTTGCATCCTTCAGTGCACCCACACAGTCAGGGTAATGAAGTGTCCAGGGCTGGGGAGATGGCCACCCCATATATGCCTGCCCATGGGAGCCTAAACCTATATGTCACAGAACCATAGACTCATAGAATTGCTTGGGTTGGAAGGGAACTTAAAGACCAAACAGTTCCAACCCCCTGCCATGGGTGGGGACATTTCCCACCAGCTGAGGGCCACATCCAGCCTGGCTTTGGGCACCTCCAGGGATGGTGCACCCACAGCTTTCTGGGCAACAGTGCCAGCATCTCACCACCCTTGGAGTGAAAATTACCTCTGAACATCTAACCTAACTCTCCCTGCTTTTAGTTTCCTGTTGCCATCAGATTATGTAAGAAGTTGATTTCCCTCATGTTCATAAGCTCCTTTTAAGTACTGGAAGACTTCAATGAGGTCTCTTTGGAGCCTTCTCTTCTCCAAGTTAAACAAGTCCAACTCCCTCAGCCCTTCTTCACAGGAAAGGTGCTTCAGATCTCTGATCATCTTAGTGGCCCTCCTCTAGACCTGCTTTAACACCTCCACCTCTTTCTTGAGTTCGGGGCTCCAGGCCTGCATGCACTACTCCAGATGGGGCCTCAGGAAGGCTGAGCAGAGGGGGATAATCCCTACCATTGCCCTGCTGGCTGCTACTCTTGATGCAGCCCAGGATATAGTTGACCTTCTGGGCTGGGCCTCAAAAACCCATGGGGCTTACTGGATGGGTAGTGGGGCTTGTAGTACCGCAGCACAAGAGATGCCTTCTCAGTCTGTCTGTCCAGGATTCCCCAGCAGTTTCAGTTTGATGCAGCATTCTTCAGTTCCTGGCTAAATGGTGCTGGAGTATTTGTGCTGAATGTTAAGCAGCCACTGGTTTTCTCTGCAGGAAAGTCCCACGTGGATGGATGGAATAACCCCAGTGTGCTGCTTGTGAAAGTCCTCTGGGATGGAGTGTTACCTCTGTGGTTGCTGTTGAATGAACAGGGACTTAAGCCTTGGAGGAAAAAAGGGAGTAAATCTAGTTAATGACCTTGTAGCTCCTTACATCGGTAAAGATGGGTTTATCTGGCTCTTGGGAAGTGCCTAATAGCTCCAGAAAAACTGCAATTGATTTTGAAGTGAGGGTGAAAGGAGCAAAGCTGGTTCTTTGTTTGTGGAGGCAGCTAGGTTGTGCGAGATACCAGTTGCATCCATTTCCATGCTGAGTTTCTGTGCTGTCTTTGCAGAACCCCAAACCTGGCATATGTTTTGCTTATGACTGGAGATGCTCACTAGCCATGTTTTTATTATCTCCTGTTGTCTCCAACTGAAGTTGTAATAGGTCTTTGCACATGAAGCCAAGAGGAGGTGTTGCCCTTGTTGTACTTTTCTCAATTGTTCTCTGTCCAGGTTTAGCTCTTTAGCAGCAGAACAAAATGCAGTTTTTTTCTTTTGTTGCCATGCCTTTATCTTTGTGAGATATTGCTTGGTATTCTTTGCAGTGAGCCACTGTCTGTCTATTTCTGATACACCGCCCACCACAGCATCACAGTATTTTTAACTGCATCTTCTATTCCCCCATCGACTGAGCAAACCTGAGAATGCTACAAAAAGGAAAATGAGGCTTTCGACATAGCTGGCTGTGAACACAGGAAGCAAAATCTGCTGATGCAAAGTCAAAATGAACATAAAGCATTTCAGTGCCATAATTCTGCCTTTCCACAGTGGATACAGAACCTTTAACCTGATGATCCCCAAAGCAGCAGCAGCACTCAGCCAGAGTTTTAACCCCTGGTGTTAAAACTCAGAAAGGCTTCTCCTTTCCCCTGCCCCAATGAAATAGCAAAACCATTTATAGAAATGAAAAAAGGCTGCTGCTCTGAAGGATTGCAGGCCTTTCTTCTGTGCCTTTTCCTGCTGACCACTCCAAAAAAGGAGGCTGCTTGAATAGTCCTAATTTTCAGAAGTGTAGCTGTAGTCGGAGTAGTCAAGCAACTTTTTGAAGCTGTAGGTGAAGCACTCAAAAAGATTTACTTGTATCACCAATTGTTCCTTAAAGGAAATAAGGTCTGCAAGAAATATGACCATATTGATGAACAAGAAGCAGCAGGAGAGTGGCCAAAGGAGGATTTCCCCTGCTACAAGTGTGGCTTCATGGAGAAGGGTAATGGGGTTGCAGCACTACGGAGGGGTGAAACAAATCATGGTCCCAAGTCAGCAACTCTAACCTCCAGGTGAGATGGAGCAGACAGGGAAAAGCACACCGAATAGTGCAGTTAGTCTTTTCTGACAGGAGCGTGAAAGAATCAGGGCATAACTGTTACTAAAGTCAAAAGGCATTATTAAACGTGGTGGTGCAAACAAGTTTGAAATAGAGAAGATCCATGGATGGTGTCTGGGCAGCATGTAATTGCTTGCAGTGTCTCAGCTCCTGCTACCCCACGTTGCTGAACTTACTGCGTGCATTGCCATGTTCAACATATCCAGTGGGGACTTAATAAACAACCACCAATGTGTGAACCTAAAAGCTGCAAGAGGGCAGCTCAGCCAAGGGAAGCTGCAGGCTTGCCGCATTGCCACTTGCTCAGCAAGCAGACCTCCAGCTACTAGTGTGCATTTATTTTGTCCTTGTGCCAATGCAGTAAAATTGAATGCAAAACCTGACAAAAATACATCACAGAGGGGACAGAGGCTTTTGATTACACACAGAGACTGGTGAGTTGTTCATGTTGTGCATGTGAATATTCCATATGATGCAGCTCACCAGGGAAAACACATGTGCCCAGAGGGTTACAGCTCTAAGACTTGTAATGCTCTTTTGCATCTTTTTTCATGTGAGAGTTCGCATCTAAGTTTGTGACCAGGATGCCACATTAAAAAAGAAAAAAGAACCAGTTAGGATTATTTCTTTTTTGTGCGTGAAGGTAATTGCCTGAAATTTGCCCTTTGTTACAGAATTGATTTTAGATACTTGATTTTTGGACAGTTGTTATTTATCCACACAAGGCAAAAGCCCTGAGGAAATGTTGCTTCTTTACACAGCAGATTGAAACAAATGTTTTTGCTGACATATTTTTCCCTGTGACAACCGACACTGCAGTTGCCACATATTTCCTTGGTTCAACACAGATACATTTGAAGAGGAGAGGAATACTTCTAAGGAAGTAATATGAGAATACCGTTGCTGGGAATGACGATAAGCATATACTTATTCTCATAATTTATTGGGTTGGAGGAGCTTCAGAGTGTATGGTAGGAGGTAAATTCCAGATGCATCAAAATCAAATTGTGTGGGACGTGTGTTTAGTCCCAAAGCATGGGGCTGTCTGGGGAAGAATGCTGTGCTCCTGTCTTTTCTCCAGTTCAACCGTGCAACCCAAGGAACAATTTAGTGCCAACGACCTGACTGGGTTGCTCACCATCTACTGCAGTGTAAAGCATCTGCAAGAACATGAAATTTTCTCTCTGCTCCCTTTGCCGGGTGGATGTGGCAACCTGATATTTTACATTCTTCTGTTGTCTCTCTCATCTCATATCCTCATCCATACTCATACATATACGTCTTCAGACCCTTGTCCTCTTTTTTTTTTAAACCATTCTTGTAGCAATGTCTGCAAACAAACAGTGGATGATTCTGGTGAGCAAGGATCCAGACACAGGTTTCAGAACTGAAACCAGTTATCAAGACACATGGGAATTGATGTCAATCTTTAAGATGAAAACAAACATGCAAGTACAGATGGTTCCTTTAAAGAACAAAATTAATGATAACTTTTAAAACCACCTGTGGGCATTCACTAGGAAAAGTCATTCTCTATCCTACTTCCTCTGTTTAGCCTTCAGTGTAGAGTGTTCAAAGATTTGAAGCACTTTTTCTATCTTTTGAAGTTTTCTTGTATATTAAAGAGCTGCTGCCCATCTCTTACTGGCAGTGCCAGCTTCTTAGGGGTGAGTGCTTGGTTTTGCTGTGCTGGTGCCTTCCTGAGGTGCCCATTATCCCTGTCCCAGCTCTGAGTCAACCATGTGACACCACAGGTGCCTGGGTTCCCACTTGCCTTTTCTCTGATACACGTTCCATCAGTTTGAGCCCTGTCCTCACAAGTTTCATGTTTATCAGCTACATGTGGAGAAGACACTGTGCATGGGGGAAAAAATGTCAAGAGAGCTGATGCTTCATTACAAGAAGTACTTTTCGAGAGATGAAAGAACCTGGGTGAGAGGGATGCTGAGGAAAACTTTCCCAGGCAATAGGCAGTGTGAGGCAAAGTGCTGTGAGGTTTGGGGATAACAGCCTGGCAAAGCTGACCGCAGGACAAGGCTCAGGGATGATGGATCTGTCCATGGAAGTAGAGTCGAGGGCTTGAATCTGAAAATAAATGAGAACAAAAGCTCTCCACTCCACCTTGGTGAAAGTACATGCTGCGATACTTCTCAATTGATAGAAATTGAAGCACGAGTGTTTTCTTTTAGGTCGTTCAAGTAGCATGGTGTCCCCATGTAGGTTCTGGTTATGAAGACTCACTTAAAATTCTACTTTGCCTGATTCTGGGTGATGTGGGATGAAAACCTGTTCTTAGGATCACACGGAGCTGGGTTTAAATCTGGATTATCCACATCCTAGCAAAGAGTCTTAGCAGGTGCCTGCAAGGCAGGAGAGATTGGACTGCATTCATGGAATTACCTATGTAAAGCATGCTATCATAGTGCTGTTGTAGCTGCCACAGTCTAAAGGTACAAATGAGGCAGTGCATGAAGAGAAAGGAAATACCTTTCATTAAAGCACCCAGAAGAAAGATAATTCTTTGAAGTTAGACTTCAGCTTTTTATTAATATATCAAATTTTAGCAATGTTGTAAAACATTCCCATTAAACTAACTTCCCATTAAATCTGTTTGTGGGAGAGGTGGAAAAAAGGGGGGAAAAGAAACAAGTTTCAAGGAAATAAAAGGAGAAAAAGATAAAGTTTAGGAAAATAAATGATTGAAACTTGTGCTTCAAACTGAAGAGTTTTTGGATCTAAAGGTGTGTCCTTAATTCTGACCGTAAGAATTGATCTAATGAAATGCTGGCAGAAATAATTTGTTTCTCCACAGAACATCTTTGTTTGATGAGACAGCAGTTTTTGATGTTGTTTCCTATGAACTGCAGTTCATGGAGTTGATGCTGTTCTGTCCAACTGTCACAGATTTGCTGCTCTTTAGCAAGGGGCTGTTTATTATAAAGCTAGGTTAAAATGCTCACAACAGGTAAGACTCATTTTAACATCCATTATAAATTATTTGAGATCAAAGTCATGCTCTTTTAATTGAGGGAGTGGAATTCATTTTTCAAAAATCAAGCAAAAAATCATTTTGTGTGGATCAGATATTCACAAAAGCACGTAGGTGCTCTTATTCTAGGGAGCAGGACCAGCTGGATGCTATTTACAAAGAAGGCTAGCCTTTGTATTTAAATATTCATACACATGTGGAATGTTTTAATTACTTGAAAATCTGTTTCTGAGTGCTAAATAATGTGGAAAATCTGATTCTGTGCATTGCAGAATGGAGAGAGTGACCATTATGATGCTATCGTACTTAGAAGCTGCTATTTTTCTTACATCCATGATTTTTCTGAGCATCAGGTTGCAGGAAAATAAGATTGATATAGAATTCTTCAGTAGGAAGCCTCTAAAGTTGGCGAGATAAATCATCCCCTGCGTGCTTTTTACATTAGTGAGATGTATCAGTAAATGTTTGCGATGGATGGATAGGTATAGGTAGGCAATGGTAGTCAAAGCCTTTTTAGAAGAATGTTCAGGAAGGACAAAATCAAGAAAAATTCACATATAACCCAGAAGAACTCTGTCAGAGCAGAAGAAATGTGTAAGCATGTTTTGTTTGTGACTTTGTCACCGGTGAAGGAGGTTTCTGCCTAGAGCCTATGCTGTAGGTCACACGCAGTTACAGCACCACTTGGGCAGAAATAAATGCATGTCCCAGTTATACCAGATGACTGCGTCATCCTTTGAAAATGGGGAATGCAGCCCAAGCTTCACCATGCTTAAAATCAAACAAGGCAGGCCTTTGAGTCAAATGTAATTGTGCTATGTGGTGCAACTGAACTGATTCCATTACGGTATTGGGACGCTTATGTTGCAAGAAAAATAGCAAATGATGTATGAATCCTAAGTGCTACAAAGGGTGGAGGAAAAAACACAAACCTTAGGAAAAGATCACACTTCAGAGACATTATTGTGCTGTCAGGCAAGATTGTTGGCACTAATAACAAGTAATGCATTCATATCAGTAGGTTCCCTATAGTCATTTTTAGCTGTGCAGATAACTAATGGTAATTTCCAAAGGCACTCAGACAGAACAGGCTCATTAAATAAAGACATGCATTTATTTAAACTATTTTTAAAGTGCAAAGTGAGAAGGAGGAGAAAGAAAACATCTGATTACAGAAGAAAGTGAAGAGTATGAATCCTCAGGGTACAGCACATGTAAGGTATCTAGATAATTTAACATGAAAAAATTGTCTGAGTTAGTGCGGAAAATTCTGACATTGCTGACAAAGATGTAGCAACATCCTGGCTTTGAAGGTTGAAGTAAGAGAAAATCAATCCTGAAATACGATGCGGCTTCCTGGCACTGAGGCCTGTGGAAGAGTGGCGATGTTCAGGGGGGGAAGCCGTGCACTTGTCATCACTCCAGTGCCAAGCTCCAGTTACTCACGTTTAGATAGAGTTCTCTGCCCCCCAAAAGTGATCACGTCCATGTCTTTGATGTGAAAGAGTTGCCTGTGGGTGTCTGTGGGTATGAGCTCTGTGCAGCTCAGTCCCAGCAGCATCCCACATCCTCTCTGAGCCCAGCCACGTTGTGTGACATCAGGGCAGCTCCCATTGCCAAACACTCAGGATTTCAGTTGGCTGCCCTTGTTTGTGTGGGAGAGGGGAGAGCAAGGGGTCAAACATGGAGTGTTTCTCCCTGTAGATATGCGATTTGGCTTCTGAGGCCTGGAATGTGTTTTGCTTGGCTTTCCTGGTTTGTTCTGGTAGAAGCATCCCCACCAGTTTCCTTCGTATGGGTTACGATCCATGCAGAGCAAGCAGCTGGCTGCACCATGTCAGATAAACCTTTCTGGTGCATTCTCAGAACCTCCGAGGTTTTAAACTCTTTATCTGCATTATTACAATTACATGTATGTAGATTCAAATAACCAGTCTCGGAACTCAGTCAGGTCTTGTAATTGTTTCTTAGTACTTTAAAAGGATGACACAGAGTCTTTCTGGTGTGTACCACAAATAGAAATTTTGATTTTAAGTATGCACTGACACACACATCCTGTTTTATACTTTATGGAGCCCATCTGGTAGAGGAGCTGTATTTAAGAAAATGCAATGCAGGAAAAGCAAAATCCTGCCATTGCGTTGCTGCAGTGGAAAATTACACACTGTACAGCAAGTTGCACTCTCGATTTAAAATGATGACTGACAGAAAGCGTGTTTCCAGGGCTTTCTATGCTGAATGGATTACTTAAACTATAGATTCCTTCAGATGTCTGAGTCCAACTGTGGCAGTATTAAGTAAAGAAGTCAGAAACCTGAGTGAGAATGCTTACAGAAACCATTATTAAGCTTTAAAAGAGGCAACGAAGCAAAGATTAAATGTAGCTGGGTGTGGAAAACAGCTGTGGAAACAGGTGTTGCTTGTCACTTCGAGTTTTACTTTGGTGACCAAGCAAATTCAGGTGGGTAGAGACAGAGATGGTGAACAGGTCTGGCTGTGCAGGAATTGCAGCCTCTTGCAACAGTGCTTGCTGCAGCTCAGGAAGACTGTATTTGTCCTGGGAGCTCTTCAGTCAGACATATGGGCCAGAGTAAGTCATTCGTTTCTGTAGTCAGTGCTTAGTGTGCAGACCCAAAATCTCTGTAACCTTGAGAGGGGATCAAATGTGACTGTGATGCCTGAGCTAGGGAAACAAGGATTTGTCTCTAATGCTGAGATTTAAAGCAGATGCTATCAGACACGACATACGTGTCTGTGGGCACTGGGCACACTGCTTTGGGTCACGAACATGGATGTAGTGGGTCTCACTGAGGCAAGGATGCTTTTCCTCTGAAGCATGATACAGTGTATATATTCATATATATTTATAAGCCTATATATTCGTGTGTGTGTATTCCTACTGTAAATGGAAGCTGTTTTTCAGGTTAAAATGCAGGCATTTGTATAATGTGAGCATTTTCCTGAGTATTTCCTTGGTGGAATTTGTGAAATGGAAGGTGGAGACAGTGATGCTTTGCTGTGGTTTCCAGCCCAAGTAACTGTCTGCAGTGATTCAAGTGTGGCTTCTAGGCAGGAATTATTCATATTTGTCCATTAGGCTTGGCAAAAGGCTGTAGGTTTGTTTACGTTGCTGAAACTTAAATCTATTTGTCTGGTGAATTTAATGGCAGAATGTGTGGGCTTTTATATATTTATTTATTTATTTATATACAGTCATATTAAGCAGATGTTTAAAAAAAATGAATGTTTTGCATTAGTACATGATTTAGGCAACAGAAAAGGGAACGTGGCAGTGAACTTATCATGTGTCAGATCAGAAGACACAAATCACAGGGAAATTAGGATATAAATACCACTGAGTATTATCCAAAAAAAGTTACAGGCAAATTAATTTAAGCTGTTTAAAAAGTAAATATCAGCTAAGTGCTCTTTATAGCAGTAATCATGATAGCATTTGTATACTACTTAATAATATCTCTGTTTTGATGAGGAGCACTGGAGTCCCAGTATGCTATAAAGATGTTAGTCAATGAAGACAGTGTTCCTGCAGGATCAGAGGGCTGAAGCACCTCTCTACAAAGCCAGGCTGAGGGAGCTGGGCTTGTTCAGCCTAGAGAAGAGAAGGCTGCAAGGAGACAGCGGTGCAGCCTTCCAGTATTTAAAAGAGGATAGTAAACAGGAGGGGAATAAACTTTTTACAAGGGGGACAATGATAGCACAGAGAGGAATGGTCTTAAGCTCAAGCAGGGAAGGTTTAGATTGGATGTCAGGGGGAAGCTCTTCACAGAGAGTGTGGTGGAGAGTGTGGAACAGGCTGCTCAGAGAGACTGTGAATGCTCCATCCCTGGAGTTGTTCAAGACCAGGTTGGATTTGGCCCTGGGCAACATGGTCTAGTAACTGATCTGGAAGTTGGTGGCCCTGCCTGTGATCCTTGAGGTCCCTTCCAATCCAAGCCTTTCTGTGATTGTTATAATTATCCCTACTTTCCAGTTAGTAGGAAAACTAAGGTTAAGTGACATGCCATTGGTCAGATTCTGGATTAGATGTAGTTCTGGGAATAGAAATCATTACTCAAACTTTCAATCCAAACTTCTAATTCAAATGTTAGAAGGAAAGACCTTGTCTTGTTGGGAACTCAAATTTGAGATCAGTCTCTAGAAGGTTTGCTGACTTCACCTTTTGACTTTTTTCTGCAGTGGAAAATAGCCCTGCTTTCAGCTTCAGCCATGGGAGGATAAGCAGTGTTGTGGAAGCAGCTGTGCAGCTGTCTGAGATGAGCTTCGTTTTCCCTAGCATAGAATGTCTACAATCTCACCTGGTCCCTATTGACTCCTTGTGTAATCAATGGAGGGTAAAAGCTGCTGCTAATGTGATTCATCTGACCTGTTTTAGCTGCTTACTTTAAAAGCAGATGAAGCATGCTCTATAAGCACTTCTATTTCTCCAAGTTTTAAGGGAGCCTGAATGAAGAACCAAAATTTATAGGTTGTCTGGGCTAGGTGAGGTGAAGCAGAACTCCAAACAGATAGTGTCAGCAACTCTAATATGTCAGCTGGCCCAGACCATGGCTTACAGCAGTTTACCTTTTTCATAGTGGGGTTTTGCAGCTGGTCTGGCTGATGATACTTGCTGCCAGCACTAGACTTCTTGCTACACAGAAATTAGGAATTAATGTATTCTCACAGCTTACAGCGTAGGAGGTTATTAAAAGAAAAAGGAAGTGTGTGCAAAGAAAGACATTAAAAAAAAATTGTGGATTCTCCCCATGCTGACAACTCAAGCCTGGTAGGGCTATTGTCAAGCATCTAAGGGTGACTTGTTCTGTTTTTGATGAGTTTTGGAACTAGCTGCACCAAGGACAAACTGAGGATAGCAAACAGTATGGGATAAAGCCTCTGCCTAAATCAGCTGCTTACAGGGGTATTGCTTGCTGATTATCTAGTTCTAAATGTTCTGCGTGTAGCACTTTCATTTTCTCATTGCTTTTCTTCATCATTTGGCCATTAATTTAACTTTCATTAGCTTTAACTTCAGTTTTAGAATACAAATATCCAGATACTGTCTCATTGACTTTAAGAGAGATCACCGATTTGAATTTGGTTTACTGCTTGAATGCATCTTTAAATTTCAAGAGATGGAGTAAATAAGAATCTTTGTAAAATATGGTGTTAGTCAAGACAAGTTGGTTTGTGATGAAGGTACAAGCAGAAGAATATTGAATAGGTTCAGTGTTGCATGGGGTGCTTCACACAGCTCTGATTGCACCTCTTGTGGAGAACATTTAGCTGTCCTTTATTTCTCTGACACATCATCTTCCAAAATGTTCGTGTTCTTCAGTTTACCTTAAATTCTTGAAATTTACAGATAATGCCGTGCCTGTGGTACTTACACAGCCATCTGAAGTCTGTCTTTACAGACATAAACTAAGTAATTCTACATCAATATTCTCTTTTTAATCTATTCTAACATAATTTACAACAACCCTTCATGTCCTTATGTATTCATCCATCATATTTATAAAAGCCTTCCCTGTATGCTAAGTTCTGTGATGTACCTTGGCAGCACTTTTTGTGCTTTGGCTAAAGTCTCTATGTGGGACTTCCAACAGCAGCCAAACCACTGAAATGTCTGCATGGAGTGTCATGAAGCTTTCCAAAGGAAGGGTGTATTTAAAAGTCCAAAGAGCTACTTGTGCCTGGGTAGTAAAACCTATCCATAAGTGGAAGACTCTGAGAACAGATTCCTTCATGAACAATCTATGTGCCTACTGGAGTGCTGGAGAAGTTGCAGAAAGAATTGCAGAGGTTTTAATATGGTTCTGAGTTTAGTGAATACCTGAAACACTAAAGTAAGTATGTTAAAGTGTGCGCTGAGCCTCTGATCAGTGACTTACATTGTCAATCTGTAGTTGTCATCTGTTATTGTCTTTTATGTTTTGAAATACTTTAACTAATAAACCTGGGATGGCTGACTTTTTTTTTTTTTTTTAAGCCTTCTGGATTTTTTAGGTGTTTTGTTTTAAATGGCATCCTAGACCAGCAAAGTTTCACTGGTGCAGTATTTCTCAAAAACTGAAAATTCCCTCCAAGATGATCTCTATGATTCTGTTGACGTTGTTTTGTCTTCAATTGTTGCATTTCATTTTAGCTGTAGATCTCCTCTCTGCAGAACTGCTTCCTTCTTGAGTCAAGCTTATGATTCAGTAGGCAGTGAAACAGCAGGGAATAACAAAAGCAAAAAGCTTTAGTGTGGTGCTTGGGCATAGCTTGTGAGTTCTGAAAACTTGGCCAAGTGGGCCCATTACATTCTGTTTACATTTTAAAACCTTTTCATAAGGATAACTGATATATTTTAACTTGAAAAGTTGAGCTCTGGGAGAAGAAATCCCATATCCTTTCTTATACCTGAATAAGCTTTCGCATCTCACTGCCCTGAGCATTGCTGCCATGCTTTGAATGTGAACATAAATATTCTAAGTTAGTAGGTGCAACAACCAAGCCTGTGTTGAGTTCAAGGCTACAATTACGTGTCCCAGGGGCTCATCTCTTCTTCCTTTGCTCCTGGCAGTTGCAGGGTGACAGAATTTGGCTGTTACAACTGCTATCAAATATTGAGCAGATGAATATGGAGATAATTCTTAATGTTATTATGTTTTTATCGCAGTTATAAGATGCTGGTTGCTGTCCCTTTAGTAAATGTGTTGTTGTTGTTGTTTCTCATATTTGGAGATGGAATGTTAGTTTTCTTCTTGACAGCTAAGGCATGAGAGAGAATGAACTCCACAGTGGAAGTTTACTATAATAAAACAGATAATCTGTTTGACTTCACTTTAAAGAAGGCAGTTGTTTAAAGCAGCTGGTTAAGCACACAGATGTTCTGGTTGAGGGTGTTCCAATATTAAAATGATATAATGTGGCAACAAATTTTCATTTTAAAATGAATAGCTGACAAAAAAAATATTTAGTTAAGCACCCTACCCTTAATTATAGTAGAGCGTATTTCGCTTCCAGGAGCATGTGTTCAAAAGGTGCTTAACAACAGATTCTTCTTCCTAGCAGAAAATGCTCTTGCATTTCCTTATGAAAGAAATTATACATTTATTGGCTTGGTAGACCCAATTCCTCTCTGTGAGACTGCTATGTAAGTTTGCAACTGAAACGGTGGTCGTTATGCAAAAAGATTTTAAGAAAGACCTAAGAAGGGTTGTGAAGAGATCTAAGAGAAGAAATATAAGAATGTCAAAGTTAACATGCTTTTGTCAGGGTGCTGCTTTTCTAAGGCATGAGAAAAGTTGAATTCTTAAGCCGGAATGGAGACCATCTGCTTCAGTGCATTTCCTTGTGAAGCCTGGCCTTTTGATTATAGTATTTTAAGCATCTTCATGAGTGCCTGACCAGTGAAGCATAGAAGTGTTGGGCTTTCTCTCCTTGACAAAGAAGAGGAGGTATTCTTATGTAAGTTTCCTGTACTTAATTTATTCGAACATGTATAGCTTCTCTTCAGACTGAAAAGGCCCTGGCCTAGGGCCTGCCAGTTTTGGAAGCTTCTAAATGACAAATCTAATCTCAGCTTTCATTTTTAAAAATGCCAAGTTCCTTGACTTTTTGCTTGCAGAGAAAATGGAGTTATTACCAGTAACTGAAATGTTGGTACTATTGTATTTCTATGAAGTGAGAAGGCGAATGATGTGTAACTTTTTCATATTCCTACAACAATAACAAGCATCCTGGTGTCTCCAGTTACACCAACTAAACCAGTTAAATAATAAATTTCCTTCATTTCCCCCTCCCCTGCTTTATACAGACATATTGTCCACTGCAACCTCCAGCATTAAAAGCTCTTCTTTTAGCCTGCCCTGAAGGTACAAAGACCAGGGCAGTTTTGTGTTGCCTTGGCCCTGAGATAATAAATTCTCACAGAAAGCATCTAGAGTCCTGTCGGAAAGGGAGGACTATGGATACTGGAGAAGTTGAAGCAATTATGTTTTCCCATCTTCTCTGTTGGCTATCCAGTTTTGCTGGTATGTCTTGAATAAAGACCTAATCTTTCTTTCTAGCCATAAATTGATAAGGGGCATGAAAAGTTTAGTACTTCTGATGGTGGGGAAACCATTCTATCTCTTATTCTCTGGCCTCTCCTGTCTCAGCCTGTAAGATTTCCTCCTTTGATGACTGAGATAATTTTTAATTCTGCCTAAAGTTCTCTCAGCTATCATTGCATAACTTTTAGCCCCTGGACTGTCATTTCTGCCTCCCTTCTCTGCCCATCAACTTTCTATCATTCAGAAGGGCTAGTGAGACCTGAAGTTAGTCAGCTGATCCACCTATCACTGGGGATATGGTGGCCTACATACCAGTAGATCTGTCTAATGGTTCATATCATGAGGGGGCTGTGCAGGGACTACAGAATTCATCTGGACAACAGATAGGATCCAGAAAAGCTGAACTTAGTATCAGCTTTATCAGTGCTGGGTGAATTTTAACTGAGTTAAACAACTTGAAGTCACGCTTCTAGTTGAGAGGTGCAGTATTTGTCCTTCTGCAGTCCTTATCTTGTGCAATACTTTGTTTCCTACAGTGATGTGCGTCACCCAGTGTTGTTTTGATTAAATGGTCAGGTTTTTTAGAGTGCATCATCACAGAGAGCCTCTGTCTGAGGTTCTTGGGTTCTTGCAGTCTGTCTGCCAGGCAGTCTGTATGCTTGGAGGCACTGATAAGAAGAGCCCTTCTCTGGCAGTGTTGTGTCTTACCACAGTGTTTGGAGAGGATAAGGCATGTAGGTATGTAGGAGATCATCTTTGAGGTAGAAGGAGTAGGGTAGAAAGCAATGATCTGAGCACCTTCAGCGTCTTAATGCCAAACATTTCTTGATTTATTCTTATTTCCTTCCATGTAGTTGTAGAGGCTTAGAGTCAGGATGGATTTCAGAAAGGAAATGGTGGGATGTGGTGAGTGGGTTGGGAGCAAGGCCTTGAGGTTACCTAGTTTTTTGCTGGCACTGGGTGATGTTGGCCAAAACAGATTTCCTGTCTGCAAAACGAGGATAGCGAGACTCCCCTGGAGAAATGCTGTGATCTCTACTGGTGAAACCATCCTAAGGTTAAGACATTCTCCTTCAGAAAATAGCTTATACTTAAGAATTTTTCTTTTGGATTGCCCCTCCTGGACAAAGTTGCTTGCATATTCACTTGTCATTCTTTATAATATGACTTCCCAGTGAAGTCCACCTGTGGCAGGAGGTGAGGATATATAGGGTTTAACATGCTCATTCAGATTTAACTACCTTTCCAGGAAAATACTTAAAAGTACTTTTTCCAGATAAAAGCTTTTCTATTGCTAGATGTCTTGAAAATGAATGAGCTACCTGATGGCAAATACAGTATCTTCTTAGTGCTCGTAACAAGGTTGCTTTAAATCTTCTGCCTTTATTGAGAAAATTATTATCCTCGCTGAGGATTCCATTAGTCTATCAAGGAGGCTCTTAGAGAAGTAGATGAGTCATGCGAAGCCTTGCGTCTCTTAGTGCATGTTTGCAAACCTAATTTTAGTCATTCTGTGTTCTGCCAAAACTAGATAACGTTATTACCACTGTATGAGCATTTAAATCAAAAAGATTCTTCAGATAAATATAACTTGGGAAACCAGTTCCTATTAGTATTATTCAGTCACGGATCACAAATAATCTGTAAAACTTTCTTTTTTTCTTTTTTCTTTTTTTTTTTTTTTTTACAAGTATCTAACGTTGGGTTTCTAAATGTGCCTGACATATCCTACTTAAAAATAATCATTGCTACTACAGTGATATTCTTACAGATGTCCTCACGAGGTACAGTGAAAGTTTAACTAAAGATTTCTTGACTTGCAAGTAAATCATTCTTTTTACTGTTAATTTTTTTTGTTTGTTTTACTCTGCCTCCATTATACTTGTATTTCAGCCTCTCTTACACTAATGAATTTGTCTCCTGTGTCCTTGTGAAGTTGGAGATATGACACCCCCTTTTGTAAATCTTGCTGCTGCTAATCTTGCTTTTCAGCAGATAGGTTGGTCTCCATGAACTCAGTACTAGGTGAGAAGAGCTGGATTCAAATCAGGGCACGGAGCCCAGTTTAACAAAGGACTTGTGTGCATAATTCAAATGAAAACATGCTTAAAAGCTTTATGATAATGTTCACAACACATCTTCAGTACTTTATCAAACCAAATTTAGCTAATGTCTAAAATTACTCTTCCCCTGGACAGTTTTGTGGTCTTGTCTGGGTCCTGCTTCGTGAATCAGATCTGATTAGCCAGTTCCAAAGACTGGCTGGTGAAGTTCACTGTGATGATCAAGTAAGATGGCAGATGCTAGATAAGCACATCTGCCCCATCCAGAGGCTTGATGGCATTTTGTGTCTACTTTCACAGCCGTACGTCTGCTGCAGTCCAATACTTTGAGTAAAAAACACCCTGGCTATTTTGGTGTTGTGATAGGTGAGAGGAGTGGGAGGCAGACAGGAGTGTCCATATGGTCCCAGATGAAAGTGAATATGGGGAGATACAGGAACAGGACTTGAGTGTTCATGTGAAATGCTAGCTGAAGACATCCAAAAAGGGAGAAAGAAATTGATAGCTTTCACAAATTGACTATTAAATGCTACATCTGATGCTACTGCAAGCTTTCTGCAGTATTAGTTACTTGAGATTAGATTTGTGAGATGTTTAAATAGACTGTTGTTGTGTAGTACATCTATTCATATTCTTGCTATAATGTGTTTTAGAGTCCCGTGTGGATTCTGTATGGTGATATGACACGCACACAACCTCTGTGCTTCTGTTCTGGAACTCATCACCTTTGTGGATATTTCAACCAGTATTCACCCACTGCTGTTGTTACTTCTCACCAATTTGTGACCATCTGTGGCACCAGGGTCTTCTTGGCTTTGTGTCAAAAAATAACAAGACTTGGAGGACTTACGTTTTGTTCCAAATGGAGGCATGAACTAGACTCATAAAATCTCCATGGCAAGATGAGTCGTCTTTCCTTCCATTTCCTCCCAAACACATCATCTGGCCTGTGAATGCAGTAGTTAGAAGAAACAAGACCAGGCTGTGTCCCTGGTGTGCAGCATGCACAGGGAACGTGACTCATGCTCTGGCTGCCTGTTTCACACCTCCCCACAGCTGGGCTGTATCCCTCCTGCCTGCACAGCTGTACTGCAGGGCTCCTCACAGCTCAGGGTCTCACAGCTGCTCTGAGAGCAGCATGGCTGCAGTGTGGGCTGTGGAGCAGAACAATGCCAGGGTGTGCTCCAGAAGGAGACTCCTGTGCTGACAGACTTCCTAAAAACGCACCAATTGACAACATCTTAATGCCAAAAAGCATTCTCTTATCTCATTTAAAAGTGCCTGTGGAATCTCGTGCTCTGAGACAGCAAAGAGTGGGAAAGGGAGGCTAAAATTGTTCCTTCTTGGCCTATCTGTCATGCTTCTCCTTTGGGTTTTTCCTTTCCTTCTGCTGCCAGTGCTGCGCTTTGTGCTGAGAGAGGAAAGCACCCATGCTTCCCTTGCACCTGTTGTCTGTGTAAACAGATTCACTGCTGTTGACATCGGTCCTCAAGCCCTGCAGCCTGTTAAAGCCTCACTTAAATAGACAAAGCATATTTTCAGCCATACGCAATGTTTGGCCACACGAGCAGAGAACTCCAGCAGGTGTCTTTAAGACCTCTAGAAATGAACCACAATCCCCAAATGCAGTGGGTTGGATGCTTAGCTAATGCAAGCTGGCTAGCCTCTGCTGGGTTTGACCCAGGACAACCAGATTAAATAAACAAACAAAACTTGTTTTCTTTCTAACAAGCACTGTTCCCTTCTTGTCCCCTTCTCCATCCTCCTTGTCTCAGTCTTCTCCCTCCGCGTTGCAAGAGCAGTGTTTACAGTTATTTGTATTTATCGTGGTGTCTCTGTTAGTGCAGTATTATTAATGCCATACTCAGCAGGCTTGGTTAAAATGAAGACTAAGCAAACAGTACTTCTTTTTAAAAAGGGCTTTGAAACATGAGGCACAGGGGGAACAGTGGGAGTTGGAAGAACTATAGGCTGTGGAATCTGTTATTAGATTGTTTTCTGCCTTCAATGGATCTGAAAGGAAAATTTCTGCCCTTAGGTTTTTCAGAGATTTTCTGCTGGAATCAGTCCTGAAGTGCAGGCAGCTTTCTGTATCAGGAGTACTTACATAAAGATGGAGGGTGCAAAGAGCTGATACTTTACAACTGTTCTTATCTTCCTTGGGGGAACTTCCTTGTTTGAAAGGCCACAGTATGTTCCTTGTGAGCATCCCTGACTGGAGAGAACATCATGTCACCAAAACATGCTGCATTTCTCAGGGCCAGGGTGTGGCAGAAGAAGGGGAGGGTGAGAGCCTGTTTCTGAATGACCAGCAGGTCTTTGGGGGAGACAATTGGTGATGGCCCAAGGAGGCATGGCCAGGAATCTTCTTTCTCCACAAGCTTGGCTTCTGTCCAGTGTTGTTACTCCAAGTTGAAACCCTCTAAGTAGCTTTATTTTACCTCCAGGCCTTAAAATACAATTTCCAGTGTGTGCCTACTGTCTTATTTGCTTTATAGTACTCCATTGTACTCCATCCATGCTATGCTAGTCAGGTGCCTTGATTTGCTTTCTGCTGACTATTACTCTGACTGCTGTTTGGAAAGGGTAGGAGAAGTGAGAAATGAAAATTCTCCTTGGAGTGTTGCTACAGATGTCGAAATAATTCTTTAATGTCATGTCAATACATGTTTGAGCAGCTTCCAACCTAGGAAAAAGGTTCTTTGGTTGATATTTGGTTAGGAGGAACATCAGGTGGCAGATCGTGACTAAAATGGGAAATCCATGCCTTTGTAAACGTGAATTATGGAAATGAGTGTCACATTCAGGTCTCATTCTGAAACAAGAGAGAAGGCTTTTGTTCAACATATGACTAAGTCATATGGAAATTCTTCTGTGCTGGAGAAGTGGTAGCAGAATCCTGCCTACCAGGAAAACATAGGGTTTCATCATTGATAAGCCACAGATATAGAGAAGGCACTGACTGTATAAACCCTATTTTATATTTTTTTAGTATAAGAACTTTGTCATTGTATGCCACAGCTCTTTGTTTGGTTGCGTGGAAGTGTATGTTTGTTTTTTTCTTTGTCTTTTGAAGACATTATGAAAACCTACCTTCATGTAAGAATACTTCAGCCCGTGCTGCTGAAGGTACAAAGAGTGTCTGCTCACTGGAAAAGTCTGAAAATAGTTCATATTTAAGTGTTAAACTACCCTTACTTCTTCCTGCAGAAGTTCAGAGAGGGCTGTATTCATTTCAGTTAGTTCACCTGCATCAGTTTAATAATGGGAGTTTAAAATGTGAAACTAAATAGAGAAAGCAGAATGTTTTTACTTTTTTTTTTTTTTTCCTTCTGGTGTTCTAATTATGAATAGAAGTATAGTCAAAGAGACCTGTTAATTCTAAAGCTACAGAGGAGGTAAGATTAGAGTCTGTCAGCTCATTGTGATGGCAGATGATACTTGATCTCTATTTTGCATTATTTTTTAGATAGCACTAGAGGAGGTATGTATATAAGCTTATTTTTGTATGCTGTGAATTGGAAATTCAAATTTACGTCGCTGGGCTGTATGGCAAATCAAAACCAGAAAGAAAAAAAATCCAGTAAATGCACACCACTTGCATTTGCCTCAGTTAATGTAAAAATTACAGTTTGGAATAAAGTTACATTTAATCTATGTAATCACTTATTGCATTTAGATAATGAATAATGCATTCTCCTGCTCACATCAAACAGCACCGAGTTTCTGCTAACCAGTACAAGTTTCCTCTGGGAAAACAGCTTAAAAGTAACCAAAACATAAGTGCAAACCAAAATGGAAATAGTGCAGGAAACCTTGTTTTAATTAATCTTTCTGATTGAAATCCTAATTACAGATTGATGGGTATCACTGATTTTATGTTTACCACTTGTGCAGGCATAACCTGTGAACACACATGGGGATGTGTGTGTGCACGGTGGCCCCGCACTGCCCCCAGGATACGTCCTGATGAGGAGGAGGGGTGGCTGGGCCCAGATCTGCAGTGCAGACCCAAGGCAGCTTCCAGAGGAGTTGTGAAATCACAGCCACAAATCCCCTTATGAAACCAACCCTTGCTTTTATTAGAAAAGCAGTTTTAAAGAATCCCCTATTGGAAAGCAGCGCTTAGTTTGTAGTTTAATCCGAACAAAATGTTATAGTCCAAAATGATGGTTTTGATTGGGTTGATCCAGAATTGTTGAATGTTTTTTGTTGCTGTTAAGTGAGACAAATAAATCACTAGTACGTGTTGATTTCTCCTTCCAGTTGTTTGTTGTAGTGCATTGGTTTGTTCTGCTTTCAAGTGTCATTAATCCCTGAGAAATAAATCAGAGTTTCCAAATAAGCTGTTATTTGTCAGATTTGACTGGGATTTAATCCTCAGCATTGATTTAAAAAAAAAAAAAAA
Organism: Chrysolophus pictus; assembly: GCA_037305975.1. NCBI lineage: Eukaryota > Metazoa > Chordata > Aves > Galliformes > Phasianidae > Chrysolophus > Chrysolophus pictus. The sequence continues at coordinate 48,759,361 of CM074580.1, forward strand.
AATGTTTTATTTTTTTAAAAAGGTGCATTGTTTGGACATGCAGTGTGCACATGGTGAAAATTTGCACCCTGAGCAGCTCAGAGATTGCAATTGTCTCCTGCTATTACTGTTGTAGTACTGCTTTTCTTTCTTCTTTTTTTATATGTAGCTGTCTATGGCTTTGAGTGAGGCTTCAGATAAGGGTTGTGGTGTGTTTGAAATGGGTGAGCAAAGATGCTGCTGAGTCTTGTTCTGGCATTGCCACTTACCTGTATGGGGATTTGGAGTAAATTATCTCACCTCAAGTTGTCCCCCATGTCCTGTGTTGATGCTGTGAGGTCTTTACAACCTGCTTCTTTGACAGGCTCTTATCAAGCAAAGACTGTAGCTAAGAGGCAAATCACTGAAAGCTCCCATCCTGTGTTCCTGAGAGGGCCTACAGCGAGGAGTATTGCTGGATGGATGTTGGGATTTGTGTGTGCAACTGGGAGAAGAAGAAAGATCCTCTTTTTTGCTTCCCCTTCTCTGTTTCTGGAAGGTATTATGGGACTGTTAGAGTGATGGCCTCAAGTTAATTTAGACAGAACTGAAAACTTGAGGCTATGTAGGCCAGTAGTAGTTTGTTCTCACTCAGACCCAAAGGGAAATCTCTGGAAGATCTCTGGGCACCTGGAAAGGCTTTGTACATAAGCAGGAATTGCTGACAGTAGAGTCCCTGCTTCCTTGGGAGCACAGTGCTCTCTGTGACAGTGCTTGAGGCAGCAATAACCCACATGAAGAGCAGCAAGGAAGTCCATGAAGAGAGCACATTCTACATGGAAGGATTATAAAATTCCATCAGAACTGCTTTTCACAGGGTCAGGTTAAGTTTTTCCTTTTTCAGAAGAAGGAACAACAACAGATTTTTATCAGTTTAGGATTTATCTACAAACCTCACAATGATGCTGTACTGTTGTACTTCTCTTTCTCATTTTTTATTTTTCATTCTGATCTCCTAAAGTTTTACTTAAACTTACCTTGATGGAAACTTTCAACATTCATTAGCCTAGGAGAGGTTGAGAGCCCCAAACCAGGGGATGGGATTGATGGCATCTCTTCCAACCCAGGATACTCTGTGATTCTGTGATTTTATGATTGTGATGTGACCACACCAGACACTGGATTTGGTGTGTTATGGCTGAAAAGTCAGTGTCTGAGATGGGCAGAAAGACATCTTTTTTTTTAAAAAAAAAAAAAAAAAAGGTGGGTGTGGAAAAGGCATAGAAGAGGGTATTATGGAAAATCATCAGATGTTTCCAGTGCAGAAGGAATATCTGGACAGAGCTACCAGAATTAAAGAATGGTTGTTCACTGTGGTTGTTAGAGTGTTGGATGAGACAAATATTAGGAGCCTTTGTTTTCTTGATCTGCTTTTTCCACCTACCCACCGCCACTGTTTTTTTTAGGAGGAGGAAAAAGGAATTCAATTTTCAATTTGTATGTGTTCATATAGAATGATCCAGTTATGCTGTAGTTGTTTAACTACAAATCACAGAATCATAGACTCTAGCTGTCCCAGTTTTCAAAATTGGTTGAATAGTTTGGTATACTCTCTGCTGTGCTGAAAACATTTCCAAAAAAACTCATCAAACCTCCAGAAAATGCAAATGATGTGCTATGAATAGGCAAATCCTCCTAAGCGATAGTGTGTACAGTGTAACTGATGTACCTTAGCAAACTGCCAAATTTGCAGGGAAATTTGGTGACTGAGTAATGTATTGGACTTGCCAGTGCACCTGGCTCTAGATATGGAAAGCAAAACCAAACCCTCCAGGCCTGGTTGTGAGAATGGACAAAGGGAGGGTGACACTGAAGGGATTGCACAGCAGCAAGGGAACTAGAGGGCAGAGTTTCACTACACAGCAGTGCACATGGAAAACCAACTTTGGCCTTCTCCAGTCCCTTGATATTTCACTTCAAAAGTGAGGCTGCCTTTCAGGACAAGTTCTTGGAAGACAGACATATCCTAATGCAGTGGTTGGTGGAAAAGACAAAAACACATCTTACAATAGAAAGAGCACTGTAGTAGTTTCTACCAGAACTGAAATGAAAACCACAAACATAACTGTCTTATGAGCTTGTGATTGTTGATTTTTTTTTTCCTTGTTTGTTTCTAAGTTAAAAATTGCAGATGTCCTGTAGATAATTATAGGATAAAAGTATCTAAAATTTACTCATGTTCTAATGGGGTTATCTATGTAAATCATGCTGTGTCATAGGTGCCACTTTCTTTCTGTGTGTCATCAGAGCTGTTTCTGAAGTTTTCTTCATCTGTATCAGACACACTGCATTTATACAAAGCTTTCCTTTTATATTCCCCTTCTGCTACTCGCTCAAAGAAGAAAATTGTGAGGCCAGCTTTCAAACTGATGTTCTATCTGCTTCAATGAAATCAATCTCTTAAACTCCACCTCCTTTGGCCCAGGGTTATTTTTGTGAACTGTAAAACAAAACAACATTTTATCATTACTAGCATTTGAGAATTATTCTCTAAAAATCAATATTCTCTTTACTCGTAAACTTGAATCTAGTGGAATACTTCCAATGTTTTTCTGTTAGTAGCTATTAATTGTCAGAGAAATGCATCACATTTATTTTTTCCTCCTGGTAACATGGTTTCATCTCTACTGTGGCCCACTTAATTTCTGTTCTTAGCACGGTGACGTTCCTGAGGTTACACCCAAGCTGAATTTATCTTGATACATGCATGGCAATACTGGGGGAGTCAAAATCTGGCTGCTGCTGTGGCTGAGCACGCATTAGAAAATCTGCTGGCAGCAAGGATGGTGCATGGTGAAAGTTAGCTGCCCTGATTCTGTCTTTTCCAGAAAGTCAGAGCTGGAGCCAGCCCTGCATCCTCTGAAACAGCAACAATGTCCACAAGGCACGTGAGTGTGCTGTGACTGGATGGAGCATGCAGCATGCTCACATAGTGCTATTCAGCACCCTTCCTCACGTCAGCATCCCACAACTGGTTTTACACTGAGCTGAGCAGTAGTATCTCAGTGGGAGTGCAACTCTTCTAAATATACCTTTACTATTACACTGAAGGTCATCTCTACTGCAGTTTTTATCCCTTTATACAGCTCTGTACAAACCAGCTGCACTGATATTGTAACCACTCCACGTAACTAGAGGAACAGGAACATGCTTGATGCTTGTGTCCCTCTGATACCCGTGCACTAACTTGAGAGATGCTCCAGGGTCATACCTTCATCCAGTGAACTAATGAAAATTGCAGTCCTCTTTCTCTGCTTCCCTCAGTACTTGCTCACTGAGGGTTTTTATTTCTTTCTCCAGCAATAGTCTGCAACCTTGAATTGTGCTAATAACATGCATCAGATTGATGCACTTGCCACAGGGGGCGGGTACCTTAGTGCAGCCAGCATGCGCCTCATGGAGATTACAGCCATCAATTTCCATCTACTGTGAGCATCTACAACACGATTCCAGGGTATAGGAACATCGTCCGTTCCCAAGACTGAGCAGGTTTCCATTTGGCAACCACTCCTTCATGCCCAGCATCAGTGCTATAAAGGCATCATCAGAGGTAATTTGGTTTAGCTCCATCATATGAGAGCCTCAAATTAAATATTTTCTCTACCACATTAGATTGGTACCTAAATCTGTACATCTTAAGACTGTACAGCTACCTTATAATTTCCAGTCCAGCAACACAGTCTTGTCTTCTGCTGGCTAATCAGAAGTGTTATTATTCATTATTTTTTTTCCTATAAATAAAAAAATTTCAAACCTTAATGAAACATGGTATGAGCCAAGCCTGGAGTTTCAGTAGATCAGGAGAAGTGAATCCCTTTGCAGAGCAGCAGGTTCATAGCCTCAACAGTCATGAAGCAACATCGCTTCTAGGCATGGCAGGTTCAACACCTGCAATATTTGCTTGGAGACCTCTTGAAAACCTGACCCATCTGCTCTCACCCATCTGCTCCCTGCTGCCACCCTGCACAGCGGCACTGGTTCCTTCCCACAGCTCCTTGTTCTGGTGGCTCTGCTATGGAGATGACAGTCCTGGCTGGACCCTGATAGTGGGTGTGGGTATGTGTTTCTTCACAGGGGAGGAGGAAGGATGCAGCTGGGGGCCAAGGAGTTGAAGCTGCTGGCCTCACAAAGCATCAGACCTTATAGACAGTATAGCCAACCCTATGCTGCAGTAATGCCCTTAGCTCAGCAGCTTGGAGGTAACCCCTGAAAGGGCTTTTTAGGCATTCCCAGGATGTTTCCTAAATGTCTTCTGTGATTACTCCAGAAACCATGACTGTAACGCTTGGAAGAAGAAGAAAGGCTTAATGAAACCAAATGTGTTTGTTAACAGCAATTCACAGCAGGCTCTGTAGCTGAGAGTGCCAGCTGCCATCGTCTTCAGCAGTTGTGTTATCCAAGGTTAAAAGCAGCAGCAGCTCTGATTCTGGAGGAACCTCTTGCTCTGTCCTATTGTCTGGAGAAATAAATTGCTTATAGCAATGCTTGCAAACCATGTGCCAGTTACATGACTAGCAGATAAAGAGGAGAGGATACAAATTTGTACAATGAATTTGCAGAACTTTCTTGCTCAGATAGTTAGTCTTTTGAGGTTCTTCTTGATAAATAGTCTGCTTCCTCTGCGTTCCCTTCCAGGTGGTGGCTTGTCCCTGCAGGGACTGTGTAAAGTACCATCTCATCAGATGCTGTCTTTTAACACTTTGTTTGTGCAAGTGCTAGCAGCAATACTGGAAAATAGCATTCATTGTATTTTACCAGGATATGTTCTAGTTCCATCAGGGGTTAAAAATATTCTGGTGTAAATGTGATTTGCTCCTTTGATAGCTCTGAGCCTGCTGTGGCAAAGCAGCTTTCCTCTTGTTCCATTCAAGGGAGGATGAGACAGAAAGGAAGAGGCATCCCCTGTGCTGTTGTGAATCAGATTGGTGTGTGTGGTGAATCATAGAGTTTGAATGCTGTTAAAATGTGATCTACAACATAGAAACATTTAGGTTGGAGAAGACTGTTAAGATCAAGTCCAACCATCAGCCTCACCTACTGAGACCCACCACCTTTCCTTCCCTACTACAATGTTCATCTGCAGTCTTCCACAAAAACTGTCTCTCTTAGAGCCAAGGCCATTACTGCTTTTGGTCCCTTCTCCAATGACACATTTTCAGTTCATCAGCAGAGCTTTTCCTGCAAGCAGGAGATGAGCAGTTCTAGGATAGCATGAGCTTTACATTTCTGATTCATCCTCATTGCATTACTACTTATGCAGGGCGGCAGCTCCCCTTCATTGCTGATATAACTACCTGCCTTAGCTCTCTTCTCACATTCAGCATTAACTGTAAACCATGCGCAGTGATCATGGTCTTGTTGCTGCCACATGTACTTCTCACCTTTCTCTGATGATCATTGGAAAGGCTTGTTGTGCCCCAGTTCATGCTCAAACTCTAATTTCTGGAACAGTGAATTTGCGGGGAATGGAAGGGGATGTCCTTGCAAAGTACTGATGAAAATGAGGAAAAAAAAAAACTCACAACCTCCTGTAAAATCAGTGGATTTCTGTAAGTGTAAAATGAATCTGAAGAGGAAGAATCTCCATCCTACCTCTGTGTTCCTCTGTATTTTTCCCCAAGGTAATGTAAGCAGAAAAACTGTTCTCGGAAAGCTCTGTCCTGATGGTGGAAATGGCTTTCTGTTGCCCCTTAGAGTTACACTGGAGATCGATAGGAAATCACCGCGCTTGTGCTGCAGAGTAAATGACTCGAACTTAACTGTACCTCCCTGCAGTGATGTACTGTACTGTTGCCCTGTTTCCTTATCTTCTTTATACATAAGTCCAATTTCAGGTTTGATCTTCCTCAATTATCAACAAATGAGGTACAGATTTTTACTGTACCAAACCAATCCTACCCTTCGCCTCTGCTCCGAGGGGTGTCTCCTCCTAATCAACACTACATTTGCAGGCTCACAGATCTCTTCACTGTAACTTGTTTTCAGATCATCTCATTACCTTTCATATACATATGTCTGTTTGCTGTGCTTGGAGCTACATATGGACAGCAGATGAGCTACACGTGCCTCCCCCTAGCAGTCTTCTCAGAGCAATGCTGGCCATGTGGGGTACGGTGCAAAGGAAAGTGCTACATTTGTAAAACACTGGGGGTAAAGATTAGAATCACAGAATCATTAAGGTTGGAAAAGAGCTCTAAGATCATCTAGTCCAACCATCAGCCCATCCCCACCATGCTCACTAACCACGTCCCTCAGTGCCACATCTCCTTCTCTCTTGAACACCTCCAGGAATGGTGACTCCAGCACCTCCCTGGACAGCCCTCTCCAATGCCTTCATCACTTCTTTCTGAGAAGAAATTTGTAATATCTAACCTAATATCCAATTAAAAGGTTGTGTTTTTTTTGTTGTTTGTCTCCCAGCTTAAAGGGCTTCCTTCGGAGCTCACTGGTATTAACAATTTCATTGCAGTGGTTTTGAAGGCTGAACTGAACAGTCAGATAAATAAGAGTTACATTTTCAGTTTGCATGTTGTCATATTACTCTAATTCAGCTTAATGATCCAATTATCCACTTACAGAAATTAATTACCAAACAGCCTCTGAAAGTGCCCAGGATGGGTCGCATTGAGCAGCGTTGTGGGATATGATGAGTGAGGCTCTCTCCGTTGGTGGGCTTGCAGGACTTCTTTCTTTGGGATGCAAGGAGTGAGAATAGAGAGTGCTGGTCGTGGACTGCGGCGTGTCATCTTGTCACTGTTATCCTCTGCGTTCAGCTTTGCCTCGGGCAAAAGCGGGTTTGAGAACATCACGTGCTTGGGAAAAAATCTGAAGGGATTGGAGCTAATTGAGCCGGAGCGTTAAGGGCTCTCAGTCGTTGTAGGGTACTTTGGAGGGGGGAGGAGAGGATTTACTGCAGGGATTTTGATCTGTAAAACGTGAAGTGCCGGCTTGTAGCAATGGTGCAGTTCACGTCATGGGAATGTGATGAAGCAGAGGCTCTGGGTAAAATTAAAACTCTCTTCGTATATTTATAAATGAGAAGAGGTATCTGTTTTCATGCTTAGGTGAACTTGACATATACAAATGTACGAAGCACAGTCTCTGGTGATTATTGTATTTTAGTAGTAAATGGAAAACCCGAAAAAGAGTATAAATTGCTTGTGTTTCTTCATGGCGAAACTGGATTACACACAGTCTGGAAGGAAATGGTGTGCTCAGTAGGATGAAACCAAAGAACTGCCTGTTAATCTTTCAGCATTAGCACTGACTGAATGAAGTCGGGTTTTCTAATTTTTTTTTCTTCTGATTTGGGAGTCGTTTCTCGTTATCAGCACAAGTTAAGCATTGCATTGATTATTTGAATATTTAAAGGCTGCATTGTGCATTGCTGCGAAGGCTGTGATCTTTAGAGGCACTGACAGCTTTCCCTCTGGCTATTAGCATGTCTGCTTTATACGACACAAATGTCAACATCACTGCTGCTCTAATTAGAGCAGTAGGTCAAACAGCATCTTTGTATGTAGAGGAACGTCAGCCATTAGCCACGTAAAGAAGTCCTTTTGTTAAACTTGCTTTATTGTTAAGGTTTATTTTATCCTGTGACAACCTACAAAAGCTGATTTCAGAGTGGGGTGTTTCTCCTTAGTGCACAGAAAGTAATACAGATAGCATTCTGCTCTCTGCCTGAGCTGCAAGCACAAACCACAGAGAAATATAGTGCTCTCCCTTAAAAGCATTCTCTGTTAACTGATGCAAAACCAAATTGCCATGATCTTCCTCACTCATGTAGGCTACTGGAGGCAGCAGTGTGGTTTTGCCTTTTCTGATTTGTTTTAAGTAGAATTTAGCATAATTTCCATAATGCTAAATTTAAGACTAAGAAAGCACAGTGCCCATCTTGAATGGCTGAAAAATGTGATTGCTGTTTACAGTTCATCCCATTTGTTTTTCTGAGAATGCCTTTGATTGCTTCTCTTGCAAAGCACTACACATCTTGCTAACTGAAATTGCATGTGCCATTATGGGAATAGACTGAAAATCATTTTAAACTAGACACTGGTGTTAGCATGTGAGTATTTTTAATTTTTGTGATTTTGGTCCTTGGTTGTTAAATATTTGGTGAGGCTCTGGTGGAAATTCCTAGGTTTCAGAAATGAAGAGCTCTTCCTTAGAGTAAGTAATAGTTAAGTGAGCTAACCCAGGCATGACCCACTGTGTGCTCTTTAATGCCATGGCTGCCACATGGAAGGAGAGGGCCAGCAGTCAGCAGGAGGCCTGTTTGTCAGGGGGCAACTGTCTTTTCTCCTTAAGGAAAAGCACTTTGAAGAACAGACCAGGACAGCCTGACAGTGCAAGGCTTGGGTCTGGTTTCTTGTGCTTCTTCTTTCCTGCCCTTTTTCCCCTTCCCTACAAAGGAAGGGTAGGTCAGGGTGAGTGCTGGTAGCTTCTTGCTGATGACATATGCATGTTTGAATCTGCTCATTCACCTGTACCCTAGAGCACTTCTGGAGCACACGCAGAGCACCAAGGCTAGTCATTTGTCATCGCTCCTCTGACCTGTCCTGAGCCATGTGTGACCAAGACCTTGCAAAGAATCGCTACCAGTGGTCACATCTTGCTTGTCTGGGGCTGCCTGCTCCTATAAGCTGCCTCTGGACATCAGTCCCAATGGGGCGGGTCGGGATGTGCTGCTTCCTCCACACGAGGATGGTGAGGAAGGGCCTGCCTGACAAAAGTGTGCTGAAGTGCTTTGCCTCTTCCAGGGGGTATCTGGGAAAGCAAACCAGCTCTTGCACTCCCTGCAAGGTGCACAAACGTGATTCTTTATTAGTGGAGGAAAAGCTCATCCCTCTTTACATACACTGGAGAGCTGAAGGTCCTGCAGACAGGAAGTTTCCAATTTTTGGAGAAGCTGTGCTTTACTGCCATGGTTTTTTTGTTTGTTTGTTTTTGTTGTTGTTTGTTTTAAATGTTTTCTCAGTGACTGTCGCTCTACAGAAGATTAAGGCTGTTTATTCCCCCAGACAGAAGCTGCATTTGCAGATTTACGTTGCCCTTCTCTGAAAAGACAGTGTTGCTTCTGCCAAATTAGCTGCAGCAGATCTATGACCTACAGACTGCTCTCCAGTAGGCTGGAATTAAACCATCCAACATGCTTCCAGCATAAATGTTGCTCCTATAAAAAAGCTCAGACTTGTAAGAATAAGTCTCCCTTGGATTTTCCTTAGAAATCCCAGGCTTACTACAAAAAAAAAACAAGTGGAAAAACAACAAAATTAGGCTTAATTTGTTATTTTTACTGCAGGACATGCCTATCAATTGATGTCTTTCAGTTAAGTTTTTCACCTCTTACTGAATTTAAGTGGAAGAATTTAGGAATACTATCTCATTATTTTTTTCCACCATAAGAATGTTCTTTCATGTGCACATGCAAAAAAAATACTGTAAATGAGAAGGATCAAATTATACTTGGCTATTTTGTCTTACGTGAAGGACATGCAAGCATGTAACCAGTTTCTTAGCTTACGTAAGCATTTTTGTTTGTATTGGTGTGGGTATAGGAAGAGCCCATGGGCTGTTCTGGCTCTTGGCTGATGTTTGCTCCTTGAGCCCAGCTGGGTTGGCTCTGCTGTTCTGGAAACTTCAGTCTGCACAGCTTACATTGAAGTCTGTGATGTCATCCACTGCTGTACCATGATTATTTCCCTGGTTATTTTCAGAAGGAAGTGTGTCTCTCCTCCTGTAGTGCAGGCTCTGACACCGCTCCATGCCATGCATCCCAGGGCACGTCACACTGCACATTGTGTTGCCCTTATTGTAATGAGCTGGGTGCTCATTAGAGTGTCACGGTGATAAGCTGCCACAATTTGGCTTGAGGAACACTAACGCTAGTCTGGTACCAAGAAACTAACTTTACCTCAAGCCAAGTTACGTCAAAACCTAATGGAACTTACATATGACATCTGAAGGTGATGATATAACTGTGAAAGTTTATAAATGTACAGATGAAGAAAATGAAGAAAAACGCAGATTTAAAACCCCTCTTCCCCCATACTCTCCTATCACTCAGCCAGCCCTGTTTGCAGTCTGTGTGGTGTTGTGGCCCATACAGAGCACTCTGCCCATTGGTTCCATAGCTCTCCCAGCCCAGCAGAGCTCCCTTGCTTTCCAGAGCCTCCCCAAGGGTTTAAATTTATGACCCCATCTTTCCTGAACCTCGTGCTCATCTGGTGGCTTTGTAGTTCACTCGGCACCAGCTAGCAAAGCAAGCATGAAGATCCCATAGGTTCCATGTTCATTGTGTGCACACCTACTGCTACGTAAGCCATATTCTTATTGTTTTGGGGGTTTCTGGTAAATACTTCAATGCCTTTTGAATCCAAAGTCACAGCTGGGTTGCAGTGAGCATGGAGTGCAGGTAAGTGTGGGTGCCTGCCTCATGCGTCACTGGCCAAGAGGGAGCCTACAGAGAAAACAAGGCATAGAAAGCATCATGTATCAGCAAGTTATGTTCTTATTCTCATTTTTTAAATGGTGTGAACTTAACTCTAAGAGGCAGTGAAAGTGAGAGACAGAGCAATGAAGCACATGGCACACCCATTAATAGCTGTTATATTTTTCTATTTCTTATTTCTGGGGAAGCAAGGAGGAGTTGTTTAAATGCCACTGAAACCAACTTTTTTCAGTCTTTTTAATAATATTTCTGGGATGTGTTGCTTGGTCATTAAGGGACCAGCAGTGCTGTGCAGGTGACTGCCAAGATCTGGAGGCATCCAGCAAGAGGTAGTGTGGTGGGATGTGGGAGATCCCTGCAGTCCTAAAGAGCCAAGTGTCCAGCAAGGATATGGGGGTGGGATAGAAAACAGCAAACAATGAAGAGTCCACTCACTGTGTAAGACCAAGCTTTTTCCTGCACAGGCTACAAAACCCTCAGAGCAAGCAGGGAGTTTTGTTTTCACATATTATGTCTTCCATAGGAGCGTTCCTCAAATCCATTGTCTGATTTCCAGCTGTGGTTGCATTATTAAGTAAATAAGGACCATTGTGTGGGTGTTGGAAGCCAGTCATCCTAAGTAGAAAGAGATGAGACAAGCAAGGAAAGCAGAAATATTGAAGAGAAAAGGCTCATGGTAAAAATGCAGACAGCACCTAGAAAAATGGTTCTTTGAAACTAATGCTCCCTAACCCAGTTCCACTGCCTGTCACAGGAATGCAGGCTGGATTTGAAAAAGGGTCTCAGAGGTCAGTGTTTTATCCGTTAAGCTGTAACTGCCTAAACAGAGCATGCAGCCCCAGAGACGATTCAGTTCTCCGTCTGATTTGTATGCTGGTGGTGCTTCAGGAGTTGGTTTCAGCAGAGCAAACAGCGCGATGACGCTGCCCATCTGATAACACCCTGATCAGAAAGTTTGTGTGGAAAGCTCCTGCGAGAGCTGGCTGCATGGGCCGTGGGTTTGGTAAGCTCTTCAGGGTGCAGAGAGAGCCAAATGTGGACGTAGCAGCAAAGAGACGTTGGGATATTTCTGAAACTTTCCCCTTCCCCTGCATGCAGCTCTCCTTTTTGCAGTGTGTTGACTTGTGAGTGATTTTCAGTTCACTTTTTCATTTATTTCTTTTTTTTTTTCCAAAACATGGTGTCAGTTATGCAAAACAATAGTTCTGAATGTTTCGGTGCTGTTATGATAAAAGCAATGTGCTATTGCAAAGAGCACATCTCAGCATCACAGGCTGTGTCACACTCTCAAGCAGTGGCTCAAGGGCTAAAGTGTTATGTCAAACTTTGGGTGGGAGAGGTTATCTTTTGACAAGTCTGTCTGGAGCACTGACAAACAGGCTACGTGCTTCAGGCAGTAAAAAATACCAGAGAACTATAAAATTAGACTTCTGAGAAAAAAAAAAAAAAAAGTGTAATTCCTGATATGAGGGAGAGCACAAGGCAGGGAACACAAGAGCTATAAAGAACTTTCACCCTGATGGTCTGTCAGTGTGTTTGCTGCCATTTACCAAGTGTGGATTTGAAGTCAGAGGAATTTATATGGTCTTGTTTACAGCTCAGCACCACAGAGTAGCTGAGTCTTTTATTTCTCAAGGCTATTCAAAGTTATTTAATTTATTTTTTTTTAATTCTACTTAAGGTTAACTCGAGGAACGTTTATTTCATCCCTCTCCTTTTAAATTGTGATAGCTTTCCAGATTGACAGAAGGACTTTAAAATCCTCATATGCAATTTTGGAAATTTAACTGAAAATTAGCCTTAGATCTTTGATTTTATTTTATTTTTTTTTATTCAGCAGCTTTCCAGTCATGATACATTTCACTCTGCTGGACACCGTAGCTTTGTAGAAACAAAGGATGCTGCTTCACCAGATTTTGGCATTTTACTGGAGCTGTTTCCTCTGGACCTCAGAGGAGGGATCTGTGTTCACTACCCTAGAAGGCGCAGGTGTTTTCAAAGTAGTGTTTGTGCACCTGAGGAGCTGCACAAAACAATGCATGGCTATGGGAAGAAAAGATGAGAACTTAAGTAGTATATGTATGTAGTTTATAAAAAAATATATATATATCTTAGTAGTAGTGCGTGCTCAAAAGCTTTTTAGTAATAGAGGCATGCAACTGAGTTTGGAGACCACTATTCTAGTGACATTTTAACTCGTTAACTCTCATTAATAAGAACTGTGGAAGAATCTTTGTCAGCACTAATTTGTGAAAATTGTCCTAAACCATAGGAACTTCTCCATGCTGTGAACACAGATAATTTCATGATGACTTGAAAGCCTGCAAGATTTAGGATGATCATTCTTCATGATCCAAATGCATCCTCTGTGATATCTTTCCAACTTTTTTGCACCTTGAGGTTTTGCTGTTACAGAGGATTGCTTTCATAAGTTATAACAAAATCAGCAACAGGGTACATGTAGCCAAAATGCTTAAATTTACTGCCTGAAGTGCTTTCATTAGGTTAGTCTTGGATACTATTACATATAAACATCCGTTGTGAGAAATGATGTAAAGGTGGTTATTAGGAGAAGCAGAGTAAAAATCATGGGAGGGCAAGAATACTTCTGCCATTATTGGAAATACTGTCCTCTTCAGTATCTTGTGCAATGCAAATAACGTGCAGCTTTGATTTAGAAAAATACAGTCATCTTGCAAAATCTCAAATGTTGCATGCAGAGGAATCTGGTACACAAATGTGTTCAGGGATCCTGTTTCAATTTTGGCACTCACCAAGTATTTTTATCTGCCGGGGAATTGGGACAAATCTTTGCCAAGAAGTAATAGAAGGAGGGAAGGAGTTGGGAAGAGAAGAAGAAGGGGCTGCCAGGATAATTTTTGGTTTTGTCAAGCATTGTTAGTAGTTTTGGACAAAGGATTTGCTTACAGAATATCTCTATTCACTAGCTCTCCTTCGGTTTATTTTTGCTAAAAATAGTATGAAAATTGTTCTTACTGTGAATTTCAGAAAAAAACACTTTGCTGATTGTGGCAGGAAATATACAGATACTTCAGTACAGTTCATTTACATTGGTGTTGGTTTATACCCACCTTAAAGAGGGCTGTACCTTTCCCAGAATGAAAAGCTACAAATGCCCAGGCCTGTAATGTTCGCTTTTTATCAAAATGAGGATAATTATCTAAATACATACCATGATGCAGTTTGGCAGACTGTTGTTTGTGCCTAGGCATAATATATTGTTCTGCCTAGCTGAAGGACATCTGAAAACACTGAGCCCACTTTCATTGCCCATTGATATCAGTGCAGGCATCAAATTGGCTTCAACAGTCCTTTACTTTGTTTTACTGCCTGACCTATGATAGAGATTATAAAAAAAAGATGTTTGTGCTGCTGCTGAAATTACTAACATGAGTTTTTCCATCAGCATTAGGAAGGATGGAGCAGGTTTCAAGTCATGCAAAGCTATCTCAGCATCCTGCTAAGTAAGGGATTGCTGTAAGAACTGCTGTAAGAGATGAAAAAGGTGGAAGGAATACGGATGCTCTGCTACCATGCTTGCCTACTCTTCAGAGCATTACATAGAAAAGAAAGATTTAGTGGGTTGGCATGGCACTGTTGCAAGTGCCTTTTTTAGCCTTCGCTTCCTTATGTCCATAAGACAATTGCTATTTCCAGCCAGCCCTATTCTGAGCAGCACAAATAACAGAAACAAGCCTAGAAGCAAGGCCAGACGTTCTTCAGCTTGGTGTTACTTGACCAAGTGGGGACAGCACCGAATAGCAGAGAAGGTTGGTATGAGAAAGGAGCAAATGCAAATTTTGAGCAAGAAGCTGCTAATCTCTTTTTGAGACTGTTGTAAAGTTGCTATTTTCTGCTTTAAGACCTAAGCCCAGAAATTTATATGACTTCCCCAGGAATTGGGAGCTATGAAAAAAAATGTATGCAGTTCACATGATCACTGATTAGGTCTGCTGAAACCTCTTGTAATAAACCATTTACTAAAGTGAAAGGAAAAGTGCAAGCTGAAAGTGAAAACATCTGCTGTGCAGCCAATTTTGGGAGACAGCATATGCCTGTTGATATAAATATGGGATTGTTTTCAGCTGACTTCTAGTAAGTTTACATTGACACTCAGACCACTGCTAATAGCTTTTCAGATCAAGGCCATTGCTTTGCTTTAAAATAACAAAGTTATATAGAAAAGCTGGGTACACCTCTTGAAATCTGCAGGACAGAGTGTGTTAAAATAGCCTGTGCTCTTTAATTCATAGCTTCTGTTTGGAAAAGGCAGGAGGGAGATGCCCGTGCTGCTGGCTGCAGGGGATTGCTGATGTGGGAGTGGTGAAGGACATGGTCCTCCATGCCACTGGCAGACATGACACAGCATGGAAATGTTTGTTCAGTAAGGACTGTAAAATGTCACAGGCACTCAAGACCCTAAAGTACTTTCACATTTTAAGTGGAACTTTTTCTGGCAAACTTTGATTATATTAGATAAATTTCCCATGATATCATAACGCTCCATTTGTTATAAATGTGCTGATTTGCGGATGTGCAATTAGCTGACTCAGGCAAAAAAAGCACTATGGGTATCCCGCGTATGAAGTGGCAGTTTATTTCTCTCCATATGGTCTATAACTTGTTCCATGCTGCTTAACGTGGGGTCTGGGCTCACTGCCCGTTGCTCATCACAGTTTATAGAGAAGAAAATTGAAGGCAGCCACAGAGTTAATTCTTTCCAATACAGTTATTCCTTAATGCAATACCTTGGCTGTGCACATCAGGCCAAATAGGCAGTCCCCTTCCAAGCAGGTGAGTCCAGAGATCTCCCTCTTCAGAGCGGTGGGGAGGAGAGGAAATTATCTTAGATAAGGTCACTGTGGGAATGAGTCAAGGTCTTCCTAGAAAGAAGAAATACGGCACCCTAAATCTGACATAACTTGGGTCCTTTGAAGGACTGGACAGTGTTTGTGTTTTTTTATGCTTTGTTTGGTTGTAGTTTTTGTAGTTCTTTTTTTCTTCTTTTTTTTTTTTTTCCCTGCTGTGTGTTTATTTGTCACTGTTTAAATTGATCTTTATCAAATGGTTAGCCTGAGTACATGGCAAAACTTCTTTGGACCTCAGTAGTGATGGGATAAAATCCTAAATCAGTAGTCTCTAAAAGACTCTCATTCATTAAAAAAAAAAACAAACAAAAAACATTCAGTGCAATTGCTTGCCAGCACCTTACCTCATTGCACATTTTTAACCCCTATAATACTAAATAAGTATATTCTGCTTTCCTCTTTAGTATTTCTTCTCCTCCTTCAGAATGAGTGTAGAGCAGAAAAATAGAGATGTTAGAGATCAGCAGCATGTATTGACACAAAGAGTTAAACTTTCTGAGGACAAGGCATTTTTTTTGTCTCATCAGCATGTTTAGCGGTTGCAAATCTCAGTGTATGAGGAAATGTCATACATTCAAGGACTATTAACAGCTGTGAAATTAGTTTTGCAAATCGGAGTATATAACTGCATATTTTTATATGCTGTTGTTTAGGATTTCTGCATATATGCATACCAGTCTTCTTGTACTTGATGAAATTTGGGTCTGCAGTTTCAGTGTGAATTTTCAGATTTCTAAATTGTGAACTTATTAAATGAAATGACATTGCCATATGCAGATTTTGATTTTTTTGCATTGTAATAAGCTGCCTTTTTGGAGTAGCACTGAACTAAAAATAGGAGAGAGAAATTTCAGAAACGTTATTTGGAAGGTGTGAAATATATATTCATTAAGAAAAAGTATTTTCTTCATATCTGCCTACAAATGGCTTTTAGTCATAGTTCTGTTTTTGGATTATGACTCTAATAGGTTTTCTAGAATATACAGCCAAGCACAACACATTTTACAGTGCGTCTTCTTTTCATTCTTAAAAGATCAGCTGGGTTTTGTATTTGGATGTGAGTCTGAGCTTGAGACTGAGAGTCTCACCTTTCTGGGTTTGCACTGTAGCTCCAAGAACTGGAAATGCATAACACTGTTGTGACATACCAACAATGTCACATTTGGTAATGCAGTTCTCCAGAAGAAAGCAACCCAAACGTCTTTGGAATATGAAAGCCAGCAGATGTGCTTCTCAAAAGCCTATGGGAATATTCACATAATTGCAGCTAAAGCCTCGCTTCTATGTTCAGAAATCTTGCTCTTCTCACCCAGATCTCAACACGTGACTGAAATAATCTGTTTACCCAGCAAGCAGTTCTTCATGAGGACTGGACAGAAACCAGCTACTGGGTCTTATTTTGTAATTTGTGCCAGAGTGCTGTTTCCTTCTAAGCACTCTCTAGTCCAAAGCATTTTAGCAATGCAGGCGAGTGATTAGAGGCACTTCTGCTGGAATGCATACTGTAGTGCTTAATGAAATTAATTTGGCTTATGACAGGGCACTGCGGGGCAGAGCTGAGTTTTGTCATGCTCACTGTCACTACTTCCTGGCATGCGTTTAGAGATGGCTGCAGTGTCCCAGCTGCTGGGGTATGAGTGGGTGGGGAGAGCTGGTTGCTTTCAGGTCTGCTCAGTTGTACCTGTGATCTAAAGAACTAAATCTTTGAGTGTCGATTATGCTAGCTCAGGAGCTAGCAGATGTTGTTGTATTACGTGAAAGGAGAGTTATTTTTGCTTGGTTCAGCACAAAAACTGCTCTGACAACTAAGTGCTGTGTCCTTGCCAAAAATCAGTGACGGTATCTATCCCAGACACATCAAAGAGAAATAAAAAAAGCTTCTCAGAGTTTTCCTTAGTCTAGTGTCCTGCACCTGTGTGCCTAGAAGAATGGAGCCAACATGGCCAGACTGGTAAATTGATTTAGCAGTTTGAGACCTCAGTGATTTGGAGATGGACTTTACAGGTAACATCATAGAATCACAGCATGGCTGAGGTTGGCAGGATCCATCTGGTCTGATCCCTGCTCAAGCAGGGACTCCAGGAGCAGGGTGCCCAAAGTCACATCCAGACAGCTTTGCCTAATGCAGCCAAGAATTCCATTAGTGTTCTTAGCAGCACATTGCTGACTTGGTGCCCTCCAGGACCCCCAGGTACTTTTCTGCAGAGCTGCCTTCCTGCTGGGTGCCCCCCAACATGTGCTGGTGCCTGGGGTTGTTCTTCCCTACACGCGGGATTCTGCACTTCTCCTTGTTGGACTTCTTTTCTAACACATGCAGTTGAGTTTGTTTGTGTAAACAATACTTGACAGTAATAGTCTAAGCAATGAATGAGCTGTGCAGAGGAAGTGCCACTTGACTCCAAGAAAAGCCAAGTTTTAAAGTAATGAAAAGTGGGATGTATGAATGAGACGGGCGTTGCTCAACAAACAGACAGATCTCAAAGGAGAAAGGCATAGTATTAGGTAAATGGCAGCCAAACTGAAGTATCGGGAAAGTGGTAATAAAATGTTTTGTTAAGCAGAAAAATACATTAAAAGACAACAATGACAACCAAAAAAAAAAAAAAGAGAAAAGCTTTGCTTGTATGTCAAAGAATTCTTTCTTGCTTCACTGCAACATTCCTAAGTCAGATGAAAACTAAATTTCACTCCTTGGTGCTTGGCAGGTGCTGAGCCTCAGAGCCCTGACTGCTGGCTCCTGGAGAAAGAAAGGCCCAAAGTCCCACACAGCCGCCTCTGCCTTCCAGCTCATCTTCAAAAGCTCTGCGGCCTGTGGTGTGCTAAGGAGACCAGGCCGCCATGTCAGACCTGCACGCTCCCCACCATACAGGCATACAGGCAAAGGCACCCAAGCAGTTGAGAAAGACATGACTTTGTGCAATGGTCGAGATCAGGGAGGTCATTCTTATGCATTGCACTTTCAGGAACTGGGTTCAAGTTAGGTAACACGTTCCTTCCCTGTTTGTGTAACCTTCCCTGTTTGTGTAATGCTGCAGTGACACAGCTGGCTGTGAGCCATCTGTCCCCCCCTCACGCTGACCTGCATTGCACCAATATCATCAGAGGAGAATTATTTTCTTGTGCAGTGTATGTTAAAAAATGGAGTTGAGGCAAAAGGCAGTGTTAATTCCTTTCTGAATGGTAATAACCAACTTTTTTATCCTCTTGTTGCCTTCTGGCTTATCTGTATTTCCTTTCTTTTCTGTTTAGATCTCCAGGCAGACATGCTTGTGATGGCACCTGGACTTAGGAGGTGCAGTTGGGAGCCCAGAATACCCAATGGTTTTTTTCTGCAGATGTTTGTATCTTTTATTTGCACTGTGTGTGTTTGTGCAGTCACAGATATCAGCTGATGCATTTACACACATTAGAAGAATGTGTGGGGACACTGACAAAAAGCAGAAGGCAAAATCATGGGGAAATGGGGAGAAAACTCTATTGTTTTCTTATTTATAGCAAGAACATACCATATAGTTCTCCCTGCTGTTTGCCTTGCACTAGTTCTCCCTCTGTTGTTATCATGCCATGCCAGAACAGACCCATAGCCTAAAGCCAAGCTGAAAGACTGGGAAGCATTTGCTGGGTATCCACATTTACTGCTTTTCCAAAGCAAGGAATGAGGAGAAAAAGGAAGCCGGGAAGAAGAATGTGCCTCAAATTACTGTCACCTCTGAGAGGCAGCCCATCAGAATTGCTGCAGCCTTACATTTGGAGAGCTAGCACTGAAGTATTGACTTACAGGAGGACACGCAGTGCTTACATACCCCTTAGAGTAAATTTGTTCTTATTTCTGATGTTGGATACTTCTCCAATATTTGGAGATTTCTCCTTCTACAGGGTAGTTGATTGTTAGCCGATGCCAATTCCAACTGGCAGGGAGGACCAGGATGGTGGCAGCCAGGGGGCCCTGGGTTTGGTTCTGTACCATGCCCCCTGCTGTAAATGGATAACAGCAGTTTGTCTGGGTCTTAGGTTTGTTTGCTTTTTTTCTTTTTCTTGGAGAGCAAACCTGTGCCTTGAGAAAATAACAAAATGTTTTTAATTGCCCTGCCACCAATGAGGGAAGAGTGATGCATCTAATCTTAATCTATATTGTTTGAACTTTTGTTCAATAAATCAGCTGAAAGAAATAGTATTTTTTTTTTTTTCCTTTAAGTCCCTTCCCTGCCAAGCAAGCGTTACTTCCTGCCTGCCCTTTTGCTCTCTTGGTAACGCTTCCCTTTCCTGTTTTCATAATAAGTCTTCACACAGACTCAGGTTGTCTTCCTGCCAAATCTGTGTTCAGCTGTGTAATCTGGTGAAATATCCTATTTGGGTGTAAACACACGTGCCAGATTTGAGCATCTGTTCTTCCAGGATTACCTGACCAGGTCTTCGTCAATGGCGGGCACGTAAGTACCTGGGCATCGTGCTCTGAATGGCAGCAAGTTCACTGTCAGTTCGTAGGACTAGATGGAAAGTGTGTGTCAGTAGAAATGCAGGAGGTCTGCATCGTGGTTATGGCTTTGCGGGGTAATTTATAGTTTTATACAGTGGTAATTATGTTCATATGGCAATGCAATGTGCATATGCAGTTGCTGGCAGTGAGGGAGAGGCTGAAACAGTTGGGCTGTGCTCAGTCCCAGTGTGATGCTGGTGGCTCCAGAGGAGTTTTCAAAGGTTTATTTGCATTTCTTTGGAGACTGGAAAGAAACCAAAGCTATACAATGCCAACTTCAGTTAAATACCTGTGTGTTGATCTGTGGTATGTACTCATGAGTCTGCCTCTTCTGATTATTCATTAAGATTATAATCTTTAACAGCCATTATTTAAAGTATTATTCTACTGCAATATGTATTTGGCTGGCCGGTGTGTGAGAGTTTCAGTCATGGGTTTTCATTTGACAGTTTAGTCTTGGGTTTTGGGCATGATGTGTATTTTACAAGATTGGTCACTTCTTTTTATTTCTGTAATTTAATGGTGAAGGCAAATGGTTTATATTAATAGCAACTTGATCTAGTAAAGTTGTTTTTTTTTACTGGTTTTGTCTGTGTGTTTATAGGTGACTTAGGTTCATTGTCTCTCCCCAGGGCATCTACTTGATCTTTACTTTTAGGAACATCTAAACATTTACTTGATATTTATTTTTAGGAACTGCCAACGTTTATCTTCAAGGTGGCATGCAAAGTTAGAAAGCAAACCACACTTCACTGCAGAAAGAGATGTCGTGTGATTTAGAGCTTTAATGGAGCAGTGGGGTTTCTCTATTAGAACGCAGCAATGCCCCTGCCCTGTCAGAGCAGGCAGGTGCTGAAGGAAGGTTGGCCATAGCGCTGGGTATTGGGCTGCCTGGCAGTGCTGAGATTTCTCTCAATCACTACATTTCCGCTGTAAAGTGCCGTTTGCACAGCAGTTATTTTAAAACTTTTTTAAGTGTTGAGTTGAGATACCGATGACTGGAGTTCCCCTTAGAATCATTATGTCTCTTACGGTTCAGTGTGCAAAACATACCACATGACATCAAAATCTCAGCACTATAAATGAAACAGATGTGCCGGCTTTATAAGGGTACAAATCTGCAGCCAGCCCGCCAACCCTAAATCTACCACAATTGGCAGATCTCTTGTTTAAGTGTGACAGTGGACACTGAGAGGTCAGGGTTTTGTGTGGACTTCTGCGGGACCGAGCTGCTGTGCTATGACAGGCCCATGTGAAACACCCCTTCCACTGCATTATCTTTCTGCATTCATTTTTTGTATTTCTACTTATTGTATCTCCCATCATCAAGAGCACTGAAGAGTGCAGACAACATAGCGTGGTCATGCCAGGGTTGCATGGGTGTTTCCATGTTTAGCAACTCATCTGTCAAAGCCTTGTGTGATCTGAGCACCTCGTGAGCTGGGTTTTGGTTTCCATCCTAAGTGTGTGCAGTGAATATTGGCAGCAGTCATTGCAAATGGCAATTCCCATGGGTATACAGTACAGAAAAAGGAGAACTTCAAATGAATGTCTCATTGCTAATAGAAAAATACTCCTCCTTGAGGAAGCAAATTAATATTCATCTTACTCTTGTTTATGCTGTAGGTACTACCAGTATTTCAATTTTTTTCTCTGTAAAATATGTGTTTATCTGGAGGCATGTCATGACTTTATTTAACAGTGTCTGTTTGAGAGCTGCTTGTGAAGGAAGCTTCGTATGTGCTCGATTTTCTTGCAATTATTTAATATAATAATCTGCATGTCACTGAGAATAAGAAGCATCTCTGTGCATGAAGTCCCTCTGGGTTTGTGCTGTCCTTGAGTTTGATCAGTGGCTGAGTGCTCCTGCTTCACCATGAACTTTGGTGCTCTGGGAGAAGGGTAGGATGAACGATGGTGACATAGGATATTCTGTGCATTTGCTCACGGAGGGAAGTAGACTCTGAAAAAGGAGGTCCCTAATAGAGTCAGAATGGGACTGACACTGTGTTACAGGAATGAGGCTCCCAGCCAAAAATGGAGTCATGAGCAAAGCCAGCAGTGAATCTCTGGTGAGAAGGCTGAGAGCCTCTCTGCCATGGAGGTTCTGTCTCCTAGGAGCTCAGATCTCAGGTAAGGAGAATATGAGCCTGGGTGACCTGACTGGTGCTCAGAGGGTCTCCTGTTTCTTTGTTGTTCTTTAAATCCTGTCACTAAACAGAAATGTCCACCTATTTTTTTGCAGAAGGAACTGCTGAAACACTTTCCCTGCTTCCAACCATGATTTTGTTTGTTTCAGTAAAATTGACTAAAGTCTTTTCAGCAAATTAGGTCACTGGAGTTTGCAACAGACTTTAAGTGCTGCAGAACCATGAATTGTAGCTTGCTAATTCTGAGATTAACACAGATATGTATCACGCAAACCACATGTCTACGTATACAGGATTTTTATTTATGTTAGCTGTTTTAAAGGTAACGTTGAGATATTTCTGTCATCATCTTAATTCTGCATCTATTTCTCGTGCGTCAGGTTTAACCACACAGCTTTCTGTGGACAGACTCAGTGGAGAAGTGGAGCGAGATGTGTGCAATGGCTTGCGAGTCACCTTGCACGTTCTGGGTGCTGCGGGTTAGTTCCCAGATAGGACAAGACTTGGGCAAAACCATATTAACAATTACAGATGATCAGATCAGTCCAAAGTAATTTGAAATGATTGGTTATTTAAACGAGAAAGGTTGGATATAAATGGATGGGAAATGGAAATTTAAAAATAAGGTAAATGTTTGCAAAAATTGTTTGTATTTGCTAAGAGTACCAGAAGACAGCTTGGTTGAAGAGGAGAGAACTGAAAGCAGCTTGAAACATGTTGGATTAATAATAGGTTCCTTGATTTCTACTAGGGAACTCACAGTTGATTTTCGGTCAATTTCTGCCCCATTGCAGCGTGGCCTCTTAGTTTGGGGTAAGAGAGACAAGCCTTGGAGAGCCTTCAAAGCTGCTTTTGAAGGCTTGCTGTCCATCATCATGGTTTACTCCATTTTTCTAGTTTATGTTCTATGCTGGTTCTTTTGTGGTTCAGTTCTGAGCTTTTTTTCTTTCATATTTGGATAGCCTACTTGCCTAGGCAAAGTGAAGACGTTTCCCCTGTCCGTGTTTCCCCCAGTCCCAACTTCCACAGTCATTCCTGTCATTTCATGCCCTGCCATTTTTCTTCCTCCTGTTCAGTTACTTTCAGTCAACCAGTTTATGTCAAGCTGCTCCATTAAGGACAATTTACAATAATTCACAAAAAATATTTCCCTAGGGCTCCCAGCATTACCTTATCAATACTCCTTTGTAGCTCTTTTTTGGCTGTAAGACTTGTTTATCATAAATTTACTAAAACCCAGGAAGAAGGGGGCTGCATTTTTCAATTTCTGCACCGATAGGAGAGGGGAAACATTTGTGGATGAAGCCACCTGCATTGCAGCAGTGGCTGAAAGTGTAGCTTCATTGCTACCCCTAACTGCCCTCTAAGTGTGGTTAGGCTCTGTACCTTAAATGGTACCTTATAGCTGGAAGTGACTCTTTGGGGATGAAAGTGTTGCTGACACTACAGCTAGTAAAGTGAGGAGGATGCTGCAGATTGGCTTTGTCCAAGCAAGCCAAAGATGAGGTGCAGTTATGCCCTTTCAACATGTTTAGTTGGCTGTGATGGAAATCCAGGTGGACAAGTCTGCTTGTATGTTGATGTAACATAAAAAAGTCAATAGGAGAATTTGTAATATGTGGAATGTGTTAGTATGTGGAATATGATGAATTTTTTCCAAGACTTACTCATTTATTCAGTAATTTATGTGTGTATTCTTAGGAAAACAAGGCAATTTCTAGAATTATGACTTAGTGTATAAATGCTGATGCCTGCTAAACTCTTCTCACAGAGAAAGAATTTGACTATGTACAATAGTACAACTAAGACCTCAATTATTACCTGTTGTATTTGGTTGACATAGGTATCAATCGAGTATGGGCACAAAAAAAAAAAGAATGTTTTTGTGCTGGAGCCTTGTGAAACCAGTGTAATTTGGTTCATATTTAAAATAATGCCATCTACAGAGTGCAATAGAAATGTTCTAACTGACCTTTATAAGAGTTATGCTGAACATTTTCTGGATGATTTTCAGGGATGCCCCTTAAAGCATCAGTAGGACAGTTGTACTTTTTGTGGGTAGGATGAGACTTCAGGTATGAAGAGTTACACCTCCATTTAGGGTGAAATAGCAACCTAGCAATGCATCCCTGAAGGCATTTTAGGTTTTGAAGGACTGATGAACTGCTTTGCAGGAAAGGATTCCCCTTGTGCTGTACTTGTTTTATGTTCCTTTCTGTTATTTCACTGGAGGCCAGATAACAGGCTTAATCCTGTTTCCATTTAAATGAATGATGGAAAACTTCCCTGACTGCAGGGACAGCAGGAATTGAGCTTGATGTGTTGCTTTATGTTACAGTAACAATTGGCTGTCATGCATTAAATATTGCTCCTGGGGCCTACATCTGTATTTCTATCATGGGTTTGTAGAGGGTGTTTTTGTTGCAGTTCTTAATAGCAGCAAACACTGAAGGCAAAGTTGCTTTATGCATTGGAATCTGAACATGGCATGATGAGCAATGCCACAATAAGGCCTTCATGTCTATGTTTAGGTGGGTTTTCTTTGTGGTAAGTATGGATCAGTCAATTAAGAAAGTTTGACTCATTAAGGAGACCATGGCAGTTGTGGGGTCGAAAGTTCAGCTCACACGCAAGCACTGTGCAAGCACTCCAGACTTGCTGTGGTGAAACTAGTGCTATGTTCCTGCTTCCTTTGGTACAGGCTTGTAGTGACCTGCAAGGCTTGAGGAGCAGAACTGATGTCACATCAGCTAAGGGTTACTTTCTTTCCAGGGATGGGTTTTTCTGGGAGCCCACAGGCCTACCGGACAGCTGATGCTCCATAGGCTCTGTAGCTGGAGGTGCCACGAACAGCCCTGTAGCAGAGACAGGTGGGAACTATCCAGCCATAGCACTGCATTGGATATTATTCTTAGCCATTCCACTTCCATGTGGCAGAGATAATGCAGTGTTCTTGCTTTTTTACTAGTACATCTCTCTGTCTTCCTCCACATCTATGGAACCAAGGCAAGGTGACAGACACCCCTCCTGCCAGCCTGAGGCTCTTGCACCAGTTGGAGGATTAGACAGGCTGGAGCAAGATCTAATCCCTCAGCTGTTAGTGTCAGATGCGTGGGGAAGCTGCCACATGACATTAGCTTACCTTAAAAAAAAAAAAGTGATGGTGAGGTGTTTGCTGGGTCAGTGAGGGTGCAGGTCTTCTCCAGGTATCTCACACAGCGGCTCGCGGATGAGCTTGTTCTTATAATTCTAATTAAATAAAACGTTCAGTCTTTCTGATCTGAATATTTTACAGACTGCTGTTTTCATGTTATGTAAAAAAATATGCTTTGGTTTGAATTGTCACAGAATCATAAGACTATCCTGAGTTGGAAGGGACCTACAGGCATCATCAACTTCAACTCCTGGTTTCTTACCTTAATCCCCATGGAAATGTCTGCCAGCATCATTGCTCCTTCTGTAAACTCTGTGAAGAGCTTTCAGAGTCTTGCCCACAGCACAGAGGAGGTCAATAGAGGCTGAGAGGAGTGACTAACACAATGAGCCAAACATCAATAGGCTTTAATTCACAGAATTCGCTTGTGCTTGGAAATCTTTTTGAGACCTATGGTTAAGAAAAGACTGAAAATTGCTGTAATCTACCCAGATCCTCTAAATAGCCAGAGTAGTGTGTTCCCTTTCATTAAAGTGATGGCAGTGATGGGGTTGAGTGAAGCTGCATTTGCTACAGTTGGTGTAGTTTACAAGTGGTGTCATTCGGTGCAGTAGCAGGGCAGTGATATAGCTCAGCACCAGCAGAGAGCTTCTCCTGTATTTGTTTAGGTGAAAGTCAAATGCTAAGAGAAAATCAAGCCAAAGAAGCGTATGAAGGAAGGGGGAAAAAAAAGTGGATTATCATTTGATATTGAATTGCTGAAAAATATTTAATGTGACTTGGGATGAGAAAAGGTTTGCATAAATATATAGAGATCTGAAGTTAATAGGGTGGCCATGAACTTAAAGCTTCTGTGGGACCTAAATCCTAAGAGTTTTTTAGGCCTAACGTGCACTTGTTGAACAACCCTGTCATGTTCAAAGTTCTTCATTTCGGAGTTCAACATTCGGAGGTCTCATTTTTACTTTGTATAACTCTGATGTCCTCTAGTATAAGAAAAGTGGCTGGGATTTCAGAAGGCTGGGAACCAAAATCCCTACTGCCATTCCAGAAATACTACAAATGGTGTCTGTAAAGCGCTTCGACCCGTATTGAGTTGTTACATCAGCAGTACTTGCAGTGGAATTTCTTTCACATGGAAAGTGTGTTTTAGCATCAATATTTGTATTAGTCACCTAATGCACAAGCAGTAGGTAAAGAAATGATGAACTTCTGTGAGTCTACAGAACAAAAATAGCTATCTATTAATATTCTATCAAATGAGTTATCTACTGTAACACTGCAATACAAAATTCTGTGGAGTTCCCTCCCCATTTTCATTGCTATTAAAGTGAAGGAGAAAAGAGCTCCTGTGCATTTTGCACTTCATATTCTGGGATGTGTCAATGCATCCCAGATCTGAGCATTAGCTGTTACCTGGATTAACGTAATTGATTCCTTCAGTTTACCTAATGTGGCTTTTGGTTCAAGGTCTGCTTGTTTCCAGTTTTAAATGTGTACCTCAGCACTGCGTGCCACGTTGTTGTCAGTAAGCTGTAAAGTATCAGTCAGTTTTCATGCAAATCTGAAAGTCTTTGCTTTCCAATAGGTATATAAAAATAAATGCAGCATTCATATTGTTGGACAGTTTTAATAAAATTGGTGTGCTACCAGTTATTCCTCAGGGCCTAATATTTCTTCGTGAAATGCTAGATCGGTGCAGCAACATACTGGAGGTTTGTTTTTTTTTTTAAGTATATGAACACATACATGCAAGCTTTAATTTAACTATCAAATTGTATTCAAAGAAATAGCACATTTGTTTCAAAACATATATTTTAAACGGTTCTGATAATTTCTCATGTTTTCCTTTCCTCCAGATGTTTTCAGTAGTGGGCAACAAATTCATTGTTTTTCCTCCCTTTTTTTCTTCTTTTTTTCTTTCTTTCCAGTGAACAGAGTATTTGCCAAGCCCGGGCTTCAGTTATGGTCTATGACGATACCAGTAAGAAATGGGTGCCAATCAAACCTGGACAGCAGGGGTTCAGCAGAATCAATATATATCACAACACGGCCACAAACACCTTCAGGGTTGTTGGAGTTAAACTACAAGATCAACAAGTGAGTAACTGCATTAAGCTTCCTGTAAATGAACCTTTGGTCTGTTTAAGATACCATCAGTTATGTCGTTAGCAGTTGTATAGTTAGTGCAGTCTAGCAACATTTCCTGCTTTCTGCAAGGTGCCTGTGAGCTCATTTACTCTAGATGTTCAGATTATGTATGATTTTGGGGGTACAGAATATGTCATGATTTATTACTGTTTATTTGCAAAAAGAACTTTCAGTGAATGCAAGAGAGATTTTAACATTATATTTTTTTACCTACATTTTTCCTTGGGAAATGAATTTTATTTCATTCTGCAGGTTTTGCTCTTAGCTCCCCCTGATTTACTTCTTGCTCATTTTTGCTACTGGATATACAGAAGAGAAGAAATATCACCTAGCACTGCCATCTCCTAAAGTATGCTTATTACATTGCCATAAGAAGCAATTAGTTTGTGATAACGTGTTTTGGAGTCCTAGGTGCGTGCTGTGATCTGATTTATGGCAAGCTAAGCCTGCAGTACCTCTCTGGGTATTAAAGGAGTTAGTTGGGATTTAGATAAGCAGAAGTGGGATCATAGCCTCCTGGGCCACCACAGCCCAGTGACTACCTTGCTCTTGGGTGCACCAGGCTGTCAGAAGCACCACATGTCACAGCTATACCCAAAATAACAAAAATATGTTTGTGTAGGGTGGTAATGCTATATGATAATCCTATATATTGGCATTTTAGAGCAGAAGTTTGGGAGCTGAGGACTCCCATTCTGCCTGGGCTACCCCATCCCATGCTCACTTTGTGCTGTCCCACCAGTGGGTATGAAGGCGACCAGTGCTGCCAATTCCCAGCTGCCAAAATGTTAAGTTGATCTGCTCATGATTTTCTTATTAATTACTAATTTTTTAGCTCTTAGCTTTTAGCTTCTTGCGGCACGCTTTTGAAACATCTGCAATATCTTTTGCTTCTGTATTTATCATTCTCAGTAGAGCAAAAGCAATATATTAATGAAGCTCCATTTTAAAAAGAGAAAATATTTTTGAAAATGAGTGAAATGCAGTGGCTGCTTAGTCACTTTTGAGAATAAGTACTGCAGCAGGGCATGCTAGATGTTTGTTTTGTGTAGCCAGATGGTGAATGTAAATGGCTTTCACGTGAGCACAATCTAAGCATCTGAATAGTTGACTTAAAAAAAGCAAATGTCATAAAATCTATCTATCTATCCATATACATGGGAGACTTAGTGTACCAGAGGTCTGTCTCTTGTTTTACATCCTCTGTAATATTCTATTAGCTTGCAAATTTTCCTGCCTATGCCATCTAAAAATTTGAAGTCAAAAGGAAACATATAAAAATACACTTTTCTAGAGCTTGAAGACTAAAAATCCTCCCTCAATACAAACAAAATGTACACGCTACATTAGTCACTTAAAACTGTCTAAAAGAAAATACCTTCAATGTGATTATAAAAATCTACTATCATGAGGACAGCAAATGTTCTGAAAGCCTCCGGTTCAGAATTTTGTATTATTGCCTGAGTCTCACAAGGAGCCATAAGCTTGCTTGATTTGTTAGTAGTTGCATCCAATGAGAACAAAAATGAATTTCAGTTACAATAATTCCCTGTACAAGCCATTTCAAGCTTGCTCTCAGGTTGTGCTAAGTCATCTTGAAAGTGAGGCTTTATTAAACACTGCTGTTTCATAAGGAAAGTCATATTTTTCTGAAAAAGACCATTGTTGAGATTATATGAGATTTGGCGTAAAATGAAGCTGCTGAGACAGCCAGAAGTTGAGAAACTAGTTCAAAATTTGTAACACAGTAACACCACACAGGAACAACTTTAAATTTTATTTCATACTGTAGTAAGTTTTATTTTACATACTGTAATCTTCATAACTTCACCCTTTGCCTGCCTTTAATGTTTCCCTTTTAACTTGTGTTTCTTCGTATTTCATCTTCAATAATCTCTCTCTTTAATTTTCATCCTCTTTTTCATTTAAGGCATCTTCTGTAGGTTCATTTTGTTGTCTTTCTGCAGGTGCTTTTCCTAGCCCTTCTCTGGTGCACGTTAGGGTTTACAAGACTCCCTTCACATTCCGCTTGTCTTGTCTATGTTTATCTTGTTCACTAGCTAGTGGTATCTAAAAAGCTCATCACAAAGAAAACATGGTTTTTAAAATGGCAGAACTACGATTTTGTTCTCAGCACTGGGAAGTGGTCATCAGACTGCTCCATCTCATGCATCTGGGTGATGAGCTTGTTGAGTGCAGCAGTGCTGAGCTGCAGACAGAAAGTCAATGAATTCTCCTTTCTGCTCTGCACTCTGCTCTCATGTTAGCATGTGCAATAATCTTCAGAAAAGCCAGAGTGGCTTTTTAAAGCTTTGGAGTAGCCACAGAGGCCAGATCAGTAATACAGTCACTTGGTGACACGAGCTTTAATGTCTCCGTGCAACCTTCATTCCCTCTCAGCATGTAATTCAACAGTCACAAGCAAACAATTTACTGCAATTTGCAGCTTGCCAGCTGTAATTGTAACCTTACAAAGGTGAAGTGTGTTGGCTTCAGTCACCATGCAAGGTATTGGCAGAGGTTAAAAAAAAAAAAAAAAAAAAAAGTACAGATGGTCCTTTTCTTGTGTCTCTGTGACTTAGCAGATGAACAATTTCTCCCTAGTCCGCATCTGTGATCAGCTAAGAGTTTAAAATGGTGATTTTACATCAAGTGATTTCAGCTCAGCCAGATCTCACCGCCAAAATGCATGTGCTGAACACACAGGTAGGGAGGAAAGTGCGAGTCAAAAGTGAATCATATCTCCTGAAGGCTTTGTGCATTGATGTGGTTAAGAAGCAAGTGTAAAAACAGGGCTCTGGGGAAGGTGGGGCTTCTTAAATTTCAGCCTAAGCCAAACCTGAAATGGGGATAGAATTCTTGAGATATAAAATAGACCACATTTAAAAAAAAAAAAAAAAAACATATTAATATTTTTTATAAAATTTAATTTTTTAAAAAAAATTAATAACCAATTAATTGAAAATTGGTCAGGTTTGGCCTCAGTTGTGGTAGTTTGTAGCTGCTTACCACAACTTCCATGTTTTAGCAAACCCATGACTGCTGCCTATGAAAGTTTTAGTGCTGGAAGCACAATAGGAAGTAAGCTGATAACAGACTTCTGCATCATTTCATGCTCTGGAGAAACAATATGTGTCCTTTTCTGGTTTGATCAATGGGAGTATGGGCTGTAAGACTCATGTGGGAACTTCGCCCATGATCTTTGTGGTGGTTATGCAACCAAGACCAGTTGTGTTGGGGTCCTGAGGTGCCCTCGAACCCTTCTAGCCCTGTTACTGTGAATTCTATCAACTACCACCATCTTCACTGCTGGTAATTTATAACTCAGTAGCCTGCAGACTGCAATCAAAGGAAAGGCTTCTTGGTTTTGAGCTTTTTTATTGATCCATGCGTGCTCCAGAGAGTTTACACTTGAAACTGAAGTGAAATGTTGAAGAGTACTGGATAGAAAAGAGATTAAACTTTTTTTAATATTAAAGTGGTAGGAACATTAAAGACTACGCAGAATCAGCCTGTGAAACTCCTTGCCATACGGGATGACTGAAATCCAGAATTTAACAGAATAGAGAACAATGCAGACATTTATATCAGCAACAAGACTATTTTATTTCAGGGTAGCAAATACTAAAATGGATTGGAAAAGAAAAAAGAAAAAGTCATACAGTGTGCCGTGTTTCAGCTTTTAAGATAAACTCTCAGTGAAGAGTTAAAGGAAGAAGAATTTCGATCTTTCTCTGCTCATATTTTTGAGTTTTTGTGTCCCTGATTCCCCTTTGCTGGTTGATGAAGCCGGAGTCTTCATTTCCTTCTCCTTCTCTGTCTTCAGCTACACTGTACCTGTTTATGAGGATAGCTGGTGATCCCATTTATTGACATTTCATTTTGTTTCTTAAATTTGAGCCACAACAGAGTGCCTTTGTTGAGCCACAGATGGATATTGTGAGAGTGCTGGGTGTTAGCTTTGGATGTCTTTGGTTGGATTCCAGCTGGATATCCCATATGCCCTGCCCAAGGATAAATAGGGCATTGTATCTGGCAGATTAAATCAAAACATACAGAAACACCCTTCTACTGCAGCCACCTCTTACCTGGAAATTATAGCGTGTAGAGGAAGGGAGGAGCTCAGAGAGGGAATATTTAGTTGGATTTGTCACTGCCTGTCTAATTCTAGACAAAAAAAAAATGATCTTAATGTAAGAAGCTGGCATAGAGGAAGAGAGAAAAACCAGAACTAGTGCAATGAGTCAAACATTTATCTGCTGTAACAGAGGGCCTGTGCCAAGAGCTCTGTTTGTCCCCTTTTCTGACAAGTGTGCATGCTTATCCCCCAAAAGGCTGCAATAACTGCTGGGTCTGGCTTGTGACATCTCTCTGCAACATATAGATATATACAGTATATATCCATATATCCAGTATATCCAGATATATACAATATGCAGGATATATACAGTATATATATCCTGTGGAGTTGCTGCAGAAAACACGAGCAGGTAATAGTTGCAGAATTAGCTCACAAGCCCACAGGTTTGGTATGAACTGTTGTAAGACTAACTCACATATACGGGTCTTCTGTCGTCCAAATGCGTGCTGCCCTACCGTACGGCCATGGAGGAGCTGGCATAGGAATGTCACTATCAGTTTAATTAACCTTTACCAAAGGGTTTTTTCCCCCTCCCCACTCAAGACAGAATTCTGTTTAATCTTTGCCCCTCTCTTTCATATCACAGGTAGTGATTAATTACTCAATTGTGAAAGGACTGAAGTACAATCAAGCAACACCCACCTTTCATCAATGGCGCGATGCACGGCAAGTCTATGGCTTGAATTTTGCAAGCAAAGAAGAGGCTACTACATTCTCCAATGCAATGCTGTTTGCCCTGAATATAATGAATTCACAAGATGGAGGTAAATTAGCAGCCACTATGCTCTTTATTAATCTATGGTATTTCTATAATGCTTTATCATACTTACTGCAGTTGCACTATATGGCATGTCACTATAAAACACATCATCCTAAAAAAAAAAAAGGTTGGCCTCTGCTAGACAGCTTTTAGGTCAGCATTTGATGTGGTATGAATTGTACATGCTTTCAAGTTTTATTGTCCTTCCTTCCAACTCTACACGGTACCTTAACTCACAATAGGAAATCAATGGCTATTTGAGAATGCCTCAGCAGGCAGGTAGCCCAAAACGTTGATTTGTGTGCATTGTTACATGTAAGATGGCAGAATATAATGTTAAATAAGCAGAAGCTAGTGTAAAATTAACAACTTCTAAAAATCTTGTTAGGAGGAATACAGAGCTTATATTTCCAATACATCAGATGTCAGCTGCATCTGATGGCTCTTTTGGCTCACTCTGAGTATGTGACATCTTATTAATGCTAAAGTCTTATACTTTGGGCATTGATTGATGTTGTTCATAAGCATTATATTCACTGCATCTGAGGTTTGTGGTGAAGTTTACAGTTCTGTGAAATTGCCATTGGAGCAACTTGCAGAGGCCCAAGTTGACATCCTGGTTTTTCAATGGAAATCAGATTCTGGTCTGTGATTAAAGTCCTGCCCTCAGTTACATACATAGGATCTCTCTGAAGTTTATGAGTTTAGAACAGAAAGGAGTCCTCCTGTGGGGCCTTTTTTTCATGAAAAATGTACGCCACAGCCCTGTTTTCCTTTTGAGAACACAGTGATTCAAGGGTAACATCATTTGCTGCCATCCTATTTTAGCAGCAGTATTCTTTAGGATGAGGTAGCAGCACTACAGAGGAGGCAGAGCAAACTGTCCACATTATACCAGTTTCTGTGCTTACAGATATCCTTGATGTGTTAATTATTCCTGCCTTCTGACAACCTTCCATGCACAAATACATATTACTAGTAATAAGTACACTTATAAAAGTTCTTTTTCTGTTGTTTTTATTTTGATATATCCATTCATGCTGTTAATCTGACAAATGCTCAAATCATTGAAGAGCATGCACTCTGTGCTTTTTTCAGAAGCAGGGGACTGAATTATGCCTTTTTCAGCTCTAGTTGTGCCACAGCAGGAGAATTTCAGGAGGAAATCTGTCCAACTGCCAATCCTAAGCATACGTGTATCTAAAGAGTGCAGACATGTTTGGCTGCTAAAGATCTCTCATGCATGCTCAACTCTTTTAGACCACCAGAATAAACTCAGAATTCCGGATGCTTTGCTTATGGTCTTGAGGCTCTGATTGGCTTAGCATCTATATTGAGTGCCTTTCTTTCAAAGGCTCTCCAGTTATATTATTTTTTTTTTGTCTGTCTCTTCCCCTTGTGGAGGTAGTTCTTTTGCAGTATTTTGAGGTTGTTCAAGAGGAACACTCTTGAAACATGAGTTTCAAGATGAGAATGTTTTGCTCTTACACTGAAATGAAAGAAGCTATCTTAAAGTGTACTTGTCTAGAAATTTGAGACTTGGCAGCAAAAGTGCATAATGGGTATAAAGTCCAAGATGTATTTTCAGATCTGCTCTGGCCACGCTTGTATTGGATATTGCTCATGTTTGTGAGCATGAATTAATCCAAGCGGGAATTCATGTAGACACACTTATTTGTATAAGTTTTCAGGCACAGCCTCTGCTGTAAAAATCATTAGGAAAAAAAAAAGCCTTTATTATATCCATGCATCTGTGTATTATAGTATCTTGTGCTTCAGGAGACAGAATCCAGCTTTGAGGAGTGCATTTGTACGCATTAAACTGTTAACACACTAATAAAATACTCAGTCATAACCAGAGTTAAACAGAGTTTCACTCTGGCACATTCATCATTAAAACTGCCTACCATAGCAATCTGCTAACTGTACAGTTTGGAATATGCTATTTGTGCTGCTTTGGATGTACTATTTCTATTGTTTCCTTGTTTCATATATCCCCACTGAGACGTTATGGTGTTTAAGAAGTGCAGATCTGCCAGCCACTGGGATCTGATTTTGACTTCCGTCTCCCTTCAGTTCACTGCCCACTTGTAGAGACTGAAATGAATCATGTTAGATTACAGCAGAAAGTTTGAGGCTGCATCATACCTTCAGCAGACGTGGAGTAGGGGTATTGTAGCTAGACTGACTTTGGGAAAAAAATCTGTTCGTAAAGCAGTGGTGTGGGGGTTTTTTTGATCAGCTCATTATGCTGAATTTGAGTTTAAAAAATGGTAGCGGTCCATGTTTGGGGGATTTGGAGATAATGTCTAGGCAGTGCTGACTTTGGAATGAATGAGTCATTTCAAATGAATATGAACGAGAGCTGAGAATCACTGTGCTGTCCCACTTCTTCCTGAGAGTCTCATTCACCACGAGAGCCCATCTCTGTTCTGTGCTGGTTGCATGAAGCATGGGTGAATGCTAAGCCAAGTGCTTTTTTCAGTGCCTAAGG
Source organism: Chrysolophus pictus (assembly GCA_037305975.1). Classification (NCBI taxonomy): domain Eukaryota; kingdom Metazoa; phylum Chordata; class Aves; order Galliformes; family Phasianidae; genus Chrysolophus; species Chrysolophus pictus. The sequence continues at coordinate 48,794,048 of CM074580.1, forward strand.
TTAATTGGGCTGAATCAGGTACTAAATCTAGCTGCTGACTCACAAGCCTATGTTAATCTAGGTTGGGTGTTGAGATGATCCCAGGGGAAGGAATCCTCCCAGGAATCTGATGGCTCATAGTCTGGGAAAGTTGGGAGAAAAGCCATAGTTTCTCAGTGATGTGACAGGAGCTGTGTCCTTGGGTGGGATAAAGAAAGTTCCTTACAGTGCAGGAACTGAATGCAGTATTCATCTCAGTCATGTGCTGTGTAGGGATGATTCTCTTTGGAATAATAAAAATGAGATAAAATAAGAAGAAAGTAATAATACAAGGTGTGTATCATTTGTTCCTTTAGAAGTTGTCTCACTGAATCGCAACTGCTCACCTGCTAGCTTGTCTATATGCCCAATTACTTTGATTTCCTTACATGTCTCTTTAATCTGTGCTCTTTTAAAATAAAAAAATGCAGAGTTGGTTCTGAGCCAACCCGCAAAATGAGAGCAAATGATAGCACTGACTCGCTCATCTCCTGATTATGGTTGTTTAATGGTGTCATATTTAAGGCCATGAGTATGACAAATGCCTTCCTGTTATTATTTTCTTTTCCATGGGAGTCCACTCTGTGAAGGCAGGCCTGTTTACTGGTATAAATTACTTGATGCAAGAAGTATCTCTGGCCCACTTTTCACCGGCAGCTGGATTTCACTGGGGACAGAGCAGCATCCTTTCTTTCCCTGTATTTTGCATGGATAATGTTCGCAGGCTGTTTGATGTCTGCTAAGCAGACAGGGTTTGTGTTCTTCAGGGCTTACATCCTCTTAGATTTAACAAATGCAATGACAGATGGTAGCATAACATGGCTATTGGAGCAGGCCATGAGGTGAAGATATCAGTAAGTGTCTTGGATTTCTACGGTTTAAAGACTTGGTAACTCTTGGAGAAGGATGGTGAATCTGACATAGGCAGCACTTTCCAGTAGGCTACATACTGCATAATCAATGTTATATATTATGAATTTTTTTGCTTTTCTTTTGATGTCTTTGTTGTGGGGTCTTGAGCTGGTATTGTTGACATACAATATAAAAAAAAAATGATTTGTATTTCTGAATGTAACTGTCATATATTGGAAAGCCTTGTGCAGAGGATAATGTTGCAGAGCTCGTTAAAGAGGTCAGATGCCTTATTTGACAAAGTAGGGAGAAGTTGGAAGAAAGCATGGAAAAGAAAATGGGGGAGGGGATCAAAATAAATTATTTTATTTTTTAAATTTTCTTGTACGAAAGCCTTTTTTTGTTGTGAATATAAATGTCTTACAGACTGCGCAATACAGATGTGGGTCACAGCTCTGTGCTTTCTAGCATGGAGCTGCATAGGTCCAACTTGACCTCTGCAGGGGCAGTGTTGGGGCAGTCAGGAAGGTTCTTCCTCACTCCTTTTCTTCGCATCTGTAAGTCTGCTGGATTTGACTACATTTTTCAGTTTGAGTTCTTTTTCAATTCCTTCAGTTATTCCACTCATATCCTCATTCAGAAGTGAACTATTTCTGTATTGTTGTTGGAAGGAAGCTGCTTGTAAAGCACTTTAAGTCCTCCAAAATAAGGGTAGAAACAGAGGGAAGCATTGATTTATCAAACAATAAACCATCAGTATGTAGTATAAGTTCTCTGTACTGGTTAGATGCCCAAAGTGTTTGTAGTGTTTCTGTCAGCATGGGATGTGTGTGGTGATGATGGTGCATCACGAAAGACCACGCAATTTTTTGGATATTATTTCGTAATGTTATATTCAATTCATTTTTTGTTAGAATTTTTCCAGCTAGTACTGCATCTTTGTTGATATTTCGGTGGCACTAAAGTTTAACTGCTGGGAAACTCAGTCAGCTGTTTTCATCCTCTACAATGCAGTGACTGTTTTATATGATAATATTGCCCCAAGACTTCCCAGCACCACAGAGGACCCAGTGTGAGAAGACAAAAGTCTACATCTTCATTACAGTGCTGCATAATACATAAAATAACTCATCAGTAATGGAGAGAACCCACCACAGAGTGCAATCCCCGTTTGCAGCTAGCTGGTTCCTAAGCCTTTCTGGTATAAAGGTGTTCGTGCCCGATGCAAGGTGCTTCACGTTCCATGCTGCAGGCTGCTTTCCCACATTATAAGGTATATTGGTGCAGATCAGAAAATGTTAAAAAGCGTATTCAGTGCACTTTGTACTTCTAAGTATGCTAACAGCATCTAAAGACTGATGCAACCTCATATAATGTCGGCATTGCTGGACTGTCAGCATGCTGTTCTGCTGCATGCCTAATGCATTAACCGAATAATCCTAGAAGTTGTTCCTATTTATGATGCAGGCAATTAGAACTTGTAAATAACAAACTTTTAAAACCTAACTAGTGTAAATATGATCCATGTGGTCAGATGCCCAATGCTAACAAAAATAGAAAGTCACAGGCAATGGTTAATTGGGTGCATCTTAAAAATACAAAAAGTTTTTGGTTCATGAAAAAACAAATCTTTCCTGGGCGAACAAATCTTACCCAACTAACATCTTCCATAAGCACCAAAGAAAGGTTTAGATAAACAAATTCCATAATTTTTCCAGCCTCATGCTTTCTCCAGTTTCAGTGTTAGCTTCAGCTGCTCAGAAATGCAGTGCAGATGGGGCAATTTCTAATCAAAATTACTGTGCTAGATTAAGTCAATAAAAAGAGAAAGAAAATTCAAGTAAGATGATGACCTTTTTACTTTCATCTGCTATATAGCTTTATCACTGGAAAAATCCACTTGGGATAAATAATCTTGTAGAATATTGCTTATTAAAGGAATAGATTCCTTCAGATGATCATTTCTGGACTGGATAAAGTTAAGTGTTACATGGCAAACAAGTGTGAATCTTCTTGAGCAGCCAGCGAGCAGTACTCTCCAGCTGGTGGTCCAGTGCTCTGAATTTGGAAAGGTCTTGTGTAGAGCCAGAGGTTGGACTCGATGATCCTTGTGGGTCTCTTCTAACTCAGGATATTGTATGATTCTATGAATTTTTAGAAGTTGAACCCACATTAAGAGAAATGTGTTTAAAATCATTACAAGAAAAGTAGACATTCATTGGTGTGTTAAATGCTACCTTTACAGTTCATCCAGAGCTGGAAGAAGTTATTCCAGCTGGAAGAAGTGGCAAATAGGACTCAGTAATCTCCCCTGTTAGGTTAACTCCAGCTGATTGGAGCACAGGAAGTGGATTGCCTTACTCATGACAGATAAACTGAACTTAGAGACTGCTTCCAGCATTACAACTGTAAATATCATTGCTCAAATTCATCTGTCTGGAACTACAAACCATTGTTTAGTTATTCTGCTAATAAGAAGTAGGCATTATCTTTTCAGCTTTTAAGTCCCCTAATGATAGGCATCTACAGCAGAATGTTTTCCTGGGCAGTGAAGTGTTCTCCCAGTGTTATGCCAATAAAACGCCATGGCATGTTGCTTGCAAATGTCTTAGTTGCTTTCTGCAGGATTCTCCTATCCTTGCATAGAGCAACGCAGCTGCCTTCACCCTTCTTGAGCAACAAGAGGTGCCTCTGTTCTTTAAATAGCATAACAAGTCTAACAGCTCTTGAAGCTCTCAGTGATGTTTTTGCTGTACTGAAATCTTCAGCACTAAATGAAAACCACTTCAGGAAGGAAACTGTGGGAGAAAACTGTTGAGAGATTTAAAAGAAACTTGTGCATGTTGAGAGGAGAGAGCCCTGCTAGCGATATTTGTTAGCACCATTGCCCTCAAACCCTTGCTTTTCAGAAACTGGTGCAAAACTAGCAAAGGTCCCAGGGCTCAGTGGTAAAAGATGTAATGTTGCTTTTTTTACTAGACTCTAGTAAGTGGCAGATGAAAATGAAATTATTTCAAGAATTTGAGAAGTCCAATGTTTTACCTTCAAGCAGTGTAGGCCAAATTTTGGGCATTGTTCTTTTGGAGACCGTTTGTAGGATGTTTCCTTGCTTAACATGCCTCTTTATTCTCCCCACTGGCAAAGGCTCTGTTTTGGGGCTCGCCTGGACTATGGACACACCTTGCCCTGTGCCAAGCAATGGCTATGACAGGAGCTTAGCCTTGAACCACCAAGTGCGAAAGCTGCCTTGCCCTTGGAAATGCTCTGACTCAGAAGCAGCACTGCATCACTCTCCCTCCTCTCACCAGGGACGATGTGGTAGAAGGAGGAATACGCCTGCTTCTCCTATGCTAAGCATGACTTTGGTATAAGACAGCATTGTGGGATGTAATGAGATGCTGGAGGATGGTAGATGTCAGCTCCTGGTCCCTTGCAGGGTTCCAGCCTGAGTGCTGCTCTCTTTTCCTGATGTGTCCTGTTCTAGTCTCTACTAGGCGATGCAAGGAAAAATAATGTTTTGTGATGGAAACAGTGGTTTTTTTTCTATTTACCTTTTCCCTTGCTGTGCTTTGGCACATTGAGTCTCAGTGCATTTTGTTTTGTTCAACACTAATAGATCATGGGACATTTATTGATTGATTGGACATTTCCTTTCTTTTAGTGAAAGAGAAATTGCCCCTTGGGAAAGGTTTGATATTTTTTAGTAAAGTTTCATCTTTGTGTTCATTTTCTGTCATTCTGAAAGTGCTTCAATTTTTTAGTGTCCTAGGATAGTCTCTAAAATAGCTTCATTCTAATATGGCTCCATTCCTATCAGAACAAGAACTGCATTTGAGGAAGGTGATTTTTCTTCTTCAGACCCAGCATGGGCTAGAGGTGCTATAATTCCACTCAAAACAATGATGCTGTCTTTAACTCTGCAGGTTTACTGACAGCCCACTCTGCTGTTTTTGCATTCTTCCACACTAATTTAAAGCCAGATATTGGAAAGGGCATTCTGTGAAATTGCTCTCAATACAAGAAAAGAGCAAAAACAACATTGAAAACATATTATTTTAAATGCTGTGAGAGATGGTCTTATTCTTAAAGGAAAAAAATGGCCAGGCAGTCTGCTCTGATGGTGGTTACACAGATCCAGATTTAGGAAGTGATAACTGATAGGCATCCCTAACTTGAATAACCAAGAAAGGATTGATTTTTAAACAGTGCTGTGCTCCTGTACTCTCTATTTTTGGAAAAGTAAACTACTGAAACTTCCAAGCTATTGTACTCAGCATGACATCTCCAACATTCTACCACATTAGAAGGTATCTAAGTATACCTAGCACAGGAATATCATATTGCATTCATTTTGAATCATCTTGCAAAAATGGGATATTCTTATGATAATGTTTAATTCTAGTGTTTAAAAAAAAAACAAAAAGAAAAACAAAGAAAACAAGAACCTAACTTATTTATGTGATTTAAGTGATTAACTTGAGATGAGAGACAGAAATGTATAGGGGTTTCATAGGTTTTGGTTTATTAGTTGATGAACTGGCAAGAAATTTGGCAGCCCTTTATTTAGTAGATTTTCTGAATTCCCGGCTTGGTACCAATTCCTACAATAGCCTGTCTCTCTGCAATAATTCTTTAACTTCCTTAGCTACCTCTCATTCCAAACAAGTAACAATTGCATGGCCGCAGTTCTCCTGTTAACTGGAGTGGAAGTGTAGACACCTGTAACACAGACTTCTTTATCTGATCAAGGCTGTCTTTGTGAACAAGGAAAAGACACAGATGCCATAGGACATTTGGATATGTATTTTAGGTGCCTCTACCAGTCTTCTTTTGGCAAAACAAGACCTACTTTTTCTCCATTTTCCTTCACTTACTAGTAAAAGATTACTGTGAAGAGCCCTTCTCTGGTATATGACAACTTTGCTGTCATCCACTTCAAACTTCCTAGTTAATAGATTAATTAATTCTAATTACAGCTATAATTAATTAGTAATTACTAGAATAATTAAACTTCTGATTTAATTAATAATAAGCTATAGAACTTGAAGTGAAAGGACATAAACTGTATTACTGGTGGTGCTCCATGAATCTCACTGGGTCAGTTAGTGAGAACTCACAAGAATACATGTGTGAGTGTGCATTCACATGAGCAATGCTCATCAGGTTATCACTTCTCTGACTGCCTGAGCTCTGCAAGCAGATGGTCTTTGTGCTTGCAGATTGTTGTGTTTTATACAGAGATGAACTCAGTAAGAAATTCACAAGTATATGGATAGGAGTAAGTTGCTGGGCTGAGAGGATTTTTCACACATAACTGAAATAAAACTGATACTGTTATAATTTTTTTTTTTTAATTATGCTTTCATTTCATACCACAGTTTCTTGCAGGAGCAGCATTCAATAAAAATGCATTCCTGATCAGAACACACAACAGCACACAACAGTACAGTTGAGGAGTCCGGGCAGAGCCATGCAGCCCTCTGACAGCAGGCTGAGCTGAGAGCAAAGTCTGCTGTTTAATTCACAGCGCTGAGTGCATCGCCATATGTTGCCGCCAGCACAGCATGTAGAGCAGCTTCTGCTGCTGGCTGGTAATCCCCAGGGAGCTCACACAAATTCTATTAATTGCCTTCTTAAAGGACTCTGAGCGGTCATCCAGCATCTTGTTTTCCACCAAGACAGAGAGCCAGGAGTTCTAGGTTGGATGGCGTTCTGCAAACAACACCTTGGACTCACGTGGAGATGGGAAGCTGTCGTTTCCCCAGTTAATCTCAATGAGGAGATCCATCCGAAAATGGGATTTTAAGCTGGGCAACAGTAATTGTGTACATTCTCTTTACACTTTGCAGGGAGACATCAGCTCACCTGGAGGTGACCGCAATGCTGAGGGAAGGTGGCTCAGCAAGCTGCCCAGCTCTGTGGCACGGTGGGAAGCAAGCCATGGCTGCAGTGACATAGAACAGGCTCAGGTTGTTCTGTAGTTCAGGAAGGAAGTCAGCTGCAAAGAGGTGATTTTGGTTCACAAAGTGCACAGCCTTTCCAATTGTACGTGCTCGGCTGCACAGCTGAAGCAAAGTCAGCGTGATTCATGTCTGGGAGCTGCATTTAAAAATCTGCTCCATTTCTACTGACAAAAAGCCAAACCCTGCAAAGCAATCGCTGTCAATCTGATTTGCATGGATTGCTTTATGTGTTAGTCTTGATTAGTATTCTGGAGTGCACCCTGTAAAACATCAATTTTAATTCTGTTTCCTCCTCTACTGGTTTCCAGGGACTCCCTCTGGTGGTTAATGCATCGCCTGAAAGGCTGCGTGCATCCTTGCCTGTGCCATGCAGCATGCTGCTGGGGATAGATAACGTGAGCATGGCAGTGTAAAGGAGAAATGTGCCCTGTTTTGTTTCCTAAATAGAAGGGAAATAACAGTAGTCATTTACCGTGCTTATTTTGTTCTATTTTAATGCAGACCTATCCTCTGTGCAAAGGGAGAAAAACAAGTGCTTACAAGAGCCCACTTTTCCAGTATTCACTAAATCTCACCTGAGAAGCCCATCTTGTTCTCTTCTTAATCTTAACTGTGGAAAAGATAAGTTCTGTTTCTACTGCACATAGGAAGATTGTGACTTTGAGGCCAGTGACAGTAGAGGTCTAGTGAACTGCTGCTGTCTGGGCAACAGATACACAGATGATGGTTGGCGACTGTGCACATAGCAGGGGAGTTGAAACTAGGTGATCATTGTGGTCCTTTTCAACCCAGGTCTTTTTATGATTCTGTGGTTCTGTGATAATATTTAATAGCATATCAGTGTAGCTATCGTGCTTGTACAATGGGGAGATGCTTATTTCCCTCTAAGACCATACAGTGACAGAATCATAGAATTGTTTGAGTTGGAAAGGACACTTAAACGTGATCCTGTCCAGTTCCCCTGCAGTGAACAGGAGTGCCTACAGCTTGAGCAGGGTACTCAGAGCCCCATCCAGCCTGACCTTGCACATCTTCAGGGATGGGGCATTCACTACCTCTCTGGGCAACCATACCGTGTATGGAGGACATTCTGATGTTAAGCAAAGCAATGAGGATTAGAGGTAGGGAATTACAAATCTCATTATTTGCATTTTCTAGTGATGTTATGCAAATTGGCAGAGTGCTGCTGCAAGAGGCAGCTGGCTTAGAGGTGCTTTCCTAAAACACATTCCTAGTATCAATGCAAGAGTTAAACAGGAGATGCAGCAGTAAAGCTGCATCACACTTGAGCTTCTGAGGTGTTGAGAGGAGGCAATGCAGGAGATATGGCCTCAGTGTATGTAGTCAAGCAGGAATTTCATAAACAGTTATTTGCAGTAGGTGACAATGACCCATGATTTGTCATCTTTTAAGTATATGTTCTCTTGCATAATGTTGTCTAGGCAATTTAGCAGCGATAATTGTAAATGGTTTTCTGCAAGAAATACAAAACTTTATTGTGAATAAAAATGTTGTTAGGGATAAATCAATTGTTGTATTAGTATTTGAACTGACAATATGTGCACTGACCATGGTGGGAAGCTTGTCATCTAGAAGTTTGATAGCTGAGGACATCTAATGTTGTTTGTCTTAAGAGATAGGAATGGGAGAGGCAGGAGGGAGCAGGTGATGTGGATGTTTGAGGGCATTGTTGATCTTTGTAGAAGTGCCTGAATCCTCAAAGATCCTCAAAGCCAACTTGATAAGCTTCAATCAAAAATGTTTGCAAATCTCTTGTTCTTGGCCAGTGCAGGTGAGGATCTTTCTGCAGGTTGGTTCAGTTGTTGATCTTCCATGGCCATAGGTTCCAATTGGTGAGTTCAAACTCTGAATACTGAACTACAGTGTGTAAGTAGTGGAACCTGGCAGCAAATGTCCCAGGTTACTTTACCCTGAGCTATCAAGGAGCAGTTTTAAATACACATATAGCTGCCACATGGCATCTGGTGTGCTGGCATCATGTGACAGTGCTTTTGCAGCAGGTGATACCATGCTGGTCAGCATTTATGCATGTTTGCAGTGGTGTTACTTGGCTGTTCAGCGCAGACGTTATTCAGTGTTGACTGTGGACTATCTTGGCTTTTTGTTACACTTTTAAAAATGCACGTGGTCACAAGTAATTGAGATTAGTTAGCATCTCCTGTGACGGCCTGAACTTGCAAAATGTGAATTGTTCATTCTTGTGAAGCAGCTTGCTTCCTGTGGCACAGTGGGGTGAGGAGCAGGACTACAGGTACCCAGCTGACACACTGCTGCTTATGAGGGGACAAGAGGTGTTCAGAAGGCTGAATATGTTAGAAGTTGACCTATCTGGATGGGAATTGTCTTGAAATACAGCAGTTGTGCAGTTCAGACTGTTGCTTCAACCACTACTTTGAAAAGGGGTTTTATTTTTTAATGTGGAACTATGCTTATTCCGCAGAAGTATTTTTCAGAACCACAAGCTGAGTTGGCTTCTAGTTAGCACAAGATTATTTTACCTCTGTCACGTGTAATCATTCAGGAGAAAATATATTTATTTATTTATTACATTTACTTCTTTTAGCAGTGGCTGCAATAACAAGCATTTTAATTTATGAGATTTTTTTTCTTTCTTCTTTGGTGTCTCAGTATTAGCATCCACAATATAAATGACTCTGGACTTGGGCTCCATGCATCATCTTACAGGGGCCTTGCTAAATGCAAAAGAAAATGCTTTGAATCAGCAAAACTGCAAGACTAATGAACTCTGGAGAAGAGCAAGGAACCTTTTGTTGTCCACCAGAGCCTGCTAACACATAAGTGCTGCTGCTAACTAGAACGGCACATCTAATGCAAAAGCTGGCAAGGATTAGCATGCAAAATGCTGCAGGATGGGCACCCAGCACGATGAGGGAGCATGCTAGACATGTGGCCAAAATGTGTAGACAGGTTGCTGGATTTTGGGAGAGAAATGGAGCATTACCTTTGGGTTGTGAGAAGGTGGCTTTAAGAAGTGGAAAAAGGCAAGGATCCAAAGGACAGCATGCTTGTGCTTCATCTGAATCATTTTATTCCTCATCTTTCTGACTGTTCTGATCGCTCTAAATTTAGTATTTAGACTTGGGGGCTAAAGCTTGGATAATAAACACACATACATTGCTCTTCAGGCTAGCTGGCGTTTGATTCCTTTTTTTGCTATCTGCTGCAATATCCCTCTAAGACCAGGAACTGCATTTTATTTGGCTGTTATTACAGTGATTTCCATACAAGCAGGATGGATACTGCCCCTGGGTGGCTTTTCATTACATCACAAGCCTGAGATGTAGCCCCAAGCTGCCTTTCAGAGTATACTGCTGTGTCCAGAAATCACCCAATTAGGATTGAGCTGAATATATTTCTTGTCTTGGCCACATTATTTTGCAGTCAGATCTTTCAGCACTGCTATGTTTTAAATAATGTTTTCTCTGACGCTGTAAATTGTGCAGAAAGTTGAGGGCAGAGGGCCGTGAGAGTTACAGGGCGTTTTGGTTAGCAAACCTTAATACACAAGGAAGGCATTTTTGTCCTGATGCATTGAGAAACCATTGCAAAACTATAGATGCAGTAACAGCCAACCTATGTGTTTGTCTGAATCATTTGTGAGGTGCACCAAACCTGGGTAACTCGCTGGGAGGTCTGCAGTGAGCATTTATGTGTGTCACCATTTTATCAGCGTTGGTTAAAAAAAAAAAATAATGTTTTCAAGAGTTTTCAAAGTACTTTCAATAAAAAAACAAAACTTTTCCCAGAAATGCATTATATCCGATAACACTTTCTGTTTTACTGGTATGAAAGTGGAAGTTTTGGCCCTCCTGAGAAGATAAAATATATATTTTTCATTCTGGACTTACCTTTTTTTTCACTTCTACCTTAAATTCTACCATAATATAACATACCATGTTTGGTTATCTTAATGCCAACAACAAAATCCCAGCTTTCTAAATCAAAATCAAAAGAGAAATTCAAGCGAAGCATTCTTTTGTGTTTCCATTTTAAAGCTCAAATTTAAGGTATGCTTTGAAAACAAAATCATTTTGTTTTAAATGATAAAATAAAACATTGTGATTTTTAAAAAGAAAATTAGCTTTTATTCATAGGCAAAAAGCCAAAAACACACAAACTTCTGTGCTTCCCCACAATTTGTTTATAATTATCTGTTTTTCAATTAAAACCCCAGATTTTACTGTACTTATCTTTTCCACTGCTGCAGTAGAGGAACTATTGCAGCAATGATTCCTGGTCAGCAGTACTTTGAATAAGTGGCTTGCACATTATTTTTTAATGGGCTATTTTTAGTGTTAAAATTCATTTATGGCTAATGTGAGAACAGTAGTTATTTAAACATAACTGCAAAACATATTGTCAGCTTTCACACTACATAATTTAAACCAACATTTTCTCATATTATGTCAGAAACTGGTAAAGTAGGTTTTTTAATACAATTTTTTTCATTTGTGTTTTTTGAGAATGGACATTTTTTCTCTTCATATGTGTTTTAAAATTATATATATATATATCCCTAGTTTAACATAGGTTAGAGATTTTGAGTGTTTTTTTTTTTTTTTACTGGGCTTTCCTCACCCATACTAAGCCATACTGAGCTCACTGCCTGCAAAATAGACACAACAACAACTCAGTTTCTTTTTTTTTTTTTTCTTTATTCTGTTAAAGCATCTTTTTCCCCTTATGTAAGTTTCTGTTAATATGAGAATGCTTAAGTATTCGCTCTGTGGCTCACGGCATCATGATCCAAGTTGTTTGTGATGGGTTTGTCAGCACAGGTAGTTGGCTTGAGTAAATTTAAATTCGGACTTTTTCCTCCCTACCTTTGAGAGAATGATCTTCCACTGCTTATATTTGAGAGTACTGTTTATGTCATCAATGATTTATTTATTTATTTATTTCCTGTAGAAGGAGCAAACCCAAAACTCGACCCGTTGATGGTGTCTGAGCTCTTGGACTCTGATGGTTTGGGGTATTATTTTTTGATGACATAAACAGTCCCACTAAGAGGAGGTGGTATGTTTTTATAGGGCTAGCATATATAGCTCATAGGAGGTGGGAAAAAACAAAATCTTTATATCAGTATCACATGGTCAGGCTCTTTTTAAGATCATCAGACACCACATCAGGTGGTATAGGAGGACAAGAGGTATCGGCCTCAAGTTGCTTCAGGGGAGGTTCAGATTGGATAGTAGGAAAAACTTATTCTCAGAAAGAGTGGTAATGCATTGGAACAGGCTGCTCTGGAAGCGTTCAAGAATTGTGCAGTTGTGGCACTGAGAGACATGGTCAGTGGTACGGTGGTGATGGTTGGACTAGATGATTCTAGAAGTTTTTTCTAACCTTAATGATTCTATGATTCTATGAAGCTGGATTGAAGGGAGGACAAACAGCTGCAACCTGTGGTCTTGGAATGCCTTGCAGAAGTCAAGCAATGCAGCCCTTTTGCCTTTGGATTGATTTGCATTCAAGACTTTCAGAAGTTGTTGACAGGGCTTTGTTGCATCAGAAATTTGTTTGGGGGGAACACGTTTACTGGATAGAAAGAGTACTGTTGAAGGATTTGTACTCGTTTGCATGTCAGATTCAGATCTGACATTGTGTGGATTAAACACAGATAGTAGTTATGAGAGTAAAGAACCTTTCTGCTGGATTTCCTGGTTGAATTTCAGTAAAATTTTATCAGATGACGATGCATGCTACCATACATTAATATCTTGTCATAAGTAGAGCAGATATAACAATAGATAGCACATTGTAATGCAAATATGCACATGGGTTTTTATTCCAAAGAAACGTATGGTCGCTCTAACTCAGTGTGGGATCGAGTTTGTGGCATCCCAGCCTCAGGGCAGCCCTGGTTCCTACCAGGAGAGACTTCTGAGGAAGTGTTTTGTGGAAGCTGTCAATACTGCCTTGTGCAGTGCTGCTGTCAGGAAACAGAATTCCTGTGAAGGAAGTGGATTTGCAGCTCACAGACTTCATGGGCAGAAGGATGATGAAATGTTAATGTAATTTTCAGCCAGTGGAGGATGGAGCGTGCTGATAGCATAAAACAGGCTTTATGTTGTTTCAGTGAAAGCTGAGCTCTCAACAGGAAGAAGCATTAGCTAGAAAAGGAAGCAAAATTCTCCCGCATTCCCACATGTGACTGCAGAGCTCATAAACATAGCCAGGACTTGTTGGGCGGGACTGGCAGTAGTGAGATCCATATTTCAGCTGTTTCTGCTTCACTTTTCCTAATAGGGCAAGTTTGTCCCCCAGCATTTCCTTAAAGTGTTGTTAATAGATGGGTCACACCGGGTCCTGGCCTCTTGCTTTCCATTACATACATATGTTGCTGCGACTGCTGGCAAGAGGAGTGAAAATATTTCTGCTGGGGGACAGCCCTCAGAAGCAAACAAAAAAAATTCAGGAGATACCTAGGTATTCATGTATTGGAATAGAGTTAACATTGTAAATTAATTATTAAACAAAAAGAATTCCTTATCTCTAATAATATGTTTTGAAAATAGATTCTGCTGTTACAGAAGACATAATTACTTTCTGCCCGCGATATCCCTGTGGGTAAAAGGGCTTCATTACAACTGTTTAATTCTACAAGTGACAATTTCCTCTCCGTTTCTAATATAATCATTTTATTACTTCTACCTAAATGTCAAACATGTCTCCAGTGCGTGTCAGTTGCTACAGGGTGAGAGATTGCAGTGCAGCCTGAGGTGCAGCATGTGGCTACAGACCTCAGAACTGCTTTGCTAAAATGGGCTAGGAGCAAGTAAGATATTTGTGTCTCAGCACCTAAGTGCTGCTGCAAAGGACACTCAAGCGAAATGAGAGATTTTGCAAAAGAGCTTTTTCTATTTTCTGTTTTACTTGCAGTCCTGCTGTGGAACCCTTCAGTGCTGCTCTGTACCCATTTGTTCCCTTGCCAATGGGGATGGGCACTTTTTTTCACTGGCAAGAGGTCTGTCTGCCCTTTGCACAGCAGTGTCTAACACTGGAACTTTTTTCCTTCATTCCCTTGTTCAAATATCAGTCCAGGCATGAGTGTGGGTCAGGAGTGAGTGTGTTACTACTGTGCAGTTTTTTCAGAAGATCTTAGGAGCTCTTTCTGTCGTCTCTGGGAGTTAAAAACGTTCATTGCCCTTCAAAACCAACCCCCATCTCCCTTTTTGAGAGCTTGTACGGGTTGTGTATTTGGTTCTGCTGGTTTTCAGCATGCACCCCAGTGGCCAGTTCAGTTGGTAGAAAGGTAAAGTCTGCCAGTTTGGGGCTGGTCCTAATTTCTCATTATTATAGATAATTATTTATTTATTTACTTATTTATTTTCATGGAAAATATGATCATCATATTAATCATAATATCAGCTAATCAGGAAGTGGAAATATATGCAGCCTTTCCAAAGCCAGCCTTTCAAATATGAGAATGATAGGCCTCCAGCTCAAATGTCCTAAAAGCACTAGATGTTCTGGAAAACAATGAAATATTTAAATAAATTTATTATCCTGCCAGTATTTATTTGAATTGAAATTCCCCATTTGAGGGGGAGAAGAAGGAGCCTTTGTGAAAATAAGGAGTAAAAACAATCTCATTTGCTCTTTTCTGCATTTGCTCTTTTCCTCTCATTTGCTCTCTTTAGGACAGTAATAAACTGCAGATGGATAACATCTCACAAATTACTTCGTGCACTGCACAGAAGCAACATTTTGCAGACATTCATGTTCTGAGGATGAATTATTTTCAACTGTTGAAGTGGATAAGCAGTATAATAAGGCTACCAGGTCTGCTGTTAAATGCACCACATCTGCTTTCACTGCAGCCCAGATTTGGAATTGCAGCTGAGCATGTGGCTGACAGCAGCCCCTTTGGCCATCCCATGGCACTGTCCATCATTTCACATTCAAGCAGTGCCCATGTCCTTGTGGCAGGGCCTACGTGGTACTGCAGTGTTGCAGTGCAGAGGAGCAAAGTGCTGGCCTCAGTGCTCTGAGAGAACTTGCCATGCTGCCAACTTCCTTCCTGGGTTTCCCAGAGCCCTGGGGCAGGCAGGAGATGGGCAGGAACCTTGTCTTTAGCAAGTCCATGCAGCACTCTTTTGCCACAAATGGTGCAGTTCAGCACACAGCTGTGTTATCAGAGGGAAAAAGTATTTTACAGAAGCATTTCATTGAGAGGAAATTGTAGCTTCAGCAGTTCTGCAGTGTTACTGATGGGAATGTGATCTCTGGCAGACAGAGACCTTTATCATCAAGGCAACTTCTGATTCTGTGTTTCCTTGTCATTTGTTATTTCTTGTTCCCATCTTCAGTTGAGTCTACCTTTGTTTGTTCTCCAAGACCACACGCACCAGCACAGCAGCTGCATGTGCTGTGTGCATCCATCAAGAAGAAAGACCACAGGCAGAGATGCCCCCCAGAAGAGTCGTTCTGAGATCTCTCCCTGAGCACAGTTGCTGTTTCCATGTGCCATACCCAGGCAGTTTGCCCTGTGCAATCCCTAACCTGTCCTGTTGTCAGTCTGCATTTAAAACTCCTCGCAGCTGAGAGCCTTTACCTGTGTACCGTTTTATCCAGTACTTTCCTTCTCTGCACAGACCTGAGAATAACCTCTTCTTCTTTTGTTTGCATTTTCATCCCATCAGAGCATGTCCAGATGCATTGATTCTTTCTGTGCTGTCATGAGGTCATACTCTTTCTCACGCAGCCTTTGAAGCTACTGCAGGGCTGCTCGGGGCTTTCACAGCTCAGTTGCTTAGTCCCCCATGTGTCTTCAAACAGACAGCAGTGTTGCCCACATTCAGCTGCTGAGGACATGCAAGGGAGAAAAGCAGGACAGGGTGAACACTCTGCTATCTCAGCATCACAGCTGCTTCCCACCTTCCCTTACTTTATTCCCTTCACAAATTATACCACTTGGAAATTGGAAAGGAGGCTTTTTCATGCAGTATTCCCCTTCCCCAAGCCCTTTTTCTAAGAGGCAGAGGAGAGGTGTAGAGCATCCAGCTGGTGAAGTTCCCAGACTGTGACCCCTGCTCTTGTAAAGGGCAGTCACGCACTGCAGGTACAGAGCCGGCCCCTGGGGAAGTGCTGGTGTGAGTAATCTCTCATCAATATATACAAGATATTTTCTTGTCTGTACCTCATCCTGTATTTTTTTGTTGGGAGCTTGAACAGGAAAAGAGCTACAGCATTTGTCTGATGTATGTAAATTACCATGGTAACCACCGCATCTCGTGCGCTCAGGGCGTTTTCCTAAATTCTGCAAGAAGCTGTAGCAGTGTTTATTTATGCAGTTCAGTCAGGTTTCATTAAGCCCATAGCTATTTTGCTTTTCATCATGCCTTTTCCTTTTGTTATCCCTATCCATTTTAACTCTGCATTTTTTTTTTTTCTTCCTATGTATGAATGTACAAACACTTACCTGGACCAGACCCCCTTTTAATTACAAGAGCAATCATAAACTTCCATCTCGAACTTTCTGTGACACAAAAAGAGCAGAGTAGCACATTCTCACCATCTAGGACACTTACCTCATTTGCAAATTTTGAAGTTTACAAACAATGTTCCTGAGCTGTCATAGTCTCATGAAATTATTTATTATTGAATGAAGATAAACCTTTTGGCTTTGACTAATTTGTTGTAGCATGTGGAGTAGCACTGTCTATTTTAGGGATCTTAAGCTGCTGGAAATTTTCATCTGTAACAATGGAGCTCAACTTCAGGAAAGCATTTAGGAGAGTACTACCTACTCTTAGATCTCAAATGCTGAATTATCCTTGAAGTAGCTACCTTAATTAAGTTTTAGAAACTGCTCAATGGACCCCAGGGCATCAGCAGATAACTCATTTTGTTGTGAAAAGCGTGGTCTGATGAAGTTCCTTTATTTGCTCTCCAGATGCTATGGAGACTAGTGATATTTGCTTCTTTAATTTCCACAATGTCTTCAAAGAGTATTCTTTAGGCACTTCTTGAGATCATCTAGTTCAGACACATGTTTAAAGCAAGGCTAAGTTCGAGATTTGAGCAGGTTGTTTAACGACTTGTCCCATTGAGTTTTGAGCATCTCCAAGGATGGAGAATCCTCCACATTGGCCATGCCATTCCCATAGAGTCATTTGGGTACTGAACAACATTAAGATCACTCCTCAACCTTCTCCTCTCCAGGCTGAACAAACAGTTCAGTTCTCCTGATGAGAACTGTGTGCTCATCCTCCACCTACTTATCTCACCTGGGCTACATACCGTCTCAGCAGGGCTCTGCACTATGGATAGGCCTGCCCTGAGGAGGTTGAAACCAATGACATGATTGCCCCAGGAATAAGAGGTATTTCTTTTAATTTAGGCTTCATAGTATGGCTTAAATCATGGTTGCATGGACTTTATGGGTTAAAACTCTGCTATCTTGATCTAAGCTTCAGCAGAGGGAAAGCTCTGAGTATTGTCCAGAGAACCTTGGAAGTGAAGAGCCTCTCGGTTTCCCTAGTCACTGACAAAGTGTTGATAATTATTTGTTGAAAATAATGAACTTTGCAGTATTGCAGGGACCATAGATTGTATTCAAATCGCAAACATAATATTTTAATGACAACAATCTTAGATGTTCTCTGGTTTCTCTTAAGTTGACAAAGCGATTTCCACTGCTTTCCCTGAAGGTTTTTTACAATGACTGTCTGCTGTTATTATGTTGATTTGACAATTATGTTTTGTATGGTAATGGAATTTTTGCTAAGAAATCCCAGATTTCTTTATTTCCACCAGTGACACTTCATATTCATTAATGATAAATCAAAACTAGAGAAATAGGAAAGAGATCAAATTGTACCACTGAACAGAAGTTATTTTAGCTGTTTTGTTATCAGGATTTTGCAGACATGTCTGCAGAACTTCACTGAAATTCAACAAATAATTAGTCTTATCTCCTCAAACATAGAATGCTATTATTAGCAAAGCATTTAATTAGCTGTCCATTGTGATGGAGCTGAAAACCAAATATTTCATCTGGCCTTTTTCACTAGTTTTTCCTAGTTCACAGAGCAACACTTTAAGATTGCACAGAGGATTGAATATTATTTTATTGCAAAACACTTTGTGTTAATTATATTACTATTACTTCTATTAGTGCAGCCAAAAAAATCACCTTCTTAAAGAAGATCATAGGCCAAAATTAAACTGATCTGACCTCAACTGTGGATAGAAGTGTCTAGCAAATGTTCCAAAAAGTTGGAAAAGTAATATGGAGGAGTCTTTCTTCTGGACACTTCATGTTATCTAGGTGTTAGTACCAGAGTTCCTGCTCCTGCTCAGGTACACCAAGTGAATGAAAGAGAAGGTTAAAACAATGCTTTGGTGCACCATCCTCAAGATGTTAGAACAGTTAAGGACAAGGAAGAGGTACGGGAAGGAGGACTTGTGGAGCAATTGATATTGTATGGTGCTGATTTTTAACACATTGCAGGGTTTAATGTAGTTTAAAAGATTTATCTGCTCTTCCTTCCTAGTGATGCAAGTAAGGGTGCAGGCTCTTCTCATGTGAAGCTCAGCACTTTGCAGACTTGGGTCTTCACCTCCCACTCACAGTGTGTTATTCTGGGAAGGCTCCTGTTTATTGGTGTCACTGAGCCATGCTAGATGCATTCTGTGCATGTGTCTGGCTCACAGATCAAGGCCTGGGGTTTTGGTAGCGCTCCTTCATTGTGTCTAATGGGAGATGTCTGCCAGTGGGAGTGAGTGCAGGCTGGAGGGTGTCCCCACGCAGCAAACAGGAATCCCATGATTTGATCAAGACTTGTTGGCCTTGATCATCATATATGTAGGACAGTGAGTAACACTGTGCATGTTAGTGATGCACAGAGTTAGCACTCCACACCTAGCAAATAGCATCTGAAAGAATAGAGCCAAAGCATCAGTGGTGGTAGCTCACAAGTAGAAAATATATTAATATAGATTAAAATGTTTTTAATAGCCTTTTCACATAATTAAGCCAAACATAAGTGGTTTAATATAAACTACCATACATATAAATAATCTTCTTTTATTCAGTGATGTGATAACACCATTTGTAGGAGAAAAAATGAAAACTGAAATTCATTAGGGAAACATTCTGCACTACAATTAGATCTGATGTTGCTCACTGGGGGGTTTCAATTTGTTTAATTCACATAGATATGTAGACAACACTACAGAACAAGAAAAATACAAGCATACATTTAATATTAGTTACATTGCTTGCTCATGCATACTCGAGTTAAACTCTTGGTACCATATGATTTCAGATTCTTTTCATGTGTCCCTAATCAAATATTCATGGTTGTACTCTCACTTACAGTCTGTTCTCCTGGTAAAGAAATGATTCTGGAGTCTACCTTGACGTACACCAAGATCAAGGCCTATGTTAGGGTTAAGCACTGGTCTTTTTAATGCAGGAATGGGCACTGTAGCAGCAGCTACAATCAGCTGTAAAAAGACGGATGCTGCATTGGCACATTTAGCAGTTTGAAACTATTGACTTTCCAGTACTGAGATAGAGCATCAAGAACATGTGTGCTCATTTCTCATTTGGGCTAGGGAGTGATAAATGCTGTTTACCCAGCAGACAGAATCATCCTGGACAATATCATAGTCCGAATTCAGGTTAGCAGCTTGCACAAATATAGTTGCACAAAAGCAAGGGTATTACAATATAGTATAAACATCTCATTCTGCTTCTGTTACAAAACAGATATCACTGATACTGTTCTGCAGTAAAAATACTGTAAAGATTTACTAATATCTGGCTAGACTTAGTCAATAGTATAGAAAAATGCAGTGTGCTATATATCAAAGCAACTTTACAAAGTGTCACTGTATTTGAATGTGTCACTACTAAAAGTGGAATTCACAGTATCTGTTGAAATTATTTATCTCACTAAATTGCTGAGTTGGGCACAAAGCTTACTCAATTACTCTTACAATTGCTTTTGTGTTGCTTACTATGTTTCTATATAGCTCGCTTTCCAAAAATGAGGTGAATTTGTTAGTGCTGCATATTATTTATACACCCTCCCTAGAAAGAAGTAAAGCTGACAAGATCCAACCTCACCTTCATTTCAGTTTGTAAGGAAGAATGGTTCATTGCTTTTCCCCCTTTGAAGTGCCAGGTCTCTGCAACCTCTTTTTAATGATCCACACGAGAAATAAATATGGAGAAGGAAGGATTTGCTGTGCAGAACTGAAGACTTCCAGACATTTTGAGGCCACACCATGCAGGGCTGGGAGCATCACGAGGTGTGCATGCCATGCCCCAACTCCATCATGGCCCCATGCCAGCAGCCAGGCAGGAGCTCCTGCCTCCGTCAGTGAAGCAGCTGTTGGGCAGATGAGCGTGCTGAATTTCAGGTCATTTGATAACTAGGCCAGGCAGCCGTGTTTTGCAGTTCAGCTTGGGTGACACGTAGATGAGGAGCTTCAGCAGCATGATGCGGAATTGCTCACGTTTCTCAACTCCCCTCCATTGTGTTTGGCTGTGCTGGGGGTGGGGAAGCAGGGATCAGCCAGGTCCCATCTTTGGCAGCCAGAGAGCAAATGCATCACCAGTCTGGTGCTTCTGATGTCAGGCATCGTTATTTTTCCAGCTTTATGATGAGTGTGGTTCCTATTAAGAGTATCACATCCGGGAACTGAAAGGTAGCTGCAGGTCTGGTAGGCTCTGCTTGACTGAGCCTGTGAATTGTGGCTCTGAGTTCAGTGCTTCCAAAGAAATGTTCATGCTCATGTCAGGAACCAAGAAGGAAAGCTTCCCAGTTCCTTCAGTGGGATAACTGAGAGGGGACACATAGGGGGTCCATGAGGAGCTTGGAGAGGAGCAGCCGCACCAAGCTGCTCAGAAGGAAGGTGGCAAAGCTTGCATAGGGCTGGAGACGGCTTAGTGTAAGATTCTGGGGAAAGCAGCTGGAAATATCATGGTAATTTTCTCAGCTTGGCAGGCTTTTGAACTTTAACAGATTCCCCGAAGAGTCAAGCAGATCTTGGGCATAAGGAACTGATAATCAGTGATGCTAGATTCCTTGATTTTTAGATCTAGAAGAGCTCATTGAAGCTGTCTGCTCTCACCTCCGTGCACAACGCAGACCTGCAGCGTCCTGCTGTTGCAGGTTCTGTACCAAGCATGTAATGCCATTTATGCTAGAACATTTCACAAAGCCACAATCTTGATTTAATAACTACATGGGATAGAGAACATACTGCTTTCCCATTAAGTATTCCTGAGTCACTCATCACTGCCAAACACTGCTTCTAGGAATGCTCCTCTCCTCACTACTGCTGCTGCATGGGTCCCAAGTGTGGACCCCTGGAAGTGAGTCAGGATGAGCTGGTGTCCTCCACTTCTGGTGAGGGTTCAGAGTGGGGCTAAGTGGAGATGCTCAGATATAGAAACATCCCCAGGATAAGAGATGTGGGAATAAATGCAGGGTTGCCAGAGATTTCAAGAATAACCTCAAAAAGCCATTTTGCTGTGAGTAAGGCTGGGCTTAATACAGTTTAGAAGATTTATCTGCTCTCCCTTCCTCCAAGCTTCTCCTTGTAATGCAAAGCGCTTACAATTTCAAATGCTAAGAAGTTAAGCAGCAGAAGAAAGAGCAGGGTAGCAGTTGTTGTGACAGAGAGCAGACTGCAGGAGCTGCACATCGTATTAGAGGTGGCAGCTGAGTCTTGTTCACTGTATTTCAAAGAGAGTTCAGCCTCCAAGGCTAAGCAGATATTTTTAACTCCTGTGCTGGGAGGGAACATGTACACACTGTGTCATAGGTGTCTCACAGCCGCTAACCATACCAGCGTCCTCTCAATAGGGAAAGCCAGGTGTTGGGGCAGAATGCTCATCCAAAGGCAAAGCGATGATTAAACCTCTTTTAACCTGTTTCATGCAGGAGAGGTCCCACTGTGGCTGGCAAGACAGAACCCAGCAGAAGTATATTACTGATGACAGGTTTGCTCACAGCACTGGGCTGGAGAGGAAAGGTGCACCCAGCAGTGAGTCATGGGCACTGAGCAGCTAGCCACAACACATGGTGATATTCAGGTTTCTAAACCCTCCCTGGATCTGTGGGTATTTTGGGAGAGCTTGTGGCTTAGTTTCTGAGGATAAGACTCATCACAGCTATATTTACAAGGCTGTAAGTTAGATGTGGAGTCAAAGCCAGGCTCTTCCTGTAAGCTGGGCAGAGACACGCCACCAGGGGAGGATTCATCCCTCCATAGGGTTGGCACTGATAGCTGGTGATGTAGTCATGTTCACAAAACTGAGGTTTTTCTGAATTGCTCTTCCTTGCCTCTGCACAGGAGTTCAGGAGGTTTGAGGTTTTCCTGAAGGCTTCTGCTTCGTACAAAACGTACGTCACAGTCTGTTCAAAATGCCTGCTCTGACTCTCAGGGAACAGAATGCACCTTGTGAATATTTTCAAGTGAATCATATAATCAGTGTGCAAGCTTACATTTATTAAAGTTGAGCCCTCTGAGAACTATGGAGTCCATGGCAGCGCTTCCTTTGTACCGAATGATCTTAATAGCTGTGTAACATAGTCTTCAGCATTTTCAATCAATTAAATCAACTAAAATTTTGTGTAGAAGATGATTTAGAAAACAGTGTGCTATAATCAAGTTATGTTACTAGTGGCTGTTCTTGCCGTGGCATGGGCTTCTGATGGGCAACAAAGAAATCTGTGAGAGGATCCATCAGCTTCATGCAGGAGTCCCAGCTCACTGCGGGCTCAGCCAAGATCCCTTGCAGGGAGCAGCTCCAGAGAGACCGCATGTGGAGAGGAGCAGCATGATGTTTTCTGCTACCTCCAGGTCTGCTCCAGGCAATCTCACACCAGCTAAGTTGCCGGGGATTCAAATGCAGTCTGTAGAGTGGTAGTCATCCCATGAGAATGGTTCGTTGTTAGGAAGCCCTTCAGTTCTCCTCAGCACAGCAGCCAGGAGTCCTTTGGGAGTGGAGATTGAGAGCGAAGAAGAGCAAAAGCAACAGTTAAATCTAGTCCAGTGTACGCAGCTTCTGCAAATAGGACAAAGCATTTGGCACTTATCCTTCGTAGGAGAAACCAGTTTCTATCTACAGGATTATAATGGTATGGGCAATGGGACAACCGAGGCTCTTTTAGAATATTTTGTCCTGCTGAGAAACAGACGTTTACCCTTTTCCCTCTTGAATGTTTTCCAGAACTCTTTAGAGTACAGACTTCTCAGAGCGCTTCTAAAATCAGAAAACCGAACACTCTGTTCACTTGATAGTGTTATTTCAATTTTGGCACAACTTTTGTGTTTTAGCTGATACGTGGTTCCCAAAGCATGGAAAATGAATATTGGGAATAAAAAGGGAAAGCAACCTTTCCAATTAAGGTCAGAATGTACAGAAATTAAAACGACACCAGCTAAATCAGTAGCATATTGGCTCCTATGCACTAAATCACTAGATATAAACAGCAGTTGCTCAGACAGCTAATTAGTCTTCCTGCAATAGGCTTCGTGTAGGTCAGCCACCCACCTGTCTGCTACCACTTGCAGGATTAGATCTGTCCATTATTGTCCATTGCTGTGGATTGTAGTGTTACAGTTTGCCAGCTTCTGTTTTAAAAACAAAGCAAAACACATTTTTCTATTGTGCCTCCTTTCTGAGCACAGCTGCACCATGTAAGTGTGGGGCATCACAAGCGATTATGAGCCTTTTCTATGGACTCGTTAGAGATTTGTGTTTGTCAAAATGCAATTTGTACAATTGATTTCCTATTACGTGGATTGCAAGAGAAGTTAGTTGTGGGAGCTTGCCTTCTAGCCATTTGGGATGGATTCACGATCAGAATAGGGTCAAGGTTGCTTTTTATATGGGAATCAGAGACAGTCCATTGAATTGCTGCTTAAAATCTCTGCACAGCACCTGCAAGTACTGCTAGTTCAGGAATCATCTGTCCTGCCACAGGCAGGCTGGCCTGTAACCTTTGTGAGGAAGAGTCAGATAATGATAGCTAGGAAT
Organism: Chrysolophus pictus; assembly: GCA_037305975.1. NCBI lineage: Eukaryota > Metazoa > Chordata > Aves > Galliformes > Phasianidae > Chrysolophus > Chrysolophus pictus. Next base: position 48,817,928 of record CM074580.1, read on the forward strand.
TGTGAGATTTCTGCTTTGTTGTTGTTTAATTAGCAATATAGATCAATATTTGTTAGTTTGCTTTCTCAAACTTATACAAAAATTATTAATATTTAGCAAATCGTAAGTTTATTTGTCCAAAGCAGGAAGCTGAGGTGATGGCTTGCATCATAGTTTCTGGGGCAGCTGCTTTCTCAGGCTCTTTACCTTCCCTTTGAATTGTGCTGTTATTTCCCAATTCCAAAGGATCTCTTGTTGACGTGTTTGTGGATTCTTAGTTTCTGAGTTAGAAGTACATGATTGAGTCCCTGAAAGAACTTCTCCATCCATGCGAGATCTCCTCACTGATCACCCAGAGCCATGCTGTGCCATCCAGGTGTAACTGGAATTCCCAATCATAGGATGATACTGGCTCTGCTGGAATGAGCTATTTAAAAGTGGATCCAATAGTGATGCAGGGCATGTCAGCATTTTGGAGGTCATTTCAGAAGCCAGATGTTTCACTTCATTGTATGATGTAGGAGGAAAGCAAAGGAGAACAAAAAGGATTTGGAGCACTCTCAAAACAGAGAATGCAATGGTTTGAACAGAACTTTCTCTCAAGAAAATCTGAAGTCTTGTTGATAAAACACAGTCTATAATTTCATTATTTCAATGCCAATATTTCACATTTATTTCTGGATTTTTAAATCCTAAGAAAGTAACTGCATAAGACTCTCAGAATTATGGGAACCTGAACTTACACTCAAGTTTGGGTGTAACTTTTCTGTTTGCTGATGTACTCCTCATGCCAGCAAGCAGGAAGAATGGGCTTATGCGGGTAAGATTTAGACCATCTGTGTGCCATAGTGAAAAAGGTAGTTTGCTTTTAACAGAGTTTTTACTGTCTCAGATGTTAATAGGCTAATACATATTTTTCTGCATCTGATAACTGAGAGGTAGCGGTACTATAATGTTAAAATGGAGCATAAATAATTCATAGCAACAAGAATTAGAAAATGTGATTTTAGCAATTTTAGAATAGATACATATTAGAATATGTATCACTCAGAGAATTTTTTAACATTATAGAAAGTAGGAACCAGGAGGGAGGAACTACTGAGTTGTGCTGAATTTGTATTGTTTATGAAAGGCAGGTGCGGCTGTTTGATATATCTCAAGGTAGATAGCAACCCACCTCCACCTGGGATTTCACCCATTCTAATTGTACGAAGCATTCCAGTTTCTATTCAGCTATTCCAGAAATTAGGTATCAGATAAATACATACCTGCTAAGTTCAATGAGCCAAAACACTGAGTGCTCTAAATCAGTCGTTTCACTGAGGCTATGGAGATACATTCCCTAGGGCAGCTGGGGCTGCATGAAGTCACCACTGGGCAGAGCAACATAGGCACAAGGAGAAGGGAAAGGGATGGACGGAAGAGCTACTGATAAGGCAAAGATAACAAGGAATAAATACTCTTTGTGTCCTCCTCATACCAACTGTCCCTTAACTTCAACTGGATGGAGTTCTGTGAAACCTGCCATGCTTACGTAACAGAGGGGAAAGTAGAAAGGGAGAAAAGTGTTGGGAGTTGAAGAATGATGGGATATTGAAAGAACTGAAAGGCAGTAGGTGGGGATTCTAAGCCACACGTATTTATTTCTGAATCCAGCATGTTCACACTTTTATTTTAATACAAGAACTCTGCACTCATTGCTGGTGTAAACCTTTGACTTCAGCAGCTACACCACCAGTGAACTTGATTCCATACGTTCATTTGCAGTCATTTTTCCCCAGTACAAGCTAACATTTTTCTTCTTATTATTCACATGTCTGCATTTGCTTGCAGAACTTATTACTTCCATCTAGGCGAGCTTATGGGTGTCTATTGGGGCAAGAGGCAGAAAATGGAATTTCTTTTTGACTTTCACGTTATTATTTCAGGAGTGCTTCTTCTTGTCCAGACAATGTGCCGGACAGTGAAGCCTGGCATCCAGGCACCTTGAAGAACTGCAACAGGCAAAGCAGAGGGCCCGATTAAATATTTAAGCATCTGGGTGTGCTGTGCAGGTAGCAAGGGATAGATTACACTCAATGAAACCTGGCCTGCGGCAGGGTGGGCAGTCAGTGCTGGGCATGAGGACGGTGGGGAGAGCAGTGCGCTGAGGAGGCTGCTGCCATACTATGGTCAGCAGGGAATGGATCTGGCACTGCTTCTGCCTCTGCCACTGTGACTGCATCGTCCTGTGCAGGATGTCCTGTAGGTGAAACAGATCTCCCTGCATGCTGCGCTCTGGTGGGAGAGGGAGGGAAGCTTGGGTTTTGTGGATGCTGGGCTTTTGTGCATGGGAATGCTCTGTGCCTCCATCCAGGTCGCTCTAGGAGATGGCTTGGAATTGTATTTTAATGACTGATTGTCTTTTGTTTGCTTTTAACTCTGGAGATGGGGCAGTAGGATGCTGAGTTCCTCTTTGAAAGACAAAACCCATTAGATACAAGTGATGCCAGAATTAGTCAAGGCTCTTAAATCAGAAGTCATTAGAGCAGAAATACAGATTGGTGATTTGTGAATCAACATGTTGGATTGCTTCTGTCTTTACTTGCAAATAAATAGCATCTATACTAATGGAATAGTTACTGGTTTAAAAAATAGCTAAGAACAAGGGCAGTGTTTATACTTTCTATAGTTATGTGTCTGTTTATTTGTTCTTTCCTCCTGAGGACTTGCCTGTGACTGTCAGCTCATGTCAGTCCTCCTGGAAGTGAGGACTGTGCCATGAGACCAGAGGTTGAGGAGGTTACTCTGGGTCCTGCAGCTGCTGGGGCTTTCACTTCCCTTAAGCAAGGGGCTTGGCTTCTCGTGTGAATGTGGATATGAGTACTAAGTGTTGCTAATGTTGTTTTTCCACATTTTTCTATAAGTCCCCAAATATATCCTCACTTAGTTGTGTTTTGTAGAAAAGTCCCTTGCCTTCTAGCATCCTGTCCAGGTACAGACATCCATTCTGGCTGGCATACAGCAGCATTGGGGTTTAAATCTTGTTAACATGGCTCTTGTCTGGGTCTTAACCATTAACTGGATGCAAACTGAGTATTTGTCATGTGGTGTTTTCTGTGTGTATGTGTTGCTTCAATGCATATGTGGGGCTGGAGGCTCCGCTGTTCTCCGTGGAAGTACAAACTGAAAACCTGTCCTGGGGAGCTTACTGCCTCACTGGAGAGAGAAAGAGAAAAGAGACGCTTAAAATAACATTTTTTTTTTTAAAAAGGGAGATTGGCCTTGCATTGTTGTGTGGGGAATTGGGCCAGGAACAGACTGTGGTGCTCCAGGCTCCTTGGGTGCTGCACCAGGCTACAAAAAGTATAGGTATATTTCTAATTTAATGTGTCATAATTCTTGCTGTTAAACAAAACTAGAGATGATGTTTGACAAACAAGCGTGTGAATATGAATTCCAGCTTTTTATTTGATGAAAAGAATTGTAAGCAAGACATGTGTATAAACTGGTACGTGTGTGTTCGTATGCAAATACACACCTGGTGGCACTAAGCTGAAGGAAGATCCTCAGTTGATATTTTACAAGTCAGACATGTGGGGCTTGAGACATTGTCCCTAAAGCCCGTGGGAAAGTGCTCTGTGGATTCAGCAGTGCTCTTCCTGCAGGGCACGAGTCTGGCATTGCCTGTGCTGACCTGCTCTGCTGGGACAGCGCCTAGCAAAACAGTTCAGCACCTCATTAAAACCATACTCAGGAAAATATCTTTGGCATATGTTGTATGATGGAGAGTGTTGATTTGTCACCTTGGCTTCCTTATAGCATCTACTGACTGGGCTCTGGAGTTAGCTGGATCCCCATGCAGTGGCAGTGGGGTATCTCTAATCCTTTTTAACAAGAGTTTGATGATATTTGACATCTTTCTTAAAGCTTCATTTCTGCCTAAAGGCATGAGATTATGAACTGATCTTGATCTTTATTGAAAAGTTTATACCTGGATGTGCAGGAAAATAGGCTTGATGCACATTGTGAAAGCAATTTAAAAAAAAAGGAGGAAAGTAAGAACTGAAGTATTTGTGGGCTTGTTTAGGTGTGTTTTTACATACTTTTTTTAGCTAGCCTCATCATTCAGAATTTTACTGATGACTTTTTAAGTTCTGACACTGATGGCCATTTCATCCTATCATGTCCCCTGTGCGTGGTTATGAAGCACACAACATTGGAATGATGCTCAGCAATTCAGCGTTGTCTTTTTCCCTCAAAAAAGACATCTAGTCCCATAGTTTTTCATGCACACGCTGTTTTCTCAGAACCAGAGGCAGCTCCCATACCAGAAGCAATCAGTCCCTCACTGAATATGATGCTCATGTGCCATGAAGCTGCTTCTGGAAGCAAGGCGAGCAGCCTGTGGGGCACAGAGATGTCCCTGCTTCACTTTGGTGCTACCACAGCAGGTGGCTGGCTTATCCACCTGTTTCATTAGTGCCTAATGAAGCACTCACTGAATTATTTCTCGCTGACTCTGAGCTCAGTGCAGCAAACAGAATCCCCCGGGATGCCCCATGGCCACCTTTCCCTGCCCTGTGTAGGTGTTCCCTGTGCTCACCTTACTAGCTGTGTTCTCTTTCTTGGAAAGCTGAACAGGGCTTACCTGTTCCTGGATGGTCCTGCACAGGGTTTGCTAGTAGAAAAGCTTCCCTAGAGAAAAACCATGGCTCAACCAAACCCTCTGCCTAGGAATCTGCAGCTTTTTTCTTCTCAGCTCCTGCTATTCTAGCTAAATATCAAATACTGTATGCACAGTAACACAGGTGCTGTGCACAGGAGAGAGGTGAGAGAGGAAACAGCTTTGCTTGTTTTTCCAGCTCTGGCACTGTCCTTAGACCTTATCTGCACCACAGAATTTCATCAGTGAATGGAAGTTTTTATCTTGAATGAACAGACTTCATGGAGAACCCCTGTGCTCACACCCCTATTTCAGTATAAGGAGGATGTGCTTTATGTTGGGTTAAAGTAATCTTACAGGTGAAAGGATAAAAGATAAAGCAATTGTAATATTGGGAATGACGCATTAAAGAGCCATTAAGTTGGAGGTTCCTAAAATTCAGTGTTGCATAAGGTAAGATGAGGTTGTGTACAACATTGCTAGGGATGCTTTTTGCAGGATGTGTTTGACTTTTTGCTGCGCCAGGCTCGTAGCATTGCCAGTCACCATTTGGCACGTTCAGAGTACCTTAAATGTTGATTGCAAGTTTCACCTGTAGGTAAATTGATGCAAACAAGAGTTACTTGTGCAGGCATGGGCTGGGTGTAATTCAGTTACTTAATGTTAGCTTCCCAGGACTGGTGAAGCTTAAGACTGATAAAGTTCTTTGCAGTTCTGGAGGGAAACTTTGGCCATGGTGTTATAGAAGGTAGTTAATATCTTATGTTATAAAGGCTGTGGAGGCACCCTGTTTGTGAACAGCATTCTCTGAAGGTCTATCTGTGTGAAGTTAATGTTTAAGAGAGGGGAGGTAAATGTAGCATGAGAGCTGGCAATGTGGCATGAGTCCAGCCTTGCCCTGCTGGCCACATTCCTTCTTGTTCCATGGAGTGCTTCTACTTTCTGTGACTTTGTGCGCCCTGAAGGGGGTTATGAGCACTCTCCTGAATGGTCAGGACCAAAACTCAACTCTCACAGGCTCCAGCTCTGCCCTGTGGCTCTCTGTCACAGTCCTTACCTGGCCACGGACGTTAGGTCAGCATGGCATGCTGTGTCATCCAACGCTGGTTGCGTCAGCTCGGGTCCCAGAAGCAGCGTAGACACCCTGCTTTTATCTGCGTGCTTTATCTAGACTAATTAGGTCAGTGCTTTGTCCAGGATAATTGTCTCTGGTAATGAGTTTTGAGTGCAGTGTTGCTGTCTGATTCCTGTGCTGGCTGCCATGGTGGCTGCAGCTTGGTGGCCCCTGGCCATGCCTGGACATCTCCAAGACATGGGTGTCTGCACCAGGACAGCCAGATGGGCCCAGAGCAAACCTACAGCTCCTCACAGGGAGCAGAGGGAGAGCTCTGAGCTCTGCTCTCTGGTGACAGCAACGTGACACGAGAGGGCATGGAGCTGTGTCAGGGAAGGGTCAGGTGGGGGTTAGAGAAAGGTTCTTCACCAGAAGGCGATGGATATGGAACAGGTTCCCCAGGGTGGTGGGCATGGATTCAAGCTGCTGGAGTTCAAGGAGTGTTTGGACTGGGGACAAAAAAAAAAAAAAAGCCTATGCAAACTCCTATGATATGTGGTGATTGGCCAGACCTGGTGCTTGAACCTGACTCTCCTACCATCCAAACACATGCAGAAACTATCCAGCAACAGGCAGAGGCATCTGTCTGTCTGTCACCTCTTTTCCTCCCATAGTCTGCTGTGAGGTTTTTTCCCAACAAAATCATCACATTCTGTTCATATACTGAATGTAAATTTTCAGTCTCAGCTCTGTTTCCTTCTCAGCACTTGCCATAGACCCTTTCCTTAGCCCACCACATTTGTCACACTGATCTCGGAGCACCATGAGGCTATAGGGCTTGCAGAAACCCTGCTCTGCTTCCAGTACTTAAAATGAATGAAAACCTGTAAGCGCTCAGACTGGGCTTTTCAGAAAGCCCAGGTTGCTTGGGGAAATGGACCTCATGTGTCCGTTTTCTTGCATGCACTCAGGCAGCAGTACAACTCATGCAGTTGTAGCATGAGTAAAAGGAAGAAGGAGGTTTATTTCCAGTGGGTGGCAGGGTGCAGAGGTGTGGGAGGTGCCAGGAGCTGCCACCAACACACAGCCACCATCACCCACTGCAGGGAGCTCTCTTAGTCACCTCCAGCCATGTGGATGGTGCTCAGTGCTGCAAACCTTCTCCAATAAGCAGGAGGAGAAAAGGGAAACAGGGAAAACTTCAGTTCTCTCCCATAATCTGCCTTGAGCTGAGTCCAAAGTTGCTTATATAAAGCACTGTTCATTATTACAAAGCAACGAAGCGAGGAAAGATGGGATGTTCACAGCATATCTCCTGCATTCATTAGTTGCTAAAGATGCAGATTGCCACAGCAGTGGAGCCATGGATGGGTCAAAAGCAGAACTGTCTCTCAGTTTTATGGGAAGTGCTGTTCCCAATGGCTGGCAGAGTAGGAGGCAGCTTGTGGTGCAGTCTGCAGAGTGTTTAAATGAGGGTGCCATTAGCAGGAGAACTTACTGGTCATGCTTGCTCATGTCTGAGAAATGCCTGAAAGTGTTGGAGAGAAGTTAAGCATGGAAAAGTCTACTTGAATTAAAAAAGCCCTCAGTCAAACAGGTGGCTGCTGTATGTACCCCACAGAACATACGTGTGAAACCAAGCAAAAAATAATTCCCATGTTCAGTGTCTGTGCAAGCTGTGGCTGAACGTGCTAAAAGTGAGCTCAAGGACGACAGAACCAGGGAGCTCTGCTGTTACAGAGCATTAAGCGGGTTGCAGACTGCATCAGATGGTGCTTGAGTCTGCCCAGAGCTCCAGAATAGAAAAAAAAATATCTACCAACATTTGTGTTTCTGGCAATTAATAGAATTAAAATATTGGGTTGGACTCGTAAATATGTCAGCCAGCCTCGGCAAAATCTTAGTTGCTGAAACAGGCTGTCTCTAACCTTCTTCTTTAGCGTTTGAGAGAGCTGTAGCAAAAAAGATTGGTTTCAATAAGATCACAGGGAGGATGTAAGAAGGAGTTATTTCTAATGGCTGTAGGTAACTTGAGCACAACAAAAATGAATGGGAAACAGAACACCCTGTTGTCCCAGGACAGAGCTACATATGGCTTTCCTCAAACTCTCCTCCAATCGCTGCAGGTCTCTGCAGTAACACAGAACAGTTATCCCCGTGCCGCAGACTGTGGTTGACCTCTACAACTGGTTTACATGCAGTGGGTTGGGTTCTCTCCCTCAGTTGGTATTATCTGATCAGCTCTCGCTCCACTGCTTCTTGTTTTGCAGAGGGAACAAGCCTCCTCCTCCTTTTCTAGTCACACTTGCTTTCTTTTCTCTGGCTTTTAGGAGTATTCCACTTTTAAAGCACTTGGAGAGGAAAATCATGCTAAACAAAAGGAATGTGTAGAAGTCAATAAAATAGAAGAAAGAGGAATTTAGAAAAGAGGTATAGAAACAAATGACATTTTGCTGCGCTGTGGTGATTTCCGTAAGAAATCTCAATCTGTAAAACAATTGAATTAATCATTACTTAGGAAACATCTAGAGATTTGGAAGAGAGAATTAGATCATTTTGGGGTACATGGAATCATGTACTGTGTGCATCTGGAAAATTGTCCAGCTTCCTAAACTAATATGCAAATAAAAATATCTGCAGTCAACCAGCTCTGTAAAGACTTATGGAATATCAATTATTTACTTACTTGGGTCTGAAGTATTGTCTTTTGATCTTTTTTTTCTCTTGGTATATATATTTTTTTTCCTGCCAAAAGAGGAGGACATTAGTATAGAAACTATAGGGAAAGCTACAATTTCAAAGCATAATTGGGAACTTTGTGTGTGCTTCGTTTTAAGGACATTTCTCACTGTGACCAAGTACTAGTAAGAACAAAATGTGCCAACAGAAACAATCATCTAGGGTTCCTAACTTAAAATAAAAATAAGACTAACAATGCATGGAACTCATTTCTGAATAAAAGAGAAAAATTATTTTGATGAAACGAGGGAAAAATTTTGTGATGAACGTGGCTAAGGTTTGTCATGATGGAATTTTTTAGCCAGTGACAAGAGTGACTGACTTAAACCCTGAAATTCTTTCATCACAAGTCTGCTTATTGAAATACCTCATGTACATGTGTATGTGCACAAGGAAATCTTGCAGCTGCTTCACACCAAAGCCTAAGGTTGAGTCAAGTGACACCACAAACTATGGGGAATTTTGTCCAGTTCCACAAAATGGGCATGGACTTAATATCTCTCCTTACCCTTTTCAGAAGAAGCATTTTTTGAAAAAGTCATCAACTACTGCATTTCCAATAGCATTCTCTTGTTTTCTCTCCAGGTCCAGCTGCCCAGCGCCAGGTCCAGAATGGGCCATCTCCAGATGAGATGGAAGCACAAAGGAGGTGAGTTGGTTATGATAGGCTTCTAGTTTGTAACTGGGATGTGTGTGCAATCCTTGCTCATTAATAAGCACCGTTCTTTCTACTCATACCTGTTTTGTATTGATTTTCAGTGTTCCGTAATTATTGATATTGTCTCTGTGATGACTCATATAAAGGGTGAAGTGAACTGAAGCCCTAGGTACTCTTTGCTCAAAGGCAAGTGTGAGGCATGCTGAAGTTCAGAGTTAACAATAAAACATATTTAAAAGAAGCCTACAAAGTGTTTCTCAAGTAAATTAAGAAAGCCTAACTATACCCTGTTCTGGGTTGCTTACTGGCAGTTGCTAGTCATGTTGCACAGGAAGCATCCAATGGACTACATGCACTGTCAGGAATAACTTAGGCTTATCATATGATTACTTCCAGAATCATATGCCATTCCTTTTATGAATGCTTTGCTCTAAATAGGTAACAATTGAGACTACAAAATCATGCCCATCACCTTATAAGCATGTCTCAACTTACTGCCATTGTTACATGTAGCCTTTTCTCCAGCCATCAGCAGTAGTCTCCTTGATGTCAGAGGAAGAATGTGAGCAGGAACGTCCTTTGGATGTCTTCTCCATAATGAAACTAGTAGGAAGATCTCATTTCAGCTTTGCTGATTCAGGCAAGACTCCTGTAGCAGCTGTATCTTCAGCTACCCCTGCCCAGCAGAAGGCAGTTCTGAGCAAACAACCCTCCATGTGATTCCCTCTTCCATTCTGCAAGAATTATAGGGAATACGTAGGAAAACTACTTCCTCACTCCCTTATGAGTAACCCCAAGTCGCCTGAGGTTTAACAGGGATTTACATGTGGCTGTTGAGTGTGTGATAGTATGTCACTTGGGCTTGGTAAGGGTTACTCTGGTAGCTGAGCTATCATAAAGGTGAGGGGGGAGCTCCTGCTCTGTGCCTGTGTGCCACTCAGCCTGGCTAGAAGATGTGGTCCAGTGCTGACTGAGCCTGTGGGAGCTGCTGAATGTGCAGACTGTACAAAATTCAGACCTCACATTCAGGTGTCTGTCTGTACATTCAACACGTGACCAGCTTTAGTTAGAGAAAATATTTTAATTATTGATTTTGTTTGTTTGTTTAGAGATCGTAAAAGCCCTTGGAGTTGATATTATTCTACTGTCACAGGGCACATGGTTCTGGGAAGGCTTCTTTTGCTCCACTGGACTGGAATAAGCTATGCCAGTATATGCACTTAGATGTTCTTGCATCTGCACTGGAGGATTTTCAGCTTTAATTATGCTAATGCACTCTTAAAGCATAGAGCAGGCCTAATTTTAGGCCTCTGTTTTTTTAACATCTTGTAAGCAGGAAAGGAAATCAGTTACTGTAAATGCCGCGAAAATTTGTCTGCTTTAAAGAATTTTTAAAGACCTTTATACAAACGTTTAAAGAACATATTTTATGTCAGAGGATGCAATTTGTCCTTTCTTGTACTTTACTCCTGGTATACTCCTTAAGCAGCCTTGTGCAAATCTCGGTCTTTATTTAGTTCCACTGGAACAAGTGTGACTTCCTTACAGTGTAAGAACTTCTCCTTTTAGCATGTGTGGGAGGATGTGCTTGGCTGGTACAAGCTGCTCCTGCCCAAGGGCAGACAAGGTTAGCACGAGCCCAAAAGACTTCAAATGCCCATTCTGACTTGTTCTGAGGAGCACCTGGTTCCTGCATCTGCTCCAGGAGTTCAAGAGACTTGGTTACCTCTTACCCACCTTCCTTTCCAGGTCTGTACCTCTGGAGCTTTCCCACACCCAGATGAACCTAGAACTTGCCCAGGGTTTAAAGAGGAGAGTACATGTCAAGTCTTTCATCATCAAATCTTGCTAATAAGTGCCAAGCTGTTGCAAGGGACAGCATGCTTCTGGAATTCTTAGTATGTCCATTTAGAACTGGAATTTGTGAAACTGATGCTGTAGTATCGGTGTTCAGTACATAGCTATCCAGTAAGAGCCAAGATATGTGCTGATTTCTATTTGGTTTAGATTGTTCTAGCTGATATGAAACCACTGGCTTCAGCCAACTATGGCTGTCCCTCGAAACTTTCCACTTCACACTTTGTACATAGAATAATTTTTCCGGATGCCTGTAATGATTTCCTAGAAATTGCTTGTATTTGTTGGATCGTATGACCTGAACATAATACCAATGTAAGATTGATCTGTCCATAGTGAATAATTATCATTGTGGATTTTCCCAATCTATCTATTAAATTAGAATTGAAAGGGAGATTGTTTTGCAAAGTAAGACATTCTTTTTGTTCCTACACAACTTTATTTTTATGGATACTTTTTCCATTAAAAAAATCTTTTATTTTTATGTAAATAAGAAAACTGCAGACTCATTTGAAAGTACGAGTAGAGCAAAAATGTAATGAGGAGACGTTTCTAAGATATCGCATAAGGATTCTTTGAAGAAGTGTTGCCTATAGTTAAGCTTGCCTTACTGTGCAGAAAGCTCTTGCAAGAGAAAAAAAGAAAAAAAGAAAAAAAAAAGGTAATTTCAGAGTTGCATTCAGTGTTTGCATGTTAAAAAACACTTGGCTGTTTGAAATATCAGTCTTTTTAACCACGGAATGGCAGCAAGGGCCCGTCACAGGGGCAGCATTGGCAACTTCGGCAGTATTACAGCGTGTGAGAGAAGCCCTCTGCTGATGCATCTGGCAACTGCACGTCTCTGGAAAGTGAAGCCTGTGAAAAGGCTTCGCACTTGTGTCCACCTGCTTGGGCAGCCTGGGAGCTGGCAGCTCCTTAGGATGCAAAACAACCGAAGCAGTGATGTAATTCTATGCCAGGCATGCGTGGAGCTCCACGTACTCCTGGCACAGCAGGATGGCTCTGCTCACCTGCAAAGCTGTGCTATGCCAGCAAGAGACAGCCCTGCAGCAGAGCACACCAGGCTTTGTATAGTCAGCAGCTAAACACAGCAGAAACGTAATATATTTTCATTCTAACTTCAAGTCCTTTGGGTTTCTGATCTGTGAAAGTCTCAAGAGTGCCATTCTATGAGAGATGCCTCTTGCTCTTCCCCAGGGATGCTGACGTGCTTTGAGTTGAGGACATGGATGGCCACTGTGCTCTCCTGGAGCTATAGAACCCACCTCCTGGCCATGTCTCCTGCAGAACCCATTGTGGAGTTTCCTGACATGGATCAGGCAGCCCCTTGCCCAAGCATCTGTGGTGTCCTGCAGGTGCCAGACCCTGTCCTGACTGAACATCCCCAGCACCTGGCACCACTGTGGTCAGGGCGAGTGAAACCAAAACCAGCTCTGTTCGCTGGAACATAATTTGTGAGGACTGGCTCACGCTACCCAATACATACATCTTGAGGACTTCACAGCGAATAAAACTCTTAAAAAAAATAAAATATATAAAGAATATATAATAACTGGAGTTTTTTTCATTGTTGTTTCAGACAAGTGATGGAGCAGCAGCAACAGCGCCAAGAATCTCTGGAAAGAAGAACTTCTACCACAGGTATGCATAAAATACCTGGAAACAAAGCAGCTATGGTCTCCCTGCTTTTGTCCTCTAGTTGTAGTTGGGTTTTGCATGGTTTCATATACATGGTTAAAAATTACAAAATCACAGAATGGTAGAAGTAGGAAAGCACGTCTGGGTCCTTCTGCTCCAACCCCTGCTTCAGCCATGACACCCAGAGCACAGTGCCCAGGATCACGTCCAGGTGGCTTTGGAAGATCTCCAAAGAGGGAGACTCAACAATCTCTCTGTGCCCATGCTGGAATGAGGGTTATGGCGATAATTTGATTTTAAAGCATTTGCAGCAATGAGGCATGCAGGTAGAGTTAGACAAGTGTGGGGCCTGTCAAAGCTGGTAAGCAGAGCGGCTTTTTGGCTTGCCAAGATTACATAGTCACATAGCAGTGATGTCTCATGTCCAGAGGACATCAACAGAAAGGGGTGGCACTGCCAGTTCTGGGCTGCCCCATTGCTCTTGGTGCAGTCAGATGCAGCACAGAGGAAATGACAGCCCTTGAGTATCATCTGCGGGGATTTTGTAGTGAGAAAGTGAGGAGTCTTCTGTGTGCTTAATGGAAAATACATATATATTTAATGAGCTTATGAAAATCTTCTATAACATATTAAGTTGCACAAAGCTGAGTGAAGAGATGACAGGAATAGTTTATAGAGTATAGCTTGGCCTCTGTGAAGACTGACAACAAACAAGCCAAGATGGTCTTGTGTAGCCTTTTGTTTTGGAGGCACCAGTTAATCTGGTAAATTTTCAGTTGTTTTTTACCTGAAACTACCCTAGGGATAGACACATACACACATACCTTAGCTAGTGTCAGAAGTTTCTGGGCTGTGTCTGGGCGGAGGTTACCATGTGCTCTTCTGCATCAAGGAACACAGCCACAAATCCCAACTGGGCACCTGCAGGGAGTGGGATATTGCCCATGGGGAGTTCTGGCCATCTCCTCCTGTGCGAACACAGCAACTACTGTGTTCAAAATGTCCCTTGCTGCTCCCGTGGTATGAGGTTGATGCTTGCAACCACAAGTTCCCGTGGGCTTGGTGGCATTGGAACACACAGCTTATTCCAAACCTTGGGCTATTTTTTCAAACAGTTCCAGTTCTACTGAGGGCTGGAAGACCGTTGGCAGATGCCTGCACCAACTCCTCTTGGTTTTGTTTGAGCTTCTGTTTGCATTTATTCTGTGGTCCCTTTTTCACTACGTTGCTTTGCGTTGGTTTCGTTCCTCACTGCATACCCGTCTTTTTCTTTTTTCATTTGTCTTCTCTGTTCTTTTAGTTTCCTCCTTGCAGATAAACATGTGCTCTCTCCCCTCCCAGCACCAGCCTCCTTCACCTGCCTCTGGTGCTGCCCCTCTGCCACCAGCCCATGCCAGTGCCCTCCCTGCCCCACTGGCTGCCCCTGAGCTCCTTGGTAAATCTTCTCTGCAATGCCTGTGGAGAGACAGAGAGCCCTTGCAGCTTCTGCACAGACATTCGGCCTCTGAGCTGCTAACAACTTTAGGTTCCTCTCCTCCATCCTGCCCAGCCCGCGGGACTGTCCTACCACGGGTCAGGCGGGCCTCGCTGTCCCCACCACCTTCTCATCCTTCTTCCCACATTCTGTTTGCTTCTTGCCAGCCCCTCAGGCGTTCCTCTCTCTGTGGTTCTCAGCCTTCTGCAGCTCCCATCACAAACACATCCCTGGGGCAGAGGGCTGATGGCCTGCAGCCGCGCGATCCCACCCTCTTGCCTGTGATTGCTGCCCCCTGTGACAGCGTCAGGGGATCCACAGACAAAGCAAGGCAGGAAACCTTGCCCAACATGCCCTTGAATGGCCATCCTGAATCTGTGGGCTCCTCTGGGAGCCGGAGGAGAAGCGTGGTGGGAGCCTTCTTGCTGCGCCTAGGGGCTGCGCCTGCCTCCCAGCTGCCTGTGATTGCCAGCCCTCCTGGCTCCTGGGGCCAAGCCCCCTCCCTGTCCTCTCCACCCCATCGTCCCCCACAGCACTGCTATCAGCCCATGTCACACTGTCTTCCATTGCCTCCCCCTTACGCTGCTGGGCCTGAGGTGACTGTGCCCAGGAGGACCCTTCCTTACATGACTCCATCAGCCATTTCCCACTTGCGTAAGTACTGATTTTGAACAAGTTGTGACCTGTAAAAAGCCGTAGCTTCGAGCTGTATGAAAGGCTGCATTCACACTGCCCATGACTGCTAGAGAAACACCTGAGACCCAGGAATACTCTGCTGTGTGTAACATCGGAAACCAAGGTGGAAAAGCACTCAGGACTGCTGAGGACCTCCCACCCATGCTAGAAGTGGAACAAAAATACGAATTCCAGTGCAAGGGCCCTATAGCTGAGTTGTTGCAATGCATGCTCTTAAGAGTATTAGCCCAGGAGGAGATTTGTATCCTTTGGCAGAGCCCAATTTCATTTGGCAGTGACCTTCATACAAAGCCTATATTCAGCTGGTCCAGACCTAGCGGATGGGCTCTTGTAAGCCAGAGGCTGGGTCTGCAGTAGACTTGTTGTCTGTGTAGCAATCAGAGAGGATGTGATTTTTATTATTTTACTCGAGTGGTATTTCTGTTACCAGCAAAAATACAACACAGATTTTGTTAGAGCTATGCAGAATCTTCTGCACTTATTTAATTCCTTCACTTCTAGAAACTGTCTTCCTACTGTGAGCTGCACTAATAGTTGATGGCAAACCTTTTTCAATGCAGGCAAATCAAGAGCCTGGGTCTGTACTTTGCATATGGTCTCAATTCCTAGTGCTTGTCTGAAGCCTGCTGAGTTAGAGCAGCTACACGTAATACCTATTTGCAATTCAGATCTCAATTTTTGTGTCTTGGATCCATTCCTGTCAATAACCACATATAATGCTTAAATAATATGTCTAGAAAAGACAGAAAACTGAGACGTTTCCATCCACTTTCTGCTAAAAATATTAATCCAGCCACTGGAGGCTCAGTCCATCAGCTCATATAAGTCCTTGAAATCCACTTAGTTCAATAAAGTTATTTTAAACTTACATCAGTCCATTATTTTGACTCAGTTCAGTTTTTGCTTCAGGCTAGTCTCTAATTAGGTGGGTGTCGTTTTGCAATTACAATTAACTGTACCCACGATGAATTACTATTATGTTTGTGAACCAAAGAGGGCTTGAAATGTTTAATGCATTTCTAATAGCAGCTATGGTTCATTTCAAGAATGAAATTGGGAGCGTGAAATAATACAGAACTAACCACAGAAATAAGGCAGTGCTATAAAAAACCCTAGATAAGAAGAAAACCAGACTGCTAATGTTAATTTTTAAACATTCCTCAGTTAAAATCCTCCTGCCTTTCAAAGTAACACTTACTGAACAACTGAACCTGTGATTATATATCAAGATCAGCCTCTTTTGGGAGCCTGATGTAGGGAAATAACCTCCTGATAGTGTACACATTCGGTGGACCCACTACAGGCAAAGCACTGCGCCGGGGTTAATCACCTTGGTCAGCCTCTGCAGCCAGTGAGGGCTTTACTGAACCATGGTGTGGCTGAACTCCCCCTGTTACTCTGCATTTTGTTGGCTGACACTATACAATGAAACACTCATATGCCATAGAACAGAAGGGAGCATGCATCTGTAGCCCATGCTTCTGCCGGAAGGCTGGTGTCAGCAGAAGTCTGTGCTGCTGCCTGGTGCAGTTTGTAGTCCACATGTAAAAGGCTGTAAGAGAAGCGGATGAAAGGTGCCGCTTAGGGAGTGTTGTCCATGCTTTGATTTCAGCATAGAATAAAGTACTTGCTGAGAGGAGGAAAGTTTGTTATTAGAGACAGGGTCTTGCAGGAGAACACAATCATACTGATTAATCATTGATGCTTCCCCAATCAGGACACAGCCAAAGCTGACTGGCCATTGATACATTCACTTTTCTGCTTGTGTGTGACACTTCCTTGCATTTGTTACTCATGCTATCAGGCTATAGCCCTGGGACAGGGAACGTGGCGTGGTGTGCGAGCTGGAGGAGACGGTTCTCGGTGTATAATTCATCTTCTCTGCCTTTCAGGCCCAGCTCTCCCACCCGGCCATCCCAGCGGTGCTTCAGTGATCCCTGCTTCATCCGGGGGCCCCCCACCTCCACCACCCCCCCCAGTCCCTCCACCCCCTATGGGAGCCGCTCCCCCACCACCACCCCCGCTGCCAGCCGGTGCCGGCCAAGGTGCTGCCAGTGAAGATGGGTCGGTGTCAGGGCTCGCGGCGGCTCTGGCTGGTGCCAAACTGAGGAGAGTTCAGCGGGTAAGGAGCTGGCTGGGGGCTGCCAGGTGGGCTCTTTGCTACCGCGTGGAAGTAAGGCCTGGCTTGGCACAGGGTTCTGCAGAGCCAGTGAAGCCCGCCTCAGCTACATGGATTTTTGGATGGGAGTCTGTGGAGCAGATAAAACTGAGCATGTGAAATTGGCAGAGCAGGTAGAAAGTTTGATAGAAGTTCTGCTCTTCAGAAAATAGCGGTTGGGAAATGGCTGCAGCTTTTCACATTGCCAGGATTTTCTTTGATTCTGCAAAGTCTACCCTTGTAGTATCTGCCACTGTAAACTACTGTTTACAGGCATTGCAAGTGCTCAAAATCACCAGCATAAACTGTTGAGGCCTCACATAAATAAATGTCCACTTAAGTAAGGGTTGTGTAACTTAAATGTAATTACAAAGAAACAGCACTCTGGGATTTTTCCTCATTCACCCATATATATTGCCTCACGCAGATTGCTACTGTGTTTATTCATAAAGTTCTACATATGTCTCCTTCCAACCCCAGAGCATTTCTAGCTTCTGGTTGTGATCGCTGCTCCTGATAATTAGGAAAACTGATCACTAAGGGTATGATTGTAAATGAAATTATTTGCATTAATTTCAATGTTGATTTCTGTCTTAAGCCAGAAGATGGTTCAGGAGGGTCCAGCCCCAGCGGGGTCTCTAAGAGCGATGCCAATCGAACAAGTAGTGGAGGTGGCAGTGGAGGACTAATGGAAGAAATGAATAAATTACTGGCAAAAAGGTTTGTACTGAGATTTCAAGTAAGCCTTAGCATGAGCTCTGCAGCAGACTGTGTATGGGACAAGGTGCTCTCCTTTAAGTTGAGTAGTGGGTCACTTTGGTGCCTCTTGCAGTTCAATGAGCCCTGCACAGGCCTTAGTCACCAGCATCCTCTGGTATTTGGCATGAAGGTGGAAGTGTTGCAGCACTGGTGCCTGGTATTGCTGTAGAGTTGTGTTGCTGTAGCAAAGCCTTGGGAGTGGTAACCTTCAAAGATGGTGGCAAATGTATCCTTTGTGATCCTGCCATTCACCAAATCTATTCCAAAGTTGTTGTTTTCAGGAAGAGTAAACTAGGAAGGAAACTTTTATGCAGCACAGTCAGGATATTGGGCATAAAACCATAAACAGAATAACAAGACAACATCTTGGCAGGTAACTTATTATTGATTCTCAGTGTGTATAAGACAGTCTAGCCAATTTATTCTGCAACAAGACAACTTGTAATGATATATCAAGCTACCAGACATTTAAAGGCACTCCATTTCAGTTATTTTTGCTTTCTCTTTTTCCCCTCCTTCTATCAGTAATATTCTGTTAGACTGTCATTCACAGGTTCCTAGTGACAGATGTTTTGGTTTTAGCTCTAAAGATATTTTCCTTTTTTACATATGAGTAGTAAAAAAAGCAGATGAGTGGGATAACAATGTATGGTGTGCAAAGATGGAGTAGGATAAACATATTTCCCAGTGCAGAGGGTCTGATTCCAACTTTTCTCCATGTCTTAATCATTTCAGAAGAAATTCTGAACATGAACTGTGGATGTAATCTTTTGGAAAGTGTTAAATAAATACACAAAGCTGGGAAAACAGTTGCCACACTCTGCATTCCTCTACTGAATGTGGCTTGAAAATATTGCCCCTCTGAGTTGTATTGCTAAGGTTTGGGTTCCTCACCTCCATCTCAAATCCTGCACAACCGAATGTATTTGGTCATTGTCAAGCTCTGTAGGATGAACTTAGTAAATAATAACTCTCAGCAAAGCTTAAATCAGCCTTCCCACATGGAGGCTGGTGCCTTGCACAGGAGATGTGATGCTGGAGGCCTGACTCTGTCCTATCTCATATTCTTTTGCAAAGGAGGAAAGCAGCGTCGCAGTCAGACAAGCCAGGTGACAAAAAAGAAGAGGAAGGCCAAAATGTAAGTGAAGGATTCCTCATGGTTGTGCTCTTGCAAATATGTTGATGTGCTGCCTTGTAAAGTCCTGTTCTCATTCCTGGTGTGTGTCAGGGACTGACAAGCAGTGCTGGCCCAGCAATACATACTCAATCAAAAATAATGTTTCTACCTTTCCTGAGAAGAGGGCACTAGAAACAAGAATTGCCTTTGTATTCATGGGTGAGACGTTGTCCAAACAAGATCAGTTGGTGATTTTTCATGGTCTGCTTCAGTGTTTCAGGGGATAGGAGATTCTTGCCCCTAATGAAGATGCAATGAGCCCTCCTGGCAAGTCATCTTGAGACAAGGGCTGTGTAACGTACTTTAAATTTGCAGCTTCAGCTGAGCTGGAGTGAATCATGAACCGTGGGGGGGTAATCCTTCATGCAAAGAAGAATCAGCTCGCTGCAGACCGCAGAGTGTGCATAAAACACATCTCTGGGAGGGAAGGAGAAATGGTGCATTAGCTACTAGACAATTCAAAAATTAAAATGTATTCATAATACTTACACTATAATGAGACTTAGGGTTCATTCTGCATTAACCAGTCTGTCTGTATGTTGTCCACAGCTTGGCGCTGTAGTTTTGAGTTCAACATACAGATTAAAACAGTTCTTTTTATATGCTGAGCTGCTAAACCATGAGAGATCTCTCCAGGTTTAAGAGGCCAGGATTAATGTCATGTCCCTTCTCATGGTTTGCTGCTCATAGAGCATCCTTGTTACCAGCCTGTACCTTTATGAAGGCCCTCCACAAGTTCACAAGCATCTCATGTGCCCATGTGTCCAGGTACCAGTTAGCTTCTAACTATTCAACCTCTGCTGTCTTTCTGCCTCTGATTCTCTCTCTTCGATGCTCTGCAGTAGTTTGCATCCCCTGCCAAACTTTCTGACAGTGCCAAACTATTAAGAAAGATGTTTCAATCTGTTTAGTGTGTATCTTGAGCACACAGTATGGTGAGGTTCTCTTCTGTCAAACTTGGTGCAGTTTTGTTCTTACCACACACAGTTAATGCTTTGCCTGAGTGTATATTGAGGGCTGCTAAATAATGTTGTCACCAAAAATATGGGTTAACGCCTTATGATCTGTCAGCCATAAGTCACAGAAAACATTCTAAGTCTGAGATATAGCATATAGCATTCTGGTTAGGAGAAGCATTGAGTGATGTCATTATTTATATTATGTCAGTACCTGGGCCACTCTCCCCAATACCAGTATCTGTCCTGGTTTGAAAGGCTAGGATGTGACATAGTGTTCCTGCAGGTGGCTCAGTTTCCATAGTACAGATCATTTCTAAAGTGAGGTATGGATGTTTTATATTTAGATTTCACCAGCCAGCACTCTTCAGTGGTAACTCAGCCTGCTTTGGTATACAGAAACAAAAGTGATTCAGTGGAATCATGGCAAAGTGCCCATATTAACAAAATAAATAAATGAATAAGAGGTATTTTCTCATGCTAATTGAGGAGAAAGGTTAATTTTGCAATGAACTTCAGCCCATACCATGATAGAAGGGCCTGTCAGATGTGCTAGAAGAGAACCTGATTTTGTACCAGCTGTACTGTGACTGGTCTTTGGAGCAGAAGAGGACTCTGTGTTTCAACTGCAGAATTGAGTTATGCCCTATTTTCCTCTTCCTAGGATGATGCTAGCACCTCTCCTTCAACCAGTACACGAGGACCCACCCAGCAGCAACAAAATTCATCAGGTATTTGAACTACTGGCTCTTTAGTTGTCTTCTTCACCTAGGGTTCTGCATCACCTTGGGACTCTTGATTCACATGATCAGAGGGCTGGGGCACCTCTCCTATGAAGAAAGGTTGAGGGAACTGGGATTGTTCAGCTTGGAGAAGAGAAGGCTCTGGGGAGACCTCATTGTGGCCTTCCAATATTCGAAGGGAGTGTATAAACAGGAGGGGGAATGGCTATTTATGAGGGTGCATAGTGACAGTACAAGGGGGAATGATTTTAAACTAAGTCAGGGGAGGTTTAGGTTAGATATTAGGAGGAAGTTTTTCCACACAGAGGTGGTGACACACTGGAACAGGTTGCCTAAGGAGGTTGTGGATGCCCCATCCCTGGAGGCATTCAAGGCCAGGCTGGATGTGGCTCTGGGCAACCCGGTCTGCTGGTTGGCAACGCTGCACATAGCAGGGGAGTTGAAACCACATGATCATTGTGGTCCTTTTCAATCCAGGCCATTCTTTGATTCTATGATTCTATGATTCATTGCCATCTGTCAGAGCTCAGTAACAGTACTTAACAGAAGATTTCCCAATAACTATTGTTTCAAAAGCTGTACTTGGCAGGTAACTTTGTGCACTTCTCAGCCTAGGAGCAAAGAGTCAGTACAGTTACAGGGATCCAGACATAAAGCTGAGTCTTCACTACGTCTTCACTATTTTGCCACCATAGAGACAAATACCTATTATTTCACTTGTGGTAACGTGCATTGATCCGTAAAACTGGGGTTTGGATCTCAAACTGTTACCCGTCCTTAACCTAGAAACTTGTTGCAGTAGGCTTGATTTTGGGAGTTACGTGAAATTAAGTAGCCCCTAAAATATGTTTTTCCTATGATGATTTGAAATAATTTTATCACAGTAGATAAGCTGCAAGCCAGCCAACTTTGCATTAGCAAATTATCCTTGCATGAGCCTCGGCTTTCATACATGCTGAAAGAAATTTCTCCCAAAGGAATGAATATTTAACCATTCCAGCTTCCTTTTGGAACAAAGCCATTATTTGCTTGTTTTGCAAGGGAAGGGGAAGAGGTTAGTAGAAAGGTGCACACATGTAAATGAGGAACAGTATCTAGGGACTTCCTGGGAGTGCCCATAATTCCTCTAAATCGCTTTTCAGGATCTCACAGAGCAACAAACTTTTGTGTATAATGTTGTGTGCCGTTCAGGTCTCTGAAAGAGCACATTTTATTTTGGACTATTTGCATAAGAAGAGTCTGGGATAACAGTAGGCATTTCCAGAAATGAGAGATCTGTAGTGTAGTCTGGGGCATGTTCTGTTAGCTAGCAATGGAAACAGCATTAAATAAATTCTCTCTGTGGAAATGTCAATTGTCAGGGGGAGATCGTGGTGCTTTTTTTTTCATATACATTCATTTTTTATGCCAACTATGCAGTCAAGAAACATAAGCAACACTTAGCTTGTATTTCTTGATCTCAGTGATTTCTTCTTTTCTTTGTACTGTTCCAATTCCATGTCTTTTCAGGATCATTTAAGTGTCTGGTCCTCCATTAAAGAGATCCCTAAGCAGATTTTTGTCAGTGTTTTCTCTGTAGTGTAGGGAACTACACTCATTCAGCACTTTTGGTTTCCTGGATCTTTCTAGAGCGGCTGTATAAAACAGTTTCAGGATTTTTTATTATTAGAGAAAAAATAATTGGCAGTAAATTTTCATCTTTGTTTTCCAGACTCTGGGAAGAAGCCATGGGAAAGGAGCAATTCTGTTGAAAAGCCTGTATCTTCATTATTGTCTAGGTGAGTGGCATAGGTTGTCCCTGCAGCTGGCTAGCAGTTGGGATGGTCACGCTGTCCCTGTGGCACTTGCACAACTCATGTCTCGTTTCATTCCATTGCTGTAGAAATCCATCCATGGTGAAGAGCTGTGAAGCTAAGAGCCCCACACAATCCCACGTGTCTTCTAGGTACTGGCTAACAGCCCGCCTTCTTACCTGTCTTGACTTGTCCTTTGGCAAATCCCAGTGCTCAGCACTGATGTTTGTTTTCTGTCTTTACTCATTCTGTTCTATCTGCTCTGTCTGTCCCTGCACAAAGTTGAAATGTGTGATGGTAGCATGTGCTGTGTCAAAGTGTTTCTATGGAAACAGCCTCCTCTCAGGTGGGCACAGGAGTTAATCACACTTAAGCACATGCTTAAAGTATTTGTGGGCTTGGCAGTGCCAAATGGGTGGGAGGTTTTGGAGCACTGCTTTACAGCTGGTTCAGGATGTCTCTGCCAGTAGGGGAAGGTGTAATTGTCCAACTTCAGCTGAAATCCAAGATCAAAGACAGAAATGATCTGAAGAGCTGACAACTTGGAAAAGTTAGTCCTCTGCAACTGCAGTGGGTACGTGAGGAAGGAGAGCAAAGCTTGGTGCAATAACTTCATATCATTGGGCCATGGAAAGCCCCAGGCCAGACAGGGCATTCAGAGATATGTGAAGAAAGCCAAGAAGCCTGAAGCAGGAATCCAGCAGCCCCATTAGTGAAAACAGCCACACTGTTTTGTTTGTCACTCAAGTTGTTACCTATCGAGATGGAGATTGAGGTTTGGTATTGGGCAGTGAAAGAGAGAGACTTCTTCCAGCTGGCCCACCTCATGTTCTTGCAGTTCTGAGCACTGAGATGGCTGGATAAGTGAAAGGAGTTGCATATAGTTACCATTTACTGCAAAGCAATGCCCCTTGTTTTGGACCTACTTGTACTGCAGTGATAGAAGAAGAAAGAAAATTGCCAATGACAACTATCTGTGCTTACCTATTCCTGTGCTACAAATGCCAGAACATGCCCTGTCCAAAACTTGAAAGGTACTTCAGTGTTCCTAGGGTGAAATGCAGTCACCCGCTTTCCTAAAATCAATGGGACACTGCTGTGTGTTTCCATTAGATATAGGAAAGCCCATTTCTTCTCCTTGCGGAAAGGAACGAAATGTGAGCTATTTAAAGCAGCCATCAAGTTTGTGCCAACTCGTTTCTACAAAGTCATTCCACCTAGGGAGGAGTTGAGTGAGGGAAAATCCATTGCTAGCTTAATCCCTGAGTAATCCTCAGTGTTTGCTGCTTGTCTGACTTCTGCAGCGGGAAAGGGGCACTGTGCAGAAGCTCCCAGCAGTGGCCAGTTTCCTTCTTGATCAGTTTGATGACGTTTGTGTCTGTCTTAACTCTCAACTTCTTTTTGAGATTGTAGCAAAATGTGAAGGTTTTCCCAAGAAAGAGTTGCGAGACCAAACACAGTCGCAGAGGCGGTGGGATCTCAGCCAGCCCTCAGCTTGGGCCCAAAAATGATGGCAAAGTTATTTGAAATCTCTTCTATGAATTATTTAGCATGATTCATTTCTGAGATGTTTTAAAATGGTTAAAACAGCAAGTCAGACAGCTTCTGCTTTTTTATGTTACTTCATAGCCATCAGCAGAGTTCAGCTTGTGGACTAATACAGTCCGGAAAGGCTGATAACACCCAAATGTATCAGGCCTTAAGAGCAGGTTGTGTTTGCTTCTGGGTCAAGACAAAGAGCCTGTGCTGTGTAGTGTTATCACAAAGCTCTGCTTGAGTCAGGCCTTCTCAAGGAAAGGATTATTGGGTTATTACTGGGTTAGCCTTATGCTCACCTGTGTTTTACTATTATTTTAACAGCTTATTAAAGCCTAGATAGCCAAGACAGGGTGGTTGTACAAAAAATGGATTAAGAAAGATAGAAAACCAGAACGTCTATTTTGCAAATTGCTACTGCTGTAATGAAGTATATTGTTAGGTCACCCCAGTATTTTGTAATTTAAAGTCATGGAGGACTACAACCCCCAAAAAATCCTAAATGAGGTTTCAGCACAATTTTATACGTGTCCTCTGCTCCACTGAAGGCTGAGAGCAGCCTCCTTGAGGACACAGCCCAGCAGCACATGGAGAGTCCCTAGTCCAGCTCTCCCATACGGATGTTGCTGCTGTGGCACTGGCTGCACCTACATCTTTGTGGGGGGGTGGCTCAGCACACACTGCAGGCAGCTGATGGGCCGGCATTTTGTTCTCTTCTTCCCTTTATCAAGGATGAAGCCAGTGAGCAGCAGCAATGACGTGGCTATGGATGCCTTAGATTTTGATCGGATGAAACAGGTGAGTTGAAAGGTCTTTTCACACCTGAGTTGACGAGCTACCCATTTTCCCCCATGCATGCGCTGTACAAGCAAAACAGCTGTTCAGTCTTCTGGTTTCCTCTACGACTAGGTGCTTAGAGAAGGGATAGCTGGTGAGCAGCAAGAGAGCACAATCTCACTGCTATTTGAGCAAGATGTCTGTATGAAACATGCAGATAAATTCCCCAGCCTCTGCTGCACCCCTGGCTTGGGAGTGCAGCCATAGCTGCAAGCAGCACTAGGCCCTGAGCAGCCATGGAGGTGGGGGACCCACCACGACCGTGTTAAACTTGCGTTTTCTTCCACCAGTCAGAAGGAAATGCTGAGCAGCTGACTTGTGTTTTGTCTCATCAGGAAATATTGGAGGAAGTTGTAAGAGAGTTACACAAAGTGAAAGAGGAGATAATTGATGGTAAGAAAGAGAAAAATCATTATTTTTCTCACCTTTATGACTAATTTCCTGTAGATAAGATGATAGGCTCTGCAGGGAGTTCCTGGTGTTTTCAGACCTGTCTGTGCGGTTCTGATTTATATACACATCTGAAGAAAAACATTCTACCTTAACCAGTCTTTGGTCATAGCACTATATTCACATCCTTTATCTTTGTGCTGTTGACACACATTTTCACCTCAACCTGTGAAAAAGTCACTGGCCTGTGCCTTTCACAGGTGGGAGTGGGAGAAAGGGCTGGTCCATAGCCCATGGCACATCAGTTCACCACAACCAGGGAGTGTGAAATCGCATGCAACTGGTTTGACATAGGAGGGACCAAGTGTACCAAATTGGAAACCCTTTCTGAGCATCCTCTGGAGGATGCTTGTACTCAAAAAACTATTTTAGTTAACTCAATCTGAATAGCCACACATTTTTCTAACTCGGTGAAATGCAATGTTTCAGCAGTTTTTTTATAAATTGCTTTACATTTTGTGACAAAATATGTTTTTTCAAGGCCAACATAAGACAGCATAATGCTGCTATTAGTGACATGCACAGCAAAGTACCTATTTATTTGACACGTGCATAGAGCGTGCGAAGATCCACGTCCACACCCTGCATTTCCCAACTTAGCTTCATACGAAAGGGGAAAAAGAGGAGACTGTCAAACAGCTAAAAGCCATGCCCGCTGCCCTTCCCCCAGCACCGCGTGCTCATAACAGCTGGGCAGTTGGCAGCTGAGGACACCCTTGCCCGTTCGCTATGGTCCCAGCAGCTTGGCCCTCAGAGACCCCCCAGTTCATTCCAGTGCAAAATAAGACATTCACATGAATCGCAGATGCCACTTAAACCACTACTGCAGTTTGCAAGCAAACAGCTGACTGTTCGCCCTTACTCATCCTTTTACCTTCCACTCATCCTTTTACTGGCGTGTACTTTCTGCAAGCTCTGTACTTAGCCTTTTCCATGTGCTGGGTAGAATGTTCTGCGCTAACTTTTTTGGTTTGGTTTTCTAGCCATACGGCAGGAGTTGAGTAGGATCAGTACAACATGATTGCAAAGCATTTGGACGGTACTAAGAATGCTAGGAAGATTGAATCATTTCTGAGTGTACCAAGGTCACGCAAGATGGTGAGAGAGGACACCGGCACTGTCTTTGTTCTTATACCCTTTTTATTAGCAGACTCAGCACACTTTGAAGCTTGCTGCTGCCTTGGATTTGCTTCATTTTAAAAGTCTTAATCTAAAGAATATTAAATTTTAAATTTCTGGATTTTTTAGATTTCATCTGACACTGCACATTGGATTTGTCAGCCTTTTTTGTATTTTGTATTTGCTTATTTAAATGTATTACCTTTCTTTTTAGTAGTAGATAAGAACACGTGAACCATTTGCTTTTGATAGATGACTTCAAAGTAATTTTATTAGTAGTCTGCAATGTAAATGAAGATCCTTTGCCAACAGAAATGTATTGTGGCATCACCAGAAGAAAAGAGACATGTTAGTTGTCAGCCAACAAGTTCTTTGTCTCAGAGTTATCACAATATAAAAAAAAAAAATGGTACGTCTGCATCACAGTATCTGTGTTCATATTGGTAATAAACTGTTTATTGTCCACATGGCCCTGCCTTTGTTTATATCATTAACCCCTTCAGCTTCTCCACCTTAATGTCACTTAGTATGTTTCCTCACTGGCCTGGGGAGGGTGGTGATGAAGACTCACCTGGGGAGTGCTGAGATCAGTAGTGGAGGATGGCATTTTATGGCTGCCTCAGGCCACCACTAACTGTCCTGCTCTATCTCCTCAGTAAAAACAAAACCCACACGTCCCCCACTTGTGCCTGTTTGGGCTTTTGGGAGGAGAGGGGGGTCATTCAGAGCAAGGCTGCTGAAGGCATTAGGGCAGCATGGCCACAGCGAAGCAGAAATCCCACATGCAGTGCTGCTGAACTAGAAGCTTATAGGAGTCACTCATTAATATTTCATGTTTCCATCTGTTAACTCTGTGCAAGCTTCGAATGACCTTTATTTTGTGGAAACTGAGGTCTCAGAAATGAGTACAGGATGCTGCATCAGCATGGCTGAGCACTTCATCACACATTTGCTCTTACCTATCAGGTCACATGTGTTCTTTTCTTTGCTACCATTCTTTCCATCAGTGCAATCTTGAGAATTTCTGCTCGACTTGATTTGGTATAAGATTTACAAGGCGGTGGCCATCATACAATCTCCTTGACAGCTTTATGTAAAAGGCACAAAGTGATGGGAGTTCAGCTGTGGAAATCAGCGTTTCCCGAGCCCCCTGTCTTGCTTTGAGCCTTCCTGATGGCTTCATGTTGTAAACCAGGTCCAGGAGGGCTGTTGCAGAGCCCCAGGAGACATGGTCATTCCTCAGCCCTCAGGCAGGGACCAGGAGGCTGCTGTGGTGCCCTGCTGGAGCAGGGCTTGGGCCAGGGCTCCCTTCTCACCCAATTCCATGATTCTGTGTAGCTGCCTTCAAGCAGCAGGATGCCGGGGAGGTCAGGGGTGGGGCAGGCTTGCTGGTTACTTATAAACTTTTATCTGCTTTGGCTTGGAGAGCTTGCAGTTGTCCTTCAGCAATCTTCAAAGCCACTCCATCTGTCTTCTAGAAAACATTTTTTTCCCAGTTACATTGTAAACCTAAATACTAGATAAATGAGGGAAATTTAAGCTTAATTGAAGGGCAGTCTGCAGTCCAAGCCTGACATCTGCTAGCTGTTTAGTGCTGGCTTCCCAACTGGCTAGAGAAAGATAGACAGCAGGATAAGATGTTCACATGGGAGCTAAAGCAGAAAGGAATGGACGTGAAACACAACACTACAGCTCCAAGACTAGGAGAAAGAGCCTTTCTGGTAGAAAGAACTCAGCCAAACATCAGTAAAGTTTATTATGGTCTGCTGTATAAATATGGTACAATAGCTCATGTGTTTCTTAATTATAAAACCATTTCATGGAATAATTAAGATTGCAAAAGACCTCTAAAATCATTTAGTCCAACCATCAACCCACCCCACCATGCCCACCAACAATACACCTCAGTACCATGCCTCCACATTTCTTGAACATGGGACACTGACCCCCAACCTCCCAGGGCAGCCTGTGCCAATGCAGTACTGCTCTGAGAAACTTTTCCTAATACTCAATGGGAACCTTCCCTGATGCAATTTAAGGCCTTTACCTCTTGTCCTATGCCATTTGATGGCATACCCAACAAGAGCAAGCGCTCTTCTAAACTTCTGCCTCACAGATAGTCACAGTGAAAGTCTCCATTCATCTTTCTTAAGCTTGATAAAGTTGGGCCCCAGCTCAGTTCATGTTTTACCTTGGAGTGTGGTGCTACACCTACAGTCAGCAATAACCACACTGTCATCCAGGTTGAGTACAGTCTGGATAAAGTATGTTCCTATGGTAATACCAGGGACTTGCCGTAAATGAGCTTTTCTTGCCCTCCTTTGCAGGCCTCCTATCATTAAGACAATCAACTGAAGTTTGTTCAGGGCCATTTAATGGGAGCAGAGTCCCAAGGTGAACAGGATGGGCAGGGGGGCTTGGCTGGTAGAAGCAGTAACACCTGGTCCCATCTCCAGGTGCTTTACTCAGCACTATAAATCCATCCCAGAGTGGTGAAGTTCTGAGTGTACCTGTCAGGTGCTAAGGGTAGAGAGCAACTGTGATCAAGCTCACCAGGAGACCAGCGACTCTCTTAAACTGGTGCTTGCCACTTGGGAGCACAGCAGATATCAGGACTTCCAGCACCTTCAAGTTCCTCTGCAGAATGGGAGGACTGTGACAAAGCAGAATAGGAACACAGCTGCTATGCAGGTGAGAAACAGCCAACAACTTTGATTACCTTCAGTTAATAGTGTAGCTTCTGTATCAGGCTTGGCTATTAACATACGGATCAAGTAGGTTAGTGGTATCGTGGAGCAGCTAAGGGAGCTAGAGAAAAATCAGTTTCTACAAAGGAGTAATGCAGAATGAGGAACACAATCTTTAATATTGTTTTTATGTTTGCTTACTGAATTAGCTGAGAGTTGTGAAACAACTTGCTAAGGACATTGGAAGTTAAATATCTGATCATGAAGTGCTAGCAGGACTGAGACAAACTACTGCCAAAAAGTCATACCAATATGACTGGATGCAGTGCTGTAGGAGACAGGAACAAAACTGTGTTTATTGAGGGAATCAGGCATCCCAGGCCCAGTAATGGTCTTTGAGAGCTCAACATAAAGGGAATTATTATTCCACATTTGTAACGTATATGGATTTCTAGAAGAAAACAAAGTCAAAACCACTAGAGGGATTAAACTGTCAGTTTGTAAGAGAATCTTTATAGATCTGTTCTCTTTTGCCCACTTAGTAAGGACAGATATAAGTAGTCAGCTATCCAGAGTGCAGGGGAGTTGTTAGATGACATATCAGCTCCTAACTCCCAAGAAATTGTTCAGTATATTCTGCATGGAGAAAGGTATGGTGACTAAGGTTTTTTCATGAAACACTATTATTGAAGGTATCCAGAGGCTGGTGGTTGGAGAAGAGAGGCAGGAAGATGGAATTGTTCTAAGGGCTAGAAATGACAGATCTAGGTCAATGTCAATAGCACAACATACTGCATGTAGAGAGAAACAACACCAGCACCACATCCCATTTAAATCCCCTTATCACCATTAGTGATGGCTTTTATAGCTGGAGTATCCATGCTTCCTGATTGCTGAGTCAGTTCCCATTGAATCACAGGGAGAAAAGATTAGAACTGCACTGAAAGTGGTTAGGAACAAATGTCACCATAATATCTCCAGTGTCTTCAGTGATAGCAACTCCGAACTTCTATTCACAGAAATAGGTACGATACACAGAAGACCAAGAAAGATGATCAGGAATAGTAAAAGCCCTTATAAGGAGCAATTTAAACTAGAACCCTTCCACTCCCAGAAGGGCTTCTAGTAGTGAAAGGTATGAGGAAATATGAAATTCTGAATATGGTTGAAAGGATGAGTGGAAAGGGATTAGCCATTTCTCAAGCTCGAGCTGTGGTATGCCACATTGCTGATCAGTGAGCTGAAGATTAAAGAAAGAAAGGGTTTTTCCACATCTCAGTTCAACTCTGCTAGTAAGTTACACTGAACATCAGATACTAAGAATAGAAATGGCTCCGAAAAGGTATAGGAAAAGCCCTGAAATAGAGGTCAAACAGCAGATAATAATAATATTGATTCAGTTATTTAAAAAAAAAAAAAAAAAATGTATTCCATTTCATATACAAATGCAAGCAGCTATTGTCAGGCACAAGATATTTAGGCAATGCTTTGAGTTGAAGGAAGGCACCCTCATGTTCTCTAGAAAGTATCATTTGCTACTGCATGCCAGTCATCCCTGCTTCCACAGTCTGATGCATGCAAAGCATCTGCATCTAACTTGGCATGAAGAGAAACCAGTCCTAACCTACACATAAGCACGCCCATTCATGCACCAAATATTCTTCATTGCAGAGCAGGCCAAAGCTCCAAATTGGACACACGTGTCTCAGGAAGTTAATTCTAAGTCTAGACCAAGATTCATGTGAGTGTAGCTTGCTCTCATCCAGTTTTTCAAGGTTACATAAAATATCCCTTATTAAAAAGTATTTTAAATAGTGCAGACACTCATCCTCTTCGTCCAAAG
This sequence comes from Chrysolophus pictus, assembly GCA_037305975.1. Taxonomy (NCBI): domain Eukaryota; kingdom Metazoa; phylum Chordata; class Aves; order Galliformes; family Phasianidae; genus Chrysolophus; species Chrysolophus pictus. The sequence goes on from CM074580.1 coordinate 48,848,726, forward strand.
AGCACATATCAACGCTACACCAAGCACACACAAAGCATCCTTCTGCAGAGCACTCAAACCATTCAAACAAACAAAATGCCACTGCAGCAACTGGAGCTGGTCCATTAGCTTTCTTTTGCCAGTTTGCATTTCCTCTTAACCCTTGAGTAAGGACCGATACTGTCATCAAATACAAAGTCCCACAGGACTCGGATCCAGGACTGATGGTAGGGGAGGTTGTCATAGTATTCTGCAGCAATCTTCTTCACCTGGAAGAACAAAAGAGAGAATGAGCTATTTAGCTGTGTGGTGTGGTGTCAAGTGCACTTTGGTCTTACTTTTTAGATCTGATAGCACTGCCATAAACTGAAGTTACTTGTTATTGCTTGCGAGGTTTCTGAAGCTCAGTCAAAACGAGCTAGACTTAAGTACATTTAGATACTTAGCAGATTTATTACACAAGTTTTACCTGACAGTGTTAGGATTTAACGGATGATGGATCTCTGCCTTCAGTCAGAACGAAATCTCTCTCACTTGGGAGGTGGAGGATTTCCATAACAAGATGACTAATCCACCTCATAAATTGCCAGGACTCCAACATGCTGTATTTAAAGCAATGTTTGCCACTCGTAATACTTGTTGGCAGAGAGTTCCGGATAGGGGAGAAACAGCAATTGAGAAAATGCTGAAGACACAGCCTGACCTGTGCTTCCTTAGTCTTTCCTCCATTCCACTCCCCTGATACAAATCTGACTTCCTTCTCCAGCTAGAGGAGATCCCTCCTCTGTCCATTGCTAGATATGCCTCAAGGTTCGTCAGTAGATTTATCTGACACAGTAGATTAGTCTGACACAATTTTATTCCTGTTACAAATCTCCAAGTTTTACAACTGCTGTCATCACAGAAGCATTGTGTACTGTTGGGGTGTTTGTAGGATGAGGAGGTTTCACACCTGACAGTCTCAAAGGATTGTGAGAATTCCTGAGTTGTCAGTGCTCCAGCCAGATGCTCTGCTTTTTTGAAACACACTTAGGAGAGCAGCTGGTACTGTACATTTAAAAAAAAACTAGCTGGGCATTGTTTTATTAGAACTCCACCTCCTAGACAAACAAGGCTCTGTACCAGAGCAGCTGGGCAGCATGACTTGTCCTTTTAAAAATAATGCAGAATTTAAAAGCCATTTGTGAGGAAGACAGTGAAGACTTCCAGTGAAACTCTGAAGTTGTGCAGAAATTGCCGGCTGGGAGGAGACACTCAGCAGCATCTAATTCATGATGACGTAGTCTTAATACAGCACTTTGTGGAAAGGTAAGAATGACAGCAGGAGTTAAATCGTAAGCCAGTACTGCTCATGCTGGTTACATCGCTAGCTGAGCTTCCTGGCAGACAACTCCTGTGAGGTAGGGTGGGCAAGGCTCAAGTCTTGTTAGGCACTTTTGTGCACCCCTTGTGCTGGTGGTTGTGTTGGAGGTGGAAGATTCAGACCAGGTCTGATTATGTTTGGTCTGTCACTAATAACTCTGTCTTTCTAATAATTTCTTACATCTTGCTTTAAAGTGTTCGTCTGTTCTTCAGATGTGATTCATTTTCAGCATGATTCAGATAGAATTTCCCCTTAGAAGAACTTGTTAATGGCTACAAGAAGGATAATGTCCAGGCACTGTGTAAGTTCTCTGGAAAAGCAGATTTAGATCCTTGCTCAGCTCCTGTGACCACAGTCAGAAATAATTTAATGTAAATGAAACAGATGATGAGAGGAAGAATTGTTCAGACAGTATGCTCCCTGGGTGAATGAAAGTCACTGCTGAGGCCAAGTGATGGAGGAGTTGCTTGCGCACCAAGCACATTGATTTAGCACTTCCCTGCAGAGTCTGGTGGCATCTCATTTTGAATAAAACCCCAGTGCGGAAACCAGAGATGGCCAAGGTCTTGCTCTGGAGCAGGTTACCCTGGATCATCTTCGGACAGTGGCTTTTTGCTCCTGCTTGGCTTTGTGCTCAGCAGCACTTGGTGCAGGATGGCTGGCATCATGTATACCTTCTGCAAGTTCTCTGCACTCCAGGCAAGAAAACCGCACAAGGTGTATAAAAATCAGGGAGAGAAGAGAAACCACTATAAAATGTTTTTTGACAAAATAATGGTGTAGAGGGAAAATTTAGTGAATGCAATTATAGAGGTGACATCTTGAAGGATTTTCTAATGGAAAGGACATGGAAGTTTGTTTGGTGCCTGTTTCCATTTTGCCATCACATGGGAGAAAAACAAACAAGTGAAAAAATTTATCTTCTGCCATGGATATACACAAAAACAGCTTTTGCTATTTGTCTCAGCATCCCCGTGTGCAAAACAAAATGAACTCCTCTTTACTGTCCATACAGAGTACTGGCCAGAATTTGTTTTTTTAAATGTTCTGATTCCTTTTTAAGTATGATGTTAATATACATCTGTTAAGTGAAAGTGAACTTTAGACTGGAAAAGTCATCCTCCATGTTGCATTCTGGTTGCAGAACAAAACCTGTGGATGGCATTTTTTCCAGGTAGCAATTTTTGCAAACAGTGTTACTAACATCTCAGAAAGAACTGTATTGTAACGCAGTACCTCTTGATCCTGCCCATGGCTCCCCCATTCCAAGCTCTCCATATTGCATTGGAAAGGGTCCATTTGCTTCAGTTCCTCCCTCCCTCCTTACAGATCACAACCTGGAAGCATTTGATAGTTTTTGAATGGAAATTACAAAAGGATAATCCAATACTAAATTCTGTAATAAGCTTAATATGTGCCATGTGTGTAGTATCTGAACGCTTTTCTTCAATTAGATCAAGATAGTAGATGATAAATCACATCTGTTGGGTTCAGATTTTGCCTCTGGTCACCCATCCTACTCCACAGTAGCAGATATTGTCTAGTAGCATTACAACACAGGTGCTAGAGACTTTCTCCTGGGGCAAAACAGAAGGTAGAGGCCCCTATGACAAAATGAAAAATTAGGTGTAGAATGCTAGAAAGCAGAGTACTAAAGATTCCTTCTGTATTCCTTGAATGCAGGGGAAGGAGGAAGAACTCAAGCTAGCCCTCCTGGCCATCATAGGGTTAAGGAAATCTGCAATTCAAATGAAGTACATCTACCATGTTTTCCAGTCTTGTCTATCTAATAAAATCTAATTTCATGCCATGTCTTTCACAAGCTTAATGAATAACTAGCTTGCCTCTGGCAATGTTACAGTTTTTACTGTAGCTTGTAGGAAGAGTACCAAGTTCCTCCTTGTTCTGTGTTCCCTCTCACCAAAAGTATATTCAATTCTTCAGATAATGAAGAATCAATCTTCTTATTCCTTTGGTAAGTAACACAATATTTTGTTGTTTTAAAGCTTCACTGAAAGGCTAGCCTAGTCATAAGTCTATGGCTATAGTTTTTAGAGCAAGTCCTTCATTATAATGTTAAATTATAATGTTATAATTCATTATAATGTTAAAATCTCTCTTGTGTAATCTCTCATTATACTAGTGGGACAAGTTCTTACTGTGCATTCATGTCACTCATTTGCAATCTCTATAAGCTTATGGCACAGTCTAATTCTTCCTTTTTCAAATGTGCCACAGTCCTAGGGTAAAGGTCTTTCTAGTGGCAAACATATTACTCAGAAAGCACATACTGGATGAAACACTCGTAACAAAGGACAAAATTTACTCTTCTGATAAGCAAATGGAAGACCCAGTTAGTTTCCAAACTTAAAATATTTTCTGATCTTAATTCTCCTCTCCATTCACTCATGCAACAACAAAGAAAGGACCGTTTTCCCAACTTAAATTTACCAATATTTGAAACTAAATACAGTTAAACTATTAAAAGTTTGAGTGCTAAAGAGACAACAGTTACCGAGTGAAGAATCTGCTGGGCAGGTAAGCAGGAGAAAGAAAGGGAGGTTTCCATCCCTATTTGTCATTAAGTTCATACATTACTGCCATCCAGAGAGCCTGTACTCTCCCCTTTCAAAGAACCTTTCTTCTCAATTTGAGGAGAAGAACAGCCAACTTGTTTCAAGGGACACACTATTTTCTTCAATAGCGGTTTTGACAAAGAGGTTCTACCTCATAGTAGATTTTTCACTTCATTTGCCAGTGACTCAATATTTTCCATGTTGTTCTATCATGTGACAATGAATGACAAACTGGTACCTCCTCTACCAGCAGAGCAAGTCTCAGGTACCCTAAAGCTAGAAACAGATGAAGACAAGTTCATAAAATTCAACTTATAACTCTATCCTCTTTACAGAGGAGTGCAGACACTTCCATCTCCTCACTGCCTTGAGGAGTTAGGCTAAACTATTTGTGATGTGGGTGGGGAAAACCTTTTCAGGTCTCATTCAGATCTGGAGCAACAATCCCAGCAAGTTCAATTCATCACTTGCCTCCTTTGTTTGAGATAAGAGAGCTAACCTCTTGCTTTTGTATTTACATTTCAGTAAGCTAAGTATCTAAGCCTATCTAACAAGTTTGAACATCTCAAGCTAAAGCTAAGCCCACTTTCTAGCTGAGGTACCAGATGTGTCAGGAAGAGGAGTTGGAGAATTTTATGTGTGAATGCTAAAACCCATCAAGAACAGCCAACTTCTTCAGGAGAGAGCTCCAGCAGTCAAGGAGGGAGGCAGGGAGGGGGTGATTAAAAATAAATAAGTAAATAAATAAATAAATAAATATGTATATACACACTCATTTGGTATACATGCTTTCTGCGCTCTTCTACTTCTATCTTGTTTCAAACCTCCTCTCAATGTTTTTGTGATTAAGAAAATGGGTTATTCATGAATCGGTGTTTGGACTAGACAGTCTTAGTGGTCTTTTCCAACCCTTATGATTCTATGACTCTAACATCAACTCATAAATTGGGGTTCCCAAACTTAATTTTCCTGGATAACCATCATAAAAGTTGAGTCATGCAGTAGTGTGGAGGTCACAGCACCATAGTTTCAGCCCTGCCTCCTCCTTACAAGGAAGTTCCAGCAGTAGCTTCCAACAGACAGTGTTTCCTCCCAGCCATGCCAGAGGATTTGGGTTTAGGAGTAATGCACTGTAGTCACATCCTTTTGGCACTGGGAGCACAGCTGCTGAGGAACTCTCGTATTAAAATCCAGAAGAGCAACTACATAGCTGGCAGTGAATTCAAAACCATTCCTAGACACCTGGGCTTTGAAAATTTGATTCCCACAACTGATAAAATGTAAACAAAAAAAAGATTTGATTTTAAAAGAGTAAAGCCACAACATTTTCCCAGTGACAGGCCAGGCAGCCTCAGTTTCAGTGGGTGGGGCAGCAGAGCTAAAACAAGTCACGGAGAGCAGGAATTTATTTTCTACTGCTATTCGTAGCAAGTTGGAACATGCTCCAGTACTTATGTCATCTCAAAAAATAGAAAGATTTTTGTTTGATGTTAATTAAACAATATAGCTTATATATAGATTGACCATTAGACAAGTTTCAAGTAGTGATTTCCTCCTGTCTCGCTTTAGATCAGCCTTTTACACTTTGAAGAGTCAAAAACAGATAGATGAGGGAATTCAGACTATTGCTAAAGAGTCATAATGTACAAAAAAAAAACCAAAAAAAACAAAAAACCAACAAAACTACCAGTTCACTTGAGATTATGATGTACTTACCATTGGCAACTTGCTTCCAGGAATACTGGGGAAATCATGGTGCTCCATGTGATAGCCTACATTAAAGGTGAGCCAGTTCAGAGGTCCATAATAAGAGTACGTCTCATATCCTTTTAAGAACATGTAGTGTTCTGCTATGAAGTGCCCAGATATGGGATGTAAGCCCATGCAAAGAATTGTACCTGCTATTAAGTAAATAATTGGTTTGAGTCCCCAAAGGTAGAAAATAATAAAATCCACAGAAAACTGCACAAGGGCATTAAAAATTTCCATCTGTGTAATTGCTTTGGGGTTCACATACAGTGGTCTCAGACTGTAGAATAGAGGTTGGAGGAAGAGCCAAAGCAGTTTCCGAAGTGGTGTACAGAAGAACCAGCCTTCAAAATCCGTGGGAATGTCCACATCCAGGTTGTCCCCACCAAGGTACCGATGGTGGTCTATATGGTATTTCTTGAAGGAAGCAGAGTAAGGGACACCAACTGGCAAGTTGGCAAAGACTGCAAACCATCGGTTCCACTTGGCCTGCTTGTTCCCAAAGGCAACGTTGTGTGAAATATCGTGGATGGCTAGGGTCAATGAATGGTTGATGCAACCCCCAAAAGCATAAGCCCAGAAGAAAATCCATTTCCAAGATAAGTTTTTCACCAGATAGCATGCTAGAAACTGCATGAAAACCATTCCAGATACAATCCATTTCAAATGTGGATCTGGTCCCATCAGAGCCTTGATCCTTGGATATTTTGCTAAAGGGAAAAAATGCAAAGAAAATTTCATTAACTCACAAAAAGGTAAACATGGCCACTGCTGGTGCTCTTTATTTTTTATCATCTTATCTTTGAGGACCCAGTCTTATAAAATAGAAATTCCAAAGCCACTACCAAAAACGTTTCACTAATGTATGGGCTTTGCTCCCATTTCTAGCATCGTGTCCAATATATGTGTGTGCGCATGTGATGACCTCGATGGCCAACATGTCCCCATTTATCTTCATGAGGATGAGTATTAATACACCAGTGACCATCAGACTTAAGCTGTCACATTTTTTCACTTCCCTTTCTTTTTGCTTAGTCCAGATACTATTTTCAACAGGAAAGAGATACAGATGCCTTCTTTGTAGTCCTTTCCATTCTTTGGTTTCAGACATACCAGCAGAGGAAGAAGGCCATGCAACAGGCTTTCCTGCCTGGGGGCAGCATTAAGAAAAAGTGAGCGTTTTAGTGTTTGCCAGTGCTTACAACATGCACATCTTTACAAATACTAACATCATCAGGAAGTAAATAATATTATTGGGAATCTGTAAGATACATAACTTGTTGTTTTTCCCATTCTGCTGGGAGCCTGTCTTCAAGCCAATGAGCATGCTCTCAAGTCACATCCCTGAAATAGGCATGAAAGTCACATAGGCAATCCCACAACAGCTTCTCGCAGTATAGAATCACAGACACATGAGTTAGACTTGCCTGATCACACTCATGCCAATGCAGCACCATTTTACTGATCGTTGGGGTTTTTTTGCCATTCATTTGTTCTTTTAAGAAAATGCACAGAAGTGAAGCTTATCTTCTAGGAACTGTTCGTTACTTCAAGTCTCTTCACAAACATCCCATCTCTAACTTCCAGTATTAACTCTCATTTGTTTTTCCAGTTTTATGGCCTTTATCCACCCACTGACCTCTCTTCTTTTATTCATATTCTGTAATTCTCAGTAATTAGCAGCTTTCATAAATAAGACTGCAGGAAAAGTCACTCATTATGAGCCTGAAGTTACACAGTGTGTCTCTACAAGTTTTCCAGGTATATTTTATGAAAAGAAAACTAAGTTTCATCTGACTATTGCACCGATACCAATGCCATTGTTATACCATTTAAGGCTACGACAACTTGCATCTGTGCAGCTGTATATACTACAAACAAGCACTGGAGATGATACACTTCATGTGACCTTGCAAAGTAGTGCCAGGCACTGAGTGGAGGATTTTTATAGGAATGAACGTTGAGATGTCTGCAGTAGTTCAGAGAGGTCCAGCACTACTTAAGGAAGCAGGCTGATGTGGTCATGCTCTGCAAATATTCCAGCAATTTTCAGCCTGTTGGTCACCTGTAGCTGAGCTTGACAGTGGCCAGAGACAATAAAGATTAAGTACTGTGGATGATGATGAGAAAAAAGATATTCTCAATTCTTCCCCTTGTTCAGACAAGGGGGCAAAATCTTCATTAGGAGTACTCAGGCAAGTGGGAAAGAACTAACATAAGTTCACATTGTTCTGAAGTCAGCCAAAGTTTTTAATAAAAAACTCCAAGTTGTCCAAGTTTTTGTAACTTTAGAAATTATACTTTTTCACACTAGAAATACTGCAACTCATTCCCTGATACCTAGATAGCTACCAAATTTTAACACAAAGTGCCAGGATATCCACTTAGCTATGCTTTAGTTTTAGTTTGAACACTGAAAATTTTTGGACAAATTTACTGTTGCTGCAGTTAAAAAGGATTGTAGTTTATAATCTCTTATGAGAGATTTCAAAGCTGCAACTTCTAACCACCAGCAGCACCGTCTGCAAGCAGTACTGCACGTGGGTTGCATTTATCACAGGTAACAACTATGAAGTAGTGTGGTAAGGTTTAATATTAAATTCAACACATGATTAATTTCTATCCAACAGTAAATTTTTGTAATAGTTAAGCCAAAACACTGTGTCTGTTTATCATTAATGCTGATAACCACTTCCTCATTCTGTAAAGGAGAAGCCCTAGGGAGGCAGACAGGTGGAACTGAAAGTATTGCAGGCTGAAGCCCAACTACTGGGGCAGTCTGCAGAGAAGCTTTCACATCAGGAGTATTATATATGCAAAATGTTGCATGCCAACCCTCCAAAACTTGAAGCAATGCTCTCTTCAGGGAGATATGTCTAAGCTTGGATGAAGTGATCCTGATGACTGCAGTAATATATAATGCTTACGTGTGACGATGTGACAACCTAAGTATTATTATTTCTCATTTTTCACTCATCTTCATGCCTTGAAGTTAGATGAAGGAGTTGGAGGAAGTCAATTCACAATTGAAAAATGGGAACAGCCTTCTGTGACAAGTGTCTGCAGATGACCAGTTGGGCTGTGCAAGCCAGGCATTAGCTGTCAGCAATCTGCACATGCCAAAAGCAACAGAATCAGATATTGGGCCCTCGTGCAGAGCTGACCCATGAGCCATCAAGGAATACAAAACCTGTACAGCTACACTGTAAAGATCACTTTCATTTCCTCTGCATAGTACTTTTGGAAGTAAAAAGACACTTCTTCCCCCTCTTGAGCCTAGAGTTTCACATTAAAATGCATCTGAGCAGAAATTTGTATTATGCTTCTCTTTTCCAAATCACTTTTATTTTCCTCTTCCTGAACACTTATCCATTATTAATATGGCTGGCTTCCATAAGGTCAGAGTCCATCCCTTTCTCAACAAGCACTGAGTCAGTGTTAATACATGACCATAAAATGTAATTTATAGTGAGCTCTTAATTATCTATGATCATAGCACGGAGGGAAAACAGTAATATGAGAAAAGCAAACAAATATTCAGCCATTCTAGATAAAAGAAAAATGAACAAAGAAAGGGCACAAAGTTATGTGATCACACAGAACATGGATTCACCCTTTAGAGTACAATGGGACAAAGATGGTGCCGGCTACTCTCACGTCTCCTCAGCATATGATCCAGCCTCCAGCTTGCTGGGAAGGTCTGCTAGCTCATTCAGCAGACAGGTTATCCACACTGTTGTAGCTTAACCAGGCAGGTGGCTGAGGACCACACAGTCATTCACACAAAGTAGAACTCATGGGTTGAGATAAAGCTATTTACTAAGATAGAGAAAAGGAAAGGGTAATAATTATGACATATATATATACACAAATGTATATAACAAGTGATGCACAAGCAATTTCTCACCGCCACTTAACTAATGCCCAGCAGCCCCTGAGCAACAAAAGGGAGAGAGATGAATTCCCATTCCCTTCAAAACTCCTTCTGCTTGATGTTATATAGCACGGAATATCCCTTTGGCCAGTTTAAGTCAGCTGTTCTAATTCTGTTCCCTGCCAGCTCCTTGGGCTCTTCACTGTGAAAAGCCTTGACTCTGTACAATACTGCTTAGCAGCAACTACAAACATCGGTCTGTTATCAACATTGTTTTTCTCCTAGAACCGAGACATAGCAGACACTCTGAAGAAAACAGTTCAGTCCCAGCTGAAACAAAGACACACATGCACTACTTCCAGCTGTCCAGGAGAAGCCAACAGATTGCCATGAAGAGGGCAGGTGTACTGGTGTAGATGTACAGCAGTGCATAAACATGACTTCTCTCTCCGAAGTCAGCACATGGTGAAAAAGAAGTGCAAGTACTCTGGTACAGCATTTAGCTGTAGATAATAATTCTGCCCAGTCCAACCAGCTCCACTATCTGCCTGCCATAATCTCAGAGTAACAGAAATCCCTAGGGGGGAAGATGAAAAAAACAGTACTTCCATTTGTGCAGCAGTGTGGATGAAAGAACAGTGATGAGACCCAGATAGACTCCAGCAAGGGCAACAGAATATCTCACTGATTTGTTAGCACGTTTTGGTAGACACCAGATCTAGACATGGGAAGGAAATGGAGGTGTTCAGAACCACGGAGGAGCAGCAGTGCCCATTTCCATGAGAAGCTAGTATTAGCAAGAGAAAGAAATTATTTTCATCTTTTATTTCAATGCAGCAAGTATAGCCAAAGTTAGCACACAACTCAGCATAATGTTTTTAGAAGGTCTGTTAAAAAGAGGGTGTATGGGAACTGTTAAGTCACAGCCTGAAATGATGATTGAGCACCTGATGAAGAGGGTAGCTGGCCCAGGAAGCACAGGTGCAAGAGATTCACCTGTGCTTCCCACCTGACTGGAAGGGGTGGACCCAGGGTCTTCCTGGGCTCATTTAAGGGCGAGCCTCTGGAAAGGCTGCTTCCTGAGAAGAAGTGCTCTATAGCCAGTGACCCTATTTCCAGTCAGGTGAGTCAACTTTTTCCTCTGTATGTGATTTCTGATATTCTTCGCTATGCTTTTTCTAGTATCACAAAGAACTTATCAAAAGTGATTTTGCTGCTTCCAAGGGCCAATTGAAGGGGTGGAAAAAAAAAAACCAAACAAATTGGCAGTTGTGATGCTGCTGTCCTAGACTATGCTCTATTGCCATGAGCATGTGGCAGATCAAATAAGAGATACCAGGCATGGGATGTTGGCTCTGTCTTACACTGGGACTGATATTTGTACCAGAAATAAGCAAGTCAGTTTGCTGACATCATAGTATTTTGCTTTTCAGTAGCTTAGTTTGTGAACATACTTGCAAAGAGCAGAGCACATCTAAAGTGGTACTGAATTCAAACCATACATGTACCAGGGCACTGGTAGGACACATGCAGAGGATAGCATGAAAAAAAAATCTGCTTTCTTTGTCCCTGTCAGTATGCAAACTGATAAGAAATCTTTATGATCCAGCTCATTACACAGAGGTTTTACATTTCCATTATGCAAGAAGGCCTTAACCTTCTATCACCCATGAGTTCCTAGGTGGCTTTGTGCTGCTAGGTTCAAGGTTGCTGAGTCACCCAGCGGTGTTCACCAGATGCAAAGCACTGCATGGAGCTCATAACTGAAACAGTGTCAGCATCATTACTACAGCAGCTATGATCTGTTTGTGCTTGTTTAGTAGTTGACTGGAAGTTAAAGGATATAGGATAGCTAAAAGAGTGCTCCCAACTTTCTTGTACAAACTCATGCACCACAGAGTATGCTGAAATATTCAGTTGCACTTAATACATTGTCAGCAGAAGATCAGGAGAACCTACATCACTGACTTTCTACTTGTGATTTATATTACATATGATCCCCAAAGGGAATTGGCATGAGCACTGAGACAGCAGCTGCTCTGAATGCACCGTTCGGGCAACTTGAACATCAGTGGCAGTGCTGTGCCCACATACTGCAATATAAAGGGGAAACAGGCTCCTTGTTTCTTTGCCAGAAGCATATACAGTTCAGAGCTTTGATATATTGAGATATGTATCTTTCATGTTTTAGTAGGTACAGTTCACCAGACTTTTCCTAAATATGCAGTTTAAATAGGCAATATGAGAGTCAACTGTAAGAAATACTAACGTCTAAATAAATGAGTAACTTTCCTCTTGGCTGAAAACGATTATATTTCTAAATTGCCTAAATGCAAAAATAAAATGGGTTCAGGCATTTTCATTTTGAGTTCCCTCACTCCACTGCTGATAAATTAACATCTCGGTCTTACTACAGAATTAAGTACATATGAAATACCTGTGCCATCTCCCTACCAAATAACTTGCCGAAGAGCCAAATATATAACCATGCGTAGACATTTGATCTTATCTGTTTGCTCCTATCCTACCATGAGGAACACTGATTCAGCCTTCATTCTTGAAAGAAAACAAATGCTTCTCAAAGGATCCCGAGACAAGACACTTTTCTGACCAACCTGAAGTAATTTTATGAAGTTTGTGCTGTGGGTTGGATCAAAACAAGATCTCATTCTTCCCATTCCACAATATATTACTCATTGCTTGCATTTGGAAGACTGTTTGCAGATGAAGTGACTGCTCACTGTATGCTTATGGTGTTGCTCAGATGTTGGTAAGAATTCTGATTTTTTTTTTCTCTCAAGTTGAGAAAAACCCACAAAACTCAATGCTTCAACAGTACTGTGATATTACATAATTACTATGTGTGCTTTAATTTAGCAGGATCTTACTTTCAATGAAGTAGACTTCTTTATTCTACTAGAAGTCAGTATCCTTTCTACTTTCTACCCGGTCTCTCTCTCTAATAGCACTTGCATAACTATACAGCTAGGCAGATGTAAGGCTTTCTTCCATCAGGTTAGTTTTCAGCCAGTTATTTCCCTGATACAGTTCACCACAGCACTACACCAGTCTCAGTTCTGGAACATGACAGCAACAGGCTTTTCACAAACAGGAGGGTGAGAGGGAGGCAATGAAAAAATTCAGTTTAATAAACTGAAAAATGCAGACAAAGTTAATGGGAGCTTAAGACCAAGACTGAAGTATCAGCTTGGACAAGAGAGTTCCTTGGCATCTTAAGAAGCAGCTGGAACCTGTGCAGTACAAGCTAGAGTCCTAGAAGTAGATACTACAAAGAGAAAAAGTACTACCTCTCCCTCGTGCAACATGTCAGTCTATTTGCTAGCATAAATTTAATAGTCAGGAACTGCATCCCTTGTAGACTCATCTATTCCAACTGTCCTGCTGTAAGCTAGCTTTTAGCCAGCCCAGTTGCAGTACACAGCTGAACTGCTCGATGGATAACCATCTACCTCAGACAAACCCTGGGTTATATCTGCTGGGGCTGCTGCCTAGGAATCAGTGTAACTGCTGCAACCAGAAATCTTGAAAGACTGGAACTTAACTCATGTTTGAATGATAAAAATATCTCTATCATCACCAACAAAGTCATAGACAATGGGGCTGCTAACAATTAAACCTGGGCATGAAATTCAGCTTCTCTATAGAAACATGCTGGAACACCAGTGTAAGAAAATACCACTTCTGTAAAAAGAAATCGCCTGATGTGTTTGTCAGTTTGCCTGTACTTTTTTCCTAATAGATGATTTTTAATTTGCATTTAAAACAAGTAGCCATACCTGAGGGAGATGAACATTTCCAAAAGCTACAGCCTAAACAGAAAATAATCAAGTGTTAGTGCTTAACTACTAAATCATTAACCTACAGGGAGGAAAGTACTTCCTTTATCAGCAGAGAATGCTTCTGACCTAAAGCAATACTATATACAAAAATGTAAATTACATGGGTATTTCTTAGGCACACATTCATATGTATGTAAGATCCAAGAGAAGCACTCCACCCAGCAGACACCAGACCTTTGGTAAGGACACTAGGTACTGGGAGCTTCTGACCTTCATGCTTTCAGCAATACAGTTGCAGTGATTTATACCAATAGCATGTGGGATAGCATGGTAATTTCAGCAACTTTCAGCAACATTTCAGCACTCGTGACCCTTTTGCCCTGTCAGATGCAGATTGTTCTGTCCAGTTTTTCTGGATCTCCATTTTCCAGTGCCACAGCAGCACCAGGAGAGTGGAAGGTCAGCAAAAGGAGAGACCTATAGCACATGCCTCCTGCTGAAAACTCACCCAGAGTTCTCATAACCAAAAGAATCAGCAGCGCAACAGCCAGAGGCTTTATTTTATATAATGAAATCATTTGCCTCTCTATCATTACTACAGAGAAAAATAATTATTATTTTCCCAGATATAATTTAATATGGAGCAGGATATTCTGCCATCATAACTACGCCGGAAATGTTTTTATAATTTAGAGTAATCTTAGGTTAATCTATGGGAGTGTGGAGGAGCTGCACCTGATTACCACAGCCCCAGCTTCTTCCTTCATAAAAAGGAAACTTAAAAACTTTATCCTAGTGATTAGGTAGAAGGAAAAACCAGGCAAAATCTCCTTTATTGATTAAGTGTTGAAGCATATTTTAAGAAATATGCAACTATATTCTGTAGCAATTCTGAATTATTGCTTGTTCAGAAAATCCTAAACTTCCCAAGTCCCTAAAACAAAAGTAAAAGCCTCCCCAACCCCATGTGCTTATGTGTAATTAAATGCTACCTGTACATGATAAAAAAAAAAAAAAGGCAATGGGGCTCTGTTAGCAGCAGGATTTCTTGCTGTTCTCCAGCAAACATCCCCCTGCACCCCCCACTTCCCCCATTTGTTTTACTGTTCTACTAAAAAAAAAAAATGCATTTAAAAGAAGCCCCTCTGTTGACTTGAGTAAATTGAAGTAACTCACCAAACTGAGCTGAAAGTGGAAATTATGAAAACAGCTTAAAAGAAACTTACGAGGATCATATAGATCACAAATCATCATCTAGGAGAGGTTCATACATCACTATATAGGAGAAGAAATAAATTGCTACAGACAAAAAAGGGGTTCCAATATGCCTTCCAACATGTACACTGGCTGTCCGTGCAGAAGTAGCTGCAAACCGAAGGAAGAACAGGTGGAATACCCGCCCAACCCAGCCCAACCCGCAGCACTGTCAGCTGTGCGGAGCAGCCCCCCGACGTACCCAGGATCTCTTTCCTGCGCTGCGTGTGGGGCTGCTCTGTATAGACCCACTCGAAGTCCCCGCGGGTGACACGATTCCCCATTGCTCCAGCACTGTACACCGCTCCTAGCCTCCCTCATTTATAGCCCCGCGCCGGCGGAGGGGTGGTGCCGGGTGCTCGGAGGCGGCCCGAAAGGTGCGCGGGGAGGGAGGATGGCTGCAGGGCACGGGGGTGCAGCGGGACCCCGAGGTGCCCTCGGGGGCAGCAGTCCGTAGGTACGCACTTTGAGGCAAGACGTTGGATAAGCGAGGGGAGTCCAGATCCTGTAAAGTCGGTGCCTCAGCCTGAAGTGGGATGCGATTTAGGGCATGTGAGCTCCTCCCAGCTTGGAGAGCGTGCAATGACACAAAGGTGACCAACGCCTGGCGCACGTCTCCTTGGTGCTCTGGCGAATCTGGCGTGAGCAGCCCCAGCAGCATCCAGCCCTCGACTGCGTCATGCTCCTGGGAGCCCGGTATAGGGAATCGTGCTGTGCCCTTGGCAGTGAAGTCAGGCAAAGGACTTGCTAAGCTTCAGACTCCTCTCCAGCCTCTGATTCACAGGGAGAGGTCACCTGTGTTACAAAGCAATGTTTCTCCATGCACAGCTCCAAATTAAAGCGCTGCTTTTGTTCCCACTGTACTCCTGTACAAGTCTGTACCTGAGCCACTGTCTGCCCTCCACGCTCACTGTTCCTTGAAATTCACTTTCCACTGACTGCATCCTGTTGGGAGCAGCTCCACAACCAGGAGAAAATCTTATGCCCTTATGTTCCTGATTCAAAAGGATCTCTCCAACTCCCTCCTTACTCTTATCCTTAGAAATGCCTATTACTGTTAGAAGTAGCAAAAACCAAACAAAAAACAGCCCTGAAAGCATGTAACAAATATTTTTCAGCAAAATTTTTGCCTGATCACATTGGCAATACCATCACCTCTCCCTTTATTCATTGAACTGAGATTGCTTGGTTGCATAGTTGTGTGAAAACATATAAGCTAAAAAATACCTACAACACAAAACAGACAAAACAAAAACCCCATCACGTCTGCCATACAACTTTAGGGCTTAAATTTTTCAGCACTTTATATAAATGTTTTCCCCTTGAGTGATCTGAATTTAAACTCTTGAACAATGCAGGTTGAGTGGAAGGAGTGCCGTGTAAAAGTAAGCAGCTTTGCCCAGAGCAGAGGCAGGAGAGTGAGAAATTTGCTTTTGCAGGTCAGCTCTCTGTGAACACAATGCTCCGTTCTCCACCACTGCTCTAACATGAGGCTGGTGTTCACCGACAGAGCTGCAGTTAATGGACTGTTAATCGAAGTGAGGTTGTTACACGTTTTTATAAGTAATGACTGAATTGTTCAGAGAGCAGATGCATCAGTATCTCAGCTTAAACCTGTAGTTGGCTCTAATGTCTTGTTGGCAGTATCTGTGGAGAGGCCAAAGATTTCATGAAAGTGATGATGCTTACCTGTCACTTCCTGCTCAGGAGCTCTCAAGGTGACTATGAAAGCAAATTAAAGCAAATTAGTGGGGCAGCCCACGCTGTTGTAAACAAAACAAATATGACTTATCCCTAAATGCTTCTCCAATAGGCTAGTACTACAGTATGGTCAGTGACACACAGAAAGTTTCTTGTTTGCAGGCAATGCCTTCGTGTAGCTATTGCTATAGTTTCAGCCCTACCACATGAGAAGAACAAAATGCTTTTCTGTCTTCAGTGAGCTGGCTTCTCTCTTTGAGGGTAGAATTTCATCCTTTATATTTCAGGAGCAAACAGAACAAATTATACTAATTTAAGAGTAATAGTGGATGCCAGACAAACAAGAAACACCAGCTTTAGACTATCTTCTACAATTGGCGGAAGCATTATCCAGTTCTGATCATTTGGCATCTTTGGTTTTATGGTACCCTATTAAAGTGCAAACAGGCAGAAAATTCATCCACAAAGGAAAAAGAGGGTAGATTTTAGTATCACCTGGGAATAATGGCCCTTGTAAAGCATATCATAATGACTGCCTGAACTCTACAAATCCACCATACTCACTGCACTTTATGGCAAATCAAACACGCTTCATAAGGTCAGGTACTCCAAGCCATAGCCTTCTGTTCAACAGCAATTTCCTGTACCTGCTCAGGCCTTCTAAATATTAAGAAATCTAGCAGCTCAGAGAAATTTTTAACGTGCAGCTTAATTGTTTTCCTCAACAAGAGGAGCACAATTGCTGGCTTTGTGCAGATTACCATCAAATATTGCTCTTACATAAATTTGAGTACGGGTCATGCTCACCTCCAGCATGACAGCTAGCAACTTTCAGAGTAAAAAAAAAAAAAAGAAACCAAACCAACCAACCAACCAAACAAACAAAAAAAAGCAACAAAACAAAAATAAAACCCTTTTTCTCCAATGAGGTCACAGCCTAAAAAACAGCTCTGAAACAAGATATGCTATTCCTCTCTTTCACAAAAACACACTCACTCTTCTTCACCCAAAGATGTCTTTCCCACACCTGTTTCCCATGCATGCATCTGCCACACCACTGAGCTACCCCTCCCCTCTGCCTGCTAACAGAAAAGGTGGCACAGTGAACAGAGCAGCAGCACCTGCACATGTATCCCATTGCACATGCACGTTGCATGTATCCCTGCACATGTATCCCATTGGTTATTCCCAGCTTGAAGAGCAGGCTTCACATTTGAGGTGGCTTAATTCTGTGTTGGTATACAGGCTTTAACTTCTCTTTCTTGTTTTAGATGCTAACTCTTTAAACTGATTGCTCTGGAAGTAAAATAAGGTTATTTAGCAATTTTATCTCTAAATAAGATGTTTTCTTTTCTGAAGAAAGATCTTCACATCCCCTGACACACATTTCAATAAAAAAAGTTATCTAGTTTCTTCTGTTTGTTGAGTTGGAACTTCCTAAATAATTATTTTAACTATCTGAAGAAACCATAGGTTTGCTTGTTTTAAAACCATTTTGCTGTCATTTTATATTGGATGTCACACTCTGGCCCTATATAACTAGCCTGAAAACTGGTGTATTTTATTGAACAATGTCAAGTTTTCATAGGCAGCTTAGTTTGCAGACTGATAGACACACACAGGAGACATCTCAGGGGAAACAACGTGCCAATCAGCCTGGCGTTCTGCTTGTCCTCTCTTCCCTGTGCTGACCCTCTTTTTATTTCTTCTTGCCACCACATGAACTCTTCCGGAGCAGGGAGATGAACCCAGCAGGCAAAAGTGCTGTGGAACTGCTGCAACTGAATCTCGGGGAGGGAGGACAACTTTTTGCCAGTGTCAGGCTACCACTACACTTGGTGGCATTACGTGCAGCCCAACCCATATGTAATATTGTACATTCGTGTCACCTTTATCATAGAATCGATAAGGTCGGGAATAGCCTCAAGATCAGCAAGCCCAATCTAACGCTACAGGTTTACCACTAGCCGCGTCGCTACGCACCACGCTTACAGCACCTCCAGGGAGGGGGACGGACGGGAAGGCAGCGGCCCCGGGCGCCCTCTGGCGCACACGCAGCGCACCGAAGCGCTCTTGCCTCCAGAACGGCGCCTTGACGGGATTGTAAAACGAGCGGCTCAATAGTGAGAAGCATCGCAAACTCAGGCTCACCGTAATTAACGGCGCCGCGACGAGCGGGCGCAGCGTGCAGTTAGAAACACTGGTGGGTTTTTTTGTTTTGTTTTGTTTTTGTT
The DNA here is from genome assembly GCA_037305975.1 of Chrysolophus pictus. Taxonomy (NCBI): domain Eukaryota; kingdom Metazoa; phylum Chordata; class Aves; order Galliformes; family Phasianidae; genus Chrysolophus; species Chrysolophus pictus. The sequence continues at coordinate 48,867,256 of CM074580.1, forward strand.
TTGTTTTGTTTTGTTTTGTTTTCAGAATTCAGAAGAGAAACGGCCTCCTCTGCTACATCATTATTTTTTCTCCTGTTACATTTTTTTTCCTCTGCTTCTTTGTTTCTCTGAGGAATTACCACCTCTCTGGAAAGTCATCTGCTCCACGTGGTGCTTTACGTTGTTCAGACGATTTGCAGTTGCTTTCACGAGAGACATTTGCCATTGCGTGCCTCAAGCACTCATCCCGCAAATAGCTTAAGCTGCCCCTCTGCAGTCCTGGGGCTTCAAAAAAGCAAAGTTTGTAATCACCTCCCAGGTGTGAGAACCTGAGACGTTCCCCTTTGGCAAATGGTATCAGGTTTATGAGAAAGTGTGTGTCTCATGAAGAAAGGCATCAGGTTAAATAGTGATTTCCCTCCTCTCTCTTTAAGCACTGATGGATCTCATCTACAAAACTCAACACTACTGTACGTAATTGGTATGACAGCGCTTTCTAAACCACAGCTAACAGAGCTGCTCTTTCAAAGATGCTTCCTGATACTCAGGCTTCAACCTGATATACTTCAAGCCTGATTTATTTCAGTGCTTCCAAGCGTATTTCTGACAGTGGGAGTGTCACAGGGTTAAGAGGAGCATTTTGTCCTGCCCGGCCCCTTGAAGTCAGAGGCTGAGCCTTGAGAAAGAGGAAAAAAAGCCTCAGGAAAATGGATAGTTGTGTACAATGGGGAGTTGTGTGCATGTGTGTGCACAGGTATGGGAAGTATTTTCTCTGCAGGGAACAGCTGCAGAACAACTTCGATAACAAACTGTGAAATTCCAAAGATTATCACAGAATCACAGAATTATGCCATACAATTTTGATTTTTGCTGTGGAAAAAATATTTTAACTCAGTATTTCTTTTGTAGAAAAAAAAAAAAAAAGGACTGGGATATGACTGTAAAACAACAAAGTAAAATGACTTCAAGTAGTTCAGTTACAAATCCTTCTAACATATAGGCACACTAAAAAAGAACTAATCAGCTTTGCTTATGCCTAAGGAGTGCACATTTTTATATTCATACTTTAGCAAAACTGCCAGAGAAAATAGAGTTGTCATATAAGTTGCCTTTTAGAAACCCAGCTAAGTCTAACAAAAAATAGCTGCTCTTGAGCTTCCATTGAGACTGCAGCAATTTATGCATCTTATTTATTTTTAATTAAGAAGTTTTATTCATTTCAAATTTGGATTCTTTTTCTTTTACAACATAATATTAACATAATAGGTCTATTTCTTTCTTAGTGCTCTTGGGATCTATCAATATCTGGTGATTTTAATGGAAGCTGGGAGCTCAGCACTTTCCAATATCAGGGCTGGAGTGTGTAAATCAAGGGAATGCATATGCATGAATAGGGCTGAGAGGTGCTGCTCTTTGTAGGAGCTACGGATCTGCTCCTTGCTCCTATGGTGCAGTATGATTAGTCCAGGTATATTCATTTTACTTTCTGTACTGGCATATGTGAAATCATGCCATGCTAGCTCAGCTAACAAGCATTATTTGCCAGAGGTTTCCCATTCTTGTATGATCTATGATCTATTCGCAAGATACAATCCATTCAGGTGCACACAAAAACACTACATTTATAGGTCTAATGTGACTGCTTAGTAATGATTGGTGATTTTTGGAAGGATAGTTCCATACACTTGGCCATAAAATCCACAATGAATGGGAGAGAAAGCTTACTTGAAAGTCAGCTTTACAGCTCAATAATATTTATTTGTATTTTATGCCCACAATTAAAGGGTTAAAGATTTCTGGAACAAGGATTAAGCCCACTGACTCATGTATCCTTTCATACAGTAAGAACAGCAACTTACATGATCTGCTTTGATCTTGTCCTTACAACATTTGCTTAATGAGACTGGGGTGATTAGCGACTGTGACTTAGAAATTAGCTTGCAATGGTAGCAGCTTGAATGCTGTCTCCCTCCCCCTGCAAGAAAAGAATAGAGAAATCCCCCCTTACTTAGCTCATTCTCAAAGACACAAGGAGATGACAAACAGAGGGATGCAGCTATAAATCTGAGCTAATTAACTGGTATAGCTTTTTGGCTGGTTGGTTTATTTTTAATTTTTATTTTTCAGTAGGATGTGGTACAGCAAAGAAAACAGTAATTATTAAAAGTAAAGAAAAAGGAACAGAGGAAGAGTTGCGCACAGAACTCATCAGCTGTCTAATGTCAAAGTGAGCAAGCAGAATCTTCTGGTCACTGTGAACCTTCAGAAGTATTTTGTAGGAGCCCATAAACAAATTAGAATCAGAGATTTCTCTCACGTTTAATTAGCAATCTGAGGACAAAGACATTTGTTGCAGAAGCTAGCAGGCTGTAAGGGCTGGGCATGGTGTATGAGATCAGCTGGAGATGATGAGGCTAAATTATGAAGGACTGTGAAGGTAAAGCAAAAACCACATACCCTGCAGAGTGACGAAGAGCTAGAAGGAGGACTCCAGGAAAAAAGTGGTACAGCTAATTAGCATTTTTCTTCATAGATTATTTTAATGGTATTGTAAATCTTAGTTTAAAATTCTTCCTGAGGGCTTTTGATTTCTTTTTTTTTTTCACCAAGACCTTTCCTACTTTAATTGATTAATAGGTCATTTTAGATGAGCATAACAAGGAAAACCCAGTACGGTGAAGTGGCAGAACTTACTCCTTGATCTTAGAGAGGTCTTTAAAAAGCGTTAAGAAGAGAGTAACTCTTTATTTCAACTATTGATTTTCTCTTTATCCAGTAAGTGGCTTTGTATCTTTGTATGTTCTTTGCATGTTCTTTGAACAAGAGCAAAAATTATCTTAAAAGCTATTGATGTCCTATGCTTAACTAGAAATGTGAGTAATATCAGTTTATTAATCAGTCTTGATTTACAATGGCAGCACTAATCTCTTCTCTCAAACAGAACAGTTTCTGTGAGAATGAGAAAGAAGGGAAAAACAGGTTATCAGAAGTTTCCAAACCAGTGAATTTGAAAGACCACGTGGATGAAAAAGGTAAGGAAGAATGCTGTAGGTGATGGCTGTGAAGAGGCTGCTCGTTTCACAAACTTTGCTGTTCAAAATTTTTCCTCTTTCTCACTCTTTTAATCTGAAAAGTTAGGAGAAGGGGGGGAGCTAAGACTAAAAGGAAAAACCTTGCCTTGGAAATGGGGTGCTAATCATTTTGTTTGTTCTTTTTTACTTTGTGAAGAAGTAATTTATTTTCTGAGACCTTCCTTTTCTTAAAAATATATCAAATTTTTGTATTTACCAACTGATTTCTATTTAAAAGAGCAGCTAACTAGTTTTGGCTTGCTGTAGTGGAGGTAAGTGCCAGAACAGTCAGTTCTGTAGTACAAAATGCCTACTACTTGAGAATCAGCTTTTTATATAAACATCATCTATCAGAATACTACATGCAATGGATTAGCAGAGCAATGGCAACTATGATTTCTGGATGCTGTGAACTACTAATTCACCACCAGAAACAAAAAAGACATGGGAGAAGAAAGCATAATATTGATTGAGTGGCTAATGCTGCTGAGTGCTGACTATCATCTCTTGAAACTCTACTAAGAATATCCGAGAAATGGATTTCCACTGCTTTGTATTTTGTGCTATAAGCAGCACCACTGATTTTTCTGCAGCTAGTTGGCATTTGACAAACATTTTGAGTTCTAATCCAGACACAGAGAATTTCAGAAATTGTTGTGGATTGTCCTTGCTTACATCATAACGTTACAAATAAAATAAAATGGAGCCACGCTCTTCTCAGTTATGCCCAGTGAAAGGGCACGAGGCTCTGAACAGAAATTTAAATACAGGAAATCTTGAAAATAACAAAAGAATTTCTTTTCTGTGAGGGTGGTGAAACAAGGGGGAGAGGCTGTGGAGTTTCTGTTCCTGGAGGTATTCAAAGCCTGAGTGGACACAACCCTGGGCTTGTCAGAAGCCTGCTTCTGAGCAGAGAGTTGTGCAATTTCTAGAGGTCCTTTGCAGCCTGGGCTGAAAAGACCAATTAAGTCTCATTTAAAGACCAAGCTTAGTAGTCTTTGTGGTAAACTCAATATTTAAATTTTGAAATTACTCATACATATGTTGTCTTGAAAGCAAAACGGTGGTGGTAACCCTGTCGTCTTATGTGCTGTAATATGTTACCCTTAAACAGCTGTGTTCAAACCACACATGGCCCTGGACAGCTAACAATGTGGCCCCAGAAGACTATAAGCTTTTAACATTATTACATGATTTTTAGTGATATTTCTCATGAGTTGATTGAGCATAGCTTGAGTGTGGACTGTGTGCAGGTGACAACAAAAGGTGTGGAGGAGAGGGCACAATGCAGTGCTAACTCTGTTTCTCATGCCCCCTCCCACACTTGTTCAAATCAAAACCTGTGTGTGCTGTACAAATATGCACTCATGCCACTTGGTGAGTAAAATGCTGTGATTATCCATGATATTATTTCAACCCGCCTACCTGTGTATGTGCCTATGAAGACGCATAGATTTTGTTATTAAGCAGAGATGTACATTTTCTTATTTAATTAGTAAAGTTGGGTTTGTGTTATTTCATAAAATAAATCCACACAAAAAAAGTTAACTTATTAAATTGACTGCTTATTTAAATCAGTTAAACAGGCATCTTCCAGATGAAATCAACTTATCTCCACTACATTTCAAGCCATAACAGCATTCTGAATGAAACTTAAATTATGGCTCAAGTTACAGCAAATAATGTTACACCTTTTGATATGTTGGCTAAACAAACAGAGTCCAGTGAACAGCAAAAAACATGCAGCCTTGCTTTCCATCTGGTAAAGCAATTTGACGGTAGGTTTTAAGATTGATGGGGAAAAAAAATCATCAATGTGTTTATATATTTGTGATTCTGTTTTCTGTCATCATAATTACTCATGAATTTTCAAACTGAACATACAGAGTTACAATCAGATATTCAACTCCTAGAAAAAAATTAATCACATCAACACACAGTATGTTCACAGAATCATAGAATGGCCTGGGTTGAAAAGGACCTCAAAGATCATCTAGTTTCAACCCCCCTGCTGTGTGCAGGGTTGCCAACCACCAGACCAGGCTGCCCAGAGCCACATCCAGCGTGGCCTTGTATGTCTCCAGGGATGGGGCATCCACTACCTCCTTGGGCAACCAGTGTCGGTCACCACCTCTGTGTGGAAAAACTTCCTTCTAATATCTAACCTAAACCTCCCCTGACTTAGTTTAAAATCATTCCCCCCTTGTCCTGTCACTATCAACCCATGTAAACAGTTGTTAACTAGGCTTTTATAATATCCCTTCCTTCAGAATCATGCCTCATTCGTTATTGCTTTTTGGCAGAATGTACATTTGTGAACAACTGCCTTCAAGGATGAAGCATAGGAAGAGTAAAATTAGATCAAAAATCTCTGATGTGCACCTTGAGAAACTCACTAAGGATTTGTGGCTACTTCCATCAAACCAAACGTTGATGTATTAGTTTCACAAAAACAAGGTCAAACATCCTCTTGGTTTTATGGTTGTTTTTTAACTTTTGTTTGTTTTATTTTGTTTTAATTATGAAAATAAAAAAGTTTTGTTACTCATAAACCTTAACTATGTTATATATTTTATATGTGGCCCCAAGATAATTCTTTTTCACTTAATGTGGAATTCTTTTTCACTTAATGTGGTCTGGGTAAGCCAAAAGGTTTAGACACTCATGCCCTAAAAGAAGGATCCTGATCCTGTTTCAGAGCAAAAATGCTTGATGCTAAATATATGCAGAAAATAAAAGCAGAGGGAGGATCAGAGGAGTAAGATATTTCTTACAGAGCGGAAATCATAGACATCATATATGTATCTTCTCTTGTCATCCTTTACTTCCTTCCTTTTTTTTTTTTTTTTTAACACAATATCTAATAGTGGTAGTTCAGGTATATGTGGACAGCACTACTTTTTGTGGGGCTCTGCACAAAAATAAAAAAGGTCAAACCACCTTGTTATTCCCTAGCTTGCTTTCTTATCTAGATGGTGATTATGTAGAGCCACTTTGCTTTTGTGCTGGATTTGCAGCTCTCATCTCTTTGAATCCCAAGGTTTTCCTTTGGCAACCTATGTGTTGGAGAAAGGAAGACATTTGAGCCAGTTAATCCAAAGGGAAGAAAGGCTAAGGGAGGTAGAAGCTGGCTTATCAAGAGAAAACTAAATCAGTTTGTCTTTCCCTTAGACGTGCTCAGGAACTGAAATTATTACCAGGAATTCTGTAGTGCCAACAAAGTAGAGTGGAGAAAAAAAACAATGTTAGTGGTGTGTGCAGGAAAAGTTAAGAATGGCTTTCTGCAGACTGATGGTGAACTACAATTTATTATAGATTTTAAGGAAGGAACTAGGTGGAAGAAAAAAAAGAACAAAATAGTACTGAGTAATCTAGAGCTTGTAAAGGATATATTTTCATAAAAACTTATTTGCAGCAGATGCTTGAAGATTACTTTCCAATGAATGGTTCTCAGACGTGTGTACGGGCAGGACTTTTCTAAAGGGAAATCCTGTATTGGACTTACCTCTCCACTTTTACGAGGTGAGCGTAAGCTACCGAGATTGCTAGCCAACACAGAAGCTGATGTTTCTAGCAAATGTCTCTTCTCTTTTTTTTTTTTCCCCTTCAGAAAATGGCATGAGAGTAGAAATTTCAAATAATGATTTCATTAATATTCTGTGCAAGCTTAGAATAATAAGCATAAGTGATTTGTGCACTTTTTCCTAAAAAGGAATGCATAAACTTCAAGTCTCACTGTTTTTTATTACATTTAATTGGAGCAAGGGAAATGTCACCCTAATTTCTAAACATTCTGATTTTAAAAAGCTAAAGGTAGTTTCCTTGTATCGTTAAGTTTGACCTGCAAACTGCAATGGAGCAGAATGTGGGAATCTGGAAAGCTCTCTCTAGGATCTGAAAACAGCCTTTCATTTAAAAACTTAGAGCTTATAAGCAGGAGGGAGACCAACTTTTTATACAGTCTGATAGTGATAAGGCAAGGGAGAATGATTTCAAACTGAAAGAGAGGAAACTTAGGTTTTAGGGAAAAAAATCTTTACTCAGAAGGCAGTGAGGCTCTGGCACAGTCTGCCCATAGAAGTTGTGGGTGCCCCATCTCTGGAGATGTTCAAGGTTGGATTGAATGGGGCCATGGGCAGCCTAATCTGATGGGGAGCAGCCAGACCAGGGCAGAGGTTTGTGACTAGGTGGGATTTAAGGTCCCTTCCAGCCCAATCCATTCTATGGTTCTTTCCATTCTATGATATCTTGTAGTTTGTTAAGATGGGAGCATTAAGGGTGACTAGAGAGAAGGAATTCCCACCTCTCCGCACGTTAAGTAATTGTGTTGCTATTTCTAATATTTAATAAGAAAACGTTTTGTAATTTCAACACTAGCCCAGAGTTCAGTATCGCTGTCTGGAGACTTGGAATAGCAGCATAGAATCATTAAGGTTGGAAAAGACCTCCAAGATCATCTTGTGCAACTGTCAAATAGACTAACTTGTAGAACACTTCACACTGCAGTAAAATCATTTCTTGAAGATGAATCTTATATTAGTTTTTAAATTGTGTCACTTCAGGAGATTAGAACATAAAGCAGTGGTGCAGTGGATGTAAAAAACGTAACGTATACCTGCAGGAGCCTTGGAAATACCAAAGCAGCAAATCTGCACTTGCCACTAGCTGTGTTACGATACGTAGGGGGAAGGAAAGAAGGTGTTAGCAGAGGAAGGAAGATGAGGAGGGGCCAAGGAGGTGGCCCTGTTGGTATGGAATGGCTTGTGTTAGGCCTGGAGGGGTTTTTGTAAGGGCAAAGAGCTGATTCACTGCCACGTTTTATGAGGGGATTGCCTCGCCCTGGAATGTGGGGGAGTGCTGGAGTCAGTGTGCTATTTATTTTGAACTCTGCTTTTTAGGCAACTGAATTCACGGACGTACTTCAGCCCTCACCGGCGTTGCTGCAGTCACAGGGTAAAAGGAGACAGCTCGCCTATGCGTGTTTCTGAGTGAAAATTTTTTGAGATAAAATTATATATATATTTAATAAAATAGAAGAGAAAGGGGGAGGAAGAAAAAAAAAAAAAAAACAAAAAAAGGAGCCCCCGCCGACAATTGGGCTTTCGGACCCAAACCCCCCCGCCCCGGCCAGCTCCCTCCCTCAGCCGCCCAGCCGCTCCTATGCGCATGCGCAGTGCCGGCCCGTTAACGGTCGGGCTCCGCGCGCGCCACCTGGCGGCGCCTCAGGGGGCGCGAGGCGGGGGCGGAGCTCAGGGCGGAGAGGAGAGAGCGCCCGGGCGGGGCTGTAGCGCTGGGAGGGGTGAAGGAGAGTGGGTGGGGCTGCGGAGCGAGCTGACGCCGCCACGCGCCGATTGGCCGCCCCGCACCTGGAGGTGCGTTCAGCGGTCGCAGCGCAGCTCCATAGGCCTGCGGCGGCGAACGGAGGCGGGCCGCTGAGCGAAGGCGCGCCCCCATAGGCCGCTTCGCCCGCCTCGTTGAGCCGCGGGCGTGACGGGCGGCGCGATTGGCCGCTGGGCGGCGGGGGGGCGGGCCCCGGCGGCAGCGGCCTCCCGGGGCTGGGGTCCGTCTCGGCGGCAGCAGCGGAAGTCTCGCGAGGGAGCGTAGCCGGGATTTGGCGGCTGGCTGCCTCCCTCCCTCTCGCTGGCTGCGAGGAGCTGGTGTTTGTGTGGAAGGGGGAGGAGGAGGAGAAGGAAGGGACGCGAGAGGAGCCCGAGCACCACCATCCGCCGAGGGGAGCGGAGCGGAGCCCCCGCGCCGGCCGCCGAGCGAGCTCTGTCCCCCTGCCGCCCCCTCGCCCCGCCATGGCCTCGGGAGACACCCTGTACATCGCCACCGACGGCTCGGAGATGCCGGCCGAGATCGTGGAGCTGCACGAGATCGAGGTGGAGACCATCCCGGTGGAGACCATCGAGACCACCGTAGTGGGCGGCGAGGAGGACGAGGAGGAGGAGGACGAGGACGAGTGCTGCGAGGACTGCGGCCCGCACCACCCGCCGCACCACTACCACCACCACCAGCCCATGATCGCCCTGCAGCCCCTCGTCTCGGACGGAGACCCCAGCGGGGCGGGCGGCGGCGCGGCCGGCGGCGGCGGGGGGCAGCTCCACCTGCACCACCACCACCAGGAGGTGATCCTGGTGCAGACCCGCGAGGAGGTGGTGGGGGGCGACGACTCGGACGGGCTGCGGGCCGACGACGGCTTCGAGGACCAGATTCTCATCCCGGTGCCGGCCCCCGCCGGCGAGGACGAGTACATAGAGCAGACCCTGGTCACCGTGGCCGCCGCCGGCAGCAAGAGCGGAGGCGGCGGGTCCTCCTCGGCCGGGGGGGGAGGCCGCGTGAAGAAGGGCGGCAGCGGCAAGAAGAGCAGCAAGAAGAGTTACCTGAGCGGGGGAGGCGGCGGCGGGGCCGAGGGCGGCGGCGGCAGGAAATGGGAGCAGAAGCAGGTGCAGATCAAGACCCTGGAGGGGGAGTTCTCGGTCACCATGTGGGCCTCGGGTAAGTGCGCACCGGACCCCTCCCTCCCCGGGCCCTGAGCCGCGCCGGGGGCTGCCCGGCTCGGCCCGGACGGTTTTGTTTTGAAGGGAGGCCATGTTTTGATGTGTGTGATGGGCGCCGCCATGTTCATCGCCAGGGCAAGTATGGCGGCTCCCCGAAAAGATGGCGGGGTCTGCGCTGCCGCTGCCGCTGCTCCTGCCCGGCTCCGGCGGGGGGAAGGAAAGATGGCGGCGGCCGCCAAGATGGCGGCGGCTGAGGGGGTGCGGGTGGAGGGAGCAGCGCGCCGCCGGCTCCAGGCCTAGGCCGCAATGGCGTAGTTTCTGCAGCAGGGGGAGGCGGGGTGCGCGGGCGGGCGGGCGCACGGTGCGGGGCGCACCCAGCCTCCTCGCTTCTCTCCCCCCGTCCCCGCCCCGCCGCTTTTCCCCCGGCTCGCCGCTCCCGCTCCTCCCGGCGCTTTCTTTCCTCTCGCTCCGGGCCGCCGTCGCCGTCGCCGCCGCCTTCCCGGCGCCCCCTCGCCGCTTTCCCTCCCGCCCCTGCGCTGCCTCCGTCGCGCACCCGGGGCCCCATTGGGCCGCATTTCAATGCCGAGCGTGGCTGCGGCCCCGGATGAGGCGTGTGCTGCGGCCCGTGACCGTTAGGCGAGGGGGGCGGGGGAGAAGCGCCCGCCCAGCGCCGCCCGCCGCCTCGCCTCGCCCCGGGGCGGCCGTCCCTCTGAAATACCGTTGGGGAGCGCGCCCGGGGGCCGCGGGAGCTGCGAGCCGGGCAGCGGCGAGGGCAGGGCTGGGCGGGCATGGGGCTTTTCCTCCCGATCCCGGGGTGCCGCCGGGAGGGCAGCGCGTGGCTGGGGCCGCCCGCACCCCCGAGGGTGGAGCCCGGGGTTCACCGCTGCCTGGGGAGTCCCCTCGGCGGGACCGGGGCTGATCCGGTGGCGGCCGAGCTGTGCTGGCGGAGCTGGGAGCGGGTTCAGGCTGACACTCGGACACCGCTCAGTTTTTCCTTGGTTGGATCTAACGATTCACATGGGCTTTTTAATAGGCACGAGGGATCCGTGCACAGGGCGAGTGGAGGTTTCCGAGTTGCTTTTTTGTGGGAGTGTCTCTCAAAGGCAAGAAAATCTTGTGGGCATGCCTGGTATCTGCAGGGCTGGGGATGGAGCTGACATGCGCCAGCCCTTCCCATTGATTCCATTTGCCTCAGTTTCCTGACCCATCCTTTAAGATACATAGGAGGGAATTTTTTTTGTTCTTATTTTTGCCAGTAGAAATTTTACTTGTGCTACATTAATGCTTTCTGTTCTGTTTTTACAAAAAAGAAGAGAAAGTAAAATTATAGGGAAAGTTCTGTGCTAACATTATTTGAGGGTGGGAAAAAAAGCAGCCAAATAGCACCACTTCCTCTAACATTTCAATGGGTGTGTGGTCCTTGAATAATGAGACAGTCACCTCTTCTGCATAACATAATTTTTCTGCTCTTTTTAATATTCAGAGAGTCCAGCAGAGACCACTTCTGATGTGGTCTATTATGCTCACTGACTGCGATGTTTGTGGGTGACCAGTGGTTTTATCAGTAAGTGGGGCACTGAAAGAAAAGTATATTGAATGACCTAATTCTCTTATCTGAGAAGATGCTGAAGAATGGTGATTCTGATTTCTTTTGTTGTTGTTAAAAAAATACATACACAAATAAGTACATACTAGAAAGTTTGACAGTATATTGTCCTTCTGATATATACTCAGTTGACAGCCTAATAAGCCCAATAAAAGTTACCTGCATTTTGACAAACCGAAGACATTCAGTAAAGACTTTCTTGAATAAAGTTCAGTGGAACAGAGTTTTCTATATGCTTTTTTGTATCAGTGTAATGTGAATGAAATTCACTTGCTGTCTGTTGTAGATTGACCATGCAAGAAAGACAAAAGAAAATAAAAACATGCAATCTGGTTTCAGCTGTCTAAATAGCTGAATGCAAGCGGCGGTATGACTCATGAGCTGGCAGGATGCAGGACTTCACTGGGATCAATTGACAGCTTCCAGCATGCATTTGTGCTCTGAAATTCAGAGTGCCTGATAGGATGCTTCCTTAGAGCTTCTGTATGCTGATTTATTACTTGACTGAAATGAATAATGTGCATAATCAATGCGCTTGACTCTGTTCCTTACGCAACTTTTACATCAGGATAGCTAGATCGATTTCAGTGGTTTTGTTCTTTATGCTCATGACCATGCAAGCCCAGCCAGAATGATATCCACTTGTAATGTAGTGGAGATTGAATTGCATTGGTATGTTTGGCCCAATTATATCTGTGGTGCAGAATACCTATTATGACTTGATTTCAAATGGGGAAAAAAACTCTCCAAAAGCAATATCACAAATTTCATATGTGAAGAAAAAGGCTTGGCTTTCCCTCCATGCATGCCCACCCCACACCCTCTTGCCCTGAGTTTCAAACAGTCTTTGATAATAACATGCTCAGTGTGGAGCTTATTGAGCCTGGTTAGTAGACTTTTATACCATTCAGCAAGCTGTATTAAAGGTATAAAAGTGATCTGGAGTTGCTCACAGTTAAATGCTGAAATTCTGTTACTTTAGTGTGTGTTTTCTGAGGGGGAATGAATTCCAGAAAAACTCCAAAAGAGGAAAAGCTGGAAGGAAAATAAATCCCTGGAACAAACTACGTACCTGCCAAAGGATGGTTTTACTGAAGTTTCCCTGCAGAATCCAGCATGCTTTGTTTTGAGCAAGCTGGCTGCTTTACCTCTGTATTTTGACGTAATCAAAGACTTGTATCCTCAGTTAGTTGACTGGTTGAAATATTTAACAAAAAAATTTATCAAAAGATGAACAGTAAACAAGACTGTGAATCACTGTAACACAATGAGTCCTATATTGCTGGTCCTGGATATTTGTATTGGGAACAGGGGCACTTTGCTCACTGCAGCATGGGAGGACAGTGTAGCTTAATTACTTACTGTTTTTTGGTGCTACTCTGTTAGCCTATACAGGGGTTGTGCCAAATTTAGCCAAGGGTAGATCATTGTCCATAAATGAGTATAGCACTCCTGGTAATACCTTTTGAAATGTGTAGAAATGATGTATGGAACACATACCAATGTGGCTGGAGTGGACTGCTCAATCCTTCTGTTGTTAATATGGTTACTTCATAATTGCTGTACTGTTGTTGGCAATGATTTAGACTTAACCATAGCTTCTCTTACCACCTTAGTATCTATGGTAATGTCAAACTCGTGACCCATGATTACTTCTATCAGTGGATATGTTAACCACTTGTGAAATTGAATGTATTTGTGCCTTTGTCACGTTCAACTTCAATCTTCCTGTTTAGTGACTGTCTCTGGGTATTGGGTACACGATAGTAACAGGAGTAGGGGAAGATTATTGGCAATTGCTTTATGGGATTGCATTTACAAGGCTGATTCTGAGATATGTGAGCACTTGGGAGGTTGGTACTGATGTTCTGACCCCACCAAATGCTGGAATTTCAAACAACTGGAGCTTGATTTGAGGGAGAAATATGCTAGTGTAACCACATCTGCTTCCTAAATAAAGATGGACTCTGTCAAGCTTTTCAATCTGAAATATGTTATGTTGGCTTACGCTCTTACTGTTAACATAGATAGCCTGCAGGCTTAGGGCTGAAGTAGCACAACCCTAACCCTCACATAGTCCAAAGATGTTAAACCATTGCAGTAACCTGTTTCTAGGTGGAGAAGTCTAAGATGTGTATGTGTACGGTTTAAAAATGATTTGTCATCTTCCGAAAAGCCCATGCAGTTGATCCATTTTTGAAGCTCAGGGAGGTTGTGTTGAGTTTCTAGAAGGTTCTTCAAGACCACTTTAAAAAAAACACAAAACACAGTAAAGAACAACAGTACTAAAACAAGCAACCAAAGAAATATGTTAGTATCTTAAGAAAACAAAAGGATTTTAATTTAACTTCAGATTACAGGGGTGATAAAAATAATCATCTGAGCAGTTGTCTTTTAGTATGGGAGCTGCTCCGAAAATAATGCCTCCAATGTTATTATGTTGGTCTGTGATGCCAGAGGAGATGGTGGTGGTGCAGCAGTAGAGGTTGAACCTTCCCACCAGCATCCCATTACATGTTGTTGCTGTGTGATGGATGGCAGCAGAGGGGCAGTCTGACAGAATGGCGTCTGACGTGGAAGTGCTTATGAAGCAAAGGTGTATCACTGAATTCCTCTGTGCAGAAATAATGGCACCCACTGACGTTCATTGGCAGTTGGATGCTTATGGAGATCAATCAGTGGATGTAAGCACAGTGAAAGTTGGACTGTGTGGGCAACATTTTCCTAGCAGTGATACAGTCATAACAGTTATGAAACAGTGGATCACCTCTGCTGGTGTGGATTTCTGTGAATGTTGCTCTTGTTCGTCACAGGCAAAAATGCACAGCTAATGGTGGTGACTATATTGAAGTACAGTGTTTTATAGCAGAGAATTTGCTCTACCAGTGTTTTTGTTCTCTTTGTTTCTATTTATTTCTATGAAAATAAATAGAAAGCGTTATTTTCAGAGTGACCTGTGTATATTTACCCTTTGTAAGTTTACTGGCGAAGCTGCTAGGGCAGACTGGTACCAGAAGGATGTATGTTTTTTTCATCATCTTAATATTTTAAAGGAACTATTGAATAACTTCCCGCCTTCAGTAAGAAATTTCTTTATATAAGAAGCTCGTTATTTTTTATCACAGAGAATTTTATCTCTCCTTGAAGCCTGAACTAAATAACTCATCTATCATTTATACATAGGTCTCTGAAATTGCTGTGCCTTATTTGTGCTATACTTCTGCAGAGATGCAGAGGTGTAAGTAGAACTGGAGATTTTGCTTTGTATGCTGTATGTTTGTTTTTTTGATGCTTTGTAAGAGATAAAAGGGGAGAAGTCACTTAGACATAGTTGTCACTGGGGCTTGATTGAAGGCAGAAAATGTTGGGCAGTCAACGGGTCCTGTTTGCAATAAGAATATTGGTTAACTTGTCAGCCTGAGTGAAAGTTTGCTTGGACTTTAGCCTCCAAACTTTGAGCTGCTTAGTGAAGGTTGATAGTGTATTACAGTTAAATCTGCGATAAAGTTCTGTGTAGAGGACAATGGTAAAGGCTTTCCAGACTTCTTCCAGCACTTCTGGGTTTCTTTATTTCCAATGAGTTGATAGTATCGAGGACCTTCATAGGATGGTCAGTAACTAGGATGATCTGAATGCTTGTACTCAAGTTAGCTGCTACTTTTAATAACTTAGTTGACCTGTGGTGTGGATCAGGTCTGTCTTGAAGGTCATTAGCCTGTGCTTCAAGGGGACTGTTTTGTGTTGTTGTTTTTGTCTTCTTTTTTGGTTCATTTAGTTTTCAAAACTGCAGGTAGAGCAGTAGATGTTGTAGAGCATTTTTTTGGTTTAAGAAAACTTGAGTGTTTTTTTTTTCCATGTAACTGTCAAGAACATATAAAGTAATACTTCTGCTTATTTTCATCTGAGGTAACATTTTCATAGTTTTTCATGTTTTACTTTAGCAACCCATTTAGAAGCATTGCTGTGGAATTGCTTTCTGTTGGTGGGCTTTGGAAAGGGAAGGTATTGGCGGCTAGCTGGCTTTCAGTTTGGCCCTCAGAAGAAAGCAGAATTGCATTGAGGGCCTTTATGCAAGGGAAAGACAGAAGATCTTAAGGAATGTCTATAAATTTCCCAGTTGACTCATGCATCCGATCTGAGGCAGGAAATGAAAACTTGTTTCTGTTACAGATGTCATCAAACAGTCAAACTGGAAGTTCTGGGTAGCTGTTGAAATGGCCGATGTGAAGGCAGCTGATCACATTCTCGCTTACAGCGTGGAGAAGTCTTTGCAATTAGCTTTCAAAAAACTATTCTCTTCTGAACTTGATAATGCCTTTATGTGTGTGTAGGCATTACTGAGTATCTGTTCTCAGCCTTCTGACGGTTCAGAAAAACAAATGGTTGTGGAATGAGAGGTTTATTGTTGAATTTGTAACTCCTGCAGCTGTGAAATTTAGCCTATAATACTTGCTTGAGGTGGATTCAGTTACTTTCTTTAAAGCACTGATGAAGACTGAAAGGTAATATGGTGAACAGAAAGCTAGATTAAACTGAAGGAAAATGCCCCAATTGTCAATTTATTTTTAATACTGCAGATATTTTCTTATTAACACTCCTGTCTTTGCCATGTTGAAGTCAATTTCCCTCTTTCACTATGGAACATATACATGAACTGCTATTTGATCTGGTAGATCAGATTAAACTCCAAACTAGCAGTAACATTTCTAGAAATAGCTCAGTGGCAAAGATTAAAAGCAGCCATTACAAATTGAATAAAAATTTCTCCGTAGTATGTTTCTTTTATTTGCTTATGACTTCTCCCCTCTTTCCTCACTGAAGTTACTGAGCAATGAATAATGTTGTTTCCTGTATTTGTGTCAAAAAACAAAAAACAAAACAAAACAAAAACAACAACAACAAAAAAAACCACTTTGCCTGATTTGATCCTTGTCTTATGTTTTCCTATTTTTTTTTTTTAAGATTGAAGAAATAGCATTTCTGTCCCACCACTTTGTGTTTCTGTAAAATCGCAATTTGTTTTTGTTATTTTTACAAATAATTTACCTTTGCAAGTCGTACATAAACTGTAGTTTGCAGAATCTTCCTCTATACAGAGTAGGAGAATTAATGCAGAGGCAAGTTTGTTGAGGCATAACTGAGTAGTTACAGCTATATATACATCTATTGTCATAGGTGCATTTTGGTCTTAGGTAAGAGTGGAAAATGGGATTGGTGCTGTCTCTTTTGCCCTGCTGGCGTGAGCTTTGCAAGGAGGAGATACGTGGATGTTTCCATTTGCAGTCTTCTGTGCATCTTTCTGGTCTCTGTTTTTAAAAAAAAGCAGAGAGAGAAAACTGTGTTGACGCATTCTGCAGTCTGAATGCAGGTTGGCAGTAACAGCAGGTCTTCAACCTAATTTCCTTGTGGTCCTTAAGCAGAAATCCAGTGGAGGAGCTGTAGAGCAGACTAAATAGCCGTCTCTAACTGACTTGTAGATCAAAGGTCTGGATGATCCCTATCTGCTGTTGACACATTAGAGGGGGGAAAGGCCTTAGGCTGTCTTTGCCACTGAAGGAGGAAGCCCCCTGGGGAGAGAGTCACACTGTTGAGCTTTTTGCTTCTTTCAGGCCGCTCTGCAAGTGTTGAAGAGCTACAATTTTATGGGCAGGGAGTGAAGCCCGTTAGTAGTTAAATTTTCTTGTTCCTCCATGACACTTCAGTTAAGGGACAGGGGTCCCTGAAGCTAAACATGAAGAGGCAAGTATTTGCCATTCCTCCGCTAGGTTTATTTGGTTGCTGGCTGCTGTTGAGATCTAAAGTGAGCATTGTGGAGCGTAATTTTGAAGAGGTTAAGGCAATTTAAATATTTATACATTGTTTCAGGAAAAGTGCATTATCTTTAAAATGCAGCTTACATACTTGTTGGATCATTCTACTAGTCTGTGTTTAAGTAGATAGGCAACTTACGCTGTTATTCCCACCCACTGTGTTCTTTGTATTGTTAAGTGTATGGATATCTTTTTTTTTTTTTTTTTTTACATATCTTTTTTTTTTTTTTTTTTTTACAGTTAGTGTAGCAATCTGTGGGGGCACTGTGTTCTTATAAGTGTACAGCAATTTTGAGTTTGTTCTGAGACGTAGCCTAATAGTATGCTGCATTCATCTTCAGTGTGTATTGAGTTCATATTTTGTGTGTTTCAGATGATAAAAAAGATATTGACCATGAAACAGTGGTGGAAGAACAGATCATTGGAGAGAATTCTCCTCCAGATTACTCAGAGTACATGACAGGAAAGAAGCTTCCTCCTGGTGGAATACCTGGCATTGACCTTTCGGACCCTAAGCAGCTGGCTGAATTTGCTAGGTAAGTAGGAAGAAGGATTTTCAAACTAAAATTGTTCTCTTTCCAGTGGCTTAATCAAGAATCTGTTAGGAAATATAAATGATAAATTTAATACAACTTAATCTGTGTAATCATCTTCTAAACCAGGGAACTATATTCAGAACAGAGCAGTGAATGACGTATTAAAATAAGTGGGTTCTACATTCATCAGATGATTTCTGGTCTTTAGTTCTCACTAGGTCAGGCAAGGCCAAAATACCTTGATAGACTGTATCTTTGATATGACAGAATTCATCTTTTGTGTGAATAGTCTTAGCTTCTTTGGTGACAAAGGACCAATTGAAATGTGATGCAGCATTTGGATTGTTCAGAATAAGAAAGCTAGGCTAAAATATTTAGTTTGTAAAACCACTTACTGTTCTTTTTCACCTGCTTCTCCCTCTTTAAGCTGTATTTTAGATATAGTTTTGTAATGGAATGATGTGTCTTGTGCTTTCAAGTGCCACTGATTCTTGCAGTTTTGCAGTTGTTAACTGTACTGCTTGGATTTTCCTCTGCTGAAACAAAATTTTTACTTTTATGTGTGTAATCCATTGACCTGAGTTACTAGATAACCTATTTTCCAATAGATTTCGTGAAGCCACCAAAGCAGTGTTATAACACGGAGCACTGACCAAGCTCTTGTGGCTCTTCCGCAGCCGCTCTTAATGTGGTTCGAAGTGCTTGGGCAGCCTGTAGCCACCAGAGGGCAATCGTGAGGTCACTGGGGAAAAGTCCTGTTGTAACATTAGGGTTGCCTTCTTTGTGTGCGTATGCGTGTAATTACCAAAGGCTTATTGCTTTGTGCAGTGCATGCACAACATTAATGCTTTGTCTCTGAAAATTTAAGCTTAGCAGCTCACTTCCTGTAGCTGCTGTGATCGTTTTTTTCCAATGTTAAAAGAATGAAACTGTGCTTATTTTCATTTTGTTATTAGCTGGATGTTCTGCAGAGCTCTGCTGCAAAGCCTTGTCACTTAAGGCAGGTGGATGGTCAGATGTTATTATTCTTGCTTCCTAAGTCAGGTGGCACATGAAAAAATATGGTTCTTTTTTTGAAATGCAACTGTTTTTTCAGTTATTTGCTAGGTTACAAGGGCCACAACTTTTAACTGGGCAGCTTGCTTAGTTGGATCTTGATGCTCAACAGGGTTTGTCTGCTGTTCTTCCCTGGTTTGATCTTGCTGCTTTTTACAAACTACTTCTATTGGTTTTCACTATGAATGCACTGGAGGACCTCTGGCACAGGCTCTTTCCTCAGTTCTTGTCATTAGGCCGTTGAACTGTGAATATTGAAAGCTCCTAGAAAGAAGCAGGGAGCAAACACTGCAAAACTATTTAATCTGAAAATGTGTATTACAAGATCTGCTCCAAAAGTAATGCCTCCTATTTTGTTACGTTGGCTCATAATGCCAGAGTCAAATGTTGGTGGTATGGCAGTAGAAGTAAAACTTTACCACCAGTATTCCATTACATTGTATTTCTTTGCAATAGCCTGACAAAATTGCACCTGATGTGGAAATGTGTATGAAGCAAATGTATGTCATTGAATTTCTCCATGTGGGAAAGAATGGCACCCTCTGACATCATCAACAGTCACTGAATCTTTATGGAGACCAAGCAGTGGGTGTGAGCACAGTGAAGCAGTGGGTGGTGCATTTCAGCAGTGGCGACAGCATCAGTGTGTCATCTCCATTGGTGCAGATTTTTACGAGTGCAGCAAGCAGGCTCTTGTTCATGGCTGGCAAAAATGCACAGCTAATGCTAGTAACTATGCTGAGAAATAGTGTTTTCTAGCAGAAAATTTGCTTGATCAAATTTCTTGTGCTTTCTGTTGTAGTTCCCATGGAAATAAATAGGAGGCATTACTTCTGGAGCAAGCTATGTTTTTAAAAAAAAAGCTATTAAGAACTGAAGAAGAGATTTTATCTGAAATGGTGGATGATTCCAGCTGTTGTTGCTGTTGTTACTTGATTTGCTGATCATGCTCAGAATGAATGCATTTTCCTCTGAGATTTGCAAAGAGGGTGAATATAATTTTCTGTGAAAGCAAACATTTAAGTGTTAGTCTTAGCGTATGTAGTATTCTAATTCTAAACATACACATTTCTGCTGATCACATGCATGGAATGATGCTCTCAGGTCTGTCAGAATGTTCTGAAACCTTTGGTTCTGCTAAGCACTGAGGTACTTACATACATGTCTTCTGTTAGGAAGTTTAACAAACTTGTCATAGTGTCTTCATACAAATACTGAATGTTACTCTCCAGAT
Source organism: Chrysolophus pictus (assembly GCA_037305975.1). NCBI lineage: Eukaryota > Metazoa > Chordata > Aves > Galliformes > Phasianidae > Chrysolophus > Chrysolophus pictus. The sequence goes on from CM074580.1 coordinate 48,887,048, forward strand.
TGGTTTGAATATTTGATATGGTTTCCAAATCTTGAAATTACAAGATTGCTTCTGTCAGATATGTCTGAATGCTTCTTAGTATTGTAAAAAGTACTGCATTTTTAGGTTTGAATTCTTTTTCTGGCATCTGGCAGTAAATGTAAAATTCCCACTTTTTCTTGGTGGCATGTTCTAGGGAATTCTAGAGCTAGAATTTACAGCAGATAATGTAAAAATTGGGTTTTATATGTATGGTCTCATACTTTTTCTGCTAATATATCTTTGTACAGGAGATGAAATTTGATCCATTTTAGTCATAGGGCAAATACATATTGGCATTGGGAACACATTACCTTTGACAGTATCCCCAAGTTGCTCAAATCCTGTACAAATTAGTGATAGCTTCATTCTAGATGTGTAAAAACCTCAGGCATGCAATGTTTTTGGAAAACCTTCGACTTCTTGGTCAGAATCAATGACTTACTCTTACAGAATCAACCTCTGACATACAGAATCAACTTCTTACTCTTGCCTTAAGAAAGAAACATGAAAAAGAAAACAGTTGCGCATTAGATCTGAAATGATTGTGTATAGCTGAGACTGACGATATGGGTGTATTAGAACACTGTTATGGTGTTGATCCTTTCACAGGGAATGAAACATGTTGAAAGGACCCATTTTTGCAAATAGCATGTATTCAAGCTCTAATATCTGCAAATCATTTTTCTGCTAGTAATTGTCGCATTTATCTGAATACCACATACAGCTATCACTGGAAACCTTCTTGCACGGCAAAAGTGGAGGAAAAAGCTTAGTACTTGTATGAGAATTGACTTTGGAGGTACTAGGAGTATAGTGTATTTTTATTCCTAAAAGGATTTGTTTATTTAATGTAAAGTTCTTTGAAAGTTTCAAGCATTGCTTGAAAGATTTCTTGAAAATACAGAATTGTGAAATTTTTTGATGTGTTATGAGAACTTTGGGCAGCGCATGAATTCAAAACTCAGAAGGTTTCATGTGCTCTGCTGAAAGTACTGAATTACATTTAAGTTCAATGATTTAAAAAAAATCTGTATATAGTCTACATATAAAGAAGCATAAGGTGGCTAGGAGAATTTAATACTAAGTTAATTTTGTATAGTCAAAAACAAGTTACTTTAGGACGGGTTTTCTTAAAGATTTTTGGAAAAACAGAGCATTTGTAGAAATAAGATTCTAAAAATGAGGCTTGATTCACTGTATAACCATGCAGCTTATTTTTGATTAACTTGACTGAAATGGTTGCATTATAATTTATGTGAACAAATATCTGAGGTTAACTTTGAATAGGCAAAGCTTGGACAAGTTAAAGGCTTGCTTTGCAGCCTCCTAATTCAAAACCATGGCTAGAATTTAAAACCACGGTGTTAGAATTTAATTGTAGTATGAACAGATTTCAAGCAGGGATCTGGACTTCTGAGTCCTTGGTGAGGAGTAAAGTGTGGGTGGACGTTTGGATGCTTCAAATCTTCTGTAGCACTGCAGCCTTTTTATAAATAAGTAAGTGAATGCCAAACTGCAGTAACTGAGCATGTGGGAAGAGGCACCGCTGCTGCACAGCAGCTAGGTGGCATAGCAGAGCAAGCATTTTAGCAGCTGAGCTACTGTTTTATTTTACTTTTTTTTTTTTTTTTTCCTGATGCATTTGTCATTGAGTTGTGTAGCAGGAATCTGGGCCTTATAACTGGAACTGCTACTTCCTGGAGAGGTTTTTATACATTCTGAAACTGTTGAAGATGCTGCAAATAAACAAGCTGTGTCAGAACACTGAGATGTGTTCAGTTATTCTTTAATCTATACGTTTTACCTGGTTGGGCAACTTATGGACTTTTACAAATAGCATTTCTATTATATGTCTCATGTACACTTCAAAAGAGCAATAAAAAAGAAAGTGAAAAAGAATTTGTGCATTTCTCTTTGGCAGTCAGATCACAATGTGTAATATTAGTCGTGAGCATTCTGCTCAGAAAGAGATGAAACCTAGTAATTACTGCTCTCTTTTTTGATACGTTTTGTCTGGGACACTGAAATTCCCCTAAGGTGAAATAAAATGTTTCATCCAAGTCTGAATAGATTACAAGTAATTCTGTGTGAAGAAGTCATAAAAGCTTGGAGAAGCAGCAACCGTATTTTCAGTTGCTGAATGTGGAAGATGTCTTGAAATTCCCCCAAAGCCACTTAAAACCAACATCCCTGATTTTAATTTAATTTTTTTTTCTCCTCTTGTTTTCCCCTGTGGCAGATAAGTGGCTGAACTGGCTAAAGGCAGCGGAGAACAAACACAAATAAAATGCAAATAAATAAAAGGGGAGGATGGTGTAGCTGGGGAGTTGGCACAGTAAGGGGAGTTGGTGCTAAAATCTAGCCTTTCCCTGGCTTTATCTTCTTCTCCTCTTAGTACCTTTTCTGAAAGAGAGAGAGCCATTATAAGAACTGCCTTTTCTTGTTCAGATCACTTTCCAAAATGGATAGAAAACAAAGGAGAGGAAGCTGCCTTAGAGTTAGAAATCAGACACCCTTCTTAAGAGTGGCAACACATTCTGGCCACTTAGATTTGTATGACTTAGGCCTCTTTTTAAAGTATACACTTTTGTAATGGTTTTGTTCTTGCTGAGAAACTTAAAAGGGCAGTAAACTGACAATTACTTTACCCAGATTGTTTTACTGGGGGAGGAGAATCTTTTGCTCTCTATAACACTGCAAGGGTCACTCTCTCACTAACATGTTCCAGTCATGCAGATCAAAACTAGTAATTATTTCTGCCAGAACCTTAGGATGAGCAAGAACAGCTTCATTTTACAACATTTTTCTGCCTGTTTGTGGACAAAGCATACTAAAACACTAACTGTGGGCTCTTTGATTATAGATAAATTCCTGGGTCACCTTGTGCCACTCCTCTTGTGGTTATTTATCCAAAAGCCAGTCTGGCCAGTTTCAAGAATCCTTCAGTGCTAACAAATAGGCAGGGACTCATGTTATTTCTGCCTCGGTAGGGCAGTACAAGGGCTGTGACAGAGTGAGGGCAGACGTTAGTTGTAGAGACACTACTGGTAGAGAAAGATTTCCTCGTTCTTTATTCATGGAGACTCAGTCATCTATAAAGGTGAATTATTACTGTTGGTCATAAGAGACCTCAAGGAAGAGTAGAAGCTGCCTGAGAGAGCAATGCTGTTGAGGTTTATTTACAGAAGGAGAAAGAAAAAGAATGTGAGGACGTAGGTTTAACAAGCAGAAAAGGGAGGTGCTGGAACAGGAACCCTGTGCTGTTAGTGGTTTTTGGCTTGTGCTGTAACATAAGAGTTTGTAACAATTGTATCTATCTCCAACACCATTGTGGAGATTGACAATTTTTTTCAGGTTCTCTAGGTGGGTGAAAGGAAGTAGTTAGCTGTTACATTCTGTTCCATCTTTTGTAGCGACAGAGTAACATTCTTGGTTTTGAGGGGTTGAGTGGTTTAATACCTGCAACTTCGTACAATTTCATGCATGGATAAGAGGATGGACCTCATTTTACGAAGTTGCAGGTTTGCTTACCTTTGTAACCTGTTCCCTTCTTTTGTCCCGCCCCCATCCTCCCTTCCCCGTTATGATGCTTTAAATACAATTTAAGAGGTTTAGTCTTTAATGGCACTGTCCCAGAACCATGATCCAGAAGGTTCACTTCCAGTTTTTCTTAAGAAGTCTGGAGATGTTCCTATGAGGCATGGCTAACAGAAACTTGCAGCAGAAGTGAGAATTCTTTTGGACCTGCTATGTAAATTGACTTTCTGCAAAGGCAGCTGTTTTGATAGTTCCGCTCAAGTATTAATGTGTGTCTACAGTTGTTTTAAATAGTAGTGTGTATTACAGTTCTGTTTTTGATTAATGTTTCAGACTAAGAAAACTTGGATGTAGCTGGTAGAGATGCTCTACAGGGTGGGATCTAAATGTCTAACCACCAGCAAGAGCTGCCTGCAGCAGTGTAATTAAGATCGACAACCCAGGTTCTCGTATAGTCTCCTTTTGCAGAAAGTTAGTTTGCTTAAAGTGAGACCAAAACCTTTTTTGTAAGACATTTGAAAATGTCTTTCAATTCTTCTTTAGGTTATTGTCCACATAGATTCTACTGAACAATGATCAGTGGCATCTTACACTGTGTATGAGTAGTACAAGAATTGCCTATTAAAGTAGTGTTTTTACTGTTTCTGAGGATATCATGGCCATAGGTTTTGGGCTCAGTGCCTCCACCGTTGTTACATGTTTGGGTTGTAAGTGTTCAAAACTTTACTTACATTAAACTAAACTCAGCACTGCCATTCTGTGTGCTAGTTGAATCATATAAATTAAATACCATCATAAGGTTGTCTAAGCTAGTCTGTAATCTCAGGGAAAGTTACCAGGAAGGTTAAGATAATAATGAGGATGGCCTGCAGAAACAAAAATACCTTGCTGTGTTCAAGATTGATGGTACTGGCAGTGGCACAAGAAAAACGTTGTCAATACAAATACCTCACACCCATTTTCTAGAGGATTGTTGAATGCCCAGTTCCCATGTTTTTGTCACGTATTTTTAACCTTTTCAAGAGTCTACAGTGTTCTTTGGTTAGCATTGTACGTATTCAGTGTAGTCTGCAGATGCTGAGCCAGCAGGAGTGTCTTCTGTCAGAGAAAGAAACAAATGATAGCCACTAAATCCTAGGGTGGTGGGGGTTGTTTGTTTGTTTGTTTATTTGTACTGTGTCAAAGAAATCACTGACTATTAAGTGCTTTAACCTGTAAATGATTGTTTGAACTGTGCAATGTCTGCAGCATGGAAAGGAGTTGGGTTATACTTTAAAGGTGGGCCTGTGTGGATCTAATGAGGTTCAACATAGCAAAATGCAAGGTTTTGCACTGGGGTCAGAGTAATCTCAGATATGTATACAGGAAGAATAAGAAGAACTCCTTGAGAGTAACCCTGCAGAGAAGGACCTGGAGGTCTTGGTGGATAAAAAACTGAACATGAGCCAGCAGTGTACTCTTGCAGCTTGCAAAGCCAAGGGCATCTTGGGCTCTATCAGAAGGGAGTGGCCAGAAGGAACAGGGAGATGATTGTCCTTCTCTACTCTGCCCTCTTGAGGCCCCAGCCGGAGTACTGTGTCCAGGTCTGGGGCCCCTGACACAGGAAAGATGTGGAACTGTTGAAGGGGGTCCCTGCTTGTGATAAGGGCGTTGGAACTTGATCGTCCTTGGAGTTTCTTCCAATCCAAGCCGTTCTATGATTCTATTTCTGAGGGACAAGTGGTTGCCCACAGAACCATAGGAGACTGTTGATAGTTCTAAGGAGATTTTCCTGAATCTAGTCTTCACGAATTTTCAGTGACATTTTTCACTTGTTAGGCCTTATTTCAGCCTCAGGATGCCTTCCATTTTTGTCTTCTCCTGTACGTCCACATGAATGAGGCAAGTGAAATTGCAGATTTTAGTGCTTCTTCAAGGAATGTGACAGTGTCAGCCCTGGAGTGTACCTTCAAAGAAAAAAATGGTTACATAGTTGAAATAAAAAACTTTTAACTTACATTCCCTGCAGCTCTTCAGAATTGTTTTGAACATTTAGAAGTTGCATTTTATCCAGTTTCAGATCAACTGTTAATAATGTATGTTAAAAATGCATATACTATTTTGAAGTCCCTCCTCAAAAGTCCATTATTTCACATCTGTTTTCAGGATCTGTACTTCTAAGGCTTAGAGCTATCTTAGATACCAGTAGACTCTGCTTATCTCTTTTTGGACGCTCAGATAGCTGTTGAGCAAGGCCGTTCTAACATTGTTGTCTACAGGGAGTGTTACGACTGCATTTGAAACACTCAATTTCTATGTGAGTGTTCATTTACTGGTTCCCAGTATGGTCACTGGAGGCTACTGCCATCTGTTATGTAATGGTAAATATCCCTATTAATAGCCAAAATAAAATAGATGATTGCTTGTCAGAAGTGGAATCCGTGTGTACAATAACTTCAAGAAATATCAGTTACAGTTTCTGTGGTCGTAACAGATGTCTACATTGTCTGTGTAAGTTCCACAACTTGCCTGCCTTCTCTGCTTTTGTATTGTGTGGTGAAACTACTAACTTGACAGGCAGGCCGAGGGAGGTGATTCTCCTTCTGTACTCAGTCTCATGAGACCCCACCCTAGAGTACTGTGGGGTCCTCTGCACATGAAGGACATGGATCTGTTGGAACAAGTCCAGAGAAGGCCATAAGGATAATCAGACTGCTGAAGCACCTCTTCTATGAAGACAAAGAGAGGCATCCATTCTGGAGAAGAGACCTTAGACTGGCTTCTGATACCTAAAGGGGGTCTAAAAGAAAGCTGGAGAGGGACTTTCTACAAGGACATGTAGTGATACAACAAGGGGGAATGGTGTTAAAGGGAATAAGTTCTAGATTAGGTATAAAGGAGAGATTATTCCTTACAAGGTGGTGAAGCACTGGAACAGGTCCCCTAGGAAAGCTGTGGATGCTCCATCCCTGGAGGAGTTCAGAGCCAGATTGAATGAGGTTTTGGGCAACCTAGGCCTAACGGGAGATGTCTCTGCCCATGGCAGGAGGTTGGCAGTCTGATCTTTAAAGTTCTTTCCAGTCCAAGCCATTCTTTGATTCTAAAAACTGTTGAAAATACTCTGTCCTTAATGTCCTGGTGCAGGGTGGAGAAGTAAAGATAAATAAGCCACTTAGGCACAAGAAAAATGGAATTTTCAAACAAAGTGTCCTAATTACAATCCCAATTACAATGTAAATTGGGAAAGCCCTCTTTTCACGTGTTCAGAGCACAAGGAATGTAGTATTAAGTATTTTATTCTCTGTTTAAGAGGTCCTATTCAAAAAGCTAAATTTTCCAAATACCAAAATATGCTGTTAGTGTTATTGTAAGGCTTTTAAAGACATTAAACTGAGTATTAATGGTTCACATCATACTATCAAATAAATGTGTGCATTATGAAGGCAGTTATTGGAGAGGAGCTGCCTACCAGTGTCTTTCTACTAATGTTTTTTTTCTTTCTTTTTAAGAATGAAGCCAAGAAAAATTAAGGAAGATGATGCTCCACGTACGATAGCTTGTCCTCACAAAGTAAGTGAAGTACTCAGCTTCTGAGTAGGTAGCAGTTTGTAGATCAGAATTTTGTATTGATATTCTCTTGACAATAAGTAAAATGTCTTGCTGTAAATAGATTATACACTGCTAACTGTATTTAACTTATCACTCTTTAGAAGCTTCTTAAAAACCTTCAACTGAATAATGTATTATTCCCAATTCTTGTCTTAAGGTTAGTGCATCCCTAATCTTCTGGTAACCATGATGCACAGTCCCTAACATGCTGGTTTTACTGTTGTGATTTCCCGCCACCCAAGAATACATACTTGAAAGAATGTTCTGAAAGCTGTTCAAAGTACGTTCCTAAGATCTATATATCATCTGCTTGGAAGCTATGACAGATATGGGAGTCTAGATCAGGAATCAGCAATCTGTGGTGCAGATGCCAAAGTCAGCATTATTGGAAGACTGGAATTACATTTCACAGAGCTGGGGGATGCATTTTGAGAGAGGGGTTTGGAGATAACAATTCTGATCTACTGATAGCGGGGAAGGCACAGTCTTGAATAAATTTTTCTAGTCACTTAAACTGGTAGCATCTAGCATTACTGCATTAGCCAGCTTCTATAGAGCTTCTGTTAGCCAACTTAGCTTGTAATGAAAAAAGACAAATACAATCTTGCTGACTTCTGATCTAGATAGTGCGAGCCTGAGCAAACAATCAGGGGAGATAGTTAATAGTGCATATTAGAGAGCATGAACAGAGGGCTTCGTCCTGACAGTTGTAGTGAAAGAAATTGTCACTTAGTTCTGGATTCCTCTCTGTGCTTCTATTGATTTCCAGTTCTTTACATTCTTCATGTGTCATGTTTTTACTGCAGTTTAGTGTGTGGAGATACAAGAATATTTATTCTGTACAGTAGTGAGGAACGATGCCTTCATTTTCTATTTACTTTTTCATAGCTTCAACTTCATCTAATCAGGGAAAAAAGAATATCCTTCCACCTCCTCTATTTTCTGGTGTTGTACATTTGATTTCAGATAAAAAAAAAGAACAGTATTACAGAAGATGTAATTGCTCCTGTCAGGGGCATGCAGAAACTTCAAAGTAAATGCAGACAAGTTCATGGTGTCTTTGTTTTGGTGAAGCACTTCTTAAATTAGTTGAATTCTAGTACCTGAAGAGAGAACTTTTCTTGAAAGTGTTAATTTCCCATTTTTATTAAGAAATGAGGCATGTTTAAATGTGGTTATTAGTTTTGAAGAAATAGTTTCCACAGAGAAAGCATGTAGAATAGAATACTAGCAGTCGATTGTTTCTTCAGTTTCTGTTGTTGAACTGTGCAACTCGTAACCTAGCCATGTTGGTAGTTTTATGTAAAAAGAGTATCATTAGGAGTACCCATAGAGTAAAATGGTTAAAGGAATTTAGTGAAGCATTAGGTAATGCAAGAAATAAGTTTGTAAAACATATTATAGATTTCTATTGAAAGAAAGTTTGAATAGAGAGTGCCTGGCCACTGCTAGCTTAAGCGTTGTCCGGAATCAAAGGTAGTAGTTCTGTATTAATGCAGTGTGTACCCTAAATTAAGAACCTCTGATCCCGTACCTGAGTTGAAGTGAATATCTTCTTTTAGATTGAGTTGATGGTAACTCTCAAATTCTTCAACCTCATTTAGTTTCCCAGTGGGTTTAAACTGTTTAAGCAATTGTTGTCTTTTTATCCCAAAGTTATAGTGTTTGGTCGTCTTCTTTAAGGGTGCACTAGGTGGTATTTGTAAGCTATTAAGTGCTGGAAATGCTCATATTTCTTCCCGGGAGTGAGAAAGGCAGAGAAGGAAAAGGATGGAAAGCTGGGAGAGGTAGCAGTGCAGATGCAGATTGGTACTAGAGAATAGCCTGTGATATATTATTACAGAATATATCACTTACTGGAGTATCTAGTAGCCAGTATACAGCATGTTAAAGGATATACCATAGATAGCCATGAACTATCATCTATCTGATGTTTTTTTTTAATTTTCCCTGAAAGTGTATGTGCTTTTATTTAGTTCATTCATTAGCTTCTTCCAGAACTGCATCTTTTCCATAAAACTGTCCTATTATTTATTTGAGTGCACATGGTTCATAACTCTAAGTGAGAATAGAGTTTTTTTTTGTTTGTTTAGCTTTACAAATGATAGCTTTCATTGTGTAGTTGTTTGTGGTTTTTTTTTTTTTTAATAATTGATAGGGGTCTCCTTCTCATGGCCATCTTAGGAGAAAGATTCAGAATATGAAAGCATGTTAAATGCTTTTACTGAAGCAGATAAAAACCATTCTAAGTACTAGCTTATATGCTAATTGAATTTCACTGTTGTTTTTAAGGGCTGCACAAAGATGTTCAGGGACAACTCTGCTATGAGGAAGCATCTGCACACTCATGGCCCTCGAGTACATGTATGTGCAGAATGTGGCAAGGCCTTTGTGGAGAGCTCGAAACTAAAGCGACATCAACTAGTTCATACTGGAGAGAAACCCTTTCAGGTATTGTAAACTTCCAGACTACAACTTATTTGTGAGAATATGAATAGAGTGCAACTCTAACATGACTTCTTTATCACTTTGGAGGTAGTGTTTTTTTTTGTTTGTTTATTCGAAGACCACATGAAGCACTGAATGATGATGTTTAAAACTGGGAGTCTCCTTAGGCTGTCCTTCGTCTACTTCTGTGGCCTTTAATAGGAATTAATGACTTGTTTGTACTCAGAAGATATTGTCTATAAAAAATGTAAAGTTATGTATATGCTCACTTTAAAAAATGAAATTTTGAGTTACTACTGAATGAAGAAAATGTATTCTTCCTCCATCTGAGGAGTGCTATGATAGGCCTGTAGACAACTGACTCTCAGGGTTCTTTGCTCAGTTATCTTCTGATACTAATTTGTAGTAGTAGATATCAATCAGTTTTCAAATCATAGCAGTTAACTGAGTGTCCTTCCATTCATATCAAATCATGCCACCAGAGGTCCCCAGCCTACTTCATACGATCTTACATAAATAGTCTTCTCAGACATTCGTAGTCTTCAGCATGCTGTTCTCTCCAATGCACTTGAGATATGTATTTCTGGTTATTTATTTACATTGGAGAAATAAATGATCTCAGAAATGTGATTTGCGGCATTCAGTTATATGCACAGTTTAATGGTGATGCCTACAGGTGTGCTTATAATAATCCTCAACATCTCTTTTTATGCTTGTGCAGTGTTAGAATATTGGTCTACTTTGTGATTGAAGCTTGTGCTACTTTTCTTAGCTAATAGAATGTGTGTTTTCCTTTCAACAGTGTACATTTGAAGGATGTGGAAAGCGTTTTTCACTGGACTTCAATTTACGCACACATGTGCGAATTCATACTGGCGACAGGCCCTATGTTTGCCCATTTGATGGCTGCAATAAGAAGTTTGCGCAATCAACTAACCTGAAATCTCACATTTTAACACATGCTAAGGCCAAAAACAACCAGTGAAAGTTGGAGGAAAAGTTCTTGAACTCAAACCATCTTACAGGAGAATGAATTGAAAATAAATACGCTTCCCCTTTGTATATTGTTTCTAGGAAAGAATTTTAAAAAAAAAAAGAACCCTACAAACCTAAAGGACATGTTTTGATAAGTAGTAAATAAAAAGCAAAAAACTTTCAGGTGACATTGCTGAGATGCTCTACCTTGCTCTGTAATCCCGTTTCAAGAACACGGTGTTTTGTAAAGTGTGGCCCTGACCAGAAGGGTCGGTTCGTGAACTTGCATCAAAAAAGACGATTCTTTATACAACAGTGCTAAAATGGGACTACTTTTCACATTCTTATAAATATGAAGCTCACCTGTTGCTTACAATTTTTTTAATTTTGTATTCCAAGTGTGCATATTGTACACTTTTTGGGGATATGCGTAGTAATGCTATGTGTGATTTTCTGGAGGTTGATAACTTGCTTGCGGTAGATTTTCTTTAAAAGAATGGGCAGTTACATGCATACTTCAAAAGTATTTTCCTGTAAAGAAAAAAGTTATATAGGTTTTGTTTGCTATCTTAATTTTGGTTGTATTCTTTGATGTTAACACATTTTGTATAATTGTATCGTATAGCTGTAATGAAATCATGTAGTATCAAATATTAGATGTGATTTAATAGTGTTAATCAATTTAAACCCATTTTAGTCACTTTTTTTGGAGAAATACTGCCAGATGCTGGTGTTCAGTGTAATTTCTTTGCCTGTTCAGTTACGGAAAGTGGTGCTCAGTTGTAGAATGTATTGTACAGGCACTGACCTTTTATTAACACCTGATAATATGTACATCCCATGTAATAGAAAGGGCAACAATAAAACAGTCGTCCTAAAGAAAGAATATGGCAGAAAATGATCTGTAAGCACAGTCTATTTTCTTTTGTCCAGAGCAATCCTAGTTCCTCTTGATCTTCCCGATATTGGAAGCTAAATAAACTCAAGTTTCCTTACTTTGCATTCAATTACAATGATTTGTGATGAAATTACATAATGCCACATCAGGTGGTATACATAAATATAATTGATGACTATAATTCTGTTTTTGTGTGACCTAGATTTCCATTAATTAACTGGTGGAACGGTGGATTTGGAGACTCATCAGTGTAGTGAGATTTCAGTGTACCTGGAAAGCAAGCAAGTAGGTGAAACAATACAGCAAATAACTAAATGGGCACTGTGCTTAGTTGAGGTAAGGAATCTTTGACGTTTAAATGCAGTAGGACATGGGAGAGCTATAGGGCTTGGTCACAGCGAAAAAAAGAAAGCTGTTGTCTTCTTTTGGCTGTCTTGTTTGACTGAATATTTCTTGGAACTTCCTTGGATGCCTTTTACTTTAGAACAGGAACTCATGGCTCTCAAAGAACGTCCTGGATTTTGGAAGGTCGGGCTAAAAGTGGTTACTACTTGTTTGTTCAAGTGTTCAAAATTAGAAATTTGCAGATAATATAGTAAAAATGTGACAGACTAATAAACATAAGAGCATACGCAAATTGAGAAGTATTATTTTTTAGAGGGATGTGACATATATTTTATACTAAAAACTGTTAATCTTTTTCTGAATTTGTTTCTTACAAGGTTTGTCAAACTTCATGGCTAACACAGTAAGTCTTACTTTTGAGACCAAGTTTGGTGGTCTGGGGAAAAAGCCTTGATAATACAAAACTACACTGAAAAGCAAGAGAATTGCCATCTGTACCTAAGTTAATCTGAACTCTGTGGTTCTAGTCTGAGGTTATCAGGGGTAGGAAGAGAGGTGGGCTATTTAATTATAAGGAATGCACTAGGACTTTGGCAGTATATGTATATTTTTAAAAGCAGTTATTGAGCAGGATATTATTCTTAAATTTGTATAGTTACAGTTAAATTCTGTATTCATTTAAATTAGCATCTGTCCTTTTTGGAAGGAAATAAAATGAGTTCAGTCTAGTTCTAATTGACCTTTTTTTTTTTTTTTAATAGTATATGTGGTTTTAGTCTTGTATGAAACTCTGCTCTCCTGTGTCAGTTGCACTGCGTTGCAAAGTAAGGGGATTGCTTGATGGTGTCAGTTCCTTGTCCTTGTTACATGTACATTTGCCACTGAGTTACGTTTAATCTTGATTTGAAGCTGTGCTGGGAACTGAAACTTGTATTGGCCCTAGTTCTGTTGCATCTGTGTAAGGGAACATCTCCAAAAAAATTCATCTAAGCCTCAAATTAGTAAGTATTCAGGGCGTCCCTGAGTCTAAGGAGCAACACTGAGCAACATGAAAGATCTTGCTTTGTTAACTAGTGAATTTCATACTGGGATTGAATAAAAACTTACAGTGAGTAGCTTCTGTAAGTTATTAATGCATTATAGTATAACTGGCACATTGTGTTCTTATAACTTCAGGATTAGTTGGTTGCAGAGCTCTCCCTATGCATTTTCAGTGAAATTGCAGGTTTTGAGAGTAACAACAAAGCGGACTCTACAAACTACCATTGCCAGCCTCTAGCCACAAGTTCCTTCTTTATAGCATGAATTTGTGAGCAAGCTCAGGTAAGAAGAGGAGAGTATGAGGAATGGGGGAGTGCAGCCTGTAGTTTTTAAAGGGGCAAAAGATGTAAGTGTCTATTCCCTCATGCCCGTTAATGTTACCTTGACTGGTTCTCCTGCAATTGAAATGGAAGGAGAAAGTTCTGTAAGACTGCATGCACATAAGTTCCTGAAGCTGTCCATCTTTTGAACTGAGATGAGTTTTTTAATTGTAGAACTTTTTAGCTGTGTCTGTGTTCTGCCTGTAGCAATAGTTCTTGTTTTAAATACGAGGCAAATGGAACTTAGGTATTCATTAGTTCTAGAGACTACTGTTGTTAAAAAGTGAGTGGGAAGAGCCCAGGTACAGCTTTGAAATGGTAAGTGAATAAATTCTTAACATACAACACTGAGATCTCCTTTACTGCTCTCTGCAAGAACTGTGGTCGTACTTGCCCTTGGCACTAGTTATCTTCTTTTTGGACCAAGAAGTTCACTGTTGAGATAGCACAGTCTGATGTTTCTTTTTTTTTTCTTCTTTGCCGTGGTCACAAATTGTTAATCAAACTATACACAGAACATGTTCTAACAACATAAGTTGTCAGCAGTAATATTTTCAAGGCAGATAGAGGTCCTTTCTGCCAATTCCACAGTAAATGAAGAGCAAAAGAAGAGATGCTTAGCAACAATAACAAAAGTATTGGGACTTTAAATTATTTGAATAAAGTTAATGTTTTTAAAGCGGTTATGAAAGATGTTACCACTTGGTCCTCTGTTGCCCTAAGGTTCTCACGGGATAGATTTCATCAGTGCGTGTTTTGGAAAGACTGGAACTGCTCAGTCTTCCTCAGTTCAGATGAATAAACTCAAGGACAGCTTGTAATGACTAGCATCCCTGAATATTCAGTTCTTTGATACTCGGTTTATAACATATAATATAAAAGACATTAAAATATGTATTATTGCAAGTAGTGGTTTATAGTAACTTCAATAATGTTCCCATATTGCTTAAAACTATAAAGAAATAATGAAGACTTCTGAAAGCTTTGTATTAACATGAAATTCAGTATTCATTTGATCTACAAAGTGATCTAGTATCAAGCTGAAGAATGCCGGTAGTGTGAAGATGGTTTTAGAGTAATGTTTAAATGCTACCCAGATGGCTACCAGTCGGTAAGGTCATTTCACCTTATCCATTTTATTTCTCTTTGCCAAAGGTAAATCAACTTAAGAGAAGTTTATACTCGCAATCCTGTATTAAGACAGTTTTCCTTGGAGGTTTTAATTTCTCTGAAAGTAACCTAGAACATTAGTTTAGAACACTGAATATTCTTCTGGAGAAAGTTCATCCACCTAGACTCCACAGAAGTGCTCTTCTGAATTTTTCATATCCTGACTCCTCCTAAAGTCAAATGGAGTGTTTTACGCTGGTTCAGGCAAATGAGTAAGATTGGCAATAGTACCTGCAGTTTAGACAACTTAATTCTCTTTGTATGCCCTCTTTTCTTTTTTTTCTTGTTTTCCTCCTCACAGAAAAGGTCACAGATTTAAGATTGGATGCTAGTTGGATACTGTTTCTTCTTGTGGACTTTACTCTCTACTGCCTATTTAGATGTGAGCATAAGATTTCTCTTGTGAATTACACAGCAGACTCCTGTGTAACTTGGAAACTCTGCAGGAGCAAGTCATAGAAATAATGGCTAATTTTTGAACTGAGATGGAGAGAGAGAACCCATGGAGTCAGCAGGACTTCTGGATTCTTCTCTTGACACCACTCATATATTGTGTTCCCCTAAGTTTAAATGTGGTTTCTCTGCAGTTGACATGAAAGTAAGCAGCATCTGTGTTGATATTTCAGTCTGTACAGATATGTTGAATAATAGTTTGCCTAGAGATGGAGATGGCAGTGAATTATCAGTCTGTACCAGCAGACAGCCAAGTGTCAGGGTGCCCTTATGAATCATAGAATCTGTGAACAAAATGCTGTGATTGTAGGGGGTACTGCGTTGTGCAGTAGACTTTGTCAGGCTCTGAGCATAACAGTGTCAAAGTAAGCTTTCCACACACCAGAGAAGAAGAGTAAGAAATATGACTTTGTATTTAGGCATTTGTAAAAAGTGCCAGTAAGGCAGTGGTATGTTAGAACTGTAAGAGTTGAGTGTGACAAAGATTGTGTATTAGAGGATCCTTACATTCAAGGTTATTGAATATCTTTAAGAGAAGTGTGAAAGTCTAATAAAATATTATTAATGATACACTTTCAGCTGGGAGAAGGGCTGTTTAGGTTTATCTAACAGATGTGTGAAATAGCAATGATTCACTCAAGCAGCGGCCTCTGAAAAAGTCTAAGGTGAGTTCACTGAAGGCAGTTAGGACCTCGCTATTTGGCTTTCCTTCAGTGAATTGCCATTCGTAAGGTTTGCAAGGCAGTTGCAGAGACTGCCAAAGAGGTACTTTGTCTGGAGCTGGCCGACAAGAATGCGTACGTGGGAGGGAGGTTTGTGCGTAACAAGTGAACAATATTTTTGAGATAAATCATAGAGCGGATAAGCAGAGGAATGAGCTGGACTCATTGTGAAATAGTGGAAAGCCCATACACAAAAAAAGCATGGTGACTGGATGTGTCATAACAAATCTGCTTCAGCTACAGCTCGTCAGCAACTGGTTGTGAAACAAAACTGTAGGAAGCCATGTTTTATGACTCTTCACAGTGTTTATGGGATGACTTAATGGGCTCCTAAATCAAGTGTTCCTCAGAGTTGCAAAATGCTCCCCAAAGGCATCGCTAATGTTGCCGACAGCAGTTTTGGCTTGCAAAGTTTGTGACAGCCTTACGCAGGGAGTACCGTGCACTTGTTTCAACACGTTTCTTCTCTCCCAGCAAAACAAGATTTGGCCTTTGGACATGAAGTCTTGGATTGCAATCAGAATTTGAGTGGAACACCTTTTGTTTTCTTTGACACGTCTCAGAATTGCTTACATCACAGTTCAAAGCGGCTGGGATTGGTTATTGCTGCTTTTTGTCAAAACTGAATTAGTGGAGCTGAAGGTCTCCGTAGGAAAGGTGTAACTGATTACCTGCAGCTGTCATCCCGTAGCTATGTACCCAGTGCTTTGAACTTCCAGATTTAAATGAATCCAATGACTCCCATTGGTTGAAAAGGCATACAGAAGTTTATTGTTTGGAACAGCATTTGAAGGCGTAATACTGTGGCAGATCTTCATGGTATTCATGGTATTTTTGTGTGCTTTTTTTTTTTTTTTTTTTGATGTTTCTGTTTTGATCTGCTTAGTTGTTTAGTGAGGGAGCTTGTTAGTTTTCTTTCTTCTTGCATGGGTTACAGATGGAGGATTTCTTCTTGAAGCTATAAATTTTGTAATATGAATCTGAAGAGCAATGGGCTGTAAACTAACGTGCTCAACTGCTGTGGGAAGTATCTGGTTCTGAGTGTGTTACCTCATTTTTTATTTTTTTTTCCAAGAGTGTGAAATGGAACTGCATAGTCGCTCCATTGTGAGCAGGCAGGGAACCCAAGAGGAACTTCCTCTTCCTGCAGAAAATTAAAGGTAAGATTTATTTTTCCATACCACCTTTAAGTTACCATGTTTGAACATCACTCCTAGCCTGTTTGGAAAATTCCCCCATTGTAAGTTCTTCGTTAGCTGAAAATACATGCCTGCTTCTCTCAGCAGGCAGAAGCTGGCCACACAGACGGATGAGTATCCTGCCTCCTACCTTCCTGCTGTGAAGGAGCACCTTCACAGAACCTCAATGAAATTGTGTGGGGTCAGGGATGTGCCTGTCCGAACAGACATCCTATATGAGTTTGTGTCCTACCAGAAGAGTTTGTTGGTCCATCTATAGCCAGACTTCCTTTTAGGGTCTGCCTATTTTCCTCTGCTTTCCTTTCCTGCTGCCTGTGAGCATATATAAATTCCTGAACGTAGCAACAAGCAAGTCATCTTCCTTATGGTTTCAAAGCTAAGCTTGGCCCAGCAAGAATCACTGCCTTCCTGTTCTCTTGCCTTCCCCCAGAGACAGACAGTCTATTAGATTCTTCATCTCTCCCCATGATGGTAATGCCTGATACAGCATGTTGCCTTTGCTAAGTTGCTATCTTCTGGGGCTGCTTTTCTGATAAGAAGGGATTTCATTGCCCTTTCTGCTAATTTGATATTTGGCACGCTGCTAGGCTTTAAGTTGTCCTTTAACTAAGTACATATCAGAAGTCTGGTTAACAACAGCTGTTAACGTAGTTTTCTAGCATCATAGCAAATATACCTAATTTCACAGAACAAACACATCTATGCTGGGTCAGCTTTTATGTTTAGTTTTAATTAATTTATTTTTTTCTATTGTGGCTTGAGATCTGCTATAATAACCTCTGTAAAACTTGTAACTCCACAACATCTACCTTTGCACAATGTAATTTGTCACTGAAAAGTTTTCTGTAGCATAGGAATTTCTCGTGTTCAAGCTTGTTTAAAAGTAATCTCAACTTCTCCAGGACATTGGGTCAAAGCTTTGTTTTCATTGCTGACATTGTGTAAGCCTGTGGTTTTTTTCCCCTCTTGTCTATTTAAACACGTTAGTGGCTGTAATTTATAACACTGATATGAGCCACCCAGTAACAGGCTGGGTCATCAGAGAGAGTAGAGCACAGGGACTTGATGATAGGAGAGTTTTGCTCTCAGTGAGTTTTACCTCCCTATTCCCTTCTGTTGTTGGAGAGCTTCTCCCATCCAGTGCCCATAATGCTTGTTGGAACGAGCAGAATACTGTTCTCACTTGGCTATATGGGCTGACAGCAAAAGTCTAGTATGAAGGAACTGAACCATGTTTAGAAATTGCTGAGGCAATTTGTAGCGTATTTAAATGCTTGAAATGGCAAGGATTTCAAGCAGCTGACATCAGAAATGTTGAAAGCAACCTTCTTCTACAGGCAGTCTGTCAGGTTGGGTATTAGAAAAAATGAAGTGCTCAAGATATGTTTAGATGTTGTACAAAGGGACATGGTTTAGTGGGGAAATATTGGTGGTAGGTGGACAGTTGGACTGGATGACCTTCGGGTCTTTTCCAACCTTGGTAATTCTAAGGACACTGTTTGCTTATTCCATGTCTTTTATTTCTGTGCCCTTAGTTTAAAGCTGTTGAAGGGTCCAGATACTCCCCATACTCCATTGCAGGACTGTTCTCTTGGTAGCTAAATATCTTTAAGTGAGCTACTTGCTGAAGAGATCATTATGAAGAAGCAAGGTCAGACAGCTTCCCTTGCTTCAACCAGCTGAGGTACTTCAAGCTGGAGCAAGGTGCTTTCCTTCCTGGTGGTGTACGGAAGGCAGATGGAGAACACGTTTCTTAAGGCAAAAGCCAGAAAGCCCACCCTTCTGCAAGCTAGATTTAAAACAAGGAAGTATTTGAGCAAAACATAAGAAAGATTGAAGAGTGGATATCAATATCTTTAAAAAAATTTATTCCCTCGGTTTTATATACAATAATTACAGACTACTGTACAAAGGTGTAAATGGTCTTTGCTGTGAGTTGTGCATGTGCAGCTTAGTAGACAGATTTAACATTCAATTTGAATCTCAGTGCAAGTAGGCACTAAAACATCCAACATACCTTCAAGGTATAAAAACACATATCAGTTTTACAGGTTTCTCCAGCACATGTTGTTACAGTGCAAAATGCTATGAAACAAGGTTTCTTTATAAAAATCCATATAAATTAAACACATATTGCACTTGTCCCAACAGAAAATGTAACAAATTTACTGAAGTAGCTTGATATGTTTTAGAACATTCCCCAACAAGCATGCACTCCTTTATTTCTCCTGGCCATTTGTGCCCAATATGTGTGGTTCTTACTCCAGATGTTGAATTGCGTTTTAAAGCTCTGACTAAAGCAATTCCTCTTGAACAGACTGCTAAAAAAAAAAATAAAAATAAAACACAGCAGATTCATGTAACAAGAAAATTCTCCAAAACCCTTTTTAGTCTTTTCAGTAGCACTGTAACTTAATACATAGAAATCAGTATTGTTTAAATTCACAATGCAAGTGCATTCCACACGAACCATTACACTTACACCCCTTATTTTCTGGGAAGGTATAAAACTTCCAGATCTAAAGATGTGCGTATTTCCATGGTACTTCAAGCTGCTAAGCTAACACTACACCCACTAACGTTTTGTGCAATAACACAGATAGGACTTCTGTACGTCACTGGCTGCTACGTTGCACCTTAGGAGAAGTGGCACAAAGTTGCATTAACTCAGAGAACAAAGCTTACATGGCATGAAACCACTCTACACACTCTGTGCACCACCAAACAAGAAGTAGAGGTGAAGGCAAACAAAATCAGTCTTGCTAGCTTTGACTTTCCCTTAATCTTTACTAGCCTTGAAATTTAATGGAAGAAGTAAATACAAGTGCAAATGCTAACTTTGTGCTTGAGATATTTAATCTGAAAGGTAAGGGAGTAGGTTGGAAACAAATCATTTCTTCTAGCAAACCAGTGTGAATAATGATGCTACTAAAACCACTGACACAAGCAGAGAAAAAGTAAAACATGAAGCTAGCTTAACATTAATCCATGTCTTAAACAGTTCAGGGTTACCTGCAAAATGCTTCTAGCATTTAAGTTCCTCTCCCCTCTCCCTACTTAACTTGAAGGACAGTATGTGCTCCTGCTACATACAAAAAGCATTTCTTTTCTGAACACACTTCAGCATTCATTCAACTCGGTCATTCAGAACAGGTTAAAACCTGATTTCTGGTACTCTGATATTCTCCAGATCCTCTTCTGGAGCTCTAGTGGTACAGTACTTTCTAAAGGCAGGTCCCCATCTTACTTGGATACTACTGGTTGTGAAGTCCTTTATAAAGTCATGTGCTATTTATACAAGTCATGAGATGAAATCCTAACTTGATGCATCTAGGAGTTCTTTATACAGGTAGCATACGTTTATACCACTTGTGCGGATCAGGTGTTTACACTAAGAAGACAGCTGGGCTTCAGATTGAGGTTATAAGCACACGCTGCTCACAGACTAGAAGGCTGCTGGATTACTGGGCCTGGGTCGCATTCACGAAGGTCATTTTCTGATCTCATGTACATAAGGAACACAGTGACAGTAGCAAAAGTAGCTGCATTGACAGGAAAAGCTCGGAGAAGTGTAGAAGTGAGGCCTCTTGTGAACACCCTCCAGCCTTCCTCGTGGTAGCTCTTCCTGACGCAGTCCAAGATGCCCTTGTACTGCGTTACACCTCCAACACCATCTGCCTGCAGCCGGGACTTGATCACATCCACGGGGTAGGTGGAGAGCCAGGACACGATCCCTGACATCCCCCCAGAAAACAGCAGTTTGGGAATAACATAACTGTCTTCAGCTTCACAGCCCAAGTATCTGGTCATGCAGTCGTAGGTCAGGAAGTAAAAGCCAAAGCTTGGAGTCTCTCTTATGACTGTAGAGACCATGCCCCTGTTGATGCCTCTCAGCCCTTCCTTTCGGTAGATTTTGATCAAACAATCCAGAGAATTTTTGTAGTTCTTTGTTTTTTGTTTGTATTCACCAGTTCCCTGAAGCTGCATCCTTGTCTTTGCTAGCTCCATGGGGCAGCAGATGATGCACTGGATGGCCCCAGCCGCCGAGCCTGCGAGGAACTGGTTGAGAGGAGTGTCTTTGCCGAGGGCACGCAGTGTGTTTCCTTGCACACCGAACACGACTGCATTAATGAAAGTAAGTCCCATCATTGGTGACCCAATGCCTTTATAGAGTCCAAAAGCCTGATGGAAGAAGGAAGGAAAAAAAAGTGTTTTTAGCACCAGTGTGTATAACCTCCTGAAGCTGTGTAGAACATGTCCTTTCTGGCTCTCACTCAGACTCTAACTTCCTAACTGTGGACAGAAGATCATTTTAAACTTGCTACAGTGTCTGTGGCCATGTGAGATTCAGATTATGATTGATTATGATATCTGTAGGGTTTTTTGTGTTTTTTTTTTAACCTTCTTTCCCACCCTTCTCATTAAAAAAAAAAAAAAAAAAAAAGAAGATGATCCGGAATAGGGAAAGCATTAACTCTATACTTACAGATTCTTGCTTTATGATGGACTGAAAGCAATGGAAGGTCCCACGGTAGAGAGGTTTTTCTACATTTTGAACTTGTAGACGAACCTATAAAAAGTGGTATGAGATACTGTTTTGTATGTCAAGAACAGCATAACTGGTAAATTAGTGTCTTCTACATACATCAAGAATTGCTATCAAATATATATGCATGAGCACAGACTGGACATTAGAATGCCACATGTGGCAAAATCATTTAAAAACATTCTCTTGAGTGTTTAGAATTATTTTGGAGAGTGAAAAAAAATGAAGGGAGGAAGATGACTAACTTATTTTGAAAATTAGAAAAAGAATGTGTGGGAGTACAACGGGGTATGCTGTTACCTAGAACTTCAGATAGAAGCTTTCCTGTCCTAACTACACAACAAGGGCTTCCTTTCACTGCCAAGAATACTTCTGTAAACACTAAGGAATATCTGTACAAAGCCAATAGCTTTTTATAAAAAAAATAGTTACAAGTTAAGCGTGAAATAGGGAAGATAATAAAAGGTTGGGAGCTTTTGACAACACATGTAGTGTTTCTGGCTACCAGGCTTGAGGCCCTTCACTGAGATGGGATTTTTTCAGAGTTTTGAGGGGAAGAGACTTAAGATAGCTTATGTTCAGATAAGGAAAGGAATAAAAAGTCACTTAGCCTTTTAAATCTTAGTCTGCTGAAAGCAAACTACTTGTGAGGGTGTGGCTGTATCACACCTTAAATGTTAGTGATTAGTTTTTACAAAACAGATATAGTATGTTCCACACAACAGGTGATGTTGCTGTGAGTGGTGACAAGATATTACAAGATAGACATCTAACCTTTTGATAGGAAAGTCTGGTTCAGGTATTCCTGCCAATTTGCTTTCAGCTCACTGAAACAGAAAGCCTCAGAGCTACATAGCTCATGCAAAACCCTGCACTGCAGTAATTCAGTAATTGGTTTCACTGGAGTGGTCAAGTTAGACATCTGCCTTTGATCTCAGCATGGAGAGCTGCAATACTCCTTGGAGGAGATGCTTATTGACCATTTACTGCTGTGGCAGCTCCGCAGCAAAAAAAAATAATAATAAAATCAAGACTTATTTGGAACAAAAGAAAGGATTATTAGGTGTGAGAAATTCCTGACTTTAGACTTTTTATCCCCTTTGCCTAAAGTAACTCCACTCCCACCAGAATGAAAGGCCTCTAGGATAACCAATCTGGGGATATGGTTTCTTAAAAGCTCATATTAAGGTTAGCTTTCTTCAAGGGAATAAAAGAATAGCTTGAGTGTTTTTGACATCACAACAGGTCATTTCATGCTTTGTAAATCAAAGCTGTAGTTTTTAGTGTCTTTTTAATATGCGCTTTAGTGTATGCTAAGCCATGCTTTGGAGACTGAGACAACCTCAAGTCTTCAAAGAGTGAACAGGGTTTTACAAGGTCTTAGAGTTCAGAGCAGGCTTAGAGCAGGATTCAAAGCAAATAAATCCTTTGTTATTCAGTGTCAGGTTGGGGGTTGAAGTAGCTGAGTTTGTTAAAGCTGCTCAAGAAGCAGTCAGAACAGCACAAAACATTGGTCTGAGTCCATGTATAGTTTTATTGCTATTATTTCAAATCTCAGCTGTGAGATTAGAGGGCTTCCAAATATATGGGCTTTGGGAGAATTACAGCTTAGAAGCCTTTTTACTTTTCCATATGAGCACCTTTAGCAAGTTAGAATAATCAATACTGTGTATGTAGGTTTAATTTCCTAGCAGCATAGAGCTTCTACTACTTATAACTACATGGTTTATGAAACATTGACCAATGTTGTAGGACTAAATATTCAGAAAGCTGGAAGTACTGACACATCACACCTAAGAAAGAAAAGCAGCTCTTAGCTTTGAGATTAGATGGCAGCACCTGCAGCAGCAAACTGCTAGGTGAGGCTATAATGTATACAAAGCTTTATTTCATGGGTATTAATATTATAATCAACGAGTTCTAATTCAGTGTGTACACCTATAGGGAGGATGAATCATTTACAGAGTTCAGCTCTTTATTTATTCATTGACCAACAATCATCACATCCTTTCATTTTGCTTCTTTCCTATTTGAAGCTGCTATTAATAAGGCAGCTGTCACAGTGACAGGCTGCAAGTTCACATTGTTAAAGACTTACACAAAAGGAAAACAACCAACAAAAAGCCTTCTAACACTCCAGACAGTTAACAGTGAAATAAGTGATTTAGAGACATTTGAGCAATTAGTGTCCTCCAAGGATACATTGTGGGTAAGACCTGAGGTTCTGTCTTACAGCCACTGCATGTGGAAGTAAGTGCACGTAGTTGAGAAATGCATACCAGAAAGGTTCAGAATAAGGCTTTACATTCACAAATAACTAAATGGATATTTAAACCCCGCTCCCTCCATGTCACAGTTGTAGAAGAGGGACATATATCAGATTAAAACCAAAATGGATAAAAGCTTCATAAGTCTTTTAGATCTTTATTTGAACTATTACATTTTGGAATAAATTAAGACTGAGAGAAACAGAAGCGTTCACCTGGGCTATACTTACTAGGTAACTCTCCCGTGATGAGGCTTATCTCTCATCTACAACAAAGTAACACTTTTGCTGTTAATGAAGACAGCCCCTAGCTCAGAAAGTAAAGGCAGTTAAAAGCAAAAAAAGCAATTTTACACATTACATCAACAAACCAGGGCTAAGGAGTGTGCCAGCTTTGGGATCAGCTCGGAGGGGGTTTCTCAGCCTGGCTTCCCAGGTGTGGCTCTCCCTGCGTGTCCCACCAGCCCCTTTCCCCTTGTGAAGCACGAGCACTGGCAAAAAAAGCTTAAAAGGCAAGGAGGAAATGAAATTCTGGCTTATCTAAGCAACTTCCCCACTGTCCAGTTATAGTAAAACAAAGTCTAAGGTGATGGCCAACTGCAGAAATGCAACAAGTTATTCTTAACATATATATATATCTATATATACACAACACAGTATGTTTTCTTTTTTAAAGAGTGATTATGGTGTTAGTTTTCCCCACGTACAGTGATGACTGTGCCAGCTAATAACACAAACGTTAGTATTGCCCTCCAACATAGGGCAGATAAGCATTATCCCTTATGGTGGTATGAAAGCCACGTTTCACACTGGATTTCGTAAAATGCTTTAAATCATCTGGAAACAAAACTGCTCCACTCTACTGTACAGCAAGATGCTTCATCTAAAGCCAGTACATCTTTTTTGCATTAATCCATCTGCCAGAACTTGCATGAGAGCCCCAGTTTTGCAGGCACTTAAGCATTTAGTTTCATGCACTATGAGCTGTTTGAGCTGTTTCACATTAAAAACATTTTCCCCCCTGCCCTCCCCCAACACTAAACGTCAGCATGAGCACAGAATTTTAGCAGTTTAGCTGGCTTCAGTGCCATGACTCTCACTTTGTGTTAAGCATATAAAACTTGGCAGGATGGAGAGGGAGGAGACAGCTGTCCCTGTACCACCATTAAAAAAGTGTTCAAGTCTGGATGCTACCATTCCTGAAAATATTTGGTCAAATTCAACCCAGTTACGTAACACTGAAGTTTACCATACTCTCAGAAACATACGAACATTGCTTAACTATTTGAGCAGCTTGCACTTGGCTGGTAAGGACTAAAATCCACTAGCTATGAAAATCTGTTCAGTATTGAGTCAATCATGTGGCTAGAATACATAATATGGTGACCCCTGTAATACTATCAGCCCTTGCATATCTAAATTCAGTAATGTAGAGGTACTCCAAATATAGCTATCACGGCTGGCATGCTGCAGTCAAGTGATATGGGTATAACACAGTGGTAAATACACTGATGTCTCCTATACTATTCTTCCAGCATGAGATTATAGGTAAGGCTGCCAGAAAGTGAGTCAGGTCATCATCCGGGGCTGAAAAATAGGCTGGGACCCCCGGAGTCCTGGCTAAAGGGCCTCCAGGGAAGTTAGCATCCTCCAAAAAATCTTGTCTTTGAGAAGGCCTTAGCTACACTTAGTATGCATAAGGCATAAAGCTAACAGTCAGGAAATATATTTTAACTTGGAAATTTATACAAAATATTCATGTATTATACCTAAAGGGAGGAAAAAGGCCCCCAACAAGCTGCATGCTATGGATTTTTGTCCACTTACATCCCTGGGTTTATGCAACAAATTAATGCCTGAGGAGTAAGTAGCAGATCTTGGGGCAAAAACAACGCAAAGCTTTTAGTGTAGGGACAAAAGAGCTGGAGTTACCATGGAGGTAGAGGCTCTTCTAGCAATTAGTAGTGAACAGCTACATAAGAGCAAGCATTGAACAAAATTAAGTGTAAGATCCTATTTTCAAATGCAATGACATTACTGCACTGATGGAATTGGGACTGGGCCAACACTTGCTCATATTTCAGGGCTGAATCATTCATACAAAGAATGTTCACTTCTACAGGGCTCAAAGCTGCCAGTCCATAAGGAGCAGCTAACGAGGCCTGCCCCAAACTCTCAGTCACAGACTGAGGCTCCTATAGCATCTGGGGGTGTTTGTTAATCTCCCCGTCTCTTTAGAAAACAGTACTAATCAAGTTTTCCACTTAGAGACAGAAGTGTTTCGTAATCAACCCACCTTAACAGTGTCGAAGGGATGTCCCACCAGCACTCCGGCAGCACCTGGAACAAAGCAGATGGTGTTATGAGCTGCAGCCACCTTCCTGAGGCACACAGCATGGCAGGAGATCCCCAGTTTGGTCTCCAAGCAGCACAGAGTGCCTTTAAGTCTCTGGCATTGCTGTGGTTTGGTGTCTACAGCAACATCATGTCGCATGGATGCTCAGTGATCCCCTCACCCTGAGGCATGGCCATAGGCAGAGAGCTCAGCATACCTCCGAGGGAAGTTCTGTCACCAAGCCTCACTCTTGGGAAGTGCAGAGAGCCTGGGACAGCCCAAAGGAGAGGGGGCTTCCCTGCGCTCTGCCCACAGCCTTTCCAGGCAGGATGGCATCACCAGCAGAAGGAGCACTTTTACCTTATGCCAGCATCAGTGGGCTTTCCGTGTTACATGCAGGCCTGTGTACATGCAGTTACACGCAGTTATACACTGCACTGAAAAACACGAGTACTGCCTAATGCAAGGGCTCCTCCAGCTCTGTACCACTGCAATCCCAAATCATTCACCCACCGATGACCTTTTGCCCCTGGAGTAGCACGGGACACACCCCACGTTTGCAGAAAGCGTCCTCCCTGCTGCTCCCCCAGAAGATGTAGAGGAATGCACTGTCCAGAGGGATGGGGCAGCCCACGGTGCCCAAGGACACCACGAAGGCCGGCAATTTGCCACCTCACCAAAATGTAAAGGCCACGATCCAGAGTGCCTCCGGCAAGGCAGGGATGAGAAGCCGGGAAAAACAATCTCTTTGCAAATGCAGAGAATCAAAACGGTGCGAGAAAAAGTGGTTTCCCCCTGAACGCACGTTGGCTGCTAAAAATAGCAGAGGGAAACAAGCGGAGGCCATAAGCTGATACACAGGGAAGAGGAAGACGAGCAGCAAGCAGCGCATCATTCCCCTCCTCCCCTTAACGTTAAAGCTCCGCGTTGCGGATCAGGGGCTGCAGGAAGCCCCCTGCGCTCCTTTCCCTTCCTCCTTCTGCTTGGAGAGGGGCTTTAGCTAAATATATATATATATTTCTCTCTTTCCAAGCTCCTTTCCTCCATCCTTTAAAAAGAAATGTTGTATTTATTTATTTTTTATTTATTTATCTAAAATTCACCCCAACTCACCGCCGACGCATCCCGCGAGGAAATCCAAAGCCATGCTCAGCGCCCTCCGCTCCCACCGGCGGGGCCCGGCCCTCTGCGCGCTGCTCACCGCGCACAGCCGCTACTCCCCCCGCCTTCTCTTTCTACCGCCCGCCCTCGGCCCGGCTCCGGGCCGCGCCCCCGAGGGGCGGGCAGCGGGACAACTCCCCCCCGCCGCCTGCAGGCACTGGCTGCGGGAGGAGGGAGGGACGGGGATGGGACGAAAAGGGGCAGGAGCCGCGCTCAGCCCTTCTGCTCTCACCTCCCCCAATCCCCGCTCTGTTGCCTCCAAAGCATTCCCATGTTCTTGCAGCTCAATCTGAAACAAACAAAAAAAAAACCAACCCAACGAAGGCAAGTGGATTTGAACCTACCAAGTCCGGAGTGCCTGCCCTAGATTTAGCTGCTCTTGTGTCATCGTTACAGTTAATGAAAAGGCAAAGCTTGGCTTTACCAAAGTGGTTTTCCTCCGTTCTGTGAATCCCCTCATCTCCCAGGCAATCTGCTTGGCCGAAATCACCCTTTCCACCAGAAGTGCTTTGTAATTGCAGCATTCACCCACAGTTGGCAGGGAAAGTCATGTATTCCCCTCTCTTTGCAGACACTTTCTAAGTTATCTGGAGACAGTTTCAAATCTTTTATCTTTTCTTCTCTGAACTGTACTGGTTATTGATTCTTGATCTCTGGCTCTTGTTTAGCCTCTTCTTTCTTCTGTTGGCTTCTTGTTTCTTGAGCTCTTCCCTAAGGCTTTGCTCAGTGACTGATGGGCGATTACCTTAGGCATTTGCAGAAAACACTGAATATATCATATTCACATATCTACACATGAAATCCTCCCCTCCCCTTCCCTTCCCTCCCCTCCCCTCCCCTCCCCTTCCCTTTCCCTGTTTGGAATAGTTTTGTATTTGCACAGTTCCTATCTATGTAGGTATTCCTGGCTGTCCATACTACATTGCTTTTTTTTTTTTTTTTCAGACTGTTTTTCCAGTTTTTCAGGATCCCTGGGATTCTGGTTTCCTCGTTGGCCTTTGTGCAGCCCCTCCCAGGCTGCAGAGGGCTGTCTTGTCCCTGCATGCTTAGGCTATTCGTAATGAGCTCCATTTGCAGCTACTGAATTCAAATTGCAGGGCAGGGGGAGTACTGAGCACTTTATGGATTAGAACAGAGAACATCAAGAGCTCATTGGTAGGAAGTCTGAGACCTCAAGGTTTGGTTCAGCCAGGAATGAAATTTTCCCATTTGTTGATTTTTTCTTCCTTGGATGTTTTTCCATCTGAGTTACGCTTGTGAGGCAATGCTATATCAATAAAGAGAAGTGTACTGAACTTCTGTGTGGGAAGGACAATGGTGGTGAGTCAATCAATAGGGGTGCTTATACTTGTGTGTGACTTCCGTAGGAGCTTTGTGATAAAGGGAAGGAAGTCATAGAGTTCTCACAATTTGGTGCTATTAGGCCAGATGTTTTGCCTATTGCCTATTGCCTATTTGCATGCAGCAAAGGTACAGTTTCAGAGAGGAGAGCTAACCTGATACTCAAGGAAACCCAGATTTAACAGTTCTTCATTCCTACTGTTCTTCTAACTAGCTTAAAAGCTATGACAGGTCATGCATCCTCTATGGTGATGTGTGATGCCTCTGGCTCTCAGTGTGACTCAGAGGTCAGCTGTGAATTGGATACTGGTAGGCTCCATAGATCTGGCCCAGCTGTGGCCGCCTTTCTTTTCATTCTGCTGAGGCAGACCCAAACACAGTTCCCAGAGAGCCTGAGTGAGGAAGGATTTCTTGTTTGAGATGAGTTTGGCATCCCCGTTGGAAATTAAGATGTGAACCACCAAAGAGAGGGCCTGCCACCTCACACAGCAGCAGCACTACCATGTCTGAGAGAAAAAAAATTGTGTCCTTATAAAGCCCTGTTCCCTTTGTCTCATTGTCTCTTGGGTCTGACCTGTGGCTGTGCAGGTGGAAGAGGCTTTACTGCTAATGTTGGAGGACAAGGGTGGAAAGGATGTTCCTCTTGGTTCTCACTCAAGAAGCATTGCTGCCAGCTTTGTTCTGCCCCTGATGGCACCCAGAGGAAACCTGAGAGAAGGTGAGCACCAAGGACACCTGGAAATGGGAAGTGAGAGGGGAGAGGAAGGAAGAGAATCAGGAGAACAAAGAAGCACCAGTGCAGCTAGGAAAGGCACAGAAATGCAAAGTTATGATAAACTTATATACAAATTTTGGTGTCATAGTATGTGATAGAGTGCACATTGTTGACTGAGATGTTCCAAAATCTTTCTGCTTGTGATTTTAGTATCAAAAAGAGTGGCTGTATCTCCACTGATCACACTTCAGAGACTCCTGGGCAACATCTCTCTGTGTCCTACTCATGCTGTGAAGCTGGTGGCATTTAGATCATCATGGATACTCAGAGACATGTGAATGTTGCATCTGCACTAGCAAACTGCTTGCAAAGAAAGTCTCTCATTTTCCAGAACTTGTACAAGTAGTCTTGAAGGTTAGCCAGTGCTTCACGGAGTGGCTGCCCAGCAACTGTAAACCAGTACCAGTGGTGGGATGTGATGGATACTCCAAATACTCAGGAAGCTGCTGTCTGTGAAGAGAGCAGCTATGACATTATTTGTTGTGAACTAAACGTCTTTATTATCCATTAACTTTATGACCTTGAGTGCTTTTAGGGTATTCTCTGATGTTACTGTCCCACAGGCTTCAAAGGTACTGTATATCAAATGTTGAAACTTCCCAGCCTGATGAAATCCCTTGATAAGACAGGTATTTAAAAGCATTGGACAAGAGTCCATGTCCTGTTGAAGCAGCTGCTCTGCTGGCAGACCCTCTAACAGGCAGGGACTTGATCCCCCAGAATCTCCTGGTCACGATCCCAAAACATGAGACCCCTCTGCTCCAAGAGGAGAGCTGGGCCTGGTGGGAGAACCTGATCAGAGCCTCTCCTGGAGAGGGAATACTTTACACCTGAATGCAGTCAGTGATATGGAGCGTGGGGCTTCAGCAGACCCAGTGTGCTGAGCTGTTTGGCAGCAGGGTTTAAGATGCCAGAGGTGCACTGAGGTGTACTGATATGAGGGTGTGCACCACATCCAGTTACCTGAACTAGCAGCTGTCTGTCCACAATGCAGCTGTACCCATCTCTCCCGCTCAATGTATATTAACCAGGCACTCAGCAGATACAGGTGTGACTGGTGACAATGAGCAAAAGCAAAACTTAACCCAGAAAAGGAAGATAAAAGTCAAGACTTGACATTTTATAGCATTTTCCAATCTGATTTTATAAACAATATAACCTCAAGCTGTTTCAGTGAAGTAAAAACAGTCAGTTGTGCCCATTTCATAGATAAGGAAACTGTTAAAACAGATTTGTCCTTGATTTCTGAGGTAGAAATGGTAGAGCTAGCAGGACAACCTCTTCAGCCCGTCTCCTGCCTTTGTTTTTAAGCAGCTTGTTCTTACAGGAACATTCCTCTGAGCAAATGGTTTTTCCCTGCCAGCAGCTATACAAATACACTTTCAACATTGTGTACTCGAAATCCTCTGGCACATTTTGTATCCACGTGCAAAGTCAACGACTGAGAGACCAGGTCTCCAGCAGCAGCAGCGTGCTAAGATACGTGGCTGTGCAGATGCACTGTATGATGTGCACCAATCAGTAGTGCATGGAGAGGAAAAATCCAAAATGAAGGCAGAGTGCGTTGCAAGGCAACAGCACTAAGGTGTACGGACAGAGCTATCTTGGTCCATCTTCAGGTTAGTTTCCTACCAGTCTCCCAGCTGCCATGTGAAATATGTTTGTTATTGCATTAGTCACACAAAATGACACCATGTTCTTAGAAACCGAAAGAACAGGCTGAGCAGCCTGACTAAGGTGCCTTTGTGGAAACTTCCCATGCACTCTGCAAGATAGGCTCTTGTACAGCTCCTGAACTGGAGCCAAGGAAAAGAAAAATAAAGAGTGATAAGCAAGGCCATGAGCTTATGTGATATTCAGAGACTTGGCTTGAATGTATTAATTACTTTTTCACTTTTTCTCTTGCAAGATAAAAATCTTCTTACTTTCTTTTTTTTATATATCCCCTCTTAACATAAGCTCATAATAATGCTGTTATTTAGAAAATATCCTTTTTTTCTGAACACATTGGTGCCGGCTTTGGCAGTTAAATATCTTTATAACAATCTTTCCCATGTGACTTTAGTAGCTAAACTCCTACATAATAATGGTTTATAGCTCTAGAACTGGGTTTTCTTCTACATTTCCAGGAAGTTTTGAGGTTGTTAAATCACATCAAATCAGGTAGTTCCAATAACAAGAAAAAACAAGAAAACAACCCAGCATCTCATAGATTTTTTTTACAGGTGTGGAGCAGAGACCTGAGGTCGCTGTAGGGATGTACATACTGGAAAAAGACACAGATCCAAAGACATTAGAGAGAGCACTGATGCTGCCTCAGCCAATGTTTTTTGGTGCTTATCATTCTTATTACCAGATCTGTGTCTTGCAGCTAAACACCTGAATGACTTCAGCTGCTTGTGAGGGGGCTGAGGGTTGTGCCTCAATATGGTCATGGCCAATAATGAATGAACTATTGCTAGGTGGGGAAGGGGGCGGAGGGATGGGGAACATCTCTCCACAGTGGGAGCAGGGGAGGGAGCTGCTGTATCCCCAGATCTGCTGCCAGGTTTCTGTCTGTGTCTTCTGTCCTTAAGTGCTGAAAATGTGGAAGAGATTGGAAAGATGCTCAGTGTGCTATTAGGATGGTGCTAATGTTATTTCCACCTTTTCATGGAAAACCCTTGGATGGCTGACAAGTGCCTGAAACCCCTGCGTTAGCTCCATGGCAGTGGACATACATACAGCAACCTGTTGTGTTGATGAGAAGGTCAGCTATAGAGAGATTGAGTGATACAGCCATACAAAAAATCTGTATCATTTCTTAAAGTACTGCAGTCATCATCTTCCCTTCCTTTGGGATCAGGTGAGAAACATTTCAACCTTTTTTTCAGCTTTCCACAGGTGAAATCACTGATCATTTGTACCTGCTGAGAAGTAATGTAGCTGCCAGAATGGTTTCCTTATGGGTTTTGTTTGGTGAGCTGTAAAATTCCTGCAGTGAATGCATGAGTCCCCAGGGTTACTGTTCTTTCATTTGTACCTGAGATAAAGCCCAGTGAGACAACTTGATTTGAGAACCTGTAATGCAGATGGAGCCAGAAGATCCCACCCCTTTCTCACCCACTGATATGCAAGTCACAGTTCAGGCTTTGCCAGCTCAGTGTTGCTGCTGTCACTCTTTCCCTTCTGCAATTTGCAAACAGCTTGGTGACATTAGTGGGACAGTGCTGTTTGAACAGCCTCCCCAGTCAAGGATTTTCTGAAATAAGTTAGAGGGGAATTAATTTTTGATAACAGTACAAGAGGAGTGGAAAATGCAGCATGTTATGACATGCAGTAAGGCAGGAACATTTTCTCAGCCAGTCTGGCTGGGTGAGGTTGCAGGTGATGAAAGGACTGGCTGCTCTGTCCTCTGTCACTTTGCAGGGTGGATGGAGATGGTGAATGTTCTGAGAGCATTTTGAGAGTATCCTGTGGAAGGAGAAGGATAAAGGGATGCTCCTCCTTTTGTATCTCCTTTAAGAGATGCTACTTAACATTGTTTGCTCTCCTACAGGCTCCTTATGCACCTCTATTTTCCTCTGTATCTGTAGGGCCCTGTTCCTTGCTGTCACTTCCCTTACTGAAGTGTGAAGACAATCCTCCTCTGAAGCAAATGGAACATTTCTTCCAGCACATGCTTTGCAAAACTAAGCTATACCTCTCTCTTCTATCATTTGGTTTAATAATTTCTTGTAGATTGCTTTATATTTTCAGTCCCGTCTTCATCTAACAGCATCTTCCATGCTCTTCTTTTTCCAAATCCATTTTGAAATTTCTCCGTTTTGAACAAATCACTCTTAAACAGATTGCTTCTAGAGGAAAGGCTTTTGAGTTATTTCTAGGAGAGTCCTATCCTTGTAGAGGCTCTAAGCATATGTTTCATGTGTCAGATGTCCTAAGACAAGCTTTGAGAAGACTACTGGGATTGAGACTCAGAGACTTTTTGCACAGATGTGGACCATGGTGTCTCACTGCAGTCTGGGTTTACAGTGAACTACATCAATCCTTGGATGCTGTGTTCCCTGCATGAAAGGGTGGTAGGAATAGCTCATAACTGATCTGCTGGAAGAGAAACTTGAAGATCTCTATGCGAACTGAGGGTGACAGCAAAACCAATAACACTGGTTTCATGTCTCAGAGATTTCCTTCACTTCTAATGACACCTTTGTCTGTGCTTGCTGGCATGCAGCCTTGCATGGACTGCTCTTGCAGAAGGCTCTGTCCTCACTCTCCATCAAAGTCCCTGAATATGTGATGAGTGGGACACATGGTGATGCTTTCACAGTGGGAACACCATCAGTTTCTTCATTTGACCTGGGAGCAGCTTCCAGAAAAGCAAAACTAAACACCCTCATCTCAGCAGGGTTCCCAAGGTCCCTCGTGAACCTGAGAACGTCTCTGCTACAAGGCTGTCCATCTCTAGGGACCATGTCCTTGTTCCCATGTGTCACTGAGGTGCTCCACCCACAGCTAGAGAGGACCCACGGGGACATAATTCTCTGGTATGAGAACTGGATACAGAACCATTTCTCCCACTTGGCATGTGCAGGCTGCTGCTGAACCGTAACAACTCCTGTATGGTCACCAGGTGGAAGAAGGGAGATCTGCTGGATAAGCTGGTGTGTGTCAGCAGTAAGTTACATTGCCCTCTCACTGGATAATATTTTACTCCTGTTTTTGAGTTTTTGCTGTCCTTGCATGGTAATACAATGTAGAATAAAACATTCTCTCCAACATGGAATGCGTCTGAGGAAGGATGAGTGAGAAATCATGGAATGCAAATTGATAGAAATGCTTTAATTTTTGCTTTCCAGAAAATCCGATCACAGAAAGCTGTGTTATACATCATTGAAACTTCCAAAATATGCATTTCAGGGAGAAAGAGTAGAAAGAGTCTCATGAAATGTGCAGGAGACTTAGCACTGTGGGCAAAAGTCCTCAGTTCCTCTGAGAGTCGACCCAGTGGGCAGCAGCTGTGAAATTTTCTTTTCTCTTCGCTGCCAATGAGCCTTGGCTCTGACCTGGGGAAATCTCATCAGGAGAAGTACAGTTCAGATCATGGTTTGGCAAGCCCTTCACTGCATCAGGACTTTGGTTTCCAGGTTCAACTGGGGGCACAACATAATCTCCAGCACAGGGCTCTTGCGCAAAAATAGAAATAGGCAATGTGGCATTGTCATGGCTGGTTACCCTCGGCTGGCAGGTCTTTTATTCCCCTCCTCAGATCACCATCTTCTACTGAAATTTAAAAAAAAAAAAAAAAAAAAAAAAAAAAAAAAGGTTTTGGACCAGTCCTGTAGCAAAATCCCTCTTCCCTGCAGATCAAAGCATCAGGGGGAGGGCAGCAGTGATAGATCCAAGCTGGTGAGCTGACTCTGGAAATAGGTCAGGAGGCTGAGCAAGATGTGAAGCAGCAGAGCTCCTCCAGGGGATGAGAAAACTGCCCTGTGATCTGAAAAGGAAGCTTCCCATGCTCTTGCATTTATTGCTGGATGTGTGCATAGACGACGAGCAGGTAATTATTTAAGGGGATGTGGGTAAGGCTTCAGGATCTGTTGTGTGCATAGGAAAGCCAAGGGAAATGCCTCGGGGAGGAATTTCTTCGTGAGAAGGGAATTTGCCTTGTCCGGAGGATAGGGCAGGCATGGCTGGGACACGCATTGCAAACACGGCCACTGTGCTGCTTCTCTGCGGTGCATAGCAAGTGCAAGGCTGACAGCTGGGCTTAATGAGAGCTGCGGGAAATGGCCCTTTTGCAGGCAGCCTTACCCCGCAAGCACCACCCCTTGTGATTTTCCAGGCAGAAGGGCTCTGGCGCAGCGTTGCAGGGCTACGGGGGATTACTTATTCACCGTGTTCTTGGAACAGCTCCAGCCTCCCTGTTACTGCCTCCAGTGTACAAATTCATCAAGTATCCACGAGGCTCACAATCCCTTGAGGCAGGAGAAGACAGGAAGGTGATTCATATTGCAGATCACGCTGGCTCTGAAGGACCCGCGGGGCTCTAGTAGAGCGGAGCCGGCATCCTTCCTTCTACCGCCTCCCTGACGCTTGTTGGGGTCATTGAGGCTGCAGACTCAGTCCGGATGGATTTCATTGCGGGGGCCATTGGAGGTAAAGAAATAAAGCGGTGCTTTTTGTTGGAATCAGGTAGCTGTGTTTCCTTGTTGCTAAGCTAGCTGGCAGGTTGCGGTGGTAGAGATGGGATTCTGTCCACTGGGGTTTCCTGGTAACAGTGTCTTCTTTAATAAGCAGATAACATCACCAGGGCAGAGACCACCCTGATGAAATTTGGTTATCTGAGGTCTGCGATCTCCTCTGTTTATATTTCAGTAGGAGAAAACCAGAGATCAAATGCAATATGCCTTTTGGAGATACAAAACAGTGAGTACTGCCTGGGCAGCAAATCCTGGCACAGCTGATGGAGTCCTGGCTCTGGGCACTGAAGACACGGGGGGCTGAGGATGCGGGGGGCTGAGGACACAGCTCACAGCTTTGTGGCAATGAGGAGGGGCTGTGTGAATGCATGTGCACGATCGTGGGTGAGAGGTATTGACAGCTGCGGGGTTATTTCTGTTCAGGCTTTGAGGAGATGAGAAAGTAGGTTAGCCATACTTAAAAAAAAAAAAAAAAAAAAAAAAAAAAGAGAGAGAGAAAGAAGAAAATCGTGATTTAATTTTAGACATTTTTAGAGCATGTACTGCTCAAACCTAGTTTTGTTTTAAACAGCAAAGCATAGGCGCTGGTCTCATTTCTCTTCTGAAATGTGCCTGTCAGCTGTAGCAGTGTTGAATACCAAGAGGCTTGGGGTGGTCACAGGCCGAGTAGTCCTGCTGGTGGATGGAAGGCACAGCCCAGACCTTTATGTTGGATCTGCTGAATTTAGGCAGCGTGATACTGGCACCAGTGTGCATTTCCTGGGGGAGAGGGAGGGGAGCATGACAGTTTCACTCTACTGCCTTCATTTGCTCATCACTGAATTGTCACAAATGGGGCCAGGTTTGTATCCCAGCAGCACTCCAGCTCATCCTTATCCTCTTTCCTTGCTGACCTCAGGGCATGTGGTGGTATTGTGAGCCTTGTGCTGATAGAGGAATGTCCATCCCAGAAAGATGAACCAAACATCCTCTAATAGGTGCTGTTAGTGGCTGGGCTCAGCTCAGGGAGTCAGTGATGGCTGTGTTCCCTTTGGGACCTTTGCTTTTGCTGGCACAGTTGTAGAGGAGTCAGCCACTTAAGGATAAACTTCTTTTGCAAAGGAATTTAAAGTTGAAAACTCAGTTTCCAAGTAGCCTTCCTGCATTGCTCATGTACCAACTTTTGTCCCCTTACATGGGACAGCTTCCAGGGCTAGAATGGCTTTCCTATGAGAACTGGGATGTTGTTAGTGCTGAATGTGCCTCATGGTTTGTCCTTGTTAGAACTGAAGCAGTTTTTTGTTCTCCCAAGGAGGCTGCAAACCCAGATGAAGGGCATCAAACAACTCAAGAGGTGAGACAGATCATAATAGAACCACAGAGTGAATTGGGTTGGAAGAGAACTCAAAGCCCATCCAGTTCCAATCTCCTGCCGTGGGGTGGTTGCCACCCAGCAAATCAGGCTGCCCAGGGTCCCATCCACCCGGCCTTAAGCACTTCCAGGGATGGGGTACCCACAACTTCTCTGGGCAGCCTGTACCAGTGACTCACCACTCTGAGTGAAAAATTTCCACCTAACATCTAAATCTCCCCTCTTTTAGTTTAAAGCCATTTTCCTTGTCGTTTCACTATCTACCTGTGTAAAAAACTGACTTCTCTCCTGTTTATAAGCTTCCTTTAAGTGTACAGTAAGGCTGCAACGTGGTCTCCTTGGAGCCCTCTCTTCTCCAAGCTAGATAAGCCCAACTGCCTCACAGGAAAGGTGCTCCAGCCCTCTGATCATCTTCTGGAGCCGCTCCAACAGCTCCATATCTTTCTTGTGCCAGGGGCCCCAGGCCTGGATGCAGTACACCCAATAGAGGCTTGCAAGGGCAGAGTGGAAGGGGACAATCATCTTGCTCTCCCTGCTGGTCGCTGCTTTGTTGATGCACGGTTGGCTTTCTGGGCTTCAAGTGCGCACTGCTGGCTTGCATCAAGTTTCTCATCAACTGACATCCCCAAGTCCTCAGAGCTGCTTGCATTTATACTTGGGATTGCTCTGACACTGGTGCAGGACCTTTGAATAACCACTGAATAGCAGCTCATCAGGATGTCCTTCCTGACTGATAAAGCTGACTGAGCTTTCAGCAGGAGGTTGGACCAGGAATCTCCTGTGGTTCCTTCTAGCATGGATTTCCCTTTGATCCTGTGTGTGTTTCCTAGCCATGCAGCAGCGTATGGTGCATATTGATAACTAGGGCTACTGATGACCTGTGGATGACAGATCTTGTCCTGGGTGCAGAGATTTGGAAAAGGGCAGCTGAGTCACCTGGCACTGCCCTGCAATGGTGGCAGAGCAGCCAAGCCTGGGTCACATTCAGTCTTCCTGCATCCCATTTGCAAGGTCACGTGCAGCCCAGGGGTAGACTAAATGACCCATCTAAGGAACATGAAGGGAACGTGCTGTCTCCTTGGCTGTACAGCTAAAGCATCTCTGCTGGCCATAAGCAGGGTCGCGTTACAGGAAGTTCAGCTTGTCTGGAATATAGAGCGGCTCTTATGTTCCCAGCTCCTTACAGAGTAAAGGCCTTTTGAAGTTGTTCTCTTAGATCCAACATGTAGTCCAGGCTCCGTCTTGCTCCCTAAGTGTCACAGCTGGGCCTGTTGCGGGCAGGTGAGCTCCATAGGGCTGCCATTTGCTCTGTGCCAATGCCACTGCTGTGATCCTCCTGCCAGCACCTCTCCTTATTTTAATTTCTTGGCCAATGTGGCCTGATTATGACAGGGTGAGGGATCTAGTTTTGGGGTGTGTTCATGTGAGGGGTTCTGCCATCGCTGCACAGTCCCTGAGAAGTGCTCAAATAAAGGTGTGACAAATGGCTCCTTGCAAGCCAAAGAAGAGCATTTCTCTGGTTTTATCATTTCATTTTCCCACAGCCAGTGCAGTGTGACCCAGCAGGAACCCCATAGGACCCCTTTCCCTGTATGCATGCTGTACATATCTGGCCTTGTTCGGTTTTGCCATGCGGGCAGTGCGTGTGTGGGTCAGTCTATCTTTGTCCCAGGCTATTAATATCCTGTGCAGAGCCCTTCTTCCTCAGCCTTTGGCAGACTTGGCTGAGTTCCTCAGCACTGAAACCCTGACTGCCCAGAGTGCTTCTGCTCATTAGGTGCTTCGTGCTTGCTTAAGAGTATTGAGAGCTCACATCACCAGCGTGGTGAATCATTTACATTTGTGCTCCCTCCCAGGTGGAGGCACTTGGTTGGTACTGGAGCCGAGGTCAACAGGAGCCCTTCAGAATGAGATGCAATGTGAAATTGGCATGGGAGAACCTGTGGCTGCTGCCTGCTGCCAACTGGGAAATGGGTACAGGACAGGTGGCCCCAGGTGACCTGGTGCACTCTTCCTGCTGGGTCACGCTGCCTGCACGCTTCCCCTCTCCCTTCCAACCTACTCTTGTTTTGGATTGGAAATACAGAAAGTCGCTTCTTGGCCCATTTTTAAATCTTTATTGTTGTTTTTCTGGGTGCAGACAGATTTTTGCAGAACAATTCTCATTTTCCTGCAAGCTGGGAATGGTTGATTATTTTCATCTGAGCTGTGGACTTCAGGATTGCCTCCTGGAGACTCCCATCAGCAGCTGCTGCTTTTTCCCAAAATGTAGCAAAGCTTTTCAGAGCTTCCAAGCAGCTGTACAATTGCAGGCGAATGCATCCTGTGAAATGTGAAATGCTCACAGCAACTAGTATTTTTTTTAAGCAGCAGTCAATGAGTGGCCATTTCCAGATGTATACCACCTGTGCCTGCCCTGATGGGCTCAAACAGCACTTCCATGGGCTTGGTGCAAATGACTCTTAGAGGTGCAGTTCCAGTGCACCTGACTTGATCTCCAGCCACGTGGCATTGCTGCTGGAAGAATTTAGCTGCTCACCCCCCTACTCTCTCCTATGGCAGTGATGCAGGAATGAAGGCTGAGCACCTTATTGCTGTGTCCATGTTGATGCACTTTCACTCTCTGTATCCACCATCAAGGCAGTAATATTGTCTGATAGGATTAATGTATTTCCAATCCCAGTGGCTATTTTAAGGTCTTAAGATGAGCTGGGTGCTGATGTAGGGCTGACAAATTCCCCCAGCATGCTGGAAATGCTGCTGCGTGCAAATCCCCCTCTTGCCCTGCCCCATGCTGGCCCTTGCACAAGGCTCTCTCCTCCCCAGCCTCCAGACCTTTGATCCTTGCTCTGGTTTTGCAGGGTACAAATTGTCTGGTGCACAAGGAAGATGCTCTTGTCTAAGCTGAGAGGGGAAACAGAGACAGCCCAGCTCTGTGCATTCCACCTGGCCCTTTCCAACAGGGCTGCACCGATCCCAGGACTGGTGCATGCATGTTCTTTCCCTTGTCCCAAGGCTCTATGTTTTTCCAGCCCTGCCTCAAAACCCAGTGTAATTGCTTATATCAATGCTCACATTCCCCCTCATATTGTGCTATGTTTTCAGAGAAATCTATGAGTTTTGCTCTGTCATTGTTGGCTCAGACATTGGAGCTGGAGAGTGATATGCTACTAAGAGCAGAAAGGCTCAGCAGTTGCATTTTTCTGCAGTTCCCCTCATGACCTCCTGCAGAACAGCCCGCTGTGATGTGCGTTGGTAACTGTCTCCAAAAACCTTTCTGTTTCAGGTGGCCTAAGCACAGCAGTGGGGTATCCGCTGGACACAGTGAAGGTAGCTGTTGGAACTTTACTTCTTGACCACAGTCTGAACACAAATGGGCCATGTGGTGTTTTTCTACCCTGTTAGAAAACTAATCCAGTGACTGAAAGCTTCCAGCTTCATCACATCAATGTATTTCATTTTATTTGTGTTCTTCTCTTAAAGACAATGGTAACATTTTGGGGGATGCTTCCTTATGGCTGATTAGCTGCTTTGCTGCTGCAGCATCTGTTGATGGTTTTTAAGTGTGGTGTCTGCATTTCTAAGTTGCTTCTGTATTTTTAGGTGAGGATTCAGACCGAGGGGCATTACAATGGCATTTGGCACTGCATTCAAGAAACATACAGGACAGAAAGAGTAGGTACCTCTCATTAGAGCCACTGCTGGGGTTGTGGATGGCTTTCTGTTTCAGAGGAGCAGTGCTGCTGTGGTCAATTTGGGGAGGGCAAGTTGCAGTTGAATACAAGCATTGCCTGGGAGAATAATTAGAATGGGGTTTAACTTTGCCAATGATCTGTAGGATGGCAATAAGTTTAGGCTCAGCCATATGTGGACAGTGTTTTTGAACTTTCTCACACCACTCCCTCTTAAAAGTCTTTTCTTCTCTGTTTTCAATCAGGTTTTGGGATTTTACAAAGGTGTGTCAGCATCAGTCTTCACTGTGTCGCTGATCTCCTCTGTTTCATTCGGCACATACAGAAACTTCCTTTGTAACATCTGCAAGCTGCGGTACGGCACAGCTGATGCCAAGCCATCGGGGCTGGATGTTTCTCTGGCTGGAGGTGCTGCTGGTGCCGTGCGGGTAGGCAGCAAAGTGGGAAAACACAACAGGAGTCTTGTTGGGGCATGTGGGGCTGGGAAAACACTGATGTTTTCTGTTGAGCTCTCAGCAGGAGGAAGGTTTATTTTCTTGTAAGGTCCTGCCCTGTGACCTTGGCAAAAGAAAGCAAAACTAAAAGGAAGAAAAACAATGTGGGAAGCAAAATTTCCAAGTAGCTCTAATTGTAGATTTATGTAAAAAAGACGTAAGCTGGTTTGCAAAGTGCAGGCTGGTGTTTTGGCAGGGGCAGAGGTCTGAAAGGGCCAGATGGTCATTGAGGGCTGCCTGTGTGTATTTCATTCCTGCATAAAAGGTTTTAAAGAACACAGAAAGGCATCTCCTTTCCTGCAACTCCTAAAGGCTGGAGCAGCCAGCACCCGGAGGAATCAATGCCCACGACTGATAGTAACGTGGTGTGGAGTTCTCAGGAGCTGTTTCCCATAGGCAGATGGATGCCTGTAGTATCTGTGAGCATCTGCAGACACTCCAACCCCAGTGCCCCATGTCAGAAACACAAGCAGTCACAGGCGGATGGAGGCAATCCTCTTACAGACAGCCCAGATGGCCAGGTCAGTGGGCGTTTCCTAGCAGGTGGTGACTCTGCTTAGCACAGGCTGTTTTCTGATAGTTATGGCCCTAGTTTCAAATACAGATGTACAAAAGAGCCTTGATGTATGCTACATCAGAGAGCCGAGCACATCCCCTTGCTGTGCCCATCAGCTAGCTACCATCCTCCGTGGGTTTCTGCCTCTCCATGCAACCTGCACAGTGTAGCACCTGCTCTCCTGGGGCAATTTAGCATGGACAGAGTGAAAGAAGATGCAACTTGCTGGCTTCAAGTAACAAATAATATTGCCTGAAAAGTGGGAGATGTAATCTGAAGGGTCAGGCAGGAGGGGGATCCGACATGCAGTTCAGATGTGAAGATTTAAGCTTCATCCTCTAATTTTTCAGGTTGTGCTTATGACACCCAGTGAGGTAGCTAAAGTTCGGATGCAGACCCAGAGGAACCCCCATTCCTCTGTCACACCCTCCCAGCCCCTTTCCAAGCCGAAGTACCGAGGGTCTCTGCACTGTCTGAAGGTGATCGCCAAGGAGGAAGGCTTTGGGGGTCTCTACAAAGGCTGCTCTGCATTGCTGTGCAGGGATTGCTCCTCTTCTGCAATATATTTCCTGACATACTCTTCTCTCTGTGACTGGCTCACACCCGCTGGGAAAAACAAACCAGGTAGGTACTGGAAAGCATCTGACATCGCACATGAAAAAGGCCTTTTTTTGGGAAATCATGCTCTCAGGTTGCTGCATCGATAGGAGCTGAACTTCGAGCGTCTGACCTCATCCCTCAGCAACTTCTCTCCCTGCAGAAGGATGTTCACAGCATCCTCAGGTACCTAGCACATGGGTACAACATCCCCTCAATGCTGAAATGAGATGTGTAGGTGGAGGTGAAACATGGACAAACCTCCCATAAGCCATCATAAGGCACTGCTCAGGCCAGTCTGGAGCTTGAAAATAAAGTTCAGGTGAAGAACAGAAAGAGACAAATTCCTCAGTTGCGATTTGGCTCCAAAAAGCAGATATCCACTTTGAGAAAAGCCCGAATTAGTGATGTTTACCAAAAAAGCATGATTCTAAGAGTTATAAAAATAAGTAGATCTGGCTGAAGTGGGTGAGTGCTGTTGGGCTATGTTGCATCTGGTTTGTGTGATGCTGAGGTGGGTTCTGACCTGCACAGCCTGTATGGAGGATGCAAAAAGGAGCGTGCTATGAGATCAAGAGCCTTGTGGTCAGTGTGAGACCACTGGAAACATAGAGCTGCAGGAGCTGAGCAAATTAACCACTGGAAAACATGAAGATAAAAACAAGTGGGGGGATCTGCAGCCTGTCCAACCAGGATGGCAGCATGGTAGGAGAGGAAATGTAGGGGGGGGTCCTAGTGAAGCCTAGTCCTGTGCACAGCACGCATGGCCCCACAGCTCTTTCTTCCCTCTCCTGTCCCTCCAACTGCAGTATGAGATTTGAAAAGAGTTAAATAAGTGTCTGGGGAGAATCAGTTTGAGCTGTTGGCACGTGCAAGGCTGATCTCACTGCTCTCTGCAGGTTTCCTGGTCGTGCTGCTCTCCGGGGGCTCTGCTGGAGTGCTGGCCTGGGGTCTGGCTACCCCCATGGATGTCCTCAAGTCGCGGATGCAGGTGGACGAGTCGGGACAGCACAAGTACAAAGGCCTCATCCACTGCGCGAGAGAAAGCATCAGAAAGGAGGGGCTCAAAGTGCTGTTCAAAGGCCTGGGTTTGAACTGCATCCGTGCCTTTCCTGTGAACATGGTGGTGTTTGTCACCTATGAAGCTGTGCTGAGGTTTACAGAGCATTTTACAAAACAAAAATAGCTGATGCAGCTCTAGCAAGAAGTGTATTTTGTTCAGTTTGGTTTTGTAGTCCAACACAGACATGCACTGAGCTCTCCACTGATGGGCAGCACATGAAGCAGGGGCATTTCAGCACAGCACCTGTTGACCAACGGCCTTTTTTCCCTCTCACAGGATTTCATACTCATCAGGGAGGCTTGTACTTGTGTACAACCTCTCTTTTATCTTGTTAATGTATTTTGACTGTAGCCACTGCTTAGGCCACTAAAACGTGTGCAATATTTATGCTCCAAAAAACTGCTGTTCTAATTTGAGAATTTGGTAAAGATTTAATTTTGTTTTCTACTAGCAAAGAAAAAAAATATTCACTACTGAGGCAGGAATCAAAGGTTTTGTGTGCAATATAACACTATACAACACATTCTCTTTATATGCAGTGCTGCAAGATATCCACTGAGCGCTCTCCATATGTGTGCCTCCAGCCTAAGCAGGCAGGCTGCTCACTCCCAGCTGTAATTCTGCCCAAGTACTCTACAGTTACATCCCTTCAGTAGCGGCTGAAATATGAATCTCTTTCTTTTCCAGTTGTTTTTTTAAGGAGTGGCAGACATGGTCTGCTTACACAATCATTCAATGGCCTCACTGAAAGTGAAAACAGGCATCAATTCCCACAAAGCATGTGATTTCTTCCCAGCCATGGATCTTTCAGCCCCTTCTGGTGGCAGCACCTCATGTCTGAGTCCAGTCAGAGAGTCTACATCCTATTCCTGTCCCACAGGGAGGGCCGGAAAAGATGCAAAAAGCCTTTGCTTCTCAAAGGGAAGACTACCGTAAAATCTGTGCATTGGGAGAATAGATAATTAACAGAAGAATTGTAAAATTGTGTAGTGTAATTGAAATTTTCTACTTTAAAAAAGTGCATGCTCTTCTCACTTTTAAATGCATTGCTAGGAGCAGCCAAATGCACTCGTTTTTTTTTTTTCTTCTCCTCCTGGAGATACGTTTTGATGGAATCCAACTTTCCTAAAAATCATTTTTTTTTCACAAAAATGTAAAGTTTCACAAACATCAGCTGATTTTTTTTTTAAATGCTACTTTTTAAGAAAAAGCATAGAAATACTTTGTTCATCCTGCCTCAGCAGTAATACAGATGTTTTTATTTCCATATTTCTGCCTGAATGGTGAC
This sequence comes from Chrysolophus pictus, assembly GCA_037305975.1. NCBI lineage: Eukaryota > Metazoa > Chordata > Aves > Galliformes > Phasianidae > Chrysolophus > Chrysolophus pictus. Next base: position 48,931,412 of record CM074580.1, read on the forward strand.
ATCTGGAACAGAGTGAATCTGCTGAAAGAGTGCTTTTTTTGAGGGAAAGAGGAAGACTGCTTTTTAAAGGAGTTCTCTTAGGGCTGATAACCTTCTGGTCCCCTTTTACAAGTTCATAGCGTAGACTTGGCTACACATACAGTAATTTTGCAGCACACAGGACTTGGCTCCCACCCTGGACAGGGAAGAATTAATCTTGTACTAGGAGGACAAGTTCAGAAATTTCAGATGGTACTAGGAAAGAATAAAGGTGATTTCTTTCAGAGAGAAACTAGTAAGAAATTCCAGAACCATCCTCCTGAAACCTAAACCTTCAGCTTGCTTTTTAAACTGCATCGTGGCCATGCTATCAAACAACTCTCAGAATTTTTGTCTCTCATGAGTCTGTTAATCTCTCATGTGATCCAATAGCAGCTTTAAGATACTAGACAGGTGGAGAGCATGGGGGGGATTGAAAGATCCAGCATGGAATCTGGTTCTATCCCAAAGTGTATCCCTCAGTAACCTGTGACCCACATGTAGACCTTTAGGGCATCAGCTCCAAACCTCCTTTGGTTTGAAAGTCCTTACAACAGAAGATTTAATTAAGTCCTCAAGATTTGGAATTTCTCTTAAGACAAATGCTAGGAGACGTCTCACCTGTCTATGAGGGATGCGTAGGGTAGGGTACTAACTCATCCCAGCCTTGTCAGAGTATTTTCTGAAGTCAAATTCCTTTATAGCAAATTATTCTCAGCTGACCTTACTTCTCAAGCATTACATCCTGTGAACAGACAGCAAAATACATAACTGTATGTCAAGCAAAACAACCACTTGCTATTAGATAGTGTTGATACTATCTGTGATCAGCCCAACGCTTGAAAATAAAGTCTAATCAAAAGTATCCCAACTTGCCCCAGTAGCTTCAAGCATTCAGATGACTAAAAATGTCTCTTGTGTTGGGCATAACTTACACACAACCTGTTTCAAGAATCACGAATTACAGCTGAATTGGAAAATTAATGGGCACAGCTGTGGAAGCCAGTGAGAGGAGTTGAGAACAGTGAGCCTCTTCTAGGTACTCAGCATCATAAGAAGTAGGTTCTCCTGGGGCCTGAACAGATAAATACTACATGAGAGGTAAATTGTATCTTACAGATCTTATCAGTTAATCTCAAGAATCTAACTGTTTGCACTATGTAGTGTGCTACAACTCTTTACTGGAAAAAAAGAAGACAAACCCAATGTACCCAGGGTTTGACTGACGATCTGACAATCTTTAAGACAAGAACTCACAGTAATTTATATCAAGGTGAATTAGCCACCAGGCAAAGGTATTGAATGTACAAGTACTGTAAACCTAGGCATGTAAATAAGAACCAACTTTTCTTTCATGATGTGACACAGTGTTTATATTGTGTACTTAACTCCATATGCAACAAGTTGTTTGCCTTGTAGATTTCAGAACTTGGCTGCTCTATTTTCTGATTACTTTGTATTGCCTTGACCTTCAGCTTCTGTATTTGCTGCTGTGATAATCACAGAACTATTTCTTCTGATACGTTATCTAGCTGAAGGCCAGCAGAATGAAGACACCATATAGCTCTCTGCAGAGAAAATTTCTTTCAGAAACAAACTTGCTGGCCTTGAATAAAGAAAACTTTCTTTACAAGGCAAATTCTGCTTTCACATCGTTGATAGTTCCTGTTTTTTTTTCTTTTTTTTTCTGGCAATGCTTAAGAATATCCAGGTAGGTTTCAGTGTGCCTCTTTGTGACTGGCAGAGTAATGTAAAACTATTTACTATTTGTATTCCTTGGCAATTGCAATGGTGGAGTCACATTTAAGTATTTTATGTCAGACCTATGGAAACGTTGCTCTAATAGGTCATATTGACCTCTCTCTATTTCTGAGCTGGCTGCTACACAAGGAAATTCAATGTCCAGTCTTGCTTGCAACCTGTTAATCTTTGGAAGACTGACTCTCATTATCTTGCTCTGGCAGCAATCTGGAATTTACCTGTTAAGACCACATAAATGGGGTTATAAGGCACTCTATTTCACTGTTTGAAAGGCACTGGACATCAAAACAATGATCGGCTCCTTGTGATGACTAAACAACAGAGAAAGTGTAATGAAGCCTTTTAAAAGTTAAATCCAAAAAAACAAAACAAGTTGGATAGACTTTTTACTATGTTTTTTTTATTATAGTGAGATAAACAAAATATGAACAAGTTGAGGAAAGCGTAATGAACATTGACTGATAACATTTCATCCGTACGTTTGAGAACTACCTTGTCTTAACCTTTAAATGTCTCTGGGATGTTAATTATAATTACACCGGATTTAAGCATTTACCAAGACTGAGAAACTGTGTCATTTCAGAAGCACATTTTGTAAGTACTCATGAGAGTACGTGAGTAGAGTGCTTGCTCAGTAAACAAGTATTAAATTAATTTTGCAATCATTTTCCCTTCTAAAACTTTGGAGTAAGATTTTAACTGCTGTGTTAGAAAATTAATCCACGTGCTTAGTTAGAATAGAACACATTGCTGTTTCTTCTACAGCACATTTCCCCTCCCTGAATAACTGCATTTTTGGTTAGCGAAATACATCTTGAAGGACAGATCTGCATATAACATTTTCAAGAAAGTTGCATTGCAAGTTTGTAAAAAGCCCTCTAAAATTCATTGTCTTATGTTTTGTGTAAAGATGGAGAAGAGCAGATGGCAAGGACAGGAAGGTCGTCATTGAAGTCTATTCAAATATAAATTGTAAATGTAAATACAAATTACTTTATTTACTAGCATCTGTAAGAACCTATCTGTCTTTCCTATGAATTGCTCTACTGCTTTAAAAAAAAAAAAAGTGTTTCTACTGATTGTTAAACACTTGTTCGTGTTAAGATACAATGCCCATGGGTTATGGAGAGGTAGTGGCTGGTAAATGTTTAATACATTAAAGTCCATGACATTAGATTAGTGGTACCAGGTTACATAAACTGTAACAACAGGACAAAAGCTAAACATTGCTTTTCAGTTCATATTTGAAATGTGCAAAACAAGAGCTTACAAGCAGGAGGAGGACTGACTTTTTACATGGGCAGACAGTGACAGGACAAGGGGAAATGGGGAGATTTAAGTTAGATATTAGATGGAAATTCCTTATTCAGAGGGAGCGTGGCACTGGCACAGCCTGCCCAGAGAAGTGGGTAGTGTCTCTGGAGGCATTCAATGCTGTGTTGGATGGGTATGGGGCAGCCTGATCTGGTGGCTGGCAAACAGCCCAGGCAGGGGGTTGGAACTGGATGATCTTTAAGGTCCCTTCCAACCTAAGCCGTTCTATGATGATTCTAAGACTAAACTTGCTTTGCTCTTCCTTCAGTCCCTTGCATAAATATAACAAAAACAGGGTTACTTCATACACAGCTTGGCACGCGTGCATTTACATCTCAGAAATGCAGGTCACTACTGTAAAGGATGTTTATATGATGTTACAGAACTACTACAGGTGGGAAGGGAGAAGCTCCAGGCAGAGCAAATAGTTCAAACGTGCTACCAGGCTGATGCAAGGTCACTTGAAGCCAGTAAGAACTTTTACCCTTGTAACTTCTCCTTTAACTCAAGTGCCATCAGCTGACTTCAAAGGTTCACAGACAACAGGTGGGTGGAGGTTTTTTTTTTTTTTTGACCTGCACAAGAAAACCTGTTAAAGTTTAAATATTTCACACCCCATTTCATTGCCTTCCTTATGTTTTAAATGATTTGCAAATACCGTATATCAACACCCACCAGCGTTATCAAAGGTAATTTTATTTGACTTAGATAAGGCCATGTCTGGGCTAGCAACTGCTTTTTTTGTATGAATAGAAGACTGATCTGACTGTGTGTTCAGAATTAGACATACTAAATTAGTGAATCATGATTTTTTTCCCATCAATCACAGCAAAGACATTAAAGTTCTTTTTAAGTAAGGAAAAATGAAATATTACATGATGTTTTTTAACAAAAAGTGTATTTTGGTGAGAAAGTATATCTTTAAACTACCTAGTGCAGTAAAACAGGACAGACAACACTACAAGTATCCCTGTATCCAGGAGGAAATTTGTATTCACTGTATGATCCAACATTTAGTATTTTTCATAACTAGAAACTAAAATTTGCATTTCTCTAATATCTTCCACCTGAGAATATCAAGAAAGTTTATAACTTAACAATAGCCTTCAAAAGCATTGAGACTGGTTGAACAGATGCAAAAACAGGAGTGAAATTTCTGCAACTTTTTGACAGCTCAAAAAGGAAGGCAGTAAGAAAAACAGGCTGGTTTTCTTTTTCTTGTGTACAATTCATAGATCTCCATTCCTTCTGCACTGATCCCAGGCCCAAGACACCTTGTGATTTGCTATGTAACACTCGCTTTGTGTGTGCAGCATGTTCCCAGTAGCCCCAAAGGACACACTGGCCAGTAAACCATGTGACGTGAAACACAATGGAGACTACCAACTATTAGGTTGAGGCATGATTGTTAACCAATATTTCTAAAACAATTTGCAAATTAGACTTCATAATCAAAATGGCAATTTTATTTATATTTTCAACATGAAATACAATAAAATACAGTCTTGGCCTGACAGACATGCTTCTCTGTTAGATTAGGTAATTATATCTTGTACAGATTTGATGCCTTAATTAACATACTTTGATTTTAAATAGATACAAGTCCTATTTTAATCTCTATTTTAAACTTTTCCCGTACTCTGATACTCCTTATAAGTAGCTCATTAAGAGCAGTATTTATAAAGCACTGAGTGCAGGCTGTTCATAACTAGGGAGTGATAATATACAGCAGAAGACAACAACTACTCAATTTTGATTAACTGAGTGATGAGTTACATAAGCATTTCTTCAAAATTCAAAAGCTAGCTTCCGCGGAGTCATGAATTGCTTCACTACTTCATCTGTGATCTGCTTCCGTCTCTCTTGATGAGCTGCTATCAGGGGCTGCAATGTTTCAATAAGCACCTTCTTCAGCTCCCCTGTGAGCAATTCCCCACTTGTGTATGCCTGTCAAGAAAATGTTACTTGCTAAATATGGTGCTAAACAGAAAAAGACCTAGTGATAAGTATTTCATAAAAAGCCTAGCCAGGGCAAATAAAGCTTTGGATGTGGTATCACTGAAAACCCACTTTGTAAGAATTTTTTATTGACTTTTAAAAGACTAAGTCAGCTGGGTAATTTCATGTATGACTAGTTGTATATAATAAATTGAATTGTGAAGCGATGTAATTATTTGCAGGAAATTGCATATTTTTCTCCTTAACATCTCATTTAAAAAACAAAAAAACAAAAAAACCCAGCTTTTTGCAATAAGAAGCTGGGATTTTCACTGTTCTCTCATTTAGTTAGGGTAAAGTATGAGATGTGATCAGAGTAAACTTTTTTACAGCAGACCCCAACCTCTGTCTACCCTAGCTGTCTATATAAAGAGTTGGTAATCTGTGCAACTGCTCTGCAGCGGAGTTTAGCATTGGTTAGAAAACATGGCTATGGCAGTTCAACTACGATTTGAAATGGCAACAAACGTGATAATCTTACTTCTCCCTTCTCATCCATTTGTAATAGCAATTCAAGAAAAACACTTCAATAAGAACAAACTGTTTTCATCTCAGTTCTAATTTTTATTTTTTTAAAGACATTGTTGCTTTGAGTATGCAGTTCTGAAAGTTATGGTACCATAACTGAAACAGCTCCACCAATGCTGCTATAAGCAGTGACTTCATGTATTCTAATCTGATTCTGAGACAGCAGTGCAGTAATGGTGATGGGTGGACAGTTGCACTTGATGAGCTTAGAGGTCTTTTCCAGTCTTAATGATTCTATGATAAGCTGCTGGCTGTGGTCTAGTCTTTGTGCTCTTGGTAGCAAGAACTGTATACAAAATATTTCAGTGGCTGGAGCATAATGGAAAATTAGTAAGTATTTCAAACATACTCCAGATTTCCATAGGGAAGGAATTTGCAATAGTTTGCAAAATAATTACTAGTAACTATCCAATCCCTTCCTTGTTTGGGAAGGAGTAAAAGGTTAGAAAAGAATCTGTAGCTATTGCCTTTCTTGCTACTGCTCCTGCAGGAGAAAGCTGATAAACCAATAGGACGTGGGTACTATTAACTAAATATATTTGTCCTCAAGGAAAGGAATGAAGAATATTTTCAGCTTGGCTACTTACTTGTTTCAGTTGTTCAAGTTTGTCATCATCTTCAAGGAAGAAAGTCAGGTACATAAAAGACACATCAACATCACAGTTACCTCCATACTTCCTGTGCTCTTCAATAGTGTCTCTGCCTCCTGAGAAGGCATGCTTGTTAATCTGAAACAACACAATGGTTTTATAATTTCTACTAAATTATGGATTACAATAATGTAAAGAGAAGTATAACACAGTCCTCTAGCTCCTCTATTAAGGGAGAAGCTGAAGGGTGATTTGAGAAGAGCAACAAGACTGAAGCAAGAAAGTAAAAAGCAGTCATTAGATGTCAGCTTCTAATGACTGCGGAGTATATACATACTCCACAGCTTGCATAGCTAGACCAAAAATGAAACAAATTCTAGCTAATTTTTGTACTACCAGTTTAGTTGGCAAAGCAAAAGATTATATTTGACAGTTTAGCTAAATTTGTGTAACTGTCAATTCCTAAAGATGCTTTGCAACTAGATGTATAGGAAAAGGATGCAGACACATTCAAAGAAAACATTAAAAAGTAAACATGAGGAGCACCACTTCTATTTGTTGTAAAGCTTTGTGTGCTTAAGGTTTGAAGATACTTACCTTTGTCTTAATTTGTTTGGGTGTATCATTGAGGAAGACAGAGGAGTTGACATCACTAGCGCTCATTTTTGTTTGTGCTCCTTGCAGGGCTGGGAAGAAGACTGAGTGCAGTAAGGCTGGTTTAGGATAGCCAATCCTAGGTGCTACATCTCGGGTCATTCTAAAATAAGGATCCTAGAACAATCATCAGTAAAAGCTCAGAATAAAGTTAAAAAACGTGGCATAAAGGCTGGTTAGTGTTGGCTAGTTCATGCCTTAACAGGTGGTCTCAAGAAAAAAAAACACCTCAAGCTCCATAGCTGATACAGTCCATCCAGAACAACAAACAAACAAAATCCTATTTTTTCATTTCTGTAGTTCCACTGTACACTCTGATTCTTTTGGTTAACAAGGATTTGGAGATGCATACCTCTAAGGTGGCAAAATTTCTGAGTGTTTTAGCAACAAGCACAAGACCTGAACTAAATCAGTGATCAAGCTGGTAGTGCTGTGCTATGGCTATGCTGTGACTCGAACCAAATGCAAAAATATTATTCCATAACATTGTGGTTGAAAAATGTATTTAAATAATCTTCCATTGGCTATTCCTGTGACTAAAAGAGCTAAAGATTCAGACAGTGCAAAATCGGATTCCTAGAAACAATATTTATTTAAAGATGCTGCCACTATTATTTGTAACTGATGTTCCTCAGCTGTTCTGCACAGTCACTTGTAGCTGAGGTTCAGCAGCCTTTCTCACAAATTATTCCAATGCTTCTTTATCCTTTCTGATAGAAGGTTTTCCCCTAGGGTACAAAATAAATCTCCTGCAATGCAAGTTATGGTTCGCTATCTTTTGCCCCAGTTGCCATGGAGATGGCTAGAAGTTTCTTTCTACCCCCATGTCAGTGACTTCTGCATAACTAAAGATTTTACTGTCTTTGCTTTCATAGATATCAGCTGACTTTGAAATGGTTTGAGATCAAGTCAGATTCAACACTGGAAAGAATGAGTAACACATGAACACATGATTTTGAAGCTAAGCCTTCATCTTTGTCAGGACACAACAGAATGTTCTTATATCTCTTCCAGCTCCCATCTGAAAAAGATGCTTGCAGGAATATTTCACACACATTTTGACATGATGCCTAAACAGTAAATTACACAAACAAATCCAAAAAAAAGAAATTAAGAAATATGATTTTCTTACTTGATCAATAGCACATGGGATAAGACACTGAATGTTCTCCTTGCCATTGAAGATCTGTGGAAATGATGAACTGAAGGATGGAGCAGCTTGAATAGCAGGAAAGCTGATCTTCCCTAGAAAACAAGAAGTTTGGATATGATAGAGAAGTTTGCAAAGATATTTTCACCTGCTGCCCCGTGTCCTGTTGCTGCATGCAACTGCAAAGAGCCTATTCATCCATTTGAGTTCCCACACTTTAGATATTTGTAAACAGTGATGAGATCCTCTCTCAGTCTTCTCCAGTGAGACAGAAACCTACAATGGTAGTGAAGCAAATGGAAGAAAGAACTATCTAGCACTATGATAATTAGGCTTTTGAGCACTCCTTATCTTTTCTCATATATGTACATGTGTGTGTATTAATGTAGGTTTTTTTCTATATCGTTTTGCAGTAGAAGTATATAATTGACTATAGCTAAATAGAAAAATCAGGAATGGTTCACTATCCTGGCCATTTCAACTTCTCTGTTTTATACTTTGTTGTTAGTAATGCTACAACTTAGAAATGTCATAGTCAAGTATTTTCTACACTGAAGAAACTACAATAACATCCTTCTAGAATCAGCTTAGAAACATATATCTTGCTGTTCCCATCTGTTTCCTGAGTGGCACATACCAGTCTCTGAATAGTTACTTTAAATAGCACGACAGAAAGCAAGGATCATTTCCAGTAAACTATTATTTCCTACCAATACAATCACTGTCGGTAAAGCCAAAGATCCCTTTCACTTGGTTAAATGTAACATGCTTCTGAACTTTGATGATATTCTTGTAGAATCCTGTACTTGACCTGTGAGAAAGAAAGTGGAAAAATAACATGAGAAGGCAAAAGTGGGACAGAAGTTTTCATTCCAAAAGCTGAGAATGTCACAAAGCTTGCAGGATTAAATCTCTGAAAGCACTAGTTTGGTCTTTTTGTGGTTCACTGAGATGATAATTAGAGGATTATTAGAGGACACTAAAAACAACTTCTTATTTGCCTGGAAAATTTTACTGTTTTTTCCCCCAAATATTTACTGAAAACAATACTTTTTAAAAATCAGATTTAATTATCTAAAACCAGAAATATTTTGATTTGGAAACTGTGCCTCATGGAGTCTGACGTGAATTCTCTTTATGCCTTTCTGTGAACTCCGACAAACTGAACAGATCAAATCTTCTGTGTTGCTTGGTATCCCAGTGGTTCACTAACGCAATAGTAGCTCAGAGCTAAGTTCCCTGTCTTCCACTATCACCAAATACATCAGCAGCTTTTCCAAATGAATATAGCTCAGCATCTTCTCTGTTTTTTTACTTCTACTGGAAAACTGAAGCAATAGAATTGGCACGTCTAACTTGCCTTTATTCAGTCATGAGGTATATCTGTGTTAACCTATCTTTAAGGCAGGAAAGTCAGAGGAATAGGAAAAACTGTCTTATAGGGCCCACAGTCTAGAGGGTACAGTTCTTCTCTAAAATGAACACCCTCTCACCCAGGTATTTTCAGAAGCTTATCACCTTTTATAGAAGAACAAAGCCCAAAACTTCAGTTCTGAACTTTGCCAATTTTTTTCTTCCTTCTGAGAAGGCAACTCCAATAGAAGTTTCTTTCTCTTAGATCTTCCTTAAACTTTACTCAGTTGAAATGCTATTTTTTCATAAAGTATTTAAACTAATTGTTTGTATCATCTGTGAAATGCTTTTAGCTAATGTGGTTGAACTATAAATACATCTTAAAGACTCTGATGCCATCCTAAGTCAGCCTGGAAGCTTCTTGGTGGTTTTAGTATTTTTACCTTTTAGCAGCTTTAATATATTTCTTGTAATTTAAATTTAAACGCTGTGTACGCAAGAATTTGTTCATATATATCATATAGGAGAATGAAAAGAGTATGTATATAAGATGTTGAATAGCATAAAAATCAACAATTCTACTTTAAGTATTGTAAAACTTCTATTGAAGTTTTCAAACCTACACACGCTTATTAAAAAAAACACACTGCTGGCTATTCAAGTTGGAGACAAAATGCAAATATGTTTTTGATTTCAGTGCTCTAAATAAATTTCAACTTACCCCAAGTAGTCTAAATCAGAAAAAATAAAGGTTTTATTGACATCAAAACCACATGCAATAATATCTCTTGCATTTTCTTTAGCATATTCATATGCTTTCTCAGTTGTCATGTCCTTCCAAAGGTACTTCTCATCATCAGTCAACTGTATAACTAAAGGAACATCAAATGCTTCTTGCAGCCACCTAATAAAAGCAGGGAGATTTTATTTTAGAATAAGTAGAAATAAAGACATTTTTGCTAGACATCTATAAGTATTTTTATACATTTTAAACAGAAGGATACACAAAGGATTGCACCGTATGCAGTTACTTAAGTTGATGTGAGCAAACATAAACATTTTATATAGATTATAATGACAACTTACCTGGAAAAAAGACTCACTCACTGTTTCCTGTACATATGTAATCATTTGCAATGGGAGTAGAATTTAGAGATTTTTTGGCTCAGAGTCCAATATTTTTGTGTCTTGCTTCTACTGCAGACACCACCTAACTAACCATGTTGAGTTTCATTACAAACTTGGCTTAAGAGAAGCAAAAGTTCTAGGAACTGCTATGGAGGCACAGGTGCAAAGAAGGCGGCTTCATAGTGATACAGGGATTGGGTTATTTTAATGATGTATGGATTAAATTCATCAATATTTATCTCAGACAAACAGAACAAATTGTAATGTATCATTTTGGCATTTCCATAGACAGCAGTCAAGATTTCCTTAGGAAAAAAATGTTTTTGAGTAATACTAACAGTAGAAATAGCTTACTTTGTGAATAAAAATGGGATAAGATGACCAACGTGCATTGCCTGAGAGGATGGTCCTCTGCCAGTATAAAGGTAAAAGGGCTTCTTATTTTCATAAGCATGAAGAATTTGGTCCATATCTCTGAAAAAAAAAACACCCAAAACAACAAAACAATAAAAAACACAAATAGAAAAAACTTGACTGAACTTATTTGAAAAGTGCTAGTTGCTTTAGGCCAAAAGTCCATGCATGTTAACAAATAAACCATACAGGATTTGTAGGCTGGTGTTTAATATTACTCCCTGAGCCTTTTTTATGTGACAGTGTAGATGAACAGATCCACAGGCCATGCGAACCCTTGCTCAAATAAGCAGAGTTTTGCAGCATATGAGCCCTGGTATTCTTTGCTAGGCCAATTTCTCCATCCATCCATTAACATCCTGGGTCAAGATGGAACCTGTACAAAGCAAAGGTTCCCTGCACACTTCTCTTTCTATTTGGGATTAGTGAAGGCATAAAAAAATTGATGCAACAAAGTGTTTCAAATGTTGACAGAGTAGACCTGGAGTAGTTGCTAATTGCAAATTACAGTTGCTTTACCTGGTGTAAATGAACACGGCCTTTTGCTGGTCACAGGTTTCTCCCAATAATGCTTAGAGAAAGTCTTAATAATTTGACATTTTTGAATTCTAATGAGAAAGTCTCACCTGTGAGAAAAAAAGATTCCTCTACGTAGAAATCGGTGAGGTTTTTGCCCAGTAGCTCTTTCTATTCGATTGATCAGATCTGTATCAATTTTAGTGCTGCCAAACCGAACTAAAATAATAACGTTAAAAAAAAAAGAAATAAAAAATTAGCATAGCCAAAACAGATCTTTCATTAATCTATGCAGCCTAACTCAAAAAGAACATCTTAACATCTCAGGTAAAAAGTAAAATGGCTAAATTTTCCTTATTTTTCCCTTAAGTCCCAACAGTAGTCTTTGAAATTAACTTTATGCTAGTAGGCCCAGTCTAATCACTACATCCCTGTTTTGCTCCATCTGTGACTGATTATAATAGTTTTTGTTATAGCAGAACTATTATTCAGGGAAACATAATTAGATCAATAAATTGGCCTTTGTATATCAGAGGATAAAAATAGCTGAAAGGAACTTAATGTTCCTTTCTTGACGTTTACATTTTCAGCCCTCCAATCACGTTTTCCACTTTTCAATCCCAAATGCTCTTCTCCAAACTTTATTCCCCATTTGCATCAACGTGATTATGGATACTGCCCCCCTCAAGAGGCTTGAAAAGGTAATGCACAATTCTCTTCATTGCAATCAAGTAAGACTTATTAGTAGGTGGTTTAGGAAATCAGCTGATTAAAATAAAACTTTTTCAGTTGAAGTAATTTCATTTAAGAAAGATTTTATCGGACTGAAGTAGCAGCATTTCTTCCTTCTTGCAGATGAAACTGGGGAAAATATCTTATTTTTTCAATGAAGCTTGCCATACTCTGATCCCAATTCTTGGACCCTAATGAACACTTTATTCTTCATGATTTTGACCCGCTCAGAGAAATCTAGAGAAGAATCTAACCTTTGCTACTATTCTACTCTATTGAGCATCAGAATATCTTATTGTGATTGACAAATTATTCAAGGGAGCAAAATGGATACATAAGTACATTTTATACATATGTAATACCTATATCTATCTATTAAAAATAAAAAAATCTTCCTGTTGTGATACAGTAATTAACTGAAATGTCTTTCCACGGTCTGCAACTTCCTACTAGAGCAGTACTACACCACTGTAATCCATGTTTTCTGAGCATCACCACATTTGATTGTTCTAAGCAGTTCTGAATTACTGAATTAATTTGTTCCTAGCAAATAAAATGCAGTAAAAATGCCAAAATAATCATAATTTGGATGAACGCTAATTAGAGAGCAAATGAACATGGAAATTTTTAACTCAGCAGAACAGTCAAGAGGCTGCTCTTCTAGAAAGAGCTGTAATGGAGTCTTCTACCTTGGAGATCTTCAAAAGCCATATGAATGTGATCCTGGGCATTAAGCTCTGGCTGTCCCTTTTTGAGCAGTGGGGTTGGACTAGATAGGATGGACCCAGAGGTCTCTACCGACCTCCACATTTCTGTGGTTCTGTGATACAGAAATCATGAGAATACTGACACCAGCTGGGGCTAGCCACCTTAGAAATATTTGTGTACTGTGAAAACTGATTGAAAGCTCTCTAAAAATGCCTAAGTAACTGTATTAAACATTCAGAGTCTGCATGACTCCCTTTTCTCCATCTTCATCTTCCTTGCTAAGGAAACTGCATAATTTTTGCCCACCTGTTTCCTCTAATGAAGAAATTTAACACCTTCTTAGATTCTCTATCCAGAGAGAATCTGTATTCCTGAACAGTTTCTGACAAGGACTCAGTCTCCACTCTCCGACAAGCTTTTAAAAAATTCCTAGCATGCTTTTGATCTTTAATATTCTAGCTTTTATGAAAAGACAGCTTTACTCTTGCTCTACATAAGAAATCGTGAATGCTGCCATTTTGAAAAGTATATTTGCATTTGCTGAAAGCGTATTGTGTACCTTTTCCTCTTTGCCAGGTTCTATATGCATGCAGAAAACTAATAATATACTATTTGTTATTACAGTAACTTTCTGACCAACCTAGTCTTGATAATCTCTGAACAGCCATGGAAACTGGGAGAGGTGCCCGCGGAATGGAAGAAAGCAAACACCACTCCCATTTTGAAGAAGGGCAAAAAGAAGTAAATGTGATATTAGAGGCCAGTCAGTCACACCTCAATCTCTGAGCACATGGTGAAGCAAATCATTCAAATGTTATTAAAGACATGAAAGTGACTGGGAGAAGTCAGTATGGATTTATGAACGGGAATGTCATTCCAACTTAATAGCCTTCTATGATGATATGATTAGCCTAGTAGAAAAAGTGAGAACAATGGATACGCTACACTGTTTAACTCATCTTCAGTAAGGCTATTTGCACCATCCCCCACCTGATGAAGTCTCACAACTGATGAAGTCTGGACTAGACAAGCAGACAGTGAACATTCTGGCTAACAGAATCTTTCTTCCCAGAATATCTGCTCTGGTGCATAAACATGCATCCTTAAGTGCACATCCAGGAAAACCATTTGAGAATAATGCTCTTTTCAATTACACCATGCTTTTAGGATGTTCATTTCTTCTATGTTTGAAGAAAAATAAACATACTGACAACTTTATAGAGTACAACTAGTATATAAATAATATATAAACAGATTGTAGGTGATACAAATATTTCCTTTATTTTGAGTTATATTTATAATGTTATACCAACCTCTTGGGCAATATTCTAATTATTATTTTTAAAAAGATGAGGAATAAGTTTACTGATAGCAAGTAGTAACTGTTTCACTTCCCAGAGTGGCTACCTTTCTTCTATGAAAAGTTTTCAATGCATAACTTAGGATCAAAGTTAAATGACTCATCCATCAAATTCCCCAATCTGTCAGCAATGCAAACAGGGAAGAACTATCCTAACTCTCCATTGTAGAGTATGTCAAAAGGACACACGTACCTACACACACATACACAACAGTTACTAGAAAAGGAAGCTGCTGTCAGGTAAAAGAATAGCATTTCTTTAGATAATTAATTTACAGTGAAGTCATGCTAGTCACTTTGAAAGACACTGAGATTGTGGCAACAGAAGCAGAAAAATGGGAAGAATAGAATACAAGAGTTAGAACTTCCTCCAGGAAAACAAAAAAGGCCTTCTCCATATCTCCTACTCTATAGGTATTACATATGTATAAAATGTACTTATGAGATCTCTTTCTAGAATCCAACAATCATCTTTCTCCTTCTTCCCCTCCTGACATATATTTTTCTTTGCACGTTTCTCCCTTTTCAGCTTTTCCTTTCTCCTATGCCTTTCTACAAACTAAGCCAATAGACACATACATCTGATAGGATCTTTCAATAAAATCACACTCAGTTAAAAGAATGCTGCAACTGAGCTCCCAAATGTAAGTACATAACTGCTGACACATGAAGGTGTATACTCTCTTGTCTGCTTGTTTCTCAAATCAGCAACATACAACTGTTTAAGACTTTTCATTGAGGTACTGAATATATTTTGAAGATTGACAACTATTTCACTTAAAAGAGGGCAAAATTAGTTAAAATTAATGAAAAAGTTTTCTTGCCTATTTCAATGTTATGGACTCAAACTTTAAAAATAAACTATAAGACAAGTAAGGAAATAAACTAAAGCCACATTTTTTAAATTACAGAGCTTTGGAAGTTTTGTTACATCTCTAAAATATTTTCCATTACTGTATGGGAACTGTTAGGTCACAGATTGAGCACCTGGTGAAGGACAATGGCCAGCCCTGGGAGCACAGGTGCAAGCAATTCACCTGTGAGACTGGATGGAGTAGACCCTGGGTCCACCCTTCCCTAACCTCATTTAAAAGCTGGCAGCCGAAGAGGAAGTATTTCTACTTAGAGATTGTCTCTTTTGGAAGTTTTCTAGCAGGCTCATATCCTTGGAAAAAGGTAAGCTATTTCTTTTTTAGTACTGAATAATAACCAATACCTTTCTTAGCTGCCACTGACCAGTTTTCAGATCACCTATATCCTCTGCTTTATAGAATACAATTACTATTTCCATTTATGCTTTTTAAGCATAAGCTGCATCTTTTCTGTTCCAGGCAGCACTTGGCTATTTGATAGCGTGTCTTGTAAAGATATCATTATCCTTAGAGATTCTGCAATAGCTCTGGATCATTTCTGCCCTCCCTAATGCAGAAGTCAAGCCAAATACAGAAGAATTCTACAACCTGGCCAGAATGCTGTAGGCTTTAGCTGTTCAGTATCACAAATACTGATGATAAACATACTCGTTCACAATATCTGCATTAACATAACTTCTAATAATAGTTCTTATGCTAAAAACAAACTGAATAAAACTTATTTCCAACTGAAATGTATTTAAGTCCTCAGTGAGAAATCCTTACCTTGGACACTTCAAACTCCTATAGTAAATTCTTTAGATGTGAATGCTAACATCAGACACAAATTAAATGTTACTCAATTCTGCTGATCAGAATTTGTGATCCTTTGCTGTTTTTTTTTTGTGGTCATTACAATCACTTCACACAAATCCCTTAGCATTAGCAAGGAGTTGTACCTATGAGTTTGTCATAATCCACGCCTTTAGCATTTGATGTCTGCACGTTCCAGGGATCCACAAGATCTTCATCCTCTTCTTTAGTTGTACCGTTGTTTATTAATGCATGATCTTTTGGAGGCAAGCCTGCCTGATAATCTTGTCCTGTTGTTGTTTTATATGACAGCTTTAATGACAACAGCATTCTCACTGCTGCATCTATTTCATCCTGAATAAAGAGAAAAACAGCTGTTTGATTTGACATAATTGAGATAAACAATTGTAAGAATGTCTCAGTCCTCCAAAATCTATAACCATGCTTTGACTTGAAGGGCATTATTCATGAGCTCTAATCCTTTATTTATGTTTGCAGCATCTCTGCCAATGGTAAAATAAAGCAAATAGAAAGCAACAGTTTTCTAATCAGAAGAATTCAGCTCATTATTACTGGCAAGGTATTTAAAGCATCTGTCCCTCCTTTTCTATTTGTGCATGAGGGAAAAAAAATGCTTGCCTGTTTTTCTAGTTTTAACAAGACTAATGTTTTAAGCAGACAAAGAGATACACAGATATAACAAAATATTACCTAATTTACTTTACAATGTTCATTTAGTGGCTTGACTTAAACGAATTGTTAACAATTGAGTTAACAGAATTGAAGACAAATCATAAGATGAAGGTCTTTATAAATTCCATTGTTATGACCCTTTTAATACAACGCTAATGTAATATGTCATGTAAGCAATAAATACATTGAGGTTTTAAAACTAATGCTTAGTTTTCAAGGCTTACTTCCACACGTAATCCATGAAGAGAGAACATATTAAAACTGGACTCTGCCAATATAGTGACGATAGCACAGGGAACTGGAAATTAATGGCAAAATACTAAATCACTTCAGGAAGATTAAGCAGGAACAGCTACAGGAAGACATATTTGCTAATCTGTACAATAATGTATGGAGAAAGATTTTTTTTTCTTCTTAACAGAGAATCTAATAACAGGACAGAAAGAAAATGATATTAACTTCACCTGAAAACCAAGTATCTTAGATCACAGCAACTGGTGGAAGCAGAGTCTAAGTCTACAGCACTCTGTTCTTACTTCAGGAATAACAGCTTTGCTCTTACTAATAACTATTTTGTTTGAGGTATGACCACGAAGTGGACATAAGTATTTTTAAACAAAGAATTTTTTTCTTAATGCAATTATAAATAAGATCTCAGAACAATCATATTCTTCAGTACTCCTGAAGACACGAAAAATGACTGGTTCCACACATGGAATGGAAATACCTTTGGTGCCTTTCCTGCTTTCAGTGCTCTGACTTTCTCTCCTTGTTCAGTTACTTTCTCAAACAGCTGAAGTGGACTCAAGGATTTCAAATCACAGTTCGGGATATCAGCCATTTTGCTGGACTGTAAATGATGTTTTTATTTACAATTCAATTAAATCCAAAGACTTCCAGTTTTTTGGCTTGGTTATTGAAAGCAGCAGCAAAGCCAGAAGAACTGTAGGGTAAAAAAAAAAAAAAAGTGCTTTATTCTTTCATGTTTACCTTGAAGATCAGGCAAATAGAATAAGAGCAAAGAATTCCACTGACCACAAATTTAATGCTATTGATAATAGATAGATAAATGTAAAGACTTCAACACAGCAAGCTTCAAAGAGCAAACAAGCTTAGAACATTTAATTTAGTTTCATGCACAAAAAGGACTGACTTTGAGCAGCAAATAAATGTACAGATGATTCCAGTGTTGTTTCTAAGTATCTCATCTAACACTAGAATGCATTGTCAAAATAGTGACAAAGTAATTAAATACATCTATGATTCAGAGCATCACTGATCAGCTGGAAGAGATTCATGACTGCTTAATGTATTTGTACTATTTGGTACCTTGTCACATTTTGTGTCACAGAAGCTGAATTTTCAATAGAATTTTCTGTGTTACATGGAATTTTGTCTTAATATATGCAATATAGTATTTCAACTCATACAAAGATATAGGGGAGAAAGGTCTGCTCTCCTCCAGAGGTTAAAGAAACACACAAATGCTCAGTGGGAAATGTTGCTTTTTGTGGAAGAATCAATCTATAGGTAAGCAATAATCTGAAGTGGAATGAACTATTTGTTCATCTTATGAACTGCTGCAAAACAACACTGGGAGAAAGCTGAATCTGAGAATAACAACCCAGCAGTCTTCTTTATGTCCAACATACACCTTGATCACTTCCTAGCACAGTGTCGTCACTTCTGTAAGTAGGCTTCTCTCCCAGGCTAAAACCCATGATATTGCACGTTACTAATAACTTACGGTGATCGTTTCTTAGCTCTTTTCTTTTTTAAATTAATAGCAACCAAGAGTCTGGAAAACTACAGCTGCACAGTATACCAACACAAAAAGTTAAGTAATGCTGTTAAACTGTTAAGCAAGTTTTCGTTTTCAAATGCATTTAAATTGGGAAGGTTATTTTCACTCCAAATCAGAAGCATTTTGTTCTTTGTCTCTGCAGTTATAGTCTGAAATATGTTGCAAGCAGGTTTGTACTTAATTTTAATGAATACATTGTCTACCTCTTAGTGATTTACAACAGTGGAAACTCTTGTAATATGCTCTACATGGAATTAAGCCTACTTTACTATACATGCCTACAGTAATCCTGGCACAGCAACTTTTGCTCCTCTGGTAATTTCTTCCTGTTTTTTTTTTTCAAAATTACTTGATGAATTGTCTTTAAGTGCTCCAATCTGAAAATAGGCTTCTATTGCTGTCTGAAATTTGGCAAAACTATTATCAGCCTGCCATGAGTAGGAAAAAAAAAAAAATTCAACTGCAGAGGCAGAACTTCTTATTTTAAGAAATTGTTCATGCTCAGTAGCTTTCTGCAAAGAACAATGAGGTCTGCAGATGTACATAAGTGTTAAGGCTTTTTTTTATAGTAAAAATCAAAGCATCATCCTGTTTAAATACTTGAAATTGTAAATAGACAAACATTTACCGGATATGATAAGAAAGTTTTAAAACCATTATGGTTCTGATTTTTGTCGTATTTATATTCAAGAAAATCAGTGTTAAAAGGTAAGGAAGACACAACAACAGCTGCACTTTCAATGTTATCTTGATAAAACCTAAGGCTGATAAAGTGACATAGTAGTGCAGATCTTAATGACAAAAATGCACTGAGGGAAAATATAAATGCAACTTGGCTAGTGTGGCAAAGTGCTGCATCACAGTTGGATGCAGTTGCTGATGCAATCATCCAAGCTGTTGCATGTCCTCTTCTCTTGAGGAAAGTGATGTCATCTGAAGTAATAAATTGACTCCTATTTTACCTAGACCATAACCAGATGGGACAGTGACAAATGTAGTAATGAAAAAGGAAAGTTAACGAATTTAACTCATATTGTGTTGAAGACAAGTGTGTTGGGAAAATAATTAACTCCGGGCATTTTCTGTCTATACCACGGCCATGTCTTAGTTCATGAAGGACAAGTTCTGTGCTATGTATAATCCGGCTGCCTTTCAGAGGATTATGGATATTCAAACAGAAATAGCTTTCTTAGCTGAAAGTTCCTACACAGTTGTAGCAAATGTGTTTGTGGAGAAGATGGTCACCTCCAATCAGCTTTAAAGTCAGCAGTGCTGGATTTTTTCTTTGTTTGCTTGTTTTCATAAGAGTGATATAGATTCAGATCAAACAATTCCAGACAGCCTCCCAGGGATATTATTGAATCATATCATAGAAAGGCTTGGGCTGCAAGGCACCTAAGGATCCTTTTCCCAGAATTAAAAATGAAAAAAGCACCTAATAGTTGAATTAGCTATTAATCACAATTTGAAAGCATTCCTTCCACAAAATAATCAGTCTAATCACAACCTTGAATATATTTATATAGCATATCTGAACTGCCACTGTTTAAAAAAAAAAAACCAAAAAACAAACAAACAAAAACTTCACTTGCCTAGAAAACTTTCATTTTTAATTTATCAAGTTCTCCATATCTATCATTAACTAAACATATCTTTCATCAAAGCTTTGTTTGTTAGACAGCTGTAATATTCCCAGATTTCAGCTGAATACTCTGAAAAGACTGAGAAATACAGACTGAGAAATGCATTACTTTCTATTTTAGTCTATTAATGCTGACACCATACTTACATTACAGAATGGACTAAAATAAAAGTAACTGCTAATGTATTTTGTGTGATCCTTAGATTCTTAATTTACATCCCTTCAAGTTTGATTATGTGTAGTTTGACAGTGTTATTTTAAAGAGGCAGTATAATAGATATTAAGTAATTAAATGACATAGGCCTACAATTTACTTACATTCTTTTCTCTCAATAGTAGCGTTTTCCTCTTTTTTTGTGAGCATGAGATACTTAACTGGAAAAGAAAGTATAGGGGTAAATTCACATTAGAAAACACTTAATGAAAGTTGGCGCACAGTTTTTCTGTAGGAAATCTGCAGTTTTCAAATTTTGCAAAATAGGAAAATGTAAACAAGATTTATTCTTTAGCGTAAAACATTGTTTTACCTTAATTCTTTAATGTACCTACTGATGGATTGCCTCCTTTCAGAAAGGCTGAAATATCATGGCTGAGACTGAGTGCAGAAACTAGAGAGTTATAAAACAGAAAGACTCCTTAATAAGATGGGAATAAGCTGAGTAAAAATGATGGAAATAAAAAAGAAAAGAAATTGAATGCTACTGAAAACTTATTTCCAGTTGCATCAGTATTGTCCTTCTTTGCTGGTGAAATTCAAGCCAGGCATTCAGTGATTTGGGGCATGGGTCTTTACCAGCTTTTGAAATACATAAATGCAATTCTGACCTTAAAAAAAAAAAAAAAGAAACAACTGGATAGTCATAGAATCACAGAATGGCCTGGGTTGGAAAGGACCACAATGATCATATAGTTTCAACCACCTGCTATGTGTAGGGTCACCAACCACCAGACCAGGCTGCCCAGAGGCACATCCACAACCTCCTTGGGCAAACTGTTCCAGTGTGTCATCACCCTCTGTGTGAAAAACTTCCTCCTCATATCTAATCTAAACCTCCCCTGACTTACCTTGAAACCATTCCCCCTTGTCCTGTTACTATCCAGCCTCGTAAACAGGATATTCTACAATTTGGCAAAATGCGTGTTACAAAATGTATTACATAAGGAAAGCTGTCAGGAAAGGAAGGAAAGCTCAAAAACATCACATACTTTTCCTAAACATAGTCGAAAGAAAAAATTCATGGATGGGAGCTTGAGAATGGACTGACTCTGTAAGTTGAGAAAGCAAAATATGAAAAGATAAATTAAAGCACACAGCATGGATGTAGACATCAATGGAAACGTGCCTCGGGAAGCACTGCAACCAAGATGTGTTTTACGGAACCGTCATCACAGTCGTAATGTTCATCAATTGACGTGTGAAATCATGGTGAAGGTGTGCAAGACGAGTCCCTAAGATGATAGTGCAACATCCTAGCTTGTCAGCGTTCCGTCCCATTTGAGCCCCCACCCATCTCCCAGCCACCGCTTCCCAAGAAAGGGCCGCCAAACAGAGACCCCGCAGCACCGCTCGCCCAGAGGAGGCGAAGCCCGGAGCGGTGCTCACTGGGCGGCCCCTCCGCTGACCTTGGCCGCGATCTCTGCGCGCCCGGCTCCACGCGGCCCCGCTGCTCACCCGCTCAGCGCTCTGCTGTCACAGCCATTGCATCACCGCGCCCGGCACTCTGTGCCCTGCTCCGGATGGGGAACGCGAGCTGCGCGGAACCATCGTTCCGCACCTCCAGTTCCCCCGTAACAATCAGCGTTCGCCCCGCACTGCCACGAAGGGCTCGCATCGAAAAAGGCCCTCGTGAGCACCCAGCGAGTCGCAATCCGAGCTCTTCCCTCCCACTGCGCTGTCCCGACAGGAGTTGAGGGGGCGATGCGTGGCGGTGCTGGTTTCCACCCGGCGCCATTTTAAAGAGGGGCTGTCGCAGCGGAGCGACTTCCGGCGCCTCTCAGGTGGTGGCGGGTGAGGGGCGGCTTGAGGGCTGGGGCGGCGAGCCTGGGAGGGCTGGGGAGAGGGGTGAGGAGGCTGTGCCACCCTGGCTGTGCCGCCCGTGTGGGAACGGGGTGCTCACCGGCAAGCGCTGTGTGCGTGCGGTGCTCTGGCTCCTTGGCTTAATAGTTAAAGAAAATATGAAAGCTCTGTGGAAGCGTTATTTTCCTTGTTGGCTCAGCTCGCTGTGAATTGGCTGTTGATAAGTTTAACGAGCTAGCTAAGGTGTGGGTGCTGTGCTGTGAGGTTTTTCTTGGAGCGACGTAGAGATCATCTGGCTGGTGTTTTTTTTCTTTGGGAACAAGAGCTGAGTGGGAGGACTTAGAATGACAGAAATACCTTGCTTTTACAAGAGTGCTGAGGTTTATGGGTGTTATTCGCGGAGGGATGGATTTTTGGTGACCTATGTGATTTTTCTAATATCCCATGGGAAAGGATTTCCTTTCCCTTTGCTTTCCCTTTGCTTTCCCTATTTTATTTTATTTTATTTTATTTATTTTATTTTATTTTATTTTATTTTTAACCTGGAAATCCTGTCTAAGAGGGTTGCGGCACCTCTCCTGTGAAGGAAGGTTGAGGGATGTGGGTTTCTTCAGTCTGAAGAAGAGAAGGACCTGGGGAGACCTCACTGTGGCTTTCTAGTGCTTAAAAGGAGCTTTTAAACAGGAGAGAAATCAACTTTTTACACTGGTTGATAGTGATAGGGCAAGGGGAAATGATTTTAAACTAAAAGAGGGGAGATTTAGATTAGATGTTAGGGAGAAATTTTTCACTGGGAGGATGGTGATGCCGTGGGGCTGCTGCCCAGAGAGCTGATGGTGCCCCATTCCTGGAGGTGCCCAAGGCCAGGCTGGATGGGACCCTGGGCAGCCTGAGCTGGTGGGAGGCAGCCAGCTCACAGCAGGGGGATGGAACTGGATGGGCTTTAAAGTTTCTTACTACCCAAACCATTCTGTGATCCTAAATACAAGGAACTGTCCTGTAGTTGCCTCAGAACCTCAACTTAATGGTGTTTTTTTTTTTTTGTTTTGTTTTGTTCTGTTGGTTTTGTGTGTTTAAATAAAGTGAAAGCCTAATCCACTCTGCTTGTATATCTTCTTTTATAGTTTTCAGGCAGAGGTCATCTTCTCGCTGTGTTTGCTCTTTAAAAACCAGGAATCCTGGTGGGAGCCTGTTTGCAACTTTGCAATACAAACAGTAACAGCTTAGTGTAACTGTTGCAAAATGTAGTCCTTTACTGTAACTATTTAATGGCAGGTTTGGAATGAAGGTGACTTGCTGTTTTCAAATGAGTCCTCTAGAGGGAGATCTTGATGCTTTTATAAGCTAAAATGTTGGTCATACTGTTTCAGTTAAGCACCTTGATCATTTGAGAGGAATTGAATACTTATTTTATATATATAAATACATACAATAATATATATATATATATAAAAAAAAAATATATATATATATATATATGCTTTAATAGGAACAAGTTTTCTGGATGTTGCTTGTAAGTGTTACAGAATGCAGACCATAGCCTGTGGTTAATTCTTTAGGTTAATGAAAGCATGCTTGTTTTAATTCAAAAAGTTAAATGCGTAATCCTTACAAGTTCCAGTGTACTACTGCAGCAGTATTTGTAGGACGATCGTTTGTGGCATCAACTCTGCAAATGCTCTTGTATATGCTGACGTTCAGACAGCATAGCCTTCTCATTATAATCAAGAAGCTTTTGAGGATAGCCTCTTGTCTGAACTAAAACAAAGTGTTGTAGGTTAAATAGTTGTAGCACGATGAGCACTAATGTCTAAATAAGAAAACAAAGCAGAGATAGTGTCTCACTTCATTAATCTTAGCAATTGGAAGATAACAGTACTCTTTGATTGTAAAGAGTAGAGTTTTGAAGATTATTTTTGTGGAAATGTTGATTGTTTGAATGCAGTTAAATCTATACTCCACGTGCACCACTGAAATTTTTGGGAATAGCTTTTTTGGGATTGTTACAATGTTAAATTATTCAGCATGTTATATATGTGGTCTCAGCGTGGGAATTCTTTTCATAGAAACTTTGAAAAAAGTTTGTTCCACAGTAAACGAAGATATTCATGCTTTTACTTTCTGTAAGTAAAAGCAAACAGTGAGTTTTATGTGGCTTCTGGCACGTGTGTGTTATGTAAAACTAAAGGCTGTGTGGAACTTACAAATTCTCAGCTACAAAACAGCCTTTTCCAACTTAGTCACCACCAATAGCTACGCATTTTTGCCAACTGCAAACAAGAGCCTGCATGCTGCACAGTTAAAATCTGCACCAGTGGAGGTCGCTCTCTGCCACTGCCTCCACTGCTGAAATGCATCACCCAGCACCTCACTGTGCTCGCATCTACTGTTTGGTCTCCTTAAACATTCAGCAAGCATCAGTGAGTATCAGTGGCTGCCATTTTATCTGCATGAAAGGATTCAGTGATGCTCCTTTGCTTCATGCATACTTTCATGTCAAATGCCATTGTGTCAGACTGCTCCTGTGCTGCCATCTGTTGCACAGCAACAAAATGTAATGGGATATTGGTGAGAAGGTTCAGCATCTACTGCCAGCATCCACCTCTCATGTTATGGACCAATATAATAAGGCATTACTTTCAGAGCAGCCTGCATGTTATTTTTGTTGCCAATTGAATCTCTTCACACATAACAACACAGATGATTTGAAAGAAATAGATATTGTTAGTCTCATTCCAAAGTACTTGTATTCATATTCTTATAAACGAAAATCCTAAAATGCTGCATAGTTACGTTAGCCTTTGGTTTGTGTGCAAGGGGGGAGGGAATGCTATTGCAAGCAAGGGGAAAGTAATTTGCAGTGTTGTGTTGGAATTTTGTTTTTCTTTCCATATTCATTTTCATAGTTTTGTCTCGTACAAATGTATCTCTGCAAAGCATAAAAAATGTATGCAAAGTGCTTGGAGGCACATTATGTTGCATAATTGAATGTACATATGTGCTATAATAGAAAAATAAATTCCAGGAATAAACAGGAATTAAACAGTGAAGGATTTTAAGAACTTAAGTTATTGAAACTGTAGGATCCGTAATGAATTGTGCTCTGAATGGTCAATTCTTTATTGTAGATCGTCATTTGGAGGATTACAGCACGAGATTTCTGGAGTCTGCTGTATCCAGCCATAATGAGTTCTTCACTGGTTGCTTATGATGATTCAGACCCTGAGGCAGAAACTGAAAAAGCTGATGATCTCAGTACTACCAGACAAGCAAGCCTTCCGAGTTCTTCTGCAAATCCTGTTCAGCGCTTTGCACCTGGTATTTTGAGTACAAAATCTACATATGAAACGCAACTTACTGAGAACACTGGCAATTTTGACATGGGCGTTGTTTGTGAAGATCCCCCTGAGCATTATGCACTGAATAATAACAGTGATTTGACATCTTATTGTAGGAGAGCGTACTCTAGTCCTACTGCATTATGTATGCCCTACAAAAACTATGAACAGACGTTGAGCTCTTCAAGAAACTCTGGAAATGGTGCTTCCCAGAAGAGAGCACATAAAGATAGTACAACTGCCCCAAAAGGAATTAGACCATATATCCCTAAAAGGTTACGTCAAGAAAATTCCAATGCCTGTGAAAAAAAGGAGTCTGATCAAAGCGAGAGCACCACTTGTGATGTGAAGCTAGATATACCAGGAGAGCAGACAGTGAGAAAGATATCTGAATTAATTAAGCCATATTTAGGATCCAGGTATAAATTAACTGAAGTTCCAAAAAGCTTAATATTTCATATGTCTAAACACAGCGGGCCTGTTAATGCAATCCAGTGGTGCACTGTACGAGAACAAAGTCATATGCTTCTCTCAGCTTCTATGGATAAAACAATAAAGGTAATGTAAAACAAGATGCTTTTTGAATTTATCAGCAGGCTTGAAAATACTGTATTAAGTAATGGTTTTCTGGGAATAATGTTTACTCATGTGTTTGTCAGTTATAATGTGCTCAGAGTGGGAGGGGATGCTTTTCAGTACCAGGCATAAGTGACTATTATTACAGGTGCTCTCCTGGGTCTTATATATATGTGTCCTACTGTAGTCTGAGGAGGCCTTTCACTCTAAGTTTCTTTCATTTTTAAATATTTAATACTTAGTGTATTTTTCTTCTAACTTTAATGACTTTGATTTCAATTCTTAGTTCACTTAGTCAGTACAGTAAGTCTTATTTTTCTTTTCATAATCATAGAATATCCTGAGTTAGAATGGACCTGTAAGAAGTCCTACTTCTGATTCCACAAAGGACCGCCCAGAGTCCAAGCCCTATGTCTGAGAGCATTGCCCAAATGCTTCCTCAATTCTGGCAACTCAGGGCACAACCGTGACCCCAGCAGAGCCTGTTCTGAGCTCACCACCCACTGGTGTAGAACCTTTTCCTAACCTGACCCTTAACCCAACCTGACCCTCCCCTCTCACATCTCTATTCTACTCCCTAAAACTTTTTTCTCAAATTCAGGGGCTTTAAATAAATCTTAGTAAGTAAAGAGGGTGAAGAGCAGCTTTTGTATCAGCATATTTCTAAAATGAGAGGAAATAGCTCTAAAATTTAGTTTAAATTTTGATTTCATGTTAGAGTGTGTTTCATTCCACTCCTCTCCCCAGAGTTCTCACTAAAATTGAGCTTCTTTGCTTTTTTACTGTTTTATTTCTGGTAGATAATTTAGTGTCATTTAGCTTGACTTTTATGTACATATATATATATATATATTTATAGGATTGTTTTCTTTTTTCTTCCCCTGACTTTGCCATGGGAGCATGTGAAGTAGGTGCTGATCTCATGTCTTTGAAACAGTGGTGTTTTTCAGTCTCAGACACAGCTCTAGTTTTTTTTTTCTCTTCAGTGTCTACTAAAGCATTGGTTTTCACAGAAAAGAGAATAAACAAGTTCTTTAGCATGAATAAAGCTTCCACCTCTCAATTGCTTCACTTCTATTTTCTTAATTTCACTTTTTGTCACCTTAACCTGTTAGACTATCCAAGTTCAAATACTCAGAGCATTTTTGTACATCTTTTTCATAGAGACAAAATAGGAGAAATGAAGGTAATTTTTCTTCTAACAAGTCTTGCTTAAAGTACTGAATAATTTAAATCTTGTTTGCTGTCTGATGAACAGCCTTAAAAGGAAAATACTAAGATATACAAAAAGCTCTGATGTTTTTTTTTTCTTTTGGTAAGCAGCAGTGTATGTTTATGTTGTACAAAATTATATCTGCCTTTGACTTAAGTATGTCTAAATTTGACTTTGTCTTAAACTGTCCTACCACTTATTCAATATTTGTTTATTGCCCCAAAGCCTCATCATAGTGTTGGGTGAATGTAATTGTGGATGTACTAAACTTGGTAAAACAATCTTAAGAAAAAAAAAAAAAGTTGTCATTGCTGTGTAAAATTATTAAAAAGTATGAATAATAGCCTGTTGGTTTTCTTCTAAGTAAGTAGAAGGGTTGGTGCTTCCAGCCGTGGTTGGAAGCAGTATTTAACAGTAGAGCTGGTTGTCAAAGGAACAAATTTGCTGTATGTGCCCTGAACCATGGGAATTCAGTGTACATGGAGTGTGTTAATATTGGCAACACTTCAGACTACAGGAGTGTAGAACATTACTTAAGTGACAGTGTAGCAGTGTACTGTATTTCAGTATTTTGAAAGGTAGTCTGCAGAGGAATGTCTGGAAATGATTTTTATTGTTTTTTTTTTTTCTTAATGAAATTGAAGACTGATGGTATGAGCTGTAGTGTCTTTACCGTTCAAGCCTGTAGAGGGCACAGTTAGATTAAGCATTGTCTAGATGTTACGAGGCTAATTTCTCTAACTTTCTAGGGTCATGAGCCCACAAATCTCTAATGACTACAACAGCAATAATTTCTCTTCTGGGAATTTTTTGGCTCTCCACCACTGCCTGGAGTTGTTGTGATTCTGTGTCTATTTACTGGTGTAAGCATAAAACAAACAATTGAAAGCAGATGTAGATGTACCTTTTTTTTTTCTTTCCCAATCCTGTACCTTCCTTCAGCTTTTCCTTTGCTGTTTTCTTCCAAAAACACCTGCTTAGAATTTATAGTTTAAGTCCAGGCAACAGAAGCTGGTTTCTCTTTCTTTTTAATGGGAATATTCATGGTAACAGACATTCAGGTTATTTGCAGTAGTTACTATGGGCATCTGATTTGGATAAGACTCAAAACACAGTTAGAAGCCTAAAATCTCTGTATAATCCAGAGCCACAAAACTATGCACATTCAATTAATCATGAATAATTGCAAATGAATATTTTTATGTAAATTTCTTTGATTCAGTCCTTCAATCTATGCAGCAAGATATGTGTTGTTTGAAGATATCACTCCAGTATCAGTGGAGACTTCTCAGAGCTGAGAGTTCTGTCTTGTAGATCAAACTGCTATGCAGGGTTTAGTTTTGATTAAATCAGATCTGCAACCATTTGCATTTTTTGTTAAATTTAGCTAAACCATTATGCATCTTTTTTGTTCTTCTGTGTTTAAATATTCCCCTCTTAAATGTTTTATCACAAACTAAGAATTTCCCTTTTTGGGAAGGGATTTTTTTTTTTTTTTTTTCCATGGAGAAAAAAGAAATACTTGGAATTAGTTGCCTTAAGTTAGAAATCTCAGTCTCTTTATTCCAATCTAAACAATTATAAATAAGTCATCATTGTATGTTTTATATCCCATACCACAAGAATTTATCTCAAATATATATTTGAGGTTCAGTAAGGCCAAGTGCAGGGTGCTGCACTTGAGTTGGGGCAATCCCAGGTATTTGTACAGACTGGGGGAATTTATACAGAGTTGGGGGAAGATCTCCTTGAGAGCAGCCCTGTGGAGAAGGACTTGGGGGTCCTGGTGGACGAGAAGCTGGACATGAACCAGCAGTATGTGCTTGCAGCCCGGAAGGCCAACTGTGTTCTGGGCTGCATTAAAAACGGGGTGGCCAGCAGGGAGAGGGAGGTGATTGTCCCCCTCTACTTGGCTTTTGTGAAGCCCCATCTGCAGTATTGCATTCAGGCCTGGGGCCCCCAGTACAGGAAGGACCTGGAGTTTTTTGAGCAGGTCCAGAGGAGGACCACTAAGATGATCAGATGATCAACTTTCCTATGAGGAAAGCTTGAGGGAACTGGGCTTGTTTAGCGTGGAGAAGAGAAGGCTTCCAGGGAGACCTTCTCTTGTGGTCTCCAGTACTTGAAGGGAGCTGTTTATGAGGGTGGATATTGATAGGACAAGAAGGAGACGGGATAGATAGGAGCAACTGAGGCAGGGGAGATATTAGGTTAGATACTAGGAGGAATTTTTTCCCACAGAGGGTGGTGACGCACTGGAACAGGTTGCCCAAGGAGGTTGTGGATGCCCCATCCCTGGAGGCATTCAAGGCCAGGCTGGATGTGGCTCTGGGCAGCCTGGTCTGCTGATTGATGACACTGCATGTAGCAGGGGGGTTGAAACTAGATGATCACTGTGGTCCTTTTAACCCAGCCCATTCTTTGATATCTGAAATTTACCTGAAATTGGGGAAGATAAGTCATCTTACTTTGTTCTCCCACTTTAACCAGTGTGCACTTTGCCATCTTCTTTATGAATCACTGTAAGTCGTATTACAATGTTTGTGAAAATTGAGTTGATGTCAGTCTCTGTTAACAGCAGAAAATAAGCTTGTGTTGGGAAAGATAATCTGAAGCTGTTTGTGTAAATTCTTTAGTATTTAGGAAGGAATGCACATTTTCCAAGGCTTCTATATTCTTTCATTAAAAGTATTTTTAATTAAGGATTTTTGTGTATGTATGTGTTTGTCTATGGATGTATTTAAAAACAAACAAAACAGTTATCAACTGATGCTGTTGGAAAAAATCAAATATCAGCTCTGGGGTGTAATACTCCTGAATAACTCTTCTACCAGCAGATGGGGCTCTGCAGCATCTTAGGAAGGGATGGTAACTAAATTATTCTTTTCATGAATCATATATTAGTATTAAATTAATATTTCCTCCATTTTGTGTGTGGAAAGTCATTAAATCTAAAGTTTATGGCTGTGTTGCAACCCATGTCAGAAAACTTCATGGGAACCTGAAAGTGAATAGAACTTTATGTGGGAAGATTTGTGCATTGTAGATTAATTACCCAAAGTAGTTCTTCCAACTTGGAAGACTTTGTGGCAGTATGGATTGAAGAAGGAGAAGTTTAAAAATAAAACAAGAACAAACAAACAAAAACCCTTGAATTTAGACTTTGGCAACGGTCTTTTGCCCTCAATTTTCTCTGAATTTTGAGCTTCCTTTCTATTGAGGAAGTGATTGCCAGCTAGGTGCTTGTAACAAGCAAAAGAGGCAGAAAACCTGATTCAAATTAGGGAAAGTGCTATTTGGAGCTCTTAGTGTGGCAGTGCTCTTCACTAATGCATTTTAACGGTGTTTTCAGTGGTTTCCATTTCTAGTTTAAGTACTTAAGTATTTAAGGTTTCTGAACGGGCTTATCTCAATCTTCGTTTAAACTGATTCCAACCTGTTTTCAAGGGATAACACTTTTTCCTCTATACCTTCTGTTTCAGTGGCTGCTATAACTGAATTTTAGAATGCTCCTGCCACTTTTGGTTTTGTGCATTTAGACACAGAAATAATGATTATGATTTTCATATTGGCTAATAAGTGTTGCATACATTTTGATACTGAACACAGCTATCAGAGGTACATAATTTTTATAGTGTTATAGTACATTCTGGAAGCCAGACCTTGTTTCTGCTTTAGAACCCCAAATGTGGAATTCTGGATCCTATGTTATCATTGAATACTTGTTTTAAGTAGCAGAGTAGGTAAAAAGTTGTATATCTTGAAAGACATGTTTACCAATTTACTGTGTTAATCTTGTTATATCTTTTATTTGGAAAACCAAATAATTGCAGTAGAGTCCCAGAGATGTAAATGTTTTCAGTAGTTATTGGTGCTGATCTTTGTTTTTTAATAATTGTTCATAAAAAGAATAATGTTGTGGATGGCTTTTTTTTTAAAAAAAAATAATTTTAAAGATACTGTCTTTATACAATTATGTGTGTATGAACTTTTGCGTGTCTTATTTTCTATTTGAAATGCTGGCATCACAGCAGGTACTCTCTGCAAAATATTTCTTCATTTTCAGTACTTTCACGTTGCATAAAGGAGCAGGCTCAAGGAAAGAAAATCTTTGACTTTTTAGCATATGAAATCTATGCTAGTAGAAGATTAGTGGGATGACTTGTAACACATTGGAAGTTTTTCTTATGCTTTTTGTTTTCCACTTGCCAAGTTGTACTCCGGCTTAGCTGAATGACAGCTGAACCTATGGAAGGAAAGTGAGTTTTTAAGATTGGTTTAAGTCAGCCTCTTCAGAGATGTTAGATACTTCTGGTTAAGATTGAGGATCTGTCTAGCCCAATGGTCAGTCTCTAGTGGATTGCATAAGTAGGTGCCAAGAGAAAATGAGCATGACAAAGATTTATGGTGCTGTTATGTCCTCCTCTGGCCTATACTTTTTTGAAAGTCAGGGGATTTGTGAGCTCCAAAGCAGTTCATCTTTGTAACTGTCTCAATAGATCTCTGCCAGATACTTCTCTGGTCTTATGAGACTATTTTGTCTCCAGGCGTTAGCTCCAGGGTGTAATATTACTTATTCTGGACAAATCTAGTCTATGGGTTTTGCTTTCCAAAGAGTGTCAAATAGTATAAGAAATGCTTTTTTTTTTTTTTCTTCCTAGATTTTCAAAACCTTTTATTCAATTTGTTGTTGTGTGATCTGCAAGAGAAAGATGACATAGTAGGATGTCCGAGGAATTTGTTATTCTTAGTTCTGCTGCATTGGACAGAAAGCAAGGGAAAACAATAGCTTCTTTTCATCCTTAACATTGATGGTAGCAATAGAGACTTCCTAGACATTATTGCTACTCTGTGTCAGAGTAACAAGTTCGAACATTTGTTTTCAAGCATTCTGCTAGCAATTCATTTGAAGGGGCCATTATAGATAGCAGTCTACAACATTGTTCCATTACTTGTGTGTCTGTTTGTATGGGACTGAATTCAGGCTGCCAGCTTGCTTCCTTTAAGCTCACAGGTAGCTGTCTCCACTGAGCTAGACTCGAACTATTTAATGAGCAGTATGAGATATGGCACTGCTAGCACTCCCAACATTTTGTTTCTTAGATCCTCTTTTAAAATCTCTGACAATGTTCCTTTAACTGTTGCTGATGCAGAAGATGAGTATTTGGGGAGCCTGTGTATTCTACTTTAGATGAAAAACTTTCAAAGTGACTTATTCAGTGTTAGGGTACTTATAACGCTAGGACACTTCTTGCTAATAGCTAGAAGTTCTTCCCATTATTTTGAAAGTGGCAAGGAGCTTCATTTTGGTCACTGTGCTGTTTAACGGGGCATGTGGAAAACAGCATTATCATTCTCCTGTTGAAGATGCTATTTTTGATGAACCTACTAAGTAGTCTATTCAGAAATATTGAAGCTATTTTCTCTTAATGGTGCCTCATTCCCTCATCTATTTATGTTTTTTTGTTTGTTTGTTTTCTAAGGAATTTGGGCTCTCTGAGTATTAGGATGGACACATGCTTGTTTGATTTAAGTATAGATGTAGAATAATACTTACTGAGTGCTGAAAGTGCTTCTCTGTATGTCTCTTTATAACAAAATTATTTCATTTTATTGTTGCCCATAATACCTATGTCATAGTGAAAGGAACACTGTGCAGGAAGGAGTGAGTTTGACAATCAACAAAAGCTCCTGACTATTTCTGTCAAGATGATAATACAGTTCAGGAGGTGATAGCCAGCTCTTACACAACTGTTCTGCAAAAGCCGTTTACACAAGTTGGCTAAAAACAATTCATGAAGGTGGTGGATTTTGGCCTCTTCATCATAAAAATTTGGTTAGGGTTTGTTCTACGTGTTGTTGTGTTAATACCTAGATGAGCTTAAAGATTGTTGTTACATGGTGATTTATTTTTTAATTATTTTCTTGCTTCCAGCAATGTTGTTGTCAAGGAAACAGAAATCCTTGTAATGCCTTTGTTCACTTTCTCAGAATCCACAGCTGGAGATGACTTATATTTTTTTTATTTTTTTATTATGTTCTCAGTAGTTGACACACTCTCGTGCCTTAAAGGATTTTTCAAAGGAGTATGTTTCTTTGAGTATAAATAGCAGCATCCTGTTCTCTCCGCTGCTTGATAGGCCATTGTATTCTTTCCTTCTCAGTTAAAGAAAATTAAATGCAATGCTCAGCTGGATGGAAATTCATCCTAATACTTGTGTGAGAAATAGTATTAAGAAAAAAAAGGCAAAAAATCAGTGAATCTCAGCTTCTGGGTTAGATTTCCTGTTCTGTAAGGGCATCAGTTTTACTTCATAATTCTGGAAACATTTCCAGGTGTGGTCTCAGTAAGGAATACTAGAGCAGTATCCAGTGCTGAAAGTGATCCCTCACTGAGATTTTTTTGAAGATATTATCTGTGGAGAAGTGGAGCAGGAGAAGAGAGATATGTCATGGTATGGCTAATATGTGTGTGTTTCCAAAATAAGTGGGAATTACTTAGAGAAAAGTTCAGGAAAAAGAAGTTCTGAAACAGTGGAACTGATGGAGACTGGCTGTATCTTCGGGGCGGCTGAGGACTGTCTTTAACTCTTCCATCCTTCAGGGCTCCTGCAGTGTTTTGCCCTCTGTTTAGCTTGATTAAATTTTGAGAGAGAATAGAGTCCCTCCAAGTTCTCTGTGAAATTTGCTTGAGATTGAACCATAGGTGCAACGTGACCACATTAAGAAGCACAGGAGGCGTGGCCCTTGTGACTGTTTTTGCAGCCCTTTTTTCTGCAGAGATCCGAACAGATGGAATGAATGGAGTGTTGGATATTTGAATGATTATTATGATATTTGGAAGGATTCTATTTCTTTATGTTATATGGAATGAATTTTTGTCACTTATATTATTAGTTACAAAAAAAAAAACAAAAAACAAAAAACAAGTATATAAAGTGCTTCTCTGACTTTTTCTTAGAAATCTGACTGTTGTGAACTGCTGAGTTTTGTACTTACTTCTAACTAAGAGCTCTTCCAAATATTCAAAACTGTTTTTTATGTGGCCTTTAGCAGACTAATAAGCAAACTTGTCATTCCTCCAGCACAGCAAACCCTTTAGCAGAGGGAAAAGTCAGTGCCAGAGATGTCAATGGAGCAGTGTCCTAATGAAGCTTAACTGATAATGTCACAAATTAAACTCTCCAATTACATGCAGGATCTCTGTGGACAGCTTCTATATGGAGCAGAACATTGCCTGAGGTGGGAGAAGCATATGGTGGTGTTATCCCCATCTAGATGCTTCATTCCTGGTTAAAAATAAAAATAAATAGATTAAGAAAAAATTGTTGTGACTTTTGGAGCTTGGAAAGAACAGAGAGAATAGTTCTATGTTCTCACGTTACTTTAATACATTGTGGGAGTATCAGTTTTGTCACCAGTTGAGAAATTCCAAATGTGTTTGCTGTTTAAAAATATAAGTAACACCAATGTAAACTTGATTCTCTTCTAGAAGTCTATCTTTGTAGCTGCATTTTCCATACTGCTATATATACATTTTAAAAAAATCAGTACAAAAGTACATGACATCTTGTGATATGTATCTTTACCTCTCGTGGTCTGTCAATGTTGTCAAGGAAACAAATCTTTGAGAAGCTTTGCTCTGCTTTTTCAGGTTCTACAAAGAGACTGTGTTGGATTCATCCAGCACCAGAAGTAGAAACAATTTGCCTGAAGTTTCCCTTACTTTCAGTATGTTTGTGTCCTTGTTTTTTTTTAAAAGCAGACTTTATTTTTAGTATATGCATTTTTAGATCATAATATTGGTAAATGTACCAAAGGTTGTTGACTTTTAATCTTTAGATGAAGCCTGATGGAACTTTAATGACATTATTATGTATTTTTGCTATAAATAATGTGTTAGTTATAGATTCACTTTAAATCAAAGGGAAAAGAAATATACTAAAAATTTTATTCTCTGAAGAACTTGCTTCACTGGTATGGAACTTGTGATGTTCCATTTTCCATTCCAGTAATAGTAATCCTACATCTTCAAGGAAAAGTGCATTTTGTGGGTATTCTTGGAATCTTTGATTTATCTTCTAGTATATGCATGCTGGGATGTGCATTTTTATTTTACTTTTATTTTTTAAATTTAAACCCAACTGGAGATTTGTTTTCTATGACTTATCTAAAATGGAATTGTATGTAGGTTGCTCTGAAAGTAATGCCTTCTATTTATTTCCATGGAAACAACAACAGAAAAATACAACCACACTATTTGACAGACCAAATTCTTAGCTACAAAATGCTGTTTTTCAGCATAATCACCACTATTAGCTATATTAACTATGCATTTTTGCCAGTGATGAACTATAGGCATGCTCATAAAAACCTGCAACCGCTGTCACCATTACTGGAACGCACCTCCCACCTCCTCACTGTGCTCACATCACTGTTTGGTCTCCATGAACTTTTAGCCAGCATCAATGACTGTCAATGGGTGCCATTATTTCTGCAATTAGAAATTCAGTGACACACTTTTGGAGCTCTCCATAGAAACTTCTACCTTTCTTAAATGTTTAAATTGGCTTAAGGTTACCAGGTGGGAGGGAATGACAGATAGTATATATTGTGTATAATTGTATGTTAAATCCATACCAAAGTTGTAGCACCTTGCTGTATAAAGTAAGATTTCTCTAATCCACCCTATTTAGGCTTGGTACCTTCTTCCAGATAATTATTTTGTCTCTTTATTAATTTTTCTCATTCAGAACATTTTAATTAGTGGCAAGAATGTAACTTTTGCCACGTGAGCAAGATCTCTTCATCAATAGAAAACTTTAGTTTGGTGCTGGAAAAATGGGGTCTTGCAGACTTGCAGTCATTGGTGTTGGTGACTGATTATTGCAGTTTCTAAATATGCTGTATCTATAATTGTGCAAGGGCTGCTCAGGGAAAAAAATAATTTGTAACTACAAACAGGTGAAGCTATGAGGATTTTATAGTCCTATAACTTAATTATCTCATATGCAGGTAATTCAAAAAGGGCCTTTGAAAGTGCCACTTGAAACTTCCTTTCTTGTAAGTATTTCTAATAGCTTTTTGTCAGCATTTGAATTTAAGAAGTGTAAATTTTTTATCAATATTTTCATATCTGCAAGGTGAAATAAGTGGCTAATATCAGTGCAGGGTATGAATTACTTTAGAGAGGCATCAGTGCCACTAGGCGGTGTGCATTACGAGTTTTTACATTTCCTGTGACTTATTTTCTTGCTTTCTTTTTTGTTCGCTTTCTTTCCATGACTGCCAGTCTTCCTAGTCAAACCTTAATGTCTTCTTGTCTGTTCTTGGTAACATTCCTCACCTTTCACTGACACGTGTTTCCTCTTTGTCTTTCTGGAGCTTCTGCCTGCTTCCTATCCCAGCTCTGTGCTTGTACCAGCTTCATCAGCTGTGAGGCTTTTAGGTAATTACTTACAAAAGGAATCAGTTGTGCATGCATCTCATTTAACGCTTTCCATGTGCTTTTAGTAAATCTGAGTATAAGCAGGACTTGTTATTCTTAGCACCTGGCTTTCTTTCTGAAGTTACAGCTGAGAAATGCACCTTCACCAGGTGTCACATATTCAAACCTCACTTCTCTAAGTATTATAGTGTTGTTCTGGAGGAACAAGACCACATGCTTTCTCTCCACTTTGTTGAAATGGGAGTTCTTGTAAACTGAGAAGGTGAGAAGCTGGTTTTCTTTGTTAAAGCTTGGCAGATGCGTTGAAGTCAACAATATATTTTACAGTGCAAAACATTTAAATAATTTAGGAAATTAAGTCTTAATCTGCTATATTACTAGCTATGAGTGTCCTCAATGCCAGTGAAATGCATAGCTGCTTTACAGAATAAAGAACTTGTTTTTGAAATTGAAGGCTTTATTGTGAGTATGTGTAAGACTGCATTTTGTCCATGATTTCAGTGGGCTAAGAATTGTCTGTGTTTTCTGTAGAGTAGTGTTTTTCATGTTTTTTTCTTTTTTTTCTCCCAGTTACTAATGTTCTCAATGGCCTTGGAAATAATAAACAATTTAGTTTGTGTTACTGAGAAAATGAATAGTTAGGCAAAAATTGTTACTTGCTAAACCAACTGGTCTATGAATGGAAGACTCATTAGAGTCCAGACTTTTGGGTGGCTGTTTTCAATCATTAACTGTATACTGTCCCTTGTATTTGGAGGTTACTTCAAATCAGTGTGAGAAATAAGGATACCATAACTGCTTCTTAAAAGAAGAGAGTCAGTCAGTTAATACTGCAGATGATACAGAATTTACTAATAAATTGGGATTAGGTTATTTCTTGCAGATAGAGATTTGACTCAAGTACAATTCTACCATTATTTGTAGAACTGTTGTAGCAATGTGTTACTCTGTGCTATTTAGGAAAACTGCTAATAGTGTGCATGCTTACAGTGCACCTGACAGCACTATGCAGTAGAAGAGCTGCCAGTGATCTGATTGTTAGGTTTGGCAGAGCTTGTCCAGAGCTGTTGTCCTTGCTGTGTTATGCTCTCCCAGTGAATAACGTGCAAGAATGAGACATCTAAAACTGCTTCTTTTAGTTTGCTGTGTTTGTGCTTTTTTGTGTTCTTGAGCATGTTCGTGGTTACTTGATTATGTTGATGTATATATGTACATAAAAAGCTCTAAAGCATATGGATGGCCTTTAGTGATTCACAATGTTGTATTTAAAAACAGTATGTTAATATATGAGTGCAGTCTAAATAGATGTGTTTTGAAGTTGGTAGTTACTGTTTAACTGTAGCTTAATGTAAAAACAAAAACCAAACAATACCCCATAAAAAATTGGTCAATATCAGTTTTCTTCCTATTTTCAGAAATAGCTCATAGGTCGATAGCATATAGATATGCAGTCCTTCAAATGCTGCGAGTGTAGCTGCTAAAACCATACTTATTATCTGAGTAGAACATCATTTCTTCCTCTAGTGATGGATGTTCAAAATCTACAGGGTGCAGGTAAGTCTTTGAATGTATCTATCCAGTCCTTAATTACCCTGTAGGGATCAAGGAGGCTTACAACAACTTGCCTCTTGGAAGTGCTGTGAGAATGAAATTGAGGTGTTTTAACGCGTAGGACGAATCTTCACTTTTAATAGAACATAAGTGTGTGAGACTTG
This sequence comes from Chrysolophus pictus, assembly GCA_037305975.1. Lineage (NCBI taxonomy): Eukaryota > Metazoa > Chordata > Aves > Galliformes > Phasianidae > Chrysolophus > Chrysolophus pictus. Next base: position 48,969,746 of record CM074580.1, read on the forward strand.
CAAGTGATCAATGCTAATGAACATGATATATAGAAGTGAAGAAAAAATCAGATTATTTAATAAATGGCTATAATAATTTAGCTAATCATCTCCTGGGGAGTTGTAATACATCTACTCTTCTCCTGACATTCTCCTTCGCCTGCTGGAGAGTTATTGATTGCTTAAGTGTTTTTGGGCACAAATATTAGCTGCTAGTGACCACTACTCTATGACTGTGCTTTTAGGTATTTTGAATGTACTAATATCACTCTTAATGTGCTGCAATTACACTGTGAAGTTGAAGAGAAACTGCCAAATTCATGCCATGTTATTCTCCCTCTATATTAGCAGAACAATAGAAAATGTTGTGTTTTGAACTAATTTATAATAGCTTCTTGTCATTATATGTTATTTTCCCTTGAATTACTCGAATTATGTGCAGCAAATTGTTCTGCTTTAACTGTGTCACCCCAAATATACCTAATACTGTCTATAAAGTAGGTAATTTCTCTGAAGTGATTTTTTTTTTGTAATTGTGATGTACAGCTGTGGGTGGGGATTTAAATGTTTTGCTCTAATTGGCTTATCCTTCTGCTAAAATATGTCTTCCTTTTCACATTGTACAATGCCTAACTATACCATTCTAAAAAACAATGCTCTTTGGAGAATATCCATCTTCTTTGACAGGGGCTAAAATTGCAGTAGCTTGCAGGATGTGTAGCATAGCAGTTGGCCTTCAGTTAACACCTGCTTGGCTGACCTGTCTTGCTTTAGGATTGCCATTAATTTGTAAAGTCAGCGTGACATAGACTCCTGCTGCTGTTTTCTTCTGTTGACCACTTTATATGTCAACAGAAGTGGTTCACATGAAACCATGAAACTTTCCAATTTTCATCAGTATTTCACTGTGTTTGTACATAGTATGGATTTTTCTTGCCCTTCTATATTCTCAGTCTTAGTCTGCTATATTTCTGTTTTGGATAAGTCTGGGTAGGTTGTTCTTTTTTTTTTTTTCTTTTCCCTAATACATGCTTTGAGCTCTCTTTCAAGAACTAAAGTTGTGGTTTGATACTTTGGCTGATGATCACTTTTATGAACTTGTAAGGAAACATGGTCATAATTCTCACAGATATTCATGTCCAGAGGCTTTACAAACTTTTTTGCCTTTGTCTATTTACAGCTTAAAGAAACAGATATCAGGGAGGGTAAGTACACCTTCTCTGATACAGAGTTGGGAATTTGAGGGATAAGCATTGCTTTGAGTGAGTATTGTCCCTTCCGTAGGAAGAAAAGGCAAAAATCGAGCTGGCTGCTGTAGAAAGCAGGGTAATGACCTGAGGCATGAGTACCATGTTCTCTTTCCTGTTCTCCAAGTGGTTTGTTGCCAATGCTTCTGATGCACCTTTGAAGCAGAGCATTACATGTGTATTTATACAGGTAGGTAGCAGCAGTAAGCATTTTTTTAGACAGTCAGGAGTTTCTTGGCATTCATAATTTTCAGAATATTTAATTACTGTTGTTATTTTAAGAATTGTTAGGGGACACTTTTCAGTTATAGAACAAAGTTGCTAGTCAAAATGGATTGAGAGGTGCAGACCAGTAGGACGTTCTTAAAATGTGCTATTATTCACACTGCTACTTTTTAAAACTGATTAAAATCCTCTGTGTCAAATAGTTTGAGAGCAACAGAGGAAACTTAATCTATCACACTTTAGAATTCTGCCAAAATGTTTCTGCATCTTTGAGCATGTTACTCATTTATCTCCTTCCAAGTTGGAAGGAAGCTTTCTTTAGTTGTAGAAGAATAAAGGATAAAATGGAAGGTCTCATTGCTTGACACTCGTTCTTGACGGCCAGTTTTTTCCTATTTTCTGTTGTTATTCATTCCAAGAGTGTTGGTCAAGGCCAAGATCAATGTTGATGCTCAAAGCCTCCTTCTGTCTTCAAAGACAGTAATGGTTATGACTTTTCCCTAACAGCATATTGTCAGTGCACTGTTGTGCTATACATGGTATTTCATCCCTGTAATCTGGTGTAATTTATCTTTTTCTAATAACCCTGACTCAGCTGTAAACAAGATGGAAGAAAGTGTACAACTAATGTGGATAGTATTCTTAGTATGAGTGTTATCGTATGCCTTGCTTCATGAAGAGTATTTTCAAACAGTTATCACACACATCAATCTTATGTCTATGTACAATTAGGGGAGTTCAGTAATTTTCATTTTCATCTGATGGTGTGAGAAACTTAGCTTTAACTGTCTCTTCAGAGAAAACAATCAAAATTAGTGTTTTTCTCAGCTTTTGCCTGAGGGGGAGTTTCTTAACAAAGCCGTGTATTTGTGTTTGAACGTGTATCCCTATATTAGCAGGTAAGCAAAGGTATCCAATTTTCCTGAGCAACAAAATACTTGATTACAGGTCTAATGATAGTTTAAGAGGTGTTTTCAGATGTGCTGAAATCAAAGACTTGAAGCAGATGAACTTAATTATCTTTGTGAATATTCACAATCACATTATGTGCTTTAAATGTCACATTTGGAAATAGGGCCTCATTGCTAGTTAATTAACAATAATTACTCAAGGTAGTACTTATGTTTCTGGAATGTCTTACCCACTGTGAAAAATGTGTTTTACTTCTGAAGATTTAGCAGTATAAGAAAGTTTTCATTCTTAGTATTACTGTTGCCTAGGCCCTCTGTTCTTACATATAATGATGCTGCATGGAGAGCTGGTTATCCCATTCCCTTTCCTCTGCTACATCTGGACAATGTGTTTAATGCATGAACTATAGTATGTGATTTCTTTCTTTCTTTTTTTAAGCAAGTAGTCACCTCCTAGCAGAGTTAGAAGAGGGAAGCAATAGTAAAATAGACTGACAGTGTAGCAATACATTATAAAGTGTTACAAAGGTATGTTGACATCTCCAACTAAAGAAATGCGGTTTATGATAATACCAGAAGGTTCTTTCAGTCATAGTGCTCAATGTGTCATTCTCTGTAAGAACGGATTTTCTTGGCAAAGAACATTATACAATTCAAGGCAGCTTACTCTACAGCTGAAAAAAACCCTCTTAGATCCTGGAAAATCCTCCCTATGTTCCAGTTCTTGGCTTCTCTCTTGCATCTTTCTTTTCTGCCTGTCTTGTAGAAATTTAATTGAAAAGTAAAGAGATTCCCTTTTAAAGTTTTCCCCTTTCTGAAATAAATCTTTCTGAGAAGAAATGTTTTTCTAATATCCAACCTGAACCTCCCAAGGTGCAACTTGAGGCCATTCCTTCTCATTTTATTGCCGTTGCTTGGGAGCAGAGGCTGACTCCCACATGACCACAGCCTCCTTCCAGGTAGTTGTAGAGAGCGATAAGGTTTCCCCTCCCCGAGCCTCCTCTTCTACAGACTGAGCAATCCCAGTTCTTTCAGTCAATCACCACAAGACTTGTGCTCCAGACCCTTCACAGCTTCGTTGCCCTTCTTTGGACATGCTCCAGAGCCTCAATGTCTTTATGTACTTAATAGGAATTAAGTACTGATCAAAAAATATGTTAAGAACTTGTTGGTGCTCAGTTGAGTTAGAGAATTCTCACAGTTTCTTGTAGCATCAAATAATTCTCCAAATAGTTCTCTTTTATTGTGTTCAACATACATCTTATATACCATTCATTTACAAGGCAGAAATTCCTGTCCCTCTAATCAGTTAATTGGCCTAGCTTCTCCCAAACAACAGTGGTAAAGGATGAAAGGTTTCTTAAGTGTGATAAGATTAACAGTGCATACAAACAGAACCTCCTGTTTACCCTTAGATGCAAACAGATACCATTTGCTTTCTGTCTTACACTCCAGACTCCCAAGATTTCACAGTAATAGAGTCTATCAAGAAATCTGATAAACTCTTTGCTGACTGCTCACAGTTACATTTTCCCCCACAAGAACTGATCACTAATCTCCATAAATTTTGTGAATAAGCAGAAGCATGTAATACTGCTAGAATTTTCAAGCCAAACCTAAAATATTTGCATTCACTATTATTTTTTTTAAATATTCATTCAGTAATCTTGCTGTACTGGTAAAGTAAATGTTATGAAGTATATCTCATAGTGAAGTAACATTCTCCAAGCTTTTCATATGCAGCAAAAACCAAACTGTCTTTGATGTAAGGTTGTGTTTCTTAAGAGTTTGCTATTGCAGTGCCACGGATGGAGCACTCTGGAATCTGGGATCAGGTGGTTGTGGATGTAGCTGCACTGATTGACTGTATTACTTTAGTAATGTGTGTGGACATGCAAAGCCAGCTGTGCTGACTAGATGTACATTAGACTTGCTAATAATCTACAGATGCCCTTTGGGATAAAGGCCTTCATGAGATTGTTGTCAATAGTTTTCTGTTGAGTTGATGATTTAACGTGTTACTCCTCAGGTTTTTGAAGGAGAGAGATTAAATCTTGTACAGAAGCATTTTTGGGCAGTCTAAATTAATTTAAGTAATGAAAATGCATCACAATGGAGGAATATTAACCACATGCCTCATCACAGAAGATGGCAAATGTGAGTACTGGGCCCTTTTCTGCCTAATGGTTTGTGTGGATATGTGGAAGAAAAATAACAAAAGCTAATCAGTTCTGTTTTGTGTAAAGATGCTAATATGTAGATACTTGAATTTCCTCAAAAAAAAAAAAAAAAAAAAAAAAAGAAACCATCCCTAATAATAAAGCCTACTGATTTGTGTTGATGTCACGCAAATGGCTTGGAGGAAAGGAGCTCCTGTAATCGCTTCACTTGAAAAGAGAACAGTTTTAAAAAGTACAGTAACACAGCTGATGATGTACTTTTGTGCTAAAGTTCCTGTGGGTTAGTCAAGTCTAAGTTAACCTGAGAGAGCATAAAGCTGGTCTGCGCTTTGCCAACAGGAGGAACAAGTCAAAAGTATGCCCTTCTTTTCAGTGCGGATACACATGAACATGAAAGGCAGGAAAAAAAGGGGTGACCTCAGTGCTTGAGAGAAATGTGACAGTCAAGTCTGTGGCATGAGGGAGGCGGGAGGGGGTGGTGAGATTCCTTTCAGGCACGTAAGGGCTCCTGGCACTCACCAGGGCCTGCAATGTGTACTGGTGGGGCAGGCTATAGTTATGGTGATGCCTGCATTAGGTGAGGAAAACTGAGTGGAGTGGCATGTGTCTGAGGGAAAAGATGAGAGTCCCACTCTGCAATCTCTCTACTACATCTAAATGATGGGAATATGTTGATGAAATACCTAGTGCACTGTTGCGTACAGTAAAGAAAACGTAAGTTCTGGAAGACAACCATTCCCATCTGTAGTGCAAACAGCTTCAAGTTAACAGATCTTAGAGCAGACACTCAGTATCCCAGGAGCCAAATGTAAATTCTGAGAAATCCTAAGGTCTTTAGGTCATCCATGCTTGCTACACTAGAGATACTTCTTGTTAGTGACCAGTAAATGCAAACATCTGAAACATAATGCCTTGGTTCTTAGTGTTGTTCATCCTGTAATGCTCTTCAGCTTTAGGATCTAACAGTCTTTTTTACGGATTTTCTTCTGAACAAAATCTCTCTTCAGCCATTCAGTAATGAATTACCTGAGTAGGAATTCCTGCTGTAAAGATGTTTGAATCTTGTTTTGATCTCTATAAGGAGAGCATCAGCAAGGAGTCTGGGAAGCAGCTTAGAGCTGTGCATTGTCAGGCTCTTTAATTTACTTAGGAAGTGCGTGCTTCCACATGGTGCACCACTGCAAAGTGAAGGTGTTAGGTGGCAATAATATTGCTCTAGGGGAGTGAAGAGACCGAACCCTGTATCCAGAAGCTTAGATAAATCAGTTGCAGGTATATTCTTCAGTCATTTAAAAATATCCCGTGTTGTTTTAAGTAAGCTATTGAGACCAATTGTCCTTTTTAGTGCTTTCTTGACTTAACTATTAATATGCCTATTAAGGTATATAGCTGAAATAAAATACCTTAAAATCCACATCAATATGGATCTTACACCTTGATATATGTTCAACTTTTTGCAGTTCCCGGTGCCTCCTTATTTGTGTAGCTCTCAAAGGTTGTGGCTTTGCCTTTCAGGGAGAGAAGAGCTGTGTTATGTGATCAGCTCACTTGACTTCACTTGGTACTGCATGGTTTGGACTGAAACTGGCAGTGGAGCTGTGTGGAACAGAGTTGATGTACAGGGCCTGAGGAGTTGGCATCTCAGTGCCAGGGTGTTTGCTGCACGGCTGTGCAGCCAGTACCTGGCTGACCTGCTACAGGGCTCACAGCTATGAGGCTGTGCTCAGAGTGATCTCATCCCAGCTAGGGATAAGGCATTTTTACAGGTCTTGAAAGGGAGACAGGGGAAAGAATGTTTCTGCTTCCAATACAATTTCAATAGAAGTATTTCTCCTTTTGAAGAGCAGAGAGGAAATGGGAAAACTTGTACAGTCCTAAAGTCTAGCTGTCTGCCAAAATACTTCAAAAGAAGCATCCATCTATTCAGGCATTTCTATTTCCTACATCAAGAATTTATGCTGCAAACTGTAGTAGTCTTTTAAAATGTGTGTGATATAAAGCACACAAATACGTGCTTGTGTAGAAGGAATCTGTTTTTTTAAAAATCTTTTGCTGTAATTTCCCCCAAGTTTTTAAATGAACAGTCTAAAGCGAGGGAAAAGAAATGATTTCAGGAGAATATTGTTAATAATGTTTTGGCTTCAAGGAAGAAAGCTAGAATTGTGAAGATCTCAGTAGAAGTAGAAAAAATACAGAAGAGTAATGAAAATGAACATGTCCATTTCGTCTCAGCTTTAATCTTGTAACAGAATGTTACTAATAAAAATGTTAAAACTGCACAATGATTGTTTTGAATGGATTTATAAGTTCTAACCAACAAATTAATTAAACTCTGGTCCATATTACCAAAAATTAAGCTAGTTTTTCATGCCGCTCTTTTTACTTCCATAAGATCTGGAATCAGTTTTCTCAGACAAGATGCACTGGTTACAAGTCACACTCTGCTCCTGCCTTCAGCCTGTTGTTATCTGTGTTGAAAAATTAACTGTTTTTAAAACTGGTCATTTTTTAATTTATTTTGTGTAAGAGGTTCAAAGCTTAAGTACTCCTATAGAAAATGATAGGTCAAACCTTGCACAGCAGCAATTGTAGTTCAATAATGTGATGATGCTGTAGAAGTACCATTCAGTAGGTAGTAGTAATGCCTTAAGCCTGTGATTATTGTACCCTTGGGAACACAGACTGCCCCTAAAGAATCCATAAAAAGTAATTAAGAATAGCAAGTCACTTGACAGTTGGCTTAAGGTAGCTGCATATTGTGTCCTTCCCAAGGGAGTCTTTCAGTTCTGGAAACAGATTGAAAACCACTTAGGCATTACTTTTTAATTTTTTCATAAATATTCAAAGAAAAGAGATGTGGTTGATTTTTGTGTGTTCTCTAAAAGTATCCACTTTTAAAGTTGTATTCAGTGAGAAACTGGCTGGTTGCTTGTTCTGATGCTGCTTCTCTGTGGACATTGTGCATCCCTGCACTGTCACACCAGATGAGTGCTCTGGCTGGCATTTCTCCCATCTCTGTGGCCATTCAGCATCTGCTTCGCTGTGGCAAAGCTGCATCAGAGCAACAACGTGATGAGCTGTGGAAGTGCAGCTGAAATAACACAAACATACCTTCAGATTTTTGATGGAAACAATCTTTCTGATGTGAAGAAAAGAATCCCTAGTCCAAGCAGAGAGGCGTTTCCAGTGCATAAAGGTGACTAAATCAGTATCTATCTAATGAATATAGTAGTCCTGCAATATTTTTTCCATCCAAATGCTCATCATGTGTACGTAAATTTACCAGGTTTTCTTAATGTTACATTTAAGCAATGTATGTATAAAACTGCTAATTGCTTAATGATAAATGATTTGTGTTGTTAAGACCTCTTCAGTTAGAAGGGTAAGTTACAGTAGATAGAATAATATTGAGAGATTGAAATCCAGATATTTGTTTCTACTCAGAGGCTTGCCATTTAGTTTAACAACCCTTTTCTCTCAGCTCCCTCAACTCCTGTGAATGCCACCTTGGATATCAGACCACTTGCAGCTTAGCTCTTACATGAGCTAGTGAAGGTTAACAAACTTAAAAATTGCAAATAGAAGACCCAAAGTGAGGATGACGTAGTTATTTTGATGTACAATACCTGTTATGGTGAGAATTGATAGTTAGTCTGTCTGATTTTTAGTTGGCCTTTTTTTGTGTTCCACTGTTTAAAATGATGGTATGACTCGTAATGAAGTTGTTTTGCTGTTTAACGTTATAATGGCACCTTAATAATATCTCTGAGGACTTGCATCGAAGTAGTTTTACCTTTTCATAATTGCATTCCATAACAGACTGTAGCAATACAAGTTATGGTCTCCTTATTTTTTTTTTCATTGGTTTCTTAAATATAACAAATGCTCTAAGTTATCATTTAGTCAAATAAAGGAATTGTTAGATGATGATGATGTTGTAGTATATACCTTATCTTCCATACTTAAATGTTTTGTCTCCTAGCAATAATAAAGTAGTCTGAGCAATAGTAAGTTGTAACTTGTTTTCATAAAACCTTATCTATATTACTTAATAACATTTTAAGTTGTTTTGGCTCCCAGTTAGGAAGAAGAACACCTCTAATAATGCATTTTTTATTTTTTGTGTATGTGTGACTCTGAAAATAAGTCTTGTGAAGGAGATTTATTTCATATCCAGGTGTTGAATGGAAATAATTCGGTGAAGTCATGACAGATTTAGCAATCACTTCTACAGTTATGCTGTAATAGAAATAAAGTTTTGCTATGAGTTGCTATGTCATGAAAGCGCTCACATATAGCTGATATTGAGTAATTCTGATTCTTTTAACTTTGTTGCCAAATAAATGACCTGGAAGGCCAAGTTGTCATCCTGAGCTTGTTCATACCTTGACAGTTTTATTTGGGTTCCCATATTTACTGTGCCTGTAACTTTTGAGCAAACAAAAGTTATTAAAAAATAGTAGTAATGAAAAAAGCTGGAATGGGTTCCCTAGAGCAGTGGTCATAGCACCAAGCCTGCCAGAGGTCAAGAAGCATTTGGGTAACTCTCAGACACATGATTTGATTTTCAGGTAGTTCTGTTTGGAGCCAAGAGTTGGACTCAATTTTCTTTGTGGGTCTCTTCCAGTTTGGGATATTCTATGATTTTCTAATTCTATTTGGAAAGTTCAATTTAAGTAGTGTTGCACTTCCTACTTTAGACAAGAGTTTAAATATGTTGTTTCTGTTCCCATCTTTCATGTCGCAACATTTGTGTGTTGTGTTCCGCAGCATTTCATCCAGTCAAGAAATGTGTGTGTTATCAAAAAATCCTCAAGTGAAGGACTGCCTTCATGATTTTTGGGTTAAATTAGTTCATTCTGACAAAAAATACAGTGAATACCATCCTATTTTAGTTTTTGGTATGGTGAAAATATAAAATTTAACTTGCTAATTAAAGTAAATGTCTGTGTACCATAGATATCAATCTTATTCTGTCTTTTACCATTAATCTTTTTTGTTCTTTTTCCTTTACATCTCTCTTAAGAGCTCTGTTTGCCAGTTATGACTTGCAAAGACTCCCATGGAAGCTGTATTAATTATTCCTAGTGGCAAAACCTTGGCCAGTTTATGTATTTTAAATTGATTTGTGTTTTCAATTGGTTGGTCAGATTTTCCTTGTGCTGAAGGTTGTTTGTGGCAGTAGGGAATCATGAAGAATATTTCTAAGCTCAGGTTGAGTGTAATAGCTGTTATTAAGGCTTTATCAAGAACATTTCCATGAGGTATATGATGAGATTCATAGCAGTTTTGGATTTTGGCTGTGTTTTTTTAACTTATTTTTTTAATAGAATTCTACTTAATTCGTCTGTTCCCTTGCCAAATGAAAATGTCAATGTCTTGACCCAAAAGCTTCAGAGAATCATCGAATTGCTCAGGTTGGAAAAGACTTTGTCCATATAGTGTCCGTGCTTCTGTAGCTTAGGCATTTAAAGGTTTCTAGGTCTTAGAGTCATAGAATCATTTATCCACTTAAGTTTGAAGAGGCCTTTAAATGTCATCTAATCTAACTCCCCTGCAATTAACAGGGGCACCTACAGCTTGGTTAGATTGCTCAAAGCTCCATCCAGCTTGACCTTGAGCATCTCCAGGGACAGGGTATCCACCACCTCCTCTCTGGGTAACCTGTGCCAGTGACTCACTACCCTTACCGTAAAAAAAAAAAAAAAATATATATATATATATATTAAAAAAAAAATCGAAACCTCCCCTCTTTTAGTTTGAAACCATTGCCTTTTGTCCTATCATAACAGATCCTTCTTCTCTCTTCATGTACCAATATTTATGTTTAATATAAACAGTGACAATGTTCATCCAGGTAATTGAGATCCGTGAGAAAAGTGGAGAATACCTTAAGTCTAGTCAGCGATTTGTAGATTTTTTGATAGTTTCTCAGATTTCTTGAATTTAACCCAAATGCAAGACACTTGTAACACATACACCAAATTCAGTAAAATTTAATTTGCATTGGACACTTTCTTCTACTTTGAGGTCTGTGGCCTTTCTGGTCTGTTAGGAAATGAACCTCTAGACCACAATATTCATGTCACTTGTGTTTTCCCTATCTGTTTGCTGGGCTGCTTGGGAGTTGTAATCACATCCATCGTGCCTTGAAGATTAGGGTGGCCAGAGCTCCAGGGAGGATGCTGTCAGTTGGTGGGCCGGCTGGGTACTTTCTGGAACTCTTTGAATGTATCACTGTTGAAATTATTATTGAATTCCTGGTAATTGTTTTGAACAATAAATCATGGCTTTATGTGATTGGCAAAATCAGTTTTCATACTGCTGTCTGGTTTTTATTAGTACTGCTAACCAAATTAGCAGTATACTACTGGTATGAGGTATGGTAATTGCTGTATGCTTCTGTCAGAATGAAATCCTCAACAGAAAAATACCTATTATATTAATATCTAACTTGCTGTTCTCTTGTAAGGAGGCACTTTCCACCTCATTGGTTTAACAAATGTACTTGAAGCACTTCAATGTTATCTTTTTGTTGAAAAATGAAGTGAGACCTTATGCTAGTTGTCTTAGCTAATGTAATTTGTTATATTTTGCTACTTTCCATTCTCCTTCTTTCTACCATAGTGAGAGTATTCCAGTAATAAACCTTCCAAATTCAAACTCTTAATCGGATATTAAAAAAATAATCAAGTTGGCATTTCTTTGAGTCACTTGTCCTACTACTTTGGATTGATAAAATAATAGTGTTTTGAAATGCATCAGCTTCAAAAAGGAAGCCAGTGAAATTTACTAAGTGCTTGCTGAAGTGACAGCGTTGATATGTATCTTTTACACCACGTCTAGATTAGGAAAATGGATGTCATTTAAAATATGTTCCCTAGCACGCTTTTAAACATTCTTACAGTAAGTGTTCATAACATTTGAAAATGTGCTAGCTTTTCTCTGGCTTTACAGATTCTGCTGAAAAGCTCTTTTAAGAAACATTTACCTTTTACGTGAAGCTAGTATGCTCTTAAATCATCTGAACAATCTGAACATCTATTTGCATCCCACTTAAATGAAAATTGATTTATTAACACTTAATACATATAAAGCCTGATATGGGCTCTTGGTTTTTCCAGACCTTTGGCTCATAGTTGCATAGGACTGTTTCTTAAGCAGTACCATTGTATTTGGTTAATGTATGTGGAATTTTTTTTATCATTCGTGAAGTAGAAGCCGTTGATAGAGGAAGTTCGTAATTAAGATAGGATGACACAGTGTGTTTAAATTAAGGGGAAAGAAGTTCTATTATTTCAATATGGATATTTTGCTGAAATTAGCTTGAATTGATGCATTAAGAGTTTTTAAAATTTTGTTATGCATGGTCCTGAAATTAATTTATTATTCTTGTCTCTGCTGAAATTATTTTATTTATGCAAATTTTAAATGTGTACAACTTACTGCTTGATACTTCTAACCTCTAATGTATCACAATTAAATCACTGCTCTTGATTTCATTGTGCAGTTGACTGCCTGAGTAGATGCATCTCTTTCTTTCTCAAATTAAGGTGGCTATATTTTATTTTCTGCAATCCAATTTGCTTGAGGCCAGCATAGAATAGATAATCACAGAAAGCCAATGAAAGAGACGTATTCAATTCCTAATTCATCAGTCATGTGTTAGATTAGTTCTCACAACTTTTGTTATTGCACTTATGATGCTGTGACTTAGGAATTGAAGCATAGTTTGTCTGTTCAATGACAAAAGCCTTTATTCTGTGTCCTAGGTGATAGTATAGCACACCCCTGAGCATTCTTCTGTGCCTGCTATCAAATGTTTACCCTCTCATCCTGTCTTTTGTGATTTGCCTCGAATTTTTTATTAACTTCAACCCAAAGTTCTTGATTTTTCAGGTTGTTTTCCTGAAAGCTTTCAGTCAGGAAATAGTAGGACCCAGAAACATATAAATAAATCTCTTATATTGCTTAGTTTATACAATTTATGGACTTTTGATCTTGAAGGTAAGAAGGTCTAAAAGGATGGTTGCAGAATTTTCACAGTGTTTCCAAATGGTGCAGGAAAACAAGCAACTTCTGATGCTTTTATTTCCAAATATGATGTGAAATGTGAAAAAGTAATTGAATTAGAAAATCCCTCAGATTTTTTTTTCTTTCATATGATATCACCATTATAATTTGTCCCTTGGCTGTTCATACCTGCCATTTTGGCCTTGTATATTAATCCTATCAGATAACCATATAATCACCATACTTTCTATAATAGAAGAGGAAATATAATGAAAGCAGTCAATGGAGAAAGAAATGGAAGGGCAATGTTATAAATAGTGAACTGCAAAAGAGCAAGAGCTAATACAGAAAAATGAATGAGCTTGACACATTAAAGCCAATTTTAACAAAATGGGAAAAAATGCATTTGAAGTGTTCATGATACCTTAATTCCAGAAATGCACTGAAGAAAATCTTTGAAAATAATTAGCTAATTTTAAATCTTTGTATCTTGGGTTTTTCTCTTTCAAATTTTGGAGAGTTCATTTGTAACCATAGATTTGGAGAAGATAATACAATAATGCATGCTTTTTTACTCATGGCAATCACATATTTTAATGTTTTGGGGGTTCTTTGCGAAGGGAAAGGTGGATGGTTAATGTTTATAATGTAAAACGTTGCTTGAAAATGTGGCAGAAAGTTTTCAGAGTAGTGGACTGAAATTTGTGCTTTCAACTTTCTACCTCAGCAATTAAAATCACACCTAATCACAATGTAAAAGAGCAAGTTCTGATTTAATGAGAATTTATTTCAGGTAGAAATAGTACTGAATGTCAGTAAGAACTGAGTTTTGGAGGGAAGCAGCAACACTTAGAACAATTGATCTCTTGGTGAAAATAGTTAAATATAGATGTGTCCTTCCAGACAGATGTGTGATAGCTTTTAGTCCTATAATAGTTGACATGCATGTTTGAACGCCTATGGAAAAATATTATATCTCAGCCTGTATACAGTTTTAGTGAACTGTCCCCCTGCCTAAGTATTTTATTATGTACTGAATATGTAATCTTTTATTTCATGTAAATCTGTAAGTTTGTTTTATAGATCTTTATGTTAAAAGTTTATATTACTGGTATGCCTAGAGGTCAGCAATGTTTGGTATATAAAATAAATATTTCTAAGTAATTTTAAGATAATTAACTTCTTAAAACCACTTTCTTTGATCTGTAGTTATAACAGTAGTGACTTTTATACACTGTTCTTAGATGCTGAGTTTTAATAGTCCTTTATTTCTAGGGGATTCTTGTCATGTATCTTTCATCAAGACTTGAAAAAAAAAAACATGTTGCTGAATTCTGGTGGCTATATTGTAACCAGCACAATTGTTGTGCTCTGCACTGGTTAAATGATGTTTGTTCGTTATTTACCATGGTAATTTAGAGAATGCGCTTCCATGTTCAGGCATCATGTTGAGTGTTTTACAGCTCTGCAGGATACATCATTGCAGTCTTTTAGACTTTCATTTTAGCCTTATTGTTCTATACTGGCTTGAGCCAGCATATAAATAAAGCAAAGAAAGCAAGTCTAGAAAAGCTTGCACGTAAATTATTCCTCAACTACTTAACAATCTCTTAAGCAGTTGAAAAAAAGCCATAAAATACTTTTCATCCTGAAGAATCTCTTAATCTGACATTTGAATGTTTGTCAGAGAGAAGTGATCTTGCATAGACAAGATTCATCCCTGTGCAGCAGTCTCCTTCCTTTTTTTAATATGTGTAGATGCCCATAGTGAATAAGCACCAGCTATAGAGCTGGCAATCATCTGAAGCATTTGATGGAGTATATGATGGAGTACATGGAATTCTCTTGTTAGCAAAACCTTTCCTTTTTTTTTTTTTTTTGTTCTTATTTCTTTTGTTAAAGCAGTGGAAAAACCATACTACAGAAATGAAGAACTACTTAAGAACGCAAATATGATGTCGTCTTTGTGATGATCCTTTGATGAAATTTGGTAATGACATGCAGTAGGCTCTCCATTTGTTCTCATAGCTCAGTTAACATCTCTATCGCTTTTAAGCACAGAAGAGTTTTCATCACTTGGGTTAGAGACATTCTATTACAGTTAAGCATTCATAGTTCTCACTTTTTGGTAATTTCTTATGTGTATAGAATGTGCAAAGCTTGTTCGTTAATTGCCTTGTTTTCAGAGCTGCACACACTTTTGTATCTTGATTTTCAGGTTGATGGCTCACCTTTATTTGACATTTTGTGGGCATGACTGTGTCCCTTAAGCAATTGCTGAGGAGGTAACTGCAAATATCAAATACCATGTCTTGCAAATAGCAAGTAGAGCTTCTCTTGTCCTGGAAAGTGAACACGGAAACTTAAAAATTTGAAATTGTTCTGTGGATGAAATGGGGCGCACACTAATGTATTAAAGCTAGACTGAGGTACATTCACCAGACAAAAGATTTGAAAAATTCCTTCAGGAAGACCTCATCTGCTATTGCTAGGAATGGGGGCAGCCATTATGTGCAGAAAACGCAAGGGCACACATGAGGAAACATGAGGACAAGTGGGAAGACACGTGAAAGAGAATCACAGAATCATCATAGGATGGCTTGGACTGGAACGTATCTGAAAGTCCCTCCAGCTCCAACCCCTTGCAATGCATATGGTCCTGGTAAAGAATTTCCTGAAGGGAAGTTCTGAGGAGGGGTTTGGCCTCTTCTCCCAGGCAACAAACAGGACCTGAGGAAACAGCCACAAGATGTGCCAGAGGAGGATTAAATTAGACATAAGGAAAAACTCTCTCTCTCAGAGAGTGGTCAGGCACTGGAATGGCCTGCCCAGGAAGGTGGTGGAGTTGCCGTCCCTGGCAGTGCTCAAGAGGCATCTGGGTGAGGTGCTACAGGATATGGTTTAGTAGCTTGTGGTAGCAATGGTGGCGGGAGGACAGTTGGACTAGATGGTCTTGTAGGTCCTTTCCAACCTTGTGATTCTATGAGTCCATGATTCTATGTTAATTGATGAGTAAACTAAGCGAATATCTTCATTCAAGTCTGCCTTGTCCATGTTGCTGTAATACCAGAAGGCATTGCAACACCGCTCTTACCTGAGCAAAAGGACCTGATAGAGAATATAATTGCAGGGAGAAATGTGATATTGAGTGACTTTTCCCTGGTGTGTGGTTGGTAGTCTCATCCACGTGAGTCAATCTGTTCCATTTCACAAAATGGAGAGAAATGTGCAGCTTTAAGGCTACACTTTTTCTATTTATACAGTTTTTTCTTTTTTTTTCCCCTAATCAGGCTAGTGCTAAGAACTTGCTTTACTTCATCTTTCTTGTGAAAATTAAGTTTTCATATTTAATCAGGGAAACATGACAGGAAAAATATCTGAGGCATGTACCACCTGTTTTTCCTTTCATCTGGATTCATTCATTAGCTTCTTCATATTAAAAGCCCTCCAAGATGCAATTAACCCTTCTTAATACCGTGAAGCTTGAAATGATCATTAAAACTCATTAAAGCAGAAAAACTTGCTTTCAAAGGCAACTTAATATTACATTTTCCTGATTTCTTTTCTTTTTTTGGATATGGCCATCACAGTTACAGTCTTAACTGAGTATTCAAGTAATTAATAGTAATTGATTACTTTGCGTTGCAGAACTATAGTCTGTGCTAGAAGATTCTTAGATGAAATAATTCTGTATAATGTAATATTGCTTTCTGGATCTAGGCTGTCTAATAATGGTATTGCAAGTCCTTTTTATTTAGTGTGAAGAAAAATAGAATTCAAAATAGAAATGCATGACCAGAAGTCTTCATTTCTCCTTTCTTGCATATGTTTTTCTGTGAATTGTGCTGATGCTACAAGGTACATACCTATTTTTTCTTGCATTTACTGAATTGTTACTGTTTTAATATATTTTAAAAGACACAGATGTGCAGTCAATTGCAATTCAGTACTGACTCATGTAGACATATCTAAAAGTAGAAATTGGTCTCACTTATTAAAAAGGTCATTTTTTAATATTCTGCAAATTGCCTAGTGTGTTCCCAGTATTGTATAAACAATCTTAAAATTTAGTTAATTAGATTAGACAAAATTCAGAGTAACCCTCCGAGCTCATAAGCAATGTTATTTAAAATACACTAGTTTTAGAAGGGAAATGACTAATCACCAAGAGAAGTATATTGAAGTAAAATGGTGACTTCAAAGCAATAAATTGCCTTGGGTTTTACTTTCTGACTGATACTGTAATAAACCTGTCATGAAGCACCACCAATGCGTTGACTTATTTGTACTACTAATATTAGAAGAAATAAAATTGAGGATTTACCAGTATTATAGCAGTTGGTATATAATTCATTAGGCAATCCAAATAACAGCTGTTATCAGATGATCATGAGATATTTTATGACTGACCTTTTACTGAAGTGCAATATTCATCAGAAAAATTGGATGTTTAGCCTTTTTCTTACAAAAACAAGCATGTAAAATCTTTACATGGGTCATTTGTTTCTAAGCTTGTAATTTTTGCTGAAAATTATGACAAAAGAATATGGCAAAAAGGATGAGCTCTTGATTATTGCAAAACACATTTAGTAATTGAAATTATAATTACATCAAGTAGTTCTTTATTCTAAAATGTCTTTTTAAACAATTTATGTTTTAAAATGCTTATTAAAGTATGAATTGAGCTATTTATATTCTGTAAATGTTAGTTGTTACATAAAAATAAGCAGACAACTACTAGAATCGGATTTTCAGATGTGCTCAGCATTGATCTAATTTGGTCCGAAATAAACTGAAAAATGAGGGCTTAGGCCTATCCTTTCTTTACATTTCTAAGATGATATTCTTATCTGACTCCTCAGCAATATTAAGAAAAATTCTACTTAAAACTGAAAACTGCAAGACTGAGAAATATGATTATAGCCCATCTATAGGCAGATGTGGAAGCTGCAATCTGCTAGGAAGGTCTGATAAAAGCAAAAAACTTCAAAGAAAAAATGATTTGAGGAGAAACTGCATTTAGATGCCGCCATGTACAGAAGAGCAGAAATATAGATGGAAAATTATAACACAGAATGCCACTGAGAGCAATAGAGATGTTTCAAGAAATAATGTAAGTCATGAAAATGCATTACATATTCATGCCTTGTTAATAAAATGCCTTAATTCTAATCAACCGTGCAATTATTTCAAACAGATATTTACAGCTTAACAAATATGCATTTGGAATGCAAAGCTTTCTTAGTCAGAAAATGATTTGCTCTAACTAGTTATCGGTACATTGAAAAAATTATTCTCTTCTTAATGATTAAAGTTGCCGTTATCTTTTTTTAAGGTATGGGATGCTGTGGACACAGGTGGTTGTTTGAGGACATTTTCCTGTCATTCCTGTGCTGTCCGAGCTGCCCAGTGGTCATCCTGTGGAAGAAGGATCCTCAGTGGCGGCTTTGATTCCATGCTGCACCTAACAGATGTGGAGACAGGTAAAGGTCACATACTGGTACATTTTAGCAGTATTTTGAGTGCAGATAAATTTGGATCTTGTGAGCTTCGTTTGAAAACATGCATAAAATCTATAGATCAAGGTTAGAATTCTTGAGATGTCCTTCGTTAAGAAGTTTCTCACAATTAAGGGTAGTTTTAAGATTCTTGAGAAGATCAGAATGTCTCTAACCTCATGACCACACGCAATTTCTGTTGTCAGATACTGCACAAGTAGGCAGAATGATGCCTGAGTATTTTTTACGCTGTTGCAATCATTCATTAAAGTGTCTGCAGAGCCCCTTAAGATTGACTTCTGTATGTAGCTACAGAGCATTGAGACATAAATTCCGACGTGAAACTTGAGATTGAATCTGCATTGTGAATTTGATTGGGAATTTGAACGTTGTGAACTCAACAATTAATTTTCAATTAATGCTCTGCCTCCTCACATTTCCTACACATGCCAAATGGATTCTGTGAGCATTACTTCTCCTTTATCTATGTTATCAGCATTCATACAGTGGTGTTCTTTGGGGCCATTCATAACAGGACATCTGTGTGTGTGTATAATGTGGGATTAGGCCTCAAATGGTTTACTGAAGAGATGCAATTTTGTTATTTTTCCTTCTTAATTTGTTTTTAAATATTTACCTCTGCAAACGTGTAATGTTTTTTGTATAACACTGCAAAAGATATCCATACAAAAATGACAAGAAGCTTTTGTTTAAGAGGGTTTTATCTTATATAAAATTAAGAAGGAATTTGTATGGAAGTATCCAGAGAATTGAATAAACTGGAAATACTGAGAAAGTGGTTAAGGAAATTTGTGAATATTGTTCACAACAAGGAAAGGCTCTCTTCCATGCTCTAAGAATTTATTTATTTTTTTATATTTGTCACACAAAAGAAGTTTTTAAATTCAGTGATGGCTGGAAGGGAGATACTGTAAAACATGTGACGCAGTTATACAGTATTGGTGTTTTCAGAATATTCATGGTTTTAACAGTAAGAAGAATGCTATATATCTGATGTAGTAGTGTTACATGAAGTAATATACCAAGCCATTTATTTTATAAGACTTTTTATCTTTCTTATTTTCAGCCTTAATTGTAGCAGTCTTCTTGTTTCTAGACTCATATATAGCTGAAACTTACTAATCTATGTGGATTTAACTTTTGACAAAAGTGCTTATAAATCTAGAACAGAATGGCTTCTGTCACTGAGGGGATTTATAGTGACAGAACACATTTTAGTGCCTGAGCCATTTGAAAGGACTACTGGGGCAAAGTCTTGTTTCCTAAAGTCATTGAAAAAATGCCAGAGGTACATAATTGTAATGATCTATTTTAATTTTGAAAATTGCTCATGTAACTGTCCAGGAATGGAATTATAGTTGTTTATTTTATTACAAAGAAGTTATTTCTAGTGTTTTTGGTGATGGAAACAATAGCAATATTTAGCATAATTTTTAGCATGAGTTTCAAAACAGATGAGCTTATAGATGGCTCTTTCCTTACTGACTTCTGAGCTATTTCTTACTGCATGAGTAAATTCTGTGTTCAAAGGCAAAATGAGTTATCAGAATTGTTTAAAATACAGGGTGTTCATTATTGTCTTATTTTATGAATACAGGGTTTCTTCTGTCAACTGCATTTCTACTGTTGATATTTCGAACTGGCTGTCAGTGATATTTGCCTGACTTGGAAACTGAGAGTAAGGGATAGGATTTTTTTCCAGATTTCATACACATCCAGGCCATTTCCTTCTCTGTTGTAAAGTTACTCTTTTTCATAATTTCAGTTGATTCTTTCCAAAGAAACTGGGCAAGCAGTTTGCCTCTGGAATTCAAATCAATTTGATATAAAAAGACTCATTTCCATTTGAAAAACTCTAAGGCTGATATAAGATTTTGATTTACATTAGTTCACTGAATCATTCATTCCTCCTTGCTGTTCATCTCTACCAAAATGATTTCTTCTTTGATTAACTTCAGATACATGGTAGAACTGTTTCTTCACAGAGGACTTTTATATGCTTTTTTGGACATCATTGTTAATTACTTTCCACTGCTAGACTGAACTAACTAGCAATGGGCTTAAATGCAGTAAATGCGTACTGATGGGATTTTATAAATAATGCTGTCCTTAAGGCTCTGTGCTCATTTCTTGTACATATTGTTCTGTCTCAACATTTTAGTCAACTTTGCTGAGTTTTAATCTTTCTCATTTTAGTTTTCAGTACATTTTTTTTTCCTATATTACATACATGTTATAAAAATTGCTACATCTTCATCAGAAGAAACCCTACAGACTGTAGAGAATGACTTTTAAAGGTGTGGGGATTTATTTATTTATTTATTTGAAGGAAGCATTTTGAGTTGTTTTTCTTTGCCTTATTAACTGAAAATTATGGTCGTTTTGTTTGTTCTGGGTCTAATGACAGCCAATTAGAAGGTTTTTCAAAGGAAAGTGCCACCATAGAGAAAACAGTGACAGGCTCTTCCTTGAAAGGATGGGAGATGAAGAACAAACCATAGGAATACTGAGAACTCTGTCTCAAATCAAGGTCACCATCACTAAAACAGGCATTCTAGAGAGGCCTCCATACTTCAGAACCTGCCACAACTAGATCTGATCTTGAGTAAGGGATTAGACTAGATAAATACTGAAAGTCCAGCTTGCTAGATTCGTAGAATCATAGAATCTTTTGAGCTGGAGCGGACCCTTAGAAGTCATCTAGCCCAGCTCCCCTGCAATGAATGCCTACAGCTCAGAGCCCCTTCCAGCCTGAGCTTGAATGTCTCCAAGGATGGGGCATCCACAACATCTCTGGGCAACCTGTTCCATAGCCTATTGTGCTACAGTAGTGCTATGATTTGGGTTCAGTGGTGCTATGGGGAAGAACAAGGAACAAAAAGAACTCAAGTAATGAGGTACATTGTGTTAACTTGCCCTAGGTTAGTGAATTTGAAAATAGATGTTGTTCAAATCTTCTAAATTTTTAATAGATTATCGTTTATTATCGTAAATGGTCATTCCTTATCCTAACGCCTGGATATCCAGTTATGATTCTCCACACATTTGGTTTTCATGGAAACAGTTGTTTCTATTCTGCAGAGTATAGATCTGATCTGAAGTATGCATAAAATATTTCAGGAACTCAGTTATTCACGCGAGCAGTTCTGTGGCTACAATTAGCATGGGGCATGTTCAGAGCTGCAGTATGGAGGTTCATAAATATCAGTAAATCCAAAAAATGAGTTGCTTGTGAAGAGTAATAGTTGATATTTTTAATTGTTTTATTTCATTTGTGTTTTTTCATTATAAAAATAAACTTTCTGAAAGGTTTCAGAAATGCAAGACTGGTACTGCAGTATGTGAACCAACAGGACTCCTTAGTTGTGTACATTTTGCACTGCATTTATATGCCTGTTCTACTTGTGACCATTCTGATAGTGTTTTTTCTTCACCAAATAGCAAGTAATATTCTGAGAGAGCACTGAGCATTTTATTCTAACAAAATTTATTTTATAAACAATTCAAGATCAGACCCATTTGACATTTACCTTCTGTAACATCCAAATGAAATGCAAATTCTCTACCAATTTTAGAAGGGGAATTATATTTTTAAAAGTTATTTATATCTATTTTATTCTTAGAATATTTTATTCATCAGTGGATTTTTTCATTAGTCACAAATGAAATGGTGCAAACGCTAATAGTATAGGCAGAACAGTGACTGGATTAATTTTATCTGTGTATTATAGATACTTTTCAATCTTTAATGTTATGAGAGGAAATATTCCAAGAAATTTTGGCACTTTTCCCAAATTGCCAAACGCTACAATTGTATTTCTCTTCATGTACTGAGCTTGATTTCAAATGTAACGTGTTAAGAGTTCCAGTGGGGAATTTAAATTATTTTGAAATGTTTCACATTGCCATAGGCAAGGCACTGAAATGTAGTCATTGGTTTGCAAAGGAATTTCGTGTTTATATAGTGTGGTAGGCTGGTCACTTGCATGTTTTATTTTTTGCTGTTTTTAAATTTATTTTATTTTAAATTATTTTGAGATTTTGTTAATGGAATATTTTGTACCTCCACGAGGGTGGCACACATTTACTTTTCTATTCAAATTTGTTAGCCCTATAGTTATAATATGATTATTTCTAATGTAATTCTGTTTGCTCAGATAGAAATTTTAGTGTTCATAAATAAACATCAACTTGGGATTGCTGAGACTTTCTCCTCCTGTTCCTACTTTTCTACTACTGTGTAGATGGTTCTAGGCATGAATAGCATGATAGTACTAGCATGAATATTTTATGTGACATCTCACAAAAAAAGAAGATTTAATAGATAATTTTATTTTAGTCTTTTGAATGCACATGGACATCTTTGAGAGGTCACAACAGTCCACTCAAATATCCAGCAATATTGAGTAAAATGTTGAACACGCATTAGTGGTCATCTTCCAGCTAGGAGGTAGCACTACGTTAGTTTTTATATTCAGAATTGTAAATTCCTTTTAAGAAGAGGGAGAGGTTATTTTTGAAATGTTTCCAAGGGCAAAAGGTAAAAAATTTAATAGTTGAAGTACTAAAAATTTATGACTGCATAAGGGAAAAACAAATAGGAAATATAAATACATGTAATTGGTGTAACTTTACTCCTTGGAGAAATAACTAAACAATTTGTAAGCACAGCCAGATAAAAGGGACAAGTAACAGCTAGCATCAATTTGTTAAGAACGAATCATGTCTGATCAATCTAATTTTCTTCTCACTGTTGTACATGAGAGAGAGAGATTGTCACTGTAATGAGATTTTTTTTTTAAAGTATTATCTTATGTCTTCTTCTAAACACAGTAGGGAAATCTAATCTACTTTGCAAGATTACTCTCATGTCCTTGCCACTTTTCTTTACTGATTAGTGTATGGAAATGAATGTTTTGGATTATGCAGGTAGGAGTGTGAACCTTTGGACCACTAGACACAGTTACAGAAGCATCCTGTGCTCAATAACTGTTCTGATGTTCTGTGAAAAATTCACAATGTTAAATAGCCTTTAAAATATCTGATTTCATAGTTGAGCAGTTTCACAGTAGGTTGCAGCATAAAATGAGCAGAAACATATGTTCAGGATCTCTTTAAGGATATTTTCATACTGTGTATGTTACTGGTGAGCCCTTAATGAATGAAGAATTGAATTAAAGTACTGTATAAAACGCAATGCAAAGATGTAGTAGGTATTGTTAGTAAAAATGTGAAAATTAAAGATTGAGGGAACTGTTTGCTTTGGATTAACAGTCTTCACAGAAGAAAATGATCTGTGACGTGTCTTCCCTAGCCAAATCAAGTTTCAGAAAGTAGAATTTTCTGCACTTGATGAGTTGGTTGGGCTCCTATCTGTAGTTGGTTGGTTGGTTCCTATCTATAGGATAGATATTTACATGCAGTAAATACATATACAATAAAGATATGTACAAGCTTGCTGATTTACAACCATTGTACTCTATTGCAGATAAGGGAGTTTTCTGCTCAAAGAACATCTTTGGCAATATATAAAATAAGGCCCCCAGAAGTTGAATATGTTTAATTTTAACAAACTGATAGAAGTCTTGTGGAGGTAAAACTAGATCTCAGTAAATTCAGTTGAGTAGTTAATGCTCTTCAGAATGCAAGATGACATGTTCCACTGGATCTTTAAATATGAGGGCTACTGCAAAAGTATTGCTTACTCTGTTGGCACACAACATCAGAGATGGTTGTTGGTTATATGGCAGTAGGGGCTGAACCTTCCTGCCAGTATTCAGTTACATTGTGCTGCAAACAAAGGTGTGTCACTAAATTCCTCCATGTGGAAACAATTGCCCCCATTGACATCCCGGAATGTTAATAGACACCAAACAGAGGATGTGAGCACAGTGTGGTGGTGGGGGTTCGTTCAGCAGTGGCGACAGCGACAGACCTCCACTGATGCAGATATTTAGGAGCACAGCATGCAGGCTGTTGTTCATGGCTGGTGAAAATGCACAACTAGTGGTGGTGACTATGTTGAGAAATAGTGTTTTGTAGCTGAGAACTTGCTCTATCAAACTGTGTTCTTGTGCTCTTTGTATCTAATGTAGTTTCCATGGAAATACAAAGAAGGCATTACTTTCAGAGTGACTTACATATATATATGCAATGCTGTTTGAACGGTATGCTTTCTGTAGAATTGTGACTGCTTGATCTGATGTTGTAATTCTTACAACAACAGACAGACCATACTTTTTCTAATTTCTGATTACAGTACCATATGAACATGGTTAAACTCCTGTGTTTGTTAAACTTATACAAGCGTAATTCTTTGGAAACAAAGTGCTATTAAACCAACTAGATAGCCTCTGTGTGCAAATGCAGTATTTTTTCAAGTAATCTGTAGGACTGAGTAAGATGCATAGTTGTGTAGCTTTTTGCTAGCCTTTGAATGATGTCTCTTAGTGGCACAGATTAGAGTAATATTTGGTTGCTCCTATTATAGATGATTTTAATAACTTCTTCCTTTTCCATGGAGTTTTTTTCTCTTACCTAGTTGTTAGGATGCTGCAAGCTCCCAGAAAGAAAGATGGTCAGCGTCGCACATGTTTTGAAGAGAAGGCCTCTGCTGCCTTTGTGACCATCTTTTTCTTTTGGGGGAAGGAACATTGAGGATTGAATTAAGTGTTCCCCTCAATAGTGATAGAGAGGACCTCTAATCTTGCATGGATGATCAGAGATCAAACAGATCGAACTGTTAAAAAAGAAAGAAAAAAAAAAAAAGCAACTGATGTTCATGTGGAACAGCAGCCTCCCCTCCTTAAAATCCCTGCAGTCTATTTTCCTTGCCAGTGCCAGCTCGAAGAGTACATGCATGATGAAGTACAATCTCTCTCTTCTTTTCTTTACAATGAATAAGTAAATAATTTGACAAGCCTTATCCTCTTGACTGTGTAAGCTTATTTGAGCAGATGGTGAAAGTGGAACTGATGATGAAATCAAATTAATTAGCTCTAAATCATAAAATAAGCATGAAAAAAGCTAAATTTTCAGTATTGTTGACCTAACCGGAAGTATTTACACCCATCACTAATGTTTTTAGCTCAAAGTATTTTCAGTTGTTTAAGACTCGTAAGGCATCTCTCACTTGCTGAAAATCTGGATTAATGAATATTTTAAGAGGCTTTGTAATAGTATAAGCTTTTCCTTGGCTTCTTCACTGTAACTTTATAATCACAGATTCATAAGATTGCTTGAGTTGGAAGAGATTCTTAAAGGTCATCTGGTGCAACTCCCCTGCCATGAACAGGATCACCTACAGCTGATCAGGTGCTCAAAGCCCTGTCCAGCAAATGTCTCGGGGGGCAGGGCATCTACCATCTCTCTGAGCAACCTGTTGCAGTTTCTCCTTCCTGCCCCCCCATAGTTAAGAACTTCTCCCTTATATCCAACCTAAATCTCCCCTCTTTTAGTCTGAAACCATTTCTCCTTGTCTTGTCACAATAGACTCTGCTAAAGAGTCTTCCCCTTTCTTTCTCATAGCCCTCCCTTTAGATACTGAAAGGCTGCTCTGTCTGATATATGGAAGATAACACGCAGTTGAAATTGTGATATGAAGTATTAATCTTTATGCTGCTAGTTCAAAAATAATAGTTCAGTGAATGTACATTACTGTCATGAATTTGTTAGAACAAAGGCAGTGGACTGTGGTAAAGTCCTATCAATTAACCTTGCCGAATTCTGTTGTCTTTGAAAGAGTGTACAATACAGTTGATATTAGCCACAGGATCCTATGAAGATTAGTGCGAACAATTAAATGTTGGGAACAGTGTATCCATGGAACAGCTATTGCCTTCATAAGATATGCAAATTATTGCCTTCTTTCAAATTGGAGGCTCAATCCTCTCTTCACAGAAATATAAACCACTCCAGAGCTGTAGTACGCTTTGGAATGTGGGATTTCTATACAGACAGTGCTCTTTTCTTATGGTTATTATTTTCATCACACTGATAAAAGAAAGACTATGACTTCTTTTGGGGAAATATTCTTCTGTTAGATTTGGAGATTTAGCTCTATCAGCTGAATGGGGACCTTGGTGGTGCTCTTCTCCTTTGTGTGCCAACCCTCTGATTCTCTCCTCTCAGTAAAAAGCAATCAGTGGTGCAGGATTTGTTTAATGTGGGAAGAAATTACTGATTTCAATCTTATGTTTTCAGAAAAGCAGAGGAGTCCCAGACACTTGAAATGTTCAAATAGAAACATTCACCTTTAAAAACCTAGATATTTTTGAAACTTGGTTGAAATTAATAAAATGTTTCATTTTCTGACCAAATTCTAATTTTCAGTTCTCACTTTATTTTAGGGAGGCAAATCATCAGCAGTAAAAATGAATTTAGAATCAGCACGCTGAAGTTCCATCCTACAGATTCAAATGTTTTCATTTGTGGAGGATTCAGTCCAGAAGTTAAAGCATGGGATATAAGGATTTGTAAGGTAATGGAAATCCTTTTTTTCTTTTATTTTCCTTCCTTTTTTTTTTTTTTTTTTTTTTCCTGGATTGAATGTGCAATTATTACTAAGCTTCTCAATATTCTGGTCTTTTCATGAAATCTTATTTTGAAGAATTTTGCATTTGTCATTGATTTTGTTGCTATTTGTTTAATATGAACATTGCACACAACAAACACAATTATTTTTTTCTTCCATAAATATGTAGCCATGTTTAGTTGAACTAAATTAATCCAATAGCTCACATCAAGTCTCTGCAGCAGGGGAGCTGGGGCTTGCTCATCCTTGAGGTCCCTTCCAACCCAAGCCATTCTAACTCAAGACATTCTATGTTTCTATGATTCTGTGAAGTTTGTTTTTTTTTTTTTTTTTTCCTTTTAAAAAAGGTATTTGAACAACTAGGAAGCTCTTTAATCTGTAACATGTGGTTCAAGATAACGTCTGTCTGTATCTCTTGCATAATAGCTTGGGGTAACTTTAAGTGCATGAACAGCTACACAGAGGAACAAATAGCTTCTGCCTTTACTTTAACTTGAAGTATGCAGAACATTGCACTCCCAGGTGCCACTTAGAGCTCAGGAAAGATCAGAACTGTACTGTGACACCAAGTGGAAGCTGTATGAACAGAACAGCTCAAAGAACAGAAGTGACTGTAAAATGAATACTTGTTTGTTTTCTTTTGAATTTTTGTGTGGGTAGAGCCTACTCATCATAGTTAGCCATCTGTTTGCTCTTGAGGGTAGCGGAAGGGATCTGAAGAAGATAAGGATTACTTATCCAAACACTGTCTCTCTAAACAGAATAGTAGGTGAAGGATGTAAGAAGATATATTTCAAAAAAGAGGGCACTATGTGAGAGCTCTGAAGTTGATATGAGCGTCACTGTATTGAGGAAGCATAGTATTCTTGTGTGACCCACAATCTAGATCCTGAACTGCAATTGTTCCTTTGAATTTGTCACTGATTTTTGAGGAAATAATTCAATTTGTTCAATGTAATGAGATTTTTTTATTAATAATTGTGTTGATTTTATACCTTAGGCTTCTGTTATGTGAATAAGTTCTTAAAAGAACATCAATAAATACATATCCAGAGTGCCAAGTCTGAGGCTACACTGCAAGCTAAATTACTGGGAGTTACAGTGTCAGCAGGAAAATCTGTGTAAGAAGTGTGAATTTATCCCATGCATCATGCTTGTATGATGTGTAGAGAAAGATTTTCTAACGTGATGCAATAAATTTTCCTGTAAATAATGTTATAGTTATTCACAAAATCAAATGATAGCATACGTGTGTGCAAAGCCAGAGACGTTCTCTGTCTCTGTCATCTCTGGAGTTTGATGCCTTCCTATTGTCAGTATCTCTGCCGATCCCTTGTGATTTGGTTTTGAGTTTGAAAGGTGTAGTGGTGTGACAAAGGCAGCTGGCTTGAAGAATGGTGTTCTTCTTGCACCTTTAATCCTCTTTATGAAATTTCAGTTTCAATACTTTCTCTTGGTGCTGATGAACAGCATTGCTGGAACAGGGAGTAGGAAAGTGGAGAAAGTGTAGAACGTAGTTAACAGGAGGCATTATTGCAGTAAGAAGCAGACTTGTTGAGATGGAGATTACAGGAGAAGAAGAGATGGGGCCAATGTGCAGTTTGTGAGATACGATGCTTCTCATAAAAGCCAATAAGAAGACAAAGTAGCAAACTTATACTGATAAACTGTAGCCTTCAGTACTATTTATATCTTCTGTAATTCTGAAAATCAAACTCCCAGTTGCCTGACTTGAGATGTGGAATCACCTTTAAGTAGTTTGTGCTGCATGTATATCTGCATTCAGAACCAGCAATGAATGCTTTGGATGACATCTATAATTCATTTCCAGAGGACAAACAGTTACCGTAGAAGTTATTTTTTCCTATAGACTAGCAGAATAATGCATTTTTTTTTCCTCAGTGACTAACCATACATTTGTGTTTATAATGCTGAAGCTCCAGCCTTAGGACCTGCTGTAAAGAACTGCTGAATGCTGAGAAATGAAAACCTTGTTTATTTCTGTAACTGCAGGGCACTGCAGTGCTCAGATTTTGAGTAACTCTGTTTCAGTAAACTGGTGCTAATGAAGAGGGAAGGGAAATATCCCACTGTTCTACAAGGGAATAATTTACTTTTCAAGAGAACAAACAAGTGAATGAATGTTTATTCCCCCAGGTAAAATAAGAAAGTTTTAAGTGAAATTAAAAACAAAACAACCAAAAAAATTCCACCAGCTCATTTCTTCTGAACAGAGTTTTTAGAAGTTGTTACCTGCTTTATTCGTTAGGAAACAATTGTATTCTTGCATAACTTCATCAGGCAGAAATCTATCAGATATAGCAATACGTTAGGAGTATTAATTTTGAAAAGAAACAGTGTTTAATCACCTTAAAAATGGAAAAAGTGGGTTTTGCCTTGTAACAGATATTGATCTCTCTTTCTGATGTTTGTTAGTTTAAGAGCCATGAAGTCTTGTGTGTATTGTGGCTGACTAACGCAGCAGTGTCTCCTACTATGAAATACTTCCAAAGGAAGGAGAGAGTTTCTGTTGTCCTTTGTTTCCCATTTAATATAGCTGTAGATCAGTGGCGGGTGTAAACTGTTAGGCACCAGCATTTGTATTGGTTCTAAAATGGTGTTTTGATTTGAAAACCTTAGGCTGTGCATGTGTACTGAGTGGATGTTTAAGATCAGAATGGAGCGGAGAAGAGGAAAAATGATGAATTGGCTGCTCTTGGCTTCCTCTTGCAGAATGGTATTGTGTGCATCATTTCTACAAAATAATGTAGTTATATTTCAAACTCTTGGACATAGAATAGCGTGTTTGTTAGGCACCAATCGCACCTCTCATCAGTATGTCATGCCTGCTTCTCCCTCGTTTGTGGAATTTCAATAGATTCTTATTCCTGTTCTGAGTATTGTTACCTTAATTCACAGAGTGCAAACATTTTGCTTTTGTTCTTTTCCTTCTTATGACTTAAGGTCGTACTCAAGATTGGATAAAGTGTACTGCCCGATATGTTGACATTTATCCTGCTCTAATGAATGCTTTTTGCACTTATGCAAATAGATGTTTGAGGTGTCTTGGCACTTAGTTTCAGTTTTGATGTAAACATCCTTAGTGTCTTTCAAGTGCTTTCATCCTAATTTATCAAAAGATTTTCTCTGGTATTCTTTCTTTTTTAAGTTTCCAATGGCTTTCATTTTCTTTTGTCTCTTTCAAGTGCTTTAACCTGTCATTCGGCTTGGAACAACTGTGTGGGTGAAGTAATGATTATTTTAGCTCCCATTATCATACTTCAGATAGCCTTTTCAGGCCTTACAGCATATTTTGTCAATATAATAAGCATCCTAAACCAAAAGTTTGAACCTTGTTACTCACTGCACATAGAAAACTCTATTTTGGTATTTGTTGGTAATTCATTTTCACAGGTCATGCTTTAGAATGCGTGCCTGTGTTTTAAAAGGCCACCTTCTTACACATCTTAGATTTAGATACATATGGAAAAATAATCATATTTCAGGAAATGAGGGAATTTTTGGTGAAATTTCAAAGAAAAGTCAGAGGGAATGGCTACTAAAAAAATCTATTGGCCAATTATACATGAATGTATACAGTGAATTAAATGGGCTTTCCCATGAATCAGTGGGCCACATCAAAGCTTTCTGATAACGGACAATGACATAAAGTAATTGATAGTGGTACATAGATCATGTTGAAAGTAATGTCTCCATTTTATCTCCATGGAAACTACAACAGATATATAGAGCAAATTCTCTGCTGTCAAAACCTATTTTTCAACATAGTCACCACCATTAGCTATACGTTTTTACCAGCGATGAGCAACAACCTGCATGCTGTGCTCATACACTTCTACACCAATGGATTTGAATTGGTGTTTCCACTGCTGAAACACATCACTCACCACATTGTGAATGCTCACATCCACTGTTTGGTCTCTATAAACATTCAGCAAGCATCAATGCATGTCAAAGGGTGCCATTTTTTTCTGCACAAAGGAATTCAGTGACACATCTTTGCTTTGTCAGACTGCTGCTCTGCTGCCGTCTGTTGCGCAGCAACAAAATGTAATGGAATATTGGCTGGAAAGTTTAGCCTCTACTGCCATATCTCTGACATCTGGCCTCTGGCACTGTGGGCCAACATAATAAAACAGGAGGCATTGCTTTTGGAGCACCTCCATATAGTGCCAAACTAGGAATACTAATATCTCATTTTTATTTTGGCTGGTGATGGATTTTTAACAGGAGTGCAAATTTATGAGCATAAATTGCTAATATTTATTCATATAGTGAATGTGTTATAAAAATTGGATTTTTAAGTGCCAATGAAAATGTATGAAGACAGACTTGGGGAAGTCTTTTAGCTACTAAAGCATTGAGAAATGTACAGTATGCTATTAATCAGGCAGATATATAAAAAAAGAATGTTGAAATACATTTATTACTACCCCTGTTTTTTGCAAATAGGCAAAATGATTTCAAATGTAGTGTCGGGTATGAGCAAGATAAGGAATGGAAGAACAATAAGAAAGCTATAATCTTTAAGATAAAGCTAAGCTGAGAAATGAATGAATGGAACAGCTTGTTAACTGCTTAGTGAAATGCAAAGTACACAGGCCTCTCAAAATTACAGAGAAGTAATCAAAGCATAAGAAAAAAAGGATAAAAGAGGCTGTTGAATAGAAAGTACAGATTTGTTATAGTGGTATTTCTTTGTGTTAAACCTAGGTTTGTCTTTCTGGAGAAGAGATTGTTCTGGAGGCCATATATTTCTGTATAATGGATTGATTATGAAATATTTGGAGAATGTTTATAGACATTTGTGAAAAGGCTTTGTGAAAAGGCTGGAAAACTTTTAATTGTGCTGCTACGTTAACAGACAAATAAGTGAAAACAATACAAAAATGCAGATATCTGCAGTGTCAACCAAGGAGAGAGCAGGATATTGAACAGTCCCCATGGGACCTTTGGACTTTGGAGCTGAACTTGGAAAAACCTTGTAAAAGACCACATGAAAAGGAATTGGGCAATAATAAGAAGAATACCAAGACATTAAAGTAGTTATGAATTTTAAAGGTATTCCTATTCTTTGGATTGTCAATGAGTGTCTTAAGATGCTCAGCACAAGCTAGATGGATTACAGAATTCATCTCTTTTGGCTTTATACTAGTTTTTTAGTCAGCAGACAATGTATGTTCCAGCAACTTATTTATTCTACCTGAAATTTTAATATTCCTTGAAGTACCAGGGAGAGCAAAAGGTTGAGACTTAAATCTGTTAGCTCAACACTTAAGGACTTTGTATTCACAAAGGAAAATATGATTACAGATATTTTTCTTTTTTTATATAATTCCTAAGATTATATTGTTGTAATATCAGAACAAGACTTCAAATAGTCAAATACAGTATTGATATTACTTTTAAAGAAGCTCAAGTTCCTACATAATCAGTGAATTGTCGGTCTGAATAGAAAAGATTTATTTACAAGTGTTCAGGAAGGTTTAGATATTATAAAGGAAGGATTTTGTTAGCTCTGCTGAAAGGACATACAGCTCTCAAGAACTTGTGCCTAAATATTCATTTAAATTTTCTGAATTTTACCTTTATTTACATTGTTCTTTGATGAACATTTCTTAACATTTTGTAAACATTTATGAACTGCTTCTTGTTTACGTGGATTTCCAAAGTTAGGGAAGTCCATAATATTTCTGGGAGAGATCTGTTAAAAATTGAAGAATAGGTTATTGACCTATTGAATGTGGTCAGATTTTTGAACCTAAGGGGGATCCTAACCCTAATCTGCTGATCACGTCCTTTGTCTTGTAATCCAATGAGGCCTATTGGAAATTTCGGACAACCTATGTGCTACAGCTGTCACGAGAGGAAGTCCAGATAGTGCCATGCAGTAATCTGAGGAGAGAATAAGCAAAAGATGACTAGACTATGGCTCTGCTTCTTTCTGATTCTGATTTTTAGTCAGTGTTTGAAATTCTAGACATCCATAAATGCAAATTAACTGCAGAATCAGGCAATGGAGAACCAGGGGTATGATCTGACACAGTCACAGAACAGATTGTGAAGAAAGGGTTAGTAAAAGATATAGGGAAAAATGAAATAAAACTTAACTGATGTCACTCTAAGATGATTTTTTATGCACTTTGATAGAGCATTTAGATAAACTGGAGAAGGTAAGAACTAACCTAACTGTTGTGAAATAAATATTGTTAGAAAAAATAGTGTGGTAACATAATCATCAATAACAAAGGAGTAGAATATCATGCAGGAGAAATAGCCACCGACTTGATAGAAATGGGATGAGTACAAAAGAATACAGAGGTACGGCCTTTAGAAGTGAATAACAGTTTTGTCAGGAAGGTTTCCAAAAGGATGAATATAAAGTCAGTCGGTTGCAGTGATGGGCAGTCTAAGGGAAAATTTAGAAAATTTAGATTTGGACATGTACACAACAATCTCATTCTTGAAATTTAGGCCTTACGAATAATGTGGTTAATTAACTAGGAAATTGGTGAAAACGGTTATTTAGAACTTTTATAATTAGATGAGAAATGCACTGAGTTCATTATTAACAAAGGGCAAAGTAGAGTATCAACAGGGCTTTTTTTTTTTCCCCCCCCATGTTGGATTATTTATCAGGATTTAACACTGCTTAGCTGCAGTATTGCAACTGCCATCTATAGCTTTAACCTTAAAAAAAAGTTTTAAAAGATCCCCTTTATTACTGTTGATCTATATCTCTGTACTTGAGTTTATAAAGAAATAAGCCTAAGTCATTAAAGCACAGTTTTAAAATCTAATAAATTTAGAGTACAAGTGCAGTGCGTTTGTTTCCTTGGAAACATTCTATTGCAATTTCTTTAAGATGAGATGCAGTCATTTTAAGTAGCATGTATTTAGGAGACCTAATGAATTTGTCTCTGGATAGTACATAAATATGTAAAAAGGCTGTGGAAATTGGTGGAACAACTTGTACTTCTGGTTTCTATGGAAACAACCAATACATTGTCATGTACTTTTGGTATTATGAAGAACAGTGTAATTAAAATAAGGTGATTTATTCGATGTCTTAGAAAACTAAAGTTATTCTTCTCTCACTATCAGAGAAAATTCTTTGTTTTTTGTTGTTGTTGTTATTGTTGCAAACAATACAAAAACTTAAATACAAAAGCAGTATATTTTTTAAAATTACATAACGAGATATCACAGAATTAGAGAATGGTTTGGGTTTGAAGGGATTTTAAAGACCACCCAATTCCAACTCTCTGCCATGGGCAGGGTATCACCTATCCTGAACACTTCCAGAGATGGGAATCTGTGGCTTCTCTGAGCTTCACTACTCATCATGGAGAATTTTTCTTCCTTATATTTTACCTAAACCTACCAGTTTTTAGTGTAAGACCATTACTCCTTGTCTTATTACTATGCTCCCTGATGAAAAATCTTCCCATCTTACTGGTAGGCCCACTTTAAGTACTGAAAGACTGCACTAAGGTCTCCCTGGTGCCTTCTCTAGGCTTTCTCAGCCGTTTTTTTCTCAGCAGAGATGCTCTAGCCCTCTGATCATTCTCATGCCCCTCCTCTACACCTACTCTAAGAGATTCACATCTTATGCTGCACACTCCAGACCTGAGTGCAGTTCTCCAGGTAGGGTCTCATGAGAATGGTGGGAAATAATCACCTCCCTTGCTTTGCTAGCTACGCCTCTTTTGATGTAACTCAGGATTTGATTAGCTTTCTGAGCTGCAAATGCGTGTAATTGGCAGAGCTCTTCTCTATCCATTCCTTATCCAGCTTGAAATCATATTTGGGATTGCCCTGAACCAGGTGTAGGACCTTGCACTTGGCCTTGTTGAAATACAGGTTTTCATACAGGCCCACCTCTTTTATGCTACATACCATTCTTATGTTAAAATACTTTAAGAGAACATGAAATGTCTTACTGTCTATGATATTGTCATGTGTTTTGATTAAAACAGCTGTTGTAGCTTTTAGATGGAAATCAAAAACATAAGCTGTGTTAGTCACATTGTTGTCGTTTTGTTGTGAGTGTGGAACTGCAGAGCAAAGTTTAGTCATCTGCCTTGTCACCTTAGATCATTTATGAGATCTTATCTCCTAATTCTCAGAGAATGACTGCAGGCACATTTCTTTCTCGCCTAAAGCTTGAGGGACTTGAGGAAGGTGAGGTGCAGGGGAGGTCCTGGGTGACAGACACAGAACTGGGATGGCCCCATGTGCTGAGGTGCTCGTCCAGAGGTTTTGAGCTTCCTGAGAAGCAAAGTAACAGGCACTGCATATATTTTATGCAGAGAAGTATTATGGAATGTCTGTACAAAATATATACCTTGAATTCAGTGTCACAGCATGCTTCTCAAATCCCTAGAGCCATAAGAATCTACTTGAAAATGATTTAATTTGCCTAAATTACCTTTCTAGTTGAATGCCTGCAGCCATGAACTGTTGCCGTTGTAAAGAAGCCTTATTATTATGTCAACTTGTGTTGACACTAGAAACTATTAGGCCTTCCTTTTACAAGGATTTATTTTATGTCCATGAAGTGCATAGTTTGAACAAGTGGATTGTGGTTTTCCAATGCTTGTGGGCAGTAAATCTGAAAATAGAAAAAGACCAAAAGTTTGTTATTAACGATCTAAAGTCAGCAGGGTAGGAAAACTGACGCTCTCCCCAAGCAAGTTCCTCAGGCATGTTAGAATTATTGGCTAGGGTAGAACAAAGAAGGTTTTATTATGATACTCTTCAGAGCATGGGTGTTACAATTAATTATTTCTGAAAGCCGTCTTTATGGGGGAATTTAAATACTATGTATTCCAAGTTCCCATCTGCTATTCAAAGTATTAATTTATTGTTCTCCGAGTCAGTTTTTACTACATGTTCTGATGATTAAACAGCATGGTTTTTCTGAGGTACATGTCAAAAGTAAAGAAAATCTTATACTAACTTTTCTAATGACATTTTCCTATTATAGAGCTAGGATGCGCAGAGTAATTTGGGTTGAAAATCTTACTGACTAGCAGACAAGCAGGTATGTTTAATAGTTAGCAATTAAAATGTTTGAATTGAAGATGGCAGTTTATGTAAGAGCCATACTGAATTTCACCAAAACTTAAAAAGTATTTCCACATTTCCATAGAATTCTACAATCCTTCGAGTTGAAAGGGACCTTTAAAGGTCGCCTATAGTCCAACTCCCCTGCAGTGAACAGGGACGTCCACAGCTAGATCAAGTTGCTCAGAGCCTGGTCCAGGCTGGCTCTGAATGTTCTGAGGACCACATCTCTGGGTCTGTCCCAGTGCCTCACCACCCTCACTGTAAAAGACTTTTTCCTTATATCCAACCTAAATCTCCCCTCTTTAGATCTGAGAGAATTTCCTTACATTTATTTCGGTTCTCATGAAGTTCCTGCAGCTGTCAAGATTCTGTATGGTTTTCCATTTCATATTACAGGCAGCCATTATAAATTGAGTGTAT
Organism: Chrysolophus pictus; assembly: GCA_037305975.1. Classification (NCBI taxonomy): domain Eukaryota; kingdom Metazoa; phylum Chordata; class Aves; order Galliformes; family Phasianidae; genus Chrysolophus; species Chrysolophus pictus. The sequence continues at coordinate 49,005,866 of CM074580.1, forward strand.
TTGCTTTTTAACTTTTTTCTTTTTTTGGGGGGGGTCCTATGGAATAGCTTGATTTTCTACTTTACTAATGAACTGTAGGCTTCCTTTTTTAACTTGGTGAAGAAATAGCTATGCATGGTGATTTCTCCATAGACAAAGTGGAAGCTATAAATATGCAAATATCAGTTTTGGCTCTACAAAGTTTAATTGCTTTGCATATTATGCAAATTCCTAGGATGAAAAATTGACTCGTGCAGTATCACAGTTGTGTATTCTTTATCTTAAAAATGCAGGCATATTGCTGAAAAACGTGCTTATATTTTGTCTGCAGGTTTACATTTTATTGATGTTATTGGAGTGTGTGTAGGATACCTGCATGACCAAGGCTCTTCACTAAGTGCAAACATTATATTCCCAAACTGCATTTCACGGAGTCTAAGAAAATCACTTGGAATAGTTGCTACCATACCTATCCATGCTGAGATCACAGGAAGCAGAACTGGAAGGGACCTCTGGAGGTCATCTAGTGTCTCTCTACCCTACAGTAGGATCAGCTCATTCTGGACATTTCCAGACTCTCATAGATTAAGAGCATGAGGCAAGGAATTGAGAAGTTCTTGTGCTGTTTGATACTGTAAATTATTTTTCTTCTATTAGTTAAAGGATGGAACAGAGTTATAATCTAGACTATTTCATTGCAATTCTTGATTATTCTTTTTTCTAAAAATATCTGTTCTAACAGTATCTATATAAGCTCTGGGTCCCTGAACTCAGCAGCCATATGCTGTGTTACAGACATTAGGCAGGCACTGGAATGCCTCACAAAATTGAGAACCATTTCAATGCAATACTGCAAACAGTGTCTCTGCTCAGCTGGTAATTCTGTGAGGTTGCGAGAAGGGCTAACCTCTGAGCATGGTGTTGGAAATAGAGGTTATGTTTTAGCTATCTTGGAAAGAAAGTTTTAGGTGTTAATAACTAAGAGTCTTCCAGTGTCCTAGTTTTAAAGATCAGCATATTCAAAGATGAACTACTTTGATCTGGCCATTTGCCTTGAAGTCTCTTTTCAGTGAAGGTAAATCAGAAAAGGAAATCAAAGGTATTGATTTTTCAAGATTCAAAGTAGACAACACAGATGTAGAATTGCATGAAGAAAGTTGGAAAGAAAGGAAATTAAAATTATTCATATATTCCTTAGAATAGCTGAAAATCTTCTGCACTTCTTTAGATCTTCACAGGCTGTTGAAATATTCAGAGTCCTATGGCTGAGGATCCATTTCTGCATGCATCCAGCCCTCCTTGGTGTAAGTCCTAAAAGAGGATCTTGACTTGTTCTTAGGACAGTGAGCCTGTTGACGCTGAGATAATAGGAGAAGGCAACAGGGAAACGCAAGGGAAATACTTAAAAGGTATTTTAATTTGGGGAAATGATTTGAGAACTTTAGTATTTGCTTTCATATCACAAATTTCTCTAGAGATCGCTCATGTGAATTAATTACACAATTGGAGCTGTTGCATGAGGCATACTATTTATTCCAGAGCCCAGTCGTACTTCTAAGCATTGACAACTCTTTTTCCTCTGCCCGCTGTTCTCTGCAGAATGGCTGCAAGTGTCTTTGTTTTAGGAGCAGCACAGGCTGCCTTGTGCCAGAGCCTTGGTAGGAGGCACGGGATTGATTCCCTACAGAAAAAGGGAGGAAGCTTACCGAGTCCTTAAAGCACTGAACCTTCTTATCATCAGCATTGCTGTCACCAGTATTTCCATCTCTGGCAGCGCTTTAGAAGAGCAAACTCTGCTTGGGTTTCTTTTTTTTTTTAGGAGAGGGTGTCAGGTTGAATCCTTGGTGAACTGGGTTATTTTCTGCAAAGGAGAAAAAGGGGACCTTCTTTGGAGCACATCTGTACGTACCTACTAGGTGTTCAAGCTTCCTTACACAGCAGCATGGTACTGGGAGAGCGTCCTGAATTCTCCAGTTCCCTGTCATAAACAGTGATTTACAATTAAATCTAGAATGATCAACAACAATATTCACTTACTTCCTGACATATCCTTTAAGTTGTGAATTCCTGCTGACCTGCTTTCCTTTCCCTGCCTCTGTAACTGGCTGAAGATTTTGAGAACATAAAGACCAAAAGATAAACTTGTAAAATTTCCTGGAAGAAGAATTCCCCAAATTGATCCTCAGAGCACACTGAGTTTGTAAAATAGAAGGGAGATTGTGTGGCTTATCTCCATAGCATTTCAGCATCTACAGCTCTTTTTGGATCCAACTCTAATTCCTTAAGAATCTTATGTATATATAAATATAATGTATAAATTATACAAACTGCTTTCTTTTCTATCTCATGTTATTTTCCAGTTTTTGAACTATTTACATACATTACCAAGCTACTTTATATGCTAGCACTTCAATTTTAAAAACTAAAATCTTTTTTCATGTTAAAAATATATATAATTGGTTGGAGATAAGTATTAATACCGAGGACGTGTTATCGTGCTCTTCTAAACTGTCCCAAAATAACAAAGTGTCTTGTTCACTAGGTGACAAGAGTGTACAAAGCTGCAGTACAACAGACATTGGATGTACTCTTTCTTCCTGAAGGAAAAGAATTTCTTACAAGCACAGACGCAGTAAGCCGAGACTCAGCAGATCGTACCATCATTGCATGGGACTTCCAAAGTGCTGCAAAAATTTCCAATCAGATTTTTCATGTAAGATTAACAACTTACTATTTTTTGAGTCATGATATATTTTTTCATGGTTGTCAATCTTTTAGAAGAAAAGCAAAGCTTTTGTTTTTTTCATATCATTGTATGATAATTACTCTAAATGTTAGTTTCAGGGTGCTTTATTTTCATATTTTAACAATATTTAATTTTTAAAAACCACCTGGAAAACTGATAGGTCTCCTTGTGTTAAAGTGTTTATTTTCTTTGCTAGTTCACTAACATCTAAGTCGTGTTTAGGCAAGAACACTGCAGTGCTATTCTAGCTTACCAATGATTGTAGTTGTTGTAGCACCACATTTCTTTTCCTACACTTCTCCTAGGATAGCAAAATGATACATTTCTAATTAGATGGAATGAAGACTACTGACAAATTAAATTTAATATTTGCATAATAACAGCAACCTGATACATGCATACTGATATCTTGTATAACAAAAATCACAGAGGCAAAATTTATCAATGCAGGTACAGTATTTCAGTAATCTGTCCAAGCAAGATATTTAATGGACTGAATTGTCTAGAAAAGCTGACAGCTTCAAAGGAGATTACCAAGGAAGTTAATAGATAATTCCAACTCCCTGGATCTTTTTTGAAAACCCAAGTCTAATATCTTATGTAATATAATATGATTGGATTGTATACAGATGCCTTTTGGCTGGAATGAACAGTTCTCTACAGCAAAGACATGTAGCAGGTGATCTTACGGGATTGTTTCATGTTTAATTTCCACAGTTATGTCTTTGTCTGCTATTAAATATTTCATCATCCTGAATCGGTGATTAAAAAAAAAAAAAGGCACTAAATGAATAAAGTACAGAGCAGTCAGGTTTGGAATCAAAGGAAGGCTGTCTTTCATAACAACCTCCCTATCCACTACCAAAGAAACAAATAGCAAATACATACAGCCCACCTTCTGTGGGCTGACAGCATCTCTGAACTGGACAGTTTTTTCCCTCTTCTACACTGTTTGACCCTTCCCAGTTAGACTCAGTTTCTCCCACAAACCATGCAGTTCTTTGTCAACCAGGTACAACACCTAATGCTATTTGATTTCTGTGCCCAATACCTGGCAATATCTAGAGCTGTCTGCCCAGTTCATCTCTTCCAAATCCCATAACAAGATCATTGATGCTTTTTCCACCCTACCACGTGGGAAGAGGTATGTATGAAGGGTATTTTCTTCCACATTTGAATTTCAGTTATTTTTGAGCTGAAAGAGGATGTCTCAGTAACTTTGTGTACTATCCTTTGGAGCTTCTGCTGTTTAATTATGCTGCAAAGGAAAGTGGGATTTTGATCATTTTCTAGGAAATTGAGGTAGATATTTGATTTAATATTTGACTTTGTGTAAGATTTTCTGTGGATTGTAATAAGTTTCTTTATGGAGATGACTTTATGGTCTTTCAAATTTGTCAAAAAAATAAATAACCTAGTTCATTTGAACAAATAATTTATTTCATGCAACAAAACTTAATAATTATTTTCAGGAGCGTTACACTTGTCCAAGTCTGGCTCTGCACCCAAGAGAGCCTACATTTGTTGCTCAGACAAATGGGAACTATATGGCATTGTTTTCCTCCCAGCGACCTTACCGAATCAACAAAAAGAAGAGATACGAGGGGCATAAGGTATTTTCTTTCACCAGAATGATATTATCCAAGTCCAGAAGTGAGACAGAGAGCAAAGTGTCTGCATTTTAATATGTCTGCTAATAGTGCTTGATGATAAATCAGTGATTGGTAATAATTGCCTTCCTTTGCTTTCCTATGTGCAATTTTGAATTATACACACTCTGAAGAAAATAGTTATTAAAAGGCTTTCTGGATACTTGGTAGCCTGATTAAATAAGTTTATGGTATAGATGTGTCTTAATAGAAACCTGGACAAGTCCTTAGTGCATATTTATTTAAATACTATGTTCATTCTTTAGTGTACAATTGACTTCCCTGATCAGAATCAGGAGTTACACTATTATTGCTTTTTCTTTTTAACAGGTGGAAGGATTTGCAGTGGGCTGTGAATTTTCTCCAGATGGAACACTTTTGGTGACAGGAAGTTCAGATGGCAAAGTGTTTTTCTACAACTACCATACTTCTAGGATTGTCCGTACTTTGTCGGCGCACAGAGAAGCTTGTGTGAGTGCAGTATTTCACCCAGTATTGCCATCACTCCTTGCAACTTCTGATTGGGCTGGAGAAATCAAGATCTGGCAATAGCAAGCAAAATAACTTTTCATCCATCAAAGAGCTTGGTATTTCAGAGGGAATAAACCATGATATGCAATGTGATATTTGTTGTGATGTGTTGTAGGCAGCAGAGACTGTTATCTTTTCTTCTTGGACCACTGGACATATGCTTTCATAATGCAGTTAAGAGAATTCTGTGATTAGCTGCTGAGCAAATAAGTGTTTTCTCTCTCTCTCTCTCTCTCTCTCCCCCTCCCAACCCTCCCCCTCCCCCTCCCCCTCCCCTTGGGCCCTGGTGACAAATTTCTGCCCTTTCTGTGTCAATATTCTGGTGCTTATCTAGTCCAATCCCGGTGTGAGAATCTAGACTTGAAGAAAATTATTGCCCTTCTTATGTAGCTTTTACTTCAGCTTTCTTAAACCAGATTGTCACTGGCTTAGCTCCTTGCCCTGGTCACTCGTGCTGGTCACGCAATGCTGTATTTCCTTGTTGATATACAGCTCAAGGCAAAACAACATCTTACATGCAAGAGAGGGAAGATCACAGGACAGGTGGGACTGACTCTTCTGGAAATAGGCAGATATTACCAGCCCAACTTATTGTAAAATGCTCTCTCAGTTTTAAGGGAAAAACTTGGAGCTAATTATGAAGTCTCTAAGTCTGTCCTCCCTGGATTCCTATATTTAAGACTGAGATTTGAACTCAATTTTATAACTGTATATTATTGAAACAAAACTATGTGTAAGTATTTTTTTTAATGGGAAAAAATAAAGCATTTTTTAATACAAGGTGTCTGTACTTCATTGTTTTACTCCTGTTAATCTTCACAAGTCAGTACTCAAGATTACCATGAAATTGATCCTGTGTGTGGGGAGTGGGACAATTAACATGCCACCTGGATTTATTGCAAATGCAATGCATTTCTCCATACCTCTTAATGTCATTTACATACAGAAAAATGTCTTTGTGCCATTCTGTGCAGGGGGATGTTCTTTGACATTCAGACTGGAGCTGGGCCATTCTGCAGCAAATAGAGAATCCATTCAGCCATAATACTGTATATTTGCATTTTTCATATGTAGCATCTTAAATTCTTCTAATTTGTTTTCATTGACATGAATGGAATGTGAGATTTTTATTTTATATACCATTTTTAAATGCTCTGTTGAAATGAATTTTTCAGGGACAAAAATCAGAACACTCTTGAAAGTGGCAGATTCTAATTAAGAAATAAGAAAAATATACTCCACTGGTTTTATAGTCTGTGTTCCTTTAACTTGTAGTAAGTGATAAGCCTGTACTGAGACCATGGTTCCAATTATCCTTGAATTTTTATATAGTTTGAAATCTGGATCAAAATATTGTGACTGTGTAGTTTTAATAATCATAGCAACACCTTTGATAGGTTTTAACAGAGGGCATTACAGTTTAGTGATCCATGTGAGGTAGTGCAAATAACTACTTATTTTTCTCAATTTCTTGCTTCCTTGTTTGGCAATCAGATTTTTGACATAAGGTTGGATTTTGCATTTCTCCTGACTGTCTCTCTAGCAAACAAGCCAGCTGGACCTTTCAACAAATAACCTGCTCTGTGATTTGAAGGGTTACTCCTAATTAAACCTGTGGTGCTGGTGTTTATGTGATTCTTCTAGAACATATTCCTGAATATCAGAAGGAGTTCAGGTGAAAACAAAGCAGTAGTTGCCTGTATTTGGGTTGGCTGAGTCACAGCTGTGTGGCATTGCCTAAGAGAGTGGCTTTGTTTCCTTTCCTCCAGTATTTTAGCTCTAAAGGTGCTCCCACTGCTTTAGAACTTGGGGGTGCCTGATGTGTCAGTATGAAGGATGAGCAGCACTGCAATAATGCAATACATCCTATTAATCTCTACAGGAGCTTATCTGCTGCTATACGTTTAAATACAGCGTGGAGATATGCTTCTGAAATAAATGTGAACTCATGGTAGCCTACTTGAGGAATGCTACATATCTGAAAGAGCTCTCAGTGCCTTCAGCTGAGACCACCGGTGGATGGGGTGGAAGATCTTGAGTGAGCAGTCTTGGGGAATCATTGCACATACTGCATAGAAGTAATTTGCCCTTGTCATTCTACCCATGTTGTTGCCTGGGTTTAACTTATGTCCTGAGGCATGATTCTAGTGTCTGGCATTTATCCTTTCTGAAATGATCTTGCAAGTATAATTTTAAACCATTTATTAGGGGAAGAGAAAAAAAAAAAAAGGAAGACAAATTTTGATTAAAGACAGTAGAGGAAAATGAAATAAATTTATACTATATAATATTAAAGAATATTAAATTTGGAATTGCATTTGTGTCTTATTTCCAAGATGGCTGGAGTTTTAATTACTTGTGAGATTCAGCCAGCAGTTTTACAAAGGAATGAAATTATGTTCACAGCATTATCTTGTTAAAATCTCTTTCTAATATAAAACTGATTAAGACAGAGACTGAAATTTAATCATTTGAAATATTATAGCATACTGGTGTCAATTAAGTTTTCATTATGATTCAAAGACAAATTCTTCCTTGTAATCTTATGTAATGAACTGTAATCAAAAAATATCCACATTTCTCCATCATTCTGCAATTACCAAATACTGTTTGGGCTGCAAACAAGGATCATTATGGTCAGATGAAGCTTTTAGAATGTAATGAATTGTTGGTTAATTAATTTTATTCATAAAATTGTAATCTAGAAATGTTTGAATCTTGCTTTAGGAGCAGTTTTTCTAGGTTTGTATAGAGCTTTCTAGGGTGCTGTGTGTTAGAGCCAAGCTAGAGATCTTTACCATTTTGAAATGGTCTTAGGCTTTGCAGATAAACAAGCTGAGTTCATTTTAATCTACTTTGTACTGTACCAAAAAGTAATAATACCATTCTCTAACATGTTATTATTTGCTACTGAAGCATTATTAATTTGGGGTGTTAGATGATGCAAGCTATTCAACTGCATCTTTATCCCAAAAACCTGCTAATTAGCAGACAGTTATTAGAATTATTGTGTTCACCCAGATGAAATACTGTTGGTGAGTCACTATATACCTCAATTAATGGCCTAATGAGGAAGTTAGGGTATGGCATTACAATGGGATGAGTCTTTCTGTACATTTGGGCTCTTTCAGACAATTTTAAAGTAATAAGACTAAATTAAGAGCTGTAATACTATGTCAGAACAGAGAAAAATGATAAGGTAAAAAAAAGTGGGATCTCCAATTTTCCTCAATCCTGATGTATGTGGTTTTGAATTGCAGTCAACTGAAAATATTTGTCATGCGTTGGCTAGTCTTCATTTTGAACAACCCTAGCTCCTCCTAGGCACTTTCTTTCATTGTCGCCATTTAATTCTCAGCTTTTCTTCTTTTATTTAAGCACCTTATTTTCAATTAACTATATAGTAGCCTATATTCTTATACTCTGTTCATCTTAAAAAAAAAAATAAAAAAATCTCATTTTACAGCACTTTCATTCCTGCTATCCTTGGAAGGGTGGCCAGAAATCAGAGAAGACTGTACTCTATTCATGCCTTTATCTGCTTTCCAGTTCTCAAAGAATCACAGAATCACAGAATGGCTTTGTTTGGGAGGAACATAGAAGCGCACCCAGTTCCAACCCCTGACATGGGCTGATTGCTGCTCACCAGATCACAGCACAGGGCTCCAGTCTGCCTGGCCTTGAGCACTTCCAGGAGTGGGGCCAATTCTCCAAGTCATTCTTCCTATTGTTAAGTAGGGGTTATAGCTTTGCTTTCCTCAGTCTCAAATATGCAGGAAAACTGTGCCTTCATTTCATTATCCACTTCTTGCAGTGTGGCAACAACTAATAGCCCAACTAAAATGGGTGCTAGTTCATTCCTCAGGAAGTTTTCAAGGACGATAGTGGCAGAAACTGGATCAACTCTGGATCATCCATCCTTTGTATTCATTCTTCTCATCTGCTGCAACTTTCACTCTTTTGTTCACACGTCTCCAAGTTTAGAGGGCTTTTCTTTTGCCAGTCATTCATATTGCCCATACCCAGAGCCTAGAAAACAGCCACATTAGTAAGCAGAAGAAATTAATCCTTTTGCTTTTGCCCTTCACAAAGCAGAGTTTGCCTCCAGGTGAGGGTCCTCCATGCATTTGCAATGCTATTTGCTTTTACAATGACAAGCATTCACACGAGCAGCCTGCTGCTGTCCACTCTGCTCCCTAGCACCACCCAATGCTTTAATAAGATTTCTTCTGCAGATTCTCCCCTCTCTTATCCTCTCTTCTATCTCTTTCTCTTTCAATCTCTGATTACTATTTTATGGTCTTGCAGATTTTTTTTTCTATTACAGTTTTACCTACAAGGTGTGTCATCTTAGTTTGTCACGAGTGCACTTTTCGGAAAAAGAAAAACAAAAAGAAAGACTTGCAGTGCTTTGGCTCATAGAGTGCTCAAACTGTGCTTCTTCTGAATGAAACTGAAAGAATGAGCTCCAAGAGCATATTTAATAACTCTCAATGTTGGGATGAGATTAGAGGTAGTTCCAACTATCCCCCAAGAAACGTGTAGCTGAGATGTTGCATTTTCAGAAGTAATGAGGTAAACTTATTCCTGTTGGGTCATAGCACTTTCTAATGTAAATGTTTCAAATAGTAGTTTCAAACTCTTTTGAAACAAAACCCAACCACAATTTTAGAAATGTTTGTTCTCCAGTAGCAGTACATCTTTAAGGTAAAACCAGATGACCATGACTCAAAACTGATGGGTTCTGCAGCAAGTGTGAGTGATTCTGATTTAGGACAGAGTAGTTGAGTCCATACCGGGAATAATGTGTTTGTAGATGAGAATACTGCTCCCTTTGCTGGCTTTAGATAGAAGTTCAAAGGAATTGGGCTCATCTGCCTTTCCCTGCAAGTCCCTGGATGTCCTTCTGCACAGGCTTAGTTAGAGGTCTGCCAGAAAATGTACACATTTTTGTGTTTTACAAATTATAAAGCTTCATCCAAATATACTTATTGCTGTATTTTCTCATTTTTGTGTAATTGCCTCTTAAAATCAATCTAAAAATTTTCAAAGGTGTTCTTTGGAGAAGGTTGACGTTCACCGAGGTTGAAAAGCCTGAAGTGACAATCCAGACGGCTTCACGTTAGATATATTTGTCTCCAGTTCTCATCAGGCCGTAAAGCTCAGGTAATGCTTCTACTTCTGAGTAGGATTTCTACCAGTGAATTGTTTGAAGCATGTCCTTAGAAAAGTAATTTGTGTAATGTGTGCGTAATCATACTGTCCCTGATACAGACCTTGTTGCATCAAAAAATCAATTTTTGTGTGTTCAGGTTGCTGCTACTCTTCTGAAAACAAGCAGTGAGGAATAGCTTCACAATATCATTTGGATTTATTTTCACCTATGAACTATGTTGTTTTTCATGTTTCACTGCATAACCACCTCCTTTGTTACCTTCCTCTTTTGTGATATAAGTAAATTGCAGAGCAGACTACTTCAAAGGGCACGAGGAATGATCTAAGTTGGATATTAGGTAAAGAATTTCATGCCTTTTATCAGAAATGGGTTATTTTGATTCTTTACCTTTCCTTGTTTTGTTAATCTTTCCTGTTCGCAAAGATAATTTCTTATAATTAACGATAAAAGATCTGGTAGCTCCATCCAGCTAATTTGCAATTTGGATGGTTAAGTCGCTAATCTTTGCTATTTGTTTCAATGTATGCAATTACTTGAAAGGCAGTAACCATTTCAAATCATGTACTGCTGTGAGTACAAAAAATGAAGGTACTCTTTATGCCATTAATATGAAGCGTGCAGTCTGTGAACTTCAGATATGACACATTAATTTTTTTTCTTGCTACAGCCTCAAATCTTTAATATTTTGACAAGGTTTGACAATGCTCTGAATCTGGGGAAAAAAGCTGAAGAGGAAGTGTAATCTTAATCATATTCCATACCCCAAAACTCATCCACAGATATTTACTCAAAAAAAAAAAACAAAAACCAAATATCCTTTTAATTTCCTGATTTAACGGGGTTGTATGAGAGAATTTTTAGGGTTTTTTTTTTTTTTTTTTTTTTTTTCCCTGGAATATAAATACCAGTGAGGGAAAAGGACATGGGGTTCCTACTGCAGTATGAAAGGAAGGATCATCTCTATGGAGGTCACCAGTACTGATCTCAGGCTCTGTTCACTTTTAATCTTTCTCCCTTTTTAACACTTCAGAAACAAAATGTCAGTCAAGTGAATCACATCCTAACGTAAAAAGAGATGAATCACTGCAAACGCTCTGTAGGATGCATGGTATGCACAGATTTGAAAATATATAGAAATCTCTCTCTTTTTTTTTTTTTTATCTGATACCATTTGTATTCCACAGATTATTTGAAAAGATTAATACTGAGTCCCCTAAATCCTATAGGCTGACTCAATTCTGCAACGCTTTTACATAGTGCAAATAGAGCCTTGATTTCAGAGATTCACGCCTGGAGCAGGAGGAACAGGCAACAGCACACATTGAGAAGAACAGTCTGAAAGCTTTTGAAGAGTAATAGGAGATCAGAGGGAAAAGAAGAATGCTTGGAGAATGGGTGATATTATCAGGTGAAATATAGTATAAGAGAAAAGGGAGACAAGAAGAGAGTTTGACACTAGTCAAAGCAGAATTTTCCTTTGGCCCACACTGCACTTATATGCAGTGTAAATTTGTCATAGGTTTGGGGCTTTGTTTTCAGGACAGCCCTGCAGCTGTTTAGTTTTCAGAAGGTAAATTCTGTCACTGCTACTGCAGTCTAGTCTTGGCTGCTTCAATGTCAAATGAATTGCTGAATGCACTCAGAGCTGCGTGCTGCCATGGGTAATTGGCATTTTGAGGGCTTTATGGGGAAGGGAACAGAGGCATGCATTGTATCATTATTAAAAGCAATGCTCCTGGGATTCAAGCTTCTGATATAATTTACATTTGGACCTCTCTACTTCAGGAGTTCAATTTTTAATAATCTGTTTTCTTAATGATGTATAGAATACTTTCCTTGTTTATTGAACATACCAGCTGAAGTACCACATTAATTATGTATCCTCAGGGATTTTTGCTATTTGGTGCATTCTGAATGCCCTTCAGAGAAGACGAAGTATAGGATTGAGAAGCCTGACAACGTCTCTCCGAGGGAATCAGCAGTTTCTCCTCTTACTTTTAGAACTGCTTATATTAAGGCGCACATTCTCTTTGGTTCAAATTAATTAAATGTCAGTAGAACAACTGCAGATGTGTTCTTTTTAACAAGATTAAAACACAACACAATGTAATTGCTTGCATTTTGACCAGTTCTTATGGAACTTCAGCACAAAATTTCTGTCATCAGGTTTACCTGTGCTAATGCAAATACTCAGCAGGCAAAGTATCTTTCTGAACTGGTATTCCACATAATGAAAAATCCTGCTTTCTTGTTCCTGTATGGATGTTTGGTTGTTTTGGACCTCGGTACTGGGGAGAGCTATAAAACAATGGTACAAATAATGGGTGGCAGCAGGATGACTTCGTTTACTCTACCATCCCTTTTCAGTATTCTTTAAAGGATGTTGAAAAATTGCCTCAGGAACTGCAGTCTCAAAGTCTCCAGAATGTTAACCTTTGTGATATATTTTAAAATGCTTTTTACTGAGGTGTCTGTCAAGGGAGACCTTTGAGAGAAATGATATGGAGCTCCAAACCCGATAATAGTGTCTTTATTCAAGCTAGAAGGCTTTTCTCAACACAGCTATTCACCAAATTCCTTTAGTTAAATAGATTCCCATTAGCTTTGCATTAGTTATTTCTGAACCTGAGACCTTCATTGAAGGTAGGAACTGTATGAGACAATGTAAAATAGTTTCATAAGAGAACTTGTCAGAGGAAAAATTTGGCAGTAATTTGAGCAAATTATGGCAAAAAATATCAATGGTCTCTTCAAATATTTTCTAGGGGGCTGTTATTTTTCTTTATAACATAAGGGCTCATCATTTGCTACTGAAATTAATAGCTCTGTTTTTATTTTTAGCACTCATAATTAGACATTAATTTGCTCTTTAAATGCTTACGTTTCAAATTCCGCAATCATTCCCCTTTGAGCAAGTACTACTCTAAATCTCCCTGAGAAAAATTCACTACAATTAAGTACATTTGAAGTGTTACTACATTATCTGGGAGATTTATTTTTACGTTCATATGGGGCTCAGTCCAATCCATGCTGATGTTGCTGTCAGTTGGAGATGACTCGAGAAATTCCAATAAAGGCTTCCACATAAGGTGCTGCAGGCCTAACAATTATATAGATCTTTTCTTTTTGCTTTTAAATATGACTTCTCCCACATATCCCAAGAATTGTTTTAAATGTCTTAGATTTTGTTGTTGTTTGTTTTTTTTTTGTCTGCTTTTAATGTTTCTCTGCTTCTAATGTTTCTCTGCTTTCCAGTCTGTGATGGCTCCTAAGAAAAAGGAGTGTCATGTTATTATGTGTATGTAGAGCATTCTTACCATTCCTGGAAAGAACACTAGGACCCCTGATGTTGGACAGTTTCAGCCATCATTTCTTCTGGCCCCTAGAAACATGCTGAACATGGAGCAGTAGCTGTGTCTGGGGAGTTACTATGTATGTATCAACACAAGTGGCATCATTTATCTTTCTGCTTTGAGTGCCATTTGGCATCAGACAAATAATAGAATGATTTGTGAAAAAGGCATATATGAAACAATTTTTTTTCTCTTCCTCCAGGTGTAATGCTGAGTTTTCCAGAAACTAGTCTTCAGAACAGCCTTTTTGTTCAGGCAGCTATTTACAAACATCATCCAGTGTTACGACGTGTGCAACCAGTGAGAGGATAAAGCCTGTTTTCTTCAATATCCCTTTGACCTTTTGATAAATCTAGGATATTCATGGTAGCCTGAGGTTTTCTTGTTGTAGCACACTAAAGGTAAAAATCTTGTACTCTTTTTTATTACACTTGTCATAGTGTAATATGAAGTCTTATTTGTAGAGGACTGCTTCAGAGGAGAAGGCATCAGGGTGAGAAGTGCAAAAGGCATTTGCCACTTCACTCTCCAATTTCTTAAGAGAGCCCCAGATATGGGATTTCATGTCAGGTCCCTTGAGTTTGAGGGCTGTGTGTCAGAGGGAATCTCAGAGATTCGGCTCTGTCTGAGCAATGTATTGTCCCTGGCTCTTTGCCATCTGCAGAGCCCTGCAGAGATAAGGGGGAACTAGATGGGGCTGGAAGATGCAGCAGCAATGAGTTTTTCTTCAGAAGGGCTGATGTTTTTGAGTGCTGGGTATCTGCTTGCATTCTCCTGCAGGTGAAGACTGCTGCAGGGGTGACAGCCTCTAGCCTGCAGGTGAAAGATATTCATAATTAAAAGTCTCTCTGCTGTATTGGTATGGGAGTTCTCAAGCTGTACTCTGGAAATTGCTCCTACAGGGCTTTGGAGGATTCAACAGTGGATGGTTTTAAAGGGTGTGCAAATCCCTGGGCTAAACATTTAGCAAATGCTCACGTGCACTTGCAGAGCTCAGTCTTGGTGGCAGTGGTAATCCCCACTGGTAATGCAGTGTGCAGGGCCCCAAGGTGAGTGTAGTCTGTGAGGTATTTACTAGCTACACCTCTGTCAGAGAGGCTGAGAGGCTGATCTTTGGCACATCCAAACCTGTGACAAAACTGTCCTTTGGCAAAAGTGCTGGGGAACAGGAAAATGTATTATTTGAGGAAGGACAGCAAGCTGCTATGCACTTTTGTCTATTAGTAGTATTTTCAGGATAGGATTTGTACTCGTCAGTGCAATAAATAAAAAATTTAGAGCAAACAGGTTGCCTGGCACCCTTATTATGTAGAGAAAAATAATCAGTAGACTCCGGGAGGCCAAAAAATGTATCTCTAGCTTTTATAATACAGCTGATCTATTTCTCAGGTTTCACATCAAATGCTCTTGCTAGAGGGCTGATACTCATCTGAATTATTAATATGAAGTTTCTAATAGTAAGAGAATTGTCATAATGAGAAATAATACGTGTAAGTTAGCATGCATTATGGTAGAAAATATCTTCTTCGTAATCAGGATGTGCATATACATGCAAAGATAAATGATCAGCCCAGCAAAAAATCTCTGCTATTTTTCTAGGCAAACAATGTATTACAGCAGTCAAATGGAAATTCGTTTGTTAAATAGAATTCAGAGCAGGTTCCTGTAGCTTCTGGAGGCTTATGCAGACAAGAATCAAGATGGGTAGTTTATCTTCAGTTTGTATTCTAATTTGTCTAAGTTCCCGAATAATTCTAATGTGATTCAGATGTGTAAAGCAATTAAATGTGATGCTCCACAGTCAGACAGTGCGGTTTGTGAATCACCAGTAGGTTTAAAATGAGCCTCAAAGCCTTTATAAGATTTGGTGTGCGAGATATCCCTAAGATGGCTAGAGGCATGAAATGAATGTACTGTAAATAAACTATACAAAAACTTTCACTAGTGCACAGAGAGCAGAGAAAATGCTGATGAATGTCAAAATGATAACATCTGAATGCAGTGGGTAGCTCCTGCCTTACAGTCGTAGGGCTGGAGCAGAGGAAAATTGATTAACTCATCCAGCACAAGAGAGAAAGAGAGAAACATGACTCTGACAGCACCATTAATTAGGAAAAATGTAGAGAAGTAATTGAAGTTATGCTATGTGCTTTTTCATCTTTGTTCTGTGTTTCCAAGTAGCTGCAGCCTCCGTGTCCGCTCTGCAAATGTGGGGCTACAAAAGGAGAAGACACAGCAATTTCTGCAGGGTTTCCCAATGAACTTGTGGATAAATTCAGAAGTGAATATTTCTAGTAATTCAGATCTGATCATCTCTCCTCCTTTTGGATCTCTATTGTCTGGACAACAGGCAGCAAGTTCAGCAGTAAATCTAACCATAGTGTAAAGCCTGAGGATGTGGTTCCCCAGCTTTGGCTGCTGTTTTCTTCCTTGTTCACCGGATGTTTCTCACTTTTTGTGTTGTTTGTCATTATTACAGTGATTAGGATTGTATACCCCAAGATATTGAATGTAAACATCCATTTTTCTGTCTTGTGCTCCTGCTATATTTTTTTTACATTTTTTCTTCAAGGAGCACTTTTTGCGATGTACACAGCTGGGCAGCTCCTTGCAGTATGAATGCCACAAACATCAAAACCTGTCCAGACAACCTACAGTGACTTTGAAACTGATAATAAAAACAATTGTTGCTGTATGGAGTATAAAGGCGCTACAGTATCTGTGTGGCAACTGAGAGCCTTAAGGGAATTATCCTAGATTTGTACGGTATAAATGCCATCAAAATGGAAGAGCCAACAGCCTCAGATGTGCTACTGGAAAAGAGACTTTGCCTGTTGCTTTCTGCCAGCAGTACTGTACTCTTGGGGCTGCCTCAAGACCCTCACAAATTGGCCATCTGCAGAAGAAAGGGACATGCTTTGCAATTGCTCTGCAGTAAGTGGGGGGTGTCCCTGGAATGTCCCTCTCAGATGATGAGTGCTTCCTTCTGGCCTTTGTAACAGCTGCACCACTCCAACAAACTGCACAGCCCTACCTCCTTGAAGCCTCCCTCTTTTTATTTTTTATTTTTTGCTAGGAAAATCCATTTTTTGTAAAGATTGTGTGAAGTGATACTCAGTGTTAAAAGATTCAAAGCAATCCATCAGTATTGATGCTTAGCTCCTTTGGATGGCACTAATGGAAGAAGGTGCGGATGTGTCAAGGTTGTTTGTGACAAGGGTGGTACTTTTTTTTTTTAAATAAATCTCTTACGTGGATTGATAAACAACTTTGGCTTACCAACAAGTCTATATAAGCTGGAGAATGCTAAGAAACATGATGCATGCATTTCAGTACCTGTAGAAACTTGAGGTGGGACCCAGCAGCTCTCTAGTAATTTCTGAATCATAGAATCATTAAGGTTGGATAAGACCATTAAGATCATCTAGGTCAATAGTATATGCTGATACATTTGCTCCACTAATGCATTGTTTCAGTGTGTGGGAGTTTTCTAGGGGAAACAACCAGGAAGAGAAAGGGATGGCCGACTGCAATACGTTTTCTACAGACACTGGAGAGCTGTCCAAATGCAATGCCACGTCCACTGGTTCTGGGAGCTCTGGCTGAAAGTCTGCCATATTCACTCTTGATCTTGGGAGAAATAATGTGAACTGTATGAACTTCGACCAATATGTGAGGTATGCACAGGCCTGGGGCAAGGACCCATAGCCCAGGGACAGGCCTATGAATAGGGCATTTCAGATTTCACATCCAAAAGGATAAAAAGCTAAGGGTAAGAAAGCATTTGATAAAGCGTGCAGGTAAAGCAATATGCATAGCCTATGCAATTACAGTCAACAGACTATTGTGTCAAGTACTGTATAACCAAATAATAAGAGACAATCCACCCTTCATAAGCTTACAGTATAAAGAGAATAATTTTTCTAACTAAACTTTAAATAAATGATGCGCAAGAGTTGGACAATAACTTTTTTGGTAGGGATTGAGAATTGTGTATTTTTATGATTTCAAGTTAGGTTGTTTGAGTGGGAGCAATGTTTTCTCTCTGAACAAAACAGAAATGTAAAGCTCAAAACAGAATTGGCTTAGAAGTGAGAGACAAGTGGAGTTATGAGGAGCTCAAGCAAGAAATCACGTTTAATTGGTGCTGTCTGGTGTGCCAAAAAGTGCATTTCATCTTCATCATCAATAGGTTTTGAAAGAAAAATAAAAGACTGTCTATGTCTATTTGAAATAGAAGACATGTTCAGCTTGCTTGCAAAGTGTGGCTTCACTGGATTTGCTGTGTTTCCCCATCTTGGCTTCTTGGGCTCTGAGATCTCAGTAATGAGATGTTTACTGACGCTTTTTTCATTCAGATCTTTTCGTCTTGAGTAACAAGTGTACTTCTGTTGAACTAATTTAGTCTCTGGATTGTTTATCTGCACCAACACAAGTCAAGTTGTTGTAGGCAGTCCTGGCAGTTCTAGCAAAAAACTTCCATATCGCTATATTATGACACAATCTTTCCTTTAAAGGGAGAGGGGCAAAAAGCAAAAATGAGAATGAAAGAAAATAGTCTGCAACTATTTTCTTTGGGATTTTTTCATAATATACCCTAAGGACTGCGGGAACATGTTATATGTTGTGAATGGTAAGTCTGACAGCATTTTTTGATGCTCAGATTCAGTTCTGCATTTAACTTCTTGCAGTTTTAGGTCTCATCTTCCTCACCTTCAGACTACTGCGGACTCTGAAAGCACAGCTAAGTGAGCTTGAATCAGAAAATTAAGATTCAGTTGTTGTGCTAAGTACAGGGTGGAGAAATTAAACTTTCATTTGTTATTTCCCAAGTTATAACATAAATACCATAAATTAGACTAAGATTCTTACTGTCATCTAAAATTAAATAGCTCCTACCTACTTGTTCCCCTCTCACCAGGTCAGTGGCAAAGTAAGGTCCTCATAGTGAGGGGCCACTTGCTGTCTGGTTGTCCAGTGCATGCCTTCCTCATTGTGCTGTGCTACACAGCTGGTGTCCAGACTGAGATGCTTTCTACTGTAGGAGCTGAATTAAGTGAGGACTTCAGTGGGAGCCTGCTGAAATTCATACATAACACATAAGTGCTGAAAATACTTTTATTCCTCCTAATCTGGTTTAGGATGTCACAAGTATAGGACTGGAATGGGAAAGGATGCTGACTGGGTTTGATATTACAACTTTAATTAATCTGAGACTTGCTGCTGTTTCACTTCTAAATCACAGAGCTGTCATTGCTCAGCTTTGTATAGTAAATATTGCTGTGGCTCTGCAGCTCATGTGTGTGTCTGCTCTGATTCATAAATTACAAAGGAAAAGTCTAGATGGGTGGATAAATTTAAATACGAATTCATTAGAGCTGACTTCAAAAATAAGAATTTATCTGAAGAATCAGAGTATTAGTGCATATATGTCTGTGCTGGGCATGCTGCTGAGAAGGTATTTAACTCCCATCAGGGATCTTTTTCAACAATTGCATTTTGTGTCAGTGCAGTTTTGCCCTTTTCAGGTGAAGACATTCTCCGTACTCTGGATTGTAATAATTGTCTACAGGAATGCTGTCTCTTCTTGGAGGCCAGAGGGACATTGTCAGTTCCCACAGGAGTAGGATGGGGATCCATATGCAGCCTGGAGAAGCTCCTGTCTGACAGAAGGTAGAGTGCACTTCTCTGCAAGATTGGTGATGCAGAAACTCACAGAAGAGAAATCTCAGGATGCTCCAAACAGCAACTTTCCAAAGCCTGTATGGCAGTACAAAGCTAAGCCCTTCACGGTGATGACTGGTGCCTTAAACACCAAGCTGGTGCTCAAGCAGATCTGCTGCGATAAAGTTTCAGCTGCTTGTGCAGTTAAAGCTCAACATCTGTGTATTTTCAATTGTAAAGTCTGGCATGGAAATGATTAGTAGCTATCCACTAGGGACAGCATATTTACACTTAACTACTTTGTGAAGGATTATAGGATATGGCTCATACTTAGGCAAATTCTCATGGCAAATAATGGTTCTGCAGATGATACATTCTCTCAAGAAGGGCAAGATTGATCCTCAGTTGAAGGGCAGCCACTGCACAATTATCAAATCTTTAATTGCATGAAAAATTAAGTTATTCTTTTTAGCTTCAGCTGGACAAAAACACTGTAACTAAGAGCAGCTTTTCCTATACAGTCATGGAAAATACAAAGAGAAAACAACAGTAGAGGAATGAGTGACATGTTATTAAGAGTGATCAAATTGCTAAAGTTGTTTAATAACAATGAGACTTTTTAAAAAAGATATGGAAGAAAAACTGAGACAACAATGAATATCTCCTGATAACGTTGATATAACACCATGTGGACAGGATCACACCAAGATTTAATCTAAGCAGATCACCCTGCCTTGCTCATAGTCCCCAGGAGTTAGTGCTTATGTTGAGAACTGGTAGATCCTGGGCACATTTGAAAGTGCCTTAGCCCTTTCCTAAAAATTGACTTAGAATTTTAAGGCTGAAAATTAAACTGTGATAGGGGATTCACAGGCATAGAAAATTTGGTATTAAGGCACTTCAGATCTGTTGACTTTAAGAGGGACACTGGAGTCTGACAAACCTGCAATTGAAACCATATCAAGCTTGAAAACACACAAATTAAAATGAGTATTGCTGAAAACAGTTTCTCAATCCTGCAAGGAATGGAAGAAGGAGAATAAAAATAGATCCACAGGACTCAAGTCTATCATGAGCAAACTCAAAGCTCTTTGGGATCATCCAGCATGCTGCTGTGCAAGTGCTGAAAAACTACCTTAGTCACAAAAGGGAAGTATAAGAGAAATCCTTTCTTTTCAATGCACTGGAAGCATTGAAATTTTCAAATGATTTTCAGGAAACAAGATTCTACTCTAGAAAGATGGCCAGATTCACTCTTCATCAAAATGCAAACTTGCATTTTGGCCATATGAAAATAAATTTAATTTTAGTGAGAAAATTTCTGTCCAACTACCTGTTGTTGCTGAGAATATCAGCTCTGGGAAAACAGATCCAGTCACTCTGATCTGCATATTTCTCTTCTTTCTTTCTTTGTTCACTGGACTTGAATGCAATGTTTGACCCGGCTCAGTGCTCCTATTAAAACACTCCAGTAGTAGAAAAATGAAGAGGATGCTTCTTGAAAAGTATTTAAATGAATTAGAGATCTGAATGAAGTGTCTTCCAAAGAAAAATGACTGGACTACACCTACACAATTTAAGCAATATTTAAGGAGAGATATCATAACGATCTCTAAGAATTACAAGGTTGTAAATGTAAGTGGGGAAGAATAATTCTGTAGGAAAGTCCAAAGGATGTAAATTAATACATTAAAATTAAAAAAGGAGAAATCAATCTAAGCAGCTGTATAATCATGTCCCGTGACAGATTTTTGAGTGGAAATTCTTTTGAACTAAAAGTGCTGGAAGGGGAAAAGATTAATATGATACATTTTCTAGTTTGTAGTAGAATTTAGAAACTGTTGAATTGAAAACTATGTATTTTGGAGTTTGCCACGATTTAAACATTAAAAATGCAGCTATTTATAGGGTTCTTAGAAGTTTAAAAGGAAGTGATATTTGTGATTCAAATTTATTGAGACTTTGATTCATTTTAACCTTAATTTGGAGTGAGAAAAATATTCTCACATCTTAAAAAATGCGTTTGCTCCTTTTGATTTCATAACACTTATATAAAATTTTTTCCTAGTGAATTGTACCTTACTTCCCTCTTTTGAATTCTTATCTGTTTTCTGTGATGTGACTTGCTATTCCTCACACTGATCTTTCAGTCTCTGTTGTGTTTCTGTGACCAGTGTCCTGTGTCGTGTACTCTTTGGTATCACATTGCTTTCATTAAAATGATGTTTCACATCTTCTGCTTCACTGCACTGTTGCCATTTATTTTCCTCACCTTCTCTGCTTTTACTCGTGGCAAATGAAATAATCGATCAAAGCAAAAATCCTGTTCTGGATAACTACAAGCCCTGCATATGGAATTTGAGTGCTTTGGTCATCACTTTTAAGAGTGAGATTTTGAGGTAACATGGAGACACTTTAGCAGTTTTATAATGCTTGAGAGAAAATCAGACTTTTATATCCTTTGGACAAGCTATTTTGAGGCAAATTCTCAGCTGCAGGAATGGGGGATTCTGAGGTGGTTTTTTTTGAATGAAAGTCAGTTTTGTTTTTCTGGAGTTACAATCAGAGCAGTATCAAGTTCATCAGACTAGACCTGCTTAAATGAGAAATGGAAGTAAGGTGCTCTGAGAACAGTGTTTTAGATGTTGCTTTTCATCATAAAAGTCCTGTAGAATGTAAGTTCTTTGAAAACACTGTAGTAATCAGGTCCATTCCACTTGGAACAAAGTACAAGTCCTTCTGAACAAGATATTATTGATTTGCTCTCCCATCTCTTCTATTCTTAACCAGAGTTAGGCTCATAAATCTTCAGTGATTTTTAAATCCATGCTTGAGATTTTGTCTGGTGCTACAAGAGCCATTCTAAAGCCACAGGGAACCATGGTGAGGGAAGAACTTGGTTTGGAGAGAACACACAGAGAAATCCAAATAACCAGTCTTAAATATCTCTACTATACATTCCTGTAATCAGCTCCACGACAGTCATTTTTGAATGACTTGCTCTCAATGTGAAAATTGAAAGTAGGCACAGAATTAAAGCATTACATACAGGAAATTTAAATTGCTTGTAAAATGCTTTGTACCTTCCTAGCCTCCCATCTCTGGTCTCTGTAGTTGTCTCAAGAAATCAAAGCAGAATGTACAAAAATAAAGAGAGAATCCTTTAATATAATCTTTCAAAATTTCTTGGGTAGGGAAAAAAAGCCAAACAACACAAAATTAGCCATTTTTAAACCAGTAACTCTGAGAAAAATTATTTCATTTTTTAGTTTTTTCTCTTGTGTTCATAGAAAATATGCAAACTTACTGTCAGTTGTTCTGATTTAAAGGAGTTTTTAAAATAATCAGTGCATTAAAGTTGGGTAACTACCTATTTTGATCCCTTCGATTGAAATTCATTCCAGGGTTACATATTGTTCTATAACTGAATTAATTGCAGAAAAATGTTAAAGGATTTTAGGCTATTTTATAAGAAAAACTCTGTACTAATTGGCTGAAAAGTCTGGTTTTAATTTGTATGTTCATCCACATAAACTGAGAAAGAGAGTCAAGTGAAGTGTAGAAACAGACTTTGAAACTGCTATAGAAGAAAAGGTAACATAACAGCGTATTAAATAATCAGATCTGTAATATCTAGAAGAAGTTAAGTTTTGTACAATTAACAAAATAGCTGTTTAATATCAGATGGTGAAGTATATTATAGAAAGGGTCAGTCTGAGAGTGTGTTCCTGTTCGTAAATATCAGGATTTATTTTTCCATACCGTATATATTTTTAAGATGAGATAAAAGTTAATTTTCACCTCTTGCATACAGATCCTTTTATTCATTGACCAAAGAAATGAATATCTTGCCTTAGATTGCCTAAATTTTAGGAACGTGAATGAAACAACATTGAGTGTTTTGAAAGGGAGGTAGCAGATTCTCTGGATCTTCATTTTCTATTTAGTGCAGGTCAGATTCTACCGTAGAGATAGTTGGTATTTGGGAAATAATATGGTGTATATTTTTCCCCATTGATTTCAGTGGCTTTATGTGTGGTACAACCTGCCCCAAGCTGTGTGAGAGCATAAAAGAACAAGGTGCATAATAGCTTTCTTACAGAAATAAGCCTGACTTCAACCTTTTGTTGTGGCTTACCTGTGTGATATTAATAACTACCATTGTTCTCCTTAGCAGTTGTACAGGTCTCTGAGGAACTGTAAGAACTTAATGCCTGATCTTCCAAATAGCACAGAAAGTACTTGCATGTATTAATAGTGGTCACGTTTTTACATTACTCATGAAGAACGTGAATAACTGTATGTGAAACAGCGGGAATTATTGATGCCAGATGAATTGAAACTGTGTCTTCATGAGTTAAGACACTTATGTAAAAGTGAGCAGTTTTAGTGTCCTGGTTCATAGTAACTTAACAAGTGGCTATTTTCAGAGAATTGGCAGAAAACAGATTATTTTTTTTAATACATATTGAATAATAACATCATTTTAGCTTTATAGGTACTAGATTTTTAGATTTCCACAGTGATTTTACTGATTTACTACCACATATTGCACTATGTAAGATCCTTCTCCACAGCGGTGCCTGTCAGAGTCAATATTTCAAGTACAGGATACATGTTTAATGAATATGGCTTATAGGAATGATTTAGCATTTACTGCTGTATTCTGCCTCTTACCAGGCAGCAGCATTAAGCCATAAAAGAAATCCACAGGATTTTTCCTTCCCTCTTCCTGTTTTTCTTTCCTCTTTTTTTCTCACCCTTCTGCTCAAGTTGTACACTCCCTAGTGATGGAATGACAAGGAACAGGAATCTGTGGAGGGAACACAAAAACTATAGGTAGAACTATGGCTTCTCACTGCTGAAGTTGAAACTGCTATGGGCTGCAGAAGATGAAACTTTCCTTAAATCTTAGAAAAATGTCTGTGTTTGAAATATGTATGAAAAAGAACAATTGTGGAAAATAACAGTTGTAAAGACCTGAAGAGTTGTGCCAACTATGTACATAATAGAGGAGGAGATTTAGTCACAACTTTCATACAGTTTTCAAGTTTCTTTAGAATTTGCAGAGATTTTCCCAGTGAATTTAAAGCTATTGACTACCGGTTTGTTTTCCTTGTTACCTTCTAAGGCTGATGAGAAGCAGTCCTTACAATTCCAGGAGCCAAAGGCTGAGAGCCCCTGCTCTGTGGTTTAGACAGACTCCTTTGGAAAGCAATGTAAGTAGGAGCCTTTTTCATTAACGTTTACTGGATCGTTAATATCCAGAACACACTGTTGTCCAAGGTATGTTTTAATGAAGGATAAAGAACCCAACAAAATATCTCCACTGGTGTCTTTTATTAAGTAATGCAAAATACAGTATTAATTATGACACTGCATGCATTTTAGACGATATAAATGCAAGCCTACAGAAAATGTGACAAAGAAACCCTCAATTACTTTTGAGGTAGTATACAAGGAAAAATAGGAAAGCAGAAACACAGTGGATTAAAAGAACAAAATATTGGTATCACTTTGTGCATACATTAGTCACTCTAAATACATTTGTATGAAATAACTTAAGATACAATTCCATTCTTTTTAAAAAATATACTTTTTCAAATTCACCGTTTCTTTTTAGTTTTGCTTTTTTTTTCACATGAAGTTTATGGTATTTTATCAGGTGGATTTATTTTTTTTCACTGCCATCATCATGATTTTACCCTTTTCCTCCAAGAGTTTAGGCACAGATGGCCTCATGCACAAAAATAAATAAGAAACCTGCTTGAAGGGAAAAGAATTCTGCTCAAATATCTTAGGATAGTCTAATAAATACCATTTTGTTTATAAAAATATTTCAGGTTTATAAAAGAGGGGAGGGGACGGTCTCCCATGTGGAAAGGATGTTAAGTGAAAAGTGCTGTATAACATTTTTGGAGAGATTTCATTTCAAACATATAGTACCATTATGAATATATATTTTATAATCCATTTCTTAAACCTTACGCTCACAAGAAGTATCAAACATGGTTTGCTTTCTTTTGCTTGTGGTCTTATTGCAGTTCTGGAAGATGCCTAATTCAGAAGGGTTCCGTATAGTTGTGCTTTTGTAAGGCTGTCCTTCCGACTCAAGCCAGTACTCCCAGTCCGCTGAAACTGCTGCTGTTTGCTGTGAATACTCGAATGGCTTCCTTGCTCCATGGAAGACTGGTGGATTTCTGAAGCCTCTATCGAACTGTGATTGAGGGACTCTGCAGAGCTGTTGGGGCTCACGTCCACATATTCTCTTTTCAACACTGGGCTATTTTCGATGTTTTTGCTACTGCATAACTGGACAGTGATCCTTTCATTTTTTTGGTCTCTTGATTCTTTTGTTTTGTAAGTGGGCAGCTTGTCCTGTTTACAGCTAGTGCTGATGTCAATGTTCAGGCCACTGTCTGTTCTCAGGAAGCAAGAATCCACAAGTCTGCTTTGGCAGATATCATCTCCCTCTGAGCAGCTATCTGCTTTGTAACTAGCATAGATGGGACTTGTTCGACTGTCTCCTGTTTTAATAGGGCTGCTGTAATACTGCTCTGAAAAGCTGCAGGGTGATAGCCTGCCAGTGTTCCTGTAAGAGTATGCACCAATGTCCTCCACGCTCAACTGCCTCCATCGCCCAGGTAAGTCTTCTTCTGAAAGGTTGGTGCTCCTGCACTCATTCCTCATTTTCTGATTCGCTAAAGCCTGCTGTGGTGTTATGGCTGAGAAATGAAAAGGTTCGTTTGCATAAGGAGGCAGAGTCCGAGTAAACGTGGGGGAGTTCTCGTTGTCATCAGCAAGCTCCATGTGCTGTGCAGGTTTTGACTTGGCAAACCTTGGGCTTCCCTGATGCTCGTAACCTGCAGGTGACTTTCTTTCGAACAGTTCATCTCGGTTGCTCATGTAGATTGCTTGCTGGGAGGCTGTCATAGTGTTGGCTTGGGCATTCTCCTTCTCTTCAGATGTGACGCTGAAGCTAGAATAGGAGCTGGAGGTCGGCAAAGAGGTAATGTACTCTGGGAAGGCTTCGTGAGAGAAGCTGGAATGGAAGCCATCTTCTTCAACAGTACTGTCTGTGGAGTTCTGGGACCGCAGGAACCCCACATCTTTCACTTGTGTGTCCACACTCGGTCTCCTCTCCCTCCTCCTCTCCTCGGGGCAGTACAGGGCGGTGTCACTGCAGTAAATGTCTGACTTGTACTGAGGCCTCTGCCCGAGTTTTCCAGCAGAGTCCTGAAAATTGAGATCCCTTGTAGAGGGGCTTGACAAGTGTGAAGACAAGCTGTTCGGATCTGGTTTCTCCAGTACTTTGGCGATGACACAGGTGGGTATGGTATCAGCGTAAGATGTGCGGCACAAGGGAACAGACAGGCTGCACCCATGTTTTTCCAGATGGATGCTGACTCTTTCCTGAAAGTCAGATGGCAACTGTAACATAGAGAGATAGCAGAGGAGATAGGAGAAAAGGGTGCATATCAGTACTGGTATCTGCTTGGGTTTATGCAGCATTGACATATGAGTGCAGTTTATGATATTATGTAGCTCACCAGATATGGTTCTTTGACTAATGTGAAGGCCACAGTCTCTGTGCATTTCTGAAAACAAATGTAATCAAATGAATTTCATTTATTTACTTAGCATTTAGAAGTGTTTATCTGCTTCCCTTATGAAACTGAGATGATTCCTTCCAAATTAATTCTAGTTGGATCAAAACAATCTAAAGAACATAGTAAACAACCACCTTAAAAAGGCATGTAGGGAATTAGAGCCTACAGCAACACTTTCCAGACAGTCTGTCAATGTGTGTGATTTGAAGATGGGGTGTGGAGGTCTCTGCTGAGATGAGGAAAGAAGAAGAGATTAGATATATTGTGTTCTTACAGCCTTCTTTGCACTCCTCTTGCCTCCAGCCCACTGCCAAATTGGCTCCTGCCCTTCAGTGTCACATTTTATAAGTTATGTTATTTGAAGAGATGGGAAAGCTGGTTTCACTGAAACTTAAAGCAATGGTACTGCTTGCTACGACAAGAGTATTTCTGTGCTGGGAAAAGAAGCAAATGAGCAGCTACCTTGTCTCAGCAATGGGACCACTACTTGTCAGATCGACAAACCTTATAAACTTCCTCTGCCAGCAGCTGCTGTTGGCTTCTTTTTGGGTTTCTTACTACACCAGCTAAAATAAGAGCTATGACCCAAAGATGCATTGTGACTGCTATGACGAATGACTCCAAATTAGTCAATAAATCTGTTGTGCATCAAAGACTGACCATTTCTGGAGAAAAACGGGAGAGAACACTTTGTAGAGTGTATCTCAAAAAACCCAGTAGGTAAATCCTACACAGGTATAACAAGCATTATACAGGCGATATATATATATATATATATATATTTGGCCTTGCACATTTCAAATCTCTACCACTGATCCTTCATAAAGAGTGCTGCACAACAGCTGACTCAGTTCTTCTTGCTGGAAGTCCAAGGAGTGTTTGGGCTAAGTTTGTATCTGGGTTAGTGACTTTTTGGGTTAGCTACTTTGATATCTGTATTGATTTATACCACTTAAGGAAATAGGTCCTGAATTCTTGGTTGGAATCTTCTCAGCTCTAACCTTTTCTTTTATGTAGAAATCAAGTTTCTCCTTACCAAATAACCAGTGGTTACACTTTTAGCCACAGCTTTCAAACGCACTCCTTAACTTTGTTTCTTTAGAAGAGACAGTC
Organism: Chrysolophus pictus; assembly: GCA_037305975.1. NCBI lineage: Eukaryota > Metazoa > Chordata > Aves > Galliformes > Phasianidae > Chrysolophus > Chrysolophus pictus. Next base: position 49,033,687 of record CM074580.1, read on the forward strand.
CTAAAAATTTCGAGGTGGTCCCCCTCAGCGCCTCTCTTTAGGCAAGAAAAATTCAAGTTGTCTACCGCTTCTAGTGATCTGACATTGTATAAGGCATGGGGTTTCTATTTTAACTAAGTGCTTGAAGATATTTTAATGCCGAAAATTCAGTGTATTCAGAATATGATATATTGTGAAATGACATTCTTGTTACTGTGGAGTAGGATGAGTGTTTTTTTCTATGATATTTTGGATTAATCATTATGTTGGTAATTAGCTCATATATCTTCCACTGGAAATAAAGAGTATAAGATTGCCAATCTGCTGGCAGACAGAAATATTAGTCATAGTAAGTACAGATGCAACAAAGATTGAATAAACAGTAAGTAAATAAGGCTGCTGTAAATAGCCATGAAAGCGAGGAAAAGAAATACAGTTCATTTAATGTGAAATTGCTGTATAGGGCAGCTAATATTTAGTTTCCTTTAACACTACTGTTGGGTCTGTTTTGTGTATTGTTTATATTCTGAAATGTATTAAAAGAAATAATATTTTTCTTATTGCAGTGGAAGCTGGAATTACAAAAATTATATTGCTGTTGTTAATATATTGTTCAGTAGTTCAGGTTTCTTGGTAACACGCAATACTTTTTGTGGCAATATTTGTGCTTGTGAGGAATTTATTGACTGTGACAATACGTTTGCACTCAGTACATTGATAAATAATCTGAGTTGAGAGTGAAGACTGCCCACTTCATTAAGATTCCAGTTTGTAATGGCTCTCTGTGAGAGCTGCTAAATACCTTTATGATCCTAATTCTTACTAATAGGTAGGAGGCTTTTGGTATGAGTAATGTAATGATGACTCCTAGATATGAAATGTTAAGTGAAGTTAGCCACTAGGAAAAAGAATGGGATCGGAATATTGGTAAATTTGGAGGTTTTGCTTCAGATACAGGGCATCATATCCATATAATGGAAGAATGTTGATCAGTCCTTGTCAGATTTGTTTAGTGCTCTTATTCAGTCTAGTGGCTTAGAAACGGCTGACATTTGATTTTGCATTATTCTGTCACAGAATTGCTCAAAAGGGGCCATTGTTGGGAACGAGTTACCTGATGAGAGTGATCAAGGGAAGGTTTTTCCTGTGACCTTCAACAAACTAATATACATGAGGAAGGTGTTATTGCTTTGAGGAGGATCCTGCATCTCCAAAGACTGCCTTGTTGTTTGACACATTTGCCTCCCCTTTAAGGAGTCTCTTTCTCATGTCAGTTTCCTTGGAAGTCAAGAATATTAATTAAAGTTTACACCTGGGAATTCAATTAGCCAGTGCTATGGTTGCTTTAGAAAAGATGTTTGCCAGTCTGTTTTAAGATTCAGGTTTAGAATTAACTGGACTGGAAAATAACTTGAGGAAGAAAATTGATTGTATCCTATCATGTCTCCACTCCTTCCACAAACCCGAATATTTTGCAGCCTAGATTTCTCACCACTTTGGTTTTGTGAAAGCCTTTACTATTTAACATGTTCAGCAGAGATGCATTCTATTGGATAGCAGAGAATATCTTCAAGTTCCATTACGGATTGATTTTGTGAGCACCTCCCCAGCTACACAGAATAGCAGCAGGTGCACAAAACCCCCAGGGCTGCTTAAAGGGTGAAAAAAAGAGGAATAAATCAAAGCCTAAGGGGCAAACAAATTCAGAAAGTGTTAAAACAGCCAGTTTTCCATACAATATTTATTTCTTCAAATATTCATCATGTTTAGTCACATTACCTCAGAAAGTTTATGTGCCCTGTCGTAATTCTTGCTGCACTGGAGCAACTGAGCAGCTAAATTGCAGTCCTTCCTATAGAGCTCCTGGAGAAACAAAAAAAAAAAAAAGGAAAAAAAAAAGAAAAAAAAAAGCCTTTTTTTTTTTCATGTTTGCAAACTTGTGGCTTTCGCCCATGCCTGAGAAATGTTTCAGAGTTTGACTCTGGGGAAGTTTGGAGCATACTTCAACTTCTAAACTCATTAAGATTCTGTATTTCTTGTGTGATGTTGAGAAGTTTGTCCCTTTGCTCTGTGAGGGTTGATAAAATTACCAAAAATTAAACACTGTAGCTATGGAGCAGTAATCTGCATTTCAGAAGATGAATACTTACCATTAGGAACTTGGCTTTGTACTTTTAACGTGCATGGGACTATGAGGGTGAAAATAAACATGATATTTTAAGCAAAAAGAAAATTGAAGAACAGATGATTTTTATTGAGTGTTATCCAAATCAGCACTGAGATACTGCTTTAGAAAAAGTGCTGAAAAAGTTTTAAGAGACCGTGGGAGAAATTCATATTCATACATACTGCTTTTTGTTTTTTGTTTTAAATATCCTTTGTCTCCTTATGAAATTTTCTTGCTGGTCCTTGTCTCTCCACTTATCTTCTAAAATATGACTTAAATTTCACTGCAAACATACTGTACTACAGAACATCATCTTTTTATTGGGTAAGAAACTATCATGAGAATTTCTCAGAAAAAGAGAATTTAAACATGATGCTTGAACTAATTTTTATCGAATGGTTCCCATAGCCTGTTTAATGGGAAAATTCTGTACAGAGATGTGCCCTCAGCTCATTTTTCATGTTAATTTAGTTTAAGACATATGACTGTAACTGTATCCTTCAACCAGTATCTTTGGGTCCCTGTGGGTAAGAATTACATGTTGCTTTTGCTCAAGGTGCCATTAAAAACTAAGCTGACTTCCAGATTGACTTCATGTGTGGCAATTAGACAAACAAAACATTGACCACTTTGGCCACTATTATTAACCTGTTAAAACAAGAACAGATTTGTAAGGAAAAAATGTTGAATATTGAAATTATTTGAGTTTCTCCTGTTGCTGATCTTATATCAACACATGCAGAGTTTTATCATTCCACTTGTTTCTGCAAAAATTGATAGGTTTTCTGTTAAAAGGAAAAGTGGAAATTCCCTCAGTTTAAAGATGTTCTGTAATAAGGTGTTCAGCAAGATGTTGCTGGGAGTCCACGAGGCATGTGGCCAGTAACAGCATTTTTCCTGTGATCATTAGTTGATTTATACCTTTGTATTTAAGAGTCCTTAGATACTTTTATGTACATGGATGTCTGTGTGTGTCTGTGTCTGCGTGAGCTTTATATATGATGTTTTCTGCCTTAAATTTACAGAGGAGATAGATTTCATTTATGTAAGTCTTACATTTCATGCCAGCACACACTATCTTTATTCCTGAAAACAGATGCAAACACTAGGAATCCAAGAATTTAATTTGGAAGCAAAATCTGTTGCATGTGTGCTTGGTTCTGATGTGTTACATGCACATTAAGCACATACGGTTTTGCTGTACAATGTATAGCATAGACAAGTTCTCCAGTTCCCCTATGGCACATGAAAATGAAGTCATTCCAGAATTGAATCCTTTCTTTGAAGGCAGTGAGGCTCTGTTTCTGTGAAGTGGTTGCCATGGAGAGTATGAAAAGCATTTCTGATTCTATTTTTAGCTACTTTAAAAATTACAACAAAAAATTTCTTACTGGTTGGATGTGCCACGTGTACTTTGTTCTCAATATGTAGTGACATGCTGGCTGGAATGACTTTATGCTTATTTACCTAGGTGGTGATGAGCCACATCTATGGCATCTAGAACAGTAATCAACACTAAATTCCAAAAGCTTTTTCATGATCTAAAATATATTTTTGTGTCAAAAGTATAATTTTACATGTCCATCAAAGGAACAGGGAGAAATATGGTTGGAGGAAGCTGGAGGAGGAAGAAATGTTGGCAAGAAAAACGCATGTTCTCAGAATGCAGTATTCACTTTGACACAGTCTATTCTTGCATAGTATTAAATGACTGTTTTGTAGTTCTTTATTTTGAATATTGGAATTTTACTTTCACTAAAGCGTCACTAAAGATGCTGCATAACAAAGGGCAGAATTTTTTGCTGTGAGTTGAGGTGAATTGTGAAGAAGTAGTACTGGTTTTTGATGTTCCTGGGCAGTAAAATAATAATCACTGTGTTTCACAGTAATTCTTTCTTTGAGGAAGAGTACACTCTATTCTGTTTCAGTCTGAGCTACCTTTTAAAAACTATCAATATTGAAAACTCTTCTTCAGATGTAGACTTAAATCTGACTTCATGAAGTAATAGTAAATGCATGAATACATACTGGGAAAGCTTCCCTGTTTTTTTCCATTTTAAATTTGAAATAACTACTGATTTCAGCTGGAATTAGTCCAGACTTATACCTGTACTTCTTAAACTTAAAGTTAGCCTGTTGCATTTATCAGGTTCATTTAGCTATAGATATTAGAGTTATGAAGCAATGGCTGTTTCAACACAGTTTCTGTAAAAGGAGATCAGATTGTGAACTCTTTGTTTCCATTGGAAAGTGGTTAATGAAATTGTCATAATTCACATCAACAATTAATGGGATCAGATGCCTTCTGCTATGACTAGGAGTTTCATATGAAATATGGGAAGAGAGAATGTAGTATGTTGAAGAATGAGCAATAACAAAAACATCTTCTGTAGCTGATTTTTCTGTTTTTTTTTTTTTTTACTGAGTGTCTAAGGAATGACAAAATAATGAACTAAATGTTTCTTTACTGGCTTTGTTAGGTTTGTTCATGGAAGGATTTTCATGAGTCTCATTGCCAATTGCAGAACACATGCAGGGTTCCTGTAATGTTTAATGAGATGCAAGATGATAATCACAAAATATATTCCCTGTTTAATTTCACACAGAGGAAGGGAAAGTGTGAACCATATCTGGGGAAAACCTGACAATCAGAGTAACCAGGCTGCATCAGTCCTACCTATGAATCGTAGAGCTCACTCATGCTGGGCATTCCATGTCAATGAGCAAAGACTAAAAGATCACAGGAACTGTGGGAAATGGAGGGCTCTATCATGTGCCTACAGGCTTTGTGAAGAATCTGCAATGAAGACATGTCCACACTTCATGTCTGAATATGCTTCTACCAGTCTGCTAGATTGGAACCTATGGTAAACTAATTGTGGAAACGTTGCTGTTTCTTAGGATAACTTTCTCATCAGTTTTAGGTTAGACAAGGGAAAAAAAATCAGTGAAGTTTCTGTAACCAGAGAACAGGCAGAATTACAAAATGGCAGGAGCATCAGATAAGGATTTTAACTATTGTGGTTGCAGTTACATTTAATGTAAGCAATAAGAAATTCCTATAATTGCATAGGAAGTGCATAGTATAATTTATTAGTGAGCATAGTCTCAAGATGTATTCATAATTAAATACTTACATTGTCTTCTGACAACTTATCTATTGTCACCTTGGCCTCTATTAAGTGATTATTAAGTGCAATTATTTCATGGCTCAAAGCCCGCTTTTCTTCTTCGTAATGTTGACCCTGTGTAGAAAATAGAGTAGTCAGTATTTTTTCTACTGTCAAAATATTTCAGACACTCAAATCTCGATCTCATTCACAAACTTAAGGAAAAGCACAACAGATCAATACATCTTTATTTCTACTTTTTTGCTATTTTCTATTAATCTCACACTAAGCACCACCATATAATGCTCTAGCTAGCCTATGAAAAAGGATTCAGTTGAGATTCAGCTGTTCCTCATTCACTACACTCCAGTTTCTTACCTCGAAGGGGCTAGGGCTGCTCTTGGCTTTTGCTACAAGAATGTTTAAGTTACCATTAACACCCATACTCAGTGACATGGAAGAAGAACAGTATTTAAAAATGAAAGTAGCTGTGTCTGAGCCATTTTTTTTTTTTTCTGTTGACTATCCTGACTGTTTTAGAAGTCCTGTCTGTTCATTTCTTAAGATGAATGTTTGCCTGATTCTAGGGTTAGAGTGTGTGCTAGCAGAAGGTGACCCACTGTGGGATAAGAGAAGAATCTGATTCAAACTTTTTGCTGCTCACCAATTTAATCTTGTTACCAGTAGAATGTAAGCTTTCATTATAAAGGCAAAGAATTTAACAGGAAATTGAAGTGCCCCTGGCCCTCCCTTTCTGTCCCATCTTTGTATTGCTGTATTTATTATGCCACCTCATACCTAAAAAATAATTTATATATATTTTATATATAAAATATAAAAATATTTTGTAACGATCATTTATAACCCTGCTATTAGACTTACATTACTTTTAAAATGTATGGTAGCTTCTGTGTGTCCTGCCTGGGATCAAGGCAACTGCCTTGTTCTCTGTGCTGTGCAAGGCCACAATAAAAAGGTTTGCCAGTTTTCTAGAGGATTATTTTAGAAAGGAGCAGTACAGTGAGAACAGAAATTAGGGTAAACTTCAATGTTCATCTGTTTCGTTTTAGGAAATCACTCCAGTGGCAAATTCACAGTCACAATTTCCATTCTCAAATCGTTGGAGTAACTTGTCAAAGATTTTCTCCAGCAGGCTGATCATATTAGCTACTGAAATTTCCAAAATGCAGTATTGCCAGAATCATGTGAAAGTCTTCTATCAGCGCATGCTCTGTATTGTCAGATAGCTGACAGCAAATGGGAGTTTGTGCCTTGAAGTCACCAAATGAATATCAAAGTTAATTATCTAGATGCAAAGCACCAAGATGCATTAAAGAAGAGTGACTAAATTAGAAGTGGCAACTCATCTTAAGCTGCTGTTTAAGGAAAAATATGTTCTAAAATGGTCTAAGTGAGCCCATAGCTTGCTATAAACAGTGGAGATATGATTGATGTGTTGTTGTGAAGGTCTCGCCTAACTTATTTTAATATCATTTTTAATGTCACCCTATTTTAATGCTTCTATTTTCTAGGGACAATCTGCTCCTGCTCCTGGAGGCTGATTCAGGCTCAAATCTCTCCTGTTGCCAAGCTCTCTGACCACCTCACCAGTGCTCCTGCAGGTTGCCTGGGGACTGTCATTGAAAACCAAAGCATAGCTTGGAGAACTCGCAGGAGCTCCAGCCTCACTGGTTTGAACAAGGTGCATGATCTTAGAGGCTATGTTTTTTAATTAGGCAGATAGATGTGGTTTTACATGAAGTCCTAGCTACCATTGGTTTTAATGAGAACTAAATAGCTAGGCACATTGTAAACCTCCTAGACATCTGTGCACCTCTAAAAATTTGAGAGTGACTGGAGATTACAGTTACAAATGTATTTACCTGCATAATGAGGTAGATAACTGCTACATTGGCACCTCTGGGTACCTAAATACTTTGGAGGAAGATGTCGGTTCTGTTTTCTAAGTTGTTTCATGCTTTTAAGGGGTCCAGGTCCACTGAGTATGGAGTTAATCTTCCAAATAACTCTTTGTATTGAAGATTTTATCAATCCTTGAATTAAAAGTTGTCGTCAGTGCCAGGGCAGATGATCTGTAGGACCTCCTTTTGCTCTAGGTCTGATTTTAATGAGCGTTGCTCTTGTCTAACCAAACCAAACTTTAGTTGGCTTAATATACTTTACTGTTCAGGCAAGATTGTCTATTTGAAGATTTTTAGGCTCCAGCACAGAGAGAACTCATAAAAAGGCAGCAGATTCAGGCTTTGGAAATAGTATTTTTTCACTGCATTACATAATACCGAATTGACTGAATTATGGTTTCATTTTATTTCAGTTACTGAAGCTTTTGGGCTCACTTCTCCCAGAATTTGTACCTGACTGAATATCATTAAAAAAAAAAAAATATATATATATATATTTATATTATTTATATTACATATTAAAAATATGTATATATATATATATATATATATTTGTTGAATTCATCTCAGTGCAAATGTATACTCTCTATGTCAGGAGATAGACACCAAATCACAGCCAGCTCAGTAGTGCTGTGGAGAGAGGGAGATGAGAAAGAACGGCTACTCCAGTGCTCTCCACCAGTGTGTGTTAGCATCTTTCTCTTAAAAGTGCTGTTGACATAAGCAAGGAGTACATCATATTGCAGCAAAACGAGGTAGCTTAAGGATGAACAGAACCCTGAAAGGCTTTGGCACATTGACCACATACTTGGTGTCCTGGTGTCCCCAACTTTGAAAGTTCAGGGCTTCATGCAAGGGGGTTACAGCGGTGCACCTGAGACAGCAATGACACAAAGGCTTAATCCTGAGATTCCCCAAACACAGTGCATCTGGCAGATATGGCATGATAGTGTTGGATCACTGCACTGAAAGGACTACTGGGAGCTGCAACTTAGAGCTCTCCATTTACAGTTTGACAGTCGTTTTTCCAGCAGTGAGAATAAGTGATAGAGTGAGATGGAAGGAGAACAGGAATCATAATATCAATGCTATGATTATGTGTTACAAATGGAAATGCTTATTTTACTTATAATCACCTTCTGCAGACCTCTGTGCCTGGCTGCTATTAGATGCTTGCTGTTAGATGCTGCGGTGCTAGTGACCTCTCCTCTCTCTTTTGGCACTGCTCTCTATTCTGCAGGTGCTAGCAACCTGCCTCCCAAAACTCAGGAACGGATCAAGTTAATGGGGTTATTGACATGCCAATAGCTTGCAGCTGGGCTGAGGACTCCTGAAGTGTGATCCAAAATGCTTTGGGTCTTTGTTCAGAAATTTTTGTTGAGTCAGCTCAGTGCATCTTGCCCTGGCCTTCTCCCCAGCACAGAGCCAGCATAAGAGAGTACAGTGCACAGTGACTAATTCACCAGAACCGCAATCATGTGCCCACGTCTGAGTCAGACCAAATTTTTACTGCTGGGTGGCTCTAGCAGTGCACAACTCTGGTATTGATGTTGGGGAATCAAATGCTCATGGCTTTTGCTCCTAACCCGTGTTTAGCATGAGCCTTGTTGCCTCCTGCTCAGATCCTTCCTGAGGTACTTGCTTTTTCCAAAAGGATCAAGTGATAGGATCAAACTGTTCTGAAGTGGAAGGGGCACATAAAGATCATAAAGTCCAACCCCTGGCTTCATACAGCACCACCCCAAATCCAAACCTATGTCTGGGTGCACTGTCAGAACGCTTCATAAGCTCCAGCAGCTCGGGGCCATGCCCACTACCCTGGATAGCCAGTTCTATGTCCACCATCCTCTGGGGCAGAGCCTTTCCCTAACCCCCACCTGACATAACCATCAGTGAGACCACACAGCACAGAGCAGAGTGGGACAACCCCTCCTCTCACCCACTGGCAGTGCTGAGCCTGGTGCACCTCAGGGCACGGTTGGCCCTTTTGGCTGCCAGGGCACATTGCTGGCTCAGATTAAGCTTGCTACCAGCCAGAACCCCTAGATCCCTTTCTGCAGGGCTTCCCTTCAACCTCTTGTTACTCAGTCTGCACGTATAGCTAGGGTTGTCCCAGGTGCAGAATCCGGCTCTTGTTAAATTTCATGTGGTTGTTAACTGCCCATCCCTCAATTTAAAAAGATCTCCCAAAACTTTGTTTTTTGTATATATTATAGTTGAAATACTCCTCATATAATTAGAGATCCAGAAAATGTAAGGTGTGACTTTAAAAACCCTTATTGTCTGGTCTCTGTATCTGTTATTAATGGTGTAAGTGGGGTGGAAGGAGTTTTGATAGGATGAAACAACATGAAATACTTTATAGATAATCATATTCTGGAATGGGACAAATGGAAGGAGTTCCTTGTGGGTTTGTGTGTGTGTGTGTGTGTGTGTGTGTATTACTGGATCCACAAAAGCTCCTGCTGCAGTCTTTTAGCACAAATGGATAAGATGCGATAAAACTGGTTGTCTCACTGGTAATGTTTTACTACCCCTTCAGTACTTTCCTGTATTTCAGTGGCAGAATGTTCTGCAGTATAGTGATGTCAGCCTCTCAATCAGGGCCAGGCTGTTTGCTGTCTCCTTTGCTGTCCTGTGGGAGCTTTAGTATGTGTACAGACCTTTAGAAATCAGTCTCAGTTTTGCAAATGAGCAGTACTGCTCTATGGACATGTCAGCCTTTTCAAACATGGCAAAGTAAATCTCTTCTTGATGTTCCTGTAAAGAACATTTTACTGGATAGCATTTCAGTGCTATCATGAGAATAAGTAGTCACAGCAGTGATCAAACATGAAGGCTGGCCAGCAGCATTCCTTTGGAAATGCCTCTTAATAAGTAACACTTGAATGACAGAAAGAGGGAGAGACCTGTTCTGTTACAAATACCACTAAAGTGGCACAGTTATCCTATCCCTAGTGTCTTGACATTGAAGAATGGATGTTTCCTGCAAGGTTTTTATGTGGAATACAGGCAGAACTTTTTGCTCTCTCTTTCACTCTCCCCTTCCATTCTTTTCCCTTCTACATTGGAAATTTCCCACTTTCTTAGGCCAGGGTAACATTGTTATCTCGGTGTTTTTTCACCAAGCACCAGTCACGATCTTTTTGATACAAAAAGTTTGTTTATTTTATCTTATGGCCACACTCTATAATGCCATTGGAATCATCCTATGAAAAAAAAAAAAAACAACAAAAATCCACCCACAAAACTAAAAACAACAACAACAACAGCAACAAAAAAACAACCAGCAGCTTCTAAGGCATAGAACTGTTAGGAGAGGCTGATACCCCAGAGGGCTGTTTTGCCATCCAGTGGGACCTAAACAGTTGAGAGAAATGGGCTCATGAAGTCCAACAAAGCAAAGTATATGAGGGAGGAACAATACTAGGCATCAGGACATGATGCGGGGATCCAGCTGAAAGCAGCTCTGCAGAAAGGATCTGGGTAGGCACCAAGCTGAACATGGGTCAGCAATGTGCCTTTGCTGCAAAAAACGGCTAGTGTTATCCTGGCTTGTGAACAAATCAAAAAGGTGATCCTTCCCTCTGCTCAGCACAGATCATGCCAACTGCGTCCAGTTCTGGGTCCTCAGTCCGGGAGACACCTGGCACCACTGAAGGAAACCTAGCTAAGGGCTGCAAAGATGATTAAGGACCTGGAGTACCTCACGTGTGAGGAAAGGCTGAGTGCTGCCTGTTCAACCTGGAGATGTCTCAGGAGGGAATTCATCTTTATGCATAAATATATGAGGAGATCCAAGCCCTTTTCAGCTGTGCCCAAAAATAGGACAAGATGTAAAAATAAGCACAAATTGAAACATTGGATTTCCTATCTGAAACATCAAGAAGCAGTCATTTATTTTACTGTAAATAATGTGCTTGCTTACTGACAGTGCTGGCACAGGCTGCCCAGAGAGAAAGAAGAGTCTCTTCCCTGGAGACCTCCAAAAACCACCAGGACATGTTTCTGGGCACCCTGCTGTGGGTATCCCTGCTTGAGCAGGGGCTGGTGAAGATGGACCAAGAGGTCCTTTCCGACCTTGGCCATTCTATGATTTCTGTGAGATTTGTGAGAAATTATGGCCACTGTGCCTCATATGACTGATGTGATAGGAAAAATAATTTGTTCTTTTAAGATATTTTATATTTTCATATTCTGTTATTAGCAAATAATGACATCCGCCATAGAAGCAAATGTTTTTATTATGCAAAGAGGATTTAATGTACAATTAATAAATCCGTAAGTCCCAGTAAAATAGTGAATATGTATGTGTTGAATATGTCAAGATTTCAAAGAGACCTCAGGTTAGTCTTGGTGCATGTGAATGCATGTCTTCTGGAGTCAGTGCAGCAGCATCTAATAATCACTAATAATTACACTAATAATGAGGGATGTGAAATGAGAATGTTATTTGTCACAAAGAAAGGGCACTCAGATGCTCTGTGCGTTCTCAGTGATTATTCAGTGGCAGTATTTCAGTGATGAGGGAGGATGAATTTGCTTTATAGAATCTGTCAGTGCATCTCTTATATTGTGGTGAGACAGAAAAGCACTCATCCCATGGAGAACTGAAGGCTGGAAGAGCACTCAATAGTCTGTCCCACCAGATGTGGAAGCTTTTCATAGCTGCAGAGGGTGCTTAGTGTGCTTAGTTCAAGCTTATCTGAACTCTTCTTCCCATCCAGGTTTATCATACTCTTTGTCAGTCAAGGAACAACTTTGAAATTAAGTGTATGAACCAAGGGACCTCTTAGCTTGCTGGCAGAATCTAAAATGGAAACTGGGATGCTGGTAGGGTGTTTACTTCAGAGGCATATCCAAGAAAGTAAGTGAAACAAGAATGAGAAATAATCATGGAAAGACCTTTTTTTTTTTCTATTTTTTTTTTCCTTATTCTTACTCTTAAAGTTAACATCTGTTCTATTTACAAAGCTTCCCCATAGACCATATGCATAACATATGTTTTATCAATTGACTCATAAAAAAGCAAAATATGGTTTAGATTTGCAGACATGACTGGATATTCTCTGCAGCAATTCATGTTCTTAAGCTTTACTGCATGTTAGTTTCTGCTCTGCAGATCTCTTTGTTATGACAGATAATGGGTTTGTGTGTGTGTGCATTTATGAATGCTTTGGAGCTGTGTGCTTTTACATGTGAGCTCAGAGCCTAGCTACAGATATCACTACTCACATTCACTTGCACCCATGGGCAGAAACTGTAATAAAAGTCCTGAGCTGACAACATGAGAACAAGAAATAAGAATGGTGACAGAGTTTTCAATAAATGAGAAAACGGTGACAAGAACCTTGGGGAATAGATTTCAGTACTGATTATTGTTGGAACAGGCTTCACAGGGAGGTGGTGATGTCACCATCCCTGGAGGTTTTCAGGAAAAGGTTAAGCGTGGCACTGACAGATGGGTTTTTGGGCACGGTGGGGATGGGTTGAAAGTTGGACTAGATGATCTCAGAGGTCTTTTCCAACCTTAATGATTCTATGACTGCTTGATAGCACCATTTGATGCCTCTTGCATTTTCCATTTTCCTTCTTTGCATAACAATCTTGTTTTAACACAAAAATAAGTATCCAAATGAGTTGTTCACCTATAGACTCACTGAAACCAAAGTTTAAGAATGTACATTGTTACAAACAACTAGAGAAAAGGATTCAAATGTTTTGCTAATTTATTATGTAGTTTTTTGCCAAGTTATAACCAAAGTGACAGGAGTCTGTTGGGACTTAAGCAGTCTGTGGCAGCATCCTGACGACACTTCAGAATGTGACTCTGCCTCATCTTTGCTTCCCACTGCAGTAATCCTCAGGACATTCACCCTTGTCTCAACTCCTCTTCATACTGACTTTTAGGAATGCTATTACATTATGGTAAAGAGTAATGACTAATTCATTATATTTGTTCTATGGTATAGTAGATATTTATTGAAAGTGTTTTTCTGTTTTCATGCTGCCAAGGGCACAAGCAAGGTTGTATTCCTCAGAGACGAATTGATGGATATTAAGGATTTTAATATTCTACTTTCCTTTGGGGGTCAAAGGAAGTATGTTGATGATGAATCCTATGCCTGAAGCCTTACCTATTGCAAAAAATCAATGTCATGCTGGAGTTCTTCCGCTCAGAGAAGATAGTGGCAACAAGATCATTCCAAAATGACAGGCCTTTCTTATGATGAACACATAGTAAAAAGGAAGCAACAACTGTATGAGGCTAGGGTTGACTCAGAAAAGGTCTAGATTTTCTGCTGTTATCATAGTTCAGTTTTCTATTTTATTGTTATTTCGTAACTTTATCTAGCTATATTTATCTATAATAAAAATAATTATATAATCATTGTAAAAGGAAAAGAAAGATCAATTTCAGCTGAGCTATTAGTGATAAAAATAAATTAACATCTTGCAATGAAAAAAAGAATTATTATGTGAACGGATATAAAATGAGGAGTACCATTACTTCAGACCATGCGTGGTATGTTCACCACTGTCACTCTACTGACTGACTATTTAGTGCTCAAATTTCTAGCCACACAAGTTCGTTTATGGCAATGGAGGAATTGCTGGAAACTGGTTGCTGCTTGGACTCTACTTTAATGGACCAGAAAGAAAAAAATGCATTAATTTATCTGAGCACAGAAGTAAAATGGCCTAGGAAAGCAAATGAGGAATTCTGGATTTGGAATCTTGCATTCATTTGTATTAGTTGCTAATAATTTTAATATGCAAATGCATTCTAGTTGGAATTAACTACCTAAGCAATGACAGTTTCCCAGCCAAACAAAAGTAAGGTTAGACTATTAATGGTACTTTGCTCTTCCATACTTTGTTCTGCTCTAGGAATTTTTAAATTCAAGTTTCCTGTCACCTTTTGATATTTTTTTTCTGATTAATTAGATAGCTAAAAGAAAAATGAATGTAATTACAGTCTTAAAATAACTGTTTAGCTAAATGCTCTCTTTTGGGAATTAACATATTTCCCTGTCACAAAAGCTTACTCTGACTGATTGCACTACTGTGGCAAGACTGAATTTTCTTCTGTAGTTTTCTACTAGAGTTCAGTTGCTCAAGACCTATTCTTGTATGGAGCCAGGAGCTAGACTCGGTGATCTTTATAGGTCTCTTCCAACTTGATTTTTCTATGATTCTATGAGGCTTGTGCAGACTCAGCTTTGCACCCAAGCACTACTCTTTGATGTCTGGCTGGCTCAGATCAGGCTGTTGTGGGCTGCTCTGCCTTCCTGCAGTGCTTGTCCTCTCTGAGCAGACGTCAGGGTATAGGTCTTACTCCTGTTGTTATCATCTAGGCTTCTGGCTTCTGTCTCTTGAATATCCCAGTTCACATTTAGGGCTCTTGTTCTTGTTGAAATGGAAAATTGATTGGAAAGATTTGTTAAGCTGGGCGAAAAATTGTGAGTACAATACAGGGAAAAATCATAATGTACTTGAGTATTTTCTGTGTGAATCAGCTCATCCATTTTTATTAAAAATATCTCTGCTATTTACTATGCAAAATATCACATTGGATAAAGCAATTTAATTATTTTTTCCCAATCAATCTCAGCTCCTTAATAACATTGTGAGAAAATCCCCATAATCTCTTTTCAAGGCAGAGCAAGGGAAATTGAAGTAAGATGCTCTGCTCAAATAACCAACCTCAGACCCTGCTAAACAGTGCCTTTTTGGCACAAGTCCAGTTCAAACTGCCAAAACCAAGTGTAATGACTATATTAAATAACTAGTTTGAAAAAAGTCTGAAAGAGAAAAAAGTCATTATGTCAATCGCTTGAGCAAAGACAGAATTTTGCTTCCAACCCAGCTAATGTGTTATTCAAGTCTCATCTGCTTCCTGATGCAGCCTTCTGCACAAACCACCACTCTTTTGGTGGTGGTTATTGTAATGCTTTTTGAAATGAGTTTAGCGTTGGCTTTTCAGAATTGCTGATAAACCTTGCAGGCCTGTGGAGGAGCAGCAGGCTGGAGTTTGCTGCATGGTGTGGCCACACAAGGCTTTGCTGGGTATAGTCACATTTGATCTTCATAGCAGGGCCACTGTTTTTGCTGCTGAGTGTTTCAGGAACAAGCTCTACTTATATAAAGAAAGGCTGCAGGCTGGATCACTCAGCATACAACTTTACCATAAAGGAAGTGCAACATTTCCTCCCTAAGCGCTGGGATAAAATCCAAAGAAAATAAAATAAGGATACATCTTTATGAAAGGATCTGCTCCTACAAGCAGACAGGAAACTCACTACTGTATGTGTTTTGCACTGCTAGTCAGGGTGGTCCTTCAAATTGTTGTCTTCAGAGTTTGTATAGATGAGAGAAGCTCTACTTTTCAGTCAAAGAAATGTCACATCTTTCTTCCATGTCATGAGTGGATTTCCACATGCATCTAATGTCTGGCTTGAATTGGCTGTACTGGCCTCTCTGCCAGTTCAGAGCTATGCTAGAATTTCATTTGCCTCCTTAACTATTTTGCATTATCCTGTAACTCCACAGTCCTCATTGATAAAATCCTTCTTTATCAGATCTATCCAGCTGTGCTGACAAACTTTATTTCCATGCTATAAGACAGACTGATGAAAAAGAAGCACTTAAAATGAGGAAAAAAGACAACCTTTGTTTCAGAGGAAGGCTTATAAGCATTATTTGCCATTAAGAGTACATGGTGTCAGTATCTTCAGTATTTCCATGTGGCATCCACAAATTTAGCTCACAGTCTGAGTATTTTCTTGTATTATCTCAAGATTAAGTTTTCTTTCACTGTCGTGCTTTGCAAAAATTTGAACACCATGATTTCTCAATAGCATTTGTCATAGCTATTCACATAGCTCCTAATAATATTAAGCCTCTAAGGTATTATTTTCACAGCAGCTTACAAATAATAGTATACTCTTTAGGAGTGGCTAAGGCAGGCCTTCCCTTATTTGCAAGTCCAAGCACAAGCTAGTCACCTGCCTGCCTTCCTTCCTTCAGCTCAGAGATTTCTTCAAAGCATGAGTGAGTTCCTCAATGTATAGTGATTACTTTGAGGATGATCAGAGAATAGCTCTCCAAAGGTGCCTGTTTCAGGCTGTTGGAGTTTGCTGAGGGTAAAAATGATTCAGATGTTTACTTGCTAAATAGACATCTAGTTTTTAGACACATAAAACTAGCCATATAAATCCCATTTAGCAGAGATATGAGTTGGATCTGTATTTCCCAGCAGTTCATGACTGGAGCACTTCTCTGGATCTGTAACTGCCCCAGGGAAGAGCCATGTGAAGGGATTACGTGCCTAGCAAGAATTGAGCTGAGACATAAAACTGATGGGAAGTGACCTGTTGCCATATAAGTTTTGATGAGAAAACCTCTACAAATTAAGCATGTGCTACTTCCAGGGAAAACAGCAGATCTGTGCCTCTGCATTTGCAGACACCTGTCTCCCTCCCAATAGAACTGGTTCCCAAGTGTTGCTGTTGTTCTTGTTTTGTCTGATTAAAAGCAGCCTGATATTTAGTATTTCCTTCCTGTGAAGACAGTGATACAAATCAGTGTTTCTTTGTCACGCTAAACAAGTGAGCTCTTCCAGTATCTTGCTGAACAAGCTTCTTTGCTTCTCAGTCTTAAGCTGTCAGTCAACTTGAGTGACTTTCAACACCCTGTAAAAGATTTATATATCTGAAATTCATTCACTAAAACTGGATTTCCCCTTGTCTGATACTGTGTCAAAACCATCATTCTACTCAATGCACTATTTTCATGATGATACAAATGCCATGTTTGTCACTTTTGTCATGGCATGCTGCTGGAAGCTGGTGTTGAAGTTTTTAACCAGTCTGACTTACAGTGTCACTGACTTTTCCTGTTACTGCTTTCCATAGTGAGGCTCTTCCTTCCACCTTCCCTTCCCTCTTGTTTGGATATGAACATCTCCAAAGAATGTATGCTTCTTGCTGTTTGTGGAAAATATATTTTGACTGAATGGATACAGCTTATGAATGGTATTTGTTATTCTGAATGACTTACTTATCACTATTTAACAATGTTGCAAATCTTTCTTAATTCATTTTACCAACAGTAATTACATGTTTACTTTTAGGACTCAGCTGAAACATTGATTAATCCTCAGAACTGTACTGAGATGTCCTGATGACTCTGAAAATAATTATTTTTTTTTAAAAAATACCCTGGTGCCTGCTAATTCTTCTGGAGGTGGCTTCCAATCATTTTGTAGCTGACCTACTAACTATTTTTGATATCGCATCATGCAGTATCTATATTGCACATTGCATGTGCATCATTTTTTTAAGGAGAACCATGTAAGTGGTACTTGCACTTTCTTACTGAAGTCTGAATATATCTATATGACTGACTTTGCTAAAGAAAGTATGCTGTTTTTTTAAAACTTTTTTTTTTTTTTTTTTCATAAAAACATGTTAGATTCCATTATATATATTCCTGTGGTTTAATTTTCCAGTAACTGAAACTCATAAATAATCACTTTCTGCTTTGTGTGAACTCCATTTACCCTATTCTACCCTTGATATCTTGGGCATCAGTACAGACAAACTTTCAGAATTATCCCAACATTCAAGAGTCATTTAAAATAAAAATCAGCTGAAGACATTAATATGTACTTTCAATGTAGCTTGGAATACGAAGCTGGGAGTTGGCTCAGCCAATGGTTTTAGGACTCTTATGTGGGAGATGGCTGCTGAATTTTTAAAAAGTGTATTTTTGTGAGAGTATTCCCTAAGACACATGGCTGACCATTGCAGTTTCCTTTGGGTTTGGAAGTTAGATGGCAACCAGCTTAAAGTAAAAATTCTTCTGCATCAGAGACAGAAACTGCCTGCAATGAACCTTCAGTCTCACCTGAACAAAACAGATGTCTTTTTTAAACTGTGATGTTTGTCTAGTGAAGCTTCTATATGAAAGATATTGACTGCTTTTAACTAATCATTTTACTTTCAGGCACATCTCTCTAAAAAGAAATAAAGGAAGAAAAAGCAATCAACTCTTTAATTGATCCATGATGGCTCCTGAGATTATCCGTTCCATAATTTTCCCTGGCACCAAGGTGAGACTAATAGGTCTGTAGCTACCAGGATCATCTTTCTGGCCCTTTTTGAAATGTCCACTGCTTCTCCTATGGCTTTCCTTCCTGTTTTTTTCACCTTTCATTTCACATGTTGGTCATAAATATTTCATATAGTATTTCTATAATTTTAAAACTGGGAAAGCTTTTCATCTAATTAGTCCAGCTTTGTCCTTAATACTTGGTTTGTAACTATTGGCTTTTGTTTTCTTTATAATTTTCACATTGTTCTACCGGAAGGACAGACACATCCTCTACACAAGTGGTATATTGCATATACTACTTCAGTATTGACATCTAATTTACATGTCAAAAAATAAAAGATAAAAGTAGAGATAAAATTTGCTTTTCAGCTACCAAGGTCTGTTCATTGAGAGAAATGTGCTAATGTGGTAGGGGACTGAAGAACTCTGCTGCTTCTCACCAGTGATAGTTAATTTGTATCAAAGTTTTAGACAAAATTGTCAAAAGAGCTCTTCTCTCTCTTTTTTTTTAGCTTTCGGTTTGTATCTCGACAAACAGCCTGCTCAATTCTGCCACTGCAAAATAAAAGGATGAACACTGTCCTGTGCATGAATGTATGTGAGGCAAACAAGAAGCCAACCTCTAGGTAAGTGGATAGATAGACAGAGAAGCTGGATGGCTCTATACTAGCCCCAAGGTTCAGCAGAAGTCATAGGAGTGACTAAAAGGTGAGGAGGTCAAGTTCTGGATCAAAGCCTGTGTAAATCCCCTTCTCTAACTTGCTGTGATAGTGAAACTCTTGTTGAGCCCCAGAGTCCAGCTCTAGAAAAAGGCTCAAAGTGCACAGAAAGACTGCAGTGTGGTTCTGCCTCAGTTTACTTGCTCTAACTGTAGGAAAAAAGCATCTTAATGTCTTGAGGTATAATTTAATACTGGTAAATAGGAGAAAAACTTTCATTGCATTTAAACTTCCTGACAGTCTATGTTCCTTGTGGTGATAAAGCTAGGCACTCTGGGGAGGTACAGGAATGTTTCCTACCACTCCAACATGTTTTCAAAGTTCATTATTTTCCAGCAGACTAAGTATAGGAGATGGATTCTAAGCAATGTCTTAGTTGCCATTTGATAGCTAACCAAAATGCAAATTAAGAGACGGCATGAGGTGCCATGTCAGATTTTATGTCCTCTAGATCTGTCTTGTGTGAAAATCCGAGCAATCATAAATAATTTAGCCAACCTAGTCAAAGCAACATATTTTTTCAGTAGGTTTTACATACCAGCAAGAAGACCACTGCGATTCACCCAGCTGATCCATTTAACTCATGCTATAAACATTGCAATCAGTAATTCCTGTGTTTAAAGAATGGTTATTATTTCTACTGTTGACTGCCCAAGGATGTTACAGAAAATCTCTTCAAGCTTTAAAAGGCCATGTGAGCCTGTCTGATTTTTCTTGGGAAAGTGACAAGGGTCAGTTCACAACAGCCCTGGTGAGAAGAAAGGCTATCAGTGAGTGGACCCAATGTCAGGTCACTGGCATGAGGATGAAAGGACACATGAGAAATGGAAATGACAAATGGAAGTCAAATGGTGAGATATTTAAACTGTACAACATGTTAATTGTCACTATTTATCACTGTCAAGTGACCACAGACCTGTTAGAAGTTTAAAACTGAAAGCCTTAATGTGTTCTTTATAGGAACAAAAGCTTCTGAATTATGCAGCAGGCTAAAATGTTCCTACGACAGGTGACTCAGCTTCTCTATGCATAATTTAGAGTCCTATGATATCAGTCTGCTGCTGTGTAACTGCAATCCATGTTGCCCTTTTTCACTAGGATTTCTTACAAACTCCTACTTCTAACTGTAATCACTGAAAACAGTTCTACTAATGGACTTCTGCAGAATACATTCATCTTCATTTAAGTTTGTGGCTGTCTCCAGCAGTATTTTAAGTGTATGACTGAGTTGATGATGATGTTTCTAATCTTGGAGAATGGAAGTAGGAATTGTATTTGCATTTCTAATCTGAGAAAAGACATTTCAAGAGTATGTAATCTCTATTCCAAGAGATTGTCTGGAAGGTGTGGAGCAGCATCAGGACAGGAGATTCTGTTCTGTTCAACTGTTCTGTGAATAGGAAGGAGGAGACGAAAGCAGCGCATTGCAAGTGGTTAAGCTAACTTCAAAGACAGAGCCCCATACCCTGGCCCCAACTGGAATTTTAATGACAATGTGAAACAAATGCAGAAAAAGAATTGAGTTAAGGCTTCTCTTCAGGCTTCAATTAGAAAACCAGTGACCAAAAAACATAGGTCTCACCCAGCTCCTCCATAAGAAGGACATGTATTCCTTTCACTGCTATTGTAGTGTTGCTTAAGTATAGTGGCCCAAATATTTAATAATATGAACAGATTCTGTATCTGGTTAATTCTCCACTATTTGTGTATTGCCAATTTTTTTTTCTCAAATTATTAATATAAAAATTATCTCCTGTATTTCAAAGGGCAGTGGACAAAACTGGGTTTTAAAATAGAATTGTCTTTCTAAGTCTTAGACTGACAAGCATGAGTTCCCAACATGAATGAGATGCACAACATTTCTTTTAAAAGAGGATTAAAATCCAATAATCTCTTGGAAAATATTATGGCATCAAACCAGAGAAGATGAGAGAACCATTGTATTATCACACCTCTTGTGACGATAAACAGGAAATTCCAAAATAAAAAGTTAAGTCTGTGTATGTTGGTGCTGGACAGTAAAATCCAACCAGCCCCAAACTTTCTGTAACAGTGATGTTAACTTCCACTTCTAAAATCACTGTCCAATTCTCTTGAAAGGGACAAAAAAAAAAAGATTAGTTGTTTCTATAGGGATTGCAGTGGCTGCCGCCTCCCGACTGCTGGGATGAACTGCTGGATAGAAGTCAGAATTTAAAACTGAATTTGAACAGAATAGATATATATATATATATATTCAGCCACTTAGCTACATGCAGCAGTACTATTAGGTCTGATTCTTAAAGATACCCTAAGTTACTCTGTATATTAGCCCTGTGCAGGATTCTGCCCTTAGCATGTTTTTGGCGCTCCTGACTAGCAAAAGCGAAGCCTAGTTCCCTCAGGTTGAGCGCAATGTATCGATTTTAGTGATAAAATCAAAAAAAGAAATGATCTGAGAATTTTGGGCAGCTACTCAATGCAGCATCTACCCATACAGAACCTACCGAGATTGGGATAAGTGAAATGTATTTTGCTCTTCAGGAAAAATTAAAAATAATGTCAATTATGACAGTAAAAGTGGAAGGCAAAATACAGGTGCATACGGTGTTAGGCAGATAAAAGCATTGCAAGGATGATTGCTCACTGAAATTATTAGAAATGTATCACTGAGGTGTTACTGCATTCCCTAGTGCTGCAGTAGTGCCTGGAAGACTTATTCACAGAGCAGGAACATATATTGAAGAAAAAACAATTGACGGGATCCCAACATCAGAGGGATCACTGTAGTCCTCAATGCCTTAAATATACCTGCGCTAAATCCTACATTCTTGTAGGAGATTGCCTGGTTTTGTTACAGAGCACGTTTGGAATTGTGCTACTACATCCTTCACCACCTCTTTGGATTCATTCTTACAGAGGACTGTTACCAAAGACTCAATTCTCAGACCACTTCTGCTGGTGGGATATTTGGCAGGTTTCTCATATATTGTTATATATATTCACCTACTATAAATAATAATGAAAGTGAAAGAAAAAAGGCAGAGGAACAATTTGAAGCTTGGTTGATGGATGGGGGTTGCTGCCTTGGACTGGAATACTATCATGGAGATGCTGATGTTAACCTAAAAATGTGGTTATGTGGTGATATTCAGAACAGGAGAAACTACCTTTCATGCTTTGTTTTATGCTCTGATTTTTTTGTATATATTTCTTTTGCCTTTATCCAGGTATAATGATTCTGTATCAAAACTGAATATATTGATAACTCCTAATATGCTCTCTTAGCTTTTGCCATTGCTTTGCTTTCCACCACCTGCCCTCCTTTTTGTGAGCAACCAGTCTGTGTTGCTTCTACCTTAGCCAGACTGAGCCTGGCTATATGGTGAGAAAAAAAAAGAAAAAAATCTTAGTCTACTGAAGAGTGAGCACATACAGGAGAGTGTATCCAAGGAGACAACAGCCCTGTGGCTGTAGGCCACTTCTGAAAATTTGGCTTTTCCCTCTGCAAGACATGAAGAGCTTCGAAAACCTGGCACAATGTATTGAATACACAATGCTGAGCAAAGGCTCAGCTCACAAAGAGAAGTTCCTGAGGCCAAAGGTGCATTGATCAAGAAAGGACCCTGTGAGTTAATGAGCCCCACTCCTTGCTACTTCAGGCAGCAGTCCTGCAAATCCTAATGGAAAACTGAGCATGCTCCAGCATAAACATAAATGAGCACTGAAGTTGCCTCTAATAAAATTTGATCTAGACCTCTGGAGGTTTGCAAGCTTTGTCTAGTATTTAGGATAAATTTATTAATGGCTAGTGTCTAGCCATTTGTCATTGCAGCAGTACTGTCTTCTAGTTTAGATAGCTTTTAGCCTCTGCTGTTATATCATGGTTAAGTTTATAGAAAGCAATCAGAATCCCCACAACCTTAACCTGTCTCAAGCTAAGTAAGCCAGCAACTTTTAATCTCATTTTGGAAGATAAATTCTTAATTTCCTTGATTATTGTTGTACTATTACAGACTGAATTAATCTTCCTTGCATCTGGGTACCCAGAACCACATATTGTGTTCCAGATGGCCTCATTATGGCCTTGCTCTCTAAAAATGCCTCACGAGAGGTATCTCAACCCAAATGGCTTTTCCAGCAATCATTAACTAATCAACCCAGAATTTTCTCCCTTTCTGCAACACCCACTGGGTGATCCCTAACTCATAACAGATTTTTGTCATTAGCCTGAGGGTAATATAGGTTTGTGCTGCTCATGGGCATGTACATATCTGAGCAGAGTGTCAAAGCGCGGGGCCCTTGCTGTTTATTTGGATGGTGTAACACAGCTAGTCTCTCCAGGACACTGCCTCATGTTTTTTACTGATGCTGGAAGTGCCCATCTTTCCATGCTGACCACAAAAGAACAGAAATATTATGTTCCTATATTGGTTTGCTTGGTTAACTGAGATGTGTCTGGCCAAAGGGACATATTACATCTTGTTTCTATGACTTGGGGGCATCCATTCTCCCACATGCTTCCCAATTCACATCACAGTAGCATGATTGCTAGAACTGTTCTAGAACAAGTGATCACTGATCATAGAAAGAATTTATATGGTTTATTCTCTGACCATTAAACTACATCCTTGAAATGAAATTACAAGGTGTGTAGCAGAACTTGATGGAGTGATGGCACTGGTGGACAAAGGGAAAGCGACCAATGTCATTCACCTGGACTTGAGCAAGTCCTTTGACATGGTCCTCCACCACATCCTTATCTCCAAATTGGAGGGATGTGGATTTGATGGATGGACCACCTGATGGATAAGAAATTGGTTGAAAGGCCACAGACAGAGGGTGGTGATTTAATGATTCTGTCTGGAGTACTGCATCCAGGTCTGGATCCCTCAGTACAAGAAAGACAGAGAGCTGTTGAAGAGGGTCCAGAGGAGAGCCACAGAAATGATCAGGGGACTGGAGCACCTCCCCTACGAAGACAGGCTGAGGGAGCTGGGCTTGTTCAGCCTGGAGAAAAGAAGGCTGCGGGGTGACCTCATTGCAGCCTTTCAGTACCTAAAGGGAGCCTACAAACAGGAGGGCAGTCAACTCTTTGAAAGGGTAGATAAAAGCAGGACAAGAAATAATGGTTTTAAGTTGAGGGAGCAAAGATTTAAGTTGGATGTCAGGGGGAGATTCTTTACAGAGAGAGTGGTGAGGTGCTGGAACAGGCTGCCCAGAGAGGTTGTGGATGCCCCATTCCTGGAGGTATTCAAAGGCCAGGTTAGATGGGTCTCTGGGCAGCCTGGTCTAGTATTAAATGGGGAGGTTGGTAGTCCTGCCTGTGGCAGGGGGATGGAGATTCATGATCCTTGAGGTGCCTTCCAAGCCGGGTCATTCTGTGATTCTGTGTTTCTGTGAACTTAGAAAATGCAGAGATTCACTTATTCGATTTACAGTGTTATCCACAGCAAATGACTATTTTCTACTCTTTCCTACCATTTCTTACCTAGCTAAACCCATACACTAGGCATATGCATCTGTCCTAATACACGAGAGACTGAGGAGAGAATCTTTAAAACAAGTCTTGAGCTAAAAATCCTCTCGTACAGGGAAGGTCTGGTGTCTTAGTGACATACAACCCATTCTGGCTGCTGGGTTTCAAGTACTGTTTCAGAATAGGCCACAGGTTAAGGATTTTTGTTGGCAACATATTTGGCTGAAAGTTTAATTTTTGTGTTATATCTATTCTCTCTCTCCCCTCTCTTTTTCTCTCCTCTCTCCTTTCCCTTCTCCTCTCCACTGATGTTAAAGTTAGCACCTTGGAGATCTGTATTTAATCACCCTCCCAAACTTCAGTGAGATGTATTCAATTTCTTTTATTTATGCCTTGGGATATTTGGCTGAAGGTAATTTTAGTACTAAAGGAGGGCTGAGATATTAACTAGCCTTGCAAGACCTAATTAATAGGTCATAAACATGTCACAGAAGCAAATGTTTACCCTTAATTTTGAAAAGAAGGTAAATTAGGAGAATTTCTTACATCCTCACAGGAGGAAAACAATCTACTGCAACACCAGTTCCACGTACCTCTTAATTAGGTTACTTAATCACAATGCTTTTGATCTGAACATTATTGTTCTGTATTACGGTCTAGAGGGACTGATCAGTGTGAGATTCAGCTTCCCAGAGATAACCAGCAACACTGTACTGCAAAGCAGGATGACCTCTTAAACTACCTGGAAAATTCTCTTAAGAGCTGCCTTAGAACTTGCGGATTAATTTTGGTTGGCTATATATTTCAGTTCCACTTCAATTCTTTAACTGTTTGCACACTGGAAAAGAAAATAATAAGCATTTATGGCCATTCTGAAAGGCTTTTAGTTCTTTTGCAGACATCTGTGCATTTCAAGCACATGGAAACGTGTAGAATACAAGCTAGTGATTTAAATAGAGTTGTGGGAATAGTGCTGGGAAAGGCTGAACAAATAAAATGGAACTAGTTCATTCATCATTTTAATGGCATTTAGGTTGCCTCATAAAGGAAGTGGCAGCTTTTATTGCTCTTACAAGGACTTATGCCACTATTAAAGAACAACAGTTCAGCTACTTCTGCTCTGAACTGCAGAGTGTGACAAACCCCAGTGGACTCAATTCTATTTACTACTTAGCACCTTAATACTAACTAATAAAGCAAAGTGAAAGGAAGGTGTTTGGAAACAACAATTGCAATATTTAAAATCTAATGGCTGGGAGAAGAGTAATACCTTAAATAAAAATATTTTCTTTGGCATGTTGAGGTCCTAAATACGTCTACTTTCCAATCTGTTGACTTTTATGACTTCATGTTGCATTTAAACACCAAACTGTGATAGGATCAAAGCTTCATCAAAACCTGGCTTTGGATCTAAAAAATCTTGCTAGATATGCTCCTAATTCTTCTTAAGCCCTGCCACTGTTTTTCCCCTAATCTTTGCAACCAAAGTTTTTAAATAAAAGTATAGCAGCACAGGCAAGCCATTTAGGCAATGGTCTTAGACTGAAAGAGTGGAGATTTAGATCAGACATAAAGAAGAAATGCCTTACTATGAGGGTGGAGAAACACAGGATCAGGCTGCCCAGAGAAGTTATGGAAGTGTTGAAGACCAGGTTGTACAGGGCTTAGAGCAACCTGGTCCACTGGAAGGTATATCTACCCATGGTTAGAAGGGTTTGAACTGGATGGTCTTTAAGGTTCCTTCCAGCTCAAAACATTCCATGATTCTAAAAATGAAGGATGTGGGACACAAGAATGTAATTTTGTGTTACCCCCAGTGTGAGTAGCTTGTGTATGCTTCTGATTTATAAAATGGGATCCCTGGATTGCTGACGTGTTCTATAGTGTAGTTTCTCTGAATCACTGTTGTACCTCCTGGGAACTGTTCATTCAGAACAGATGGTGCAGAGAAGTCGTCAAGATGAGGACCCAAAAGACAAATCCCTGAGACATTCCTGACACAGAGAGTTTGCTGAGTTTATGGTTATAGCACAAAAACTTTTCCATTCTTTTCAAAATTAAAAGATGAAGTTTGTCCTTAAAAATTTATCAGGGAAGAAAAATAATCCAATATTATAATTTTAGTCTTCAAAAATCAGACTAGGTAATTTTGCTCTGATAGTTAGAACAAAAGCTTTCTACCAGTCTCATAGAACACTTAAAAGTTTCCCTCCTCCCTTTCTACTATAGTATAATTATCTATTCCTGCAGAGAGCATTCTTAGCCTCTGTCCTGGACTTTCCTAAATCATAGACTAACTCTGATCAATTTTTACTTTTGTATTTCCCCCTGCAAATTATTGGGAATAGCTGCTTACTGAGTGCTGAGCCATGGTGGTTATAATTTTGGGTAACAGTTTACTAATGGGTTAGAAAATGATGGAGTAGGAAAAACAGTGGAGAGGTGGATATAAAAAAAAAATCCTGGTAAGGCATAAAACCATCAATGAATGAAAGCTGTTTATTTTGTTTTCAAAATCTAATTTGTTATTAGATTTATTTTGTTTTCACGATTCACTCCTCTGACCTGTACCTTGTGTCAGCTTATGCTTTCCAAACTGAGACCAATACTGAGACTTGCTGCCCATAGCTTTTGAGATATCTTTTCCGTGATCCTTTTCTCTGTCATTTCCTCTACTAAATGAAGAGTCCTATCTGTGTATTTGCACTTTACATGAGAGGTACTCCACATTTATTTTCGTCATCATTTCCTTTTGCTGTACTTATTTCTGTCTCTCCTATATCATTTTTGAGATGGAGAAACCTAAGATACATACAATAGTGAGCTTATGGATGCACCACTGGCTTGTACTATGGCATAACGATGTTCCTATTTTGTTCTTTAATCCTTTATAATATACAAAATAGTTTTAAGCTGGCATTTTCTTTGGAGTATCTGTTAGAACACTGAGAGGTGATAGCTAGTTCTGAATTTTTTGGTGAGTGTAGAGCTGGATTCTAAAGTGCTATTGGTCACTCTGCTTTAAAATCCTTTGGTGGACTGTCACAATATCCTCAGCCCTATGTTCCTGAGCAGCTCATTAATATCAGTGAATGTTTTCATCACATTGGTCCTCTGCTTTTTGCAGATCATTTTTAAACATACACATGCCTGAGAATACTTTTTGTCATTCACAAATGGGCCATTTGTACTTACTTTTCCTTTCTCACCTTTTAATAACTCTCAGTAATGGTAAAATACGAATTTGTAACCAGTGTTGTCTGTTATAACATAACTCAAATTTAACACCTCAACTTCTCTGCACCTCTTCGACATGCTTTAACAAAAGCACATTAAATGTCTTTATTCTGGTCGCCAGTAAGCACTAGCAGGGATATATCTTGACTTCTACATAACCTATTTCTGGGTGCAGGCACTTGGAAATAATGAGTATGAAGATTTGTATCTCAAGTTTGCTAGTTTGCTTAGACATATAATTCAATTCCTCTTATCCTACAAAACAAGTGTTTCTTTTTCTTTTCTTTTTTTTTTTTTTGTTCAGGTGAAGCTTTTTCTTTAACTGTAAACAACATCTTGGAAAACAAAGGCTATGACACTGGTCCTGGATCCATCATCTTGATATCCCATTCTTATCAAGGATGGTCATGGTCAACTTGAAGGCTTTAGTTTTCATGTTTTACTTATTGTATGGTTGGAAAAGAAGTAGGAATAATTGGCTTTGGTAATGGACAATTCATGTCTGCTAAAGAAAATTAACACATCTATAGGCTCACTTCCTTCTGTTGTTCATGCTGACTGCTTTATTCAAACTGGTTTGCAGGGAAAGCTTATCTCTGTGTTCTAGCTATGAGAGGGAAAGTAAATAAGCCTAAGCAATTAGAGCAATGCGTGCAAAGATGCAAATATCCTGTAGAAAGCTCTATTTGCTCTTGACTTCTAAAGCCACTTTAATCGCCATCGTGGAGCTTAAGTTATACATGAGGATTTTGTGAGGTGCATATCACACAAAGAGTATTCTAGTACTTCAATTACACAGCAGAAATCATCAGTCCCAAAGACATATCTATCAAAATAACTCTAAGCATCTTCTCAGTCCTTGATGGAATGAGCCACTTAAGTAGTGAGTGGACAAGATGTAGAGTCTCCAAGGTCATTCGAAGATTTATAGTACTGCTCAGGAGCACTGTAAAAAAGAAATAGATTCCAATCTACGTAGTTCCACAAACAATAGATAAATGTAGCAGTGTGAAGTGTTTGGAATCAAAGACCTTTGAAAAACATCAGCAGTAACCTGCTAATTATCTGCTCATATAATGAAGGGTGAACTCCCATGGAACTCAGTGTACTACTGAGATTGTTTTTCCCGTAATTTAATATTTTTTATAATTCTATTTTCTTCAGTAGTAGAATCTCCTTTCTTTTGGTTTCCCTACTGCCAAGTTAAAATTAAGCAGTTAAAACCATGTTGTAAAAATTTTCTAAAAAAACACCCTTATATTCATGTTGGTGAAATTCACAATAACTGCTTATTTCTTTCTCTTGTGGTGAACCCTGAAATACCAAAGCACAAAGTGAGTGATTTATCTATTTAAGTTTATATTAGTGGTGGCCTGAGGGGATAATTTCAGGCAGAAATTCTACAATATTTTCTGCAGCAAAGCTCTTGCTTTAAAGGCAGAAAAATCACAAGACTTTTCAACTGATGCTTCTATTCTCTGGTAGACTACAACAAAAGAGCAATTTCAGCCCATTTGTTAAGAAAAGCTTCAAGTATAAGCAAATATTTGAGCAATGTGTATTTTATTTTTGGATGAAGGATATGAAAAACTGTCTGAATCATAGATTTCAGGGTTTAAAGACAATGTTGTCAGCTAAAATGATCTCATCTTTAAAATAATTGATTTAATTCAACTTGAACTAAGACAAATAATATTCAAATAATATTTCTTGGCTGAAGAACATGTGTAATATATGTACATTTCCTTGCACCTCCTATCAAAGTAAGCCTTGTTTTTCTCTGCTTTTTTTTTTTTTCCTTCTTCCCTTTCTCTCTTTCCTTCTCTTTCCTTCTCTTTCCCTCTTTTTCTTTTTCTTTCTTCACCACCTGGAAATCTGATTCTTTTATCACCACCCCTTGTTAGTAATCAGAATTTGCCCCCATCTGCTACAACTCCCGTCAATTTTATTCTCTTGTGCATATTACCTCTGCATCTTTTTTTCTCGTGCTCTTTTCCTAGGCTGACTACACAGAGAAGAGGAAAGAACACCATTAAAAACAAAATCTTCAGAAATAAGAGAGAAAAGCCACCATCAAAATCTGTCTTTTTTATTCACTTTTCCCTCTGGGAATTGAAGGCCAGCCCCATGTCTGAGTGATAAAACTTGCCAAAATGTGTCACTGAGGTCGGTCAAATTAAATGTTCCAGCAGTAATATGAATTCCTAGCAAAGAGAAGTGCTGGAGGAGCAAAATGAAAGAGGTTATTGACATTCTGAAGCTGTTTGAGAGTCAGAAATGGGGTGTAGACTGCCTCTGATTAGGGAATGATTTGGCAAAGAGCATTAGGATTCGGGAAGTACTGCAGAGGAATGGGTAGAAACAGTCAGGAAGTTTTCCAGGAAGGATCCACACAAGGATCTTGGACCTTCTTTTCCAGTCTTTCTGGGAGGTGAAAGTCAAGGTGTACTTAAGGGACCTGGAGATAAGGGCCAGGATGAGAAAGCAAACTGTGGAGTGTTCTGGTGAGTAATGCTTTCTGATCCTGGTATTGCATGCAGTAGCAGGGACATTATAATTACTTGAGATAAGTACTGACTACTGTGCCACATCTTCTCCAGGACATACTGAAAATTTTTGTGCTTCATGTCTTCTTCTCGTTCTTATGTTTTTGTCCCCCTCCTAAGTGAGTAAACTTTGAACTTCAGCTACTCTGCAAGTCTTCAGGTTCACTGATTTTGAAGTTGATAGAGCTAATTTCCAGGATTGATGATAAAACCCTATGAAAATAGCAATTTCAATGATTCTGTTTGCATCCATTTTCATTTCCCTTCTTATTATTTCAATAGTATGTGTATATATATATATATATAAAAGTTCCTTCTGTTCCTTGTACAGAATGTTGTTGCTTTCACTTTAAATCAGTTTTAACTTACATTCTGCTTGCTTTTATTTCATACAATAATTTTTTTTTAATTACTTTTATTTTTGGTCTACCCTTCCAAATCTGTCCATTACAAATATGTCCAAATGAATTCTATTCCAAATCTATCACCTTGTATGGCCATTTCATCTTCCATTTTCATGGGAAAAACACACATCATATGCCTAGAAGCCATGAGTATCTAAGACATGCTCCTGTTGTAATTTTTGCCAATCTTCACTGAATTGAATGCCATTCTGATCTGCAAATTCACTTGTTCTTCTTGGAATTGTAGAGATACTTAGAATTGTCTGCCTTGGTGTGTGTACATGATAGTAGAATAAAATAAATACTCCCAAGTACAACTTGTACTCAGTTAACTCATTAATTGAAGTTACTGGGATCCAATCATATTCAAAATACAAAACACTAGTTAGGCTGGCTCACTGGCTGGTTCTACTCAGGCCATGATTAACTCTTGAATCTTTCAATACTTGCTTGATGAGATACAGAAAATGTCTGCTGTAAAGGAGTGAAAGATGGTAGCTTCTGTTCTAAGTCATTGGGCTTGTTGGTAGACCACTAGTTGCTCTGTACTTGATGAGTTCATGTATTTTCCCAGTTACATGCTCACATGAGCATGACAAATGAAATTAAAGATTTACTTCTTTGTTTTGGCTTTTAGTTAAGCATTTTTAAATTATCTCCTTTTTAGAAGTGCAAATTTAAGGTGTTTCCCAGTTATCATGAAAAATTCATCTTGTAGCTGCCTGGGTGCACACTCTCTCATTTGACAAGTACATTTGTTTTTTAAAAACTCATAAAATACACATTAAATTCATCAGCTAATTTTGAAGAGAGAGATTGCATTTGAAAAACAAATTTGAGAGTTGGAGGAATGGAAAATGAAAGGAACTGTCCTTTTCCATCTTGGATACTAATCATTTCCACCATAGTAAGACAGGCATTTACCTGACTTTCAAGTCTAGAACTAGATGATTGCTGCTAGTCACTTATGAGTAACTGCTACTGTGCCTGAGAAAAGGATGAAGCTATTGTATATAATATATTATAAGAAGTTTAAGTACTCTCTTTACTTTTTTTGCTCTGAAGACTACCGAGTAAATGATTATTATTATTAATATTTTTTTTTTTAGCATAAAGGTGAAGTGACTTCCAGCTGGAGAGGTCTGCTCTGTGAAAAGAGTTTGATGGACACTGGGAAAGATGGAAAAAGACTGGGAGGAATGGGTCTGTTGGCAGTAGGAAAGCTACTCATGGGAACTGGTGAGTGAGGCTGTGATTATTCTGATCCAGTTCAGAACCGTGATGTTGAATATCCACACTGTTATCAAGAAATGTTTAGAAAACTAGCATCTCCTGAAGACAAATCCCTTTTCTGGAATGAATTCTGTAGCCCTTATTTATAGGGAAAGTACTGCTGAAGTCACACACACAGAAGTCTCAGACTGAATTTAAGTGAAAAAATGTTAAAACCCCTATGAAGTGCAAATTAATTGGAAAGAGCTTAATTGGGATCACCAGTTTATTGGGATATCTCCCAGGGAGCAGATTTAGTCTAATGAGGATGGATGGCAGTATCTGCTGATTAACTGGGAGTGCGTTATCATATGTTGAACTTAATGAGGAAGGCTACGCCAAGTTTCAAAGTGTTTTCAAGGTTTTTCCCTACCTCAAAAGAGTAAGGTTTGATTTGTGTTTCTATTTTCAGAGATTTTATTTAGTAATGGGTCTCATCCAGCCCGTTTTGTATATAAATTCTTCCTAGTATATTCTCCTTCTGTGATATAATAAGGGATATTTATATTTCTGAAAAGTCAGACTATCTGTTTTCCTGCAATAAATACATTTAGAGATAACTAAAAGGTAACTAAGCATAAAGACAAAAGGCAATTCTGCTGTCAATGGACAGACCAGACAAGGCAAGGTTGAAAGATGCTTGTGATATTTTAACAGGTATGCTACTAGACTTTCTGTTCTCTGCCTTGTTTGGATGCTAAAAATGATTCCTACCCTTGTCTTCAAGGATTTGCTATTATCTTTAGCAAGTATGCTTAGTTGAAACACCAGTTAGATTATATACGAAATTTTGCCTCCAAAGGACTTTCAAGTGCCATGTCTAAGAATCATCTCCAGTCTCTTTGTTTATAGGGGCTTTTCAGGACATTTTCCTGTGAAAAATTATGTTTCTCTAAAATTTCTGGCATGCGCTGTAATATATTTCATAATTTCCTACATAATGTATGCTGTAATAAATTATGTCTCAGTATCTAGTGATGTAAGCTTTTGATTATTCTTAATTGCTTGTAAAAACTTTTTTAAGTTAAGAGCTTTTACTCTTTTAAAAGCTCTCTTCTGTACAATAACGCCCTGCTGAGAAGGTTTTGATTTAAGACCTCCCTCTGTTTTAACCTAGTTAAATACTCATCCTGCTGAATTTTAATTCCTTGTAATATACCCAGGGATTCAGGAGACAAAATATGGAGTTCAACAGTAATAAGAATGATTGATTCAGCCTCTACCAAAGTTGCCAAACTCGCTAATCTGTATATTTTCAATATTACTGTTTTCTATAAAATTGTCAGTTAACCTGTCTGTTACAGTAATAAATAATTTTGGCTGCCACAGCCCATCTGTGCGGAAGTCAGCTACACAGTTACTAAACACAAAGTAGAGGATAGCAAGAAAAAGCTTTTTCCCTTCACCCAGCACCTTTCACTTAGTGCAGGTGTCTGATTGTATTTCATGAATTCTAGCAGAAAATCCACAAAAACAGGTTAATCTCCAGGGTCCCATTTTACTATAAAGACAAAAGTTATAACACGGTTGTGCCTAAGAGTTTAGCTATTCAATTTTATGGATGCAAGGTTATGCTTAAAAAAAACTATTTCATTTAAACTATGAAGAATACAATAATAGATTTAAACCTGAACTTTATCACTCTACAGGTAAATAATTGCTTGATAATAGGTTAATAATGTAAGGGTACAAACAGATTAAGGAAGTCAATCGTTTAGAGGACAGACTTAAGAATCTTGGTTGGTGTCTCCTAATCATGTTAGCAAATTTTGACTTAATGAGCAAGAACTTCCTATCCTGAAGTACTGGAAATCTTTGCAGAAATACTTTTGGCATCTGTTGTTGATGTAGAAGGTGGGGAGATGTAGTCTGAGTAGGATGGGAAACGATGTGTGGACATGCTGCAACCACATCACACTGTTTGGGACTCCAGAAAAAAACCCATGAGCAGCATTAGTGAACCCAATGCTGAGCAGGCATTAGTGAATTTGGCAGAAGGAGGATTGCAAGCTAAAAATGGGAGCAAGTAGAGCGGTTTTGAAAATTTGTAAAAGAAGCTCTGTAGAGATGACCTTCCTCTGGGACTTCCTCCAACAGCAGAAACCTTAGGAGAGGATAATATAAGCCCTTAGAGCATCAGATTTTTGTTTACAACCCCCCTGTTACAGGGATGCTCTTCAGGTTGTGCAAAGCCTTTGTTCATGCTAAATCTGATCTCTCTTTACAATGAATTAAAGCTCTTATGGCCCTTAGGCCTGGGTAAAAGGAACTGTTTTGTTTTAAAAACTACTGTTGAAATGAAAAAGCAAAACCAGAAAAGAGCAAAATATGAGATTTTGTAATCTGCTATGGATGTTATCTGCACAGTCAGTGATACAGGACCATATCCTCTTGCCCCAACATGCTACCAGTTATTGACAATGGTTCTATATGCTTAAGTCATGATTCTTGACTTGTTTTTAACAGTTATTCTGATATTTTCCCCAGTTTGTTACATTGTTTTCAAGAAAATCAATTTTTATGGCAAAACAATGAATTAAACTGTGGAAAGGATTTTTCTGCTGTATTTAAATTTTCAAAGTCTTCAGTCTCTTTTCTTCTTAAGAATGGATCAGCTTAAATGTATCATTCTTCTAGGACACAAAAGGAGAAACACAGATAACCAGGATGAACAGGAAAGGATTGATAGCTTTGAGTGACAGAGTATTACCACAGACACAAGAGCTTGCTTTTCATCTCACATAACTTCCTCTCACCATCTAAGAATAAGTCACTGGATGAAGTTACTTGTCTAATCCCCAGTCAGTGGAAGAGGTATTGTCTAAAGAGCATTTATGCGCTGGTTCTTAGGCGTTCATTTTAAGATGACACTGTACAGGTGTTTTAGGAAGATAGTTCATGTGAAGCACACCTTTTGTGTTCATCTTTGTATTAAGTTTTTTTGAAAATCCAGTCACCTCAGGGATGATTTAGTGAGGAGCTTTTAGAGTTAGGGTAGTATGGTTAGGTTGTGGTTGGACTCGATGATCTTTAAGGTCTTTTCCAACATGAGTGATTCTATGATTTCTAGGAAAAAGGTATCCTGAAGATCTCCATTTAATTATCATTATTATTTTTAATATGCAACAACATATGTTTTCTTCCAATCTGGTGATTCTTGTGGTTCCCAGATTTCTTGGTAATACATTTTAAAATTTCAAAATCTTATTTGCTGTGGTTGTCTTGTAATGTGAAAACATGTTTGTGAAAAGTTGTCGAGTTAAAACTATCCATTTTCAGTATAGGTGTTTAATATTGTCCTTGGTTACTTAGAAAATACATAGTACTTCATTGTCTCTGCGTTCACTGAACACACAAACACACACAAATCATTGTCTTTTCCTTCTTAACTGTACTAAAGCCAAGGCATTCTTTACCATGCCTAGCAGATTAAATACCAAACCTATTTTGGTATTTCTTCTAGTTCAGATGCATCATTATATGTAAGAAATTACATAATCTTTTTCTCTATCTTTTTGCTTTGTTTATCTATTCTCTGTATTTCAGGACTCGTAATTGGTATTGACTGCTATCAGTTCTTTAGAGCACTTGCTACTTGTACAATTTCCTTTTTACATAGCAATTCTTTCTTCAAGGCTTTTAATCATAACTTTCTTTTCTTTCATTTCTAAGAGTTAGATCTGTTTTTTTAGCAAAATAACATGATTAACAGATTAGCTAATTAGCAAACGTTTAAAATATTTTCAGTCAGTTGGTTTGGCTCAAAATAATTATTAGTTTTGTGAGATTCACTCTTTTTTTTTTTTTTCTTTTCTTTTTGCATTGAATACACACACCATTGGTTTGGATTTTATTTTGAATACAAATATCAAATGCAATAGATTTGATCTCTTACATTTAAGCCAATTCACTTCAGTTCAAAAATAATTCTTTCTATTGATCATAATAAAAGCAAAGGGAGAATTATGTTTAATGTAGAAATCATGTTTTCATAACTGGGAGATTTTCATTATAAATTTTTTCAACGTGTTCCAAAGAGCTCTATACTGGCTGTAAATGACTGTCAGCATAGGTTGTTAAAGCATTACTTATTCTTGTGTGCTACCAACAGCAATGTTTAGAGATGCTGCTCATCTCCTTCTCTGCTGCAATGTGGTTGTCTGTAGGCACACAGACATAGATGTGCTCTGCCTCTACCTCATATGAATAATTAAAAAAATATTTCTATAATTTATTTATTTTCAAGTCTAATTATATTCGAGGTGCTTGGCATAGTATAGCTTGCCAGCACCAGACTTTGGAGTCCACTTGATCTCTCTTAAACAAGCTTATTTAAATATTTCAGTCACACAGACTTTTTATGTGAGCTTCAGTCATACTGTCCGATACTAATGCACACGCATTGCATGAAATTTCCCAAATTTCTGGGTTACCACTGGACTGCTACCACTGGCATATGGGCAAATCCAGAGCATATTTTCATAGCTCTTGACAACTTGAATAGTTTTACCTTTGACATCTTCAGTTTAAGAATGAATGTGAATATTTCTACCTTTCAATTCTTTTTTTGTTTTGTTGTTATTTAAGTTGATGCCTGGCTGATATAACTGTCCACTTCCATATATGGTACCTTCCTATTTGCTTTGGCAGAGTACAGCTAACCCAGGCAGCTTATCTTCCTAATAAGAAATAGATCAGTACTATTAGGAGCCCAGATCTCCTATGTCCAGCCATGTGCCTGGTTTTTAACTATCTTCCCTGTCATCTTGCTTTCCATCCTGCTTTACTTGTAGGAGAAACACATATCTGACCAGGAATTACATGGATCACTCATATCTTTCAGCTGCCAACTGGGTACTCTTGAAAACAAAAATCTAGTTGGCTTTAGTCTCTGTAAAGAAATTGATAGTAAACTGCCTCATTCTGGTTCCTGGACCTTTAAAATCAGTGTAAAGAAGAGAATTTGTATATAAAACATATGAAGAAGCAGGCAGATCCATGCTCCATCAGCACTGTTTTCCAAAAAGGCTTCTGGCCTATAATTCCTCTTCCTTGTGGAATATGTCACTCTTTATTTTTCACCTCTAGTTATTTACCCAGAAGACAAATTCCTGGAAGCTGAGAAATGGAAAGTTGGGCAAGACCATACAGTGAGGGTTAATCAAAATCACATTGCAGCAGATCAAGCCAATTTTGTGAGTCACCATGATGGAAAATGAGTCTTGTTCAAATAAATTTTCTCCCCTTGATGTTATATTTACTGAGCTCCTGCATCACTATAACTGGGAACACTGAGACACATTAATGTAAACAGTATGAAAATTCTCAGCAGAGCACAGTAGGTACTGGGGAGGCTTGACATGGCAATCTTAGTGCAGGTTGACATGGTCATATTTTGAACTCCACATTTTCTTAGTAGAATGTTTTGGAAGATCAGGCAACACCGTATACCTCATTGAGACACCTCTCAGCATCTTGAATTAGGCATTGGTGACTCTCTATTAGAAGGAATAAAATCGATCTTTGCTTGATAGCTTAGATGTCTCTGATGACCTTTAATCTGTTTTCCTGGCACCTTAAATAGAAATTAAAGGTTTTAATATATGCATACACTATATTCTTTAATAACTGTTTGTATTTTCACTAGAAATCTGAAGGAAAAGATTGCTAAAATACTTACATGTGAAGGAAATTTTGAAAGAAACTTTAAAGTATCGGTTATTTTTGACACAAACTCAACAAAATGTATTGGTCAATGTATGGAAACACAAAAGACCACATTTTGTGACAGAACGGAATTGATTACTTTGACATCACCCAAGACTGTTACAAATTTCAATACAAGAAAGTTACAAAATTCAGTACAAGAAAGACAGGGAGCTGTTGGAGAGGGTCCAGAAGAGGGCCACGGAGATGATCAGGGGCTGGAGCACCTCCCCTATGAAGACAGGCTGAGGGAGCTGTGCTTGTTCAGCCTGGAGAAAAGAAGGCTGTGGGGTGACCTCATTTCAGCCCTTCAATACCTAAAGGGAGCCTACAAGCAGGAGGGGAATCAACTCTTTGAAAGGGTTGATAACTGCAGAACAAGGGGAAACGGTTTTAAGTTGAGGGAGCAAAGATTTAAGTTGGATGTCAGGGGGAGATTCTTTACAGAGAGAGTGGTGAGGTGCTGGAACAGGCTGCCCAGAGAGGTTGTGGACGCCCCGTCCCTAGAAGTATTCAAGGCCAGATTGGATGGGGCCCTGGGCAACCTGGTCTAGTATTAAATGGGGAGGTTGGTGGCCCTGCCTGTGGCAGGGGGGTTGGAGATTCATGATCCTTGATGTCCCTTCCAACCCTGGCCAGTCTGCGATTCTGTGAAATTTCATTGAACTTACTACAACTGGTGCACAAAATCCATTCAGTAAATTTTACTTCAAATCAAGCATTGACTGACTTAGGGTAATTTTATTAGAGGTTTTAATTCTGATCCTCTTTCTAGTAGTTGGGTAACTATAAAAGAACTGTTTGTTAATTTAAAGCTCAAGCATCTGACTGATGGATGCATACTAATGTATTTTAGATTTAATAATCACATCTTCTTTAATTGAATTGTATTTGCCCACACAGAGCATATAATTAAATCAAGTCTTTTCTAATCCTTCTCATGCCAGATTACAGTATGGTGCATTAGGGAAAAATAGTCAAAAGTAAGAATTTAGTTCATTTACACCCATTGAAAACATCTGTAGTCTCATCATGGATGTTTGGAATATTAATCATTTCCCAAAATAAAAGGATGTATTTTTCCATATATATCTCTTACAATGATTAATAAGGGTACAGAGGCAGCAAGACTGAAAAATATGGCTAGGACAGAAATAGTTTTAAGAAAATTCATCAGATTTATACAGAAGACAGTGAAACTTCATAATGTGTGACCACCAAGCTATTTCAGATTCTCAAATGCCTTTATGCAGGAGGAGAGAGTCCCATTGTTTAGGGATGTTCACTTGCTTTTACCTGTTTGTTTGACAATGCAGAATTAAACAAAGCTCTCAGACAGAAGACACATGAAACAAAGCCAAGACATAGTTATGAGCTGACAGAAAAGAATAATGAGGACATACTTATTTGGAAGCTTTGATGTGGTTGTGTATACTATGTCATGTGTTCCCAGGATGCAAATCTAGGACTAAGGGGATTTCAAGACATTAAGGAAAAAAAAATCCTGACTTAAATAAGAGGGGAAAAGATCTTTAAAGTTGGAAAGGGATTTCAGGAATACCAAGGGAAAGAAAAAACAAGTAAGGTATTTGTTAGGAAAGAGACTATCGTGAAATTTTTACAATCTACTTTGCCCCTCTATGACAAGTGTTGTCTGAGGAGGAGGGCAGAATTTAGGCATACAGATGTTTAGTCTTCGAGCTTATTTTTTTCTGATAGTTTTGGACCTTTTGGTGGAATAAAAATACAGCACTAGAATTTATAGTGGTACATTCAAGTTTGTCAGTTTCTTCATTTTATGATAAATAAAAAATAACTATATAGGTGTTACCAATGTATCTTTTGTGTCCATAACAATTTAAATAGTTTATTCTGCAAAATAGAGTTATGAAATGAAGCAGCATCTTTTCTCTCTGATAAATAATGTAATCTTTAAAGTCTAAATTACTGATCTGCTTTAATTTGTCCATCAGAGTTAAATTATAGAATTCATGTTTTTTAATAAACATCACTGGATGCTGATTAAAAAATGACCTGAGGCAGAATCTGATTTCTCTTTTTGATTTCCAAAGAGAATATTGTTATCAAAGACAATTTAGTAGGGCTATAGTAGTCTGAGGTTCTAGATATCATGATGTATGATGTTTCACTTGAAGAATGATTTGCTCTTAATATTACATTCAACTTTGTTCTAGAGAAGGTCTTACAAAGATTTGTTTCCTTGACTACCCCATGTCACAGTCTTGAAATGTAATTCCATTAAAGAAAAGAAATAACTATCACTAGTGTATAATTAATAATGTATCACAGAAATAAATATGGCTAGAGTAATGCTGTCAAGTGCTGCATCTGAAGCAAAGGCATTTTCACTGCAAGTTATTTGTAGAAAATACGCAAGATGAGTATTTATCTTCCCACTATAAAAAAACCTAATGTTAGTCTGGAAAATTTCTTCATGGGGTCAGCATGTCTTGACTGAAGTCAATAGTAATATAGCCATTCTTAGCAGGGTACACTAATTCATACCAGTTATCATTAATGGCTGTGTAGATTTGCTCCCTCTTGGAAATATGATTGACCTATACCACATAGGAACAGCTTGTATCTACATCTCCAGCTAGAGGTCATCATGTATTTGGTCCCGAGACTTTCACTTCAATGCATGTCCTATGTCTAACTTGAGCTATGGTAAAGACACTTGTTTCTTCATTTGGAATAGAAATATAAACTGAAAAGCCATTATAAACAAGGATACTTTGTTTATCTAAATTAAATGAATGTAAACAAACCTTGTCTGGGTAAGGATCCCATCATTCTCTGCTTGGGTTCTGCTTAGATACACTAAAATATGGATCTATGCTGCATTTGCTGATTGCTTTCCCAGTCATGAACCAGTGGGCTGGCTGCTCAGTGTCACCTGTTTTACAATTACTCTGCAAGGTAAGAGTCTCTGCACAAAGGGCTGAAGTTAAGAGTATCACATCTGTACCCTGTAGCCCTGACATCCCACTGCATCTTTTTCATTTGGTCAGGACATTGCTCCAGACACTAGATAATATCTGTGGTAAAAGGGTCCTTTTCTGTTCATAGCTGTTGGATCTGCTGATGGAGCAGCAGTTCTTTAGGGAACCAATGATGCTTAGGGTCAGCTGGTTATAATCAAGCACAATCAGCTCATTCTCTGACACTGCTGATAATGTGGGCAACTTGTTGGAAGAAGGAGGTGAGGTCTTGCTGTTATCTTCTCCAGCACTGCAGTTATGCTTGAAAAAATATATCCATCTGTTTATGGTCTAAGCCTTTCTAAGCTGACTACTCTGGGTTCTTTCTGCTAGCAATTCAGATGGAGCTGACAAAATGTGTGTATAGTCTCTCTGTGTGTCTCCCACATTTCATATCAGTGGCAAGTCTTGCTAGGATGGAGTCCTGCTGGATAATAAGATGCTAGATAAATTACAGTTGAAGGGATGAGAGATGGCACGATGAGACAAATGTAGTAATACCTTACAAAGCTGTATTAGTGAAAGCAGGTTGAAAGAAGAGATGTGTGTTTCTGTAGAAAAACAAAGCTTACATCTCTACTGAGCAAAGAGGACTCTGCTGGAAACAGAGCCATATGTGATAACAAAATTTATAGAAGATCCCCTAGTGATGATGATCCTTCGTGCTCAAAACACTGTTCTGTGAGCATGAGGGATCCAAATAGAACAAGACTATGTATAAATCAGACTCCCTCCCTCCGTCTTTTCATTTTCTCTTGAAAAATGTCATTAACTTCTTATCTGAGTTAATGCAACATTCCCTCCAGTACATTCAACATGACAGGTTCTTGAATTCTGTTGCTGCTGTACTATTTCCAAAAGGTAATTTATTTATAAACAAACTAGATTACGAAAGCAGATGACAGAAACCTCCCATGTGGAGCTGGTCTATGTGGGCCAATACTTTTCTTAAGTAAGTATCTCAATTTGTTGTTGTTGTTGTTTTTTTGTTTGTTTGTTTGTTTTTTTAAAAACAATACTCAGCCAAACCTTTTAATTTCTTACTTAATTTCTTTTTAAGTTCTAATTGGGATATAAGTCACTGGTATCGGAAATTAGGTTGAGGAGAACCTAAGACATGTTTTGATTTTTGTTGTAGACATTGGATTTGCATAGAGAAGATCTGAGAGTTTTTTGGAAATTAGCTCTTTGCTGAATAATTTTCCTTGCTTATGACTTTGGCCAAGACATTTCACTCTTCTGTGCTTTGTCTTCTGCATCCATTATTGCTCTCATGAAAGGCTTTGAGATGTGGAGTGCCTGGCATGCAAAACATTTTCAGGCTTATTTGTTCTCTTTCCTTTTCTTGTGTTGAACTGGCAGATAATTGTGTATATGGAAGGATGAGATGCAAAGAGGTGTGGAGCTCTGCATCATTCAACAGAGAAGACACTGGAGATAAGGGGTATTCTTTGTCACTGTATGCCTTCCCAGTGTTGCTGGTACTTGTGAAAAAAGCTCTTCCAGGAGGGAAACACAGAGCAGGGGAATAACAATGGTTCTGGAAAAGCCTACACTAACTAGGATGAGGCTGGACTGCTTCACAGTGTATCTCCATTCAGAGAGGGAAGAAGAAAGGACTGAAGAAGAAAGCACTGCTGTGCTTTTGTGAGGCAGTTTTGTGCCCTCCAGCTTATGCAGGGCTACAAATCTGATGTATCTACTTAGTCTGAGCCTGTGTAGGTGCTACAGAAGTTAAACTGTGGGATTTGAAAAGGTTAGTCTTATATCCTCTTTGGCAGTACATTTTCTTATGTTGAAAATTAGTGTGAAAAGAATCAGTCAGAGGTGGAAAAGATCTTTAATATAAAATGTCTGTAAGCATAAAAATATGATACCTAAAAGCCTCTTAGACATGCATTTTTAACCACTATTTTTATAATTATATGTTTCTGTGCCATGCATGGTCATTTCCTTCCTTAGAAATGTTTTGCAGTTCAGCTTTAGTCCAGGAGGCACAGAGTTTCTCTGGATTCTGCCTCAGATAACCAACTAATATAAATTTATCTTGAACTTCACAGCTGTCTTCACTGAATGTGAGCAAATGAGCCTGCCAGGTTGAGCTGACTCTAAACTTTTTTTGTCTTTGGGATGCAAATTATTTTAAGTATATTTAGGTCATCTCTAGTTTTCGTCTTTCAGTTTTGATTTGAACCATTTTGGAAGGTAACCAATAGTTTTCATGGCACTCTCAGATGCAGGCTAGTGATGATCTTAAATTCTGAGGCTGAACTCGCTTCTGTAGTCAGGTGATTTTAATACCTGACTGGATTTGTTCATCAAAATCCTCACACCATTCCATATTCTCTACCTTTGTTGTCTGGAAATATGTTTCCTTTAAAATGACAATCCTGTAACACAAATCTTCTGAACACATCTGAAAATTGCCCAGCTCTTATTTAACTCCTCTTTGGATTTCTACAGCTGGAGATGCTTGGGTATATTATGGCCAAGAGACTGGAAATCCCTAGGTATTCAAGAGTTGGATAAATAATTACTTATAAAATGGAGCACAAAGTATTTGCTGTACACCTCTAAATCATAGGTAGAGGAAGAAACCGGATAAAAATCAGTGCAGTGCTCAGATAATACAGCATTTCAGACCTGATAGTCCTTAACACAAATCCCTCTGTACTGATAGTTTATATAATAATTTCTTCCAACTCTATGGCTGATTCACACCTCCCAGCTTCCCTTGATGTAAATTAGAAATCAGGCATTAATGTGTTGCAACAGTTTTCATCTTGACAGATATGATAAAATACATAATCACTGTGTACAGAGGGAGAATATTGGCTTTGCATGGGGAGGGACTGATGTCCTGGTGGCTGAGCCTGGTGGAGATGGTGTCCAGCAGTTCCTATGCAGTGAAACATAGGAGTCTGATCACGTTCCTGATGTCTGACAGCACTGAGTATTGCCTACAGTGCTGAGAGGTCCTGAACCAGCACTGAGAGAGAAATAACCAATTTTTTTTTTCCTTAAAAACATCAACCTAACCCAGCAGACAGG
This sequence comes from Chrysolophus pictus, assembly GCA_037305975.1. NCBI lineage: Eukaryota > Metazoa > Chordata > Aves > Galliformes > Phasianidae > Chrysolophus > Chrysolophus pictus. The sequence continues at coordinate 49,077,378 of CM074580.1, forward strand.
GGGAGAACCTGCTGATATTCTTTGAAGCAAAATGTTAAGGTTTTGGTTTGGTGGCAGTCTTCTGACAGATAGACTGGCAGACCAAGAAGTACTGGGTGTGATGGTTTACAAAGCACGTACACTGATTTATCAGCTAGCTCCCAGGTCACCAGAGGGCTCTGCCCCTTCCCACAGGACTGCCACCTTCCCTATCCATCTCCAATGCTACATCTATAAGAGATACAAGTGACAGGAGGTGCTGCACATGGCTCTTACCCAAGCGCCCAGGAATGCCATGATGGCAGAAGAAGGATAAAAAAGGGACCTTCAACCATGAGGTTAGGTTTTCTGGCAACAGATTCGTCGTGAAGAAGAAGAGGTTTCTGACATGAGAATCTTCACGACCTGCCTCTCTCCCCCCTGAACTTGCTCTGCGCTCTACCAGCATGCTGGAGAAGAACAAAGATGTCTCCATCAGATTCCTCTCTACGGAATTCCTGCATGCTGATGGACTCTCCTGGGCTGGCTACCTGAGTCCTGCTGCTTCCTCTTGGATTGGCTCTACAACTTCTTCCTGCTACCTGCTTGCTGCCCAAGGCCAGCTAGGCTGCTGCTGCTCTCCCTCTGCTACTTTTGCCTCTGACCTTCGAAACGGCGTGCAACGGGACCACTGCTGGATCCTGGTGGTGACTATCCCTGCTTTAAGCAGTTCTTGCTTTGTTCCTCTCTTTTCTATCACCCTCCTTCCCTTCCTCCTTCCCTTACCCGTCACCCTAATTCATAGTAGTCTCTGTCTTTCCCTTCCCTGTCTCCCTGATCAGGATTTATAATAAAGTGGTTGGACCAATATTTGTTTCTTAATCTCACTCCTCGGTATGCATATATTAAAAGAACCTCCTCTCTGTCCTATAAATTGAAGTGAGACAGCATGAGAAGTGTGCTTGTATCACAGATGATGCCAAGCTTACTTTCTACTTACAGAATAAATACTTTAGACTCTTTCTGGGGGATAATCTGTTTTATGTCTTTAAAGGAAAATGCAGAACTAGATGCAACAGAAAGCCTTAAAGCTTCAGAAACTTTTTAAAATAAGTGAGGATCATATGCAAAATATCATTGAATTGAGTTGATGAAAAGGTTATATTAACACATGGTTAGGAAGACTTATAATCAACTTGCAACTGCTGTTTGTGTGACTAGCAGGACTGTGGCCAAGAATCTGCAGGAAACTCAGACCAGAGTCGGTGCAAATGAAGTATGTTGATAATTAGATATGAAAATACGTTTTTTGATTCAACAGCCCCAGGATAGACTCATAGTAAAAAATTTAAGGACTCTGCTTAGTACTTTCCTACAGCTTAATGGAAAAAAAATAGTTACAAGGCTTAATTATTTAAGACGACAGTTTGCATATTCCCTTGATTCACCGGTGCTTAAAGGAGCAAACGAATCTTCTTCACTTGAAGACCATGGCAATGGAAGGAACAGATTTATTAAATAAATTAAATTTATTTAAGTAATAACAGCAGGATCTTAGCTCTGTGCTGCATCTGCTTGACAGTGTCATGTACTTAATTTTGGCCACTTTAATATACAAAACTCTCCACTAATTTCAGGTTTCAGTCCTTAGCCACCACAGACACTCTGGTTTATATTTTTATTTGGAGTTCTGATGTAACAGAGGTTTCATTTGGATGTCATTTTCTGTGATCAGGACTTTCAAATAGTTTTAAATATTTTATAAGTTAGCACTCAAAAGGAAGCAGAGCCTAGAAGAAAAATAACTGCTACTTCAGCTTCTTTCCTGTGGCTGCTGATGAATTAATGATTGTTTTTTACATCCTTTCAGAAGACTTTAACATTCAGGATACTCAAACATCAGTAGAAGAAGGAGGCCAGAGTGAAGTCCCAGGTTAGTAGTCATGAGCTGGGACATCTCAGTGGAAGAGATATGGGTAGCCTGCAAAGGCAGGGAGAAACATTCTTCTGGAGGCAGCCCAGCTCACCACAGGAAGGGAGAGCACACAATTTCTCCTTTTGATACTTTTGGACGCGTTAAATAGTCAGAATCTGTGTAAGAATTAGAGAGTGTATGTATGTGTGCGTACATGCACATGTATGTCAGAAGAGAAAAAAACAGAAGGAGAGAGAGGGAGAAGATAAACACAACTTATGTATTTGAATAAAGGTAGAGAAATGAAAGGCTTTTGATTTTATAATGGCAAACTGAATAAATTAGACCAAAAAATAAACACAGCTGTTCCTCCTAAAGAGGAAAGGGAGGGAAAGGTGTCCAAGAGCACAGTCCATCATGAACTGTTGACTAAGCAGACCAGCTGTTATTTAATTCAACTTTCTTTGAAGTATTGAGTGTTTTGAGATGTTCTGAAAATCAGATGATTTAGTACTTTTTTTTCCCCAATATGTCACTATTTTCCTCATCTTTTTTTTTTTTTTTAATAGAATTTCTAACTGATTTTTGAGGTTGGTTGGTTGGTTTTGATTCATGTCTCCAGTTTCAGTGTTTCAGAAGGCAAATCAGTCTGGATTTAAGTGGTGTACAAAGCCTGGTTGATCTTCTTTGAGTCTCTGAAGCTTCCTTCAATGACTGTCAAATTAGTGGGATGAAAAAAGGTACAGTGCTCCACGGATGCAGTCTTCCTTCTTTCTGAGATATGCTCTGAAATCTTTGCTTTATGTTTTAAGAGGATGCTGAAACATCAGTTTAAAAATTCTTTGCTTTGATCTGAAATACTTGCTGAAAAAGCAAGGGTTTTCTGGAGTCCTTCCTTTATATATAGTTTTTGAATATCTTTTACCATTCAGAATGCCTGAAAGTTATTTCTGTTTTGTAGCATATATGTAATAAATATTAGGCTAAAGATGAACATAAAATCCTGAAGTGATTTAGATAAAAGGGAAAAGAATGTAACAAAGGAAAAATGGACAAAAAAACACCATGAGATCAAATGTATTTTATGCTTGTGTATAAACAAATATCAGCTCTAACTCAGCTGTAACTTTGCCCTGTTTCCAGCCAGTTAAAAATGCATCAATACTTCATTCATTGTCATCTATTTTAATGGAGATAAGAACAAAGTCATTTTCAGAAATTTGTCTCTGATTTCTTTGTAAAGGATGATGTCTCTCAACTATGTTGCCAGAGTCCCTACTCATTTTCAAGGAAAAATAAATCTCTACCTTCACTCTAAGCAGCCCATCCATGGAAATGTTATCTATGAGACCTTGCAAGATGTTGGCTTATCCTGGCTTCCTTACAGTGATATGTCAGGCCTCTGCCTGAACATCTGTCTGGTGTGTACACTATGCTTGCTTGGGACTTGCTGGGTATAGGGCCAGGCAGGGAAGAGAGCAAGGAATGACCATTCATACTGATCTGGGAGAGAAGGAAGGGCAGGCTGTGCACAAGAACTTGGCCTGAAGATCTTTTGAAGATAGAAACAGTTGTGTAGTTTTTCTTTTTCTTTTTCTCTTTAAACATTACCCTTAGATTTCTCTCTTACTTTTCTCCTAGCAGTGAGGATGATGTCCCAGTGGCATTAGCAATGAGCCAGCATGCTCAGGATGTTGCCATTTCTTTTAAAGATTTTCAAACATTTTTAAATGAGTGGTGCTGTAATTTTTGTCCTAGATGGAGGCTGTAAGTGGTGCAGTGATTTCCTTACTTGGTTACTAATTGACCTGTGACACTGACTTTGACATTGTGATTGCAGATACATGCAGATCATAAATTAATATGCTGATATTTATAGTTAAGGCAGCGTACAAAAATCAGGCTATTCAAGCTCTATTAAATTAACTAATAAAAGTTGAGTAAAAGTATCTAAAAAGCATGCAGAAACCGTAGGTTACTCTATTTAAATTGGATAATTAATGAAAATGTAAATATTTAAAACCCATGAAGTTATTAACTAAATTAGTGAGAATTATCTTCAAGTTACAATTTACTCAGTCAGATCATCAGCCAATGCAATCTCTATTTAAATTAATGGAGATACACCATTTTACACAGCTTGGGCCTTAGATCATGACAATGATAAATCCGTATATCTTTTTCAAGCATACTACTCTTGGAGCAAATATGTTTGTCATAGGATTTAAGAACCATAAAAGCACATTTAATATAAAAAAAAAAAAAAATCACTTATAACTTACCATTCTGTAAAGTTTATCTTCCAGATCCTGATTAATTCTTTGTAAGGCTAGGTAATTGTTTTGTATCCTAAAACAAAGATGATATCATGTAATTGAATGTATTTTTTGTGTTATTTTTACCTGTAATTTTCACATCAGTACAAAACCTCAGCTTGCACTACTTGAAATCTATTTTCTTACCACTCCTGTTGCCAGTCAGTGGTTTCCTTTGAAATGCAATTACCACCTACTTCCTAAGCAAACTTCTATGTCATATTTGTTTACTATATTTAGCAGCAAATTCTGTCAGGAAGTAAAAATGTGTTTGCTGTTCTGCACTTATGTGCAGACATGCTTCACAGCGTGAGAACTTGCACAAAGGGATTGTAGCTGTGCATCAGGCTCACAAATTATATGTCAGGGAGGAGGCTTGAGCTTTCTGCTTAGACACTACAGGAAGAGATTTAGCAGACTCTCCTAATGTGGAGAATTGCAGCAGAAACCCAATGACTGCAGTAGAAGAAAATGACTTAGAAGTGAATATTCCCCTTTTGATAGAAGTTCAAAGGAATTGCACATCCTCGAACCTCAGCAACACATTCTCTCTCTTCAGCAAATAAATCTAGATATCTAATGCTGAAAATGTGGGTGTTTATTTTTATTAGAATTGAGGAATTGAATGGACTTAGAAAATGAGTCTTCCCTGCTTATTCCAGAGCAATACACCAAAGAAAAGTTTCATTCTGTATATCTTTATGTTCCATGGAATGTAACCATGGTATTGCAGTGAGGAAGCTGCTTAGCATGTGGGAAAAGCATCCCTATTTTAGGAGTAGCTGTGCCTTTCTCTTCACAGAAGTTAAGGAGCAGGTATCACCTCAAAAGTGTGTATAAAAATGTAAAGCAAATGTTGGAAGTTTAGCTGTGAAAAGTTTGTCTGAACACATCTACATGTTTGCTCTGAGAATCTTCGGTCAATAGGACAATATATTTTCACTGACAAGTTTATTTTTGGCATTGTGTAAGAGTGAACTCAGATGTAATACAAATTCATTCAACACAAAGTTACTTCATCTAAGAAGTCTGAGCCTGCGTGTAGTTTCCACTGTCATCAGGAAGGGATTAGGATTAAAGAATTCGCTTTGATTTGTTTTATGTTTAGGGATAGATGTCGAAGCCAGAACTGAGACCTGCAGTCAACTCATGCCATAGTGACTAATGGAGGGGTCCAGCCCACTCCTTCCTTGTAGTGACAGTTCAGGTCTCTCCATGCTTCTGTAGCCATGGAGATTTTCTTCCCCATTACATAAACCAAATTCTCTGTTTGAGGACAAACCAGGGGATGGTTGATATTCCAGATAGACCTCCCATTCATACCACAACTTCTACCCCACAGCTCTGAGAGGAGAGCTCTGTGCTGAGGGCAGATGCTTAGAGGGCGTAAGGAATGACAAACCCAAGGATGAAGGTCCCCAGGGTATGAATCACGTGCTGTGATCCACAGGAAAATGTTGGCATCATGTGTTTTACAGAGCTACTGAAAAGGGAAGATTTCCACTCTGTAAGGAGAGTAGGTGGTCAGTGGTATTTGCAAAGGTGGTAACCCAATGAATTACAAATTTTTGAGACTAGTAATAACTGATGACTTGACCATTGCTCACTAGTTCTCATAGTGCCATTCTGTAAATGTCCAGGTGACTTAAAGGATTGGTTGAAGTTCATGGATCTCTACATTTTCTATGTTCCTGTTAGATGCACTATTTGTTACTAAGCCACATTTATTTGTGCAGCTTTAGGTGTACTTGAGATATGTGCAGCTCTTTAGTTAAAGTCAACATAGCAGAGAAAAATCTCAAGGTACCCTCTACCCATAACGGTAAAGAGAAGATAAAAATAATTTTGATAAACTAGGGGAAGTGAAGAGACTTTAGCTGGCTATGACTGCAGACAGTTACTCAACACTGCTATGTGAGTTGATAAGGCTGCATGCAGTACTGTGGGGGACAAGGATTTATGAAAATAAGGCCTGCTGTTTTGTGCCAGAAGTGCCCTACTGTCTTGTCTGTTGTGATCCACAGTTTTTCCCAAAAGTTTGCATGGGTTCAAAAGTATTCTGCATAAATTTATGAAGGAAGGAATAACGCAAAACAAAATATTGTTTCAGTGCTTTTCTAGCTCAGTTTCTCCATAATTGAGTCTTTTCTGCAGTACAGAGCAGAATATGTGGAGTGCGTATTACAAGGTACATATTGAAGATTTCTTTCCCATATATTTAAAAACATGAACAAAACTAACAGCAATTGCAGCCAGATAACCTATATATCCGTCTTATTATAATGGCAATGCACCTGTGGTTTTAGTCTCAGATTCTACAGACAATATTTTTCTCTTACTTCAGATCACTGGAAGATCAGTTACCACTAACATAATGGCTTTCAAATGGCAGTGTTTCCATGCAGTAGATGGTAGTTGGCTTTTGCAGTAGCTTATTACAGTACGCTTCTTGGCTTGTATCAAGTCTTTGTCCATCACATTTTCCTGTGTTATATGTTTATCAGAAAGTATTCCACAGACTCAGTTTTTGCATTAAAAAAATTGACCACCTCCCAGCAGATCAAATCCAAACAATAAAACTAAACCAAAAATAAACAGTATGTAGGAAGCTGAGCTTCCAAAAGTGTTTCTATTGAGAATGGTATGCAAAGGTAGTCAAAATAAGCATAAATGTGCACACATATATAAGCACATACACGTGCAGATATCCAAATAAAACCCAAATTTAAATCCACTGTTCCAAAAGAAGTGGCAGAAAATGTGGAACAGGGAGAAACAGACTTAGCAACAAATGAAAGAAGGCGTTAAAGGGATAAAAGAGGAACATGGCAATTACTATGAAATAAAAAAGAAGGAAAAATTATTCCCATTCAAAATGATCAGATGAGTAAATGGTAACTTAACTCAGTGTGTAGAAAGAAAATATACACATAGTCTGAGTCTTGTGAAGTATGAAATATTTTTGTCATAAATTTGGATTCTCTAAATAAATAAATCATGGAGCAGGTCATCTTCATTAGCCTCTGAAACCAGTTTAAGGAGAAAATCTTTGCATGTGAATTGATAAAAAATATTATCATTTTGATGGCTTTTTGTTGTTAAATTAATAGGATTATTAAATTGTTGTTAAATTAATAGGATTATATAATACCCATATAAATACATGTGTATACAATAAATGCATGTTTAGATTCCTCAGTAAATTGGACTCTTTTTAGAAGTATCTGACCATCACTGAATGCCATGTATCAGAACTCTAGCCAGGCAGACAATATGTTTTTCTCAAAGACTGCAAAGAGAAAGCCTGCAAAGTCTCTATTTCAAAGCTCTCACATGGTTCTGAAATATATCTGATGTAGAACACAGGCTTGGGTTAGCCTTCTGCAAAGAAGAGAATTTCACCCTGAGTTCAGCTTTGAAAAGTGACTTAAATAGTAACCTTGTTCAAAAATCTTTTTCTGTTAACATGAGTTACACTGGTGTTCTTACAGAAACAAAATATACTTTTTCCTCTGTTTATTCTGAAGCTAACGCAGCTACCGAGTTTCTGATCTGAAAACCCCTTTAGCCCATGATGTGTCTACCTTTGATGAAACAATTAAGTGCGGGGGCTAATCTTAGCACTAAAAATATGCTTATATGGATTTATTCCTTGTGTCTTAAAATATCTCTGCTCCCTGAAAAATGCCAGGAAGACCTTGAGCAGCTGGTTCCCAGGGTGCAGAGTCAAGCAGGAAAACCAGTGTGACCTTAGGAGAAAGGTTTGAGTTTCCATATTAATATTTAAATATTATGAAAATATTAACTTTAAAAAGCCATGCTGTTCACTCTAGATAGGGGGATCACTGTGAGGCATTTGAAATTCCCAGTGTCTTTTCAGTCACTTTTCAAAGCTAAAGCTCTACTTTACAGTTAATATTTTGAAACGCTCTCAGCATTGCTCCCAGTGGGTCAAAAAAGAAAAATGGAGGTCAAAAGTCTTGACTGCAGTGCCTCATAGATGACTTTCTTGCTTAGGTTAGAGAGGGTAAGGCCCAGCAAAAACAGTTAATTCTGGACAAATTAAGAGATCAAAAGCTTTCAAAAGGAGCAGAAAAAGATGGCTATTCAGATTCTCAGAAAAAATTCTGTGCACAATGCTAACAGAATTTTAATGTTCTCTAGTATGCAAGTGAGATCATCGTACACAGGGCTTATTTGTTAGTAGGGGCTGAATTTTTCTCCCCGTGCTGTGAATAAAGAAAGAAACATATTATTGAAACTAATTCTGATTCCTTGTTTTTCTCATGCTGGTTTTCTGACACTGGTGACATACTGCTGACATGCTTTTGGATTTCCAACAGTTTCCTTTTCCAGGCTGGGAAATTTATTTGTTTAACTTGAGGTATGCCTTGCTATTCTCAATAGTAACATCTTTAAAACTCGTAAAATATTTTGGGCCACCAATGTCTTTACCTGCCTGAAACATAATTTTTCAATATAAATTTTCTTCATAATACGATACAGTGTTCAGTTAGAGTACAGTTCTACTAATCTGATGTTTAAGTACTATTGCTAGACTTTGCCATGAGCAAAATGAAGAATGACTGGCCTGATTTTTGAAGAGTACTTAAATCATCAATGTCTGGTGATGTTGACATAGGGTTTTATTTTAACTTAAAAAAGACTGTATTTTGTCCCTTTCTTTTAACAAATGTGGGATGGCCAGTCCTTCAGATAAGGATCATTCAAGATATATGACAGCTGTATCTAAAATAATATTTTGGGAGAAAAGGTTGCCAATGTTTCCTGCCCTTAGAGCTGTAATACAGTAGAACAAAACTGCATCAAGAGTAATGTTATTTTCAGTATACCTTATCTAAATGAAATGATGGAAAAAAAAAATACCAATGGCGGGAAAACAATATGGAAAGTCTCTACAGAGCTCTTGATAGATAAGTGCAGATTTCACAGTCATGACTCCTATAATCCACCTGCTTATTTTGGTCTTGTTTTAAGAAGCCTCAGAGATAGGAAAGAACCTAAGTTATAAGAGCACACTGGATGTTTCTTTTGGTTGACTCAGGTTTTTCTTTCTTTTTTCTTTTTTTCCTGGCTTTCTTGTACTTTAGTTTTTGCCTTCTGCAAAGAATGAAAAGAATTCTTTGGGTGTAGCCCTGGAACGGTTTGTTCTGAATTTTCTTTTGACTCATCCAGTGAACTAAATCAAATAGTTCAATTATCTGCTTACTTCTTAGCAGAGTCTTCACAACAAATGCAGATACATTCCTACATAAATGGATAATAGCAGGTTCCAAATTGTTGTAAACAAATGAAAAAATTGATACTCAGAATCACTGCTAAGTTTAGTGCCAGATTGCAGGCCATTTTAATCAGTACCAGAAATGTCAGGAGTGCATGCTTATGATAATTTCTTATTAACATTAACTGGGCCCTTGATTTGCAATAGCGCTGTACCATAGCTTCAGTAATTTTAAGTAATAGGATTTTGGTATCACTCCATTCTATCTGGGACTGGAAACTGAATGATTTGCTGAATCATGACATGAAATGTCATAATATTGTTTATATTGATCTTAGTTTCAGCTTTGAGACTAATACTCTTTTCTTGTATCAGTACAATGGAGAGCAACAACTGAAAATTTGCAGACAAATTTATTAATCATAAAATCATTCAAAGGAGAATTAAAAATAGAATTAAAATATTTTCTGTATATATATATATGAGGTATGTGTATGTATTTGTGATACCAACATATATGTAATTTAACAAAGTACTCTCCAACACGTATGATTACACATAAACAATATCATATACCTACCCATATACATGTTTCTATTTGCATGTTTACTTTCAATACAAAATATGTTATGTATGATATACATAGTTTCATATGCAGTATGTAATGCATATTCATATATGTAAAATACATATATTCAGCATGAACATACAATGTTTAATCAATAAATAATAAATATTTGAGATATATATTTATATTTTTACTTACATATGTCTTTAATACAGCCTTTTGTAAGTTCCTCAAATCTGCTCAATTCAAAAAGTTATTTACTAACCTTCTCAGTTTTTCAGTTACTTTCTCAAGTTCCTCCTGAGCACGTCTCAATTCTATTTCAAGATACTGACGTGTAGAATCAAATTCCGTTTCAAGCATTTCCAGCTTATGGGTAGTGTATGATAGACGTTTTCGTAATTCCCCCTTCTGTTCTTGTAAAGTACTAGAAAAACAAAGACCACAGATGTAGAATTTAGCTGCTCCTGAAAAGCTTTTCATGATGCACTCTTGGACCAATTCTCTACGGTATGTAATGGCACTGAGCCAGTGAATTGTGCTTAATAATTTGTTTACTGCACTTTGAAAATCTTCTGATTTAGACAGCTGACTGTCTTCCCATCTGTCCTAGTGCATTCATTGTTAATATCTCATTAGCCACAATGAAACATTTTGTGGAAGAACCCTCATTAAAAACAAAACGCAGTCTAGCGTTTGGTTTAACACAGGAACTTTCATTTAGAGTTACCCTGAAATATAGTGACTGAATATATAAATATATAAATATAGCAGATATTTATAGAGCAATGAATATAAATAAACTATGCAAAACTATTTCCTTGCCAATAGCCAAGGTTATAACATTTTCTAGAGAAACAAGTCTTTGTCTCCTTTCATTCAATCTGCTCCCTAATCCCGCAGAGCTGCTAATGATTCTATATTTAGAATTTCATTGTGAGAATTGAAGTCCTAATAATCAATTATTACTATGTTTCTCCATTTTCCTGCCTATTGGGGAATAAATCCGTACTACTTAAAGTGTGACCCTGAATTTTTCACAGTACCTTCACTAAGAAAGAATGTACGTCCTGCTTGTAACCTAGCTGCTTTTACACTCCATGAGAAAGCAGTGAATTTTTTCATAGAGGTTTTTCACTTTTTCATTTTATTTTAGAGACAATTTAAGATAGTCTATGTCCAGGAGATAAAAGCACCACTTTTATTGTGAAGGTCAAAATGCCATCTGCCCAGACCATGCACCTGAGTTAGCAGTGGATGACCCTGGTGATATTTTCCCCATCTGTTTGTTTTCAAGCCAGTCCTCTCTTGCCTCAATTCTTATCTGCATGATGGAGCTCTTTCATCCTACTCGGTGGTAATTGGTTCTCAATCTTCTAATACATTTCCCAAGTGAATAGGAAGCTGGGGCTCCAGCTGGAGCTGGTATCTCTAGAGGTAATTGTACCTTGTTTCAGATTACTGCTATCTCTACTAATATTGAGCTGATCTCTCAGCTTTGGGTGGGAGCTCTGAGGTACCATAGAGCTGTAGCCTTCCACCACCTAGAGACAAGAGGGCTAACAAATGATGTGTTATGAATTGCCTTAGTTTTTTCTAAACATGTGATAAAAAATAATTCTTCATAAAAGAATGGCAAATCTTGATGCCCTCTGATGTCAAATCTGTACTGCCATCAGCATTAGTGTACTAATATTTTGGATCTTTAATAAGACAAGGGTGATGGGAACAGCATGCGGTTCCTCAAGGAAAATTTATCTGAGCTGACTTCAGTGGGATGGTCTTCTCCTCTACCAGCTGCTATAGGATCTTCAGTAAGTTAATGCAAAAGCTTTCCAACTGATGCTTATTTGATCCATGCAACCTGTGCTTAGGAAACAGTCTAATGTTTTGCCCGCACAGTGCTCTATTTCAATTATAGGTGTTGTGTGTTACAGTCATATTTAGATTATCACTTGCAGTTTTTTTTTTTTTTAATAATATATTCTAATTCAGACATTTAATGCAGCTTCAGTTACTTTCAGTCATTTAATTTTTATATTTCACTTGGTGAATATATCTGCCTTGTTATCTGGGAAATAATAATCTGAACCCATGTTGCTCATATCTGTACATCTTCATTCATGAGGTTGCCACATCACATTGCTTTTCACTTGGTCTTGTTCTGACCTGCTATTCTTTATATTTTTCTGCTCATTTCAAAAGGGAAGTCAGTTTTCCTTCCTGTAACTTGGCAACTTGGATTTTCTATGAAGTGTGAATTACGGTATGAACTTATGGTGGGGTCTTCCTTCCTCCTTGGAGATGTTCAAAAGCTACTTGGTCATGGTCCTGGGCATCCTTCTCTAGGTGTCCCTGCTTGAGAAGGGGTTGGGCCAGACAGATTCTGAGGTTCCTTCCCACCTCCATCATTCTAGGATTTTATGAAAACTAGAATGAAAGAGATTTAATCTTAAATCTTCTGTCAAAATCTAAGATTTGTACAAAAAGAGAACAGGGGCTTTTCAGGCTATGGTTTTGAATGTTCAGGGTGCTGCTTTGTGTCAGGCAAATTCAGTTAATGCAACTTAGGTGAGATCAGGTGTAGGTACAACCTGATCCTGGTATAGAAGGAAGTTTTTGCCACAGGAAGAGTTTGACCTTTGGGTTTAAAGAAGGTGTAAAGGGAATGCCCAGAGTATTTAAGTCAGTAACAATCAAGTACATTCTAATGAACCAAGAAAACAGTCTACATAGATGAACTCTTCACATAATGCATTTATATACCACTGAAACATAGCCACTTTTATAGAATAAAATAAAGAAATAGGGATAGAAGAAAGAAAGAAAGAAAACCCTCAAACTGGGAAAGTTACTAAACATTTATTTCCTTTATAGCCTTACTGAATTAAGCAAGTTCTGAAAAGATATTTAACTTGCTATAGGCAGGGACACCTCCCTCTAGACCAGGTTGCTCAAAGTCCCATCCAGTCTGGCTTTGAACGCTTCCAGGGAGGGGGCATCCACAACCTCACTGGGCAACCTGTTCCAGTGTCTCACCACACTCACAGTAAAGAATTTCTTCCTAATATCTAGTCTAAATCTGCCTTCTTCCAGTTAAAAACCATTTCCCCTCATCCTGTTGCTACATGCCCTTATAAAAAAAACTTGCTGAGTAATGAATATTGTAAAAAGAGGAAGATAATAGTAATTATTATAAAAGTAAATATCTAATTATCTAAATAATCTAATAATAATACAATGTTACAAATTTAGTATATCTAATAGCAGAACTAGAGTCAGAGTCTCAATTTTTGTTTTACAGAAAATCAAAGCTATTTCACACTGTTTTTTTTTTCCTTCCCTCCCCAGTTTGTTATGAAATATGCTTTCTCTGAAAAAAAGAGAAAGCATGTTCCCTTTCCCCTCACTGTTAGCTTCTAGTGTTATCAGTTAATGCAATTCCTGAATCACATTTCTTTGTGCTGTGTTGCTTGCTTTCTTCTTACGGAAGACTGAGCTTTTCACAATCAATATTGAATTTTATTGTGTACCAATGTAAATTTCTGTAGTGGTAATTTAGACATATTTGAAAAAAGGGAAAAATTAAGATGTCAAAATATGGATGAATAAATTAATCACTTTTCCTGTTCCTCCAAGACAACATAATCCACAAACTAGCTATATTGTTTTGATTCCCTTTGTCATATAAGAGTTCATTAGAAAAGTTCACTGCACAATTTTTTTGATGCTGGTAAATCAATATATCTTAATTAGTAATTATCTTCTGTGGTTAGACAACTCTTTTTTTAATTATAGATACAATGAAGAATGCATATATTTTCAGGAAATACATTTAAATGTATTCAGCAAATGCATTTTAAATAAATATTTGCATAAATGTTCCTTAGTTAAAAAGTAAGAAAATAACTCAATCAGAAATAATACAACCAGGAGAAGAGAGAATTAAATTTCAAAGAATAAACTGGGAATACAGTGGCGCTATGCCTTAGGGAACTCTGATCGTATATTCCATGGATTTACAGAAGCTCAGGCAGCTGGGGAAGTAAGGAATTACGGGACAGGTTCCAAATTCCCGCACAGTAGGACACTTTGTATGAATGGTTCCCTATTTCTTCTCTCTAAAGCTCTGCTCCTGTTTCAACAAGTAGTTTACAAGTCATTGCCCATTTTACTTCATTAAAGTATTTCTCTGAAAACAAGGAGAGTTACTACAGTATTAAATATTGTACTTGAATGGTGAATGTAAACCTCTCAAGGGAGGCTACTTAAAGGTCATTAAAGATGTGTCTTCAGTCTTCCCAAAGAAATATTTTTAACAATTAGCTATGCTTATTCTCATAAAAAATTATAAAATAGATAAGGGAACATATTGGCAAAGAGATTTTGTCCAGAAACATCATAAAATAGCCAGTAATTGCCAGGTTTGAGTTCTAGAATTTGAAGCCTTCTTCTCTTGAGCAGAGCTTTTACATGGAGATGCTGTTGAATGTGATTGCTGGATCTGGTCCTCAGCAGCATGCAGGGGAAATCTAGTCATATGGGAGGTAGTGCTACTCCGACTACATTCAGTAAAAAGAGGTCTGTTCAAAACAAGAAAGACTGGAAGGCTATACAGGCAAATTCAAGTACTACTGAAATACAAGTACTTTCCTGGTGTGAAGAATTACCACTCCCATATGATCAAGAGAAAAACAAAAAAGGTTCTTGCATCCCTTATGTTACCTCTCACCTTCCTTATTATTATTATTATTTTTTTTGTCACAAAAGGTGGTGTGTGGTCAAAATTATTTTTTCCTAGAAGTTCAGCCCTAGCCCTTGCTTCCAGCTGAGTACTGGAACAGCTGCACAACCCAGTGGTGACAGAAAACATGCCTATCTCAGCTTCAGCTGGTTGGTATTCATCTGCAGTGCTGTCCAGATGAGCTGTATTTTTTTCATTGGAGCATTTCAGTCCAAGCAAAGATGCCATGTGGTGGCAGTTCTATTCTGAGAGAGGTGTAGTTGGAAAAAACAGATTTTCATTGTACCTGTCTGATCTCCTGCCAGCTCATCTGCCTGGCAGATGGCCCGATGGCAAAGGAGTGCTGATGTGTAAAGTTGGAGCTGTATGGAGGCCAGAGGATTTATTGAGACTTTTACCCTCAGACAGACCACAAAGATGATGGTCTCTGGGCTTTTTCTCCCTAAGAGCTGATGTTTGTGGGCCTGTCCCATTGTTAGAGTGTTCTGGAAACCCCAGGTTCCCATCTAAAAAGTCAATATACATTGGCAGCACTTTCATGCTTCTTGCCATCTCAGAGTTTTGCCTTGCAGATGGTTCTATAATGTTGTTTTAAACTGGTGCAAAAACATATTTTCATTTTGAAATTCTCCCTGAATTAATGGATGACATTCCTTCACACAGCTCTAGTAGCAGCTGAAACAAAATTTGGTTAACAGTATTAGGATAGAAATAAGCAGTGAAATAATGCAAAATGTGAACAAAGTAGTGGCCTATGCAAAATATACTGAAAAACAAGGAATTTGAATTCCTACCCTCTGGATTTTGAGGCTCTGAGGCTTGTACATTACCTTGAACACATGGCTGGTATTATATTGGACAAGTGAGTTAAAGCAATACAGGCCTGACCTGAAGCAAATGTTCATGCGTCTATTCAGCTGTGGCTCCCGTTTTGAGTTTGTAGAACTGGCCAGACACTATCAGGATGAGAGTAAGGTGTCCTATTTTAGAAGCCTACTTTTAAAGGAGGTGACGTAAATCTGGAAGTACCCATTCCTTTTCATTAATTACAAGGGGAATCTAGTCAAGGAGCTCAGACGTAAATAACCACATCTTGTCAGATAACTCCCCCTCTTCCTGACTCAGTTCTCTGTGTATGAAGTGAGGTAATAGTATTTCCTTTCTTATCTGCTCAGATTGATGGAGGCCCACAAAAGAAGGCAACTAAACACTTTAAAAGTGTTTATCACATCTATTTCATGTCAGTGACGTGTCACAATCTAAAAAAGGACTTCATAGGATTGGAAATTTATGAGCACTGACAGAAATTTTTAAAAATATGTTCTGGAAAAGGACTGCAAAAAGCATCTTTTCTTTCTTTCTCCTTTTTATTTTATAAAATTTCATTTTATTTAGGGAACATCAAAATTGATCAGTTCTATCTATGTGCTTGCTCTGAAAGGATCTATATAATAGAAGAGATAAGGTACTGGGAAGGGCCCAAGGGCCATCTGTGAGTCCAGATGTGCTGTGCTGGTTTACACGACTCAAGAAACCTAAAAGCAGTGGTGTGGGCAGCCAGAAAGCCTTGGCTCAGGTTTGTGCACTCGCTCTTGTGGAAATGCTTTCTCAATAGTGTGAGACTTCAGGGGAATTATGAAAAGGGATGTCCTCTTTGGCTCAAGGAGAACCAACAGCCAGTCCCGTTTTCATTTCTGATCTTTGAATAGAGTTTATATGCAAGTCTGATATGAATCTAAATACCATGGAGACATTCAAGGTCAGGCTCTGAGCGCCTAGTGGAGCTGTAGGCGTCCCTGGTCACAGCAGGGGAGTTGGGCTACATTACCTTTAAATGTCTCCTCCAACTCAAACGATGCTATGGTTCTATCAGTAAAGAGATGAGGGCAGTTAGCTGGGCAGGACCCTGGTGGATCTCCTCCCAGTAAGTGGCTAGAGAGGAGCAAGCTGGTGGCAGAGAGCTCTGGAGATGTTCACGGGCAGGAAATATATCAGTGGATCCTCCATGCCACTCAGTTCCTACTGACTGGAGCTGGACTGCATAGGCAACTTGATCTTGGAATTATCAGGCTTCAGCAGCAGCAGCATCCATGTATAGTGATCTGGATTGTCTAGGATTCCTCCTTCCAGCACAGCTCTGCTACTGATCATGGGTCACATTGGATCTGCATGCTGCCCTGGCTAGCCATGCAGCAAAAGAGGAAAGCTTGGCCTAGGAGGAATTGCTCTGAGATAATAGTTGTGTTATTGAATCTGCGTCACCAGCAATGGTTTTTACATTTGTAGATGGGAAATAAAGTCCAAGCATTTAGCCATTGTTTTCTAGATGAATGAAAGATATTTAATGAAGCAGTAATCAGATTTTTATGTTAATCAAGCTTTGATTATGTGTGACATGCTCAGGGTCACAAATTTGAAAGAGTAATGTTGAAGCAGTCTTCCTTGTCTGCTGTTTTTCTTTGTGGCTAACTTGGCTTTTGCTCCATCTGATTAGAGAAATGGAATCAGATCACAAAGTCTAAATCCAGATATGTTGTTATCCAGATAAAGATTTAAAATTCATTTTATTGGGGTTACAGATTACATTGCTACTGCTTGCTCTTAGAGCTCAGTCCACAAATAGTGACTCTGGTGCTTTTAATTCAGCAGCTTCATTTGGACCCTGACAAATACATCAGCTAACGTGTATTTGACTTCTACAAAACGTCCTGGGAAGAATGTAAACCAGAAAAGAGGGATAGTTTATCAGAAAATTGGAAAATAGTTTGGAAGGAAAGTGGGAAGAAAAAAAGATGTTTAGCAGTTGAAGTCCAAAGTACTGTGGGAGAGACTGTTAGCATGAAAGTTCATTTACGGTATGTGGAGTGCTGACATAATATTCCTGGACTTTGGAAGGTAGCTTTTTTAAAATTTAGGATGTGCGTATCTGACTGCTGAATAATTCACACAATTTAAAACTCATAGCTGACCAAGGATCTTATATGATGTGTCTAAACTGTGCTAGATTTATAGGTAAGAGGTAGAAAAGAGCAATCTTTCTTACGAACCAAACGGATCTTCATTTTGGTTACACTGACTTGACAGACTCATTGCAGAAGAGATGTCTTCTATATCAATTATATGAAGCCCACAGACATATGTATCCAACAGAAACATTCAGTATTAACTGTAATATGAAGTGATTAAGTTATGAAGATTCAGTTACATGTTGATATTAGGAAACCCTTAGAGGGCCAGCTGTCAGCACTGAGTTGTCTTAAGTGAATGCTGTTATTGTCAATGGAACATTGTTAGATTTTTGATATTTTCTCATAATAAAGACATCAAATTGGCCTTTATTTAAAGTTAGTATCCATAACCTAAGGCTCTTAAGGGATTGAATAGAAATACCATGAATAAAATTACAGCTTTCAGAAATAGACACTAAAGGTGTTTTGATTATTTTAAAGGAAGCTTCCTCAGCAGGCAATTGCCATTCCCCCAGCGTGATGAAAACTCTAAAGGGCAAATGAAAATGAGCAGTGAGAACCTGACCTGCATCCAAGGAGCGTGTTATTGTGAATGGCACTGGGGAATGACGAGGAAAGAATGTGAATTTAAGATTGGGATTGCCCAGCATTGTTCTCCATTGCAAAGAGATTGAATAGCTGACTGACTCTTAGAAGACTGATTTAAAATATCTGTTAACTTGATTTGGATCTGGAATCTTCAGAATATATTCCACTTCCTATTAACAAGATGGCCAATTTTGCCTATGAGACCATTGCAAGTATAACAACCAGAATGTGGTCAGACTGGCTGATTATAAAAAACGAATGTGATGCAGTGAAAAGAGGGAAACGTGCCCAAATTCAAAGGTGACTGAAGCACAGAGACACAACTGGTGTAACAGAAATAGTTATGATCTTTGTCTTCTTCCAGGCTGCCTTATAGTTCCTCTGTTACTTTCTTTCTAAAGCCTGTGAGAACTGACTGATTTCAACTTTGGGTTCTTAGAGTCATTGACTTTTATGTGCAAACTGTTGGGTTGGGTAAGTGATCCTCATTGCTAGAAAATGAAAGGATGAACTAGTGAAGAAAAAAAGATTTTGCAAGAGACAAAAAAGCCCATATATGGAATACATGTTTTCTGGGTCATTGTCTGGTAGTAGAAAGAATATGTTTGTTTTCTCTTGTGAATGGATTCTAAAGATGTTCATGCCTTACTCCACATTATACACATTATCCAAACGTTGCCTTGCATTAGATCATGATTCATTTGAAATGAATCTAGCATGTGAACATGGGAGAGATTGAAGTTGCATTCTGGCATGGCAAATTTCAGTCCATTCACCTAAGAGATCAGAGACATTGCCACTCTGACTGTTCCCACAGCTGAAGGGTTCTTCACACTTCTTGCTGACCAGACACTGCTCTTGACATGACTATGGAAGAAGGTTCATTTTGGTAAGTGCTTCTATTTCTTTTTTTTTTTTTCCAGAGGCCAGTTGGTTTGCATAAAATGTTTGGATAGAAGAAATGATGAGTTATGTAGCTTTGCAAGATACAAAAGAATAAGAAAAGCAGGAGAAAGAGATGAGTCCAACAAATAGTTTTTGTTGTAACAAAGGATATATGGGGGGCTTCCTCACATAGTAAGTGTTTTGAAGCTGCTGAACAGCTACTGCCTGCCTTTTAACATTCGGTCCTTGCAGGCTGCACTGCATCTCACTAGGGAATCCAGAGTACTAAGCAGTGATGAGAAAGGAGAGAAAAAAAAGTAAGGTATTGAGAAATGGAGGCAGCACAATTAAAGGCAAACTTCAGAGAAAGCTCTCCAGGTGACTAAGTAAGCTGCATCTGCTTGCAGCAGCTCTCCTTACAGCTCTTAGTGGCCATTTTCTAGATTGCTTTGGTTTATGGTCAAGGATAAGCACTCCCTCTGGAAATTACTGAAAGCAGCATGCTACATAATCTCACAAGCTTATAAAGTTATATTTTAATTATGTTATTAAAGCTCTCTCATTTTTGTTTTTATCTGTTTACCTTTCTGATTCATCTGGATCACACTGTGCTGGAACAGGAACGTTGTTCCTCTTGAATTGTGTTGTATGTTCATGTTTGGATGGGTAAAAGAATGAATGAAACCTACTGGCCAGAAGCAAATTGGAATTTATATTATTCTTTCTTTCAAAGAATTGAGGTTGGAATGGGAGCAGTGAGGACCGTATAAATGTTTTTTAGTAGTAGGGAAAGAATGTCAACCTGCCTCGTTTTGCATTAAGCACCCAGACATAAGTTGGTTTGCAGAGGTTATAATCTCTGCACTCACCTTGGCACATTCCTTCCATTCACAGTCTTCTCTTCTGATTTGAAATTCATCTGTGCCTGTCTCAAGGGACTCATTTTGGTAGGCTGCTTAGCACTTACCATGTGAGAAGTTATGCTAAGGAGTTGGAAAAAAATAAACTCTTTTGACTCCAGGAGAAGTCGGACAAAATTACTACTGAGTTTGGGGGAAGGAGTAACTGCATGTGCTACTGTATTTTAGGGTGTTTGTTTTTTTTTCATAAGCACTATATATTATCTGCTCTGAATAAATTTCTGATGTATCTTTTTATTATATTTGGTCACAGTTGCACTATGATCCTGTTTTGTGATAGAATTCATACAAAGAGCTCACGTTGTTTCTCTAACTGAAATCCGTAAATGTCAGCCTTTAAAAAATGTTAATGTTATTGTTACCAAAGAGTACAGGAGATAATGCTGCTAGTGCTTAGAGTGAGATGTAGTGCATGACACTTTCAGTCACTGGTGCAGTTTTGCTGCAGTCTCCATTCCTGATCATTTACTTCCCACATCACACGTGGCTGTGTGACAATAGTGCAGTGACAAGCCACAGAGGTGAGCTTTACAGATTTGTGGGAAGGTTTTTTTGTGACAGGAGAATACATAATTGGTTGGCTAACAAAAACAAACTGCAGAGGTGATTAAGTGATGCACCTTCACCTGGTCAGACCCAAATTCTCAGCAGTGCACATTTAATTTGTATTCTGAGGGCAACTGTTACTATATATAGATTCGTGTATAAGGTTTTAAGAAAAGAGAACTACTGATTGTTATCTGTTATCTATTTTGCGTGAATGTTTCAAGATATTTTTAGTTTTCCTACAATAATAAATGATCCTCAGTGCTTTGATCAACCTGATAGTACAGCGAAAAAAGAAGAGAAGAAAGAAAGGAGAAAAGAAAATGCCATCTGTCATCTTTGGCTGATTATTTTGAGCCCTACCTTGTTTTATACATTGCAGCCCACTATTTTAGGAGTTGTTAACTGAGAAGTATTCTATTCCGCAAGAGTATGAATCAGTTCACCTCTACCAAGTTCACCACTACTCAGCATGTTGAACCATCACTTCATACAAACATCTTTCCAACATAATGTCATGATTTATTAGTTCAGTCAAGTCTATTTTATCCTGCTTCCTCAGCTGAACTGGTTTGTCAGTGTAAGACCCTGTTTTGTGGTCTTTTTTTTGTGAGTGTGTGGCAAAGGGGAGGGAATAGGGCTTCACTGCTTTTAGCAGGAACATGTGGCACTGAAGGACATGGTTAGTGGGCATGGTGGAACTGGATTGCTGATTGAACTAGATGATCTTAGCGGTCTTTTCTAGCCTTAATGATTCAATGGGCAGTCCTATCTCCCTGTTTTTGGCATAAGCTCTCCTGTAGTTTTTGGAGTGAGGCAGTAAGTGAAATTCTCTGCAAGTGCCAAAAGCTCAAATGAGGCAGCAGACATTCATCTGAACAAATGCTTGCATTATTCGTGTGAAAAGGAATACACAGTGTGCTTGTTCAGGGGTAACCCAAGACCTTCAACCTACCCTCAGATATAGCACCCCAAAAAACACACATATTAATGAAGTAGTGTCGTCTTGGGGAAGGCCCTCAAAGAGATGCTATAAGTTTGCTCTGTATTCAGAGATGGAGATTATCTAAACACAGCTGCAATATTTTGCCTTATACCTGAACTACTTTAGTATTCTGTTTGAAATTTCTGTTGCTTCCTAATTATTTTTTGAAGGTTGAGGTGCATCAGGGCAGATAAAATAGAATCTATCCTCATTCTGTAAGTGCTGAAGTTGTCATATTCATTATTTTTCATTTTCACGATAAAACAAACAAACAAACAAAAAAACCCACAATGTTTTTGTTTCTCCAACAAGCTGATGTTTTCAATACAATTGGATAATAAGTTTCCAGATAATTTTTTTTAAGTCTAGGTTTATAAAAACAATGTGATTAAAATTTGGATTAATAAACATGAAAGAAACAAGCAAAGATTCAGGAAATTATTAAAATCTCTCCAGTAAAATTAGATCCTTTTATACTTTTTAAAAAGTGGAGGAATAAATGAAAATGGTCTTTCAGTGTCTATACATCGTATGAAATGTCTAAATAGCCTCAGATATAATCTTGGATTTGTGCACTTAAAACTTTGGAATGCTTGGAGAAAAACTTTTATGTTGTCCTCCAGAATATAAAA
Organism: Chrysolophus pictus; assembly: GCA_037305975.1. Taxonomy (NCBI): domain Eukaryota; kingdom Metazoa; phylum Chordata; class Aves; order Galliformes; family Phasianidae; genus Chrysolophus; species Chrysolophus pictus. The sequence continues at coordinate 49,099,645 of CM074580.1, forward strand.
TTTACATTCATCTGAAAATAAGAATTACAAATAGGCTTCACTCGTCATCTCCTGGTTTTAACAAGGACATGTATCAGAACAAAACTACTTTTATAACAAATTAAAACCCAGGTAAGAATAGAGCATACATGCAGAGCCCCAAGGGGATGAAAATAGCAATTCAGAACACCTTTCCAGGATTACTGGTTTTCACTTCACAGAGTGTACACTGTGCCAAAAAATAGTGAATGAATCCTACTTAACTTTCCTATGCTAGCAGCACTCTTAACGTGAAAAGTCATTTCCATTACTCAAATAATGCATTAGAATGCAAGAAGGGAATATAAAATTCACTGTCTTTATTTTTTATCTAATTAATTTCTGATTTCAATTTCAATATTTCAGATTTCATTGAAAACTAGAGGATTAGTGAATAACATTTCTACTACATACCTGCTACTTGTAATAATGTCAAGAAGCAAAGAACAAAGTGTGAATTCATGAGAAAAGTAGAAGAAAATCTAAGCAAAATATGGATAAATGATTCATTTTTAAATTTATGTGCTGCATAAGAGTATAAACTAGAATCTATCATAACTCCTTCATCTTTTCACATCCTCTATAACACTGAAAAAAAATATATTTCAGGAGACCGAAGATTGATGCAAACCTAACAAAGGGAAGATAATATTTAAACACTGGCAATTAAAATTGGAAGGTAAACTGTCCAGATTATTATGGCATCAACATGATAATATAGCGTGCCTTTATTATAAGAACTCCATCAGAAAAACTATTAACTGTGGATCTTAAACCTTCAGTTTTTATATATGCTAATAATCATTATAACAGGCTTGGCTGAGGCAAGCATCTAGTGTACTATAATAAACAGCTGTCATTCCCCTAGTTCAGAAAATACAGCACAACTGAACAATGAGAGACTGAAGACTGACATGAAGAAATGAAACATTTTTACGGACATCAGAAGGTTATAAAGAAAGCATAACTTCACAAAACATCACTTGTTCATTACCTGTCCCAGAGAGTAGGTGAAGATTTTGCGAGCCTGCCCTGGAGAATTCTAGGTTGCCATAGGCAGGTTGGCACCCAGGAATTTCGTACCCTGCAGCATGAATAGAGGATAAACCATGGCTAGGTATGGCTCATAAGACATACGAGTGATGACCTAGCTAGATTTGCTGCATATTAATAGGATATGGAAAAATTTGGTAATATCTTTAAAACAGTATTAAGTCTACAAAACAAGATGGTGTTCCGGTGCACACATTGATTGATTTTCTGGTACAGTGTATATTGTAGGTCAGAATAGGCATTTAGGATTGACTTTATCATGGCTGTAAATGGATGCTACTCCACCTACTTTTATGGAGGAGTATTTGCTCTTAAGATTTGTAAATAAAGCCCTTTTATTTTGGCATTGCAAAAAAACTCAGATTAAGCAAATTTATGCTTCATCGAAAGAGGGTCACCAAAATTCCTTCTGAGCACCACAGTGAGAATATGTTTAATAGTTTTAATTAAATCTGGGCTGAGGTTCAAGTTCCACATACCAGGTTCCATGCACATCTACTGGCAGAAGAAACAATAGCTGCAAAATATTTGCTGGAAATGAAAAGCACAAAAGGAAGCAATCTGAACAAGCAAAATAAGCCACAAAAAAACACACAGCAAAAGCAGATCCTGAGCCCTGAGCAAGAAAAGGCCAACAAGACAAGCAAATTAGCAATGAGATCTGTTGTCCAACATTAACATCAAGCAATGCTGGTAAAATTCAAAATGCTTTGTTCAGTCCTCAGTCAAGCAAATTGTCACTCAAGTCTAAGATTGTTTTTCCTGAGTAAAATCTGAGTAAGAACAACAGTATTAGGCCACACAGAATATGCCAAATGGTATTGTTTTATTGCTTTGCAATATTAGAAATGCACATTAAATGCCTTGAAGGATAAACAAAATAAAAGGCAAGGTTTTCCTAGCTCAAGTGCATTCATATTTATGAAACAGAATTTTTGCATTAATTTTTCCCGTGGTCAGTGAACACTGTACATGCAGAAAGTCCTACCTTGCAATTAGTGGTGACCTTTCAGATGTCCCTATGAACACATCTTTACAGACAGGGACACGTTTCAGGACCAATAGCTGTGCAACAGAGAGTAGCAGAGAATCTCCACAGTTATGAATAGAGAGAATTCTGCTACTTCTGTAAGTCCACGTGAGAAAGGGTTCACTTTAAGAACTACCAGCAGCAAGAATTTTTAGGGTACTCAGAGGAAAAGAACTATGTGAATTCCAGTACATCAATCTAGTTGTGCCACTGAGTTATTCATTGAGAAATCATAGAATCATAGAATCACAAGGTTGGAAACGATTTATAAGATCATCTAGTCCAACCGTCTTCACACTGCCACTGCTACCACAAGCTACTAAAACATATCTTGCAGCTCCACGTCCAGACACCTCTTGAACAGTGCCAGAGATGGCGACTCCACCACCTCCCTTGGCAGGCCATTCCAGTGCCTGACCACTCTGAGAGAAAAAGTTCTTCCTTAAGTCTAACCTAAACCTCCTCTGGTACAACTTGAGGCCATTTCCCCGGGACTATTCCAAATATCTTTTAGCTTCTTTAGTAGATTTGGATTAAATACATGAAGAATCAAAGAGAATACAGAGAAATAATAGATGTATTGAAGTTTACGTGCTGTTGTCACATGAACTTACAGCAATATTAATTTAATTCAAAGTAGAGCTGAGGACAAATGTCTGAAATCTGCATTATTTCAGCATCATCGATTCTTCAGTGAGTTGTCTGTATTACTTTGCATTATGTATCTCTAACAGCTTTCCTGATGTTCTCAGATGAACTATAAATCTCATAATCAATAGGTGTCGACTTACTTAATACATATCAGTGCTGTAGTACTACTCTATATATTCATTCTCAACTATGAGTGGCAGGAAAACTGTCCATGATAAAAATGGATATTTAAAAATGGTCTCTATCTGGCCATCTACTTTGTATCTGCATATGGAATTATAAACTACTCCTAAAAATCAAATCTTAATTTTGAACAAGAATGGGGAATTCAGCCACAGGTTTTTCGAGAATCAATGCAGATTTTTGAAACCATTGCATTTTGCACATTTCTCCCTAGCTCACAGAGAAATCCTCCATACTAGTTGCCTAACTTCCAAATTTTGAAATGGTTTTGCCTGGTTTTCAAATCCACAGAATTAATTAATGTGGTGTTCTCAAAGCAAAAACATTATCTCAGCATGGACAAATCTCTGCAGTCTTCACATCCATTATCTGCTTTATTCCATGTAGCATTTGTTAAACTAACCTCTCTCATATCTTTTACTGATACACAGCAAATAGCTTTGGTGTAGGAAATCCTGATAGAATATTTTAAGTCCACGAAGTTGACGTGATTAGATAGAGAGCGGAGGAGTGTAAATTCCACTTTAGTTGTTTGCTCAATGTTTTTCTTGACATTTTCAAACAGCAAGTCCTGTGTAATTGCTCCATAAATGAGATAATGTAGTTAAGAAAAGCTCTGCTTGAAATGCGGTGGGTCTTACAGAAGATCTCCAAAGTGACTTAATAACATCCTGTCTTCGATAATCAGTGTCAGTTGTAGTGAGTGTAATCACATTTTCATGTGCAAGGTTTAAAAATAATTAGTAGCTGTAAGGTTTATTTATTTGCCAGATATTCAAAAACAAAACTTGATTTCTCAGCTTTTGCAGTTTACACGAGATACTGTTTTACCACTGGCAAATAAGAAATCAGCAAAATATGCATACATATATATTTGTCTAAAGAAACTATGAATTTTAAAGGAAAAATAAATGAAAATTTTCCCACATCTGTCACTTTCACTCAAACAATGGTTGTAAGAAAGTTGTAACTGCTGAAAAATAAAAAAACTTACGAATTTTGTATGATTTTTGTAGTCACAGTATAAAACCAGCAGTTTGCTAAGGGCAAAATATCTGTCCCAACAAGCTGACGATAAAGCATTTCAGATTACCAAACATTAAAATGACTTTTCATTGCACTGTAACATAGTAAACTTACTCACTTTCCTTTCCTTTCTATAGAGCTTCCTTTATCTCTCACTGATGTGATTAAGACAGACTCCTGTGACAAGTGAGGTTTGAGCTTGGACATACTGTTGTAGTAGTCTGTTTCCTTGTCTTGTCCTAGAACATTCAGTATGTTACTTCACATATTGTCTGTGGCTTATCTGACAATAATCACAGACGATAGGTGTATACATATAACCAATTTGGAAAAATAAAAAATTGGATTTCTCAGTGAAATATGATCAACACTTTATTTCTCTGCCCAGAGAGGAGCAACTACCAATTCATCGGGTTGGGTGGCAGAAGGCCAAACCTTTCCCCTTTGAAAACTCAGAAGGATTTTCTGTAGATGGGAAAGAATATGTCCTGGTCTGATTTTAGTTTAATCTCAGTGTGTGACCTGAGAGGGTTTTGAATGCCACTCTTAAACTGGGTTGTGCTATTATTATTCCTGTTCTTGCCCAACTTAGCCCAATTTTACCCCAGTATGAAAGAACCTAAGCAGAAGAATAGCTATTTTTGCTTTTATTAACACCATGTAGCTATTTTAGGGCCATGCTTTTATAAACACTAATAACCATTGACAGAAAAAGCTGGAAGAGCTACAGGGACGCCTTGGAACATACTGTCACGACTCTACCTCCACATCCCGTCCTCACTGAAGGAGCACGTGGTGGTGGTGCTGATTTAGCATCACAGACTTGTGAGGTGCTGTCAGCTGCACTCACTACTTACTTTTCTACCAGTCTTGCCAAAGTAGGTAACTGGCTGTCATCTTCATGGAACAAAGGCTGGGGCTGATAAAAATGTCAAACAATCCATTCTCTGTGAGGGGGTGGCAGTTCTATTTCTGGAGTTACCTAGAACTATCTATGACCACAGCATTAAATAATGTAAAAGTGCCGCAGGGACTTTAACAATATATCTTCATGAATATTTTAAATACAATTTCCTAATTGAAAAACAGGCTCCTATGGAATCATGTATCCCCCTGGTTGAGCTTATGATCTGGTACCAAAATGACATTTTCCCTCATCCTTATCTTTCTTTCTACTCCAGACTTCTAACAAGCTACTGCCATGACTTCTCTTCATCTCCAGCTTCACCCACTTTTGTCTCGCTTTCTCCCCAGTTACTGCAGTCCCTGTTCAATACACTTCTGGTATGGCCATGCTCCTCTTGGTAATTCAGCATTAGCTTCAACATTAGAGGTGAAAAGCCTCTATCTACTCTTGGGAAGCCAGACGTTCAACTGCCACAAAGAATCAGGGAAGAAGTTTTGCTCGGTCTCAGAAACTCTTAGCTGGAGCATGCTTAGCTGAGCTCAATCTACAGAATATGCCTACAGACCTACAGAAGTTAGTTACCAAGCTTACATATCTCTGCTAACGACATACCTTTTTTTTCAGATACTTTTAAAATGTGCAGTTTTGAGTGTTGGTAAATACGTTATTCCTAGCACCTTTGAAGGCTTCCTTTGCATATTTTAGGTCCTTACTCCAACTCAAACAGATATGAAGACTTTTTTTAATGAAGAAAATCATAGTCTATTTTTTATCTATGAATAAAACAATTTTTTTTCTTTTCAGTAGCTACATTTTTGGAAATACCTAAGTCATTTCAACATACAAATATGGCATACAGCTATCCAATAAATACAGTTAAATTTTGCAAAGTGTTAAGCATTCTCTTAATGGAAAATTGAGTGAACTCTGCTCTCAATGATGATACCAGGTATTCATAACTATCATACCTACCTATTTATCTATATTTACTAAACTGTATGGGCATTCTTCTGTGAAGTGTGTATATGTACGCACAGACGTGTATGTATGTATGCATATGTATTTAAATCCACTATCTTTGGAAAATACGTGTTGCTAAGTAATATATAAACCCTTAGGGATAAATGTTCATGCTTAGAATATAAAAACCCGAATGAATAATCATCTCCATATTAGGCATGTCAATAGAACGGTTGTGGTGTGTTTGAAACTACCTGCAATGTTTTATTTTGTTTGCTGATGCCTTCAGCTACATGTGTAACTAAAAGAGAAATTATGTTCCATTCAAACCAGGCAATAGGTTCAGTACAGGTGTTCCAAAAAGATGTAAGGATTTATGACTAAATGAATTAGCGAGCTTTGTGCTCTTAAAATGTGAACATTTCATACCCTTTGTGAACAATTCCACAGGAGAAGACACGAGTTAATCGGTTTTACATAAATTTCTTATAATTAGAAAATGGTTTAAGCTCTCAAAAGAATTCCTGGAAGCAGTCCGCATTACTTCCGAAGTTTTTACTGATTTTAGCAACTGTTAGTTTAGTTTGCATATGAATATCCATCATTGTCTTCAATCCAGTTAGGCATTACAACACAATCCAAGATTATGTGAATCTTCGTAAGGTTGACAATAACTTCTCTTGGTATCAATGTTGCATTTTATTGCAGCTATATGACTTCATATTCTGTCAGTCTTTAAACAGATGAAATATACTAACAGAACTGAAATTCAACAGCTGGCTGAGTGCAATTTTACTGATTATTAGATTTGGGAAAAGAGAGACAGGTGCAAAAACACTCCCTCCTGCAACTAAGGAAAAATATGATAGGAATTATTCATTCAATATCTGCATGGAAATAACAATAAATTGTTAATAATATTTCATTTTGAATTTCCTACTTGAGAAGCTGATCTGCATACTGTGAAAAGCTTAAGCTAGCTTGACTGCTTTGCAGTTTAAAATATATTGCTATAGAAGAAAAGCAGACACACTTTTCAAGGTTATAGATCATTTTTGCAGTGCAATTCAGTGACAGCTGATAGTTTGCACACTGCTTAAATGCATTCTGTTATTTCTTAAGGGAATCAATAACCATAAATATACAGTATAGATGCCCATTATTGGTAGATATTTCTCATCAGAACTATACTTGCTTACGTGTTTTATTTGTTCCATGAAGTTTTAGTTTTAGTAATGGCTCTCCAGTGCTGTCAGTGATAAGAGCCAATGACTTCACTGGGGCATTTATTTTGAGGGTGAGTTTTTGTGTCATGTCAGAATCAAGTTTCCATGAGGAATGTTTTTCCCTGTGTACAAAGCAAGTATCAGACTGACCTAAGGGCTGTTCTTCCTTACATTTCTACTTGGCTGTCTTCTTTGACTGGCTGAATAAGTACTTTTCATGTAATTAGGCCATCATTAACCACTTTAGCCTAATTTATTCCTATCATAAAAGTTTTTCTTCAGCATCTCAGCAGCAGCTCCAAGTCTAACTCCTTTCTGTGGTTTGACTTCAGGCAAAAATGTTGCTTCAGTAGCCCTCTCAGAGGACCCTTAAAACCATGTTTTTTCAACATGAAAAACATTTTGGGGTTGCTGGTAGTAGGTATCTGGACAAGAAGACTTCTAGAAATGAATTTTTATGTCTTAATAAGAAAAACTTGGAGAAAATTGTTTGGTTTTCTAATATGTAAAGACTACAGATGCTCAGAACATCAGCTGCATAAAATCATAGCACATTAAAAGCTACCTTCAAAGTCCTTTATTATCAGCTTAATTCTCCCTTTTTCTTGTTTTTTTTTTTTTTTTTTTTTTTTTCCAGTGTTACTTGACGTCTCTAAGTTTGGGAACCTTGGATCATCACTGACTCATGCTGTGCTCCAGAAAACGGACTACGTAAGAAGTATTTTCTAAATGTATGGAAGTATTTACTGCAGACATCAGCTGTGCCTGTATGTATATCTCATACCTTTCCAAAATCCAAGATGACATTTTTAAATAGGCATAGGAATGTGTGAATAAAATCTGAATAAAGAACTGAATAAGGAACAAGATTAACTTCTTGAGAATAGCAGCTCTTTTGTGCAAAGACTTTGTTCTGCACTTGCACAGATCCAGCAGTCTGTGACTGATGCCTCCACAGAAACTGAAAGAACTAATAATTACGAGACATCTTTTTAAAATAGCACTTGCCTTACATGATAAGTACAATAAAGCCATCATTTCAGAATAGAACATTTTAATCGTTTCACCTTGGATGTCCTAAATTAAATCTGACAGATCAATAACTTTCATTTTCACACTGAATATACAGGCTAAAGATCTGTTTTCTGAGCAGTTCCAATAAACTATTGGGTGAGGTGTTTCAGCAAGAGAGGGAAGTGCTGTCTCTCTGGGAATATTGTCACAGTCACATGTTTTTGAGACAGGAATTCATTCTGGAAGAGACACAGGAAAAAAGCATTTTTAGGAGACTTTGGAGGTATGTTAGAGAAAAAAAACTCAGAACAAATGGGCTTTAGGTCAGTTCACAAAAAGGAAGACAGAGAGGATGTGGCCGCACTTTTAAAGATAAGAGGGAGGAGAAATAATTGTTTCTTCTAAAGAAAAGTATTGGCTTAAGAACAAGAGAGCAGAACTGTCCGTAATTACACTTTCTTTTGGAAATCAGAAATCTTCTAATGATGGAACAACATGATTTTGGAACAGCTTTGCAATAAGAGTAGCTGACAAAAAAAACCCAACACTTAGAAGATGGAATATGCTGTTGCCTGTAACTGCAGATAACTGTTTCAAAATGTCCATGCTCTTAAATGCCTTTTTTCCTAAATTGCTTTTTTCACAAAATGGCTATTGTCAACAGATTTATTCTAATAATGGATCTCAGCCCTTCCAGATCTTACTCCCTTCAGTCAAGTAAATCGGTACCTGTGGGAGATCAGAACCAAGCACCAGCTCAGAGCTGGCAATGACAGGATTCACAAAGAGAGGAAGCCTTATGGAGAAGGCGCATTTCATTCTACATTTCAGAAACTGATGCAGCTAATTAATTTGTCATCGGATTTCAGCTAGGAAACCATTTATCAGTCCAACACTTTCACTTGTATGCAATACGAATGCACTGAAACAGAGCAGTTGTATTTTAAATTGAGCATACTATGATTACAAAGATAATATCTAGAGAAACATTCCGAGGTTGCTTGCAGGCAGCTTAAAATCAATAGAAATGGTGAGTATTCTACATCTCTTCAGATTTTACTTCTGCTTTGTTTACATAGCCCTTATCTTTTACCCCTGAAGAGTATGGGTGCGTTCCCTGTGGATACATTTCAATATCCCTTTTGCTGAGAAAATTAAGCACGGAGTGATCCACTTCAGAAATCTGCTCTCTGGAGAACTGGTAAATATGCATGTAAACAACAGCCCTAAAGTATCTGAAATATTTTTGTGTTGTACTTTGGAGGTTAGATGAAGGAATTTTAAAAAAAGAGAGAGATTAGATTTCACTCCGGAAATTGTTTTTCTTCTTCTGACTGGTAGGAAAACAGTCAGGTCCTCCTCCCCTGTCTGCCACCATAGTTTTAGATTCTTTTTGCTAAACTCAGTTCTTAGAGGAGAGGTTATTCATCTCTGACTGTACCTCTGATGAAATAATTCAGTGGAATTTCCTGGGTCGGTTGGCATGGAGTTTATCTCTTGTATATCCACAGAGGTTATTTTAGTCCATCTTATACTCAGTGGGGCTATTTGCAATTGTTTCTTTCTAGTTTTATGTGTCTTCCATTATAAAGGACAGATTTTCTGTTTTCTTAGGGTATGCTATTCAATTTAAAGGCACTTATCTATGCCATGCACTGCTACGTTGGACTCTTGGGTATGTCAAATAAACAGTTTGGCTCCCTACGTAGAGAAAATCACTTCTATCATTTGAACTGGTCTCCTATCCATTTCCTTTCTCATCTATTTAAAGTATTAGTTCATTGAGGGAGGTGCAGTCTCGTAGGATTTGGGTGAAACAGCACACAGTGTAATGACTCCTTATCTCAGTATGGGACTCCAAGAGACAACACAAAATTTGAGAAAGATCCTACGAGGGTCACTAGAGTTGAGGATCTTTTGTAAAATCAAGAAAAAGGAAGGAAAAGACAATATCTGAAAGATGCAGAATTTGAGGTATGTTGAAAACAACCCAATATTCTTGGATTTGTCTGGGGTTGAATTTCAGACTAACTAATGGGAAGACTTGAAAATAGTTGTATTATCCTGAATACTGCTTGAAGCCTCAAAAATATCAATTAAAATGTAGAATCTGGAATATATAGGAGCCAGACCAAGCTCAGAACTAAAGGCAGTGCAGATTTTCACCTCACTCTGGATGAGTGCTGCCAGAAGAAGGGGCAGTGCTGGGATGGAGAAGCAGGCGTGGTGCCAGGGCCAGGGGCAACAACTGCTGTTTCTGCAAAGAGATGAACAATAGTTTTCAGCCTACTTCCAGCAGCTTTTCCCTTGGCAATAGCAGTGGCAGGTTTCTGGCAGAGGCAAATCAGACACATGCTTCTGCAACTGCATACTTTGTCTACGCCTAGAGCTGGCTCTGCAAATCCCATTCTATTTATTTTAGAGCTTGAAACATATAGTATACCTGGCGCAAGGCCCATTCTATGCTTAGAATGTGCTTTGGGGAGAAAAAGTAGCAATGCAAAATTGCCAGGTGTGAGCAATCAGAGCACAATTACATTTGTTATGAATTGAATGAATTATCTCCTTAAAAAAACATGTTAAGTGTTGCAGAACATGTCTCATTTAGCAATTAAAAAATGTATATGTTCAGGTGAGTCTACTTACTACTTGGCTAACTCCTGCCATACTTTTTACACTTCCTTTTGAATGCCAGAACTGAGTCTGCTGCACAAAGCAGTCAGTCTTTTATCCAGAGTCATAGGCACTGGACTGTTTTACTCACTACTGACAATGTCAAAGTAAGATAATAACAAACTAATGGATACTTTTAAAGCTGCAGAGATATAAATGCAGATTGTGGAGTGGTGAGAATTCAAAGATACAGAAAAGACCTCTCATATTCAGAGCATCAAGCTTTAAAGGTGAGATAGGCTCTGAAGTAGTACTTGGCTGAAGTTCAGGTGTCTGCCTTCAATGGAGGAATATAGAAGGGTTGTTCTCTCCAACCAGTCCTACAGTTGCCTACATTTGGGATTTTGGAACTCAGTGGGAGTCTAGACAGATTCAGAGCTGCCTGGCAAAGATGTACCCAGAGACTTCTGCTGGTTGCAAGATTGTACTGAGAGTGGTGATCAGTGGCTCAATGTTTGGTTAAGGACATTGGGTAGTGAGACACTGGCACAGGTTTCCGGAGAGGTGATTGATGCCCTGTTCCTGAAGACAATCAAGGTTAGTCTGAACAAGGCTCTGAGCACCCTGATCTAACTGTAGATGTCCCTGTTCACTGTAGGGGAGTTGGGCTAGATAGCCTTCAAATTTCCCTTCCAATTCAAACAGTTCTATGATTCTATGACACTTGAGGAAATTGAGTAACTGCATTTTGTACCCAGAATATGATTTGGGTCAAATATCAGAAGAGCAAGAATGTGCGATTTTAGGTGCAGTAAGCTTATGCTATCCAGGCTGTGCAAACAATTGACATTTCAATATACTGTTTTGGATTCGGCTGCCAAATGCAACTAATAGCTAATTGGACCCCAGGTTTGTAACACTATTAACTTCTTACAGTACAAACATAGAAACCAAAAGGTCTGATCTGGTAGCTGACCCCCTTGAATGAAACAAGAACACTTACAGGAAGACAGTAAGGCAAAAATTACTGTAAGATAGAAGGCCAAGACACCTGGAAATCTGGTTCTTACATTTGCAAGGTTTAATGACTCTAAGTGATTAGAATCAAATTCCCATCTCAGCCAAAAGTTAGCACTGTAAAACTCCCCAGTGTATACTGAAGTTCTGCACAAGTCTTGAAGGAGTTGGAAAGTATCTTGTAGCCCATATAATCAAATCTTTTAGGGATGCAGAGGTCAAGTGTTGAGGTGAGCCATTAAAAGGTGAACCTGTGAATACAAGGCTTACTCTATTCAGTCCCACGTAATTATAGACACTTTAACTTTCCCACAAACCCTGCTAAACGGTATCTCTTTTGCCAGAAATGTGCTACTACTTAGTAGATGAGTAATGCTTTTTGTCTCTTTGCAAAGCCCCAGGCTACTGCTTGTTCCAGACCAAAGCCACAGCCTCTTGGCTCCCACAAACATAAAAAGTAATGCTTTAAACCAGGGTAGATCAAAGACTTGTATCTAGCTAAAGGAACTGCTTGAGTTTTTATCTGGGGAAGGCATCCTGTTTGAAAAACAGACACCACAGCTCAGCTCAGCTGATAAAAATTTCAGGGACTGGGCAACATTTGGTCAACAAGTAGGCATTTCCCTTCCAATTATCTGGCAGTGTCCTAAATGGTGCTTGCAGAAGCTAGTGACTATTTATTAATGTTATTACTGTCTGCAAGGGACTCCTGGGAATAGGAGATGAGAGGAGAGAAAGAAGCACTAAGCAGAAAGATGTTATGGACATGATTAAGGTAGTTCAGATATGAAAACAGTGAGTCCTATATTATGAGATAGGTTATCCATAACAATTTGGGTTGTTTTCTTTTCATTGTGGCATGTTCTGTTTGCTTTCTGCAAAGGGAATTTCTAGAGCTGAAGGGTTACCTCTTTCCAGATTCATTAGTGTTACTCGTACATTGCTCATCCATCCTAACATCTCTGTGATCTCCTCTGCATGATTAGAGCTGTGAATACAAAATCAAGAAAGGTTTAACTTTCCCATGCTTTTGTATTTCTTAAATACAGCACAAGATCACAGAAAGGACTGCAATTCGTGTTCTGCCTATGTAGTAGCTATTCTGAAGAAAGGGTTGCAACCGTGACTATCACCAGGGGCTGCTTTGACTCATGGCTAACCACTGCACAACTGGTAACATCTGAGTTTGGTATTAGAATTCAGGTATTTTTCTAATGTATTCTTCTATTTTTCTGCCTCACAGTATAGTCATACATTGCATCTTAGATATTTCAGCAGCTGCTATTCACTTTCCTTCAATCTATCAGTCTTCTTTAGGAAAGAAACTGCACTCTTCCATTGCTACTGAAAGGACGAGGCTGGATCTTGGCAGCTGTTCTACACCTTCAGATCCTTCAGATGGCCTATCTTAACTATTCACAAGAGCATCCAGTTAAGGTCATTATAGGTTGTTCTAACAGACCTTTTTCTTCCTGACTCTCTTCCTCTTTTGCAAAGTGTATTTTAGCATCATTTCCAAACTTCCTACCGGCAACTCTCTCCTTGCTGAGAAGTGACATCCTTTCACGGTCTAACGCCCAGTGCCTTGTTCCTGTCTTGTTTTTGTATGTTTAACAGCTCCAGACATCTTGGCAGGAGGATCAGAACATGCTCACTATCTGTATTTCTTGGCCTCTTTCTGATAAAACTGAGAGTTCCTTTGCTCTCTGCGGACCTTTGAGTGAACAAAGCAGAAGGGGAATGCAAAATCTTGCTCTCCTTCTCCCTTACTGTGATCAAGTGCAACAAGAATGGCAGTTCCTGCACTTTTGGGAACAGACATACTGAACTGTTCAAACAGCAAGCAGGGCATGAGTCCAGGCCTAACATTTGCTTGCAGTGCTGCTCAACATCTAGGAAAGATCCATGGAGAGTCCTTGGATGATTAAAATTTAGGATGAACTCCAGTTTTGGTGAATTTAGCCAGTAGCAATTTTGCTATGTGTTTCTTCTAACTTATTGTGATTTCTCTGAACTATGGGCCACTTCTATATTCAAAGCTAATGCTTTGCAATCCTTTCTTATGGTATGACAAGAGCTTTATGCTTTTAGGTAAATTTTCTGCTTACAAGTTATATATTTATCCCCTGGCAGAGACTTGAACTACTACTTTCTGATGAAGGCTATCCCAGGTGATGAATGATCATCTCTATTGCCTCACATTAATCAGACCTGATTTGGCAAAAAAAACAAAAATCAACAAAATAAACCCAACAAACTAATCAAAATCAGCTGGAGTGCTCTGATATTTAACACTTTTTCATTGTTTTTCTTTCTCAGAAGCTCTTCCCTTTCACCATTTGTTTCGGGGAATTAAACTGAGATGAGGCTACAGAAGTGAGAACTGAGAGAGAAAAAGGAAAACCTTAAAATTGACTAGTGATGAGTTCAGTTAACTCTGCACATTTCTGGTTTATAGCATGAGTTAAAAAGAATTAGTACACTGAGTATCAGTAGTAAGCATGGGAATAGCTCGTTAAAACAAATGTGGTTTTTATACTCCCTGTCAAAAGTTGTGTGACCATTTTAACTGATGTTAAATACTTCATTAAAGATTGTGGAAGTTGAATGATTCCAGTATAAGTGGGAAAAAAGATTTTAAAAGAGCAGAGGTCTCTCTGGATTTCTATAAATACAGGGTTTATTTTGTGATGGTTGGCTATTTTTGTATGAATCTCAACACTTTTCTATTCATTTGGACCTCGCAAGGTAAATGAATACTAAAAGTGAAACAGGAAAGGTGGAATAGAAAAAAGTGCAGTTACTGGATTTATTGAGCCCACTTGATAGCGCTGAAATATTTTTTTGATTATTTTTATAGCCATTCATTCTGTTCAGGTTTTGTAGTATATGGCAAGTACCACATAGGTGAATAAAGAAGCAAATCTTTCTTGTGTGTTAATAGAAATGACATACTCTAAAATTAACTTGTCTAACATGGCACAGAAATATATATACTGAACAACTGGTCCCCTTCTCTGGAACTTGAATTTAAATACAAATGTAATATGACAGCTCTTAGTTAAAAAGGACAGTCCCATTGATTCAGAAGGTGGAAATACAAGAGTATCCCAACTAAAGACAAACAAGGAACAGGAAGTTGAATCACCATCAATGCTGGGGAGGTATCACAAGAAACAAAACATTCTGAGGTACATTCCCAGCAATGCCCACAGCCAGGTATGTGACCATCCCATTCTGAAGGCAGCAATGAATTTTAGGAGGGTTTTGCTAATACGCCTTGACCTGCAGGTTAGTTAGTGCAGGTGGGCTATGGGAACTGAGCTCTACCCCAGTATTTGTTGAGCTCTATCTGAATCATGCATCAGAGACGCCACTAGCATTAGGAGGATGAAGAAAAAGGTGCCTGATATAGCTCCTCAGAAAGTAATTGGCAGTATACAACATGTGCTTCTCCAGATGATCTGTGATGGAAAAGGTTATGAGGAATTTACATTTAGAGAGGCTGAACTAGAACACAAAGGTTAAAGAATATTTGACACAATATGGAGACAGAAGAGCACACCTGTTCCTCTCTTCATCAGTTTTCTAGGCAGTTGAGCCTCCTTGCACACTACAGCTGTTTGTTGTCTGGGGCAGCCACAGACTCCACCTGAAGCTCATTTGCCCTCTGCACCATGGGAAACCAGCAGCTGAGTGAACTCCTTTTTATCACTCCCACCCTCCTAAAAAAGAAATCTATTTCCCTATAGAGCTTGCTAGAGTAAATAGAATCTAAAATCAAATTTCTGTACAGACAGACTTCAGGCTAAATCCTCAACTCATGGGATTAACTTTGTTGAACCTACAGCAATTGTACTAGGTAAGCTTTTGACTAATGATATTTCATGCTATGTTAAAAACAAGGATTTTGTTATGGCCTGGGGTATTGTTCCTCGTTTGTTACTATGTGTACTTGGAAAAATATGAGCTTGAAATATTTTAACTATATGCACTCTTGGAAAAACAGAGTGAGGCTTCATTTGTGTGAAATACTCTATTATGCTACTTTAAATGAAAAGTTTTGGTTAAATTTGGGTGCTTTAAGAGTAAGGGTATGTGTAGAATCATAGATAAAAGCTGTGTTGTCAGATGAAAAATACTTTTCTCTTGGTAAATGACAACCATGAAGTCTTTGATCAAGTAATATGCTTTGGACCATTATTTTTCAGTTGATATGCTTTTTCTTACCCTTTATTGGATCTCTTTTTGTGTTAAATGGCAAGAAATCCTTCTGGTTAATAAGAGAGATGGAGTAGCAGTGTTTTTCTGTTGTAGCCCTGTAGCGCTTTGTGTATGTGCAAATACTAAATAAGCAACCTGGAGTGCTTTCAAATATGTGTTGTGGTGAATTGCTTGTAAATATTCTTTGGGCCAAACTACCACTGGTGCTTTGGCCAGTGGATGAGTACATTGCTGCTATAAAATGAATATTGCATGGTGTGTTTCCTTTTCTTTTTCTTTTTTTTTTTTTCCAAACAAATAAGTGTTTTGTAATCACTAAGTAGCAGGCTATGGGTATTTTTGCATTATAATACGGAAAAA
Organism: Chrysolophus pictus; assembly: GCA_037305975.1. NCBI lineage: Eukaryota > Metazoa > Chordata > Aves > Galliformes > Phasianidae > Chrysolophus > Chrysolophus pictus. The sequence goes on from CM074580.1 coordinate 49,115,927, forward strand.
TGGGTTTTGCTCTTGTAATTCAGGAGACAGGTGTGATATCACAGACATATTTGCAGAATGTAAGTAAGGTGCTCTGCTTTTCTACTTTCCAGTGTTCTGTTGAATGTAAGGCTGTAGAATACAGAACCACTGTAAGGAAGGCAGATTTCAGGTTTCTAAACTATGGGCATCTTCTGACTCATTGTTTTGCATGAATGAGGAACAGCAACAAAATTGTAATGGACACTCAGTATTAAATTGCATGGGTTCTGCTGCCAGTCATAAAGGTTAATGGCTTATTGCCCTCATTTCCTTCCTTCCTACTGTTCAGTGGCAAAGAAAGATGATGCATGAAGAAGTATTGGATGTCCCTTTTAATGTGTAATGTGAATAGACTATGGGCTATATATTTATATAGTTTATCTTCTTCTATAGTAGACTGTCTGCCCTCCTGTACCATATATATATGTATATATATATTCTTTTTCTTATCCTTCAGCTTATCAACTAGCCTTAAAATCTATGAAGATGAAATCTAAACAGAAAACAAGGCACAAAGAAATACAAGGTTTCACAAATTTTACAGCAATAATAGACTGAAATATGTACTATGGACCCCAAGAACTTGTTGCATGCTCTCATGTTATATAATCCATTTAATCAGCTGATCAGGATTTTTCCTAAAATGAATTTAATTTTAGTCTTTAGCCCTACTTCCATGGTTACAATTGCAAGACTAAACATATGCCTTCTCAGTTCATGCTTGCTTCTTTTTATGCCTGTGCTGTACCTTAGTTTCAAGTGTTTATCTTTGCTTCTGTTTGTCTGTAATTTCTTACCTACTTACATATGACAAGACAGAGGTGGGTGAGAGAAGGCAACCAGAAAAACAGGATGGGGATAAACGAGACCTAGCAAGAAATCTCCAGGCAGTGAAGGTCTTTGCAGGCTTTGGAGTCTGACCTTATCTTGTTTGTTGTAATGCTAGTAGTATTGGTTCAAGTCAGCTGTATCTACTGATTCATGAGATTTGGTTCCAGGAATGGCGGAAGTTCAACTAAGGGAAATGTTAGAGCACCCTAACACCTAGTAGGGTTTGGATATGACTGAGCACATCTGGATTTTGCCCAGGAGATATGTGAGAGAACTTTTGCTCTGTTATTACCGTGAAGTCTGTCTTATCTGTTTGAACTCCGGATGATTGTTTTTACTCTAAAGCAGGTCTATAATTTCAATAATGTCATAGTTACTTTCGCAGTTTTTAACGTTTTGGTTGCCAGCACCCTTTTTGTGCTTTACAAATGAAATGATGAGATGTTTGTCTACTGTTCCCAACTGCAGTAACAAGACAATCAGGTTTTTAAATGCACCGTATCTCCTAGTTAGGATGAGAGAATTTGAACCAAAGGAATTTGAAGTTCAGTGTCAGACCCTGGTGGGAGATGGGCTCTTCTTGGTTGCCTGTGTGCTGTTGGTTTGCCCTTTTCCCTAGGCATGTGGTTTTGTCATGCTCTGCAGGTGGGCCTTCGGGGCTGGCAGTAAAAAGAAATTGGAAATCATTCCCCTTTAGCAGAAATACATTCCCTGAACAACAAGGCTGTGTGCTGCCCTCAGAGGAGTCCCTCCCTTAGTTTGAGCTAAGGCCCTTCCAAGGAAGAGGCCTGTGCTATAGCAGAAACATATATATTAAACATTAAATCACCAGAAAACTTCTAATGTTTAATTTATAGTACAGGATGCAACTTTTTTTTTTTTAAGTAATATATCTCAGCTGACAAAGGGAGTCTGAGATTCTTAATTTTTTTTTTTTCTGTCTTGCAGGTACTTTCTGTATGACTTAATCTTTTCCAGTCCTATGAAAAAGCTTTGATCTTGTGATGTATTCTTATGAGCTGCTCAAAATAAAATAAATTTTTAGAGATGTGACTTTTGTTAGTGTGAAGCTCTCTGGCTTCAATGGTCGAGTGAGGTCCTCCAGGGCAGGTTCAAAACTCTGGCAGCCTTTGGGTGTACTTTTTCACTTTGAGTGGTCCAATTGACAGCTGGACTCAGTTACAACACTTCCCTTCAGTACCAATTATTTTCAGGCTGCTCTCTGAAATTCATTGTGGCTTGTTTTCAGCATCATGATCAGAGCTCTTCCAGGTTTGCGGAGCCACAACCAAGTAACCTTCTTTCCTCTTGTAGTATAAATCCAGCACAGGGATGTTCAGACAGAAAACCTTTACTTTGTACATGGGAAAATGGTGTTTTTGGATTTTGTGAGGTCAGAAATAACAGGGAATATTCAGGAGAAAAAATTCAAACTAAAGACTTATTTCAGGCTGTGTTGCAAGTGTGCTGACTGGAGTTATGTAAACAAGTGAACGGGGATTTTTAAGATGTTCTCACAAAAACAAATCAACATATGCTGCTGTGAGACTTATTTTTTTAGGAAGAGATTGGAGCCTCTGACTTCCTGGAATGGTACTCTTATATGAAGAAATATATGTGAATAACGTAGGGCAAGAAGGAGCAGTGATGTAAATGCTGATTACACTATACACAAAGACCTGTTGACAGTGCATTCAGTTTTGCATGTTTAATTATTTTCCATTTTGTTCAGCTTGCTTTATAGCCTTAACTTGAAATGATTCTTGCTTGCACACGTGGACAATGAAATAAAAGTGAAGCGCTCTCAACAATTACTGACTCAAAGAAATGTCATACTACTGTTAATCTTCTGGGTGTATAGCTTGGTAGGTTTTCTTTTTTTTTTTTTTAATCATTTTGTTTTGTAGCATCGGGTACTTAAAAACTATACCATGAACCATACCATTTGCATGCCTGTTGTAATACATGACATCTTCTCTCTATTATTAGTAATGGCAGTACCTTAGCAGTGCTAGCAGAAGTGATTGGAAAAGTTGTCTGTGTTGGAATGAAGAATGTCAAACTCATTTCCAAGCCAAAAAACAATTTTATACAACTGCAAGCCATACTTCAATTAATTTTTTCCCTAGCTTTAAGCTGTAGCTAATCTATGCACTTGCAGCATACCTATTACAGCAACATTTAGACAATTTCAGATTTGCTGCTTAGAAGTGTTTAATATTTATTTAACTAATTGGAGAAAATACAGGCTATCCACTTCCATAAATGAAAGGGCAGAAATTAATCGAGGAGTAACTGCATTCTGAAGTACTAGATCAACCAAGTTAAAATGGAGTTTGCACTAAGATTAATTATGCTCTCTGCTTCCTGTTGAGTAATTATATTCAATAAAAATCATTCCATGCAATTCAGTAGAAGCTACTATTTCAGCGAGTATTTAATGGCATGTAATGGACTGAGATGTATAAAAATAAATCAGGGTATACAAGTAACTTCTACAAGTCTGTTCCATTTGCTGACTGAGAAGGGGCTTGTTTGTGGCAAATGTGGGGCCTAGCTTTTTTTTTGGGGGGGGGAAAGTACAAGAAAGTGCAGCAACTTGCTAGCAGCTGGGAAATAACTCTGAAATGGAATCCCTTTCTCTCCCAAGTGACCACATATTGAAGAAATAGATATTCCAAGGATGGGAGGGTTTGCTGGAAATGGACTGGGAGAGGTGGTGGCATCAGGAAAGAGATGGAGCATGCTGGTGAGCAGGAGTAAGGGGAACTGAGACAGTGGCCCTTCTTTTGGGTAAAATAATATACTCCATTATTCTGGAGAAATGCTGACCTGTAATCCTCTAGTAGTCCTAAGCACTTTCTTTCCTTAAGTGCAGTTGTTGTCACTTTGCAATTTTTGTCTAGTGAGCTGGTAATATCAAGAAGAGTTTAGAAATATTTAGAACATCTTTATGAATCTTAACATCAGATAAGACCAACTAAGGAAAGTAAGTATATGCATTTCCCCCTTCCCAACTTGGTTTCCTATAGTGCTGGAGAAGACTTTTTTGAGACTTCTGATAATATTCCATCATTTAACTTGTCCTAGATATGAATGCTGTCTTGGTATCAGCAAAAGAATTTGCTGAGCCCTCCTGATGTGAGTGGATGTTGCCCAAAGTATCCATTGGACCTTGCTATTCCTGATTGCTCTAAACAACTGGGGAGAGAGAAAACTGGCCAGAAGTTGTTTGCTTTCCCCACAAATCTTCCATGGTGCTCCTCACTCAACACTATGGTAACTGAGTTGCTGGATGTTTTGTGGAAGTACACCCAAACAGTGGTCCAACTTGTTCAATACATCCGATTTTTGTTAAGCAACCCATATTCTGATATTTTCTGTAGAGAAAACTTTTTAATAGGTGTTCTGATATTTACTTATCAGGTTCATACACTGCTCTTAAATTCATTCTTGCATAAAACCTAATGCTGGTATATTCAAGGATGAAGATTTCAAAACCTCTCTAGGCAATCTGCATCACCCTTCCTCTCCTCTATGATCTAATTTCTGGCCATTGTCAAAGGTGGTGGAACTAAACCAAACTGGAATACACACAAAGAAAAATGCTACATAATAATATATTTGCTTAAAAAAGACGTCAAAATAAAAAGACCCCCACAAAAATTAACGATTCTACAATATAAGTTTTCACTCATGCTGTTCTTAACAAGTAAAGGGAGGACAGGATGACAGCGAAACACAGATCGTGTTACAGGATGGCGGACTGCAGGACTCCCTTGCAATTTCTAGTGGAAAGTTTTGTTAAACTTCAATTCTTAATTATCCTTGAGAGCTAGATGTGCCCACCTGATGACTCACTGAGAAGACCCAGCCGTTTAGAACAACTTATATGGCTTTTAGCTTGTCTTGTTTCTTTCCTTTGTCAATCTGAGTAGTTTCTGCCAGGCCTGATGCTTCTTTCATCTGCGGAGAGTTGAATGGCTGACTCTTCTGTCATGGGATTCCATGTACATTGTTCCAATTCGTGACAGAAGAACGGCTGCTGGGATACAGCAGCACAAATACTGATGAGGGCACCACTGGAAAGGGAACTGAAAAGAAATTCCTGCATGCTTGTCTTTTTAGCGCCTTAAAGAAAAGTTGGCTAATACATGATTACAGCATCAACATGGCTATGGCTTCAGGAATGGTCGAAACAATAGTATTTCTCCCAGCTGTGTGCTAAAAGCTAACTCATTTCAGGGCAGCTGCAGCATATAGTCATTCTCATTCCAATCTTGTCTTCCTCAATATTTTTTAATTGGATGCATGACACCTTCTCAGCTAAAGCAAAATGCCACAAGGAAATAAGGTTCTCAGTTGTGAGGAAAAGCAGCCTGATCCTTCAACCCCACATAGCTAGAGTGTGGTGTTTTTTCTATTTGTTTTGGTTTTGTATTGTTTCTTTTTGTTTCTTTCTCAAGTGAAAAAATATGTCTTTCTGGCTTAGCATTATTTTCAGGAAGAACTTTTAAAAGTACATTTTAGACTCTAAATGGTGGTTGGAAATGACAGCCTGTATAAGCATATGCACACATTTATAATGCACCTCAGCCCAGTGCTGAAAAGGTGCGGCATCAGGACTGTTTCCTTCAATACAAGAAGCTGGAGAGAGGGGTGGGCATCTAATAAATCTGAAAATGAAGAAAAGGGATCAGGAGTGCAGGATTCCTGTTGTTGAACTGCAGATCTGTTATGCCTGTGGGCTGCCTGATAACTATGAGCTTGGAGTTGTCCTCCATAAGCTCTTTGATCCTGGGCTAGGGGAGCTGCAGTTGCTGAGCTTATTCATGTAAGTGCTGAATGTTTTGTTTTAAATTATACGCTTAAAATGTCCATTTGTTCCCACTTGAATATACTCCATTCAAACTTGCCAAGATGTATGTTCTAAAATGGGAACTGATGTCCCATTCTTTACAATCACTGTATTATCACTCAAATAGTCTTCCTACCCAGCTGGAGAGTCTTTTGAACAATCATAGTACCTAAATATGGGAATTCCATATCGAGAATGCAGTATATAATGTAGAAATTAAAGTTCAAACAATACTCCTGAGAACGGGGGCGAAAGATACAGAGATCAAAAAAAGTCAAAGTGAAACAAGGTTTCTTTCTGAATCACAGAAAACAACGTAATACCATATCGATCTAGAAAAACATGCTAGCTTTTAATGACGTAGCATCAAATAGCAAATATTAACTCATTACGCAATGACTGTTCTGCACATCTGAGTTTTCATCTGGTATAGAACTAATCAATAAACTCCAGGGTCCCACCTTCACCTGTTCTGCTTAAGTTATATAACCACTGTATGGAGGAGCCTGACAGCTCTCTCTATGCTGAATTCATGTTGTCCTTTAAATTGGGGAAAGTGATTTGTCATCCCCTTTTTTTTTCAGATGGGTCTGAGTCTCAAAAATCTTAAAGGTTAGATACATACAGTCATTCTGACCTCAAATCCCCTCTGTTTGCAGGATCTATTTGCATTTCTGTGGTTTTGAGAAGTGAAATCAATTTCTAAAACTTGCAAATTTCCAAGGGTTTTATTTTAAATACGCCTCCAGCCTATGTATGAAGTTCCTTTTTACTAAATAGCCCCCTTGTTGTCTTTAACCTTTGCCATTCTGATCTGCAAGGAGTTGGGATGTTGCGCTCTACAACATCTGCTGAACTCCTGCTGCTGGATAGAGCACACCTCACTGTCATCTTCTGGGCAAGAGAAATGCCATAGGTTTTCCTTCATTGTAGGAATCTCTTCTGCTTTGGTACATCCCTCTAAGTCTCTCCTTTAGTGGTTGGTACCAGAAGAAAAGGATCTGAAATTCTTTGATATCTCAATCGTTCTTTTTATTTCTTTGGCTGCCTGGCTTCTGTCACTGATATTTCGGTTCTGAATGTAATGGATAAGCTTCCAAGCAATCAATCTTCTCCTTTAACTACAACTTCTTTCAGTGTATTAATGACTGAAAAGTTACATTAAGTTTTCATTTAATGTGAATTTGCACAGCCCTTAGATAATGAGTATCTCTGATATTCTGACATTACTAAAGCTAGTAGAAGAATAGGTCAAAAGAAAATTCTCCTAGAGTTGCCCACACAGGATGGAAAGGTTTATGGCATAGGCCCTAATGCTGTGATGCTACAAAACAATTGCCATAAGGTGAAAAGAGCATAGAAATAGTACTTTGTGCTTCTCTCTGTAAAACTGCCAGAGGAGGGGAACACTACTGTTGAAGCTGGAGTCCTGTTAATTGCATTTATCTTGTACCATTTTATATTCTTTAGTGCTCTATGATTATTATTTTAACAAATAGGAAAACATCAGAACTGCAATAACTTTTTTGATCTGAATGCAGACAAGTTTGCTCATGCTGGTAGATGTAGCTCTTTTTAAAATTATTATCATACTTTGCTGGCAAGAACATGTACAGTGATGCTTATACAATGTCCGAGAGTGATATTAAGAGCCTTTACCTGTGTAGTGAGTAGTACTGATTTTTGTAGGATTTATTTTTACTCAGGGCCACAATAAGGACTAGACTGCGTATCTGGATCCTTCCTTATAATAGGTCTATGCTACCATGCTGTTGAGAAGAAATAGTGGTGAGGAGAGAGGATTTCAACAAGATTCTGTCACAAATCCTGTGTCAGGAAGTGAGGAAATGAGCAGTGCCATGAGAGACTCGAGTTGGCTGAGGGATGTTTTACTTTGGATCTTGACCCTCCTTGACCAAATGAAACTACTCATTTCAGGCACAGGTATTTTGCTCTTGGGGCAAAGATTTTGTTTTCTACCCTCTCTGTCTCAAGGCACTCAACTTGCATGCAGTCTCCTGGCCTTTGTCAGGATCTCCTCAAAGATCTTACAGAAGTCACTTAACCATTAAAAGTCTTGTCTTAAAATATAGTGCTTGCTGGAACCATGGAGTTGAGGAGGGTTTAGTTGACAACTAGAAATTGAAAATGTTTTCTTGCTGAACAAACAAACCTACACAGCGCAGAGGCAGAAAGTAATGATTTCAGATTTCTCTGAAATTTCCCTGGTGCTACTTTTCTTTGTTCACTGAGGGGTGGGCAAGGAAGGCAAGCTTCATATTTCTTTTGCATTACAACTCCAATACAACATGGAACAGCTTTGTCTTACATCTTCTTTTTCTTCCATTTATATGTCTAACGCTTTGAATGCTGGCCTAGTGTTGTTTTTTTTTGTTTTGTTCTGTATGGATATTTAAGTACCTATAACCTACATGCCTTGTTATGCAGTTAAGCATTGTCCCTACTATTCAGTGCAGATAACGCTGTACAGTTGATGAGGCTCCAACAGCTTGACCTTCCTGCCTGATTTATACTTATAAATCTAATAATAAATAATCACATGTGGGAAAAGTCAATAGAGAAATAATGTAACACACTTCTTTTAGTACTCTAATTCAGCAAAATAAGCCATGAGAAGTATTTCAGTAATTCACTATAGTAAGTGCTCTCAGCAGCTTCTGTGTTTCAGTTGTTTGGTGCTCCAGCATGAAGATAATTAGCTTGGTAATTAGTTATATTGTTATTTAATAGTCCCCAGACAATGTTCTGTTTTTCAAAGGAAAAGGCCTTTCTTTCTATACCTCTGTTACCTGTTTAAAAATAAATAAATAAATCTAAGAATCTTTCCCCTTGCCAAATATTTTTATCTTGCTTGTGTACTTCTTTCACTAAAAAGGGTCAAAAAGACAACTTTTGCCCCAGCCTACAGTGCAGCTGCTAAACCACAGAACTGTCCTTTAAATGCTAGATTTTTTTTCTTTTTGACCCTTTTAGGGAAAGAGGCAAAGTGAAAAGATTGGTGAAATGGGCTAGGATTGAAGAGAATGGTCTCTTAAGTTTGAAAATGAATTTTTGTTAAACCTCATGAGCGTAGGCAGGAAGTTTTCATCTGTTCCTGAAGTTGTGATGGTGAGAAACAACAGTTTGAGGGTAGAAATTAGGATGAAGAAGAATGAACTGCTTCCTAGGAGGACTTGATATTTGGTAGTTAAATGGGATATTAATCTCCTGACAGTTGCTGGGGTGGGAAATGTACTTAGCTGACAGTCTGCAGATCTAAGCCACCATTTGGGGAGGAGGAGGGGTGGTCCTCCTGATGGAGGACCAGGAGGATCCCTCCAGAAGGTGAAGGGGAGGCAAATGCTGTGAAAAAGGCGTAAGGCCAGAGAGAGGAGTGGGGGCGAAAAGCTGAAAACTTTTAAACTTGTGTAGGTGGTCATGACCTCAATAAAAAGAAACTTCTAGTGTCACCCTCAAGCTCGAAGTGATTCTTAGACCCATTTAAAAGGAGCAGACTGTCATCTTTGTCTCCCACTACTGCCTCTGTGGTACTATTCCTCACACAGTTAGCAGGAAATAGCTTGCTTGCATACACTTCTTATAATAGTTTAGCGTCTAGTTTAGTACATTCAGATTTCATGTTTCCTGGGTAGTGGCCTTGTTGCAGTCATCCTTTCAAACAGCTTCAGTTTTAAGAAGACAGGCTTTTCTCAGCAGGATTGTGACTGTAACAAAGATGGACTTTTTTTTTTCTTTAATTTACTTAGTGACTCAAACTTCACAAAGTATCATTCCTACTTCTCGCCAGCTGGTGGTCCATATGTCACTGTATCTTTACTCTTGTAAATACAAATTTGAAGTCATACTCGCAGATCAGATTTTTGGTGGTTAATACGGAAGTATGGTAAAATGTCAAATGATGCAGAAAGACTTGGAAGGCGAAGGGAAAAGCAGCAGTCTGCACTTATAAAACTTTATTTTTAAGGTGCTCCCAGAGGTTTGCAGACATCAGTGCATTTCTGCAAGTCTGGGATTGGCACAGGACCTGACCCTGTAGATTTGGGATCCACAGCATCCTGAGATAAGTATCTCCGAGCTCCCAGCTCTTCAGTATTGTCTACCAACATGTTTTCTAAATTAGGAATGAAAAATACAGTTTGGCATATTGCCCATGAAGGATTGCCAGTTTCCTGCTGAAACTCTTCATTACTCTAGAAAGGATGTTAAGTGTTCCCCTGGGGAGATGAAAGTTTTGTTTTGTGATTTATGCGGAGTTTTTGAAAATAAATAAATAAAAATCCTTGGAACATTGACAGAGCTCCAGAGAGAATCCTAATGGCTGTGGCTGTTACATGTGTCCGCCGAACAAGAATGTCAGATCCTTCAACACCTTACACCTTGCTCCATATTTTCAACACAGTAGTGGCGATGCCTCCACCACCCAAATTTCAGCAGATGCATAACTCTGACCTGTTATATTTCCTTTTCCTGTTATGTAATTGTCCTTAATTTCAGCAAGCAGGGCACGACTCTGCAAGCCAATGCCCTAATTTCTGATGCTGAAAAAATATTCAGGGTAGGAATAGAAAATGCAGCTAATAGCTTTGTGTGAAAGAACTGCCACTTGTAAAGGGATAATGGCTTTTGTTGATTTTCCTGATTCTGCACTTAATGTTTTGTGGAAGTTGTAGTTAACTAGTCTACAGTTGTTTGTAATAAAAAGGTAAGGAAACAATGTGTAGTTAGATTTGGAAGATGTTATATAGTTTAAGAACTCTGCACAGTGAATCCATGCTGCAGGTGTATGCCAATGGTTGTTCCAATTCATACAGAGTTCTATCAGGCAGCATCAAAGAGATGAATGACAGGAGTATCATGTGAGTTCTTTGTTATTCATGTGAATGTGAAAAATGTACAGATAACACAGCTTTTTGATGAGGGAATATGTTCCTTTCATTAGTTTCTTTCAATAACCTTCCTGCAAAACTAGTTTTCAGCTACTGTGTGGTCTGTGCAAGCCAATAACATAATGTAACTAATCTGTGCATAATGAGGTAGATAACACTCAAAAAGGAGTTGTAGGTCTGGGAAAAAATGGAATTCTCCAAGGATGCAGTAATGGATTCATCCAGTTACTTAGAATTCAGCAAGTAACCATCTCTATGTCTATTTATATCTTAAGATGCTTTCCCAGTGTTGTGTATATAGAGATGATGAATAAGGAGATGGGATACTCTACAAATCTAGGCAGGCAATTTAAGTAGAACTGTCAGCTCTGTATGCCATGATAATTGGTAGTTCAGTGCTATAGGAACCTTAAAATGAAAGTCCTGGTAAACTTTGTATTTACTGTGCAATAGAAATTGGAGAGCTCTTCAGGGTAGGGAGATGAGAATGCAAAGCAACAGCAAGGTGTCAGGAGAGCAGCCCAATCTGCATGGTATTAAAAGTAATGCATTAATTAGAATTTTACTGTTACTATAACTGGAACCTTCCAAATTCATTTAATCCAGATAACATGCAGCTGTTGTTACTTGTTTGCTACATGTTCCTAGATTATAATGAGCACTGTTCTGAAAGTAATGCCTCCTATTTTAAAATGTCCCACAATGCTGGAGGTGGATATTGGTAGTAGAGGTGGAACCTTTCTGCCAATATCCTATTACATTTTTTTTCACTGTGCAATAGATAACAGCAGAGGGGCAATCTGACAAAATGATGTCTGACATGGAAAAGCATATGAAGCAAAAGTTTGTTACTGAATTCTTCCATGTGGAAAAATTACACCCATTGACATTCTTTGGTGTTTGCTGAATGTTTATGGAGACAAAGCAGTGGATGTAGCATGGTGAGGTGGTAAATAGTGCCTTTCAGCAATGGTGTCAGTGATATGAAAAACAAGCCATGTTCTGACTGACCACAGGTTTGTTACTTGCAGGCTTTTGTACATTGCTGGTGAAAATGTAATGCTAATGGTAGTTACTGCATTGGAAAAGAAAAAAAGTGTTTCGTAGGTGAGAATCTGCTCTATCAAGAAGTGTTATTGTACTATTTATTGTAGTTTCCATAGAAATAAATAGGAGATACTACTTTCAGAGTGAACAACACAAACTGTTTTTATAGAGTGGACCATGAGAAGGCTTTCACTCGGTAAGAAAATGTTTTTAGACTAGAATAGATGTCTTCAAAGCCAAACATACCAGGAAAAAAACACCTTGTTAGCACTATTTCTCTCAAATGTTAATTCCATGGTACCCTTAGAAACAGGACATCTGAAAGTTTTTTTTTTTTTTCTTTAATTTAGATGATATCCAGTCCTGCTTTGGAAAGGAGAACTTCTAATAGCTCTTAGCATGTGAAACTAATCAGTTCTTGTAACTGAATTTACTGAGGCTGTGTCAAATCATAAAGTGTAACACAACTAATGGAAAGCAAGTTCAAGACTAGTGTTGCTGTAAAAATCTGCATCAACAATTTTGTCAAGGTGGGAAAAATGTCAACTGTTATCTAGGAAACTTAGGTCATATGCAATAAACAAAACAGTTTTCTCTCCTGAAGTGACATCTGTTAGCAGACTACCTGCTTAGTGCTATAATTACATAAACTTTCAATTTCTCAGAAAAAAACTTCTCACAAGTTTTAGGTTGTGTTTTTCTCTGGTAGGTTGAGGAAGGAATAGGAAAAGGGGGTTTACTTTGTTACCGAACTGTATAGGTCAACTAAATTTGGCCCAAAGAAACTCATGCCATTCTTTTCTTTCTATGACTCATTTCCTCCATTTCCTGCCCATATGCTCTGTTGCCAGTGCTACCTCTTCAGTTATACAAAGGGCTGTTCAACTTTTCTCTTGAAAAAACCTAGACTGTTGATTTTGGCCGTTTCTTCACATGGGACTGGGGAGGACTGTGCATCTCCTAAAATAGCTAGAAATTTCCTGCTGTTGGTTCCTCCAGTAGTGAAAGCTTAATGGTGCATAGTTGATATGAGGGGCAAACAGACTGCATCTTGTGCATAAATAAAACAGGATCTGATTTTTTTTTTCTTTTTCTCCTGACTGAGATGATTATATTTTCCTGTGTGTTAAGTTATACCATTCCTCTCCGAGAAGCTTATTTAAATTTCATTGCTGCTCTGGCTTTCTCCACTCTACTTCTGTTGCTTTAGACTAATTTTCTGGATGTCTCTTACGCACTCAGCATATATGACTCTCACTTGATCTTTCAATCTTTAATTGTTGGTCTTGCACCAACAGGAATCAAAATGTAGATGTGTTGTTGCTATACACAAGCTGAGAGTCAAAACTAAGCATACAATTTATTCTGAATTTAAATATAACTGTTCTATTGCTACAGATCATATGTCTGCAGTCTAAAAGCTGTGTTTCTTTACAGAAAACAGTGCTTTGAGCATCATAAAGAATATGACTCTGTCCGTGAATGTACTTTGTTACTAGCTCCCTGTTGAGGTGCTAATAGTGGGCCAGACTGCAAAACACATATTTCAGCACTCGTGGATCTGTATTAAATCTTGGAATGCATTTGGTACAATCAGCCCGAACTGCTCCCAGTTAAATTCTTGATAACACTATTTCCTTGTTACAGGATAGAAATAGGATTTATACCGTGAGAAAAGGACAGGTGACACAGCAAATACAAATTTAGTTAAATATATAAGCGTAAAGTCATTTGTCATGCATTTGCTGCTACATAAATGCCATTTCAAGCACCTGCATCTGTAGGACTTGGCCGTAAGACCAATTATGCAGCCATATAGACAATTTATTTTTCTGTTTGTAGTCTAGTCTCTACAGGCAGAGCATTGAAATCCATGTCACTTTGTGCAGTACCTTGGCTAAGCCAACATCTTGGAACAAATGACAACACAAAGATTAAGCACTTAAAAAGAAATGCACAGAAGGGGAGAGTGCTGTTTGCTTAGCTCTTCAAATTGCCTACTGTAAGAATGAGCTGTAGGGAGATGGCTGAGAAAAAAATTAAGTTGCCATTCACTGCTGGAAATTCCAGTATAGCTCTCAGAAGGCCTGAGAAGGTTAATAATGAAACAACTCCTTAAACTGATCTCCCTGTCTAAATGGCAGTTAAAGCTAACAACACATAACACAAGAACATCTCTTTGACTTGACTTGGATGGACTCTTCAGAATTAAGGTCCTTTGCCTTGATATAGATGGGAAACTTAGTCTTGCCTAAGAGGATGACTCTTTGGAGTCATGAAAGCTTCTTGTGAATGTGAGGGTCTTTTCAGCGCAATGAAGAGCTCCATGAGGAGTTCAGTGACTTCCAGAAAAAGTTTGAAGCTCCTCTTTTCTTCTTGGAGATAGCCCTCCTCCTCTGCCTACTCTGTCTATTAAAGATATGTGAAATTGACATGAGGAAGTCAAAACTTGCATTTTGCTCCACTTAGCCTAAATGTAATTTGTGTACAATGTCCTGGTATGTCACACAACTAAATTAGCTACTGCAGTGTTCCCCTGTTCCTCTGTACTAATCCGTAATGATGTTTGCATTCCTAGATGCGAGTCTGCTGCGTGAGTTGTGTGTGTGTGTTCTCTTGCAAGTTAGAGTTTTGCAGATATGATGATGGTTGGGCAAGTTCAGGAAGTAAGCTAGATAGCTCTGTGCTCCTCAGATTTGTGAATGCACGTAGAATTATGCTCTGAGAGACAATATACACATATGTATTGTTTCTGACTGTATATAAACATTAACAAAATGAACTAATGAGCAGAGACCATGTGCTTTTCAATGAGGTATATCTTGTTCCTGTAAGAGCTGAATAACAGGCGTTGTATGGTTCACACAAGTAGTAGGATGGTCACACATGAGAGAACCTAGCAAGGACCTACAGCCACTAATGATCCATCTATCCCACTTGAGAGTTCTGTAAACTATACAACCCTCTTATTCATTAATTCCTAAAAGGACAACTACTGCTCACTGTCTGTGTTTGAGCACATAGTAATTCTAGCTAAGGTCATCATTAAGACAATTCAGACCCTTAGATTTTTACTTTAATGTGATAAGCTCAGTATTTTCATATACTTCCGATAATGTTCTTTAAAAATCAAAATTGAATTATATCTGCTGACAGAATTTTTATTTGAATGTATTTGCAAATCACTTGTGTGTAAACGAAGAACTGATTGGTAAACAAAATTGCCTGAGTTGTGCTAGCAGCAACAGCAGTTGCAAAAGCCTGTAGAGAAGTGTTATCTCTTTCCTCAAAGCAGCGAGCATTCAAGTTGTACTTGATTTCACCACAGTCAAGTGTGGTTCACAAACTATGCTGCTCTTGAACACTTCTTGGTTTGCAGCTTGGAAGCCTTTATACTCTTCAGTTTGTAAGACTGTTTTGTTACTGATGCAGTCATTGTCTCTGTTAGCTAGGTTCCTGTTCTCGCTATTTAGTACACTTTCCTGGTAGCTTTGGTCCAAGTGCTTACATAACTGAAGTCTAGTTGCTATTAGCAATAAAGAGAATGTGGAGAGCATCCAATTTCCCACCTTTGAGTTTTTTTTTTTTTTTCTGACAATCAAGGATCATTGCATTTCTGAGAAAATGTGTTCTGGAAGCTCTAATCCCTGTGTCACAAAATTTGAACTAATTGTGAACACATAATAAATAGACATTTTTTGTTGTCAAATTATCTTATCCTTTTTTCATTTTCCTGAGTACTCATAGTATTGCTCAGTGCTGCACTTCACCTTACAGGAAAGGGGTAGGCAAAGCATTATTTGTAAGCCTGGTATCGCCTAGGTCCAGCCTCTCCCCCATGACTCACTGCAGCTCCCAGTTTGATGGCATGGCTCATCTCCTCCTACCTACTTCCTCAGTCTCTTCTGATGTTTGCTCAGCTCCCACTTGTCCCTGCAGGCCACTCTTCTCTGCTGTACCTGGTTTCTTTCAGTTTGAATCTATTCTGTTCTCTTTTCCTGTCATGTTTCTTGTTTGCTGGACACTTTCACTCTACTTCCACTCTACTGACTATTTACCTAGAGCTATTAGATCTAATGCAACGTTTGTTACAGCATGTGACTGGAGATTATTCCTTCCATACAGAAACTCCTGTCTTTTTGATCTTTTTTTCTAAGAAACAGTTACAGGTTTAGGGCATGGGGCTGTAGGGCAACAAAACTCAACTGAGTTGAAGTTGTACTGGTTTGACTGACTAGCACTTTATAGCAGCAGTTGTGAAAATGAATTGGGCTCATTTATAAACTACACAAGCATATTGTGCCCATGACAGTGTTAATAAAACTCCTTGAACTGATGGCTCTGCGTTCCAGCTGATCCCAGCTCCAGTGTTATGGTTTCTTGAGTATCCATTGCTCCTACTGCTGCGGTTGGTGGTCACCAAACTTAAACCTAGTTGTGGTCTCTGAGGGTGAGAGATGTGCACTTCAGCTGTGCTGCAGTTACTGTCTTGGATGACAGGGTGAGCAAAGCAGATATGCTGCAAACAACCCTGCAGGGCTGTCACTGCTTTTGGGACTGTCTGGACAATGGAAGTAGCTTGCTGAGCAGAGAAAAATGAAAAACAGCTTCACCTGTTTGACTGCAAGTAGTCAGCTCTCTAACTATGGTTTTTTCCTTCCGTATTTGAAAACGGATCCAACGTTCACTTAGCTATATGACTCTTCTACCATAACCTCTAATGACCCCAAACTCAGTCTTTTCATGCCAGCATTTCCCTATGCTCTATTTCTTCTGAGCTTTCCCCGTGCCATCTCTTTGCCTGCATCCTCAGCTGGAGTTCCAAGCCCCAGCATAGGCTGGAGCCCACAGACACTGCTGAGCGGATGCTGGAGCTGCTGTTTGCACAGCTTCACTGTCGACCCGTAGCATCGTGCCTCTGTGCAGGCAGTGGCTCTCAGCAGAGCAGCTCTGGACGCAAAGGCAAGACCTAGTATAAACCAAAGTGTTTCTTGAATAAAAAAAATCCCCTTCCTTGTGTTTAAGTAACTGTGGTAAAATTAACATAGATACAGACTGAGAAAAGGGAGGACAAGGTGGGAATTGCAGGAAATTGCGATGCGTTCATTAGCATATGAAGAGGGCTTTATTTATACCAAGTGGCAGCATGATCTAGTGGGCATTAAAGGAGGTATTCACTTACCCACTCAACTACCATAGAAACTTTTCCCCACGGCTGCACGTGCCTTTGATGTTTCTTTTAAAGAGTGATTTTTTTCCTTTCTTACCACAGATGAACTCAGACATGCTTGAGAAAATCTTAGGTTTGAAAATTCAAGAGACTTGGATTGAGCTCCTGACTTACTACCAGCTGTGTGTGTGAAACAGATCACTCTCACACGCTCTGAAACAAGGGCTATAATGAAAGAAAGATGTTACCTCACCAGTCCCTTGTGAGGTTTGAATCACTTTGATCAGAGATCCATGGATAATGAGTGAAGTGCCACTACTGGTGCTGGTGAAATAATCCTCAGCTGGAAGATAACATAGCTACACTAACGGTCTGGGAAGCAGAAAGTCCATCTTGTAGTCACGAGTTATGTGAGTCTAACAGTTCACAGTGGTGATGTGTACTGTCCTATGTACCTGTAGTGGTTGTACAGTTCAGCATATTGTGAATCTTGAAAAATTAGACAAGATTATTGATTTATAGTTTCTGATTTGTCACTTAAATTTTAGGAACATCTTCATAAAAAGAAAAAGCTTTTATTGAACAATATCTACAACCTTAACTGGAACCTCCTACAGAATGCAAGAAATACTGAATCTGATCAAAAATTGTGTATGAAAATTTCAGGAAGTCTCTTACATCAAGCTTCACAACCTTTCACTTGAAAGGTTGAATGTATTTCAAGCAGGATTAAATGGAAACAGTGAAAGAATGACTGAGTGAGTTTGTACTGGAATTGCTGTGGAACTGGCAGACATCTTCCTTTTGCATGTCTATCTATGCCAGGGATTGAATTTGACTCAAAGGAGTAGTTTTCTGAGCATTTATAATTTAGTGAGCCAGCCACTGCTAATTGTCCGCAAGGCCCAAGGCTTAGAAAGCATGTGCTCCTCTTGAAGAGACACACACAAAACAGCACAGTACTGAGTGAAAATAAGTTAGTATAGGTACATTTGAAATGTGCTTGAACTAAAATTTACAGTCCTTGTTTGCAAACATGATAAGAGCCGTGTCTACAAAACAGTTCGTAAGAGACTCTAGTCAAAATTAATGTTTAAAAGGACCACTTTACCATACACAGCCAAAATACAGCGCAGATCTTCAAGGGGTTTGTGATTAGTTAGCCTTACTTCCTGCGTAATATATTGGTATGTTGAGATGTTATAAACATTATGCAATGCTAAGAACTGTTCTGTGTGAAGACTTCCTTGTAGCTACTTATATTTCTGGTCAAGGTTTCAGTATAAAAAAGCATATTTTCGATGTCATTCCTATATCAGCCTAAATACTGATAACTGCCCACTTCTGCTTCCTACTGTTCCTTCCACCTGTTGGATTCAGCCACCTTGTACCTGGCTGAAAAAGATGTGACATGACTTTGCTTGCTGCAGGGATCCCTTGGCTTACAAGGGGAATTACCACTGCTTAATATGAGATGAATTTCATCTTTCCAACCAGATTCTGTGTAAAGGAGCAAAAATGCTGAATTGTGCGTCTTAACTCACAGCACCATTGTTGTGCTGCTGTGGCTCAGCAAATTTGTTGTTGGTGATCAGTAGATCAGTTTTGCAGCCTTCTATGTCTGACTCTCTCATGGGCCTGGCCAACTCCAGTCCTTGGAGTGTCCCAGATGCACTGGGCAGCAAAAGGAGCACAGCTTGCCTGACAATAGAGCTGCTTTTGTAACGTCTGAATCTATGTGTCAAAGGGCTGCAAGCGTGGAGCAGCTCCTTTTAGAAGTTCTGCACCTGTTCTTTATGCTTAAAAGGCTTCCTTCTCTCAAAGTGTGCTATGGACTGCAATCCCAGGTTTCTCTAACCCTGGGAATTTTCACCCTGCATGATTCCTGCAGATATAGTTTTGGTTGTTTCTTTTGCTTTTTTAAATCTTTTTGCTGATTCCAGGCCCCTCTTCCAGACCCCTTTCCTGCTCCCTCCTTCCACATGTACCTTCTGCATGCCTGATTTATGCCTGGCTGCTGCAGGATGGAACATCCTCAGCTGGCTGCAGAGCGTAGGGAAGGAGCTAGGCCTAGTAGGACATCTTCAAGTATTTTGTGTCAATGGCTTTTCCTGTATTTTTATACTGGTTTCTACATCATACCCATAGCAAACAAACAAAAAAGCCACCACCTCTCTCCTCCTGGCCCGTCCTCTTCCCTCATTATAATTCTTTTCCTTCCCTGATTCCAGGCTCTTTCTTCTCATGGCCTCTCTGAGTCTACTGTACCAAATAGATGAGCCAATTTGCCTTAATCTGGGTGTCAGGCTTGGAGGAAAGGCTTAGGAAAAATTGAATTCTCTCAGGTCTGTGAATTCAGCAGGCATTTAAAATAATG
The DNA here is from genome assembly GCA_037305975.1 of Chrysolophus pictus. Taxonomy (NCBI): domain Eukaryota; kingdom Metazoa; phylum Chordata; class Aves; order Galliformes; family Phasianidae; genus Chrysolophus; species Chrysolophus pictus. The sequence goes on from CM074580.1 coordinate 49,135,138, forward strand.
GCTCCAGACTTTATTTCCATTGCCCTGTCAGTTTGCCCCTGGACAATAACTGTGGACAGTAGCCCAGCAAAGTTTGGATTGGAACAGCACAACTTCTGCAGTCAAAGAATCACAGAAAATCCTGAGTTGATTGGAATCCATAAAGATCGTCAAGTCTGACTCCTGATTCCACACAGGACCACCCAGAAATCAGACCATATGTACTAAAGCAGGTCCTGATGTAGCTTCTCCATCTCATCTTGAGCTATCTTTGGGCAGCGGCTTGGGTGATAGGAACCAACCTCAGTTAGAAGCAATTTTTATACACAAGAAGTCTAAGCAGAAAACTTCATTAACAACTGCTGACACAGCCTGACCCTTCTCTTGTTTGAGTTTAGCTATTAACTCCCACCTCCTTCAGTGGAGCACTGTGAGATCTCCATCTGTACAAGCGCTTAGGAAGTACTGAGGTAAGGACTGCTGCATGTCTGACAGCTGTAAAACTAGGGTGCAAGGCAGATGGAGCTTTATGACCATTTACTCTTCTCTCATAGAAAACTCTCTGCTTTTCATTAAATTCCTGAGCTTATTCTCCTGGACTCTACTGCCTGTTATTGCAAATGTGGCAAGAGCAGAAGCCAAAGCATGCTCAGAGAAGTATTAGCATGTGTTTATGCACACATGCTTATCAAGTGAACACACATCTACATGTTTGCTTGCATCTACTAACAGAGTAATTCATGACATGAATGTGCATATATCATCTGAGATCCTGTTTAGAATTTTTAGTAAATGCAGAACCGCATACTGAGGTGTTTTCTCAGTCCTTACTCAGGAAAAAAAAACAACTCACAACTGTAATACATAGTTGCAATTTACATGCAAAACAACAATATGTTGCACAGGATTTTTTCTTTCCGTTCAGAAGTTACTCTTTCAGTGACATAAAAAGGTACAAAAATGTACAGCTGAAGTACATATTGACATTAGAAACTTTCATTTGTGCATCTTCAAGTCCACTGTGAGAGAGAACCTTCTTGTTCCTTTCAAAAGAAAAGCAGAATTTTGTTTCTAGCCCAGGATTCATTTAAACATCTGTGTTTTTGGTGTTTTTTTTTTTTCCACGACTGCCACTTTTTATTTTAGTTATTTCCAGAATTCTAAAACTTTTCTGTGTTTCCAAAAACTCAGGGTAGTCATTCCAACCTCAAGGGTCTAAAAAGTTGTGCTTGAACAATAGTTGCCACTAGCCAAACTGAGTCACCGGGCTTGAGGAAGGAATTTAGACTTGTCCAATAAAACTGAATAAGAGCAGGGCCAGTATTTTGGGTTATCAAAATGCACTTCATAACATATTTAAGGATAAAATAAAAAGCTCAACTTTTTATTTTGATAATAGTATAATTTTGATAATACTTGATTTAATCAATAGACAGAATTTGATTTGAAATTATTTTTAAAGGGGCTAGAATGCGTTCTTTTTTTTTTTTTCATTCTTTCTTAATAGCATTCACAAAAGCAATATCCCCCAAAGCAGACTTGCATTCGGATGTGAGATGAGAAACTTGTATTTATAAAAGCCATCTCTTTTTGCTTTAAGCAGTGAGATGTGCTGAGAAACTGGTACAGTATGACAACATTTTAAACACAGAGGAGATGAGATTTGTCTGTCTGGTATACAATATAAAACAAAAATCGAACACCAATTTTACAACATTATACTGAAACAAACCACAGTAATTAGATGCTTTGAAGTCAAGCCTATATTTTCTTCAGCTTTTTCATGAATTATTGATCCACTTTCCTCATTAAATGGAATGGTAAGCTCTTGCAGTAAATGGACAAGTGGCTACAACATTTATATAATCGTATATTCTCTGCATCTGGCAATAAAATGTGTTTGTGTATAAAACACCCCTTCTGAATTGACATGTCTGCAAAGCAGATTTACTACTATAACCACATTCCTTTTCTTTTGTCTCTAAAACACAGCTTCTCTTACATCGTCATGCAATCCAGTATTTTACTCTGGTCATAGTAAGCAACATATTTTCAAAGAGCCTGTATTGTCCTTTGTGCAGCAGAAATAATGAGATGTAAATAAACTGTCTCACTTACCTTATTTTCTCCATCTCTGCCGCAGCGGCCTACAAGAAATCAAATAATAGGAGCAAGTGAATGAAAGGAAACATTCACTCTGCAGATTTATGCATAGTTAAGCTTTCCAAATGGTTTTCGACAAGTGTCTACAAAGCGACGGTAGGCAAACCCCACATCTGCATTACCGAAAATAACACTGAGAGATTAACTCAGGAATAATGCAGCACGCTGCAGGAGTACAGTGTATACCCACGAGCCATGGGCAACAGAATGACTCAGTTGTAGCACTGAGGCAGAAAATGGTGAGAGAAAGAGGAGGGAAAAAAAAAAAAAAAGAAAGGCAGCAGCAAGTAACAGGTTACTGTGCCTCCTGGATTTCAGATGAAAAGTTGAAATGCAGTGCTACCCTCTGCGCAGTGGGCATGGCAGCAGTGCTCGGCTGGCTGGGAAATTAAAGTGACTTCATCACATGTGAATTTGGATCTGGAGTTCAATTCGCCGTGTTTCACGGAGCCTGACAGATGGAGTGGACGCAGGCTGGCATCCTTCGTGGGAGTTTCAAATAGTCAAATTACTTTCCTCAAGTAATATGCTATCTTGACAATTAGCATCTCAATATGTATAGGCTTTTTGTTAACCCTTTCATTGCTACTCATCCACAACTCCAGTACCTGCCTAGTTCCCTCTGCTTGCTATGTAAGCTGGGTTCCCATTAACCCTTCGGCAGCTTCACAGCACTTCTGTAGCCTTGACTCTTTACATCCTGGTGGAGCAGTAGGTGGTAATTTCATTAAGCTGCCTTGTTTCTTTTTTACCGTAGAGATGCTGTGAATCCTACTTATCTGTAGCACAGAGACTCGTTAATCTCTGCCAGTACTTATATGAAAAGCACACTCCTGTTAACCCTTTGGATCTTTTTTCATCATTATCTTCTGCAGGTCCTTAATAGCTGCTTCCATTTAATCTAATCATTCCACTGGCACAGAATCTCATCAATTCTCCTGGTCCTGTTTTATTGAATCTAAGGGATGAACACTTGGAGCAACCCTGCAAGCTTTAGAGCCAGATAAATCCCAGCATCTCAGAAACTCTTATTTATACTAAAAGCATTGCCCATTAATCATGAACACTTTAAACCCTATTGATTAATGAATGACGATCATATTTGAGTATGAAATAAATTAAAGATTAAAAATAGGGAAATTCTAATTAGTTATGCAGCAGGAAATTTGTCAAACTGCCTAATAAAATATACCAAATGACAAATTGTTGGTTCCTCATCATGTCACTCTTTTTTTTTTTTTCCCCTCTTCTCATTTATTTTTGATTTGTCTTTTAGATAAGTTGTCAGTCAGGACAATGTTTGCATGATAATTTCTGATGATATGTATTAAAGATGGTAGGCATTCACCAGAACTTGGTATGCAAGAAGCCAGCTGTGGAAAAACCCTTCCTCATCTTCCCCAGGACAGGATGTTATCCACATTATGTACTCTCTGCTTACCTACTGGGAGCATGGAGTTGCCTGTTGAAAATTCTGGATTTTGAGATTAAAAATCTAATTTAGGGACCTCTAATTACTTTCTCTAGTTTATATCTATCCATTGAATCCATGAATATTCTAGAGCGTGTAGGAAATAGTTTAAACATTATTGACTGGAAAATGAACCTTGTGGGCTTTTCCTGGGCATAGGAAGGCACTGACAGCCCCATGGAGCTTACCACTTTGGTTTTCCTCAGGTGTACTAAAAAAAAATTGCCATAGTCATCATGTTCCTGTCATTCTGAACCTAGGTGTAACTTTTACTGGAGCTGTTGCTTTGTCTTGAACTGCAGGAGCCACCCATGAAGACTGGGTAGTTATTAGTGCTTTTGTTATGGCAACAATATAAGGGGAAGTTGTCTTAACCTTGTTTTTGCTTAATACTTTAAACATTGCTATATTCATGGTGTCAGGGTAAAGGTTGTTGCAAATGATTTAAATGCAGGATGGAGAAGAGAATCTGTAGGATGGTTTTTTGGCTATGCTATTGACCTCATCCAAGAATGCAGGTGAGTCATTGCCTGCCAGTCCCAACTGGAAATTCATAGGAGAAAAAAGCACAGAAAAAGCTTACACCAAAACAAACCAGAAAACTACACCAAATTGCAATTTCATCAGTCTGATTTATTATTATTATTATTATTATTATTATTGATATTATTATTGCATCTCTTTTGTTTTCTTTGTGCATGATGGAGCCAATTATCCTTTGGACATCTGGGGATGTTATCCTCTGCCTTTCTTTGACTATGTGGTCAAAATGTAGAGTGTTCCTTGTCTCTTTGACTGATGATAGAAGCAGTGGCTTCAGCTCAGCCCTCCTCACGGAAGATGCCCTGACCTAGGTCAGAGCCTTTCCAGGCCATAGTACTGCAATACTGTGTCTCTTCTTTTAATGGGGACCTACTCTCAGTAAATAAATAACAGCAGATGAGAGGACTAGGTCTCATGTGTTTATCAGGTGGATGGCCTAGCTTACATGCTGAAGAGTCAAACAAACATGTAGAAGTGTTTGCTGGTGAAAACAAAGATAAGAGTATCCATATAGTTTTCATACAAAGCAGTTTGTCTCAGATAACTATGTTCCTTTGGAATATCTTTTTTACCCTTTTCTCCTTTCTGATTTCCTTTTCTTCTTTCTTTCTTTCTTTCTTTTTTTTTTTTTTTGCTTCTCTTTTTTTCTTTTTTTTTTCTCTTCTTCTCTTTCTGTCTCTTTCCAAAAACCTTAGAAATTCAAAATGATTTTAAAAGCTTGGTTTTCTGAAACAGATCTGTTTTCAGAAGGTGGCAATTTTGCTGAGGTGAAATTGTTTTCTAGCCAGCTCCCTGCCATTACTATAGCCTGTGGAATCTTAGTGTCTATATCATCCTTAGACAGCTTCCTATGAAGGCTCCCATCTGAAAAGTCCTAACAAATTGATTTTAAAACATATTCTAAATGGCTCTGAATTACTCAATAGTAGAGAATCCTATGGGATTTATCTCAAGTTCAAAGACTGAGGTTAATGTTGGTATGAGGATGTCCTTCATGATATATCATTTATGAGTTGCTGCTTGCTAGTGGGTTAGTCTATTGTAGGTGCTTCATGATGTCTGAACTGAGCGCTGTGATTGCAGCCTTCTGTGATTTTTTTTTAATAACATTTTTAATTAAGATCAGTAATTACCTTTAATTATAGAAATATCAGATGTAATTTAAATACCTTTTTTCTTTTCTTTTTTTAAACAATATCAAGACAGCATGTCTAAAGCATTTTAAATGTCTAAAAATAGCAAGTTTTCTCTTAAAGGGAATCATGAGCTTTGATAATTTTAATGTCCTGTATTTCCATATGCAGTCTTCTACATAAAATATGGAGACTGGTATGAAGATTTTCCTCTCTGTGGAAGTGTTTGGTACAGTTATTTTGCTTAGGAGCACTGCCAGGCAATGTCTAATAGTACTAGCAGAAAAATCTCTGCTTTCCAAGTATCTGAAGAATGCAAATATGAAACAGAACAACTGACAAGACCTTTTTTCTGATAGCTGTAAGCATCTGAATGTATATTTTGGGACAGGTATTCTAAGGCTAGGGTTTTTTGTTGTTGTAGGTTTTTGTTTTATTTTCTTACACTTATTCTGAATGACTATTTGATATTCTTCATTATTCTTCAAGAATAAAATCTCTCACCCAACTGAAAGCAAGGATGCTGTTAATGAAAACTCCAGGATATATTACTGTGGGTTGTTTTTTTTTTTTTCCTTCATTTAGTATATGGTTACTGCCTTTCAGTCAGCGTGACAAACTCAATTGTTTTCAAGTCAGTAGAGCAAACAAAAACTACTGTGATCTTTTCTTTCTCTCTTTCTTTCTCTCTTTCTTTCTCTCTTTCTTTCTCTCTTTCTTTCTCTCTTTCTTTCTCTCTCTTCTCTTCTCTTCTCTTCTCTTCTCTTCTCTTCTCTTCTCTTCTCTTCTCTTCTCTTCTCTTCTCTTCTCTTCTCTTCTCTTCTCTTCTCTTCTCTTCTCTTCTCTTCTCTTCTCTTCTCTTCTCTTCTCTTCTCTTCTCTTCTCTTCTCTTCTCTTCTCTTCTCCCCGTGTTTAATTACAGAGTTAAGCAATCGCAAGATAATGGCAGAATATTTTTAGTCATTTGTGTACATAAGCTATGTCTGGTGACCGAATTCTTTGATTTTTCTTTCTTCTTCTTATATGACTTGAGTTTATAATGAAGATTTTTTTTTTTTTCTGAGCAAAAATATCTTTTAATAAAGTAGAAAGTTATGCTGATAGTCTATCTGTCATTCTATGAAATTCACATGGTGACAGCATTGGCAAAATATTGGTTTTCTTCCTTTATTATATTAGCATTTTCTGAAGGATGAGAAATCATGAGATTTCAAGCCTCTCAGCTATATAATGAAATTTCCTTTCTGTAACATCTTGAGGTTAATTTTTACAGATACAGATGTATATATGAAAGAGGAAGTGAAACTTCTTTTTGTTTTTGTTTATTTGTTGGAAAGAGGTACTTCATTTTAGAAGGACAATCAGGACTCAGATTCTACCATAGTAGTCACCAGTCTTCCCTCTGAGTTTAATGGACTTTGAGTTAGCATGCTATCTAGCTGTAAGCAAATGTATAAGACAAGAAATGGCAACAGGAAGTTACTGCCTCTCATTTAGTCTAACTCTTATTATTCTGACTTAATCAGTATTGTGAGAGGTAATTTTATTTCCGTGTTGTGGAGAGCTGTAAATGAGAGTTAATCCATAGTTTTTCCAAGGGCTTCTGAGTTCCTAGTACACTTGTAAGCTGCCACATTTTCAACTACAATAGTTTCACTTCAGCATTTCTTTAGTACTTGCGGTATTACTAAAGTTTGAGAGAAACCAGTGTAACCGTATTCCTTTTCAGTAGTATAAAAGATTTGGTTTATGGACTACATAATTTGATAGGATCAATCTTTAACTTAGGCTCTTATAATCCCTTTTTAAAGTATAAGCTTCAATGTACTACTAGAATGATGTTTGAAAAAAGGCTAAAATTTAATCTATAGGAACTTTCATAGAGTTGGAGGAAGCATCTGGCTGCATTTGATTTGGCTTCATGCGTTCAAAGGATCTAATTTTTTTTTTTTTTTAACAAAGAATAATAATATTTTTGTAAAACTCTTGCATGTAATTGTCACGGAGATGCAAAGAAAATTGAGTCCAGTTCTCCATGGTTGATGATGGAATAGATATTTTGCTCAGAATAATCCTCCTCCATGTATACCTCTGCTCCACAGGCCATGGAGTAATACCTCTGCTGTTCACAGATGGTCCACAGACAGTACATAAAAGGTGAAGGGGCACACTAATTCACTGAGGGGAGAAGGCAGAAGTAGTCAAGTCCTTTGTTCTTGCAGTACTAAGGAACATGTTGAGATTATTGAATATTTTCCCTTGGAAAGAGGAACATCATGTATACTACAAAGAATGCAAATATTTCGTTCAACTATAAGGTTTTGAAAGTCTGACATGAGGGAAGGTATCTGGCATTTAATTTAGACATGAGTAACCATGATTAAGACATGCCAATTCTCTCTGTACCACCAAGACCAATATCATTGTATCATCCTAGCGTACCCTGCCTATCTGACACCAACATCTGATGTTTCATACGGTGAAGAAAGAAACCGTCCACCACCAAGTCAGATAATAGCTCAGCCCTTTGGAACTAATTGCATACAGCAAAGATATGCTATAAACAAAACCACCTCAGTAAAGAAGTAGATATGTTTTCCTCTTAACTCGTAGAGGTGAGAACTAAGTTCAACATCCAAAATCTTCACATCACACCTGAATGCACATCTCCAGATTACTACTACTCTGTCATGCAATATCTATCAGCCTGCTACACTCCATTATGAAGAATTTTGGTACTTTTTTGCCCTGTGTGTTACTGAGCACTTCTAAACTGATGGAAATTAGAGGGTGATTCCAATCATGCTATATTCGGTATGGCCGGTTTATCTCTGTTTAATCCTGTAACAGTTTTATGTTTAAATTTTTAAGGCATGCAACTCCCACCCTGTTTTTGAATTCTGACAAGCATTTATGGAGAGATGTCTTATCTGAGAGGGAAAACAAGACTGATTCTTTGACTGCTCTCAGAAGATTAAACTTATTCCTTCTGTCATTTCAATGTTACTCCAAATTACCGTAATCTCAATTGAAAGCAGGCAATCACAGCTTTTCATCATGTACAAATGATCTCACCCATATCTTGTATGATAATAAGAATGCTAAGAGAATATACAAAGGCTGCTCCAAAAATAATGCCTCCTATTTTATTATGTTGGTCTGAGGTGGATGTTGGTGATATGGCAGTAAAGGTTGAACTTTCCACCAATATCCCATTATATTTTGTTGCTGTGTGATAGATGATAGCAGAAGGGCAGTTTGACAAAATGGCATTTGACATGGAAGTGTGCATGAAGAGAAGATGTGCCATTGAATTTCTCTGTTGGAAAGAATGGCACTCACTGACATTCTTCAATGTTTTCTGAACATTTTTTGAGACCAAACAGTGGATGTGAGCACAGTGAGGTCGTGGGTGGTGCATTTCAGCAATGGAGACAGCAAAGTGAAAGACGAGCCACATTCTTGATAACCATGCAGGTATTTATGAGCAGAACATGAAGGCTCTTGTTCACTGATGGTGAAAATCATAGCTAATTGTGGTGACTATGTTGAAAAGTAGTGTTTGTAGCTGAGAATGTGCTCTATCCAATAGCACTAGTGTGCTCTGTTAGTGTATCTGTTATATATCTGTTGTGTGTATCTGTTAGTTTCCATGGGAAAAAAATCAGGAGCCTTTACTTTCAGAGCAGCTTACATATCTGCAGTACATCTTATGGTTTTCTCAGATTTCCAATATTTCTGCTGAAATGGAGCCTTATATGTATTTTAGTCTAAAAATACACCTAGATCTCTATTAAATCACTTTTAAACAACAATTCTCAGCTGAGCTTCATGCGAATCTGGGTAGATCAGGACATGTTACCTGAGTAACAAATCAGTTCTTTAGGCAGTTTTAGCAAAAATATCTTTTTGCATTTTATGTTACTTCTCTGCATCCTTGTCTGCTCATTTCAGTTGGTAGTGGAAGCTTTCACCTTCCTTAGAGATACATTTTCTCTTTACCAGTTAGAGTATAACATTTGAACCAATGCACTTAATGAAAAGTTTTTGCATCTGGACTTACTACTTCATGAACCAATCAATACAAACCTTGGGTTGAGGATTACAGTGGGATTTCTTGTATTGGCACAGTGAATGGGCTCAACTTGATCTCATTACCTATTATAGTTACCGTCATGCATTCTTCTTTCTTAATCAGATTTCCTAAAATTGTTTCCACATTCATAATCTCTAATGAAAGGTTAGAAAACGTACCCCTTTAATAATTGAACCTCTTCTAAATTACCCTAAACCTCTCTCTGACCTTCAATATACACTGGGTCTTCCTTTTCTTTTTTTTTTTTTTTTTTTTTTTCCTTCAATTTCTCTTTCTATTTGTATGGTTGAAGATATTCTTAGAACTATTGGAAAAATCTTTAGCAAGGTCTATGTCTGAAAGAGACTGGGAAATATCTGCAATAAGAGTAAGATAGAAAACTTGGGTATTTTTCTCAGTATAGGCCTTAGAATCCTCTTTTACGTGTACTGCATGTGTGAGCGTGTATCAAATAACCACAGATTAAAATAAAGACATTACCTGCAGGCTTCTCTTTTGCATGCTTGGGAAAATGTAACATTCTCAAGCTGGTTTATTTCCTAATATTTTAGGAACTTTGTTTTGATTCCTTAGTTTCATTTTCATTCTGTAAAGTCTCAGAGCCAGCTTCCCAATAGGGGTAAATTAGCAAAGATCTGGTGAAGTCAAGCCTTGCTGACTGATACACTAGAGGCTCTGCTCTTAAATGGCTGTTCTGGTGAGTCAAGCTGATTTCTGTCATGCCTAATATTCTCAACTGGCATGAAATGCTGTAGTCCTTCTCAAAAAACAGTCCCTAAAGAACTTGCACCTGTTCTCTGTGTCGCTTGGCAAACCATCCAGTGCAACCTGAACAAAAAAACCTCAGCGAAATTAGGCAGCTCTGCCTTAAAATGGTAGTTAGGACTCCAATTGCTCAGTATGTTTTTTGTATATTTTTTCTCCATTAAATGATTTGAATCTGTGCACTTAGTTAATGTGATTAAACTGGTTACTTGTACTGTAGATATCAGAAGAGATGAGTGGTAGGAGCTGTATAATACAAACTCATATGAAGAGGAAAGCTTCTCTATTATAATCTGACTGGATAAAAAAAAAAAAAAAAAGGAAGATCTGTGCAGTATTTTCTTTCTTTTTCTTCTTTTTTTTTTTTTTTATGATTCTAAGATACAGCGGCACTTCTGTTTTGTGAGAATAGACTGATGCACTATATTTTCTGAACAGTTCTTCGGCATTATATGATGCCATAGAATTACAAAATGTTAAAACAAAGAGGTGAAGCCAAGCTGTCTGTTCAGCTGAACTTCTGTATACTTTACTTCCAGCTAGCTTGACTCCAATGTGACCCCACCAGGTACTGTAGATCAGTAAATACTGTAGGTGAGTGGAGGCTGAGGAACCAGTATAATGTGTAATCTTACTAAGTGAAACCTGTCTCAGACTAATACATGGCAGTACCTACTGCACAATGCCACTGCATTTATTGATGTGTCTGTGTTACAGACAAAGCTAACTGTAAGTGTAGACATTACATGAAGTATTTAACCACTGCATTTGCCACTTAAGAAGCTCCCATTTATCAATAGAGAATATAAAGCGGTATCTGATGCATTGATTTCTGTCTTGTTAAGGGTGGCCTTGTACTGAGTGGGACTAAAGCTTGGGTCATCTCATCAGGAGACTACGAATTACAAATCCTAACACGGTTGATACAAGTCTTGTATGTTTCTATGTTTACATCTTTATACCTCTGCATATGTCTCTGCATACTGGAGATATTTTCTTTGTGAATGTCGGCGATGGGAAGTGGGAGAGAAAGATGAGAGAGGGAGCAGAACTGCAAAATTCTGACATCCTACACTCACAGAGTTCTATGTTGTTACAAAACATGCGTTTTCTGCTCTAACTACATCTACTTCTACCTAGGTGATGGAAGCTATAATACATGGCCCTGTTATACGAGGTTTTAACATTTAATTTTTCTTATCGTACTCACTATCTCTGTGCCCTGCTTTCAGCACCATCCATCCCTAAAGGGAGGACTCAGTGGAAGACAATAAAATTGCTAAGAGAACTGGAAAACTACTAGCCAAAGCAATATTGATTAAGATAGGTTTTTTCAAACAAGAGAAAGTTATCCATGAAGAAAAAGGGAGTGAACCATTTTCTCTAAACACTATGGACTGAGTAGAAAACAGGCTGAAACTGAAGCCAGAAAGACTTATAAATAAAACAAAAATGCTAAGGAAATAGTTTTAATTATAGGGACAGTTATGTACTGAAATAACTGTCCATGATAGTTGTGGGATGCCTCATGAAGTTTGGAAGTATTTAGGTACAACTTGTATTTTATAGGGCATTTTGTAACTTATGAACTTATCTGTGTGCAGAGAAGTTTAAGATAAGCAAGATGCAATGATACACCCAGACACTGTCACTGATATTTCCTTAAAAAGAAAGCCAGACTTCAAAGATTTCACTTCTCCTGTCACACAGCACTGGTGGAAAAAAATATCTGTTTATTGATTCACCTTCTTTTTTAATCCAATTTCCATCCAATGTGTGTGGTGTTTCAAAGTCGTAACACTGGGGCTGTGTCTATTTCTGGAACCATGGGTGTTCCAAGTGAACAAAAAGCCATGCCCTATGATAGATCATTTGGATTTATGTCTGTAATTGTTTAAGAAGGGAACTTTACTCAAGCAATAAAAGAATGAGGCCAGAGAATAATATTAAGAATATCTTTGATGTTCCTTTTTCAAGCCAGTCTCCCTTCACCAAAGGAATAGGATCTTCTAATAATATTATGGATGAGATAAAAAAAAGAAAAATGTCCCCAAATCCACAGCAAACCATAAGGGAACTTGGATATTATTTCAGTGAAAAGAACTGGTTCTAGTTATCAGTTAATTTATGTTCAAGGAAAATATAACTATAGTGAAGAAAAGAGCTGGTCATATTCATTAGAGTGCTGTTGGCTGACACTAGATACCTTTATACCGCAAAACATCTGTACAACATCTCTTCTGTACATCTGAGCTCCCAGTGGTGATAGGGTACATGAAAACACATCTATAAAATCAGCATGAAAGTTGCGTCTCAGTCTCTTGCTATTAAAGATATAAATTTTTTTCTGCTATTTAGCTGGAGGTCAAGAGACTATGGGAGAGCAATATGTATTTATAACAGATATGTAGATATTTTTCTGAGTGCCAAGATACTTGCATATTAATTATCATTATAGTATCTTCAAACTATGGTGGGGCTTAGAGAGGTATCTGTTTCATAGAGAATTTGAGCTCCTTAAGGGAGTCCCAAGATGAGACATTGATGTCATAAGGTAAAAGAAACTTGAACCTTACGCTCCCAAGCCTCTGGCTAATTTGATAAGTACTTAAACTATGTCTTACTTCATCCCTTTTTAGGCAGGGTGTAAAGACAAGAAAAGCTTCTTTTGTCTGTTTCTCTCTGCAATCCTGCATAAAAAAGCAGATTCTTACTACAACATCATCTAAGTAAATAAGGCAAAATACTTCTTAAGCTGCAGTGATTTGGATTTCTGCAGAGCCACAGTGTTACTGGTCTGTGTCAGTGCTGCTGATTCCAGTTGTGTCATTGTAATGATTTTAAGTATAAGGTGACTTCTGTGAAGGACCTAGATGGTGTTTTAATTGCTATGGGTCATAAGAGGTCTTTTCTTTTTATATTCACTGAGATCTGCATTAATGTTCTTCTCAAGGGTTCTCTTCTGCAAGTTTAACGACGTCTGTTCTTCCTCCTACACAAAATGTGGAATTGTTAGGCTTTACTGTGGAGACATTAAATCAGACTCTGGAGATTCCTTTGTTGAAAAGGAAGCTGTATTGTTAAAATTACATCTGGCTTTTGCACGTGTCATATTTCACAGGAGCACTGAGCCCATATTATCTAGTGGCTTTGCTTGCAGTCTTTTTTCACATAGTGCTATTTTTAGATTTTCATCCTGTTGAAATTCAATAGTCTAGTTGTCAAGGCAAATAAAAGAAGATGCCTAAGGATGAATTTGTCAATGATTCAGCCACGTTTGTTGCTACTATTACTATATAAGTGTACCATAGTGGGGGACAAATGCCACATTAAGGGTATAAAATTGCATGGAACTGCAGGCTTTTAGACTGAAATTATCAAATGTTTATAATGACAAACTGTGTTTGAATCATTACAAAGTAGAAGACTGCCAGAAGATTCTGGGGGAATTTCTAGTTTTCTTGAAAGTAATGGCAGTCCCCCTTTCTTCGATGTCTGCTGGTATTTTACCATTTTTCCCTCCCCTTTTCCCCTTATCTCTCCATGGACACTGTCATATACCTTTAGTGTCATATGAAGGAAAAAAGAGATTGGCTGTGATGTCAGATGAGGACAGTGAAGGATCCAATCAGAACATTAACATACCCAGGTGCATGATAAGAAATGAGAACATCTGCAGTTAAAGAGAATCAGGGTCAAAATCCATGAGAAGGCTAATTCTAGTGGGGTACAGATTATGATTTAATAGTGACTTTACACTGAGCAACTAAAAAGTAAAGATTGAGAAAACAAACCCAGTTCTTAATAGGTGAATACTTTTGTAGCATATACCTTTTTAAACAGTACTAATGGCAAACAATCAGAAAAGCACACAACCCATTTGCTGTGCACAGTGGTAGTTCACTGAAAATGGTGTGTTCTTGTGTTTAGCATATCTCCTGGGTCACAAAGAAGAAAGAAATTTAAAGACCATCAAATTATAGCCCTTGGTGATGTCTGAGATTCTTACTGCGCGTTCTCAGATGCTGTGATGCTGGTTTAGAAGAGAGGATATTTCTTTCAGTGAAGTTAAAATTTGGAAATGCTGTCACAACCTCCATGATGGCACTCCTGTCACTGCGTGTGCATACGTTGAGATTTTTATGTGCCCAGGAGACAGCTGCAATCTTCTTGCTGTTGCTGCAGCATGGGAGGCCAGAAAGGTACAGGGAGATGTAGGGATGAAGGTGCTGGTTTGAGGCTTCTCAGGTCATGTTCTGCACGTGTAGGAATGGTGACAGCAGGACTGGGGATAATAAACCTCTTGCTCTGAACTGTCTGAAAGGAGCTCAGCACTTCATACACTGGCTGAAATCTGCCAGGACACTGGAACTAAGTTTCAAGGTACTGGGCATCCAATGTATTGATTAAAGAAGGAGATAAGGATAGTATTTAATATTAACAGGATAAAATACCTGCTTCCAGAAATCCAAAACTCTTAAATTTTCATGTTTTACAAATTTATGTCTAGATAAAAATTTTTAAACAATAAGCCATAAACTTCAGTTTTTTGAGTGCTATCTGGCAAGAAAACCTTATTATTGCCAGTTTGCTCTTTGCAATGTGGAAGATTTGCAGGACTGAAGTACTAGTCTCCTAGCAACCAGATCCTTGAAGAATCTTCTGTTTGATAGTCCCTAAAATATGTTAATGCCACTAGATACTGCAAAATAAACCACTGGGACCCACACCTAATGAGATAAGGAATTTTGATTTATATCTTCAGTCCAGAATAACAACACCACTGCAAACAGTCTCAAACTGTAGCACAGTTCTGTTGGTGACTAAACTTGGTTTGGGTTGCTAACCATTTCTGTTTTGCTTTATTAGATTTTCATTACCAAATCCCACCAGTGCAAATGGTTATACCTATAACTGTGTACACGAGCAGTCCTGGTGAATTTGGTGTGACTATTTATATGTTTAATTACTTGCTGGACTGAAGATTTACTGTCTGATTTTCATCAGACAGTATTTTAAAAGTAGTGCTCTTCTCTTTTCCCCTGCTTATCTACATGCATCTGATTAGGAGATTGTTTTCTGACAATCTGTTACACATATGCTGAGAAATAGAGAATTTAAATCTTGAAAGCAAAGTTCAAAGCTCACATTCTCATGGGATATTTTGATTCAGCAATTATGTTGTCCTCAGGGTATCCACAGAGTACCTCACTCTCTGGAGTGCAGTAAATCTTTCAAGGTACAGCCCTGAGAGCAGGAGGGGAATAAAAAAGGAGCAAGCATGTTAATCAATTCAAATGCCTACTACAAGGGACAGCTGCAGTGGTGTGCCAAGAGACATCAAAAGAGCTACACAATTGTAAGTCAGCCCAGGATGCAGGAGTCTGCATTTAATGTCGAATCCCAAAGGATATATTCATGTTGCTGCATTGCTATTTTTAATGAATGAAGCAGGAAGGACTGTTGTGCCAGGCAGAAATTGTTGGAAAGGACTGAACATACAGATTTCTGAAAAATATGTAGGAGAGTTCACAAAATTTTCTTTTTTGAAAAAAAAAAAAAAAAAATTCTGCTTCAACAACTACTTTATGAAGAGATGAAAGGAGTTCAAAGAAAAATAAACTGTACAAATTAGGTTCTTACACTTCTTGGAATTAGCAAAAATGGATAACCCCCAATGGAACTGTGCTATAAAGAATGGTCTCTGAGCAAGGCCTCTGTAGGGCAATTGTGATAATTACACAAAGGATAGCATTTCTCATCTGCTTCTACTGATTATTGTTTAAGTGCCATAGAATCTCATTAGTTTGATCTTTATTACATTCATTATAGAGGCTTCACCAAGAAGAAAAAGGCTTCCCTGTATTGCTAAACATAGGCAAAGGACAAGTGACTGTTTGTGGTCAGGATATCTGATTGGCTTCTTTCAGAGTGAAAAGAGAGATGATAGGGTGAAGATGAAGGAAGTGTCTGAGAGGCAGTGTCACATCTGTCTCCTCTAGAGCAATATTTTCAGAGCTCTGTGAGTGCAACAGGGAAGGGAACTTTCATTCTATTTAAAGAACATCTATTTGCAGTAAGCTAAAAACAAAACAAAATCCTGTCACTAATTTTGATGTGCATAATCAGTAAGCAGAGCTACAGTAGCGTCAGAGAGGATCTTTGGGTAATGAAGTCCACTGTAATTGAGGACATAAACGGACTTAAAATGCTTCTGTATTTTTACCTTACAGTTTAACTAGCAGAAATTATGATAAAATTTCATGACTGAAAATAATGTCTTTTTCCTCTGTTCAACATGATTATTTCTTTCTTAATGCTTGCATCATTATTTAACCTAACAAAAAACACTTGTCCCCGCAACAGGGAAGTTGTTTGATTTCTTCTTGTTTGGCAGATACTTAATACAGACTGTCCTCTTTTGTGACCCCTGATGGTTTCTGAGCCACAGACCATACGTGAAGCAGCGCTATTGACTGAGGTCCGACTTCTGTTTGCATCTCAGGTGGCTGCCAGAGAGACAAGAATAGGAGAATGAAACATAAGGAGAGCCTACTGAAAGGCTATGGAGAAGGAAAGAATGGGAGGTATCAAATAATGACAGCCTACACCTGCAAAAATGCCATCTTTCTGTGATGAAATTTGTGAAGGAAGCATTATTGCCTTAATAATGCATCATCCAGTGCTTTGCTGGGCTAATGGTTTTATGATGAATACCTGGCAAGGACAGGTCAGGAATAGAAAGGCTCTGGTCTTCCCGGAGGAATGGAGCCTCTGAGCCATTACAGAACTGCTCTCTTTCAGCTGGCATCAACAGAAAATCACTGTCAGAATTGCTACTCTGAGGGTGCTTTTTCTTGGTGATTATAATTTTCAGAAGCACCTGTAGAACTGTGTTATACCTATCACTACTAGGAAAATGGCAGGTTTGAGCATTGGAAGGACAAATGTGTGAATATAAACAAAGACAGCCACTTGTGGAGACTCATGGGTACTGCATAGGTTTGGAAAAACTAGGAATGTCTCAGTGGGACTCTAATGAATTAAACAATTCTCTATAAATAGTGTCACCACATGCTTGCTTTCCAGTCAAGTTTAAAAGAAGAGAAGAAAACTTCCAAGAAGTCAGCTGAAAAGGGAGAGTTAGTGTTTGAAATAGTAGAGGGGATGATGGCTTCAATAGCTTCACCCAATTTACATTTCCTCTCTGACTTTCAGGAAGCCTTTTGCACTCTGTTATTATAAAAATGTCGTACTCATGTGTGGGAGCTTGAAGCCTAAACCTCAATCCATCCTATAGCTTACAGTGTACCTGTGCTATAAATGTTATTGTTTCTTCTTTGATATTTATGTAGCGTACAATGACAATTGCAATCCTAATCCTATTTCAGTTAGGAAAACTACATTATTACTGCAGTGATTTGATGAAAAAAGACAGGAAAAAAATGAGTGACAAAAATTCATATTGCTGAACTCTATAGGCTGAAATATATTTAGCATCTGTTAAAAGTTTTGTTTTCCATTTAAATTGGGTTTTTTTTTTTTTTTTTTTTTAATTATCAAAGAGGAGGATGTTGCTATGGCTCAAGACTCCTTTTCACCTAGCTTTCCAAATCTGCCTTTTCAACTAATTCTTTATGTGTCAACGAGACTAGCTGGAAGATGAATTTGTGTTTTAGTCCCTACTGAAGAGACTTTCTCAAACGATGGTTGTGAACAGCTCTGCCCAGTATTGCAAATATACAAAGAGAAGAAAAGAACCAAGGACTGTGAAATCTTCAGAGACAAAAGGAGGTGAACTCAGTGAAATATTTAGAGGGAGTGTCATATTTGTAAAACACTTATGTTTAACTATGGCAATGAAACAGGGCATTAAATTAGGTATAAACTGAACTGAATGCACTTGAATATTTGTAAGATCTTTGGTGTGAGAACACAGTTGTGAATAACAAGAAGAAATAAACAAAGGAAAGCTATGCATTTACCAAATGCTTACAGCAAAGTAGATGGAATTTTAGTGCTGAAAATCTGTTCGAGAAATTAGTCAGTCTGATAAAATGGGGTACATGCAGACCCAATGAGCAGCAAAGCACGTAACCAACTACTTGGCATATAAGGGTATTTTCTTAAAATAACTTTCTGGATACTCAGAAAAGATTCACAATGAGAATCTGAATCCCGTGTTAGGGTACTAGCTCTTATAACTGTGTACATTTCTTCTTTTAACAGTGTAAACTTGAAGCACTGAGGAAAGAAAATCAGGAAAGATATATTGTCATCAGCGTGACAAAGAATCCACTGAAACAAAAAAATTCATATGAAACATAAAAGGGAGTTAGATTGCTAAAATAGGAAAAGGGTTAGAAAGTGTGTATGTAGAAAACCTAAATATGTGCTTAGCAATCAAAATAAAATTTTGAATTTATAATTTTAGCATCACCACATAATTACAATCAACACGAAGTAAACCTTTTATTTTTCATATATGCTATAGGAAAATGCCAGAGCCAGTCAGAGAATGACCATCCTCTGATGTCCTTTTTCAGCCAGGGAAGGATCTAAATTTAATCAAAAAAAATTCTGGCTCTACTGATCTGTGTGTGATTTTTGACATTTGATTCAACAGATTCCAGAGTTTCATCCAACAGGCGTATTCCTTTGGGGTAGAGAATTCATTGAATTTCCAGTATTTATCAGGGAGAGGATGACATCATTCTCCTCTCTATTAAACCAAAAGGGATAACAAGGATTTGCCAGTAAGCCTGTACTTCAGACATCACTAGAAAGGGCTGCTAGGATCAGCTCCCCTCTATGCTGCAGGGAGGTCAGTCTGGCAGCTTGGCTTATGAGTACAGAGCCAAATGAGCCCTCAGAAAGAAATATTTCTTACTGTCAGGTCATTCTTTCAGAAAACAAAGCTTTAGAGCAATAACTGGCAGATATGGAACAAGGTAGTCTAGTTTTATAGGAAGAATTAATATATTTTATTACACCAGTTGGTATGTTCTGAGAAGCAAACAGAAAATCTATGATGTTGCTGAAACTTTATTTGGAAGAAACAAAGTTCTTAACACATAAAGGGGCTGTTTTTGTTGTTGATTTCTTTCCCTAGCTGCATTTTTTGGTCCAGTAGAAACTCTCTTACCCTCAGAACATTGTCTACTTATAATGTTATTAAAGCTAGAATAGTCCTGCAAAAATGTACAGTATACCAATGTAGAGTGCTGTCTTTGTACTGATGCTGACCTAAGCACTCTACTAATCTTCCATGTCAGTGGTCTCCAGAGATGTGTTTTGAAATGTGTGGCTTGTAGATGCACAGCATCACTACTTTTCACAAGAAACTGGATTAAATGACCCACTGAATAATTATGAAATATTCTGACCCCTGTCAGGCAGGACTTGGTTCATACTTTGTTGTCTGAGGATCTGTATGCCTTCAGATATATGTCTAACTTTATTCTGATTCCTACTGATCTTTTAGACCTTCAGACTGTTTTGCGACAATGAGCTCCCTATACAATTTACTCTGTGTTTAAAAATCACTTCTTTGATCGTTTCTTGAATTTGTTGCCTTTGTGTGTCATTTGAGTCTTTCATTCTTGAGTTATGAAGATAGAAACTGGAACAGCTGAAAATCAATTTTACTACCCCTGCTTTTTATATGTTTCTTCTAAACTTAATCCATTCTTTTTTTGCTATCTCTTTCTAAAGAAGATAACTACCTTTTGTTCCTTTTCTGTTTTGTTCTGTTTCTGTCTGATATTGGAGAAATGAAGATCAGAAATTTTTTCAGTTCACTAGGCTGGAATGATGTGGTCACAAAAGTTACAGTTTCTCTTCTTTCTCTCTGTTTTTTGTTTGTTTGTTTGTTTGTTGTTTTGCTTTGTTTTTGTTCTATTACCTCCTCTTTTTCCCCTCTCTCTCCCCTCTTTCCCTCCCTGTAAATTTTGACTTCTTGCCACCAAGCACACTTAGATTTGTCAGCACTGAATTTTGCCTTGCTGTACCTTCATCCAGCTTTGTTGTTCATTTTCAAAACCATCATCTCTTGATTTTTCCCAGATAATTTTGTGTTATCCTTTTATTGTTGATAATACTTATATTTTTTTCCAAAAACTGAGATCATTTTGCTCTAATCTCATTACAATATTTGCCGCACTGTCAACTCTTGTGTTATACATGAATTAATAATTACTTTAAAAGTTTACTGTGCAGTCACCAATGAAAAGGTTTAATACTCATAGGCTTAATTTTTGAGAATCTTTTAAGGTGATTTCCTTAGAAACTACCCTTTTGAAAGCCGTTGTTCTGGTCTGCATTCAATGAAAAATTGTTTTACGGCTATTGCATTGTATAGCTTCATACTTCTTTAAAAGGAAAGCATCATGTCATATTAAATCAAGTACCTTTCAAAGACTGTTACAGTTTGCTCTCTTAAACTCATCCTTCAGGGAACATTGGCTAGAGCACAAAGCTTGTATTATGAATAGGCATATAAACCGCACAGTACTTATATTTGTAGAACTTTTGAAAACAATACTTCCAATTCCTCCTCCCAGTCTGCTATAACTGTGCAAGACCCAGACTGAGCAACCTTTGGTTCTGGTCCCTCTCTGTTCAGACTGGGGCCACAGGTATAGCACCCCATGATTTTTTTCTGGAACGGACAATCTTTCCTCTAATATAAAAAATGGCAAGGCAGTGGTAGCAGACAGAATGCAAATTGAAATCTTGCAGGGCACAGAACCATAGAATCACCAAGGTTGGAAAAGACCTCCAAGATCATCCAGTCCAACCAACCACCTACCACCAGTATTTCCCCAGTAATGATGTCTCTTAATACAACACCTAAATTTCTTGAACACCTGCAACCACTCAGCCATTTCCATGGGCAGCCTCTTTCCACACGTGACCACTCCTTTGGAAACAAAATTTTTCCTAATATGCAACCTGATATCAGGATTCCTGGAGACATGTATGTAGGCACAGGAGAATGGAAATTTGACTGAAATTAATATCAGGCAAAAGAGGACATCCATTTTTCCTACTTAAATATGTGGCTAATCTAGAAGGAAAAGCAGGGTTTGAGAGAAAATGTTAAAATAAAAAATGAAAATGTGTTATCAGATTAATAGATTGAAGGCAAAAAGTATTAAGGAATAACTACCAAAATTCCAATTCAGAATACTTGAGAAAGTAATTCCGTCTTAAAATAAAAAGAAACGTGAAAGTAGAAACAGGGTAAAGGCCTCAGTAAAATGAAGAGATTATTTTTCCAACAGAAGCAAATGGAATGATATTGTGGTATTAAAAAAGAAAAGCAGCAAGGATTTTTGGAATATTTTTAAACCAGATATTCCAAAAGATTGCTAGTCGCATCTGATTATTAACTTATTCAAATGGATTTTTGAACAAGCTGTTGCTTTGAAGTCATTCTTACCTCTATGCTAAGTAGTTTAGTTAAATAAATGATCAAATATAAGGCTTTGAAGTTATGAATGTTTATCAAGATGTTTCGAATCAATGCTGTCCAAAATTTTAATAAGCAATAGGAGCAAGCTATTTTTAACCAAAGGAAATTGTTAACATTCTTTATCATCGGGAATTGAAGAATCTGTGTAGATTGTTCTGAAAATAATGCCTCCTATTTATCAGTGAAATGTTCGTTGCAACATTGGTGCTGATGAGAAGGACAGGAAGTGAAAGTGTCCAGTGGCAGGGGTTTGGGGTAATCTGCATCTGTTTTCATGTGAGAGTTGAACTTGCTGCAGGCTTATCAGGTTGTCAGGATGATCAGATCTTTGCCTTTGACTTCTCATCTGAGTAATGAGAAGTTCCACTGTGGACATGGTGTGTTATATATTGATAATACCCTCAAGAGAATTATTAGTTTTTTCTTCTTACAATATCTGTCATAATCCTCAAAGCATATTTTTCCAAATATAAGTTAATCACTGAAAACCCAGTGATAGGTAATTTCAGGCTTTTACGCCAAAAGTGTATGAAAAGCTGTAACTATTTTTTTTCCATTATTTTTCTTTTGTGCATTTGGTGGTTTTTAGTTTTTTGTTTTTGCTTGTTCATTTTATGTTTTGAGAGGCAAGCTGTTAACGTAATGAACAAACAGGGCAGTTGCTTAAGTTTTAATGTATTCAGTAACTGGGGGTAGTGGAAATGATAAAAGAGAATTTATTTGAAGTACTGTATTCCACTGTAGCGGCTGTAAGTATAAAGTACAGAATAGAACAAAAATCAGAGGTGTGAACATGTCAACTAGATCCATTATTTTTTGAAAATTCAGAAGAAAAGTGGAAAATATTTTTATGATGCATTTTATGGAAACAGCATAATCAGTAAGTAGATTTATTTCCCACAGTAGTAAGGACTGCTGCACTTGTTCTGAAGTTAATGGTTCCCAGTTAATCCAGACATAGTAATTTAACTGTAAAACTGTATTACAGAGGGTTGAGCACTGTACTTGACATAAAAACACAAGGTATTTTTAACTTTGAGCTATAAAAGGAAAGTGCAAATATAGTGACTGTGCTCTGTCTGAATTCCATCAGCCTTCAGTTCAGAGAAGCTGTGAGTTGGGTTGTGCTGGAGCAAAAGTCACCAGCTGCTGGAAGATTTAGGACAAACCTTAGATAAGATGTCTAAATTTGCCATGTCATGAAAGTCATTGCGCATAGGACAAGGTTTTCAGGGGTTGACAGTGCACTGACACTGTAGATATTGCTGAGAATTCAAAATGTTGAAGGAAACAAGAATAAGGATAAATTGTATCAGGCAAGAGCGGTGTTGAATTAGATCTAACGTAAAGATAATTACATGAATCATAGAGTATTTTGCAAATTCTTTGGGAGAATCTGAAAGCATCAAGTAATTTATGTCCTTGAAAAACAGGATGATAAGAGAGGCCAAGTGAGTGACACGGCAGTAGAAGACAGGTCAGTAACTAGGAGGCAAAGAAAACAGGGCTATTTTAAGTTTGATGTCAGATTATGAGCTTTTGCTGTTCAGAAATATTGTTATCAGGACATAACATTTACAAACAATGGAAGACAAACAGTTAAAGACAGAGGTGATGCATCTGAGTACCCCATAAAAAGAAAGCTGATGTTCTGTTGAGCCAGGCTACCATATTCCATTATCAAGTAAAACATGGTGAATCATTTGCTTTGTGGAAGAATTGTTAAATGAATGAAAAAGGACAAAGATTCAAGACAAGTGAGGAAGTGTTTGAGGATGATTGCTGGGTGGCAGGGAAGTTCAAAACAGCACACAGAGAAACATCCAACTAGCCTGCCATTCATGTGCCTGGGAAAAATCATAATGTGTCAATATACATGTCCAAGGAAGACCTAGATGTTCTAAGAATCAAGAATGATTAAAGGAAATATTTGACAGTTCATTATTGATGAGTAAATGGCTTGATTTAATTTTGGATACCTGCAGACCACTCCGGAATTATGGAATCTATGCTCTAAAAGTAATGCCTCTTATTTTATTTTGTTGGCCCATGATATCAGGAGCAGATGGTAGTATGGTGGTAGAGACTGAACCTTCTCACCAAAGGCCATAGTTCCAGAGGCTGATCTTAGAACAAACCTGCTGGAGTTCAAGAACATTCTTGGACATTTGGTTTAATTTTTAAGTAATCCTTTGTGGAATCACAAGTTGGTTTCTTTTGAGGCTCTTCAAACTCAGGATATTCTATGATTCTATTGTTCTATAAGTGCCACAGGGGTACTGGTCAATTTTCCTGTATACATTAGCATAAGGAATCCTCCAGCTATACTAATCAGGGAAGGAATTGATAATTCTATGATAGATTCAACATTCCAGATTCCGAGGTATATTTCTGCAACAATCAATTTTATGTGAAGAAACTGAAATATTACGCAAAGTAACATGGATTTTTTCATGATTAGTTCTAATTTTACAGTTGGTGAAAGGGGTACAGTTCCAAGTTTAACAAATTTATACAATAAACCCATGTAGACAATTGTATGAGAAAACACTATGATGTCCTCTCTTGCTTTTACCATCTCAGAGAAGTTTTTGCTGATCTCACATATGGTGGCAAACCCTATAAATACATGATCAGTTTTACCTGTATTTTGCAACAATGCATATCTAGAAAAGAAGCTGTTACTATGCAAAGCAATATTCAGCACAGGAACAACTGTGGTCTTAAATGTTCAACAGAAAATGAGGATTTAAAATAAATATGTCAGGTAGCTCTTCCTGACATATTAAAGCTGTGCACATACACCTCTGTAAAATTCCACTACAGCTTCGAGGACACATGCTAGTATTTATTATAGCTATTAGGCTTCATATCTTTGAGAACTGCAAGAATCAAACTATTGATCTGTGGCACTAAAATAACTGAATTACTAGAAGAGCTACCTGTTTTTCTTCTGATGATAGAAGTCCAATAAGAGTGGAAAATATATAATGCCTAGTTGTCATGATGTTTAGCTAATTATTACATTATTAAATAGTGACTCAGCCAGAAGGGCTCATTTGTTTCTTCCTTCTGAAAGAACTGGAAATTTTATGCAGTGAGTAAATGAAAGCTGAAAGTTTCTTCTCAGCATCCTGTTCTTTGTCACTAACACGGGGGAGAGATTTATATCCTTCAAGGAAGGAAGGAACATTTAAGATGTGAATGAATACAAGAAAAGCAGGAAACCAACCGCAGCTGTCAATACACAATTTATAGAGATGTAACACTGCTGTGGTAATATCAGACAGAGACACAATAACCTGTATAAATGATTCCTGCAGACTTGAGCTCAGAAATGAAACTAGCTGTGTTAGTTCCCAGCATCCGTTCTGAAGGCCTGGTGCTTGAAGAACAAAGCCTCTTTCCTTCCCAGGCTTCTTCCTGCACTGCTAGTGTTACACTCCAGGATGGCTATAAGAAAGGTACAAATAAGCAGCCAGCTGCTTGAGAAGGGATCAGTCTTGGTCCTTTCTGCCTTTGCCTAATCCCCAAATAAATAAACAAATAAATAATTATTTGCCAACAGCTTCCCTGCATCTATAACGGAATGTTTCATATTTTGTTGGAATAATTAAAAGACTTCAAGTTATTTTCTACCGCCATAGGCTTCTTTCCTGCTTAGTGTTTGAAACTCCTTGGACCATCTCCCAGTGTCCTGGAGCTGAGAATTGAGTGGCAGATTGATGCTGGGGAAGATAGTAGAGCAAAAGGAAGTTGGGGTGTGGGACTTTTGCACTTACGTGGTAGGTAGCATTGGAAGGAGAACTGATAGTTCTATTAAGTTTGCTGTTATTGCTATGAATGAGGCAAAAAGTCATTTTATTTTAACTGGGGACTGAGTTTGTCTCAGAAGGAGCCAAACTAATTTCATTTTAATTATTTATTGTGTTCCAACTCTCATCCCCATTTCTGTTTTGACTGTATTTTTAATTAACTGCATTGATTGTAATGGACTGAACCCTCACATCATGTAACTTTGCTGACTGACTTAGCATCCATTTTATGTTTCCTGGAACAGTCAAATAAGAAGCAAGAGAAAACCTCAAAATATTGAAAAGTGGAGAAAGAAAACATATATAAGGCAAATTAAGAGACTTTTCTTGTGTTTTAATGTCAGCTAGAGGCATCTATGAAGACAGTTTAGCAGTCTTATTACCAATTTGTTTTTCCATTTAAAATCCCAATATTGACTAGGTAACCCTGGTTTTGTTCTCTTTGCAATATCGTAATTCTGTTTCATAGAATCATTTCAGTTGATAGTCTTTAAAGGTCATCTAGTCTAACTCCCCTGCAATTAACAGGGACATCTACAATTCCTCCTTGTGATAACCTCTTGTGTACTGGACAGTATTTTACCTTCCGCTGCTGTTCAGAGATCAGCTCAGCAAGAGTGGCAGCAGTGAAGTGTCTCCATCCATCCTGTGTTTCCCTGCCCTGTTGCTGTCAGGTTTCTGGAGTTCCTGGATATTCCAGGAGACTGTGATGACTCTCTGAGTGGCTCTGGCAGGCAGCGCGTGTTCCAGCACCCCACCAAGGAGCAGAGCATGCAGGGAGTGTGCATGCTGTGCACCTACCTTCTTAGGAACAGGGCTGGGCTGAATAGTGGGCCTGGCTCAGCAGGACCCATTACCAGGCAGGGCCCAGCCATGAGGAGATGGAGATAAACCCTGTTGCAGCCTCACTGTGGTAACAGCTGCTTCCTAGCAGCTAGGAAGTTTTCCTCTGCTGTGCCCCTGGTATCCAGGACAATTACAGTCTATGAATGCCTTTCAGTCCCGAATAGTATTTACTTCTTCCTCCCAAGCCCAAACTCAGCTGGCCATTGCTATGTTGGTTCCTGCTGATATCACCGGCAGTCCCAGTTTTCTCATTGCAAGACTATGATTCAGCTCTGAGTCTCCAAGAATAGGATGTGTCTAGTACTTTCTGTGAACTCACAACACCGAGCTCAGCAAAGAAAGTGGTATGAAGGTCTGGCTGGCTCCTGTAGAAATAAATGCTTGTGAACCAGTTTTTGAATACTCAACAGCTGCTCATTTTAACTATATTCATGTAGCTAGGTTTTGTTACTACCGTTATCTAGGGAATAGATTTTCTTTAGGGCAAATGTCTATTCCTAGCATAAAAATTGTTGCTGTATGAACAAGCCAAGTATTTATTCCTCATTTTCTTTTGTTTTAAATGTTCTCATTATCTGAACAGGAGGCAGACACTGCTATATCACTGATCATTCTTGCCTAGATAACATCAAACATTAGTGCTCATAAGCTCAACTCATGCAGTTGTGTATTAGAATAATTTTAGTTTATCCTTGCAGATATTGAATTTACTGTCAGAAAATAAGAGCTGGTGGCCAAAGTGTCTTAACAGAAGGCTACACAGCCTTCAGTCTACAAGCTAGCTGTTCAGCAATAGGTAATCCAGCTTACTTGAACATTTCCATCATTAAGCTCTCAAGAAATTGTGGAATATCATTTTAGTAATGGAAAAAAGAAATTGCTTTAGATACAATGGTAATATGAGGAAGAGTGTCACAGTGAGATGCAGATGACAAAAAACTTCTGTTCACTCTACGTACTGAATAAGTTTGGTACAACACAGGAAAAAAAAAGATTTGAAGGCTTTTCCAACAAGGCTGAAAATGGGAAAGTTTCTTTTGAACACAATAAGTGCCTGCTTATTGTCAGGATTCAGCTTTCTGGAAATTTCACAAGCATCTTCTCAATATCATTACACAAGAGTACAAGTGCAGTAATGTACTTTCAAATCAGACTTGCAGAATTGTATGTGTTACTTACTCTCTGTCAATGATAGTGATATCTCAAATAAATTCATTTTCTTGCTAATATCAAATACTGCTTGTCCCACTGAGACCCCACTCACAACTGAATATTATGAATGACCTCTTCAAGAGGTTTTTCTAATCATTTTTTGAATCTACCTCTTAGTATTTTTACTAAATATTGTGCTGGGAGACTTTCAAAGCCAAGATTTATGGCATCTACTACTTCTTTCTTATCTTCAAGACATGTTTTTCTGTCATCTAGAACTCCTGGAACTGAATTTCATTTTATTTGATAAGGTCAAATTAAAGCTTCTTTGCAAAGAGGAAAAAATCAACTTCTGTAGAGCTTCTTGAAAAGATATATATTCTACAAATATAAAGCATCTTCCCAAATGGAGGGGACCTGAGGTCAGTGCATGCATTTCACAGTATTCTGAGACATGAGTGCACAGTGCTGCGGCAGGTAGGTTTCATTTCACTGAGGACGGACCACATCTAATATAAAATTAACTCATAAAAAGTATCTGGTCTTGAAATTTGTCATTCTCATTGTAGGTCAAAAATGCAGAATACCAAGACCTACAGAGAAAACAGGGTATTTCAATTGCATCTATGGTAGACAACCATACTGTATCCCTGTATTCTGTCCCCAAAATGCATGCTGTGCAAGGTTCATATTAAGAATTTTTGTTTTACTCAGGTGACCTTATAGCATGCTAGGGAGAAGAGCAAGGTTATATCTGTGTTTCCATTAACTGTAGTACATCAGTGGTTAAAATTTTAAAGGAACTGGAAACCACTGAACAAATGGGGCAAAACTATCAATTGCAAGTGAAAACTTTATCAGAGCAACTTTTCAGCAGTGTCTTGCACTTGAGCATTCTCTTGGTAGTATCCCCAGATTTTCACAATTTTCACAGAATTGTTCACCAGACAAAATGGTTATGTTAATTACTGCACGTGCCTGTGGGAGCGATCCACTGTGTGCTGAGGTCTTTTGCTTCTATGATATACCAAAGCTATGTTATGGCAGGGTGAAAAATCTGTTCATAAACATGATAAACACCTACTTGTCTTTTGAAGGAAGAAAAGAAAAAGTGATTTGAAATATCTTCAAAACTCATTGTCACAAATTACACATAAAGGTTGCTAGACAAAACCTAGGCCAGAGACAAAAAATCTATTGTTTTTTTTTTCTACTTCTTACTTTTCTACCTTCCCTTGTCTGGCTTTGCAGTTTTCAGGAATCTCTGCTAATGGTAATTGTTATGAACCTGCTGTAACTTCCATTACTCTGAAAGTACTACTTCTTTCTAGAGGCACCCAAAGATAGAGTGTGCAATTGAGAAGTGATTTTCAAACTCAAAGGAAGGGGAAAAGTTATATTAACACAAATTTCTGGAAAATGAACACTAAACATCTTGATTGCCAATGCTGCTTTCCTGTGGCTGGTGCCAAGAGATATCAAAATCAATGTGAAATGCATGTGCTCAGCATTTTTCTCTAACTGAGTAGCCACTCCAGTGATGGCAATTAGTACATTTGGGTGAAAAATGATTTTATGTTCTGGATGGAGCCCTAATTACTGTGCAGAAATTCACAGAATCATAGAATGACTTGGGTTGGAAGGGACCTTAAAGATTATCTGATTCCAGCTCCCTACCATGGGCAGGGTTGCCACCTGGTAGATCAAGTTGCCCAGGACTCCATTCAGTCTGCCCTTGAATGCCTTCAAGTATGGGGAATCCACACCTCTGGACAACTTGTTCCAATGCCTTACCACATTTCTGATGAATAATTTCTTCCTTGTATCTAATCTAAACTTGCCTTCTTTTAGCTTAAAATGATCTCCTTTATCTATTACTATTAGACAACATAAAAAGTTGGTTTCCCTCATATTTATAATTTTGGCCAGTTCATAACGTCTCCCCGGGAACTTTCTCTTCTCCAAGCTAAACAGTCCCTGCTCCGTCAGCCTTTCTTCACAGAAGAGGGGCTCCAGCCCTCTGATCATTTTTGTGTTCTCTTCTGGACCGCTCCAACAGCTCCATATCTTTCTTGCACTGGGGACCCTAGCCTGGATGCAGAACTGCTCATGAGGCCTCACAAGGAAAGAGCAAAAAAGGGTCAATTACTTCTCTATCTCTACTGGCCACCCCTCTGTTTTTGCAGCCTAGAATACAAATGGCCACACATCTGGGATTGCCCAACTCAAGTGTGGTACCTTGAACAAATTCAGTGACATAATAACACGTGTTCATTTATCGAGCTCCTTCTGTGTCACATGCTGCTTTCCTTCTCTAAAAATGGATGGTGGTGGTGGAGAAACCAAGTACAAGCCCTAACTTCAAAAATTATAATTGTTTTTAGTGAGATATTTAATTTCATTGAAAACATATAGTTTTTATTGTCAAGCAGCTCAGACTTTTTATTCTTTCCAGTCTTGAATACACAGCTTACTTTATTGAGTACTGACTTGTAGATGTCTATGCTTTGTAAAGAAGATTTTGATCTAATTTGTATTTGATGAGCTGAGAAGCTGTAAATGACCATATGCGTCATCTTGGGAACATTACAGCTTTATGTACTGTGTTCAACTAGACGAAGGATCCATTAGTGACCCAACGGAGGTGTTTTAGAGCAGGCAAGGAGAACTCTCTAAACACCATCTGCTCATACTGTTGCTTGTAAAACGATGTCACATCTGCTGCTCTAAAAACATTATGCTGATCTCTCCTACAGTACAAAGCTGCTGCATTCCTCCTAGAAGGGGGGAGAAGGAGTCAGTGCTACATTACTGGGACAGGAGGTATTAAGTTAGCTATAGGTGAAACCACACATGGCCTTCTTGGCTTCTAACATCTTGAGAGTGTGCCAAAAATGTCAAAAATAAAATGAAGAAGAGGATTTAGCACTCTAACTGACGAAACTGGAAAAATGCTTGGACTGCCGTTCTTTGCTGAGCTCAATCTTGTCCTAGCTTGGCTGCTGCTGGTGCAACTAATACTATTATGTTCCTTAAAACTAAAATAACCTCTCAGAGATTGAGAAGATATTTAAGATAACTGAATCAGTGGAAAATTAATTTTGTCTCTGATTTCAGATGAGCTCAGAGTGAGAGAGAACTGCTGTTTGCTTTGGTCATTAGCTCTTGTAGCTTAGAATATTTGACTGCCTATCTCTTATGAGATATTTAAAAGCTACTTTACCAATCCTGAAAGATCCAAGAATATGTATCTGCGTACATTTGCAATGTTACTTATTACTATTGCAGTCTAAGTGAAATTTCACAGTAGTTGTGCACAGAATTAGAAAAACAGTCCGCGTTGGTATCAGAAGGAGAGAGATTATAATGATGCAATCAGAATCCTTGAATGTACTAAGCAAATGCTGTCCCAATTGACTGAAGTTTTTAGTACTTAGCTTTCAGTGCTCACCTTCAATTATTTTGACCTGTGATTCTTCTACAGTATTACTAAACATACAGGCTCTTTTAAGGAATCTTTAGATAAAGAAAAAATAACAGATTGAAGTTGTTACGGTTTATTTAGCTAGGAATTCAGTGGCTATATTCGCTTCATACGATAATGCATTTAAAGGAAAGAAATTTGAAAACTATTGTATTTAACTAATGCCTCCAAATTGTGAACAGTAATGACCAATATCCTCTCTCAAATATTTGGCAAAGGAATGAAGCCATGTATTCTTATGTCTGTTTTGACAAAACGCTTTGAAACTACTGGCAGCCTGATGGTCATCTCCAATTTGCAAGGCAGAGGAGAGCACACTTGTGTGAGTGTGCAATGTTGTGTGAGAAAACACGATGAGAGGGAGGCAAGGAAAGATGATCATGTGGCATTTTCCAATGCCATATGTGACTTGTGTGCCCATCTGAGAAAAAATGTAGATTAAAAGATACAAGCCAGACATAGCTTGGATATGAGGCAAATGCATGTTTTTGGGGTGCATTCATATTTCTTTCTATGCAAATCTGTTCTTTGGCAGACTGCAATAAGCATTTCCTCCCAGTACTGAGAAGCTCTTTTCATTGTCAACAATCCTTTTCAACATTTCCCTGATTTTTTTCAACCTATTGAACAGGTCATTTTTTCCAACCTGGAAGTATGACATAGACTTGAGTTGTGTATCCTCCTCTGGTTTGGTGTGTGTTCAGTTTGCTTTCATCTGGTTTAATTACTTTACTTTTCTGCTAATTCATCCAGGCATTCCAAATTTAGTATAACAAATAAAAATAAATTGCTGTATTTAGTAATTACTTTCTACCTATCAGAACCCCGTTTAAGTAAATAGATTGTCTTTTTGATGCTACTAACTGTCTGTATTTCCTCTGCAAATATCTACAGTGAAGAAGGTTTGTTTTTTTTCTTGGTGAGATTTCACTTCAGTTGCAGCACTTTGCTAATAGATAAATACTTGCTGAAATGTTCCTGAAGATTTGTAACAGTTCTCAGAAGTCTGAAAGTTGAAAATCACTGTAGTAGGTCTGGATCCTATATAGACCTATAAAAAGTAATACATGCATTGTTGTGAACTCCTCAAATGTCTGCAGAAAGCATATCAGACAGGTGGCAGCATCTCAGTTGTTTTTTTTTAATGAAGTGCAACTTTCTCAACCTCAAACTTTCAAGCGTGTTCTTTCATGTACTTCAAGATTTGTGCTGTTGTATTTCTATCTTGTTTTTGAACTTAATTCAATGTAACCTAATTATTTCTTTCTCTTAGAGATAGTATTCTACGTATGAATAATACATTGGCAACCAACACATGAAAAAATTTTATGTAATGTTCTGTATATGTTCAAATGTACATTTATATAACCAGTGTTTTTACAATATCTTTACAATAATGGCACCAAAGATTGTCTGAATGATCATCCTTTTTCATCTTCCTAGGCATGCATTGAAGTCAAAATTTTTGCAAGTGGAAGACATGAATCTTTAGATATTCTGTTTAACTATTCCTCCGCTCCCCACCCCTCCCCACTCCCTGGCCCCCCCGATCCCACTATTCCTTTCTTGTCTTCATCTGTGTATATACATAGTTTTGAACTGCAGTTCCGGGTTTGGTCATGTAGGATTAAAGCCTTTGCTTAAGAGGTGTAAGAACATAATGTATCACTTCCAGGTTCAGCAGCTCAGGATTTCTGACCATGCCAAAGAAAAACTATCTCCCTTCACCAATTTGGATAGGTATAAAAAATCCCATCCTCAGCCAAGCAAATAATCTCACAATGAAAAATAAATACATAGTTTTGTCCAGACCGTAGAAGAAAGGTTCAGTCTTTATTTTTTTCGCCATTTTAAGATAAATATATGGGGGTTTTTTGTTTGTTTTTTAGAAAAATCAGTAAAGAAATTGTCAATATATTAAGTCCAGACACTCAAACCTTAGCAGCAAGGATAGTAGTTACTTAGGATAGTATTTAAACTTACTAAAAGAATATACCTGTTTTGTGTAGAAATACCTGAGCAAGTTCTAACCTAGTGAGCTTGGCTTCATAGAACCCTCTGCATGTAAAGCTATCTCACTCTGAGCACTACCTGACTGCTTATCTTCAGCCGATCTAGTTATATGTATGCTTCATTGCAGCGCAGAAATATCTCATTTCATCTCATACAGATGAAAAACAGTGGAAAGGTCTGGAGAGGTGTATCCTGTCTTTCCTTCCCTTCATATGACACGGAGTTGAATACCACTAAAAAACCCTCTATATTTGTTCCTCCCTTGAAAAAAGTTAATGTACAAAGTAAAAACCAACCCAGGTAGAAAGCAACCTTCTCAAATAGTTTCATTAGTGCACATTTGTCACAAATGACCCAAATAAGTGATTTGAGAAAGAGCTCACCATGCTTGTACTTCTAGGCAGAGATGCAGATTTTGTGGCTGGCATTTCTTTGCTTTGAGAAATCATAATTTCTACAGGCAAACCAGATCTTGTTCTGCATGAGGCACCATTATCAAATGACTTGAGAGAGGGACCTGTATCCAGTGATAAAGACTTCTCCAATTTGCGTGTCCGTGCTCCAATCACAACTTCATCACTTCTCAAGCTCTCTAAGTCTACTTCTTGGTGAGTTTTCCCAACTACAACGTTCTCTTTCCAGCTTTCAGGAGACTTTCTCTTAATACGTAAGTCATCTAGGCTTCTCACACCAGACGGAAAGGTGTTTTTCAGTTTAGCAGCTCGATATGACTTCAAACTCATGGGATCGAGCACTCTGAAGGTAACTTCATTAATAAATTGAGAGAATTTGAGTTTGGCTTCAATTTTTTCTTCCACGACAGACAATGAACTTGATGATCCTTGACTCACCAAGCTCAAGTCAGATGCAGAGGAACTGCTTTTCTTCTGTGTTGTCTTCTGCCTCGGGAGCTTTTGGCTGGCATTCCCAATTTCTGCAGGATATAGAGAAGTGTGTTCCAGTCCATGGGTTTTTTCACCCCCTTTCTGACTGTGCTTTGATCGATGGGGTCGATAGCCTTCATCCTTATTTTTGCTTTTAACAAAGCTTTTAGCTTCTGACCTTGTGCTACCCTGTAACTCAAAGCTGTCCTCACTGGAGCTGCAGCGTTTTGAGTAACTGTTCATTGTCAAATCTCCAGAGACTTTCCTCTCCACATCAGTCCCTGCTTCTGCTACAGATGTGGAGGTGGGTGCACAGTGTGCTCTTTCTTTAGTCACCCTGCCAACCCCCTCTTGTTTGGCTGGTCTTCCAGGCACAGCACCCTCTGGCTTAACAGGGGAAATGGAGCCCTTTGACTGTGACTCCATTTATTTTTGTGTCGGTATGTCAGCTGGCATCAATGAAAGTGGTACTCCTGTAAATCCTCTCTATCTTGTAAGGCAATGGGAATGTCTTTGAACGGCGTAATAGTACAGCCACCACATTTTATCCCATATGCATCCCAAATTATGCATATGTTTCATAATTAGATCAATAGCACGTTCTCATCATTTTAATTAGCCATGCTAATCAACAGAATCTATAGGACATGCAAATTTTCCAGGGTATTGAGTGCTTAGTGGATGAGCATGGGCTCTCATTGATCTGAATCAGCATATGATATAGTCCTGTCTGTTGATCTGGAAACCAAACTACCATGATGTAAATCAATTCTCACTAAGTAAAGTCTGGGGTGATTCTGTTTCAGGGCTTTTTAAAATCCAATAGTAGAGAAGGTCATCCTATATTGTCCTAATGCTACTAGTGTTTGCTATTCTATTGGAAAGTTTAGAGGCAGATCTGCTGGACCCAGAAAGCCAAAAAGAATGTGATTCACAATTTCTACTTGCATGTTCCAGCCTTTTTTTCATTCTAAAATAATTTGTTAAAGATTTAAATCAAGCAAGGTGCAGTCACATAGCATTAGAAATGAATCTAAAGCATTAGTGATGCTTTTTTTTCCACTTCTTTGCATGTGAGACTCTTCTCACTCTTTACAAACGGGCAACTATGAACTTTGATGAGCAGAATTTCTATTTTTTGCTTTGTGCATACAGGAACGCATAGGCTGATTTCAGCTACTGTAAGTAGTCTTTGTGATCTCACAGGTTAACTGACTGATAATTCAGAAGGTGGTTTAGTTTTGTTTGTTTGCTTTTGCATTTTCTTACTTTAGGAAAGCATGTTATTTAACCCCTTTTTTCCTTATGTGAATCAGAAAATCAGACTATGCTAAAGAGAATAGATGTAAATTAAACATTAGGAAGAAATTATTTACTATAGGAGTGGGGAGGCACCGAGGTGGTTGCCCAGAAATGTTATGGATACCCTATCCCTGAAAGATTGAGTGGGATTTTTGGCATCCTGGTCTATTGGAAAGTGTTCCTGTCCATGATAGAGTTGTTGGAACAAGATGATCTTTAAGGTAGGTCCCTTCCAACACAAATCATTCTATGATTTAATCATTTTTGTCTGGTGGGAATCAGACATTTCCAAATATGTCATGTGGAGAAAGAAAAGTTAAGTGGATTATAAGCAGTGATCTCCCTTAAGCCCTGAGGGCAGGAAGATGTGAAAAGGATCTCTGGAAAGGATTGAGGTAGATGAGAAGAGGGCAAGGAGGGAAGGAAAAAGCAGCAAATGAGGAGCATATTCTAAAATACCATATATAGCTCATATGTTAGCAGCAGTTCAGTTTAAAATGTAATTCCAATAGATTTCCAAGCAGACATTGTATTTAGGTCCCTCATTACTAGTCACTTGGCCCATCACATATAATTTATTGACTCCACATTGACAATTCCAGGACTCATTTAAATCATTGCTCATAAAAGCTGCTGAAGTCTTACAAATCTCTCAAATTAACACAGTAAGTGCATTAATTTTGCAAATATTGGGGGGACAAAAAGATCCTTTTAACACATCGGAAATCAATTGCTTTTACTAGAATTATTTTCTGAAATGCTTCTATGTTTTCTACATTTACTGTGCCGTTCCATTGTATGTTACGAATATTATCCTCATCAAAGAAACAATGTGGATTAAAATGCATAAGCCCTATTCACACAGGGTTATTTCACCTTCACTTGAAGGTGAATGGTGACAGCATGAAGAGGCAGCGAATGCTTTCTGTTGTCAACACTAAGATCTTCATGACCTTTTCAGTGCAGTCACAGAATACAACACTTTTCTCTCCTTGTAAAGCCAGAATTTAGGGCTTTCTTTTTCTGTATGTCCTCACACAGATGTCTGCAAACTTGTGGTTACTCACTGAACCAAATTGGATTCCCCAGGGAGGTAAGGTCTGTGCTAGTGCATCTCAGAACTCCTTTCCAAGATCCGTTAGAGCCTGGGAAAGTGGCAGTGCTGCAGATTTAATGGACTTTATTAAAATATCTGTTTCAGAAACACAGTAAGCCTCATTCTTGATCCAGCATCTGGAATGGCTTGTACATATTTGGTGAAGAGCTTTTTATTCATGAAGGACTGTGATAATTTGTGCATGAACAAAGCAGTGTTAACTCCAAACACAAATTCATCTACTGCATATGTGCAAATTTTAAGCTGTGAATGTGACAGAAGTCTGTGTAACAGATAACAGAAATGGCTCATAGAATTATTTCATATTGTCAAGAAGTAGACCATTTGTTTTAAAATGTCATCAGCAATAAAACATTTTAAAAGAAAAATAGGAAAGATATTGGGTTGTAGGCTAGAGGTAAACTAGCTTGAGTATATTTGAGGGGTTTTTTAATACTTCCTCTTCTCTTTCTTCAGCTGCCTAATGACTTCATACATACATTGTTATCTAGTTGGTAAAATGACACAATATTAACCAAAAAATTAAAACCACCCTTGCAAAGTGACAGGAGAATTCCTACCTGAACGAGGTTGGCTGGAATGGAAATAAATGATATACAACTTTTGTTGTTAACTGCTCAAAATCTTAGCTGGAATAGATGTTAACAAAGCTGGGAGTAACATTGTCTTTACAGTCACCTGTCTTAAGAAAATTCACCAAAATATTACCTACAGAGCACAGGAATCACAGGAATCATTGCCACTAGTCACTATGCTAATCAAGTATTTGAATATTAAATCAGTGTATGCTTAAGAATTTGAATGTTTGAGACTTTGAACTCTCTTGTAATGATTTGATGTTGGTGATTTGGTTTCCATATAATGAGTGACTTTCTAAAGCACTGAAATAAATTTGCTTTATATATCTAAATCTCTTTGAAGACTTTGCTGATAAAGAGAGTTCCTCTTTTCAGTAGGTATGTCTGTGAATAGCAATGCATTGCTGCAGTAGTCTGGGCTATTCCCTTGAAACAAATACCTTCGGGGAGCTGTATTAACAATCAAATAATTCTGTTACTTCTTGCTACAACATGCCTCTGTTGGGTGGATATTTGCTTCATTTCTGAATTCTTCTAAAACTGTCCTATTAGCACTAAAATAATCTCAGAGAAAAACTTCTGCGTTGATGTTGCATTATTTTTAAAATGATGAGCATAATTGTAATTATTCAGTACATCTGTGCAAGTCAATTAAAATAGTCTGTTCCAAGTGACAGACTTGACTGTAAATGTGATGTTCTTTGTTAGCAGCTCTGCCATTAACTTCTTAGGTATTCTTTGACAAACATTTCCACTTTCTTTTGTAACTACCATTGCCTATCCTTCAAAATTAGGAAAGGATTGTGTATTTCCATGCATTGGTACACAGGTTTTCATAATGAGGATATGATCAAATTGGTATCTCTAAATAGTAACAATATTTAAACAATGAAAATTCATTATCTGGTTCCAAGGATTGAAAATTCCAAGTTTGTAATTTTCTGTGGTGCAATGGTTGAAATGTTCTATCCTGTTTTAGCTTAAACATAATATAAACATAGTAATATTTAACCTTTCCTGCTTAATTAAGCTTAAACATCACAGCTTTAATTGAACTTTCATAATGATTCAGTGTTTCACTTGAAAATACTGATGCGCTCATGGACCTGTCTAGTAAATTTGTTACATATCAAAATGTACAAAGCTTTTTCTAAAGGTTAAGTTAGAATTATTTACATTCTTAGTGTGATAATACAGAGATATTATTAGAAACCTGCCTATTTTGGATAAAAAAGAGAATAAAAAAATACTTCCAAACAAAAATTAATGCAAAGTAATATCTTCACAGACCACTCTCTGAAGATTGCAAATTGAAATCTGAGCTTTGTGGAAATTTGTATGTGTACACATACCTTTATTTATCTTTGTTCCCTTATGCTTTCTGATGCTACCACTGCTTTAAAAATTTTGGAATTTTAATTTTTGCTAATAGTCTCAAAAGCAAATACAAGACTTCCACGCAGCAAAAAAGCTGCAGAAGGTTGTTATGACAACAGGAAGTGTCTGTGTAGAGCTTTGGAAGATATGCTCATTTTTGGATCAAAGCAGGCATTCAACAGTTCTAGTACTAAAGAAGTGTGCAAAGTTTTTGTATACCTAAAATTGTGCATTTTGGTACGCAGATGATTAGATACTCAGCAAATTACTTGCATTAAAAAATAAGTTGTCAAAATATTAAGATTCATAGGAAAAGGGTAGGTTATTAATTAAAAATAGAGCAAAAATATGATTTTAAAAAGAATATTGGGGTTTATTTTAATTCAAATCAAGGCTGTTTCAAGGAAATTTTGTCATCAGTGGGTAGACTCCAGGAATGTGGATCTATAATTGTACCTTTTTCTGTGCATTTCTCGGTGCAAGGAAGGATGCGTTTTCCCTTTACAAAGGAAGGCGTTTATTGTAAATCATGTTGCTGTGAGTTCAGCCAGTCTGTAACTGCTCCAAAATATTGCCCTAAGGATGCATATGTTCTTTAGATAGTCTACTTCTAAAATAACTATATCCCAGCCCTTCCAGTGTCCATTCTCGTTCAGATACACTCTTCCCTCCTGCCTTTAATGAAAATTTTATCAAATCTTATCCACTACTCTGCACTTAATGCAGTTCTGTGCAGTTCGTTTTAGATCATTTTATTTGACTTTTCTGCTTTACAATTAAATGTATTGCCTTAAATATTACAGGTGTTTCTCCCTCACTGGATTGCTTTTTGGATTGCTTTTAGGAGAGCATTTTGCAATATTTCCTTCCCTGGCATGAAATAAGTCTGAATTCTTTAAAATGTGGTAACTTTGGTGGCATGAAAAGAGTTTGAAAAGAAATGGCCTACAGATATTTGAGATATTTGTGCTTCTATGCCAGAATGTGCATTGTGGGTAGTCTCTGCTTTCAATCTCTAAATCTAAAGATCTAAAGGATCTGATTTCTTCTAAATTTCCATTAATCTAACTCTTTGCCAGGCTAAGGTGAACACTTATCTCTCTCACAACTACAGAGTGACCAAGCACAATGCAACACACAGCCATGCTGTCTTGCTGGCGCACAGTCACAAGTCCAATAACTTAATTTATAGCTGCACTCTAGAGGGAGCTTTGCTAAACCTAAGAAATGTTGAACATTAGAGGAAAGAGAGAAGTTTTTAGCATAGCTCTTGCACCACCCTGAAAATAGAGTCACTGTTCTCTGACAAATACTCCAGCTGCAGTAAGACCAGAGCCAGCCACATTTCTTCACGTGCAAGCTCTATTTGCAGCTTAAAAATGAATTAAAATTAAAGGAGGGTAAAACGCAAACACAAGATGTTTCAACAAACTAATTTTTCAGGTTTATTTTGTGTCAGTACCACAGAAGGAAAAAGGCTTTCTATTCCACACTGGCTCTTATTGCTATTTTCGGTGTCATAATATCAGAACATCTTTCATTTCTGTTTCATTAATATCACTTGTAAGCTGTTGGCTGTTGTGTCATTTGATCCCTAACATTAGAAAAGTTCACAGTGGACATGTTATGTATATTTTTTAAGCTGCTCAAAGAAATGTACCAGTGATTCGCAGCATTAGATGATAAGACATTTGGTTGCCCTTAATTCCCAAGGGATGTTTTCCCTTTCAATCTCCCATGAAGACAAATTTTATTCCTGCTGAGGAAAGCCAGTGAAGTGAAGCTGCAGACTGTGATCTTTTTTCAAGTGTTTTAACTGATCTTTTATTTATCTACAGTTCAGAAAACGGAATGCTTTGAAAATGATATGGAGGCTGATCTATAGTATAGATCTGTGGTCTAGCTAGGCTGAGCTTCAGACCATATACACAGTACCATTTTTCCTTGTTGGCACTTCTATGCACTAAAAGCCTGTGGTATCACCTGCATGATAGATTGTTGTCACCAGCTAAGAAAGATGGAGCTAATTGAAAACAATAACATCTGTGAATAACAGTTTATTTATCAGATTAATGTTTAGGCTCCATACCTGGACTGTGAATGAATCCTCAAAATGCTTTCTGTCCTCTGCCAACATCCCCTTTGTCTTGCTCAGCTTCTGCTTTAGCCAGCTGCTCCATGAGCTCTTCACACGTTGTGCCTTCTTTGTAGCCGTGCTGTAGGATGGGTAGAGCTCTATGTCATCTGCATTGCACTAGCATTTGAGTCTGGCTCCAGTTCACTTTGTAGTCGTTTGGTGAAAACAGCCAGCAAAATAATTGATCCTTTTGTGAATATACGGATGAGGAGTCTTAGTTTCTTCCACTGTTCCTTGCACATCCCTTTTTTTTTAGGAAAGTGCCAAATTCTTTTATTTTGTTCTTAAACCAGTCCATCTATCATGTTGCTTTCAAATTAGGCTTTACTTTTTTCTCATTTTGCTCTGACTTTTCTCTTATTTTTTCTCAGACCCTATATTTTGTTGTTGTTTTTTGTTTGTTGTATTTTTTAATTATTATTATTATTTGGCAAAAAGAAGGAAATGACATAAGAAAATTTAAGAGACGGAGACGAAGAATGGAATTTTTTTTCTCATGCAAAATCAGCCTTGACATAAAAATATTTTTCCTTTTTTTTTTTTTTTTTGTCAGATAGAATGGAAGTATTTCCCATCCATTGATTTTTGCTTTATTTTCAAAATAATAATATTTTCTATAACACTTTATTTTCTTTTAAACCTAGCCTGATGTAAAGTGAGTTAACACTTGATCCACACTCTGCAAGGTCATGATGTCACTGTGGCCTTACTGGCGAATTCAGGAGGCTCAAAATCCACCCTAGTGATGATTCCAGAAATTATTTTAGACATCTTCCACAGCATTATTTCTCTCATCATCTTTATTACATCTGCAGGAATATAGAATTCTACTAGTTAAGATTAAACATAGAGGAAAATTTGAGACTGGAATGAAAATTGTCAAATTTATAAATGAAAAGGGAGTAAGATGTTGCTATATAATTTATTTTTTATTTTCCTGCCCCTTGAGCTTATTTGATTTAGTACATTCTGTGATAGACTGAATTGTTCAAGAGCACATTGAAAAAACTTACAGCTTTTTGTACTGGCTCAAATCCCTGAAGGCTTTGACTCTCATAAAAACAGTTTTCCTGTAGTAGATTTGTGGGATTTCATTACAATCATTCCTTTGGTAAATTTAAATAATCACAAAGCATAAGGAAGAAATGAGCCTTTCATCTAGGTAATGCTTTCTTCATCCTGAAGACGCTGTTTCCTCCTAGAGGCCTTACAAGTACAGTCCTTTTCCCCCTACTTACCCTCCTAGTCTGTCTCAGAAACTGTTATCAATGATGGCTTCCTCTTTTGGCAGGATACTAAGCCATGGATCAAAGCTTGTTAGCAGAGTTACTCCCTACCAACTCTCTTTGTCTTATGAGGAAGGTATTGTGTTTTACTATTTGCTGTCTATGTTATAGCCATTCTGAGATTTTACAGTAACTTTGGGAAGGGCTGTGGCATGTCAGGTTTGACCACCCCTTTATTCTAATTTATTAGCCTGCTCAGAGTTGGCCCAAGAAAGCTTAGTATTGCTTGCCAAGGAGTATATATTATTGTTCGCCATAACTCTAATGCAGCAATTTTGTTATTTCTACTTTCATTCTTTATCTCCCCCTATGCATAATCAGCTAAAGACTTTCTATTTCTATTATACATTAAAAAAGGAAATGGTTGTTCCAGTTCCATTCCCCAATATGTCCTGGAAAAGTTTGTTTAAAAAAAGCTTTCCTGCATGTAAATGAGTTGGCTTGGCAGTATGCTTTAAAATGTGTTGTTATGAATAATTTGACAATAACTAGGAGAAATGAATGATAATTTCTTGAATTCTGTTTTCATGGGATGTTGGGAGATGGATAACTTGAATGGGAGGAAAGTATTTAGGCAGATTTCTGTGGAAGTTAATTAAGCAATTTGGTTTTATGCAGTTTATTTTCTCCTACAATAAATATGATGGCAAACAATGTTATTTGAAGGTATAGGATCTGTCTTGAAAGCTTCCAAGATATCAGTACTAGAACTGTTATGTCTCACATGCAGCTATTTTTGCCAAATGCTGCACACCTGCGTGTTTGTAATCAGAGTTGTATGTCATGGGGACTGGTGCTAAGCAGCTAGAAGTAAATAGGAAAAACACTTGTGTGCATGTATGTGTGTGTGTGTTTGCACACTAGCTATAAAGGGAGACTCGTGGATTGCCTGTTTCTAACTCCTTTCTACTGCAACGTTTGCAATTCATACATGAAGAAAAGATTGTTGTTTCTTGTTTTTTAACCTTCAACTCCCATAGCCCCACCCCATTTCATTACATTGAAGAGACATGTTAATCAGAGCTGTTTAAAGACTCCTGCAAAAAACATAATACAGGATATGCTGTTTGTTTTGGTAAATGACATGCATGTATGTTGTTTCTTATACAAAGAATAATTTTATCTATACTCTGTTGAGTTTAACAGTGATGGATAACACTGTATAATTAAACAAAGTCATCCATCACAAACATTTTCCTTCAGGATTTAATAGAAACCTGGAGTAGATTTTATGTCTACATATTAGCTTTACTTTTACTAATAACTCTAGTATATGAGTTTTTCCTTTCTTGAAGATAGGAATGATTTTGCTAATTTCATTCTTAATAGGCAGAAGCATATTCAGGATACACGTTCCAGTCCTGATGAGATCAAATAGACATGTTCCACGATGTGGATGATGTGGATTATGCAAATAAAAGAGGCATAACTCATTTAAAAAGCCCTATCATGACAGTCAATTATAAATAATTTCACTAGATTTCTAACACTGCAGCTAGAAGCTTCATCCACATATTATAATTTGCTGTCTTGTACCTTAATGTATTAAATATTTCCTTTTAAAGACAGTAATGTCTGCCAAATGAAACAGCAGAGCATTTTAATTCATATTTAAAGCAGTTATTCAATTGCCATATTGCAGCACTACTAATTTCATGCTGAAGATTCCTTTGCTACCTGTTATACGTTCTAAATATTAATAACAAAAACAACAACAACAGCAAAACAAAAGACATGCTGCTGGAAGAAAACAGTACTTACTTGAGAAGGATTCTGCAAGCTCTGTTCTGCTAGTCCACAGGCTGAAATGATGGAGCCAGATTTAGAAGTAGCTTATTAGGTGCATGCTGCTTCAACAGTTACAGCTTTTCTTTTCTTTCTTTTTTTTTTTTTTTAACTGAAAGACAGGATCGTTTTCTTTTTAATGAAGCCAGCAGAGAATGATATGCTGTCTGTGTTGCTATGAGAGCACACACTTGCAGAGCATAGTCAAGCAATTGCTATACAACTTACCATGGGGTCATTCGCTATCAACTTATTAGTGCTTTTCAGTACAGTCACATACTTCAGTAGCATCAAGGCTGGTGATGATATGCCACATACATAGGAAATAATTTGTTAGTCTTGTGCTTTTGAGATTGAAAGTGATTGAGTCAGTGTTGTTGAATATAAGCAGATAATTGAGCAAAGTGAGATCTTTGAGAATATCCATTGAATTTCTCCAAAAGGCTGCGATTGCCACCACAGTGCAGTACCAGCAGCCATCCATGCCTCTAGTTGGTCATCGTATGAGAGTTCTTGAGCTCCAGTCAGAAAGCATAGGATCAAACAAATGTGAGAAAATG
The DNA here is from genome assembly GCA_037305975.1 of Chrysolophus pictus. Lineage (NCBI taxonomy): Eukaryota > Metazoa > Chordata > Aves > Galliformes > Phasianidae > Chrysolophus > Chrysolophus pictus. The sequence continues at coordinate 49,179,100 of CM074580.1, forward strand.
AAGTTTTATATTTTCTCTTTGATATTCTGAGATTAAAAATAAATAAATACATAAAAATCTATCACCTTATTTATGAGTGTGCACAAACCGCTGCAATTATAAGGGCATGGAATTATAGCAATAAAATCATCCCCCTGTAACCATACATTTAAAATCATGTACATTTCTGGAGTTTTAGTGATGTCACCATTTAAATTATGTCAAGGTTTTGTTGTAAATATTAACACTATGCATATCATAGTCCAGCAAACAATTATATCTGCAGTATTGGATAAGTTATTCTTTAAATATTAATGCTGCATTTAGAAACATTGCATTCTAAAAAGCCTTTTGCCCAGGGGTGCTTTAAGACAGGAAGAAGTCGCTTATGTATTTATTAACTAGAAATAGCACTGAGTATTCAGATTTTGGCTTGTCCTGATTTGCATTGTCCAAAACACTGGACCTTTAATGACTGTGAAGACAGATGAGCTGTTTTCATCCACGCTCTGCATCATTACCTTGCCAGTCTGATTTTTGGAAGATGGCCAAAAATTAGCCATACCTCCATAGCCTGACTTGAAAAAATAAAAGGTGATGATGGAGAGGGAAGGATAACTTTGATTTTCCTAAGTTATTGCTATTGAGTTCTTACGTGCAAATGGAACGGTTAAGCTCAGAAGATTCCCCCTACAGTTAGTTACTCCTCATAATCTGACAGAAAGTTTTGTTTATTGCTCCCATTGAGTTTTGGGCATTGAACAATGTGCAAGACATGGGTGTTCAAGAAGGTAAATTTTCCCAGAACCCTAGAGGACAACTCTAAACAGTAGCACCTTCATGTTGACAGAAAAATAGATCCATATTCTCAAAAGTAATTAATTTTCAAACTAAGCAAAGCTGGTGGAATCCATCTGCAAAATACAGATGTCAGTCTAAAAGTTGAGCCTCATTACTTCTGATGGCTTCTTCAGTAATGTCTTTCCTGTACTTCCAGGACCATTAACCTTATCCCTGTTTGCATTTCCAGCATAGTTCCATGAAAAAATCTTTTGACTTGCAAATTCTTCCCATCAGGAAGACTGATGACATTCAAATACAAATGGGCTGATATCATACACCAGCATCTTCAAGACACATATGGACAAGTGAGGAAGAACATAGTATTTCTTCTGAGAAATTTGACTTTTTCCAAGGAGCTGACATGAGAGGAAACATGACATCATTTGTAGCTAGTGCTTTAGCCATCACCATACTTATAGCTGAGAGGTTAAAGGAACAAAATATCACCCTATCTGTGTTCATCTCCCTTTTTGTTTTAGCTCTTCCTTCATGTAAAAATACTTCTCCAGGTATTAGTAGTCATTTTCAAATTGGGCCAATGAAATTACATTCCCAGTTCCCTTGTAAAAGGGAAAATAGAGAAAAGAAAAGAATACAAGAATAGGCAAAAGTTTTGTCTATTTGAACTAAACTTTTGCTGTGAGCTACAAATAAATGCTTTTCTTCTATGTCTTTCTCCATTTCTCCAGATTCCTGGCATGCTTTTCTTTCTGCACACTATTCAGTGATGTACCAAACAAGTCTCTTTTCACTCCCTGCCTCTCCTTGAGCTTTTTCCTGAATCCATAATCCTATTGTTAATTCCTGTAAAAGGAAACATGAAGCATTTTAGAATGAATGGCTGGCACAGCCACAGAGCTTGAGAAAAGATAGAAAATTTATGATCACTGGCCTGGCTAAGAAAACTGTAATATGATTGATTCTAAGTATATCTTGCAGAACACAGCTATCTAACCACTCATTCCTTCTCATTTTTTCTCCTCCACCTCCCTCTTCTCACAGTAAAATAATTGCTAACAATAACCTCAGAAGCAGAAGAAAGTACAGTCAAGGCTTAACTTTGAATTTCAGTAGCAGTGCGACTGCAATATTTGATCTTTTCTTTTTACAGGATTTGAACTGGGTATTTTAATCCTCAAAGTGAGGGGATCAGGTCACAGAAGAGTGAGAAAATTGATGCAATGATGCAGGTATCTATAAAAGTTGGTGCTGCAAATGGTAAAAACAAAACTCTAGGGCAAAACTGATGCAATTGTTCAGTTGGTCATTTGTTAAGTTCAGCTGTGGGTAACATGAGGTTATCGTGCAATTTTCTTGCCCCAGACAGAAGTATTAACATCTCAGTACGTTCCAACTTGATTGAATATCTCTAGAGAATGGTGGGGACTGTCACAGAAATACTGTCGAGTAGTTTCAAATACTGTGAAAAAAAGAATGCATCTACAGGTGATCCCAAGTAACATACGTGAAAGTACTCATAATATTTGACAGATAATAGAAGGCTTGGAAAATTCAATGCTTTTTAGTTCCACCTTCTTTCAGTGTTACCTTTTTGCTGTGTCATGTTTTAAATCCCTGTAGTTACCTCAAATCTAAATATAAGTTAGTCAATGTTAAGAACTTAGAAAAATATATAATTCAAAATGAAAAATCTCTCTTTAAGAAAGTAAGTAGTTTTCTCTCAAACTGCTATGGAGTGTCATAAATTCTTCAAAATTTGATGTTTTTACTAAGTTTGTTAAGTGTAAACATACTCATGTGCATATATTTTGATTTTTAATGTTCTCTTCTTCATTTACTTATTCTGAGTATTATATTATTCTGAGTGTATTATATACACTGAGTAACTGCTAAAAGCAAGGTCACAGTAACACTACTGATAATGAGTCTGAATAATACCTCATGGTTTTAAAGGTATGCTTATTTTCATAGCACTATTTTTCAGGAACACTTCATATGCTTTTAGATATGATGTTCAGGTCTTAGAAATGTTTCTTTTTAAATCTTTGCAATGTGAAGGGAAAAAATGTTACAAGTGCTTAAGTGGCATGGCCATTTGTGTTTAAAAATAGTTTTTTTTCATTAAAATGACCAATCCTTATGATGAATTTAATGTCTTTAATGGGTTTTGCTCATCCTCCTTTCATGGAGTGATTGATATAAGCAGAGAGTTTGGAGGAGGAATCTTACTCAGCCTTTGCATGTGGGGAGCATTTTCTGTTGCTCAACCATGACATTACTGAAGGAGTTTGATAATGGTCTTCAAAAACCACCTCTGACAGTCTAATGAATGTAAAACTTCACAGCTCCCAGAATTTAACGAGGAAAGAGAAAATAAGCAAGAACTGAAGTTCCCTTATTAACTTAAGACCTATAGAGGAAGCCTGCCTGAAGCAGAGCTCCTCGGAGAAAAACAAGCCACAGGGTGTCCCCCTGTGGCAGGAAGGGCATCACCTTAGCAGTCAGGGCTTCTGTTTGGCCTGTAGTTCTTGTGCAAGTCTCTTGGATAATTATGGGGAAAGTCATATGCCCCTTGTGTCCAGCACTGATTGTTAGGAATAGGAGTGCAATGAAGAATTAGTCCTGCTAATAGCTTTCTTTGGTGCAGCAGGACTTTTGGACAAAATATAAAGTCATCCCTTAAAAGTTGAAGATCTGACTAAAGATGTTTACTGAATTTGACCTCAGTCTAAAAATGACCTCAGCAGTTCTGAAACTGCATTTTTAAATGAGAAATAGAGAAGGCCCAGCTTGTATCCTGAAGATCTAAATTGTAGCTTGGCTAGGGGATTATTCTGTCTTAGTCCTCTGGGATAGTTCAACAAAATAAATGTCTCATCTGGCTGCAGTGTTCATCACGCTGTCAAGCATAATCAAATATGGGAAGAAGAGGGGGGGAGATAACCTTGACAGAGGGGGTGTGCTGCAAATTCAGGCAATATATAGCAAGTTCCCTTTCACATGTGCACTAATATTTTCTCCCACGGTGTTTATCATTCTCCACACATAGCCTGCTATCTGCACATCAGTCACGCTCAACTTTCAGCAGCCTGGCTATTGCACACCTACACGCTGATTCCCACAGCCTTCATTCATTTCACTTTAGTATCAGCATCTAAACACCTCTGTGGAGACTACAGCATGTACAGAAAATGGATGTTGTTAACGGGTGTGCTTGTGAGGATACCTCTGCTATACAGAAAGAGGGTCAATTTTGGACACTCCTATAGGTTAGATTTTGTGTTCCAGTAAATGTCATCTTTTCTGCTTAAAAAAAAAAAAAAAACACACACACACAAAAAAACACACAAAACACAAACCTGTAGATAATGACTTTTGAGGAACATAGATGTAACCTTTATCAAGAGCAACACAGAAATGTGTCAAGCTGAAACATTATTAAAAAATGGAAGATATAATACTGTCCAGTTGAAGCCATTGACTCTAGTACAGAGCAAAAATTACTTAACTTTGTGTCTGCACTGCTAAGAACATGAATGTTTTAGCAATCTCCAACTTTAAGTGCATTGTTTAGCTCTGGAAATAAAACTACTAAGCTTTTAGAATTTATGAACTATTTTTGTATCCCATTCTTTTTGTCTGTTGCTTTGAGTCTTTATGGATTTTCAACAAGACTGTGTTCTTTATACCATCTGTAACCAGAATCTTCCCAATATGCTACTAATGTTGCTTCTGTGGTTATTTCTCCTAAAACTGATTCAAGAACATGTAGGGAAGACAAGACAGAAAATCAGACTCCAGATGCCAAATTGATTTTCAGAAAGACATATTCATGTTAAGCTCTATTTAGCCAGCTTCTTGCTAACTATATTTCTGTGTGTTGTTAAATTTGTCTCACTTGAAAATGTGTATTTTATCAGACTCTTCAAGGGGGACATTTATAGCCTTATATCACGTTAGGTAATGTGAGAAAATATGCCTTCCAAACCATAAACATCTTGTCTTCTTTCTAAAGACAGAAATGTATGCAACTTCCTAAAGTGCTTTTTTTTTAAACCATTTTTCTAATTTCTCTTTCCTAATCTTCAGCAAAAGTTCAAAAAGTATGAAGTATTATCATGAAATAAAGATGGGAAGAATTGCTTGTGATTTAGACATAATATTTGCATTTGTTGGTAAAAATTCCAAAATGATGTTTACTTTCTTGAATAATAGAGGAAATATTGTTTGTTTCAGGGCATATGTTTCAGTCCAAGACATGTTATAGCAATTGTTTTTAGTGACTTATTTTGAGCAACCTGCTTTTCTCTTTCAAGGGAATATGAAGAACAAACAGCTTTTTGTAGGGACTCTAGCCCATCAAGATTTGTCCAGAACCCCCAGAAGTATACATTATAGGAGGTTACATTATTTCAGCTGAGTGGATTTATTTTTACTTTTAATTGTTCCCCAAAGTAAATGACATAGGTGCTAGCCTGATTGCTAATATACCAGAGAGAGCTCAGTCCAACTTAGTAGCAATGACAGAAACTTATTTGAGGCAAATACTGCTAAAAATACAAAGTGCAGTAGTTGTTCTAGAGATTCTAGCAGAATTTCTGACAGAAAATAATCTGCCTTTGTTGCTCTATTCCTTAAACATATTTGGTGTTCAGGACAGTAGACAACAAACTCTTCCATATACATGTGTAGCTAACAGTGGTGACCATGTTGAAAAAAAGCATTTTGTATCAGAGAGTTTGCTCTGTCAAACAGTGTTATTGTGTTCTTTGTATCTCTTGTAATTTCCACGAGAATAAATAGGAGGCATTACTTTCATGGCTGGGGAAGCTAAGCATACCTGGAACTAAATGCTTTGGAAATTATTTGTTCTATGTAACATTCAGTTTTAACCCACTTGAAGATCATATTTATCTTCCTTTCTAAATGCATATAGAATCATCCACACCATCTTATCTTCAAGTCCAAAAATACGTCGTATCCATATATGTTTTTGAAGAAGCAAAGATTAACTTATTCTGAAGGAAATTTTCTTCCCAAATGTAAGATTTTAAATAAAGTTGCCAATGGCCCTTCAGAGTTAGTTGTTCCTTCTGTTACTTGATAAATTAGTTGAAATTCAATTTTTTTTTCATGACTGTGTCAAATGCTTGTTGAACTAAAGCCTTTGAAATAAATTAGTATGCAGATAAATGAATAGTAATTTGGAAGAGAGGTTGATGAAGGTTTACTGATACCTTCTTTGAAACAGAAGATCACATTTTTATCCCCATTATCTCTATAAGTAGCATGAGGACTGGAGAAGCAAAGCAGTTGTCCTCTTGAAGAATATGTACACCGAGTGCCATGCCAGCAGGACTGTTGTTTTTTAGCATCTCACTGACAAGCCATTGCAAATGTAGATTCTCTTAAAATGGCATGTAATGGAAGTTTGAACTATGAGTTTGTGTATTCCATGCAGTATCCTTTTTTGCACTGCTATTTCTCTGGTAACTTTGCTGATTTCAGCTAGGGTAGAATTAATTTTCTTCGTAATATCTGCTTTTTATGATTTAGATTTAGGATAAGAAATGTTGATAAAACACCAATGTTTTAATTTTTGCAGAGAAATGCTTACACTAAATCATGGACTTCTCATGTTCCCCTGCCAGCAAGGAGGCTGTCGGTGCAAAAAGAGATGTGAACTTCTCCACCAGTCCTTCTCATCAGTAGCTGGCAAGTCTTTTTGAAAGAGACATCTAGTAGAGTGAGTAATGATCTTCCCTTAAAAGAGCCTTCGTTTCTCTTTCTTGTCTGATAGCTGAAATACAAATGTTCCTCTTATCCCTGCAGGTTTCTTGCAATGTTTTCAAGGATTACACAATAACTACTATCTGAAGATGCTGTCAGCTACTCGGTGACTTAGAAATGGGACATGAAAAGCATAGACATCAGGTCAGAAAATTAAAAATTATGTGTCAGGGCAGGCATCAATTATGCATTGCTAGCGGGACATGGCTTTCTAACAGGTGGCATGAGAATTGTAAGGTGATAATAATGTGTTCTTTTGTTTGATGGAAACATCATGGTGGTGACACCTCAAAATATCAATCCAGTCCCATCATGATGGTGACATCTCAAAATATCAAATCTAGTTCTAAAGAGACCTAATTTATTAGAAAATGCTGCTATAGATAAAACCCAATAACTATGAAACATATTTGATTCTGCTGATGAAAATTCGTAAGATCTATCACAATAATTATTAAACTCCTAAATGCACATTCCAGGTGTTCTTGTATAGGTGCAAACATATACAAGACATGCTAAAGCTTTCAGAAAGTTTGTAATAATGGGGAGTCTCAAAAAGTTAATCTGATTTCTCTATCCAAATGGTAATTTGAATTTTTGATCTTCCCCCAAAGTCAAGGAGCTTCAGAATTTTAGCTAAAACTTGTGGTTGAACCAAAAGATATTCAGTCTAGGACTGTTACATAAGAACACTGCAGGGGTAGCCCTGACAACTTGTCAGAAGTTGACCACATAGTGTGATGTTTCAGTCTTCCACACGGATTTTTGCAAAGCTGTCTGTATAGTATATCTTTCATTCCTTAACACCTGAAGGATTACTCTGTTATTGCTCTCATTTCTGATGAATTTCCCTAAAGAAGTGTATTTTTAAAGAGTCTCTTGTCTGCTAAAAAATCTTTTATTTCTGGCAGCTAATAAGACCAGCTCTTGCTTTTGTGCTGTCAAGAGGATTATAACGAGGTTTGATACATTAAAAGATACAGAATAGAAATTCACAGTCTGGCAGAAGATACTGATGATGGATTGTAATGATTGATAGTGGACCAACAAAACAGGAACTGTCATTATTATATTATCTATTCATTTTTGCTGTTTGGGATATTTTCTCTTTTTCTTTTTTTTTTTTTCCCTTCTCTCAATGGTATTGTGAACTGAGGCGTTTCTGAGTAAAGAAAGTTACTTCATGGGGGAAGTTGCATTTTAACTTTGACGCAGTGTGCTGTTAATAATTTCTGGGAAGTTATTAGCATTCCTGCAGCCATCTCAACAGTCCCAAGAATAGCCAAACCTTATCCTGAGATGTAGTGGTAGTGCGCAATAGCTGCCTCCAGAGCTTGCTACACCGAGACTATATCAAATCCTAAAATTAACATAAATAGTTGTTGTAGATGAATTGCCTTCAATACTGCAAAACCTGTCTGAAGCAATACAGTAGAAAACAGGACACAGGAGGCCAAATAGGAGGTAGTAATTGCGTGGAAAGTTTTATTAATGTGGAATATAATTTTGTCTTAAAGAAGAAGGAAAGCAGGGCAAATTAGTGAAGCTAATGAAGGAACAGAAAGAATGAATTCTCATCCAGTGTAGCATACATAGCAGATAGAATCCTTCTGTTTTCAGGGCAACTTTCCTGGGGTTGCTTTGATAATCTGAATGCGATTGTAAGTATTTCAGACAGTTATATGACTATGGAGGGAGATCATTTTCAGAAGTGCTTGTTGCTACTGTCATTGAAAATTCAATCCAGTCCCCAATATTTAAATGAGGTAGCACACAGTCGTCCAACAGCAGACTTTTCTGGAGAACCACTCATACAAAAAACATGACAGTTATTGTCTGTCTGTTTTCTTTCTGGAGGCATCAACAGTGTTGTCAGGGGACAGTATGTTCTGCTTAGTGTAGCAGTGCCTTTGGCCTTGGCATTCTCTGCCATCAAGGAGGAGCTGCTTACCAAAGTGTTCCTGGGACACAGTGACCATCCCAAATTCCTTCAGCATCCAATTTGGCCTGCATTTTGCTGGTAAAATCTATTACTATACTTACCAGATGTGAAAAAATAGCAATGTTTTTAAACAAGTTCAGGAACCAGAAACAAGAGAAAATTGCTGAATGTCTGAAGTCTGGCAGATCCATGCTAGGCTTCATGAGCCTCAGCTCCAGCTCATTGAGATGGAACTATTTGTAGATGTGTCTTCCCACAGAAAAATATTGGGAACATTATATGTCCTGCATGAATGGAATTATATATCATATAAAATATTATTGTACCACATCAAATGAGGCTGCTATGAGGAAAGCAAAGTATCTTCTTTCCTGTAGCATATTTTTTTCCAGTAGATCTTTGGTTCCCACCTCCTAGTAACCCCTCATATGTAATGCAGTAATAAACTTATGATGGAGTATAAGGTTACATATGAGGTACTTTATCAAATCAGTTGCTTCAAATAAGGAAATATTTTTCAAAACTTCATAATATTTTTCTGTTATTGGACTGTGGTAATAATTTGTTTACAGTTACCTGTCTAATGCAGGATAAGCAAAGTGAGGTCCAGCAGAGTTTGCCAAGACTGCAGAATGTCTAGTTATTGTATTTTTCTGTAGGTAACATGTCCTCATTAGGTTTTGGGAGAAATAGACTAGTTACAAAAGCTGTATTACTATTTATCAGAGCAGTGTACTGCTTTTTATTTCACGAAATAGTTGATGTCAGAAAGAGAGTTTCCTATTTTTCTCCAAGCGATAACTGTTCATAGTAGATCTGTTGTCAAATTGCCATGGGGAAAATTTCATTTTCCCTTCACAAAATTTTCCCTTTAATTTCAATTCAGGAAGGAGATTGCTTTTGTTTGTTGCTTGACTGGAAGTGTTTATGTAATACTATGTTGCATAACACTTCCCAGGGACTTTCCTGAGGTGCCTTCAGTCAGTGATGGATGAAATGATCTCTGTATAAAACAAGTGTGGTGCACTTCAGTTTATAAAATGGTGTGGAGAGTTATTAATTATTTGAATGCCAACACTGTGCTCAGTACGGTGCAAATATGAGTCTTTATCAAACAAAGATGATCTATTAATTTTAATTAATACTTGACATAGAAAGTGTCCGTGTGCCTGCTGATCCTTTTGCCATTCAGATCTGCACTGCTGGCTCTGCCTGTTCGAGGACGGTTATCCAGTAGCTTCAAACAGAACTGATAGTTCTGTTGGCTGATAGTTGCAGAACAGTGTAGCCTGTGATTTTATGCTCATCATGCCTCTTTATGAAACAAAATGTTCTGACCCTCAGGGGGTGCTTTTCAGGACCAGTTTTTTTTCTCTGATGTTGAGCATGGTTTAAACGCTGCATTTTTGTTGTTAAGACTCCTATTTTGACAAACTTACTTGACTGAACCAGCTTTTTCTCCAACATGTCTAAAAATGCATTGTGCATTACTCTTTCCATACACTGGACATAAATTCCATCCCTTATATATGAGCAAAAAAAAGTTTGTTCATTTGTTTATTTTATTTTATTTTATTTTTTCTTATCTGGACCACTTCAGCTCACTGTTTTCAGAATGTGCTGAAATAATAAGAAAAACTACTCCTGGTGTTGAGCCTGCTGACTATTTTTGCAAAGTGGACTGGCTCTGCCTGTTTACTAGTAAATTTACATCTCTAGTACTGGGGCTAAATGGCACAAAATAACTTGTACTCATATTGATAATCTTTCTGGCTAGTAAGATTCTAAGAAAATTTTCTTCTGAGAACGTGCCTGTGTTCATATGAATTCTTAAACTGTGCTCGGGAATTATTTAGGAAGTGCTAGTTATCTTGAGTCAAAGCTATATATGCCAAGCTATGATGTCGTTAGAATAACATAGACAATAGTGTTTCATTGCCTAGGAACTTTTCTTCTTACTGGTCATTAATCTAGTACTGATCAAACAGGAATCCATTTTTTGCAATATTTTTGAAAAAGCCACAAGAACTTCATTCTATTACATTTCTATTTCTTCCCTAATTTTCATCTCTCAACGCACAATTATGATAACAGTCTTAGTAGTACTATTAATTTATTTCAAAGAACTATACCCTCACAACTTATTTTTATTATGTTTCAGTCTTGAATAATCCAGTGAGTTTTTTATCTATTCAAAAGTCACAACCAACCTGTTGTTTCGAGCTGTCATTATTTTATTTTTACATAACTGACTTCACTTAACTTCAACGCAGCTTAATAGTTCAACATGCTGCTCAGTGTTTTCCTGAGTTTTATGCAAATAAGTCATTTTGGATAGCTGCTTCTTTCACCTAACCAGAATTCATCAATTCTATGATGCTGATTTCCCATAAATAGCTCTAAATTCATCTTTCATGTTTTTCATTCCTCTTTCCCCCTGCTCCCCGCCTGCATTTTTGCACTTATCTCTTTTGCTCACTGCTTAGAACAAGTGCAGTCTAAAATCAGCACATTCTTTTATTCCAGATAGCACAGACAAGGAATTCTAACTTTGGATACCTAATCTTGAACATTGTGTCACCATATATAAATATAATCCTTGACTAGGAATAGGCTGGTCTAGGATTCAGAAGTTTGTCGTTGTTAGTGATAAGAAAAACTCCTAAAACTTATTCTGAACAATTATTTTACAATTCAGGAGAGTCCAAAAAATGTTTGCCATAACGTTTATTTAACTACCTTATATGAAACTTTCAAGAATGCTTTTCTGATTCCTTGACAGGAAAAATGTATTATTTTATACACAGGAAAGTATAAGAATTAAAAACTTCTAGAAAGTATGCTGTGAGCTATGCTGTACTCCATGGCTGTAAGCTTGCAGATCCCTAAATGATCAAATGAATAGCTCAGAAATTATACTTTTTATTGTATAGATCCATAGAAAGATTGGGGAGGAAATTTTGTGCTATGTATGTGGTTATAGTACTTAACATTGGTCATTCAAGATTTTTGGACATCTCATATAAGGTGACTAGAAAATAATGGTTTTGGTAACATCATCATCATCATCATCATTGGGAATGCTCTAGTCATTTATTCAAGTTTTCTATACATAAGCTCTCTTACAGAGTTTTTAAAATGAAAAAATGAATTTTCATTCACTACAAGAAAAGCAATATTTTGTGAAGTTTGGGGTGATATTGTGAGAAGAAAAGAATTGTCTAAAGATTATAAATTAAAAAACATATGCATTTTATTGCACTAGTGGGTGTAAGTTAAAATAAATTCTAGCCAGTAGAAAACACTAGTTCAGTTGGCTGCACTGGACACAAAAGGATGAAACACTGACATCAATAAATGAAGTATTCTGAAGTTCTGTATATATGTATAAAACTTGTGTACAGCTCAGACAAAGTGCTGACAACTTGTCAGGAACAATCTGTTCCAGTGTTCAGCCACTCTCACAATAAGAAGGTATTTTCTTGTGTTTGAAGGGAATTTTCTTTATTTCAGTCTGTACCCATTGTCTTTCATCCTCTCACTGTATCACTGAGAAGAATCTGGCTTTATTTTCTTTACTGCTCTCCATCAGGTTTTTATACATACAGATAAGACCCCCTCCAAGTCTGTTCTTCTCTAGGTGACAACCCAGGCTGTCTCAGCCTCTCTTCATATGACAGATGCTCCAAGTCCTTCAGCATCCTCATTGCCCTTTTGTGGACTTGCTGCAGAAAGTCTGAGATTCTCTTGTGTTGCGAAGACCAAAACTCAACCCAGCACTGTCAGTATGTCTCCTGGGGCCTAGTAGAATGAAGAACTGCTTCTCTCAACCTCCTGGTAATGCTTGTCTTAGTGCAACTAAGGATGATGTTAGCTTTCCTTGCCACAGGGACACACTGCATGTTCACACTTTTATGAACCAGAAAGTCTCTGATCCTTCTCTGAAAACCTAATTTCTGGATTGTTGGTCCCCAGCCTGTTACAGAGCACGGGTTATTCTTCTTCGGTTAATGACTTTGGATTCACTTTTTTCCTCTCTGCTCATTTCTCCAGCCGGTAAAAATGTCCCTGAAAGGCAGCACAATCATCTGGTTTATCAGTCATCCCTCCCAGTTTTGTGTCACCTAAAAACTTGCTGAAGGTGCTCTTGGTTCCATCATCCAGGTGGTTAGTGAAAATGTTGACCAGTATCAGTTGCACTATTCACACCTGTGGTGTAGCACTACTGACTTATATTTATTATAGAAACAGAGGACCATTCTACTTTTCCATGATAAAATGAGTAAAAAGAATGAAGAATGGGAAGGGAATAATTGCATTTTAGCTATTGTGCCTGTAAGGCTGACATTACTTAGCTCAGATACCTGTTGTTTGATGTTCCTTGTTTTGCCTTTTTTCATTAAAGATCTAAGTCTTGCGAAGATTATATCCATACAGATTTCAAGGATTTGGTGGGGAAGTGTAAGGTGTGTAGAGTTTACACACATCTACAATACTAAAACATGGAAGAGTGGTTTCAATTACTGTGAAAACTCCTAAGTGTTTCAAACCTTTTATTACTAGTGATCAATAATTGAGACTGCAGAGGAAATTTGACAGCATGCATGTTAAGAAATAAGCATCCCCAAATGATTTTTTTAATATCCAGCCCCAGATATCATGAAAGTATGGGGCAGAAAATAAAACTCAGCTTTGATATTAGATAGCTGTTCTATTCAATCTGCATAGATAGCACGTGTATCATGCTCTGGTTTTTGCACAAATTGAACAGGAGGAACAGAGATACTGGCAACAAGTCAAAGTTGAAGGTTTTTTTGTCAAATTATAAAGTAAATTAATGGTTTTCCAACACAGCTTCTGAACTTTTTTGAAAGGCCGCTCCTTCGCTGAAAGGGAAATTTTCTTTTAATCAAGTCCTCACCCTGCTTTGGTTTGATTTATGTTTTATCATCACAAGCATAATCTGAAAATTAAAATGAACATAATGTCATAAAGATGCTATTGGAAAACATAAAATAACATCACTTCCATTATTGTTGATGTGAAACCAAACTGACCTGTGAATAAAAGCACTGCAGCTGATCAAAAACTTCCACTTTGCCATCCAAAATAGTTTGTTGTTGTTGTTGTTACTTTATTTTCAGTGTTGCACTCATGGATAGTTTTTTCTAAAAAGGAAGAAGCTCAGGGTTTTTACTGACTTATTACACTTCTGCAGTGGTGGAAGTGCTCTTGGCAATGAGATAAGCCCTGAAGGGATTTGAAAGAGGTAAAAAGGAATTTTCCATGAGATTTCCTGAGAACTTCTTCCAATGCTTGGAAGACAAAATGAAGAAGGAAGGCATAAGATAGGTGAGAAAGAGATAAAGGGTGCAACTGTATAAATTATATATGGCTTGCTAGAAAAGGTGATCTTCAGAGTGAGTTTGTGTCTTCCACTAGATCACTGTCTAAGCCTGGTAGAGTCAGTGAGTCTTTAGTACTCTAGTCATCCATTTTCAAAAGTGTAGCTACTTAGCATGAGCACTGAGAACACAAAACCATATCAGATAGTGGAATGCCCATGAATTACAGTGAAGAGTAATTGTGAGACTGCACTGGGGTCTTACATAAGGTGGAAGAGTTATGACACCTTGAGACCAGATAGGCAGGAGGATGTTGAGAGGTACTGAGGATGAAAGGAAAGAAATCCAAGCACATGTATGTACCCTGCTGCTGTCAATACTGCACTGGACAAATTGGTTGGTATGATATACCCAAAGAAATTCTCTTATACAAATAAAAAAAAAAAGAGGAGTTACAGGGATTAAAACTCCTGAACTCTCTGTAACCAGATTTGGCCAATTTTCGGAATTGATTTCTTTGTTGGTGTTGTTTCTCTCTTTTAAAGAGAGCAGACTGGGAAAACCACCACCACCAACAACAAAAAAACAGCAAACTGCTCTGCAACATTTGAGGAAAATACATATTTTTTAAATGTTGGCCACTTATTCAGCCTTATACTTGGCCAATATGCTCTCTGACTTAATAAAATATCCTCCTGAAAGAGAGAAAATTTATTTTCAGAATGAACTAGAGCAGACAAAACTTCAGTACATAATTATTAAAACATGATCAGGCTCCATTGCCCAAAACTGTCAATTACCGGTGTCTTCCAGTGTCTCTCAAACCTGTTGACTGAATATAATATATACTTCAATCACCGTTTGGAGATGTACACTCAGTCACTAATGCATTATTGTATATTCATTCATTTTAGTGACTGCTACTATTCACAGTGCAAGGCATGATTTTTGATTGGACTCTAGTACTTAGATCTTATAAGAGATATTTTCCTTCCAAATTGAAGGGTAGTTTGATTTTTGATCACGTTAAGCTAAGACAAAAAGCCTTGCCTGTCAGCTTTCTGTTCATATGATCATTACTAATACTGTTTTACAGCTGGCGCAAAATCCCTGGCTCATTTTTATAGGAGGTCTTGTAATCTGTTGCTCTAAAATATTATTTAGGAATAACTATGGTTATCAGTGTCAGTTTTCTGTGCTTCAAAACAGTTTGAGTATCCTACAAAGTGCATGATACTGTCATATTTGTCTGCAATAAAATACAGAATGAAAGACCTATTTATGGCTTCTTAAATACTGGTAGTCGTACAGTAAAAATCCTTAGTTTTACTGGCCTGTCTTAATTAAAATCACTGTCAAATGCACAACTTCTTTTTCTTCCAGTGTTTATTCAGCAAATATTTTCAGTGTGTTAGGGAATATGATTTTTCACTGATGAGTAAGACTGACTATGCACTTTAAAACAGATAACTGACACCTCGCTTCAAACATCAATAGCTCTTATCCCCAGTGAGCTGCTCCTACAAATGCTGATAGGGAATCCGACATGGTGCTGATCTGTATCCAGTGACAGCAGAAGATAAGAGACTGCAATACAGTGAAGTTGACTTCTGAACTGGAATTCAGAGAAAATAAGGCAGCATTTAAAAATCTGATCTGTCTGGGTTTGGGCTTGACCAATCAAAAAGTACTGAAGACAGTTTTCTGTCTTTGTGTTATAAGCATGTGTGGCAATACTTCTTATTTTTTACTGGATGTCTCCTTCTTAGGTTGACTAGCAGAATTTAAATATATGAAATAATTATGGAGGTGTAAGAAAAAGATTGTTCTCTTTATCTTCTGTCACTATACTTCATGAGGTTTTCTTGTTTACTAGTACAGAAGAAGTTTGAGAGTAGGTTAATGTTTGGTAAGGTTTTAATTTTCATCGTCAGAGTAATCTAAGCCAATATGTTATGTTTGTTGATTTTACACATCAGAAGATAAGAAGTTTTTCTAGATTATTTTGTCAGGGACCATTTTTTCTGGTTCTTACAAGAATACAAGGCAACTTCATTTAGTGGTGGGCAACTCTGCCTGCAGCAGGGGGGTTGGAAATAGATGATCTTGAGGTCCTTTCCACTCCAAGCCATTCCATGAGTCTGTAATTATGATTTTGTGATATATTGAAAGCAGCTCAGCATGATCTTCACTTTCATATAGAATTTGTCATACTTTTCTGTTACAAAAAAAAAACCTGATGATGGGGAATCCAAACCCTTATGTTACCGCTGAGATCATAAGATACTGGTAATACCTTACAAAGAAAAAGAGTAGATCTGACATCCTAGTTATCAAATTCAGTGTTGAAACTGAGTTATTTGTGTTTTTTTTTTCTCTTGTGGACAACACAGTGTTGACTCAGATTAAAAGGAAGCTGTAGTCTGGCCTGACCATAAAGAATGAGTCTACACAGAAGAGTGGAACGATTTCTTTTTTGCATGCATCGGCACTGCATGGCATCTCCTTGCTATTACAACTACTAGAAACTGAAAGGTTGAAGAAGGAATTTTACTGTCAGAAATTATCCTAGCACTGGAAACACACAGAGGGTAGTGATGATATGCTGAAGATAGAACCTCTTTGTTGTTGTTGTCGGGCACTCTATTCCTCCTGAGAATTTTTATATTTAATGCTGTCTTTAAAGACATTTCTTTGACTTAATTGAGCTCTTTTTGTACTAGGCATAGACAGTGTAGGTTTGTGATTTTGGTCTCCAGCTCTTCATCATGCTGTTATAAAAGGGGCTGAACTTATTTTGTAGGGGTAAGTTTTAATCTCTCACTTTTATTAACTAAAATTTAAAAATAACGTTTGGGAATGTTTTATGCTATGATGCAATGGAGGCTACACAGAGCTTTGTGCTGTAACTTTCATGGGAATAGACTTCCATGGATATAGCCAGTGGCTATACTGGCTACAACAAAAGGAGACTACTATAGAAATGTAAATGTTCCAGCCTGCAACACTGAAGAAGGGTAGGAAACATTTCCAGACCATGCTAAACTCTTGTAAACAAATGTTTATTCAGATCTCTGTGCTGGAGAACAGTGATGGTGCACGACTAAAAGCTAAAGCGATGAGAGCCAGTGAGGAAGAAGGTCACTTGAGAGAGATGGTCAGGAGAGACTAAAGCAGATAGGAGCACTGAGGCAGCTCACTGCAAGATCAGTGGCAGCCTCAGTTAAGATCTGGTTCCAGACGAGACCTGGCAGCCCTTAGCTTAGTGTAAGAATTGCCCAAGAAAAAGCAACCATCTGGCCTCAGCAGAGGTGAAGACTGTAAATAGTTTTAGTTAAGTAAGAGAACAGGCAGTGCTCCTCTATTTATCTACCATGTTTTTTCTTCCTTCAGTGAAACACTGTGAAGGCAATTAATTCATATTTGCAAAAGATGAAAATTAGTTAATTAAATACCAGGTTTAAATTTGACTAAGAGGCTCAAGACAAAGGTTTTTTTTTTTTTGCAGTCCCTTAAATTTTAGCCTAGACCTTTTTGCTGCTAGTCAAAACCCGTCAGCACAGTTACAGCTGTTCTTAATTACACCGATCGGTCTGCAGTGGCTATGTAGCTTACTGACAAAAATACAAATTGTAAATGCTATCATGTTTTATGTAGGGTCAAAGGCTTACAAAGTGAAAAAAATTAAAGAGTGTTACTTTGTTTGACACAAGTTTTCATTGAAATTTTTTTTTATAGGTACATAAGAATGGAAAGGGGTTGAAATATTCTAAAGGAGGAAGATTTCTATCAACTTTTTCCATTTTAACTGCCTTAGCAATTAGGTTTTAAGTCTTGAGGGAGCTCAGGGCAATTCCTTCTTCTTGCCTGAGGTAACTAGGCTTCATTTAGAGAAGTTTCATAACAGTCAAACTATTAAAATTTGAAATGTGATGGCCATTTGTGTTTCCTGTTAGCACTGTTCTTATATTCTCTAGAGTGAGGATAAATATGAACTGATTGTCCCACCTTTTTAGGTCTGTATGTTGTTGGCTAACTATATCATATTTCTGAGGTTGATCTACAGTTTTACCAATGCAATATGTATTGCCTCTGTACAGTGCGGTGTTTTTTCATAAACTGAGAAAATAAGAATGAATATGCAGCTTAGTAATCTGGACTTTCTGTAGTGCAGAAGAAGCATTTGATAATCAGCTGTTGCTGATTACAAAAACAAGAAAACTTTTTTGGAAGTGGAAAAAAAAACAAACAGAAGGACCATAATCATACTGCCAGCCAACTACTGATTCTCATCACACTTAGAGAAATCTGGTAGGAGATGCGGGCTCATCCTGCCATACTACCAAAGTGAACTTGTTGTCCTATGTCCTACTTGAGCTATAGAGGAAGGGGATGACTGTTCTTATTCATCCCCAGGGATGTCAACCCTCCTAGTAGACTTGATGTGTTTAATTTAAACTGAATTGGAATATATCAAAGTAAATGGCCATGTTGGTCTAGTGCACTTTTTTCCACTGAGAAGCACTGGAGTGCATCAGATTGAAAATAGTTCTGTCTCTATTTCTGTCAACTCTTCCTCAAGACTGAATGTTTGACATGAAGAATATAGTTCATTCACCTAGGCAGCAAGAGATTTGTATCAGTGAAAGGAGTATTGGAAGGGTAAGAATACCTGTTCTTAACCTATCCTCAGTACAACAGGTAAGAGTGTTGACACGGTTGAAAGTGGAGATTGCAGAGGTGCATCAGGCTGTGAAGAGAAGCTGAGTTGCAGGTACTTGGGATGAGGTAACTGTTCCAGACAGAGGTTCTGGGATATGCAACCATTCTAGCCAACTGAGAAGAGTTGCCAGTCTTCCTTGCAGGCTGCATGGGGAGTTTGCATTTCACCAATTGCAGCCAAAGCTCTTTCAGTGCTAGTTAACCCACCAATGCTCTCCTTTGGCTCACAACTGACAAAAAGCATCTGGTGACGTAACATAAATTGTTATGTGGATGTTTCAGCAAAATATGAAGCAAATATGGATGTTTCAGCATACAGAACAAATTTTATAACCTATATGTGCAA
Organism: Chrysolophus pictus; assembly: GCA_037305975.1. Lineage (NCBI taxonomy): Eukaryota > Metazoa > Chordata > Aves > Galliformes > Phasianidae > Chrysolophus > Chrysolophus pictus. Next base: position 49,198,028 of record CM074580.1, read on the forward strand.
TGTACTATTTGATGACTGCCAAAGTAACAGAGATGTTGGTCTGAAATTTTATTTCCAGTATAGCATATCTTCAGCAACTAAATTATAATAATGTCACTGGCATATGAGTGTTGCTCTCATCAGATATGTAAAGGTTTCAGTTATTCTTTGCTCCCCAGTACAGGAAGTCATTAAAACCTTGACATTCTAGCGTTTAATTAACTTATGCCTCCTTATTCATTTAAGGCCACGTATTTCAAGGCTTGCTGCAAGTGGTAGGTTTGACTTTACACAAATTAGAGAATAAATTGCATTATGTACTCTCTCCAGTCCTAAGAGTCTGAAATTTTTGAGTTGAATTAACTTGACTCTAATTGCAGTGCTATGGCAAAGACATTATGAAAAACAGAATATGTTTTAAATAGAAATTAATTTTTAAGAAGAATTCTGGTTTTATATATGTATTTTTAAAGTAGGATAATGGTGGTCACCAAATGTAGCTTTTAATCTAATGTGCTGTAGCCTAAACAATATACGTTTAAAATCTAGAAATCTGTGGCTGGAAATCTCCATGGGCAGAGCTGATTCAGTGGCTCTTCTGAAAGATAACCAAGCTTTCATCTCTTTGTAATAAAAAGATGAGATTAAGGCTTGCCTAAATGCTAAATACTAGTTATTAGGGTCAATCTTGGGAAATAAATTAAAACAAACAAAAAATAATTCCAGTAAACTGGCAAAATATTCCAGGCACTGCAATTTAAAGATTGATAGCAGTACCTTTTGTGTAGGAATGTGTGTTTTTCACAGCCTGAGATTTTGCAGAAGTTTAGCCAATGTGCAATTCTTAAAGTAATTGAAGTTTGCACAAGCTCAACAGAGACTTCAATTTTATTGGGTAATATGTCCAAATATTCCATTGTGATTAAACGTAAGCTCAAGCTACATAAATAACCTGAAATTGATCTAAATAGCTGTTCTGGACCAGGATAAACATGGATATCAAAGCACGGAGCGGGGACACTGCTCATCCTTTTCTCATCTGTGACATATGTGCTCACAGCTGGTGGAAGAGGAGGGGGCAAAATACCAGATGCAAAAGCAGAGAACAAAAGCTGCACTGCAAAATGGAAAGGTGGGGATGAGAATCCTGCTGAAATTGGATAATTAAGAAATTAAGTGAAACGGGAATTAACTGGAGTGGGGAAGAAATTAACTGAAAATGAAGAAGCAGTAGGGTCTGATTGCATAGAGACACAATATTAAGGATACGGAGATTGCTAAGTGTAGTTTATGCATTGAGCTGCTGGAGGCTTAACTGCTTATAACTGCTTGCAAAAGAAGTCTGATGGAAGGTGGAGAATCCTGAAGAAAGAATATTGAGTATTTCATAAGCCAAAATAGGAGACAAGGGTAGATTGAGGTAAAATACATGCTTGCTTATTCTACCACGTCCTGCCTGAGATATCATTTTAAAATAATGCTGAGAATTAAATAGTCCTCTGGGCTTAGCTTTCATTGGTTTTAGCCACATCTGCAAACTCTCAGTACATCTGTAAATCCAACCCTATGTTGTCCAAATGGAAGCTAGGAAAATGATGAATGTAGGGTGACAGAGGCCCCACAAAACATCTGCATTATGACATAATCAAGTGTAATTGTATCAGACAATATAGTTCTGTTGATGCAGCCATTTTCTGATACTTTCTGTTTGACTTTGTGATTTCACTGTTTACGTAGGTATGTATAAATACGTTTAATGTAACAACACCAGTTGTTAAAAGGTTCTGATTCAAGAAATAATCTGCCTTGTAATGCAGCTGTACTGTAAACATAAGATTTCATAATGATGATTGCTCCAAAACTATAATTAACATATGAGCACTGTATGGTCTCTGCTATAGTATGAGCAGTGTTGTGCTTTCTGCTAAATGTATAGGAAAGAACTATACTTACAAAGTCAAAGTGGTAAATCTTGGGTATTATGCCAGGAAATGTCTCTCAGGGAAGCCTGCCTCTCCTCTATGGTAATATTCTCAGGAGGAGTCTTCTTTTATATGCACAATTGGCTCCTGAGATGGGCAGGAGTCAGAGGATGTGAGAGCTCAGTTCTCCAGCAAGAAAGGACTAATCTTCCTCTGCCTGAGCAAAAGTGAGGCACACCAGACAGCCTCTCACACACGTGGATGAGATAAGAGACTTTCTCTAATCAAGCCTTGATACTAATGCTTCTATTTTTGTAATAAGCTTATTCCAGTCCTTGAGTTTAAATCAAAACAAAGCCAGAGTCCTGTGAAACTAAATGGATTTTATTGTCACAACCTCCTGCTCTAGGAGTGCAGCTCCTAGAATAGTTTTTCATTATTTGGTCCAAGATAAAGATATCAGCTTATTGCTACTGTGTAAGCACTTCTCCATGTCTGCAACGTCAATCTTTAACATTTTGAAAGGGCACTTGAACCACTCCGTTTGCAATAACTTTTTTATCCATGCTCTTACAGATAAGATTTTGATTTCTCCCAAAGTCATAGTTCCAGAAGCTAATAACAACTAAAGGCTTTAGCCACAGTTATCCTTTGGAATATTACTTGTTTCTTTCTCAGTATGTTTAGTTTCTCATTGACACTTCTGGGTCACATTTAAACTGTTGTTTTTTTTTTTTAATCTGCTGCTTTTTTCCCCCAAGCTTTCTCTTACCATTTTGAAACTCCTGTAATTTAAAGGAAATCCTGATTCTGTGCCCAGTGTTTTCTCCAGTATGATTATTTGGATTTGTAAAATCCCAGGGAGTAAGTTAAGCATTACAATTAATGCAGTGTAAAAATTTCAGGTTTTATATCACCACTCCTTTCCTGCATTGCCACCAACACATGTGGTGGTTCACTATGGTTCAAATTATCTGCTTTCCTTTTGCTGTTGGGCAACTTCAATTGATTAAATTCACTTGTTTGTTTCTGAGCTTTATTTCTCTATTCTGTGTTCTGATCAATATACCCTATGCTGGACAAAGTTCAGAATGGTTCAGACTTGCTCACTGGGTACTTGGCAATGTTAGATTAAATTAGAAAAGAGCAAAAAGACAGCAGTTTTTCCTTTTGATCTCTTCCTGTGTGTTTTAGGCTGTATATTTAATTCTAGACCAAGGTTGGGATTTTGTTTTATCAGAGTGCATCAGTAAACATCCTGGCTTTTTTTTTTTTTTTTTTTTTTTTTTTGTGGTATTCAGTTCCCACAAAACTGTCAAAAAATCAGCCATATCCTCTCTTTCTTCCTTTTCAGCATAGTCACCCATGTAGAAAGGTTTAGAAGGTTTAGAAATCTTTCTGTATCCAAAATGATATTTTCGCCTTAGATTTTTTTTCTTGGAGTAGGCATAATTTGAGAATGAAAATCAAGCTGAGGGGGAAAGGGGCTTCTTCTTGTTTTGTTTCAGCTGATTTTTTTGGCCAGCTCTCTCCATAAACTAACCATAGCATCTATGACCCTCATTTTACTTTTTCTATGCTAAAAGCAGGAGCAGAGGTTCCAACCAGCAAAATACATCATTTATTTTTCTTACCAAAGCTGGCTGATGCAGAATGAAGCCTGTGTTCTGTTCTTGCCATCCACCGCTTTGTTTCTAACTCTTCCCAGATCAAGGTTGGTATTTTTAGGGTTGATAGGTGTATAAACCATACTCTAAACATTAATCTATTTTTGTTTTTTGGAACATTGATGCTCTTGTATCCTGACAAGGCCTTTACCAGCTCCATCTGACCATTTCCATGCTACTCTTACTGCAGTTTTCTGAAAAATCTGACCTCTAGAATTAACTTTGCAACCATTTGGTAAGCTATACAGATCTTTTCAGTAACTATATTATAAAATCTAGCTGTAAATATAAAGAAGAATTTTCTGTCCAACTATAAAAAATAATCTATTTCTGTACATTTGTGAACATTATTTACATTGGTAAATATGTCTTTGTACTTGCTATTGGTGTTATAACAAATCAAATGGTACATTCTTTAGTTATATAAAAGGATATTGTATAAGTTGCATAGGCTTTTCTATAGCTGTATAAGGCTTTTCTGAAGTGTTGAGAATTTAATATTCGTTTCTGTGCACCCATGCATTTGCTACAAGGAAAACTGTAGTGGGAAAGATGCTGGGGTATTGTATTGTATGATGCTGTAGGTAGCTGTTGGAGGAAGCTGCAGTATGAAAGGTTCTTTCTTTATTCAAACAGTATCCATTGCATATCTATGACTCAAACTCCTACTTACTGATAAAAAAGACACGTTTAAATATAAATTAAGATGAATCTTCTTTCCTCACTCCCTCAAAATATGTTTCTAAACCTTTGAGTTTCCTCGAAGTATTCATTGTTAGTATATTGCAAGAAGATGAAATGTCTCCAAAATTGCACACCTTTCTCACATAGGAGGAGTGAGTACAAACTGAGTCAAACAGATACCAGTTGGGCTTTATTTTTAAAACCAAGTGTGATATCTACCAGATTTTAGGTACAAATGTTCACGCTCAAATCTAGATCAGATTAGTAGTGTCTTTAGCCTTTTAAAATCTATACATTGCCATTATAAATTTTTTTGAAGGAGTTCTTTGTTCCCCAAAATCATTGACTTGTATTTGTCTTATATTAATATTCATGATGCTTTTCAGAACAAACATATTTCATTTCTCTTTATGAAAACAACTTCTTTAAAGAAATATGATTATCTCAGGAATGATTCACAAACAGATGAAGAGTGTTTTTTCTTTTGCCAAGCAAAGCTAATATGCCTCTGTCAGAATTTTAATCTTCCTGCAGACTTTTTTTTTTTTTCCCTTATAATAAATGGTGTTGCATATTGTACAGATTTTACAAAATGACAAAATCACTGAATAGGAAAATTAGCTGTAGTGCCTAGCACAAAATGACATTCAAACGTTTTTATCTGTGGGATAGTTAAGGACTTTCAAGTTAGTGCTCCAAGGCAAGATGTGAGGAGCCTCAACTTCTCTTTTTTGGCTGTGAAGGAATAAAAATACCTTCATTGCTGTTACCTGGAGCTGCATATGTGTGTTTTTTGCTTGACATATTGGCCCTCTGAGTTAAAAATCATCCTGGTAAGTGGATGCCAGGGCAAAGTGAGCAGTGTGAGGTGCTGGAGGTCAGAGATCACAGCTCTGTGGGGCCACATTTGCCCCCTGCCCTGCCACAGATCTAGCGTAGACCTTGGGGGTCAGAAACCTACTCCCCTTCTGTGGATCATTTGTTGGCTATTGCTGTCACTTGTATTTTGTTAGACAAAGAAGGACATGGATGGGGCAGGAGAGTCTATCCCCTCACAACACTATTGAATTCTTGTCCCAACAACACCTGGAAAGCTTTTGTTTTGGCATGTGCTAGAAGGTAAATCTGGGTTATTTTGGGCTGTGGAAATGCAAAGCACAACAAAAAAGGGCAGCATGTTGGGAAAACTTTGGTAGCATCCTTTTCTTCTAATAGCAATCAGGGTACATGTTTCATTGATTGGAATTGTAGCAGGATGCCATGAGCAAGAGGCCGGTGCAAAAAGCTTGAATTCGTGTTCCATTATCCTTGGTACCACACATGAGAAAGATTCTGAGAATTCATTGGAGGGGGCCTTTAAAATCACTGTGGGAATTTTGTCTGAATGAGAGCTGAGGAAGCTTCAGTAGTGGGCCAGGATACAGGAATGTAAATAAGTCACCAGACAGACAGATTTTAGTGCCTGTCAGACACTAAAATACAAGTTGCTTAGAGCCAACTGAGCCTCTATTTATGATATAAAGATTAATAATCTGGGTGGCAACCAAAAGGTGAAGTGATTCAGAAGTCTAGTTTTCAATTTTTAGAAATATGGAACAGGCTGGTTATTATAGCAGCAGATGTACGAGGGGAGGAGGAAGGAGTAGGGCTGTGAAGGAAGCTGCAAATGTTTTTTAGATTGTATGAAAAGTATTTGGGTGTGAACCAAATAAAAGCATTTTAATTCCTCACCCACACAGCCTGAACATAAACAGTGTTCTACAGAATAAAACCCATGAGAGGAAAGTTCATGGCACGGGGTCAAAAGTAGTTATGTGAGAGTGTTAAATAAGCATCCTTCCTGGCCTGTCTGTAGAAGGAAATAGATAGTTGCTCTGTGGTTTCTCAGCTGTCTGGCAAGGAGTGATACAGGCAGGTATTGGGCAGTGTGAAAGGGGGAATAAGGCAATGTGCAGTGACTTGTGGTCAGCTGAAAGGATTGTTACTTAAGCCCTAATTTTGGAGACTCCTAGAGCTAGTCTAATGTTTTCAGGTCACTTACACATTTCTATTTTATTCAGAACAATGAGAGCACTTTGTTAAGCTTGGAGATCCTGCAATTGCTGAAATTATCACTATACTAAATGTGATTGCGACAAGTCAGGGTATCCTTTTCTCAGAAGTTTTCTTTAACTTTTTTCTCCCACCTTACCCCACAGGGCTGGTTATTGAGGGAACTGCCTTGGGCTTGATCCTAACCGGGTGACAGTGGCTGTCCTGAATCCCTAAGCAGCACCAAAATAAAACCCTAGCATCAGGCCAGAAGCCATGTATTACCTGCTGGATCAAACACACAGAAAATTTTAGGAATGTGTTTTCAACAGTTTTAAAATTTTCAGGCCAAATCTTTTTTTATAATTTTCAGATTAACATATGTTTGCACAAACACCCCTGTTTTCTGGGGTAAGACATTATTTAATCACAGCAGACATTCAAAACTTCTCTCTATTCTAAAGAATGATTGATTAAATGGCTTACTCTGGCTTATGGGAGCTTGATCGTGGGGTGAAGGTGTGATTTCTGCCTCCAGGGGCAGATGCACACATGGGAATTCAGCTCTATATGAGACAGGAGCACAAGACAGCTTCAGTAGGCATAAACTCAATCTGCAAGAGCCATAGCTGACATTTTTTTTCCCATATTCTGTCACTGTGACAGTTATTACTAAATTTAAAGATACCTTATTTTTAATCTCAGAATTGTTGTTTTCTAAGTAAATGCTTTGTACAAGAGCAGTTCCATAACACAATTTGAAAAAATCTTGTTTTTGACAGTTTCTAGCACCTTCTGGTAATACATCCTTGCATTTGCCAACTTTGTCTCTTAAAAACACTTGAGCTTCTTGTTTTTCTTCAAAAAGTAACAGAGATTGTTATCTTCTTCACATCAACCAGCACTGAAAGCTATGCAGTGGAGGTGCTCTGTGCAGTACTTTGTTTTCAGTACTTGGCACCAGAAATGAATTGCATCTGGATTTTCTGAAAAGATGATAGAAAGTCAAACAGAAGGTTGGATGTACAGCACATTAGCTTTCCTTTACATGATGAAATCTGTCAGGCCTGACCAATCACAAATCTGCTATCACTCTTTCAAACAGTTTTTCCCTTCTTTCCTCTTTCCACTAGACGCTTCAGATGTCAATAGTGAGGAGGAAAGATGAGCCCTGAAGATCATTTGTTATAAACTATTCCCAGACAAGGTTCTAGGCTTTATTCCAGTAAAACTAGAGCTCAAAAATTGCACGTGTTCAGATTTCCAGTGTTCAGTACTGCTGTGATCAGATGTAGTACGTTCAGCACCCTTTGACCTCCAACTGCAATATTTCTGGATGCATTTCTCAAGAGCTTTTGTATTTACTCTTTTTTATTATCATAATCACTTTTTTTAAATAACAGATACATTCATGAAACTCTTCTTTTTTGTTGTTCCAAAGAGATCTAAAACTGATTACCAAACAAATGATATGAAAATTATCCACACTGCAAGTACTGGATCTTTGGCTTCCAGGAAGATGCAGCTACAAGCTTCTATTATGCAAAGAAACTGGGTCTTTCTTTTCAGTTGTAAGAATAGCTGACTGATTTCCATTTTAAACATCATACAGCTGTTTTTTCTTAGGGGCCTTTTTTACTCTGGTCATTTTATTTCTTCCTTATCAAAACAAGCAAGCATGATATTTTGTTCTACTATGTCATCTGGGAGCATGATCTTCTTGCCACTTGATCACTGTATCCTGATACTGCTGTGAAGCTGTCAATTGCAATCATTATAAAGAAACAAAAATTGATTTGGAGGAACTTGCAAGCCTTTTTTTTTTTTTAATTAGAAATTTAAGTGAGTTAGTGCTATACATAGTGTCTGGTCCCAAAGGGCATACAGAGAGAGAGTGCATAAATTCTGCTTAGAAGAAGATTGCTCAGAATCAGATAACTTGCAGATTAGAGATTTTAAATGGAAAGCTGTACCAAGGGCATTGTATTGTAGTTCTGCCAATAGAAGACCTAATGGGTCCTGAGGAAATTGTAAGTTATTTCTGAGAAGTAGCAGCATGGAGACACAAAGAAAGGAGAACGAAGATTTTGCTTCTTTACTCAGCCTTTAAAGTTAATAATAATCATAAATGTGTTAGGCCAAAATTTAGTGGGGGAGGGGAGGTGAAGGTGCAAGGGCAGGATGCAGGTTTCTCCTTGTTTTTCTCTTTCCAAATGTTGCTGATAAACTGGGGTAGGGAAATTGCCCTTTTGTTTGTTTGTTTATTTGTTTTGTGGTTATTCAGAAAGCTTTGTGGGCTTCATCCTTAGGCACTGGAGAGACATTTCTTTGAGGGATTAATTCAGGGTGGGAGCTTAATCTATGAGCCTGAAAAGAGTGAATCTGGTATGCTTTTCTCTGTTCTAGAGCACTTGTGACTCTTTGATGGGCTGTGTCCCCCTGGACCACTTTGGAAGGAGCTGTGGCTCAAAGGATCCAGTGGAAAAACAAAGTCACTTGTTCAGTCCCTTGTTTCTTTTCCCGTTCTCTGAGAGACACTGAGGCAGCTGTTCAGTTTGAGGCTTTCTTCAAACTTTTCTCCAAGCAACCATATGCAATTATTATTTGTATAGTTAAGATATCCAGGTGCAAGCTTTAGAAATGAAAAGTCTTCAGTTCTAGGACAACAGGGGCACAGATATGTAAAGTAAGACTGGCAAATTTGATCTTTAATAACGTATTAATCATAAAAAAAAAAAAGTTAGATGACAGCAAAGGAATAGATTTGAGGGATTGATCTTTAAATATTTGCAATGACATCTAATAATATCCACAAGTATACCTGGATTCTTCTTGCCCCTTCTTGACAGTGTTCAGCAGACAGCATTTAGCTCACAGCTATGGAAGTACTGAGAGAAAAGAAATAGGAAATGCATTTAACAGAAATGGAGAAGCAAGATGGTGGCCTACTTTTTAACTGTGAACAGAGCAAGAATATTTTTTTGAGACAGCAGCTACATTTAGTGCTTAAATCCACACTGGTTCCAGAAGCCAGCAAACTGGTCTAAGAAAATAGTTCTTCCCCCCTTTTTCAATCCAAGTTTAGGTACTATGAAGTGAATTATTTTATGATCAGAAATGTGTTGTTTAGATAGAAAATATACATACATGGCAAATGCTATGTATACTGTATGTATACAAGATGCACATTTTTGATCTAGACAACCCCATTTCTGATCATATGATTCCATATATATATATTTGTCCTGAGGGAGACGATATAATCTGTCAGTGTGACTAGACTTGGCCCATCATCTTAATGATGCATCAAGGGACTTGTGAGATGCATCTCTCCCAAAATTTACATTCTCTGCATCTGCTGTGAATTCTCTGCTTTCTGCCCTTCAGGCATGAGACAAATAGTGTTGACTTCAGTTCTCTATAGCAAGATGCTTATGTGTTTCTCGTATAGAAAATCTTCATGGAAAATTTCTGAGCCTAGAGCATGAAGAGAACATTTAATTACTTTTTTTTTTTTTTTTGTATAATTCTCTGAAAATTTGTATTCTGGCACCAAAGTTGAAGAAATATTTTTTTGGTTAAGGTACCTTCTGTTTAAAGTATTTATTAGTTGGCTTTTCAATTTTAAATTTATATGGACTTGGGATGTTTAAGTCCCATAGGCTCCAGAATAAAATCAAAATGCTGACCTGTTCTCTCTCTGGTAGCTATATGATAGTAAAATTAGTTCCTTTGAGTTATTATTATTAGAATCATAGAAATAAGAGGCTCACAAGTACACAACGTCCAATTTTTAATTTAAATATTTGGTGCTTTAATAAATGTAGTGAAAAGTCATGCAAAAGAACGACTGCATTAGGAAAGGTCAAGCATGCAACACATTAATACTAGATAGATGACTCACTGGAAGTTTTCTAAACAGTTTAAAGCAATGTAAATATTCTAAGGAGCCTAAGCTAGTGGAAAAAAAATGGCAGCACATTTTGTTTTACTTTGGGCTTTTTTTGTGAGTGAGTTTCTGAAACCCTCTCAATTCACACAAGAATGTGAGACTTTGTATGATCAAGGGGTTTTACTGATGTGGGTAAAATTTATTAGGTTTTATATCACTTTTATGTTAAGAAGATGAGAGACACCTCCGTTACAATATCTCCTCCAGTAGTTCTATTAAAACTAAAAGGACGTTTAGGTTCGATGAATTTGCTCAGGCAGTGGATCTGATGGATAACTACTTTCATTATGATCTTCTGCAATGTTATGCAATTTTTTCCCCTTGTTTACCAGAGCAAAAAATGGTAAAGAGTCTGTTGGGACCCAAGAGCTTGTGCTTTTTGCTTCTTTCCAAAGGTGACTCTGTATCCTATCTGCTAAAGAAGCCCTGAGAGCAGAGCTGGGAGCAATGCCAGAGACAGGAGGCTTTGCCAAGCCGTTCTGGGGACCAGCTCATTCTGCCCTGCTCATTATCAGGTCAGAGGCCTATAATGTCTGTGGACGTATGGGAAGATATTTGTAACTACTCACTGGGGCCAGCTGATGAACTAGACTCTGAACTGACATCCTTTCTAAGGCAGGTTAATTCCCTGTGCTAGTGCAATAACCTTGTAACCAGCCACTAACAAATGAGCACATCTGCTCATGTGCGCACAAAGTGCAGAAGCAGATCACAGAATGGAAACCATGTATTTTTAACTCTCTCCTTATGTGATGTTCGGAGTGTGATTCTGCTCCAGAAGCCATCTAAAACAAAACCTTCTAAAAAAAAAGTCATTTTGTCATGTTTTGCCTCTACTTCAATAGAACAGTAGATCTTCAGAGAGAATATCTTTGGACGATTACAGTAAAATTTGGAAAAAAAGCCTCAAACAAATACCTTAAACAGAGATTCATGCTCTTTTTCCTAAGTTGCCTGAGGTACTAACATCAGTGCAGTTCTTTAGTCCTGATGACCAGCTTGAAATTGATGGCCCTAACATAACTGATTTTTGTGACTAGATCTTCAGCATTTAACTTTTCTGACCTTCAGTTGCAGAGCCTAAAAAGCAAAGAACAAATACTCAGGTGCTTTAATATTGTTAGTATTTATCTGAACCTGCTTTTTCTTTGGGATTGTTGCAATCTGTAACTTCTTCTATGCTGGATAGACAGCTACTGCAGAAAGTGAGTTAATGATACCAGCCTTTCATGAACATAGCCTCAACGTTTGCCAAGACTAATTCTCAACCTGGAGTTGACCATGGGTTCTGGCTTCTTGCCTCTTTTAATCTGACTCAGAAAAGACAACTATTATGTTGTATTTTATTTTCTCTCAGAGAACATTTAAAAAAATGCTGAAAACCAATTCCTGATGCTTCTGTTTCTTGCGCCGCTTGCAGTTTGTGCACCTCCTGATCAAATCCACAGAAAACCTCTTCAGCAATGCAGCAATATAAATCAAACTGTCAACTGACTGCAGATAGCTGCAAAAACAGGATTTCATGCAACACACAAAGTGTGTGGCCAGCTCCAATATCTAAGTTTGGAACCAATAGAGTTCTTTAGTCCATAGTCACAATCGTTAGCTGTAGGATACTTACTGATGTTCCTCTAAAGCAACTGCTGTGAGAACAGTACCTTTAACAGGGAGCCCACATTTATAGTGATGTTTACGAAGATAAATAATGTTAAGCAAGATCATCATAATAATTTCAGATTTTCAATGTTCTGACAATGGATTTATGATAGTATCTGCAAAGAGTATTTTTGTGAACATCCTTTGATTTCAGTAGAACTGTGCTGATTTACACTAGCAAGGAGTGTGGCTTAAGTTTAAAAATAGAGCGTTTTATCAATTGCAGGTATTATTAACTTTTGTATTTCTCAGATCCACTCTGGTTTGAATAGGACAAGTGGTAATGGCCTTAAATTGCACCAGTGGAGGTTCAGGTTGTATATTAGGAAATACTTATGCTTGAAAAGTATGGTAATGCACTGGAACAGGCTGTCCAAGGATGGAGTCACTGTCCTTGGAGGTGTTCAAGAAAAGGGTAGATGTCACACTGAGTGGCATAGTCTAGAACAGTCAAAGGCATGGGCTGGTGGATGGGCTAGATGACCTTAGTGGTCTTTCCAACTTCTACGATTCTATGGAAATTGCTTTTTCTGTATTCAGGTGTTTCAGCCACAGTATACAGACACACACACACAAAACCAACAGCCCTGATGATCTTCAAGGATCAGTGCACAGAGAATGAGGCTGGCTGGTGTTCTTATGTTCGTCATAACTGAGTCATGAAAGGAGAACTGGCTATGTGTTGTGTTTGCTTGAGCCATTGGAATCTTGGGGAAGGATTCTTATGCTATTGCTTTGTGATCCTCAGACACTAACCTGACTGCAAATGAGATGTGTCTAATTCAGTCTTACTGCAAGAAGAAGAAAACAGTTATTTCAACAGAGTTCTGACTACATCACTTTTACCCTGCAGAGCATGCAATATGCAAAGTATGTCTTACTTATATTCAATGAGTTCCAAGAAGTGTAGACTATTTCTGAAAGCAGAAAATTGCTAATTGTGTTATTTAAAAGTCAACTCCTATAAGTATACAACACATTCCACATCAAGTAAAGTGAATTCTGAATAGGGAAGGGAATTTTAAAAGTAAGTTGCACAGAACTGTGTGAATTGTTAAAGTATTTGAAATTAATTTTTTATTTCCTCTTGTCATTTTTGATTGTGAGTGCATTTGTAGCCATCTTGTACCCATCATGTCTGACACACAAGGCACACCAGAGATGTAGACATCAACCTTGCTAAATTTACTTCTCCACTTTCCTCTCTCCTGCTTCTCATGCATATTAATAAAACACTTTTACCAGCAGATTTGCCTTTCACTGAGAGAAAGCTGGCCAAATTTTTCATTACCATCCTTCTCTGGTGACAGAACTTGTGACTGGTACTGTGCTCCTCTCCCCTCCATTTTTGCACACAGTGGGAAGTAACTGTCATCTCATCTACCTTCTCATGTGGCCATACAGTTATAGCTAGCTACTATCAAGAAGTGTGATCTTGCACTTCCCCATCTCTCTCTTGTGGGCTTACTTTTTGGTAGGATTGGTGATAACCTGATTCCACAAGAAGTAGGCTCAGAAAGCTAATCACTTTTTTCTTTTTTTTTTTCTCTTTGGATTTGTTTTCTGATGAGTTAGCCCCACAATCTGATTTTTTTTTGCAGTTAGAGATATTTTGCCAGAGCCAGAAGCACATGACCAGGCCTGAAGCTGCAAGAGGCTGATTGAACTGTCCTTTTGCACTGCAGACAGATGCTCAGTTAGCTTGTCTAAGAGCTTGTATAAGTCGCAAGTGGCCCATTCAAGCTCCTGAATTAGCTTAGTCTACTCTCAGCACTAGAACTAAAAATAAAAATAAAAAAGCCCCCAACTTCCATTAAACACATTTAAATATTCAAATATTTAAATATTTAAGTGACCTGAAATGGGCTCTGAAAGGCCTCAAATGAGGTGCTATTGCATTAGTCTGCTAATTCAGGTACCCATGCCTAATGGCCTGAGCGCTCTCCCTGAGTAAAGAGCAATTCTGACAATTTCTGGGTCCATAATAGCTTTTTTTTTTTTTTTTTAAGAAATGTGATTTCAAATCCCATTTCCCAGCTGAACACAATTCCAATTCTTGAACAGATGTCTTTGCATCCTATGTTAATGATAATTTTTTCTTTAAAGAATTCAGGCATGTTGTAGGGAGTGTCTGAGCCAAATGTGTTACAACACAGTCCATTAATCGCTTGAATGTTATATTGGAGGGGAGTTTTGTCCAGAGATATTGAATCCATTATGAAACACTTAATTGAAAAAATACTGCTTTTATTGAAATAAATTCCACTAGTAGATTACAAATACACAGAACAACAGGTAGAGAGAATAGCTCAAGTGAGTCAACGTGCAAGTCTTTCTATGTTCTTTGTATTCATCTTCAAATGACACTATTTCACTTTTTAATTTCAGTTATTACTGTGATAATGGCATTCAGGTTGTCACCGCAGTGTGACAAAAGCTGTAAAGAAATTCTATCTTAATCTTCAGAAATTCATTGAATTTAACACATATAGTAGACTCTGCCAGCACAAGGAGAAGCCATTTATTCAAGTGACCTGTTTAATACTACCTACCACATCAACCAATATAACCTTGTATTTAACGTCTTGCAAGGAATTTTGCTAGATTTACAGTGAAGAGATCAGAAGAAAACCACTCAAAAGTAGATTTCTGGGGAAGAATGGAGAGAATACAGACCTTGTCACTGACTCCTGACTTCTACTCCTCTGTCAAAGGACCAGGTAGGTGCTGATAAGCTTCTACTGCCTATTGCAAATTTTGAGCTTCTCTCATTTGATGCACAGAATGGGAAAGATGGAGAGCTTCTGTAGTAGTGTGCAGAGTCCTGATCTTCTCCTTAGATTCATCCCCACATTACTGTCCCATCAGGTATTGCTCCAGTGACATGCCTTGTTTTATAATAAGGTTTAATTTAGGTGAAGTCCACGCTTTGCCTCCTACAGTGTAGATATAATTTCAGATAATTGTTGCTCTGCTTGCGGTCCTCTCCCTAATTATAACAAAAGATAACATGTTCCCACTGATGTTCTTCACTTCAACTTCTATCATATCTCAGCGTATCCCTGCTTTGCCTCCAGAAAAACAGAGTAATTAATGAAAATGTTCAATAGTTAGCAAAATTTTTTTTATCTCCTGTTGGATGTACAGGCAAATCTTTCTCTATTTTTTAAAGCCTTCATCATCAGGGCTTCCCTGGGCTTCGCTTTCATTCTTACTTTTGCATATCCAAAAGAACTTTCTGGCTGATGAGCACTGAACAAAGTGAAGGCAGGGTGATACATTTAATATACATTTCTGCATAACCTTCATGTCAAAAAGTAATTTCCTGAACAATTTCCTGGATTTCTGAGGCCTTTGCCAAAAATGACAACTTTGTGTCAAAAAGGTGGAAGCTATTCACATGTGAATAAAAATGTGCATTAAAAAAAGGCTATTTTTGGAATATCTCTGCTTCGATTGTAAATTTCAGATTCCTCTTGGGCTTGGTGTGGAGATATTCTGTTATTCTGATAAAATCTAGTATGCTTACAGTGTTTAGTGTATTTTTTATTTAAGTGTGACATTTTTATTAAATACAGAGCCTAAAATCTGAGATATCTCGAGGGGTAATTTTGATCATGTCCTGGCCCCACATCAGTGTGATCATTCCTGATGGGCATGTCCTTCTGACTGTTGAGGAATCATGGTAGTGGAGATTTCACAACTCCCTCTAACAGCATTGTCCATGACTGCACTGTATATAATAACTAAAAAATTCTTATAGTAGCACGCCTGATTATTCTTTGCAATAATACGTGCCCATTACTTTGTCTTCCCACCATGTACATCTGAAATGGCTTTAGAAACCTCTATGTGTGTCTGAATAGAAGTTGGTATTCCAAACAGGGCTTGGATGAGAGGATTACATCACAGATGTGTTCAGATATTCCTGTCAGTATACCTTAATGCAGCGTTTGCTTTTTTTTGAAATAGCATGACATTGTTGACTTGTGTTCAGATGTTGGCCCTCAACATCCTTGTGATACTTTTTTCCAGAATTCCTTCACAACAAATTGTTTCCTGGACTTCCTTTGTGCTGTTGACTATTCTTGCCTACCTGTCTCTCACACCAACAAAATGATCCACTCTGCTTAACGTTACCAAGAACTTCACACTTTGCAACAGTACATCAGATGAGCAGTACAAGTTACATGCATTTCTCCGTGGCTCTGCACTCCAGTCCTTGGCTTTGCATTCACTGCATGGGCAGGCAATGTCTATACCCTCATAGGCAGATCATTGGAAATGTGCAATGTGTTTTGCCATGTATTGAAGACAAATTTGCAAACAGCAGATCAAGTCAGTTGTATCCATGGAAACGTCACTTTATCATAGGGTTATGCAGTTCCTTCCCTGGCTCTCTGATTAGGATCTGGCTGTTCTGTAGTCCAGACCTCCCTAGTTGAGAACATAAATAAAAAGGAAAAATCACTGTATTGCAGGACAGTCTGTGAATATACATGACACTTGTAGAGTTTCTTAATTGTTTACATCACTGTTTAAAATACACCTGTAGAAATATAGTTTTGTAAATTCATTATTAAAAGCCTAAGATAGAATTCCTATATGGCTTGTTTTTCATACGCTTTATTGAGTTTAATTATAACAACAATCAGGTCAGGAAGCAAAAGCATTTGAACAATTTCAGAAAGTACTTAGCTTTTTGAAAATCCTAATCACCGTATGAATTAATATAGATGCTGTCTATACTTTCTGTTTGGTAAACTAGTAAGCTGTTTTTATGAAGTCATGAGCAGAGCTGTGAGAGAATACCTGACCAGAGGTACCTGATCAAAATTCTATTTCCAATTCCCACGTAAATTTGTTCAAGACATTTTTACTATTTTGTAGCTAGATAGTTGATTCCTAAGAAACATGTTGTTTTGAAAGTCTTCTGAGTGGAGTATTACTGTGAGTCTTCACCAAATATATGTGTATATATTATTTATATCTATAGATGGATATATATATATATATTTCACTGAAGAGAGGAAGATTATTTTCAAAATTAACTTTGCAATAGGGTATTTCAAGAATTATTTCTGCCAATTAAATATTTTGCAGCATTCACTATCTTGCTAAATGTTCCCATCACTGAAAATATTTAGAAAACTGAATTTAGAAAACATTTAAATTTTGTCAGAGATAATTCATTTTTAAATGTGAATGAAATTATATATACTATATACAGCTGTGACAACAGGGGAGGTTCAGGTTGGATAACAGAAAAAGGTTCTTCACCAGAAGACAGTGGGCATAGCACAGGCTCCCCTGGGTGCCTATCATGGCACCAAACCGTTGGAATTCAGTAAATGTTTGGACAGCACACTCAGACATGTTCTGATTTTTAGGCATTCCTTTGTGGATCCAGAAGTTGGGTTGGATGATCGTTATGGGTTCCTTCCATCTCTGGAAGTTGTATATGATTTACATACTCAGCTGTGAAATTGGCCACAGAACTTCAAATGTTTTGTACTCTCAACTAAAAATTTCTGGGTAGGAATTTATCTGCAATCAGTTATCACATTTGCTGTATGCTTTTTCCTCTTAGGAAAGTAACGATTTTTAACTCTATATGTCTGCTAACTCTGAGTAGAATTAAGGGGACAAAAGAAAGACTCTTCTGAGCCAGATGCTAATTCTTCTGCTAAATACTAGATGATGGCAGACACTAGCAATATGAGGAACTCTCAAACTGAAGTTAAAAAAAATCCTTTTATATGAGAAAATATTTGGGTCCACGAGCAGTTCTACCTATATTGAAGACTTACTTATCTTTCTACTGCCATGATGATCTAGGAAGAGTTCAACATCTCATTTCAGATTTCATTTTCATTGGGAAATGTCCTTTTGGCAGCAGCATTTCTAACATTTTTTTCTAAGTACAATATTTAAACAGTCTTGCTTACTACAAAAAGGAAAATGAATTTGAATTCTAATAAGAAAAGAAACACAGTGTGCACCAGCATAAAATTGAAGGTTTATTCCATTTCTTTTTGTCCCCTAGGGTTTTTCAAGAGACTAATATCATTCTAATATTAATTGCCTTCTGTATTTTCTGCAAATGTTATGATTAGGATTTATAGTTACAATATTTTTATTAGAGAACAGTTTCATATAGTACAATGATTTCATCAGATCTAAGGCTTATGGGAGGAAATGTATTCTGAAATAAATACAAACAGGTCTTTTAGTATTTTCAGCTAAAAAAAGCCAACATACCATAGATTGATTTTGCTACAACTTTTAACTAAACTTGTCACAATTATGATTAATTGAGCAAAGATGCTGGTGGGTGCTGGCAAGAAATTGTTATCTCTTATTATTGGGCAAAATCACAAAATGACAATTGCATTAAAATTTACAGCAATAATTAAATATAACATCATTTTTAAAATCAGGAAAAAATTGAGCAATTATGATTCTCATTAGCATTGCATATAAATTTGGGAGCCTAATTATGAGATGTAATGAACAGGAAAGAAGACAGTTTGAATTTGTGATTATTGTTAATATTATTATTGTTTGAGATTTGTGTGCACATCTGTATTACCTAATGAAACCCAACAAAGAAAATACTGTTTAGAAAAGGAATCACTGGATGTGGCAGGAAATGTAAGCTGAGACAGTGCTTCTGTTCTACTATAGCTCTTTACCAAACTTAGTTCAAAATTAAATGTGTAGCCCTAGTTAAAAAGTTAAAAGGGAACATCCAAAGCTTGATTTTGAACTGATGCAGTAGTAATTCCAGAGGTAGTTTCACTAGAGAGTTCAAGCTTTGGATTATCTTCTTTCCCCTGTCACGGAAAATGAACTTACCCTTCTCAGGATGTGTAAACCAGATCACATTAAACTCAAAGAGCATTCTACTAGTTTCTGATTTATACCCGATTTTTTTCTCCTGCTTTACACTGAATTCATATGACTTCTGAAAACGCCACTAAGGATACAGCTGTGTGTATATTTGCCCAACAAAGCTGAACAACGTGGCGCATATTCTTTTCTTTCTTTTTCATTTTCTTTTCTTCATTGTTCTTTTTTCATCCTGGTATCCTAAATTAAGCTCAGTTGTCCAAAGGGATACTGTGTACAACACAAATAATAAACACCAATACAAATGATGATTGCAAAAAAGCAGAAAATAAGGGCTTGTATTGTATTTTTATTCTCTTCAGTTGGCACAATGCAGTTAGTAAAATAAATAGATTTTTATGAGAAGAAATAAATCTCAAGTTATCTCCTGTCCTCTCTTGTTAGCAGTGTTCGTTAACCACTTCTAGCCTTCCTTCTCTAAGTGTTTTTGGTGGCTTCTCATTCTTCATACTCTGGAAGTTTCTCATCAAAAAGTGGTAATACATAGGAAAGAAGTTCTGACATCTGCTTCATCATCAGTTGGAAGAGTTGATTATAAAATCAACTCAATAAGATATCTATTTCCTTAGTTTTTCATTGGCCATACTTAATTCATAAAAACTGTCATAGAAGTAGAGATAGTATACCTCGAGATAAAACTAATCTGTCTTCTTGATTGAATTGCTAACAAATTCTTTCACTAGTCAGATTATCTGTGAACCCAGTGGGTCTTAATCACATTAATCACTTATTTAATCCCATTTCTCCCCTTGATAAATACCTATCCAAAACTATGATATAACTGAGATCAAGACAATCCTTGTTCTCTTTCTAAAATTCTTTCGTGTCAGATGTATGGTAAGAAAACAATAAACCATAAATTTGCAGTAGACTTTGATCGCCTCTTCCTTAGGACACTATGATTTTCTGAGACCTACAGGGGAGCAGATATCCAGCTGTCATCAAAAGTCATGATGAAAAGGACAACCCTTTGCAAGACCTTGCCTTAATATTTTGTAATGAGTTACGTTATCCATGTTATCTACAAAGAGTGTCAAATATCAAATATCTTCTGCTTGCTTCTAAAGAACCCATGCCACTTTTAAACATACTCCTAAGGCTTGTTTGAGTTTCAGGAGTGTAAATTAATGTAACTTCAAGTTGTCTTTATTTGCACAAGGATCTAAGAGATGTCTTGTGATGGAGAGAAAGCAGTAACTAGTCTTTCTACAGGCAACAGACACATTTAATAACATTTGGCATTTGCATACTTCTACCATGTCTGCAGTATGCTGGCAGATTTCATTGTGACAGAAAGGTCACTGGGCTGGAATGAGTGGTGATAAGGACAGAAGAGCTGACTGTGAGCATCCCACAAGTCTGACAGCAGCAGATTTGGGTGCACCTGAATAGACTGATATTGATTGATGATTCTGTGACGTGACTTTTTCACTAAAGAACACAGTGTTGCCAGTGAAGCTTTCTCCATCTGTAATGAAAGAGTAAGCATAAAAGTTATTTTCTGAAGGGGTGAAAAAGGTTGTTAAGCAAAATGAAATAGACTGATGTGTTGAGACATACAGTGAGAAAAAGGAGGCCTGGCGTAGGTATGCTTATTAAAGCTATGAGATGAATTTAATCAACCATTCATTTCCCAGCTCATTCAATAACCATACAGAAATCATACCTGCCTGTGCCTTGCTATTTCAGTTTGCCACTGGAACATTAGGATTTACCATTGGAAATTCCAGCATTATGCACAATCAGGTTTCTGTTGTGAAGCAGGCTGTGTGACTGGAGCAGTACATAAAACTGTGAGTGCTCCTGTTTAGGATCTGTAAGGTAACAGGTCAGACCTGCCAGCTCAGCTTGCATTTTCAGGCGGCTAATTCTTAGCCTCAAGGAAGTATATGTTGAATTCATATTGATGGCTATTTTGGTCATGCTGCATCATGCTTAATCTCATACTTCCCATTTCAGTTTCCATGAACCCCGAGGTATGTGAGTTCTTATGACCCTTAATCATCGTTTACAAGCGCAGGATATTTTCACAGGCTCTGTGTTTCTCCTTCAACATGGCAGCACATCCTCATTTATCTAAAAAATAATGTTTAAGGGAACAAGGAAGACAGAGTTGCTCTGTAAATTTGTGGGATCCTTCCAGATGAAATATCCACAGCAAAGCATATGAAGATTTGCTTCCATTTTTATATACATCAGAAGTTTCTATGAATTTGAGATGCTTGCAAATTTTTTGAACTTATCGTAGGAGTATGCCACTGCTTTCTGACTTTGGACAAATTTTTAATATTGCTTATTCTCAAACAAGAATTGCAGATATGTAAATATTCTTGTTTAGAAGTAACAGTGGCATGATATATTTCTAACCAGATTATGCATAATTGTAGATTATGCATAACTGATTTTGGAGTTGAAGTGGCAATGTACATCGACTTTTTTTATATACAAATATATTTGTTGATCTTTTAGAAGATGGCAGTTTATGAGTTCCTGAGAAATATTACAAAGACAGTACATGATTACAGCATTCTGTTTTACTCTCAGCTCTACCAACTCTCTCGAACTTCAAGGAGATGACTCATGCCATAGTTAGACACAGTGCGCTATAGGGTGCTTTGACTAGTAACAAGGGTAAACAAACAAGTAGAGAGGAGTAGATCTGCATTGTAGTTCCATCTAGGAGTAAGGCAGGTAAGGCCTGAATAATGGAGGATTCATTAGGTGGAACTATTTCTGTAACAAAGGCATCAGTGCAAATAATAGCATTGATATTTTGTACTGACGTCTTAATGTCAAAATAGTAGTGTATAATTGAATCCAACCTTTAGAAATTCATACATCACTCAAATGTTTGCATGTCTTTAGCTGCTCTTAGGCACTTGCTGATGTGTGCCCTTGTTTACAATGGGAAGATTTGTATTTATAAAATGGAATTCTGAAAATCCATCTGTTGACACTGGGCACCGAAGAACCTAGTTGTGCAGCCTCGTTGTTTCAAATTCTGAGCAATAAATTACATTTAAAAACTAGAAGGAAAAAAGCAACACCCATTGCTAAAGTGGCAAAGAATGAGAGGTCGTGCATAGCATGGGATCTCTTTTCTTGGATCCAATAATATTTGAAATTCAAAGTTATGATATTTCGCTGAAGGGCACTTTATTTTGTCAAGCTTCCTTGCATTTAACCAACCCTTCAACCTGTAACCTCCACTTTGTCCATTTGAATGGCAATTTTCTAGTTTATAGGGCTGCCTGTTGTTTAGTAAGCTGACAAGAAAGCAAAACAGCTTAATGAATGTGACTCCCTGCTACTTGTGTTTTTGAAGTGGCATTCTCATTATAAATCACTTTCACTGAGAATATGGGATATATTCCTTGGAATATTCTTCAGTGTTTTGAAAAGAACAACATTGTGGCAGACCTCAATCGGGGCAATGGAGAGAAGAAATCTTACCCCTCCAGAATAAAATGCTCAGTAATTGGAAGGAATGGAAAACAGCAAGCACAAAGTCATAAAGCTTTGGGAGCAAAGAAATCATT
Source organism: Chrysolophus pictus (assembly GCA_037305975.1). Classification (NCBI taxonomy): domain Eukaryota; kingdom Metazoa; phylum Chordata; class Aves; order Galliformes; family Phasianidae; genus Chrysolophus; species Chrysolophus pictus. The sequence continues at coordinate 49,220,370 of CM074580.1, forward strand.
AAGTCATATCATCTGTCATATCCTTTATAACACAATCACATCTCACTCCATTAGACCTGTGCTAAGAACAACAGATTGTTGGACTGAAAATAAAGCCAAAATTTGTTCAGCTTTCCATCCCCCCTACACTGTTTTTTGGAAAGGAAACTGAAATAGTCTCTTAATGCATGATATTTGTTCCCTGTTGGAGACATTCATACCCTGTAATCAAATTCTTTGTTTTGTTTTGTTTTTTTTTTTTGTTTGTTTGTTTCTAAAGTCCTCTTTTTGTTGAGCTCTTCTTAGTTTTTCTTAAGCATGAACATCATACTAACGTTATGCATTAGTCTTGCCAATTCTGTTTGGAGACAGAAACCACATCCCATTTACCAATTCAAACTTCAAACACCTCAACACCTCCAGTACTTTTCACTTGTGTGAAAAGTGTGTGGCATTGAAGTTATATGGTCACTTTGACCTCTACTACAGAAGAACCTTTTCAGACCTCTCATGAATGTAAGTGATTGCTAAAATACTGAGGCAGTCACCTTTCTCCATTTTAAAAAATGGAAAGTGATTTTCTCTATCCTTGCAAAACTATTGTTTGTTTGTTTGTTTGTTTTTAATGTGTCTCTAGATAGAATAGTCTATCTATGAAGTCTACTCTACTATCCATTCCACTATCCACTCCAGCCACAGCATTCATCAATGGGTCCTATTCTGCAGACAGAGTCAGTATTTCTCTTTGGCAGAGAAGAATTCATCCAGCAGAAATATTTATTTTTATTTAATGGGTAGAACTTAAATGCAGTAGAGGTCACCATACTCTTCTCTTGCCTTTGTATTTTGCAAATATTCTTTTATGCAGATTTGTAAGTTCATAAACTAGTAGGAAAACCTGAATGGGGGTGGGCCTCATTAAAATATTTCCATTGATTCTTTATGGAGAGCTGCTTTTTGAGGTCTGATGCTTCTCTGGTGTTTGTTCACTTACTGTGTACTTTAGAGATACTGTGGGAAGCTAGTTTTTAAGATTATTCAATAATGTAGAAAAGCAGCTTAACAAAAGACAGATGTATTTTGTAGTTGCCTACGTACATCAAACTTATCTGATGAAAAATGAAATCAGACTTATTCAACAAACACTACTTTCTATTAAAAAATATTGGTTGGCACTAATTATATTCCTGTCCTTTATCAGATAAATGAGTGTTCCATTAATTTGGCCATGACTGACATTTGCCTGAGCAGCCTACAGCTGTATAGGTCATTTTGCTTATTCTTGTGAAATAATCAGAACTAGTAAGACCTTTATCTGTGGTATTTCCTACTTATTCCACACTGTTTTCCTAAGATGGAAGTTATTGTCCAGGGTTTACCCTATTCTATAGGATTTGTGGATGCAATTTCTCCAGAACTACTTGCTTCAATAAAAAGTTGAACACTAACATAGGATGTTTATCATCTCCATATCTACTGGTGTACTACAAAGTGTTGTTTTGGGATATGTATATCATGAGCGTTTTCCGAAGTATAGATTATAAATGTTTTCAAATAGCATTGCCTTTTCCCTGTCACTAAATATTTTACCATCTCTATCAAGTAATGGGTATATTTCATTGCTACCAAATCATGTTTCTTTTATGCTTATACAAAAATTTGTTAGCTGTGCTTCCATAAATATTCATGACATTAATTTTTGACAGATATTGATTTTTCCCTTGTGTCTTTAGATTTTCTCATTAGATTTCTGTATTTTATATACTCTAGTATATACTGTTATCTTTTTTTCCTGTTTCCCTTTCAGTCATTTTCCATCAGTAGTAATTGCTGCATTTATTCATCCATAGAATTGTAGCTTTTTAACTGTTAAAATTCATTCATTAAGTTACAAACTTCTTTTAATATTCCTCATATTTGTTTGTTTGTTTTACTTTCTTCAACCTTGGTAAAATTCACCTTCTAGATGAACTGTGCTTATATGTGTGCAACAAACTGTTTCAAGATTATTCTACTTACTACAAATGTCAGACAGTTATTAACATTATTTCAGCATCAGTCAAGTGAGTAATTCATCAGCAGTTATCTTCTAAACTGAAATTCCAATTGAATTAAGAAATGATAAGTTGCTCCAAAGACTTGGACAATATTTTATTTGGTGGCCAAGTACCTCTTGTATTTGCTTCTACAACGTCCTTGTCAATACAATTTTATTTCTTTCCATATATAAACATGGGCTGAAATACTCATTTTGCTATCAAATTTGATTCATCAGTGATTTATGTATAATCGTTTCAATAGATCAGTAACTTAAACTGTTATCAGTAATACAAAACAGTGGGTTTTTAATATAGAATACATCCTATTTTACTTCCTCTCTACCTTTATTTTGTATTTGTTCTGCTTTTCATATCTCAGCCATAAATGCAAAAGATTAAACATAAAAATGTTAAGAAATTTATGCTAGACTCCTGCTGTTGTTTAAGCTCATATGTGGCTTTTATCTCTGCTGTGCTCATGTTAAAGTTAGTTGCAGTTATGTTCTTGAGAAGTTAAGGCCAAAAGATAGAAAGAGAAACCAACAAAATGATCTAATGCATGACTTCAGAATTTAAATTTTGGCATTTCCTATCCAAAACCGAAAAGCCAACTCTCCGTGTAGACCTAAAATGAAAGCAATGCAAACCAAGGTCCTTTTTCTCAGTATTTGATTTGATATGGTTCATGGTGATGAAAAAGAAAAAATAATTGATATTTAGGGTTAATTAGGTCTCCTTGAAGTCCTCTTCTCAATGTCTTTTCATTGCTATAGAAAATGTTGCTGAAGGGATGTCTTCCAGAAATTTCACCACTGTTATTTGTTCTGAGTAGCCGAGGGCAAAAATTACACAAAATACATATGGACTGGGGGATGTGAACAAGAATTGTTTTTATCATCCTTTTTACATTCTTTGTAAGTGCTTTGCAGTAATCCTATGTATATTTATTTCAACAGTAAGGAAACCATTAGGTCTCTATAAAATTATCAATTTTAGATTTTAATAAACGATCCTCTTCCAAAGCATGTGAATGCCTATTACATCATTTCAGTAGTTCAGAGGAATCTTTCTATATATTTTTTGAATCTGTTCTTAGTTTCGAATTCAATCAGAACTTTTAAGATATATTTGTAAATTTGTTCTGGTTTTTGTCTTTGGTTGGTACCTGCATAGCATGCTCTTAGTTATTAGTTGGATGAAAGAACCTTTCTTGTCAGATTCGTTTTTGTTACATTGGGAAACTTTTATGGGAAAAACAACTTTCACAGTATCTCTATAATGATGAAGGATATATTTCTGCCAATACTCAATTGAGATTGATTTTTCTTTTGGCAGCTTTCATGACACTTTATGAATTCATTTTTCTATCATTGAGCCCCTGGGTTCGAATGCTGGTAAACCACATAAAAATCCCAACAAATATGCTGAGTGAAAATGAATTCTGAAGTTACAAACCTGCAAGTAATATTCAGTGGCTGAATAGACCGAGTTCCATTACTGATGTTTAGAACTGAAAGGAGCATCTGGCAGGCTAAGCAAAGCAATTTGTGATGGACTCAGAGCATAGCAAAGCTATAAATCTTTTTAAGACACCTAACATTTTGGGCTTCATCAGAACAGTGAGAAATCCACACTGCAGCTGTAATGTATACATGTACACAAAGAGGATGTTGTTAGTTTTGATCTTCTTACTCCAGGATTATCAGCCCAGTGCACTTCATGTTAATTCGGTTACAGTAAGAATTCAATTTAGGTGTAACCAAACTAGAAACTTTTTTCTTCTTTTCCTGTTTCCCATATTGAATGCATAAATACTCAATATCTAAAAACTTGTCTGAAAAGAACTCTTTGTCCTATATTCTCTTGTACCTCTGCTCAGCTATAACTAGAAAAAATTAAATAATGCCAATGCTCTGCAGGAACAACTTCCATTTAAATAGGTAGATGTCTTCTGCCAGACTATTAAGGCCTTTCAATCTACAGGAGGAAAAAAGTGGCAGTAATGGAGTGCTTATGCCACAGCACCTGCCAGATATTCAGGGCGCATCATAGCAACTGAGCACAGTCCTAGAAACAGGAGTGCGGCTGAATCAAGTGATGGCTTTGTTTAGTGGGATGTTTGAGGTCTATCTGAGATAAAACTCCCCCTGCAGAGGTCAATCTGCCCAGTGTCATCGCCTCCATTTAGAGGATGGTGCCCTCTTCCTCAAGCCTTACATATTACTATAGGGCTTCACTGGCCTCGTTATATGAACCTGCTCAAGGTTCCTCTTCTCAAGGATGTAAGATTCAGTGTGTGGGCTTCCTTAGCAGAGACCTGTGGTTTTTTTCCTCACCTTTCAATCCCAGATCGCTCTATTTCTGTGATGGCACAAAGAGAGCAGAAGCAGAAAGGACCCATAGAAACCTGCTTGTCTGTCTGTGAATATCAGTATGAGTGACAAAGAGCAATACTGAAATCTGAACAAGTTTGAATGAGCTTTTGAACACTGGATGAGACTCAGAACAAAGCAGCAGTGTAAAAATAGAACAAGGATGTTACTTCCCTTTTCTCTCTACAGTAAAGATGCACCATAAGCCACGAGGCAGGATCATGACAGTTGGCTGTGTTCAAACTGATGCATACTGAAACTGACGTAAATGACAACAGCCAACTTAGAATTAAAACCTAATGCTAAAGAGAGATTTTCTTTTAAAGAAACCGTTTCCTTATATTTATGCGTTTAGATAGAGGAAATGGAAGTGGCCACATAGTCTTAACAATGGTTGAGATACCCAAATAATTTTTACAAAATGCTGATAGTGGTGTCACACATAATAACTTGTCTCTGACAAGATACAGAGTCTCGGAAAAGGTATTTCTTAGAAATTAAAATGAAGCAGTTCATAGGTGAAGCAACATATTATTTGTATTCAGACCTATCTGTATTCAGACCTATGTGTTGTGAGGGGATCCTCTGTCTTACTTGTTGCATGCTGTGCCTCTCCGAGCCATACAAACAATGCAACTGATTGACAGTGAAATTATGGCCTTTTCTTCAGATGCTCATCTGCACTGAGGAAGTGTGGAATAGGCACTCAGCAACAATCTCTCCAAATACCCACTACCAAGTAATTATTTCTTTTAACCTGATTCTTATGTGGTGGAGAAAGAGTGATTATAATGAGGGAAAATAGCTGATAATGCGATAGTGTGATAGAAACACACATAGATAAGGTAATGTCACTTAGCTAGCTCTCCTGGAAAGCAAGCTAAACTGTATTTCAATACATTACGAAATCTTGACGAATTTGAGCACACAGAGAAAATCGGAGGTGTTCTATGCCTTCAGAAGACAGTCTCTGGAACTGCAACTACAAACCTATAATTATGCTGACCTTTTCACTTAATTAAGTCTGAGATCCCAATGCTCAGTTGTGAGTGTAACATAAGAAAAGATAAGGGTTCTCCTGGAAAAATATCAGTAGTGATGCTTATGCTTTGAACGTCTGAAATTCTCTGAATGTTGTTTCAGAAAGTGAGAATTTGCAGCTCGCCAGAGCTGATGAATATTTTACTCTTTTCATCTACCACTTGCAAGGAGATATGAAACATTTATTTCCCCGATCTTCCTAGAATCAGTAATAAATGGTTAGAATGAGCCATTCATATCTGGTGGCTTTTTAAATAAAGGATTAGCCCTTCAATATTTCATTTATCTCCATCACTGTTCTGTAAGCTTGACTAGAATAAGGTAATATGTAAAAGACTGCGTGGGAAAAAGCTTTTGTCCAGTGACAAAGAGGTATGGACAAGCAATTGCAGGACGTATTTCATTTTTCTCTCCCTCCTGGTCTCTGTGCCCATATAGATGTGTACATGTGTGTGGGAGACCAGAGGGAGGTAGACTGGCTGTCAGGGCTGCCAGCTTCTGTGTCAAAGTGGTTACCAATGACTTCTGCAGAGCAGCAGATTTTTGACAGAGGCAAACTGTTGATAGGAAACTATACAGGGGATTACGTTTTTCTATTACTAACATGGGTGTATTCTTAGTAAAAAAAAAAAAACAAGCACTCAGTAATGTGTACAGCCCTTCCTTGCAGTCTGCTTTGGAGACAAACCACAGATTTAAAAAGCAGTCTGTATTCTTCTGCATCCTTCCTCTGCTTGTTCACTGTATGCAGGTCAGGCTGCAAGTACTGGAGCAAACAAAATATGGATATAAGAGCATACTTCTGGAAAAGAGTTTTGCTTTTGAAAGGTCTCTGGAAGGTTTGTCCTTGTGGAGGTTTCCCATTCTGTGCTTTCCAGCCTGATGTCCATCTCAAGGTGTAAGCAAGCAAAATGCATGCTACTTTTTTCCAAGGCTCATGGGTGTCATTCTTAGCTGAATTTCAACCTTGATGTGAAAAACAGAAAGGACAGAAGTTTACCTGTGTGTTATTGTACTCTGTTCTCCATGCTGCTCTCCAGTAATGAGTGAGAAGCCATCAGTATGTATTAACATGGCAGAAGAAATGTGAGCTGACTGAAAAACAATTCTATCCCTGCTAAAGTGAATATTCTGATTCTTTGGTTTCGGATGGATAATAATGGAGGATGAAGACAATGCTGTTTCCAGAAATCTTCTGCTCTATATGAAGGTCTGGTCAAAGACAATTATAGCTTTTCAGCTTTAAGGCTGTTATTCCTTCCATCACCACAAAATGCATTACTGCAGTGAAGGCATACTTTGGAGGTGTTATGGTTAAGTAGAGAGATACAGTAAGAAAGAGCAGGCATTCTATGAACATCTGGTACAGCAGTTTCTCAGATCTTACAGAGAGAAAATACCAGATGATACTTTCTCCTTCCAGTCAGACTTCCCTGAACACTTGACTAACTCCACAGAAACAAGCACAGCACCTATGTGGACTCAGCAACCAGCCTGGTGACGGATGTAACAACTTCAAAAGTGTGAAGCTGCAAAAGAAGTATACAGTTATGATCTGATACAGTTTACCAAATACCTTCACTTCCCATTTGGAAATCACATCTCCTACTTCTCTTTTAGATTGAACACACTGGAAGAAAATCCAGTCAGAGAGGGACGGGCAAGGTTAATGTTGCAGGAACTGATGGAAGGTGGTCTTATTTTGTTCCTATGGGAGTATAAGGCTATACTGGGCAACAAAAGATGCACATTATTACCACCCATGTCGCACTGAGGCTATCCTGCAGCTGACATTGCAAAACCTGATTTCTTGGGTTAGCCAAATGAGCTGTGAGGGTATTCAGGCAGAAAGGGGCAGGAAAACTGGTAGTGAAGTATTTACCAGGACATGATGAAGTCATCAGCAAATCCAGCCCATTTCTTCAGAATGAACAACAAGGCGCTGAAAGCTTCTCGGCTGTGCAGTACAACTTTGGCTCCAGGCAGTGAAACTGCAGAATCTCCCCGCAGCGCTGATTAGGAACATGGAAAAATAGTTTTGTCAAACTGAGGGAAAGAAACTGTGTTGTCCAGAGTTACTGAGGCTCTGCTCACACCCACTGCTCAAAAAACTCGACCGTGACTAAAGGGCTTGGTTGTGTCGTGAATTATATACTAATGTAATGTAGCAGTAGCAAAGAAGTCTTCTCCTCGAGTCTCCTCACTCCAGATCTGTGTCTGCAGCAGAATCTGTGCATTTCTTTTTCCTTCTTTAGAAGTGAAGGAGAGCATAGTTGAATTTCTGACCTCTAACAGCAGTGAGTTTGCTCTTATATCCATTCCCTTTAATTCCTTCCAAGCTGGTATTATGAAGCTACCACTCAAACTGTCCTGAGTCTCTGCTGCATCTCAGGTGGAAGAAAAGAAAGAAAGAACTGGACAGTAAAGAATGCCTCTGAGTCACAGTACTTCCTCATATGCAACTGAAATTGCACAATTGAGGCAGCCCCCATGGAAGAAGATAAGGTTACTTGTACCCTCCTCTATTCTAAAGATATTTGCTACAATGGCAGAGTTTTAAGTGCTTAAAAATTATTTCAAAAATGAAACCTATGACAGTTTCCACCTCATTTTAGAGCAAGTACAAATGAGAATACAACAGTTAACTTTGTGGATTCCAAGTTTTAGAGATGAAATACGGCAAAATTTTCCCCATATATAATAAAATCAAGAGGTAAAGTATTGTTTATAAGAGTTGTCTCTTAAGTTCAAACTTAATAAGGGTAGATTTAGGTTGGATATAAGGAGAAAGTCTTTTAGAATGAGGATGGTGAGGCACTGGCACAGGTTGCCCAGAGAGGTGGTGGATGCCTTTGTCCTTGGAGGCTTTCAAGGTGAGTCTGGACAGGGTTCTGAGCACCTGATGGAGCTGTAGGTGTTCCTGTTCATTGCAGGGGAATTGAACTAGATAGCCTTTAAAGATCCATTCCGAGGATTCTATGATTCTATGAGTATTTTTAGATTCTACTGCTGAACAAGATTAGTAATGTGCAGCTGCTTTGTAATGCAGTACTTTGAAAATCAAGTAATATGTTTCTTGTGTATTTCTTGTCAAATAAAAGGACAGTCAAGAAAAGATATCTATCTAAACAGTTAAAATGTCATCATGCAGTCCTATTTAAAGGAGTTCAAAATGAAATATACTGAGGCTAAAGTTTGCTTATTCTTGATAGAAGTGCGTTATGCCTGCGGCTGGTAGATATTTTTATGAATACAGTGTTATTTAAAAAAAAAATGTAAAAAAAATATTTTTTCATAGAAAAAAATGTTTATTGTGGGACTTCAAAACACACACACAACTATAGGTACAGACAGGGGAAAAGGAGATGCTTTTTTTGCTGTCGTACTGAAAAACCAAAAGCTATGCACAGAAACTGACTCAAAACAACTCCTCTTAACATTATTCTTTTTTTGTATCAGGTTGCTCATTTACCCAGTTAAAAGAAGCTCTTATACACTTGTTTGGATTGTATTTCAAAACAGGTTTATGTATTTCTTTATTTTAGACTGGAAAGCAAAGATATGAAAGCATATGCAATTGTCTCCTCTGGAAACTCCCTTTTCCAAATGTGTTGCTATTCATTTCACGAACATGAATAATCACTATTCTATGGAAAGAGTATTGATGAAATTTTTATCTACCCTATTAGGTGAAACATAGTTACTTGCAATGATAAATACTCACTATTTCCATTATAAATTACTAACTGTAACTTCTTCTATATTGCAGGATACATTTATTTCATTTTCAGGCATACACTGTGCTATTATCAAATAATCTCCTGCAATTTGAGAACTGAAGGAAATATTGATAAGACTTAGGGAAAAAAAATCCCTTGAACATATGACTGCAAATGGGACCAATATTTTGGTAAAAGATTTAATTTTTGGCCCATTAGACTTTGAAAAGTATTCCTACAAGGGAAGCGAAAGAGCGATGACAAAAGCTGTTGACCTGTTTCCCACCTAATAAAAATTTTTAATGAGCATTGTAGCACTCTTGGTACTCCAGTACACACAAATTGTAGGCAGCTTTGGAAGCAGATGTTTTCCTAAATCTTGCAAACTCACTCCACGTTTGTCAGCACAATACCAGTTTTCTGGTACATCATTTTTTAATTTTGCAGGTTTGGTGAAGGAACCCAAAGGAAGAAAGTGTCATCAGTCATCTGGTCCTGCTTATGTCTTTGACAGCAATCAGTTGCTGATATTTACAAAAAGCACAGGGTACTGGGTTTCTTTCAAAATTAATGCAAAATTTTTTTTTGACGAATGTGTTATAGTTATTAGGAGTGAGCTCTGTTCAGGAGCAACAAGCTTAAGGAATTGCAGAGAGGAGATCTTGTGGGTCAACACTCAGTTTGCAACAAGCAGCTATTGCATCTCATTTCATTCCTCCCATTCCCCAAGGCCCTGGAAAGGCTCAGCACTGTCTGCAGAGAAGTTAACCTAGCCAACAGATTGCAACAGCTGCCTTTATATTCCCGTGAATGTACTGCAAGAAGTAAATCATCTCCTCTCACTTCCCTGGAAGGGCCAAATGTGACTTCCTGAGTCGCTCATTCTGGATGCAGTGAGGTTTTCTGGTGTAGAATGGCCTCATCTCATCTGCTCTATTGAATTCAGCTACTGGATTGCAAATAGGAATAAAGCAAGCCAGTGTCACAGGAAAAAGAAGTAGCAAACTCCCTTTTCTCCACTCCTTGAGTTTCTCTGAAATGACACTAGCAAAAACTGCGTCAAATTTGTGGCTATTGATATGCAGATGTTACAGTCTTTCACTGCGTCGGGACAAAGATAACTGCATTACCATGTCTGTTTTGCACATAAATATGTATATTATCGCAGTGCCCCCGCTTCCTGCAAAATGATAGCAGTTGATGTTCAAACAGGACAGGCAATGCAAGACAAAAGCCACAAGTAAATTATATTCATGGAATATTCTTTTCCTTTTCCTTGTTTCTGAGTTTTCTTTTCCTGTCCTATACACAAAGCTCAGGGCAAGCAGGATCCCTCTGGCTACGTGCGTGGGCGGCCAATCTGGTTTCCTCCCAAGGTGACAGCTGCTTGCTTTTCATTAAGGAATATGACTGCCCTCACCTGGTGAGAACAACGCTTGGAAAATTGCCATTCCAGTGCTGTTCTCAAATGCAATCATCTCTGTCAAACACGACAGCTGAGTGATGCCTGCCAAGCAAAGGGTCACCCCCTTCACGGGAGCACAATATGTTCTTGAAATGAGCTCCTGCTGTCTGACTTAAAATATAAACGTGATAGATGTGATATTATTAGATTAAATGAAAGGCTGTTCTGACATAATTCTATTGTTAAAGCCTTTCTATGCAAATCTGCTTGGTCTATTACACTCAGTGAGATATTAATTTCAAATAGAAATCTCAGGGTCTAGTTCAGGCAAGTAGAATAAATATTTGAACAGTTGAAGAAAAAATGCCAAAATTCTCATTTTTTATTTTATTTTGCTTAATACTGATGTTCTGTAGGATGTGATTTTATAATATTAAAATTAAAAAAAAAAGAAATTTCACTGAAAAATCTCTGATAGCTCAAAGCAAAATGCATTCAGTCATTTACATATGGATAATTTTGGAATGGTGAATTGTCATTTCTATCTGAAAACAAATTTCAGATCTATTCAGGCCCTCCCTGAAGCAAGTACTTTGTGCTTAGCAGAGAGCTAAGTCAGAAACATGGAACAGCATCAGACATTGTATGCATTAACTGTGGTGACAGTTCAACTTCTCACATCCAGTATATTACTTCTACCACAATGTTACAGGGCAAGATCCAATTTTTTTTACCACTGCCTTGGAAATTGTTTACAGATAATGAGTGCCTTTTCTCACTGAGTTGAGTGAGAACTAAAATACACAGAGCTCCTGGGATCAAGTTGACTCATGACAGAAGAGAGCACAGCTTGAATCAGGGAACAACATAGCACCATGGTAAGCCTATCCACACTCTGCAAAATGCTTAAGAAATATGTTTATAGTTTATCTTAGTTGTTTCCCTTAGTTTGGAGGTTTTATGGAGTCTTTTTTGAAGTACAACCTTGATCATCCTGTGCCTGTCATATCAGGGCATGCACTGCTGTGAATACTAAGGATGTGGAAACATCTTTGAGCTTCTCTCTCTCTGTATTCATTTGTTGAGACCTCATTCAATAACCTAATGGAGAAGGTGGACTTGTCTACACTAAGCCAGATATGATTTTAGTAATGTAAAGAGTCTATGCAGTGGCATAGTATCCGTGTAAATATGTCTCATGCTACCAGTGATTGAGATCCATGAAAGAGAAATGTATTTGCAGTTATATTGAATTTATACATGATTTTGCAGTCAACTTTGATCCAATTATGTTTAAGTAAGTTTTTCCTAAACATATGGTTTTTAAGCAGTGAAGTATCTCTTCCCTCACCTGCCTCACTGTTCTCACAAGACTTTTCTAAGGACTGTGTTCCTGGATACTCCCTTGACAACTTTCTTTTTATCTCTCTTACGATTTCTTACTTCCTTTCTTGCATATACCCTTTGTGAATGCAAAATTCAGTGTAGATCTTCATCTTAATTCTGATTGTGTATTTCCCATTTTAATGATAATAACTTGTGATGTCAGGGATCAGCACAAGATTGTAATTATCTCAGCATTTCAAATCTATAGATAATTAATTGTTAATTTTTCATCGTTTCTTATCTTCACCAAATTCAGAAGTAATTGTAGATCCCCCCAGTTTCAACAGGAATTACTCAGCTCATTATACTGCTGTATATATGTACTGATGTAACTGATGTATCTATGTACTGATAGAAATTGAAATGGTGTTCTCAATAACATCTCCCAAATAAAATGGCACAACAAATACAAGTGGTAAAGTTGAACTAAGCAACAGTATAGAGAGCCAAAAACTCTACTTTTGTTCAAATAGCAGAAAACAACTTTTGGATAATTTGTCACTGCCCATTTCAGAAGCATAGCAACGTAGTTGTTCCTTTTGGGCTGGGAAATCTTTTTTTCTTCTTTCCTGAAGAACTGAAGCTATTGCTGTCACAAGCTATCACTACCCTCAGGCTCTCCATTCCTTCCAAACCACAAAAGCATTAGCACTGGTTCTTAACGTGAAAAGGAATAAATTGAGAAGCAGTACTTCAGGCTTCTTTTTAACTTGTCATGTATTTCCCCAAGTCCGTTCCACAGTAGGACTGACATTAAATTGCAAGTCTCCATTTCTTCTGCCTTGTTCACAGGAATTCAAATGTCTTCAACTTCAGCCTGTATGTATATCCATATACAGAAGCTGTAGTCAAGCAACAAAAATAAAATGCAGCTTACTGTCCACTTTCATCCTGTAGTTCTCAGGAATGTACAATGCTTCAGTGGTCCTCTGCCAGCATATGAATAGGCTTGTTTTTTGTTCTTGTTGTCTCACTTTATTGTGGTGGGGTTTTTTCCATTTTGTTTTTTCTAGTTCCTACTTAGCCCATATATAATGATGGGCTCAAAAACATATATTGTGGAGATTGTCAAACATCAGTCTGTTCCGTATCATTGCAAATTGAATTTCTGAGTTAGATTCTGCAGCCTAATTTGTCTGAGATAGCACTAGCAAATCCACTTTTTATGTTGTCTTCCCTGCCAGTATGTAAAGTTATTATATTAAATTGAATCATGTAAACTCAATGAAAAACAATCCATTCTCTTTTCCCTTGGTCTCTTCAAGTTAAAAATAGCATAGAAAATTGGCAACCTCTTTGCCAACATATCCATTATAGTATTTGCATTCTGCTGGTGTAACAAAAGGTTAGGACCATGAGGAAATCACTCCTCTGGAGCTACCTCTCCTTTTAGCAGGAGTGGAGAGAGATCCACAGAGAAAAGTTCCTAATGTCATACACGAGACTGAAGATGACCTAAGTGTGAGCTGAGAAAAGTAGATAATTGTACTAGATTTGCTGTAAACTAGAAAAAAAAATAAATAAAAAATGAAAGGAATGAATAAGGTCAAGGTAGCTGTAAATATATCTGGTTTCTGGGGTGGATCTTAAAGGGCACATTGTCAGAACTAAGTGGAGCCAGAGAGTGGAGAAGAGACTGTTGTATCAGTTAGAAAAAATCTTAAACAATTTAAAGTGATGGATTTCAATTTGCACAATGTGACTGTCACATTTAAAAGGTTAATGGACAGGGTACTATCTGCAAGTCTCAGTTGGCATGTTGATAGGCGTGATACCCTGGTGAATGTGAAAGCCTTTGAACAGCAACAGATATGAGAGAGCTTTATTGTAGCTGCATGGAGGGGGAAAAAATAGAAGCTTTGTTTAAGAAAAAGTAATTTTTTTTCTGTACAATCAGAGAACTGTTTGAGTCGTAAGGGATCTTTAAAGATCATCTAGTCCAACTCCCCTGCAGTGAAGAGGGATATCAACAGCTAGAATAGGTTGCTGAGAGCCTGGTGCAGCCTGACCTTGAGTGTTTATATATATGTGTGTGTGTGTATGTATACTTCCTTATTTCTGTCAAGAAGTAATTCCACATGCAGGGTGTTAACTTTGCAAGAAAAAAGTAAAAAAATCTCGGATCACTACAAGTATGAAAGTCTTAATCTTTTCTATTGTTGCTAATGGGCTGGGGTTGGTGGGGAGAGTAGGAGGTTCTCATGAATTGCAGTGACAGATGGCTGAAAAAAGCTATTAGCGGTACCTGTGTAAGGTCAGGGCGCATCTGAATTGTTCAGTGAGAGAGATTTTGTACGTTCTTTGTAGTAACTGTGAACTTTTTATGTGCTTCAAAGGGAAAACATAGTATTTTGAGTCAGAATTATTGTACAAGAAAAACTGCTTCTTGGATTTGTTAAATAAGCAGAGCTTTGCAAATAATCACCTTAAATACAGAGTACGTTTGTTGTTTTTTTTTAAAAGTACCCTCTCAGGTTCTTCTCCTGGGAGCCACCAGAGAGCTCTGCCTCTTGCTCTCTCACAGATAGCTGAGGGAGAACTGCTTCATTTCATGTGAAGTATAATAGATGGTGCTGTATGTTTGCAGAGGATAAGCCCTTGCCATTTCATTATGGCCTCTCTCCAGGTGCATCAGGAAAGTCACAGCAGCTCTGCCAGACCACTTTGAGATGCTTGACATACAATTGCTTTAGCATTTCTGTTGCTCGAGGGAAAAGCATTTGCAGCTTTTGCTGGAGGTGAGCTCTTTACTTTCCCAGAGCACTATGACAAACTCAATCCATTTTAGCAGAAGAGGCAAAGGAAATACTCCCTTTGACTTCAATGAGAGTTGGGTCTAAGCCCAAACAGAGATTGATGAATGTGCTGAATCAATCACAACTGTTCTCTGCTGGTGTGATTGCCATCTTTTATGTGGAAATGAAAAGGAGAGGATTGGACTTTTGTCCTTCTTTCACTACCTTTAGTATGCCTGCTTGAGAAAGTTCAAGAATAGCACCTGTTTCACCCTAGATCTTAGCCCTTTGTTTCTTTTCTGATAACTGCAACAGCACCAGTAATCTCTGCCTCATTTTCTTCTGCATTGCAGGCATCTGAGCTCCAGATTAATTACCTGTTCACAGTGTACTTGCTGTGCATGTGCACTGTATGGATCTGTTTAGACTGATAAAGTGTACTAAACAGGCTTCCAGTCACATCTGCCATTCCTGTTTTTCAGTGAATCCAACTATATTGTTCATTTTCCAGACATTTTATACTAACCAATATATTTTCCATTATTTCGTTATGGGCAGTGGGATCTGTTATATGGTCACTACTTTATATCTCTAATATAAAAAAGAATTAAAGTGCTGATCAGAGTATTTAAAAATATAGCAATTTGTGTAAGCATTTGCTTAGATATTTGAAATATTTAGTAATGTATCTGCACTATAAAGCATATTAATTTAACTATATATTTTATGACTAAATATCAGTTTTCAAATGAACATGGAAAAAACAACTACTAGAAACTAAACTTCAGAAATCTGTAAGGTGTCTTTTAGCCTTATAAAATTGATTATTGTTCAGTGGAAAGACTTGCATTTCTAGCCATGCACAGAAGGAAAATAATTGATCGCTCCCATAGGTATGTCACATTCAATCGCATCTAGTATTTGGGAATATAAGGGCTTTGGAGTTTTTTTTAGAAAGTTAGTTTTAGGAAACTAACAGATTCCCCCAACAACTTGCAAAGAGAAATTGTGTGGCCAGTGGAAACTATTCATTGATATTCTGCTTTTTTACATCATTGAAAATGAGATTATGATTTATCAATGCTAGGTTTGACAACATTGGAAAGTGGTGGCAGAGATGCATTTAAAGCTAGGACAATAAGGTTTTCCTACCCTGCAGCAGTGGTTTGTCTCCAGGTTTTTGAGAAGCACAGTCTTCTGAAGAGAGAAACAAAACACTGAGCATGAAATATTATGTGCAAGATAACCTGCCAATGCCTCATTTATTTCTTACCATCACAGTTTAGAGGTTTAATTAAATTTAGAATTTGAAGAATTTCAAATAAGCCTCTAAACACAGAAAAATACAGAGTGTATTGAGCCACTCTGAAATTTTTTTCGAAAGGCTTTTTAATTAAAATTCTTATATTTTTATAGCTTTTAATATAAAGCAATATATATATATTCATTGTAATTTTGTAATCTAGCCATGAGTGTTGTCTCTGAGCACAGCCAAATTCCTTACTAGTGGTGGTGAGAATCCTTTCTACCATTTCTAGATAAATTGGGCAGTGCGCTATTTGTGAATTCTTAATTGTGATTGTTCATATATTATACATGACGAGGCTTATACCACCAAATAGGGCATCACTCAGAATCTAAACTCAGCCACTCCCAGCTCCTCTGATACCTGAAGACAAGTTGGAATGCAGGGGGCTTATTTTGTGCCAAACTTCTTTGCTTTTTTCATGCAACATGCATGCAACATAGTTCCACCTCCATTTCCAGAGCATAATCCAATCAGATAACATAAGGTTCATTTAACAAATTCTGGGTTCTCTAACAGGAAGCAAATAGTCTCTTGTCTATGTTAGACTCTGCGTATGCTTTGTGTATGTGTATTCAAGTATTTGATAGCTTTTTGAAAATCTGCTCAGTTGAGTTTGTTAATCTTCTTGCACACCTACTTTATAAATTACTGGCAATATTACTTCTGAAAATGCACCTGAGTTTGCTTTATATTTTGTTTTCTGTATGACATAAATGTCCTCAAAGTCCTCAAAGTATTCATTTGATTAAACTTTATATCAAAACTATTGAAATGAGGAATGGGAAAGATCTAGGGAAGCTAAGTTGGAAGCCATTTATGTGATTGCACTCACTAAGTATAAATGAAAAAGTAAGAGAAGCAGAGAAAATCCCAAAGAGCCCAACCAAAAAAGGAATCCTATTTTACTGACTGCTCCAGTGAAAAAAAACAACACCATTATCTAAAAATGAAAATTCACTATTTCTACACTAATTCCTCCTCCTTAGCAATTTTTTCCTCTCAGTCAGGAACATATGGACACTTACACTGTATTGATATGACAATGGTGCAGTTTCTATGAGGGTAGTCAACATTATAAGAAAGATAAAACAGATTCAGAAACCTGTTAGCTGTAGTAGAAATTGAAAGTTGTTCATGCAAGATGAGTTGTTCTTGTTCTGTACTGTGTGGGTAAGAATGAATAGTGCTTCAAAAGGCACCCAGCAGCTGAGGCTCCTCTTGAAAATTCCCTCCATACTCTGACTCAGTGCTTCTCTCCAAAAAGACAAAACAGACAAAAAATTATTTTTAAGCAAATATTTCTGAAAAATGAAATGAAATAAAATGAAATAAAATAATGAAAGAGTGATAAAAAAATTCTAACAGTATCCTATTTAATGCAAATTCATTCATCCATACTGTTGGTTTACTTAGATCTGATATTTATCGTTTGAAAATAAACTTTTTTTAACATCTTCTTTCTATTTTCAAACTCATACAAATACAGATGCAGCAAAATTTGCAGAAGAATATTTATGAACACTAAAACCAAAGCATGAAGGTTTTAAGGATGGTGGCTATAGTTGGCAGCCTGGCCGTAGATCAATTGGAGCAGGACAAGAAGGGTGTACCATCATGGACTTCGAAGTACCGAAGTCAGAAGGAGTTCAAAAAGCGTAGGAGAGAAAATGTGTTCATATCTGTCTGATTCAGTGACAGTATCAGTATGAATAGTTAGGAAATAGGGAAAGAATACTTCCTGTGGAAAACTCCAGTTTTGGAGGAAAAGCTTGGAGAAGGAGAGAGCATGTGTAATCTGGAAAGACTGAATCACTCAGGTTGCTATTTCTCGTGTTTACAGATTGCAGGAAAGGCTGAAGCTTACACTAAATATTTGGATATTGGTGATCTTTATGATTAAATTTAGAAAAAAAAACAAAACAAAACAGGATAAATTAGATCCCTTCTTACGAGCTGCTGTAGTGTC
Organism: Chrysolophus pictus; assembly: GCA_037305975.1. NCBI lineage: Eukaryota > Metazoa > Chordata > Aves > Galliformes > Phasianidae > Chrysolophus > Chrysolophus pictus. Next base: position 49,238,321 of record CM074580.1, read on the forward strand.
TCCTGCTGGGGAGCTCCAGTTTGGAGGAGAATCTACAACTGTAGCAGAGTCTATCCAAAGAGGAATTTACATTGAAGAGACCTCTGAATTAGAGCAATTTACATAAATGTGCAACATTAGATAATGATGATAGACCAGATTGGAGTCCTAACTGCTCAGTTTTTCACACGAGTCATGCAGTTGGTGAATGGTTTCATAAAACAGCTCACATGAGTAATAGCTCAACACTGTGAATAAGGGATCTGCAATCTGTCTTTCTATTATTATGTGCCTAATTATAATGTTTGCTACTGAAGTACAGATTTGCATCAGAACATAAATGCACTCACCTGGAAGTTGAACAGGTACTGGTTCAAAGCATGGTTTCTGTACAGGAAAGTTAGCAATCCAGACTGCAGTTATGTGATAGCAAGAGAAAATGTAAAAACAAATAATTAAACAAACAAACAAACAAACAAACAAAAAACATGGAGAAATGAGATAGATTTCAACAAAACCAAACAGAAATACAGGTAGGGTTAGTAGGAGGAATGGAGAGCACCTTACGATTGCCATATGTATCTCATACTAGATAGCTATATAACTTATAGAAGTAACATACATAGTGCATATACTTATATAACTTATTGGGTGTTTTATGTCTCTTGATTAATATCTTTTGTTAAAAATGGAACAAATACCATTGGCCTGATCAACATTATGCTTTTTTATTTTCCTATAAACCACCAAAAATACCCATCAAGATATTTATAGGACTTCGACCTTCATGGATGAATGGAAATAAATGTCAAAGAAAATTTTATTAAAAAATATTTACAAAGAAATCTCCACAACTTTCTGTTTGGGCAAATTCATTCACTCATATTTAATTTTGACTTTTGTTTGTTTGTTTTACTTTGCACTTTGTTAACACAGAAATAACGTCAAGCTTCAAGAAGTCATGCTATATTTATTGTCTCTAGAAAGGGAATTTCTTCACTTGCCTCAAGTTTTGCTAGCATTTAGATAATTCTATATGATGTTTAAATGAGTATGGATACTTTAAATAGCTCTGATAAATTTCAAACTAACTGTAAAGCCTAGGAAAATACGAAGTTTCACCCCTGTGGAGACAAGAAAATGTTACTTCACATATGCAAACTACCTGAAATTTGGTATGGTGCTTGTTTTATAATATCTGCCTATCTGAAAATATGTCAAAATTTGATTTGCATGTAGGATTTTGAAAAATCTGTACTTCAGATGTAATCTGTAGATAATTTGAACTGAGGTTTACTGAGCAGGGATAGGAACTGGGAGAAGTGTGAAATGAGGACCACAGGTCAGCTAAGGTACAAGGCTGTGACAGACAGCCTGAAGAGAGAGGGGAGAGCAGGAAATTCAAAGGAGAATTGAGGCTCTTAAGAGAGCACTCTACAAACAAGTGCATGGCAATGAAGTAGGAATCATCATTTCTCTGCTATCACAAATATATATGGGAAAAAATGCTTGCAAAGAGTCCATTCCTGTCCTGCGCTGATTCACACTGAGAATGACAACCTGAGATTGTTATCCATTATTCCATTAGCTGAAATGACTACAATCTCCCGAGTGCAGCCAGAGGTTTTAGCCCTTCTGTTGAATCGTGCCAATGTCAGTGCAGTCCTAGATGGCGGATCTGGTGCTCCAGCTTTTAGATGCCAGAGAGTGACACTGAGAAGATGAACATGAAGTGACATTGCTGGAGCTGGAAAAAGCACACACACACACACCCTTGTTAGGAACTCCAGCAGGGTAGTTGCCTGAGCATGTTCAGTTGGGCACCTTCTTTACCCACGTGGAACTCCAGGGGAGGTAGGATAGAGTAGGGTGAACTCTGTGAGTTGAAATGACCCTTACTCAGCCTGGGATCTCCTGTCTCATGTATCATGTAGTTCCCAAATCTGCCCCACATTAGACAGCATCCAAAAGTTAGAGTATTTTTAATTTGTGTTAAATTAATAGAAGTATATTGCAGTCATTTTGAAAGAAATAGTGTAAATATGACATTTTAGATTGCTTTGTAATGCCTTAGGTTTGCAAATATTCCTAATTATTTTGTACTTCATTTAGCAATAATGGTAAATATTAATGTGCTTTGAGAGAGTTTCTCCCAAAAACTCTGGGCCACTGCTGAAATGCTGACAGGTAAATTCAAGAGCTTTCTATTTAATTCAAGCATAACAAGATGTATTTCACTGTATGCTGTCAATTAGCTCTTTTTTTCTGAAAACATATGAATTACTATATTTTAGATACTACTTTTCCTAATGTGTCTGGAACTTGGAGTACCTCACTCACTCAAATACTTGACTAAGCAGATGCAAGGCATAACCCAAAGCACATTGCTGATGGTTCAAAACACATTATTGAAAGTCCTGGGCCTGAAAAAATTAAATAATGTATTTAACAAAACCTTTTTGTGGATGTAAATACAAAACATATACTTAATCAATTTACTATACAATTAATACAATTTTGAATATTTCAAAACCAAAACCAGAGAAACACTTCACTGAAAGAGGAAATCCCAAGTCTAGTATAATATTTTATAATGTAAATAATAAATAAGGTGGTTTACGGATTGTCTTCAATAAGAATATTACTGTTCTTTAACAATAAATACTAATATTGTAATTGTTTCTGGTGCAAATATTGGAATTGCAGTTGCTTCTAAGTTTAGTACTATTTCCTTGGCAATGGCTGAAGATCCAACAGCACATTAAAGAAAACTGCTGATCACATGATTTTTATATTAATTTTTGATTCTCCTAAGAATGAAAAAAGCAGTAAGAAGATGGAAGACGCACCACAAATTAAGCTGCAAATTCTACAGCTTATTTATTCTTCCAGGTTGGAAGGCATAAATGGTAAGCACGTGCAAAGAGAAAAATCTGTAAGTCTGATGATGTATTGAAGAGATTACAATAACCCTTTGATGTGTACTGGCCAACAGTTAACGCTTAAAGTTACGTTGCAAAGACATGCAGAAGTGAGAACTATTTTTAAATTCTTTCTGCAAGATGTACTTAAATATGCTTTTCTATATTTAGCGAACATCTATATTTCTTTGACACACTTCCCCAGAATCGTAAAAGATCTGCTCAGAATAGTTCAGTGGACATAGTTTTGTGGAAGCATTTTAAAGAACGCCAGGGTATAAGTGTGGCTGTTCACAGAGCAGAGAAAAATGGTGCCTGATTATAGTGTTTTTGACCTTAAATAGGTTAGCAGTGTGTTTTGAATAATTTGTTGGAAGGCAGATTTTCTCTGTAGAAACAAGTTATTGTAAAAGCATATCACTGCTTCAGCAGTCACACACATTACTGCTCCTTTGGTAGGCAGTCTAAGGTGCTCTTAGCAGTTTCAGCAGTCAGACAACCCAGACATCAATTCCATTTCTTTGAATCCCCGTGTGCAACCTTTTAGTAACACACACCTGGAGCAGAGATCTGTTAATTTTTGTAGCTCTCTGTTGAGTCTTCCACTCAGCCATCCACAACTTGGTGGGTTTTTTTTGTTCAAGATGATGCATCCAAAGTATTTGTGAAACATGCTGACTTCATATTATTTTATTCTCTCACCCAGCAAAAAATATATTTTAAAACTGATGTTCCAGAAACTCTACTTTTGCATAAATAAAAGCTTCAGCTCTGAATTCTTAGGGTCTTGCTGAAATGCAGGATCTTCATCTTGGGTGAAAAATACACTGTGTTTATTTTCAGAACATGGAGATCAGGCAGGCAGGGTTTTTTAGACTTAATTAATCATCTGCCTGGATTTTTAATCTCTATTTCAAGATGATAAAAAACAAGAAGGCTCATGGTAAAAATGTAAATGTAGCAGAAGACCCTTAAGCACTGCATAAACATGAACCAGGCTAACTTGCACAGAATCTATTCATACTGTAGGTGATCATCATTCATTATTTGCTTTCATTTTTTTTATAATGTCTGACTGTATACTTCAGCGTTCGTCAGCACTTATATATTATAAACAACAGTTATGAGAGCTTGCTAATTACTTCCAGAGGCATCAGACCAAAAAAAAAAAACAAAAAAACCCATGGTAGCAGAACTCCTTAAAGGGAACTAAAGTAGTTGTTGTTTACCCACTCTCCAAATGATAGTGGAAACATCACACATTGAAAGATGAGATGCCTCTGTCTATGCATCCTCTGTGTGTAGTTTTCACAGCTGATAAAATCACATTCTCATCTACAATTGCGTAAGCTGAGAGTAATTTCTGTTGGGGGCCCATAATGGCTTTTTTGTGAAATTATTCTTTGTGCAGGCAAGCAAATTGCTTTTCCTTATGATATATTTTCTATTTAAAGCAAAATCCTGTTTCATTTATACAAAGCCTTATGCACAAACTTCATGTTATATGAGCAAAGGAATATAGAAAAGCAGTGTTCAGGGTAAAACCTGGACTTCTGTTTTGAGAGGAACCCCAACCAAACCCAGAATTCTCTGTTGGTTTTGGAAGATATTCCATATCTCAGTAGAATTTTTCCATCTCTACTCTGATTCAGCTGATTTCAGAGTCATTATGTTGGATTAAAGCTGATGTCAGCCACCTGCATCAGAGATCCATACATTGGCTGTGCATTCACTTGTGGGTATCTAGAGAGCAAGGTTAGCTTACTCTAATTGCATGGACATAATCTCCCTACACACCTGAAGATTTTCACTATCACATGCACTTACAAAAGCTCTAATGAAATTAATTATAAGGAAATATGAAACATTTACGATATTAAAATATAAGGAAATAATTTTACAATTTGGCCTGTTTGAAGAATCTACATCAAAACAACATCTGTGATTGATTTAAGCTTGAAGCTGGGAAAAAAAAGACCCTTAAAATAGCAAAAAAAAAAAAATCTAAGTTGAGTAAATAATAATGTTAATCTACCTAACTGGAAAAAAGGATATTATCTCAAGAGCAATTTGGAAATTGGTGTTCTGCCTGGCCATGGTAATTCAGGTAATAATGACACAACTGCTCAAAACAACTTTGAAAAGCTTTACTATACCAGGAGGAATTGATCACCACTGGGTTTTTGCAGATGTGCAAAATTAAAAATAATTATAAGGGCCTCTTCCAAAGCATATGTCTCTCTATGGATCTTGCCAATAACTCTTTCTTATATTTGTGTTTCAACTGTATTTAGTACCTAAGTACAGTTGTATTTTAAGCTTAGCTAGATACTGGGGAATAATGAGAGCTGATAATTTTTAGAGCAACAGCGGTCTGTGAGGAGGAGAAAGGCAAGGAAGAGAGTGCTGGGATACTCTATCACCTGTGGTGACATGACTTTTGGGATAAGCGAGAGTGGACAGAAAGAACCACTTTACACCCATTCTTTCAAAGAGATCTCTGCCCACTGAGGAGGGCCAAGGTAGAAAGGCAGGTAAACAGATCTGCAGGGTGACTTCTTTCCATATTTGTGTACAGTTCTGCTTTCAAGGGAAGTGTTCAAATTTGTTGTGCAAATATTACGCATATTTTTCTGTATAATTTCAATTAAAGTAATATGTCTGGGGGATTCCAGTCTCTTAGAAAAAAGATCAACCTACTACATAAGCATAGTTTTCGCTTAATTTTAGCACCACTTCCAACTAGCAATGTTATGTATTGCCTAACTTCTTACTTGTTCTAGATTTCTCAGTGGGAAGAAAAGAATAGCAATATATGTTTATATATATAAACATTTGTACTTAAATAGCAAAACTTCATTTTATGTGAAAAAACTTGATTATATTGCTTAAGGATTGGAGAATCCTAATGAAAAAAAAAAAAAAAATAGTTGATGGTTTCAAAGGGAGAGAAAACTAATTCTATCCCAGCCAAACCAGGACATTCAGCATCCTACCATGGCCTCCTCAGTCAACATTTTCAGTTCAGGGACAAGCTCATACTATTTTCTTTCTTCCAAGGTATTTCCCTGTATTGAAGTGCTTACCAATTATAAGCTAGACTTCTTTCCACTGCCATCACTAAGCTGAATATCATTAAATAACCTGAACAAAGCAGAGCACGGCTCCTACTTCCCTCACTCATCTCCATTGATCATGATAAGCAAATATGAAGAAGGTTAAGAAAATGTTCAGGGGTTGGACTCAGCGATATTCTATGATTTTTTCCTCTAGATTATTTCAAATGAAGCAAAATCACACTTTCTGTGAAAATTTCCTTTGTGGGGTGGGATGAAATTGCCAAGGAACTACAGCTGTCAGAATTCAGACAACAGCTGTCATGGGATCCTATGTATTTACCTTGCAAAAGCTATTTTAAGTATTCTTTCAAAAGCGGTCTTCTCTTCCTGAGGTACTTGTTTGCTCACAGTGAGTGGAACAGCTGTATGTAGAGTCTCACACAATCATCAGGTGCTTCTAATTATAGGAAGAAATTTTCAGTTCCTTATAACTTTGTTAGAAATATCCCAGTAGAAATAAATGTACTGCATGTAGTGGAATCTAGGGAAAATTGATACGGGGTTAATGGGAAGAGCTGGATGTTGCAAAGTGTGGTTGCTTCTGGAGGTAAGGTACTCAAGGGCTTGAAGGAGAAAGGCAGAAAGAAAAGACTAAGTCAGTTTCAGGGTTAACACTGGAGTTGCTGAGGTAAGGGAGACTGAGAATGGAAGCAGGAAAGGAGTTCAATAGTGGAGTTATGCAGCCAGTAATAGAGCAAAAGAAGTGCAGCTCTGCCTGTTTTTAAGCCATTCTTACAAATCCAAGGAAATCTAAGGCTTACACAGTCTGTTGTGGTGGAAACAAACTCCTAGCAGCAAGGTACAGTCCTCATCCCTACCTGGCAGAGGGCAACAGCTATCTGTTCCTGATATGGGTCAAATGCATGTGGTGAATGGTAGGAATACTTCAAACACTTCTGAAATTGAAAACATTAAAAAAACAGCTTGCACTGATTTACTTAATGTTTATACAGGATGATTTTAGTGCATTGTATTTATGTATTTATTCTTTCAAACTGAACTTTGAATTTGACTGTTATTGAATTTGTAGTTTCATAATGAAACATAGCTTTCTTGGGAATAATGGTCCAAAATAACCATCTTCAATATTAAGTTCTGAGAGTTTTATCAGGAATTGCTCAGTGCCTTGCTGCAGAATGACTTGGACTCTCAGGATCTGAAGAGAATATTAATTTGGTCTTGAATATCAAAGCAAAGGAACAGACAATACATTCAGATAACTTGGTGCTGTTACTTTATTCCCGTAGCTGCAGAAATGTTGGTGTATTTTTGTCTGCTAGCTAAAAGAACAGACTCTTGGCTCCTCCATCTGGTTACTAACAACATGTAGTGTAGTGGTTTGTTAAGTGTGGAGTGTAAGGTAAAATGAACTGTTTGCGTGAGAGGTTTGGTCTTCTGTTGCTGTTGTTGTTGTTTTTTTTTTTCCCCTCCTTCTGATTGTCTTTGTACTTAAGAGAGCTGTGGTATTCTAATTCATTTTATACAGCTTTCTCGAGAACTGTAGTGTGAAACAATGTATTTCTCTGACTATATATATTTTATTCTGCTCTATCATTCAGAAAATACTCAGGTTTTATTCATAACTATGTCCACAAGAGATGTACTAATTTTTAAGGACTTCATAAAAGCTGTGGGCAAACCTGAAAATATCATCTTGTAAACATATTAAAATCATCTTATATAATCATGAAATAGTCCTCCCAAGAGCTCCATTAATATGGATGTTATGGTGCTGCAGGATAACAATGTGCATTTTCAGTCACTGTCTTTGGAATGCTAACAAGAAACATGAATACAATTTTTTACTTCATGTTTAAATAATAAGGAGGTATAAATACAAGCTGAGAGAAATAAAGGAATATTCATTTTTAGGCTACTTCATATTGACCACATGGTTCTGGACTCCTTCAGAAAGCAATCTTTAGTCACACCATCTCTTGCGCTCTGTTCTCCAATGTACTCTTTTCTTTTTGTGTGCATTTTGCAGATTTATCAAATCTCTTGGGTCTTATTACTCAACATGCAGGTGCAAACATGCAGTAAACATTCCAGCTGCATATGCTTAATCATAACTTATTGTGCTAGACAAATGTTCTGCCAGGAGGAAAAAATAATTCAAAATGCGTAGATGAAATTCCATAAGGCCTTGAAGGATTGTGTTATCAGTATCTTGTCCTTTCCCATTTTATTGCATACGAGGTGTTGATTTAATATGGTTCAATGCATAATTAGAACTTGCACATACAGAGATAGTTATTGCCTGCAAAAATTCCCAGTAAAAGTATTGATTACATTTAAGTAATCTGGAATGTTATCCTTGAGTTCCTAGAAATGAAGAAAGTGAGAAATGTTTCTATACCAAAGGTCCTGTTTTAACAGGATCACTTGGATGCCCTTCTGTGAAACCTACAATAGGGAACCTACTTTAGTGGGGAAGAGGGGGGGGGTTGATTGATGGTCTTCAGAGGGCCTCTCCAACCCCTATGATTCTGTGATATATGCAAGTGGGAAAGTGTGGCCTACTGACCTAGGGTAAATACTGCTGTATGAAGACACTGTCATCTGAGATGTTATAACAGCTTGCTGAGTCCGTGGATCTCTGAGGTTGTTGTCACTGTGCAATTAGCTGCTCCCTTTAAGATCTGCAGAATGACAAGGCTGAGGGAAATTTCTCATCCTAATGCAAGTGGACCCCGCCACCTAGGCTGAAAAGCTAATGTCTGCTTGAACAATGATGAGAGCTCTGATAGTATGGTACAGTGAAAGCAATTTGCTGGGGGGAATGTTGCCTATATGGCACACCAGCAGATAACTTTGTTCCTCTTTACAGAGCCTTGGGTGGGTACTGAACTCATTTCTCACAAAACTGGAGTTGACTGTAGATTTAAACAGAGAGTATGTTGAAAAGTGTTGCAGGAGAACGCATGCTGTAACTTACTGTCCTGACTTGTCAACTTCTGACTTTAAATGTATCTAGATGAATGTTGCTATTAGCTTTTCCTGAAAGAATTTAAACCTTTAGTTTTTTTTATTTTTTTTTTTTATTTTAAATACTATATAATATGGTAGGTGATAGCTCCCCAATTATTATTAAAGTATGTGATCCTAAAACATAAGAGCTATCTGCTGACAGGCTGTTGTTTCACAGAACGAGTCCTGGTGGATTTAATTATATCCTTTGAATGGTGTTGTTCTCGTGTTTGACTTGCTCAGCACATACAGCTTTAACCTACAGAGTTCAATTTTTGCTCCCTTTGTTAGGGATCTGGGATGAAGTATAAACCATACTATTAAACCAAGGAAGGTCACAATGAATGTAGTTCATGAAAGAGGCATTGGTCAGGAACTACAGACTTTATCAGTGTTTTGCACAGGATTTTTTTTATTTTTAGTTTTTTTAAACCTAAGGAGAAGACTCTAAGCCCCAGTGCTGAAACCAATTTTTCTGGGGAAGTATATTGAGTTCTAGCAGCTGGTTGTTATTTCTCACTGGGCCCAGTAGGAGTGTGAGGGTGGCTCATGCCACAGCATTGCTCATGCTCAGAAACTGACAGGGACCAGGATGCTCTGTGAATTTTACTACCCAGGAGCCATATGTCGGACCATTTCATTCTCTTTTTCTCACAGGCACAGCTGCTGGTTTTATTCAAGCAACTGTGCAAAAAAGCTTTTCAGTGTGTGTAAGTAGCACCTTTATTTTTATTCACACTCAAAACTAGCTTCTGCTAACGGTAGTTCCTTGAGATAGGAGCTAAGAAAGTGAATAACTTTTTAAGTCCCTTTGGAAGCCTGTGCCCTTTGCTTCTAGACTCTTGGGATAGTTTTTAACAGACAGTCTGTATGACTTCAGGGTATCTCTGAATAATGTTCTTACACCACTTGGTCATCCTCATCTTTTGAGTGTTCAGTCTTGCCTTGCTGGGAAATTATCTGTACAGTAAACTGTACCTTAGTCTATATTTTAGAGAACGCTTTAAAGAGAACCTGTTTTCTCATAGGAGAGTTGATTGCAGTCATCTTTAAAATCTTTTTTAATCTGTATTCTTTTAATATGCAGAATAAAAATCTAAAATCTGTCCACTGGACTCAAAGCATTTAAAATTGATTTTTTGAGAGAAATTAGGTTCTCTTACCTCAAACTTGTTATGTATCTGATCAAGACTCTGAGGGTTTATTTGGGAGATTTGTCTCATGTCACACTGCTTGTGTCACCTCATCCTCTCCCCTTTACTTATTCTAGACTGCATCAGCAGTTCCACTGCCCGTGGAATGGCTCCTGTATTTGATGCAAGTTCACTGGCATTATCTGTGCTGTCTGATGTTCCTACTGTTTATTTACACAACAAAAACCTTACAGTTTTTTTTTTGCCAACAAGCATAATGTCAAACAACAAATCATAGAAATCACTTTCTCCTTGAAAAAAACGACACATACTATGAAACAATGACAAGACACCATAAAATGATTTCTAACTCAGTTATGTATTATAGCTAAATAATGTTAGAAAGATGTACCACGTGGAAGACAGAGACAAAATGCTTTCCTTCTCACTAGCCTCTAATCTTCTTCTCCAACCTCCATGTTCTCTGAGATTTGCTATCTACTCTGGGAATATACCGTTCTCCCGAGAACCACTTTTTCCTTTCTTTTCTGCTCAATCTTGCTTTTTCTTTTGAAAGTGAGATTCAAAGAAATTCTTGTACTTTTGTCCTACCTGTCTGTGATGTTTTTCCAATGAATTTTTGAAGCCCAGTTGGGAGATTTGACTCTTAATCATACTACCCAAGTCAGTAGCTGTTAGCACTGTGCTAAAAGTGCTGCCCAAGTGAATGAGTGACAGAGAAACTGCCAATTTTATTTAGTGCGTCTTCTCATCTTAATACTGAGACTATAGGCATACATTGTAGGCATAAAATAATTCACAGTCAAAAGAGAAAATAAAAGGAAAAATTCAGTGTGATCTGAATATATAGAAATGAATGTCAGTGAAAAGATGGCTTAATATATTGATTTTGATTATTTAAGATAATGAAATTACACCTGATGCAGTCTTTGAATTCCTTTCTTATTTTCTATTATTTAAATATTAAAATATTCTATTGTTAACAATTTAGATCTACAGTTTAAAGCTCAAAATCTTTACATATATTATCTCAGTAACATTAGAAGGTGAACGCTATTTAGAGATTTTGCATTGTAATCTGAAAATGATTTTTGGGTGCTTTGTGGGGAAATAATTATTTAGAAATTATATATCTCTGCTGTTACTATGGAAACGTTTTCACCTTATGCTAATGAAATATGTGTGATGGAAAAAATGAAGTCTTTTTGCACAGACAGAAATGTTAAAACATATTTTTTCAGAATGGAAAAGTTTAAAGCAGATGCTTAAAAAACTTCAGTCCTTCAGTACAGCTTCAGAAATGGGTCGAGTTCATAGCATTCAGTGTTGAATTCCACGAACTGGAGTGGTTACCATTATTGCCAGCATTGCTTTGGAATGTGTAAAGTCCTTTCTTTGAGTCTGAGTCTAGGTAACTGGGCTCAGAAGGAACTGTGCCTGTGTGCGTTTCCTGCTTCCATACACACATTTTTCTTGGCCTACCAGAACAATGTGGTTAGCATTTCTCTACTGTGATAATTTTATTCTTCCCAGAAACATGGAGTAGGAGGTGAAGTTGTTAGCACCAGTCTTGTGATTAACAAATTGTTTTATTCCCAGTCCTACCACAGGGGTAAAGCTCTGATCCATTTCCATGTAAGAGGAGGCAAGAATTTTTCTGGCCTCTGTAACAATTGCACCAACTCTTCCAGGATCTCCAGGTCCTGTTTGGGGGATGCAGGATGGGGGATGGCTCTGAAATAGGGTGGCTGGCACTCAGGGGAGAGCCAAACAGGGAATACTCGAGTGGTGTTCAGTCACTGGAGTGAATAAAGCCCACACTGTCTTCATGTACACTCCTATGCAGAAAGTGCTGCTTGGGCACTGAAGATGTAGGTCTGATCTGGGGGAGCTGTGTACCCAGGGAGAGAAGATGTGATCTATTACCATGGTGCACAGGTGAGCACAGGCGCTCATGGCTGTTATGATGGGCCTCTCATAACTGTTTACAGCCCAGCTGTCCCATGTGTCCTCTCAGATTACTCCAGACACATTTTGCAAAGTGTTTTAAATCCTGTTAGCAGCTGGGTTTTTGTTGTTATTTTTGTTTATTTTGTTGTTGTTGTTGTTAGGAGGTTCTTCTGGGGGAAAGTCAGGAACAAAAAAAGAGTTCAGTTTAGACGTATTTTCATTTTGGTAAGTTATATCACAAGAATAAAACAAATTGATTCAAATGAGCCTCGAGGAATGCTTTTTTTTTTTTTAGGTTTGTTCTCTCTGACAAGTTCTTTCAGACCTCTTGATTAGTAGTTTCACTTGAATTGCATTATTTCCATCCCAAGGAATTACATATAATCTGCCATGCTTTATTACCTTAATATTTAATTGTTAAGAGTCTTCCCAAATTCCCTTTACAATATAGGAGGTGCGTATTACCTGGTAAAGACCAGGCACTGGTATTGTAAAAACTGCAGTAGTATCTAATGTGTATTTTCAATAATATGAAGAGATATCCAAAGTGGAGATGATTTTTTTTTGTCTAGTTATGGACACAAGAAAATCCATTTTAACAATGGAACATCTAAATGCCTCTTTGTATGCGGCATTACCTCATTCAGCATGTGTAAAAGCATAAATGGATAGGTGAGAATGTGCCTTTTTAATTATTTTAAACTATACAGCAAGTCAAACTAGTTTTACTTTACACGTTATATTTATGCAGGTACAGTATTTCAATTTATAAAATAGCAAAGTAGTACATGCAGATACAGTAAGTCTTATCATAACTAGCTGTACAAAAATGCACTGTATTAAACAATGCACATAGTGGTGGTTGTAGTGTTACATATGCATGGAAAAAATAAATCTCTTCATGTGCTTGTTACTTACAAAGCAAGTATAGGAGAATTGTATTCTCATTCTGTCTGTCCTCAAATAACTTTGAAATCACTCAACAAAGCTTACACACCCTTCTACTTTAAAAGCAAGCCAGGCAACAGAAATATCTACCTCATTTGCACTCAATTGGCTGACTCATTAGAAGATTTGAGGCTTTGAACTGTAAAATATTTAATATGTAGAGTAGTAGCTTTTAGAAGAACAGCCATGAGATGATCACATATGAAACTTAAGAATATATTTTTACTCATATGCTAATAGCACAGATGATGTTCATGTGAGTGGTGGTAACACTCAGCCCTTTGCGGTTGCACAGGTTAGAGGCAGGTATGATCAGAGGCTTATCTAACTATTGCTGAATTAGACTTTTCCTCTTGTTTAGAAAATAGGGAAGGAAATTTCCCTTGAAAAGGAGAAACAGCTATCAGTAGCCTCAGAAAGTTACCCTTGCTGGTAACTGTATTCAGCCAGAAATTTGGTGCCAGTTCAGCCTCCTGCTGCCACCCACAGCCAGCTGCGCTTAGGAGTTTTTCAGCTGACAGCAGTCAGAGAGGAGGAGAAGTGGTTTTTTGTTTTAGGAGCAGACTGTTTGGAAAAACAAATGAAGTGGTAATGGTTTAGACACAATTTCTTTTTAAAATTGTCATAGCATTATTTTATTCTGTCTTTCAAGTTCAGTCTAAGATCAGCTGTTGTCCTTCTCTTTATTTCTTCTATGTACTATGTTTTTATTATAGGGTATTTAGGCTAAGAGCCTAATCACTGGAAAATAGAGCTCAATCATTGCTTCAGAACTTGGCTAAAGCAATTGCTGAAAGCAAAGTTCCTGGTACTGTATGTTTTACTCCATCTTTCTCTGCTGCTTGCAAGGCTCTTCAGACTCTTGCCAGCCTAGAGTGAGACAGTGTTGGATTGCTGCTCATCCACGGCACAGCATGGACTGATGTCCCTGAGGTATCTTTTGTGAGAATGGGGATGTGGATTTAAAATAGTAATTATTATTTTAAGGAAAGAAATAATCCTTATTACAACACAGATGGTGATCTACGTGGTAACTGGACATCTTAGTAGGTTTTAAGGCTGAAATTATCTAATTTGTGGAGCAGAGTACTTTTTTCTTTGTGAAAAGTGGTTGGGAAAAGCGTTTATACTCAGAATCACAAATGTTTTCATTGCCTTCTCGCATAGCATAGCATGAGCTGTTTATTTTGAATCTCTCAGAATCAAAACCTTGCAGAGACTAGTCTGTCTTGGTCCCATCTCACTGGGAAGGGAGGGCAGAGTTCCCTGCAGACAGCACTTTGATCTGATTGTGATCAAACTGAGAAATTTCATGGACACTTATAAGTTGTCTGCACTGTATGGTAGTCTCAGAGCAGCATCATATAAATTTTTATTTTGTTCTGTCACTTCTGTCACCCTAACCATTCCTCCTTCAAGCCCACTGTATCAAGATTGTAAAGGCTCATAGAGCCCTGTGTGACTGAGGAAACAATGGGAAAACAGAAATTGAAATAAGTAACTCAACAGCTTGTCCAAGACCTCAGAGGTTATTTGTGTCATATCCATGTTCAACAGCCAACAGTTTCCCACTTTTCAGCTCGATCTCCAATTAGATTGTATCACTGTGCTCTCTTTGATACGTAAATTGCAGCGTCCTTCTCTCATTTCTGCTGTTCTAAGTATGACGACTCTTGTCTCTACTTGCAGAATTGTGTTTAATTCAACAGATCAAGGTCATGATGGGAATTCAGTCCAAATACTGGACTAGGTGGGGACCAGAGTTGGCAAGGAATGGCTGGCAGTATCAGTGTAATAGTAGCAAAAATGTACCTCACTTCTAACTTGGACATACTAAATTAGTGGCTCACTGAATATGATATTCAATTTTGACCTATCAGGTCATTTGGCTGGTTAACTACAGAATTCCCAAACTATGGCTAAGAGAAATGTTTCTACACTTCTTCTCTTGACTTGGGAAAAATTAGTATTCAGTGAATGCATGAGCTATACAATCATCACATGAACTGAGCTGTACTAATACGCTTGTATAAAGCTGGCATGGCACAATCTTGGATATGGTCGGTTGCTTAACATGTAGCTTCCTGCAAAGGCAGGAAAGAATACAAGTTGAAAATGTGACTTTCCATTAGTCAGATATAATTTACCTGGCAACCTTGCTCAATCACAGTTTCAATCATTTATGCTGCAAGTTGAGGTGTACCAAGGTCAGGCTTCCTGATCAGAAGTTTTTCATGTCCAAAGGTTGAAAGGAAAAGTTCTGGGATTAGTTTTCTTAGATGTGAACCAAA
Organism: Chrysolophus pictus; assembly: GCA_037305975.1. NCBI lineage: Eukaryota > Metazoa > Chordata > Aves > Galliformes > Phasianidae > Chrysolophus > Chrysolophus pictus. The sequence continues at coordinate 49,253,653 of CM074580.1, forward strand.
GTACATGCAGATTTATATAATCCAGAACAAGAGCTGAAGCAGGAATGTTTTGTTCTGTTGCTTAACTTCAGAAGGAGTCAATATTTCAATAGATCGTTTTAATGTCTTATACAAATAACATTTCTTAATATTAGAAGTAGATTACAACTTAAATTATAAAAGCTACTATAAAATCTCCTCCCTCAAATCATGGGATCTCTCTCTGTACGGGAACTGTTGATTACAGCCCGAACTTCTGATTGACCACCAACCCATTGAGGCAAGCAATGGGTCACCTGCGGGAGCACAGCTGAAGGCAATTCACCTGTGCTATCAGAAGGGGTGGAGCCTGGCTCCACCTCTCCTAGATCCCGTTTAAGTGCTGACTACCACTGAGGAAGGATCTCTTTCTGGAGATTGCTCTTTGTGGAGTTTACTGTGAGCCTACAACTCCGGTGAGCATTCCCATTTATTTTGATTATTTTTCCACCATTATAGTCTTACTAAGCCTAACCTTTGTACACCTACTGATTGTACACTCTGTCGCACTGCTTCTGGTCATAAATATAGTCTGAAAAACTGTGTACTATGCTTTTGGATTAAGAAAATATGTGACTTAATTTTGAATCTACTCTTAATATGAACTTTTTTTTAATACATCTTCTCCCAGCTTGTCTTTTATCAGTATAAATAATTGTGCCTTATGAAGCATATGTGTGTGTAGATGTGTACAGACTAGTTAGGCTGGCAAGCCTGAAGAATTTAGTGTCTTTAACTGTTAACGATGACCAGTCAGTCATTCGAGTGTCAAGTTGAATGGGTGAGATTAGAATGTCTTCAGATATGCAAGACTTTAGCTTGCTACTGTAGAGAAACAGTAAAAAAAAAGTTCTATGCTGGAAAAAACTGACGTGTTCTGCTGCTCTAGCAGATTGAAGAAGAAATGGAAAATCATTGAACAACATGGAATCTACTGACCAAAGTTTTTCAGAGGATAATGGAAAGGGATTTCGAAAAGCAGAGGTGGTAAAATCTCCTAAGAAAGGCAGGCATGTGAGCATGGAGAGAGGGAATATGTACTAAATGACCAGAGGGCTGAGTTTTAAGCAGCTGTCGTTTCTGATGCTTATGTGAAATGGTGTCTGTTGTTGATGCTTATGAGATCTGTATTTCACTTCATCTGTCCCTGAGCTAAAATTTTACAGAAAAGAATTACCAGGAGCTTTTCATGCAGAGATGAGGCTGGAGAGGAATATTAGAATGATGTGATTAGACATCAGAGATCTATGCTGGTATGTCATCCCATCCTTAGTATCCTGGAAAAATAATTTGTTTTACGATTAGGTTTTATGGGATGCAAAAAGTAAATATTCACTTAAATATCTTCTGCTCATCAGTGTAAAGGCTGGTGTATGTGACTTCTGGGGTTATGCATTTCCTTCAGAGCTCCAAATACGTACCTGTCCAAATGAAGAATTAATGTGACATGAACATAACAGAATTGTTCATGAAAATAAATTAATACCACTCAAGCACTAATTTATTTATTGGTGCTACAGTGTTTCTGGTCATGTACTGAGCATAAGCTAATTTATTGTATCTCCTTTTTTTTTATATCTAACATGAAAACAACCATACTTTATTGACAATATTGCAATACAAGAATTAATAAATATGCAAAGCTATCTGTTATTACTCATAGTCATGAGTAACAAATATCTTGTACATCACACTGCGATGTCTGTTCTTGTTCATCTGTCTTTGGCTGCTGTGATACAGAGATCATCTTTTGTTCTCCTTGCTTTGTAATTTATATTTTTTTTCTTGTTTCAGAAGCTCTTTTCTATTACAACTGCTATGCATGTCTCTTGATCTTAAACATGAGTTACTGTGCATTAAAAATGCTCATTATTTTTAAAATGTTTTTTATGGATGCTTGGTAATAATAATTTGAAAGATATACCTCATGCATTTGTAGAGAGCATGTTTTCATGTGTTTGGATATCAAACAGTACATTCAAAGCTGGGCAGGAGAAAGCAACAGAACAGAGGTGGCTGTTGGTTGCTGTGAGGAGATGTGATTTATTTAAGTGTGCTTTTTTTTTTTCTAATTTGCTTCAGTTCTCATCTATGTGGTCTGATATTTATTTTTTTCATTCTTTTCATACAACCTTATTCCAAAGATGACACTTAGAAATATACAATAACTTGTCTTTTGAACTTAATTGTATCAGCAGAATGTCAGCTCGACGGGAACTTCTAATAATCCCTGGCTTCAAGCACCCCTTTCAAAGACATTGGGGTGCATGAAATAGCTGTGGAATCCCGAGGATGGAAAGGAATACAAGATTTGGATGTGAGGGAAATGAATGGCACCAGCAGGTCAGCCTGAAGGGGCAGCATGGCCTGGAATTCCTGTATTACTTTGGAATTTTAAAATTATTTTATATAACAGAATCAGATGCCAGGAACATGAACATTGCCTGAAGGTCTCAGCGGCTTCTGTAGTAACTGGTTGAGGTTTATCCTTGTTTATGTCTGTTTGGATAAAAGCACAATGCCATCGTTAAGAGTCAGGAAGGAATGGAAGCCAAACTTCTGGAGGAGGTTTTGAGCCAAAATTCCTGGGGGGTGAGGAGGGGAGAGGTGGCATGAAGATGCTGAATTGAGCAAAGTGACCTCACTTCCTGCAGCAAAACTCTGCCACTAATGGAAATGTCTGCCAGAAATGGAGGAATTGAAGTTATCCTCCCTGTCTAATAGCACAAAAATAGTGTCCCTTGCTGATGGCACTAGGGACAATGGATTTATCTATGGTAGGGCAAGCAGCACAGGCAGGCAGATGCCAAGATCTTGATGTCAAAAAACAGCTAAGAGTAAATGCGGTACCATCTTAAAAAGAAAAGCAATCAGGAATTACATAAGGATCTATATAACAGTAAGTCTTACATCCATACTGGGCCAACTATTTTTGGAAAAAAAAAAAAAGAAAACAAAATAAAATTCTAGTATAAATGTTAAGTTTTCAAGCTGTGTTTTCAGATATATAGAGGGACAGATAACATATCTGTTGTAAAAGAAGCCTTGTGATGCAAATCTGTTAGATTGGTGGAGTATGTTAATAAGATTCGGCTGATATAGATATGAAAAACTATAGAAATATTTAGGACTTCAAAAAGTTTTTCACTAAACTTCCTTATTAAATGCTTCTTTAGAAACAACGTTGATCGTGGACTGAAAGAGAAGGTCCTTTTCTGGCCTAATAACTGATTTATGGACAGGAAGAAAAGGGTTAGAACAAACCTGAAGGGAAAGCATCTGTGACGGTCAGGATTATGCTGCTCTGCATGTCTGTCAGTGTTCTGGAAAAAAAGATGAAAAGTGAGGTGACAAAACTTGCTGATGAGAGAAAATTATTCACTGTAATCAAATGAGAATCCAGCTGAGAAAGAGGAATCTTAAATCAGTAAGTTCTGGGCAATAAAATGACAGAGGAAATTCTCTGTTGATAAAACCTAATTGAGCTTTCAGGGAGGAATAACCCTAAATATACTTAACTAAATTAGTTCTCACCCTTAAAGGAAGGAATCTGGAGCTGCAGATAGTGCCCTGGAAACATCCCCATACTACTCAATTGTGGTCAAAAAATCAAAATAGAATGTTAGGAACTGCAAGGAAAGGAGTAAGGACGTAAGCAGGAAATGTAGTTATGCCACTATTCAAATTCACAGTGCACCTGTGTTTTGAACAATGAGTGCAACTTTGTAGTTGCTCCCACCCAAGTTACAGTGGAAATAAAAACAACAAGGATTGATAGCAAGGGTGATGGGAAGCTTCTGTGTAAGAAGGGACTAATTGCATTGGGGTCTTTTGCCTGAAATGAATTGTTTGAAGGGAGATATTCTAGATGTTACAGCCACTGTCATGTAGGAGATGGGTAAGAAATATTACTCAATTTCTCAGCATACAGTAACAAAGGAATAGCAAATAAAATGCTCAAATATCAAGTCGAAAACAAAAGCAGGGAAGTACTTTTTTTTTTTTTTTTTTTTAAACCATACAATTTCCACTGCACCTCTGCAGGACACTGTGGATGCTGGTAGTTTACTTGGGTTCAAAAAGCTGTTATATATGCTGATGGAAGGAAAACCCAAGTAGGCTAATGTAATGATGGGATACAGCTGCTGGTTTCCATTTTGGAGGATTAAAAAGAGTGTTTCATTGCATTCTAGCCTTGTTAATACCTTCTGTCTTGTGTAAGGATTGCGGAAATAACTATTTCAATATTGACTGGTAAAAAACTTTATTCTGGGTTTATTTAGCCTGTTGAGGACCACATGTTGCTACTAGAAGGAAAGGTTTTGTTGGTAACTCCAAAGACACTGAAATTACTGAAGAGAGTGCATTGACACAGATTGCTCTGCACTTGTAGCTCAGATAAAGTCTCAAGACTTTGTGTTTAAAAAACAAAAACAACCTGGACTTCAGCAGGGGCAAAATCTCAGAGAATTTTCTACTATCTCTAAAGTATAAGAGAAATGTGACTATTAAGATAGTTGAGTTTCAGCCATTAGGCTTTTATGGGCTGGGGAATAATAGTTTACATGTTTTGAAAAGAAATGAAAATGTGTTTGCCAAAAGCTGAGATCACTGCAGATGCGTTCCTCAATGTTTTTGTGCTTTTTAGCATAGTCTTGTGTCAAGAACATTGTTTCAGACGTTCTTAGGTAATTAATATTCCCCAATACAAATTAACAGCCTGATTGACCAGAAATAGAACAGCTCTTTTTCCCTTGAGCATGTGTAGAGGGATCAGCTTCATCTGATTTCAGAGGCAGATAAACAATTTCTCAGAAAAAGTGGTGAAGCATTGGCGCAGGCTGCCCATGAAAGTAGTGGAGTCACTGTCCTTGGAGATGGTCAAGAACTATGGAGATGTGGTGCTGAGGGATGTGGTTAGTGGTATGGGTGGTGATGGGTCAACAGTTTCACTAAATGATCTTAGTGAACTTTTTCCAGCCTTAACTATGCTATGACACTTTATTCTCCAGGCCTAATTCAGGTGATTATGTGTAAATAAGTAGGGCTCCTAGGCTGTCATCCCTTGTGTGTTAGCTGGATGAGATACAGAAGAATATAGGATTATAACCCTCTTTCCTAAGGCCCACAGGCAGTTTGGGAAGCACAACTGTGAATGCTGCTCCCTGTTGTGTGGATCTTCTATCACTGGGCTCCTGTGTTGAGAGCTGGAGATGTTTCAAAGATAGCTTTGTTTTGTGCTCACTGGTAGAAAATATCTCCAGATTTTAACTTTGGATTATACCTAACGACAGTGAGCTGTGATCATCTGTATTACGAAACAAATAGTTTGGGGAAAATTAATAAATCTTAGTTTGTAATTGAGCCTAACTAAAGGCAATTTAACTGTAAGTATACCTGGTCTAAAATCTATCTTTCACTGAATGATTGACAGGAGCGGAGTGAAATAATTACACAAAAGAATTATTTATGAGATTTAATTAGCTAAAATAATATATTAAATATTTCAAGCATAGATATGAGAGAAAATGTTTAGTATAACAGAATTAAAACAAGCTAAACTAATTTTACTATACTAAAATAATAGCACTTTATGAAAATGTGATGCTTGTACATTTTTTGTTGTGTCTGTAGTTTCAATAGTTCTTCCACACAAACTTTTAATCAAAGTTAGAATGCTAAACTGAACTTAATCATCAATAGTGAGTCTTAACCTATTCCTCCTCTTAGAAGGGCTTTTACACTCAGAACAGCTGAAAAGATTTGTCAAATGTCTCAGAATGCTTTAATATGGTATTCAAGCCTTTTTTCCACTTTTCTATTATATAAGATAAATTACAATAATTACAAAGCATACTTCCTAATGTTAGGTAACTGATTAAACAAACAATGTGGATCAAAGAAAATTCAATAATTATGCAACCGAGTCTGCATCTAAATTTTAAAAAACTTGTTTTAAAATGATGAATTATTCACAGCTCAAGATGAAATGACGAATATTTCAACTTGTGCTTTTGAAGTGTCATCATATTAATCTAGGCCACTTTATGCACATTTATAGTCTTTTCATCTCTGGAGATTTCTGCAAGATTTTGGGTTCATGTCACTGAATTTCTATTGGCAGAGAGTCAAGAAATAAGAATGCTAAAAATTAAGGTTGTTTTTTTTTTTTTTACCATTATGCTTCTATCCATATTCAGGATTCTTGAAGGAGTTGTGCATGACATGATGCACATGTTGATGCATATATGTTTACATATATTCCATATGTTTTGGCTTCCATGGTTTTATTTTCTCCCCTCTATTTATTTTATTTATGCATATTTGTTAAAAATTTTATTTTAATTATTTACACTTATCATCAGAAATGTACTTTAAACTTTCCTCCCTGCCTACTCTTGACCACCTTCAGTGTAATTCTACTTATAAAATAACAGAATTCTGTAGCTGGGACTAAACTAAAAAATGAACGCTTCAGGAGAAGAAGTAAGAAAAAAAGAGAAGTTAGCTCCAGATGCAAGCTTTTCAGTCAGGGGAAAAAAAAAAAAAAGAAAAAAGCAACATAGAACCACCTTTACCCCTAAGTCCATTCCAGCTTTTCCCTCCTTCTCAGATAATCTCTCATTGACAGAAAACATCCCCAGCCTGGCAAAAAAAAACAAAAACAAATACAAACCCTTTTTGCATGCTTCAGGTTTACTAGCTGATGACAAAGTTGGAAAGGCACACAAAATGCCTCATTCTTACTTAATGCGAGATGGATGGTGACTGTCAAATTGAAGATCACTAGCTCTTTCCTACCCCAATGAATTCAGTCTCATCTTCAATTCTGCTGTGTTACTTACTTCTAAAAAGATCATATGAGTGACAAAATTTGCCAAATGTCCTGAATGTACTGAAAAGAAAAAAATAAACCTCTACCTACTAAAGTGATCACAGCAGTTTCAAGGAAAAAAGGCACAATTTCTTCTAAAATGCATTTAAATTGCAGCGCCTGAGCCTGGACAGAAAGAATGATTTGGCTTTATGGTTTGCAGAAGTGCATTGAATTGTACTGCCTATGTGGTCTGCAGCTAAAGCTGCTGTCGTGCCAACTTCTGCCCAATCCTTTGGACAGCCAAGTTAAGAAATTTTCTTATCAAGTATTTTAATTCTTGTTTATGCAAGTAGACTTCAGTATTACCTGGATCTGTAGGGTTTTTTTTGTTTTTTTGTTTTTTTACAAATTGGACTCATAATTCTGTGCTCAGGTCATAGCTACTTCCTTGTGTTGGATGACTCATTTAATAGTTTATAACTACACTTGTATTTTGTCTACCAGTTAACAAAATAATCCAAATCTATGAAAAACAATTGCATACTAAGCTCCATGCATTAGGTATTATGTATGGGTTCTTAAGTACCAAGAAAATGATGCACATCTCTATTTTACGTTTGTCAGTCTGGTCCTCTGACCTTTAGACATGGGACAGATGGGAAAAAAAGCTGATTTTGGATTAAATACCTACTATGATTCTACATGGCTCTTAATAAAATTAAATGGTCTCCTACTTACCTTTACTTAGGATACTATTCTTATTTGAAGCCATATAAGCAATATGAATATAAGTATGCAAATTGATAGTATACATATTTACTTTATATTTTGACTTACTGCTTTTTTATAATAAAATAGTCATTACTATTTTGCTATGAAGTGTCAAGTGCATTTGCCTATCATTAATTCCTTCTGTGCTTGCATATCAAACACAGTTCAGCAGGACACAACACCTGTTTCAGACTTCGAAATAATATTCTTTTGTCCTTATAAATCTTTCAGCCTGAAGACAAAATCAATTTGAAAATATGAATGGCTTCAGGCTCCAAAGCTTCTTCTCGGTGATGTCTGAATCAATGTTCCCAATGTATGGAAAATATGAACTTATGAATATTGTAGGACTTTCCTGCAGTATGGTAGGCACAAATTGTAGCATAGCTAGGAAGGCATATAGATAAATCTTGAATCACGTAACTTATGGGTTACCACCAACCTGACTTTCATTTCCTGGTTGTTGATTTCTTTTGTTTTGTTTGAATCTTTTTCTCTTACCATATTTTTGGCACAGAATTTATTTGCCTTAACTCTAAACTTACATAATTTGTGTTTTTTTCTAGCTGAGTAGAGCTAAGGGTTTATTCTGCCCTTTAGGTGAAATCAGTACATAAAAACAGAAAAGATCTTTACAAAAGTTTCTTCTGTAATAGATTACATAACCTCTAGTCTTTAATGGTGTAAATTATAATGCTCTCATCTGAATTACAATAGTGCTGGCTCTGAGACTAAACTCTTTAGAGAACCTGGGGCCATCATGTCAATCTAATCAAATGGAGTTCATGTTGGAGAAAAATGAAATCCTGCTTAAGTAGAAAAAGAGACTCATTACAAGGGATGTTACAACTTGGATCTGAGTCACAGGTGTGCTATGAGGAAGGCATGGATTTTAGCAAATGCCTGAAATCTAAGTCCTGAACAGCGCTCAAGAATTGCTTTAGAAAGTGTTACCTGGAACTTGCTAGGAGATGCCAGGAACATTCTAGAAGTTCAGTAGATACTCATTCCTAGGAATGCTTGAATTTCCTGATACAGGCATAGCAAATAGAGAAGGGAAACTGGACAATCTAAAAGATTAGAGTTTTCCTCAAAATAAATTCCATTGTTTATTTTTTGAATGCATCAGCAAGAAGTAGTCAGAGCATTATGAGAGGGCTCTGGTAGATCCAAGGAAGAATATATGTGCAGCTTTTGTCAAGATTCACAGCATAGATTGAGTACGCCTGCAACATGGACTTTCTCATACTGAATTCCCATCAGACTTATATTTTGACCAATGGCATTTCTGGCAGGATTGAAATCTGGTTGACAATGAGACCTTATAGACCTCCCTGATGATAATAACCAAAGCCATTTGACACACTTCATTAGCCTGAGTTGATACCATCGTGCAATAATAACATAAAAAGAGAAACTGGATGATCTAATAGTCCATTTGTTTACTTATGTTTCTGCAAATGATGCGAGTTTTCAAAGTATACAGTACTTCACAGCAGACTATTTTTAACACAAAGCAGTTTATTTCAGATAGATATGAGCTTTAAAATAGGGCTGAGAAGAATTAGACTGTCAGTAAGACCATAATATTAATCTGCCTGTGGATATGAGATGTGCTGCCATGAACTCAAATTAGCCTTTCTTAAAAGACCATAATTTAGAAAGATTATTTTCCTAGAAAATATAAGATGGCCTCAAAACTCAGCTTGATGCTGATTTGTTCAAGTCATGTTTGTTGTTCAAGTCCATATATAAGGACAAACATCAATTTCCAGGTGTAAAACTTTCCAGTAGCTTGGAAATCTTTAACTTTTGTTGAAAGATAACAAAGATGACAAAATATTCCAGCAGCTTAAGGAAATTTATATCCATTTAATTGAGAAGTTCAGTCTCTGATTCTTCTGCATTTTGTGCTCTTTTGCCACCTGTAATCCAAGAAACTTTGATTCCTTTGGTGGAGGCTTTGTCAAATCTTACGGTTTGGTTGCTGAGGTGATGTGCTAGCCCTAAGAAAATCTGCCAGACATGAGATCTCATAGATTTTGAGAGAAAACAAATTTCAATTAGTACTTTGATTTGGAGGCTTTAATCACTTTTGACAAAGAGGGTAGTTATATTCTAATGGCAATAGTATGGGCAGCTCTAATTGCAAAATACTGTACAAAAAAATCCAGCTTTGAGCTTTTCCCACAGCATGAAAGAAAACAAAGACTTTGAACAATATTTCTCACCATCTTATTGCTCTTATCATGGATAATAAATGCTCACCATGTGTTTCCAGGATCTTTGCTAAAAATAGCACAGTATCATTGTTTTAAAAGATGATAAACATAACTGTGAGGAATGACTTTGAAGCTTTTCCTTCCTATTCGGTCTGGTTTGTTAACTCCTTACATGAGAACATTTCTGTTCACTGTCAAACACCCTCTTCCTCAGCAGACAAGCCAGAGGATCTTAAAGGCAAAGACATGGAAGAGTGAAGGTAAAGAAGAGCTTAAAATGCTGTTCCCTCTGCTCTCAGCTTTTGGGCGGAAAGAAATAAATCTAAAGGCACAGGACATATTTTCAACTAACCTGTTCATCATACCTGCAGAAAAGTTGCTGCTTGAAACTTATATTTTTCATCATAAAAATTCTCCAGCCAATACATGATGAACAAGTACCTGAACCTATCTTTTAGTGTTTTTTCATCCTTCTCTAATTGTCCAAGATCTGTGAACTGCTCAGCCCTCTTTTTTTCTTTCCACTGGCTTCTCTTCAGTTGTCATCTATTTTGGTAAAGCATACTGTGCCAGATGACTTGATCTTCCAGATTAGTGCAAGTAGCCTCAGACAGCTTAGATGTTATCTGAAACAGTCACACTGCTACATCGCAACCTTGCCTCCTTTACATCACGGGATCCAGTATTAAACTGTGCACAGATTGCCATGAATTTTAACAACCTCACCCTAGATCGTTTCTACCGTACCATATGCCCAGGTTGTACTCTCTAGTTTATATATGTTATAATGAGTGGAGTTTCCTTTAATAGTTATCTGTTTATTTGATTTCATCTTGTTGAATTTAGATATGTTTTCTAATTAATCAGCGATTGCCAATTCTTCTATTTTCCTTTTTCTTCTTTGAATTTTTTCCCCAAGAGACCCTACCAACAGTTCTCAAGGTCTCTAGAAGCATATTTTGGAAGCTCATCATCCTTATTTGTGTATGTTTGCACTTTTTTAGACTTCAGACCTTTGAACTCTAGTATTTGATGTTCCCTTGCACTCAATTGGTCTTCCATTTTCAGATTTTATTGCATTTGTTTCTATTTTTCAGAATCAAATATTAAAACAAACACTCATCATGTTATAATTAACTTTGCCTTCTGAAATGAAGAGGAGTTCCTAGCATCTTCCAATTCACTGGCAGCAAGCGAAGTGCTTTCTAAAGTAGGAATGAGCCAAGTTCAAGTATCTTTTATGCCTCACACTGAGGCAGACTTATCAGGTTGTAGGGTTAGTCTTTCAAATTTAGTGGATATCCCACCAAAATAAATTTTAAGAAAGAATGAGTCGTTTATTCTGTAATCTACTGACATATGACCACATCGCAACTGGCTTTTTTGAGATAAGACAATATTTAGGTCCGTGTGAACTTCAGGATCAGTTTAGTATCACCATGAAAGTTTCACCAAAAATAAGTGCTTTATCATGAAGAGTTTCAGTCTCAAAACAATAGCATTAACCAACCAGCTGGGGGGAATCTTAGTCAAAACATTCCTAATTGGTTTAATTTTTATTTAAACAGTATGGTTCTACCTGCCAGATACATGAGTCAAATTTTGGCTCCCACATAAAAGAGAGGAAGTGAGATTGTTGTTATCACTTCAAACGAAGTGTTGGAGAGCTCATAAAACTGCTCAAATTATGGGCTACAAGAGATGTGACAAGACTGTGATGGCTTTTTGTTGAGCTTTAAACTTGTGGTGTCTGACTCTCCTTAAGAATGGTGAGCAGACAGGGTAGATAGCTCAGACTGCCCCTTCTCTGTTCTAGTTCTGCTACTTAAACAGATGTACTTCTCTACCAGAAGGTCTTAGATGCTGAGACAGAAAATGAGTGTTCTCTTAGCTTTGGGTACTATTTAGCCTGAACCAGAGGCACGTTGTTATGATTCATGCAGAGATGAAATCTGTTAAACAAAGACTGCACAAAATGAGCAGAGTTATTTAAGACTTAATGAGGGATCTGGCACTGAAAGTCTATCTTTAATTTTCTATCAGATACATCCACATAAAGTGATGTCTACATCCACATAAAGAAAAAAATGCCTCTTTTTCTTCAGGCTTTTATTTTCAGTTGCCATTTTTTTCATAGCAGTGGCTACACTGTTACTGGACATTTCTTGCTTGTACCTTAAAACTTGTTTAAAGTATGCCAGATGGAAAGAGAAAAAAGGAATGCATGTGACTTTGAAACACTGCAGCTGGAAGTCATGGAATCTGCGTGTTACAAGGTCTGTTGATATCACTGGGTGTGAAAACAATTTTTTGTTCAGTTAACTTGTCTTATACTCAGGAAAACTAAATCTAACGAGTAAACTAAATTTCATCATTCAGAAACTTATTATTCATGTGTGCCACTTTTATTCAGTGCTCTTTTGCAAGAAGGGAAAGCTGATTTTAAGCTATCATTAGTGTCAGTTGAATATGATTACCTTGCACAACCTTATCTTGGGTGTTTATAAATATTTCTTTTGGCTTGTGATTTTGTGTATGGTCACAAATACAATAGTTTGTGTTTGAATATGCAGCTCTCACCTCAGATGAAAGTACTCAGCACTGGTGAGACTGTGCTTACAATACTGTGTTCAGTTTTGAGTCCCTAACTACAAGAAAGATACAGAGGCCCTGGAGCATGTCCAGAGGGGGGCAACAAAACTGTGAAGGATCTGGAGCACAAATCTTATGGGGAGCAGCTGAGGGAACTGGAATTGTTCAGCCTGGAGGAGTCTCAGGAGAGACCAGACTGCTCTCTACAATTACCTGGAAGGAGGTTGTAGTGAGGTGGGGGTTGGCCTCTTCTCCCGGGCAATAGTGACAGGACAAGAAGTGATGGCCTTAAGTTTCACCAGGGGAGATTGAGGTTGGATATTAGGAAAAACTTACTCTCTGAAAGACTAGCAGTGCATTGGTGCAGGCTGCCCAGGGAGGTTATGGAGTCACCGTCCCTGAAGGTGTTCAAGGACTGTGGAGATAAGCCACTGAGAGATGTGGTCAGTAGGCATGGTCGGGGTGAATTGGGCTTTGGTTAGATGACCTTAGAGGTTTTCTCCAACCTTTATGTTTCTGGGAAGTGATTTAGAAGCATGATGAAGCTGCTTCTAAATTCAAGCTGAATCTTGGAAGGGGAAAGTATGTGGAGGGGAATCAGGGTGTCAGGGCAGGAAAACAAACAACAAAAATCATTTCTCTCTTTGGTATTGTTGGGGGGTACTGTTGGAGGTGAAAGTGAAATAACTATCAGAGATGTTGAAAATGGAAGCCCCTTAGTTTTCCTGTCTAGTTTTATGGATTTTCAAGAGTGAACATTTTCTAAAAATGTATTTCAAAGCATTTTAAGTAATACAGAATCTAGAAGCCTCAGGAAAATGTATGCAAGATCTAGTTGAGTTCATTGTATGTAATCTTAAATGTCTCCAAAGGGTAATTGTGTCCTTAAATGTCTCCTAGCGTGCAGAGCGTATAATATAATGCATATATTATAAGAAATACAGTACTTCCCGTTGCACTCTTTCCAAATCTTAATGAAGATTAATCTTACCACATGATGCTAAATAGTTAAATATACTCAGTACAGGGAGAAAGCTAATCTAAATCCTTATTAAATTACACTTGGGCCTGATAAAGTCAATAGCATTTTGACCAAATTCAGCAGAGTATTACCTGTTTAAATAGAAAAACTGCATAACTGGTATGACTCTTTATCTGTAAAAATTTCATTATCATTATAGCACCTGTGTTAACCTAGACATAGCTGAAATTTTCTTCCAAATTAACATTGGGCATGAAAATAGCTCTGCTACAAAAATATCTATTTGAAGTCATCAAAATCAGTCTGAAACTATCAGTATGTTGGCTAAGTATGTCTTATTAGTTGTACATTCAATGAAGATCTTTTGACATTTAAGAAATGTGATACTCATAGGCTATTTTCTCTTGAGAGATTTTGATTATCTTTCCCACACTTCCTTTGATGTTTCCAGCAACTTCTCACTGGAAAGATACATAATTACAGAAAAAAAATTGATGCATTCTCTTCATCATTTAATAGGGCCAGAAATGAATATATTGTTAGTACTTCAATAATTTTCTTTCCTTTTCTGAGCTTACAAGTAGAAAATGCAGATGATTATGTTATGCTGAGGAGAAAAAGATTGTTAAGAGAACACTAAAGCTTTGTCTTTTATTATATTATCCTGTTTTAATCACAGACATTGTAAGGTCTTTACATAGTAGAGTGACAGGGACAGCTTCCTTTCTGAGTACTGCCACATCATATGTCCTTACGTATATGTCTTCCACTTGTCTAAATGATTTTCTTGCACTTTTCCAAAGAAATCATGTAGAATTTTCATAGAAAAGGAGCATTTAAACTTTTACTCCTTCTGCCAGATCTTGAACTTCTTAGTGATTTAGTAGGCTTACTTGGATACATGTGGAAAATGGGAGCCTCACGTTATATGTTGCCTGGAAAGTGAGTGTGCGTTCTCCAGATATTCTGTACTTTTTTATGCTTATTTTCAAAACTAGGATTCTGTAATGATATTGGGCAGATTTATTTCACAAGAAGGATTCTGTTTAGGTTTTTTATTAAGTTTGTTCTATTTTTGCTGTGTTTTCTTTAGGTTCAAATAAAATATATTCCAGAGTTGGTTCAGTCATGATGGTTCCCACTGAATTGTAAAGTGTTAATAATTGGGTCTTTAAAAACAAATAAACACGTTAAAAATATTTCTTCTCAGTATCCTGCATTGGCAGGCTTCTAATGCACCCTGAAAATACACAGTTCAGTCTCCAAAAATAGTTTTTTTAATGCCAGTCATTACAGGTGAAGAGGTATTATAATCTCTAAAGGGAGGGTAGTAATGACTAATACTTGGTCGAAGATAACACAATGCAGAGTGATGACAATTTTCACCACATTCAGTAACTGTTACTGCTGCACTTTTGAAGATGAAGCTACTTGTGTTCACTGTTAGAAAAAGACTTGTTTTTTAATGAGTTTTGTCTTTCCAAAGAGTCATATGAAAACTATTGGATTTATTCTAGGAAATGCTGTATTTCTTTGCACTAGAAACCTTAAGATACAAATTTAACATCAGACGAGCATTAATAAACTAAATTTTTTAGCTTTTGTTATTGGGTTTACAATCTCTCTAGCTCATCAAGGACAAAACAAGTGACAGATCTTATAGCTCTCGCTCATCTTCTGGGATAACCTTTCCCTTTCACATTAAACTACTGTGTTATCAAGTCCAAAATCCCATGCATTTTTGCTGTAGTCAGTACTCTTATATCCGTCACAAAAATGAACGTAAGCTTCAGCTAACTCCTCAAGAACCTAGTTGCTTCTTTGTGTCCATAATCTTTCTTACAGGTTCTGTCATAGAAAACAAATATCTTGCTCTGGAACAAAGCTGCTAACCAGTTGCTTAAATCCCAGAGAGTCTTACATACGTGTACTTAAATGTTTTCCTGAATAGAGCAAGAGTGTTTATATGGGGCCAGAACACACTGCCCCTGGTTACCAAAGTTTTTAGTTTCAGCATCAGAATCAGTCCCAGTTCTCAAGCATGTATGCAGGTCATTAAACCATACTTTATTTTATAGTGAAGTTAATGTTACTAATAAGAATCCTCTTTTCACTGATGCAATAAATCATAAGAACAACTGAATATGCAGGAAACAGTGCAACAGCTCAGTTTGCTGCTTGGGTAATTTAGATTTGCTATGAAAGCAGAAAGAATGCTTTGCAGACTCTTCTGTCTTGGTTTTATTGATGGGATGGGGATGCAATTGCTCTTATGTTCACATACCTGTGATAATTACAGTTTTAAAATCAATAAAATTAAAATTTGAGTTATTAACGAAAAAAAAAGATTTCTTTCCATCTCTGAACCTGAAGATGATGGATAGGAATTTTTTTAATTCACATCATGACGTATAGATCACGTCTTATAGCTTGTTACTTTCACGTAATATCCAGTTAATCTTTAGGCATTTAAATATGAAATTCTGCCCCCTCCTCTCTTACATGAATATTTGTTTCCAAATGTTGCTGTGTTAGTGTGAGTTCAGGTCAGCAAAATGCTGAATAGTACACTACACCTTTATAGCCACTGCATTGTAAGAACTCAGAGTGCTTTAGAAAATTCTATGAATTCTTCCCCTAAAAACTTAGCTACAGAGATAACATTTCAGCCTCGTGCCAGCAAAAGTGTGAGTGTTCTTACAGATGAAGGCATAACTCAGTTATTCAAGGCTGATGCATCTGATGAGAGATGCTTAAACCTTTTTCTCATCACCATTCAGTATACTTTCACTGTGACTAAGATGAAGTGAAGTACCTTCAGGTGTGGATTTGACAGAGTGCAGGGGCAAGAAAGAAGAGAAAGGATTATAAAATTCTTCTAAAGACAAGGTATCTCATATCACATTCACAAAGGAATGGCTTTTGGATTTTTGATCAGGAGTACAGAATTCCTGTTAATGCATAGTTGCCAAAACAGATGCCCTGATTAATGAGAACAGATGGATTACTCTAGAGGGTCTGCAGATTCAGACAGCACTTTCACTAAATGAAATGCTAATGATCTGGCACTGTGCTCCTCTGTGTGGATGAGGCACCAACACTGATATTTTATTTGTATTTGGTGTAGTTAGAATGATCCGTTTTTGAATTTTCAGGTGTAAATTTCTAGTATTTTTTATCTTCTTCATCTCACTAAGAGCTGTATGTGAATGTAAGACTCTTCTCAAATCTAGAGGAATATTCTCATGTAGCATTTTTAAAATGCACTTTCTTCGAGCAAATCAATCACTTGTTTAATTCTGGTGGAAAAATAACTGAGGACATGTAGATTTATCACTGTTACAGACAACACAATCTAGTTTCTCTGCAACTTCTTCACCACAGTTTTCAGCTAAAATTAGTTTTCTGAGAACTTTAAAGTTACTTGTGGAAATGGTCAGCTTTGTTTCTCAAATCTAATATTAATCACTATTTTTTATTGAAAAAGAATTTCTGGTGAATTTTCCAGGTACTTTATTTAATAACACGTTTTAAAAACTAATATTATTTACTGGTATTAAAATTATTTTTAGCTATGTCTAATATCTGTATTAATCTGAAGACAAATGTTAGAATAGGCAAATAAATTTGCAGTCCAAATTACATGTTATGGTATCTGGACAAAAAAGGGTTTTCACTTATAGAGGAACAGCAGGGAGAGGAAGGGAAGTTTCAGGTCTCTGTGTTTGTTAATGGATATAAGTTGGATTTGGAAAATGAATAATTGCTCCAACACATCTTTTGTTTTCCTTCTACTATTTTTACCCAAAAGGAAAGTTCTGAAAAGCTAGAGAGTTTCAATTTAAATACTACTGTGATGGTGCACTGTTTTTCATCTTACATTTCAAAAAAATAACAGGTCTTTCATTTTCCACTGGTTAATGCTGTCTGAAGCAGCTGACTCAGAACACTTTTCTTGTTTTGAGGAACTCCTTTCATCTAAGAATCTGCTTTGGCAGATAAATTTTTGACTACTGCAGATCATAAAACCATGCTTCTCTTTTGTTATTGAAAGAGAAATCCACTATTTTCATGATTTACACTTACCTAGTTATATCTTTCTGCTGTTTTTTTTTGTTGTTGTTGTTTCTGGAAAGACCATGATAATAAGAAGAACTCAATTACTCATACACGTAATTTAGGGCTAATTGAATTATCAGGAAGAAAAAATCCTTCTTTAATCTCAAGGGAAGAATCCCTTGTTGTTTCTTGCTGAAAGAATCTGCTTCTACAATCTAGCAGGTATGATATGATTGCTTTTGGAATTATAAAATAAAAAGTAAACTCCTTTAGGAGTTCTAGCAAATGTACGTATCAGAAGTGGGTGTAAAAGAGGGCAGGGCTACAAATTTGATGTGACAACAAAATGGGGTAACAAAGGTAAAGAATAATGCAGTTTACGGTGATTGTAATGACTGGCTGAAAAATTTGCTACTGATATTCCTCTTGGAAAGATAAAAAATCATATGTTCAGGCACTGAATATTGGCACAAACAATGAAGAATCAGTAGTAGCCAAAAGAGACAGGTAATTTGGAGCAGCAGAGTCTGAAGAGAATCTACTAATAACATGCATCAGTGCTATAAACTTTGTGCATGAGAGAAAAGTGCCAGCATAGCAGGGATGCCAGAGAATTTGTTTTGTGGTCTCAGAATAGCCTGGCAAGTGGCTGGCAGTCCATTTTGTTCTAGTATGTCTGTGTGGTCAGTAACTTGCTAACCTGTTACTTTCCCTAACATTTGGTCAAGAATATAAGAGTTGCACAGCATGGTAGTATGTTGAGGAAGAAAGGGCAGCTTGAAATAATTTGAATTTGATGCAGAGTATCTTCAGTTTCCATGATTTAATTAAAGAAAGGATGAAGACCACTTGGAACAGGTATTTTTGATGATTATCTCTCTTTGATGATGACTTCTCTTTTGGAATTAATTTTCTGTGACAGCTGCATTGCCTCTTCTAAATCCATTTCATGAGCATCCTGGCTTCTGTTCCCCTTTTCTAAACAGAGCACAATGGTATCTTATCCATACATTCTACTAAAATCTGTTACAGGGAAGCTATTGCGTTCAGCAACTATTTTTATACTTGTACATCAAATTTGACAGGTTCTGGAGGCTATGAATTAAATTCATGGTGCTTGACACTAATTATATTTCCTGCCATTAGTTACTTATTAATCACAAGCTTCTTATCCAGCTTTCTCCTTCTATGGAGTTGTGTAGGACTTCAGATCTGATAAGAATAATTCAGAATAAAGCAATGTGGGATGCTGTAGTTTCCACAACTTAGTAAGGCAGAAATATCAAACCGTTGCAAAATATCCAGTGAAAAACACACCTGTTAAAATTAATCTTCATCTCTTCACTGATGCAACCTAGAGTGCATTAACGGTCAGGATGAAAGCTGGCTTTAGATCTTCGAATAGCTCCTGGTGGTAGTGGAAAGGGCTTGCTCTCTAGAAAATGGTGTATGGTCTCAGTTCTATTGCTTGTTTTACTCTGCTTAAAGACATTGAAATGCAAACCCTTTACTTCAAGAACTTGGAGACCCTGGTACTGGTGTCGAAGACCACTGCTTGTGGTTCATTAAAAACCATGTAAGTGACTATATTGTCACAAGTGAGCCCTGTAAGTGAGAGTGGGAAATGTAAATGACTCAAAAAATGTCAGGAAGCAATTTTATGTCTGTACTGAATGGGACCATGAATGCAGCCATCTGTGCTGCTTGCTTTGTTGTCTGCCATTAAAAGATAACAATAGATGAACACTGGCCATATGATATTTTTGCTTCATTGACTTCCTGATGGATTTCACACATGTTTCAGGCCAGCAGGATGAATCCTGCAGATCCTTACTGTCCCTTCTTCCAAAACAATCTGCAGACAGCTCCTCTTGGACTGTGGTACCCAATACTGCTTGATTTTGGAGTGCGGCAGAGTTGTCCTACTGAGACAGCTGGCCTCTCTCGTGGAACAGTGGATTTCCATGAATAGCAAACTCTCCATGGTGCTCCCACTGAGTGATGGAGTAACCTTAGGGCTCTCTCCCTTTTCAAATGAAAGGAGTTCTGTTATCCCTGAGTTTGCAGAAGTATCTGGTGATGAACAGGTAGTTTCTGAAATTCTCCATAAAAGTGTCAGAAGAGAAGTGTTTTATAACAGTTGAAATGTCTGGGAAGAAAGAGGGACTTTAAATTTGTTGAACTTCTGTCTTGCTGAACTTCATAGTCTGGCAGCTTCTGACACTGGTGGAAAGATTGCTTTGATATCTACAAACTCAGCTCAGTCTCTGAGCTGGGGTCTCTGAGCTGGGGAGAGAAAATAAGTGCAAAAGATGTCTTTAAACACTTCCATAATCATAGTTATGTGACAAATGCAAACCAAATGTGTGCACTTTATAAGCAAAAAGCATTTTTATTTTCATTTTGCAAACTCAGCCTGAGAATAGAGACCCTGGTGGATTTTTTCCAGCTCATGCTTCAGCTTGGAAAAAAATTACAAAGCATACAGCAGCTAGAGCTTGGCCAACAAGACTGTAAGTGATGCATAAGGCAGAATTTGAACTTAGCTCTCATTCTCAATAGTTTAATTGGCTCCCTGGGGCAAACTGTTAAGAAAAGAAACTCTGGATTAGAGGTGGCCTAAAAGCAGTTTCAGTTCATAGGGAATGTAACCCTCAGTTTTCTGAGTTATTTTATCTTAATATCTTGAAAATATGATTAAATACAACTTGTGAGTGTAAAACAAATACTTACTGCTTAACAAATAGAGTAAGTTGCTTGGAGTAATGTACTACTAGGCCAGATGTTAGCATTCTCAGCCCACTTTGAAATCACAGCACCCACTGAGTGTCAGGTAAACTTTAGAGAGCCATCGTGGGAAAATTTTGCTCTTTGGAAGAGGCTGATCCTCGTTTTTCACAGCATACTGCTTTCAAAAATCTTTTTCCTTTTATATCTTTTTCCTAGTATTCCCATGTTTTTGTACGTTTTCATGTCAGCATTCATCTCTCAATACTTCTAGTTACTGACTATTCCAAAATTAACTCTTTGGTTCTAGGATGTTGCTTTTGTGTGTGTTTGTTTTTATTTGTTTTGTTTGGTTGGTTTTGGGATTTTTTTTTTTTTTATTCCTCTTGCATGATATTGCTTTCATTCATTTACAGACTGACAAAATTGCTTGACAATAAAACTGAGCCAATATCATGTAGTTGAACTTCATAAAACTGGAATCTTGCACACAAAGGCACAGATTTATAGTGACAGGCTAAAACACTTAACGCCTTGGTCAGTCCTCATTTCCTCTGTCCTTGTGTTATCATCAGCCATATAGTATTGGAGCAGTATGGAGACCAGGATGTGTGGAAAGAGGGTGATAGTTTTGAAAAACTGAAAGTTATCTCAGAGAAAGATCCAAGAAGATTTATGTATATTCACCAGTGATGTTGAGTGATAAAGCAGATCTTTAGAAATATCTCTGGGGGACCATATTTCCACATCTTTACTCATCTGGGGGTTTTACTTCATGTCAACTTTATTCTGCTTCAGCAACCTGAACTCCCACCAATGGCATGGCAGAGGTGTACTATATAGACAGCTAGAGTGCATCTTCTGATTTTATTTCATTCAGAAAGAATGTCCTTACATACTCCAAGACCCAGAGCACAGGCAGTGAAGTGAATCAAAAGGGACATCCCCTTCAAACAAGAACTTTTTTCTAAGTTTTTGTGCTTATGTAGATGCACACAGTACTCAAACAACAGCAACAAAGCCAAAATAACAAAAAGGTTATTTTCACCTCTCTGAGGAAGCAAGTCATGGCCA
Organism: Chrysolophus pictus; assembly: GCA_037305975.1. Lineage (NCBI taxonomy): Eukaryota > Metazoa > Chordata > Aves > Galliformes > Phasianidae > Chrysolophus > Chrysolophus pictus. The sequence goes on from CM074580.1 coordinate 49,274,915, forward strand.
TCCATCTCTTGGTATGGGTCTTTCTCCCTCCCAAGCACACGCAATCCGGATTGGTTACACAACAAAAGCCCTACCCCATCCAGCTGGATGCCTTTATAAAGTCTGCAGTATAAAATATTGCTGTAGGTTTTGTGTTTTACGGTGCCAAGAACAGATGGAGGAATGCTCCAGTTCACCTCTTCAGCACCTGAATCCTCACTGCATGTCTCTTCTTTCTGTTAGAAAATTTTGCCTATGAAATTAATCATTCTCTTTGCTCTTACAGTCTTGTCAGCTTCAGGTAACAATTCACTGCAGTTATAGAAAGGTTCTATTATATTTACTCCATTAGCAAACGACTGAAAACTGAAAATTTATGGAATTCTGGTTTTGCCAACAAAATAGACATGACAAATTTATATTTACCACATGGCTGTAAGGACAATACAGAAAGGACTCAGATGTTTAAACTTCTTCCTTTCTTCAAATGAATGCTCAGGAGCCCTGGTCCACAGTGAGAATCCTGTCATTCTGTGCATCACTGCATTGTGAGTTAATTTTTGTCACTGATTTTTAAAAATGCAATGTTTACATTTGTTTTCTTCAGTGGCCTGGCATCATACGACTTACTAAATTGATCTAGATTTAGTGCATTGTCTAAATCTTTTTTCATTAGTGGAAATGGCAAAATTTTGGCAAAAAGATGAATATGAGCGATGTGCTGATTTTGAAGAGAAAATTAAAATATATTACAACTACTACACCACGTGAGCATTTGGAGAAATTTACTTTCCCAAGGTATACATCAGGTCAAACCAGCTCTCTGCAGCACAACACATTGCTCTCTGGTGCACAGTGGAGTTGATCACTCCAGCACATAAACTAGCTCCTTCACTTGAATATTTTTTTAATTAGTTATAACTTGGGTAAAGCAATGATAATAACAGAAACAGGAAAGGGAGAAGTAAGCAAAATTCAGAAAGATAGAAAATCATAAAATATTCATGTGATACAGATGTCCAAAAACCAGAAAGATGCGTAAACTTGTCTTACAGGAGCAAAATGCATGCAGCATCTCTGTGCATTGCCATAAAAATAATAACAAACACATTTAGCTGTAATCAGAGAAAATGAATGCTAACACTGTGATCCAAAGTATTTTCTCTAGCAGGTGGATTCAAAGTGTCTTGTTAATCCTTCTTGATGCAATGGCAACAAATGGATAGTTTCTGTGTGTTTTCACAGGGTAATATTTGGCTTTTTGCTCCAACTCAGAATAAGGATATATTTTTACCATAAAATACGAAAAAATCTGGAGAGAGAAAGAGATCTGATTCTTTTCCTCACTTTTTTGATCTTTGGTTCTCCTTCCTTCTGTGAGCTGGAAGTGGGAAAGCGCACTTTTTTCAAAGCCTAATAGAGGTTACCAGGAGTAGGATAGCAACTGACAATAAAAGGTTGCTGAAGTTGCTGCTTTTCTCTTACTGTCCCTTATCTTCCAGCTTCTCCTTCTACAAGGATAAGATTCAGTAAAAAGAGATAGGCATGATTTTCTGAGTACAGTTTCATTTCAAGTCACTGGATTTACGACAAAGATGGAAAAGCCTTCATTCACTTGTTTTCCCAATGAGGCTAAATTGATTTTGAAAGTGGGAATCAATTTCATTATGCCTGGCTGAAAAACAATGACAAATTATGATTGAAATTGAGATGACTGATGAACCACTGCCTGATTCTGAGGAATGATTCTGTGTTTTAGTCAGAGCAGCCAGATGAAAGCTTACTGTCCCTGTGATCCCAGTGCAGTTGCAGGGCAGGCTGGCTGTCACTTGCTTTCTACTCCAGCACTGGTCTGGCTCCCAGTCTTGCCCATGCTTTGTTCCCTCCCCTGGTGGATGGTAGACTTCAGACTCTCAAAGATTTGGAGTGGAAACCTACTTTGGCATGGCACTTCTGTCTAGTGCCAACTGGCACTATAAAAGAGCTGAATATCAGTGATTTGTTACAGCTGAATAATTCTTTTCAGGGCGAGGCACCAAATGTTTGTGTTTTTCAGACACAGGATCCATAGTGTTTTTTGTTAGCTGGCATCTGTTCCAATGCCCAGAAGCTTTCCAGCTTTGCTGACTGGCTGGATTTTAGATGCATCTTCTTGGGCTGCTGATCGTGTCAGCCAGCACTCATGGGGAAGACCTTGGGCAGCGAGGAAATAGAAAGTTAAACTTCATCTTAATGTTTTTTAGTGCTCGTTATGTTGATCCAGCCATAATGGAAAAGTCCCTCTTACTGTAGTCCACAGGGCAGTTCTGGCATAGCAAAGGAAAATGGGATCACTATAACTTAAATATTATTTGCCTTGCAGTATCTCCTGAGGGTTCCATATTTAGAACTGACCCACATGAACAAGTTTTTAATAAGCTGCTTCCTCAGCCAAGTTAAAACATGCAGGAAAAAAATGCTGAGAAATTTTGAAGTTGTCACTGGCCAGAAGTAAGAGCTTGATGTGCAAAGATTATGGTATTGATAACAGTTACTTTAAGATCTATCTTCTTTATGAAATAAATGTGAATGCTTTCAACTGTACTTAAATTTCCATCAAGGTAGATACCAGAAGAGAAGAATGGAACAACAATCCCACTTGATAGAACAGTAATTTATTTTGCAAAGGCTCAAATGTGTTATATTCTTCATCTCCATTAAGCAAAATGCAAGGAGTATAATTGGTTCTGTTCTAGATAATGATTGGTAGTATCATGATAATCAAGATAATAAATTTCCTCTCTTTGGACTGACTCCTATCACAATAAGTTTGTGTTTGCATTATTCCTTTCTTCAGAACAGCATTATGAGTAAGCATGGATACATACTTATAAGAGATCTAGATCTATTCTGAACAGAGCCTCATTAACTTCTGTTGGATAATGTATCTCTGGGACTTTACTCCATGATCACAGAAATTAACAGTAATTTGGCATAATATCTCTTCTGTTGTGTTCCTTACACTTTTTCCTGTTTTAACCTCATAAAGTCTCCAAAGCTCCTGCAGAAATTAATTTTCTCTTCTTTCTATAATTTGCACTTAAAGTCAATTATCCCCATTTCTATCTTGTCTGGGGAGTATAGTTTTGTAGAAAAAAGTAAATGAGACAAAAATATGGCAATTACAAAACTTACAATGCAGTATTTGTTGAAGATGACAAAAACAGTGGCTTAAAAGTTAGTCAGGCTTCTTTTTTTAATGTTTTTTTCTTTGAGACATGCAGAGAACTAAATTTTCTGCAGATGTAATGGGTTGAAACTATTCCCATGTACAACAGTAGATAATTTTTCCCAGCCTTTTTTAAATCTCCCACAGCAGCATATAATTTTTGGGTTTTTCTTCAATAATATTCAATCTTAAGGAGTATGTGGGAAACAAAACAAATTTTTGTGAGACATACAATTTTATAATTGGAATTACAATGATTTTCTTAAACAAATATAAAAACCCCATAGCTAGTGGTGATTTGCATTGTTGTTTTTTCTTGGTTCTTTCATTATTATTATTATTATTATTTCTGAGCAAGAATAATTGAGTATGAGGAATAAAGGGAATTCTCAAGTATTCTCTCTGTTGTAAAGTTTTAATCTAGGGTATGTGTAAAATCCATCCTCATATAACCTAAAGTTTGGTCTATGTGGAGATCAAGGTAAAATGTTCAAATTCTTTTAAAAGCCATATGTTCTTTTAACTACTTTTTGTCCTTCCCTTGCTATAGAGAAAGTAGGTAGAGACCGACATTCAATGCAGTACAGGAACATTAATTCCACTTTGTTTACTTCATGGGTTGCTGGTCATCATTTCTATATTTCCAACTACAGTTGTATTGAGACATTTTGAGGGCTGCCTACTTCTGGCATCTCGTAGCGGTGCAGCTAATCCCGAGATCTTAAAGCAGCCTTTATCCAGAAGAGATCACACCAGCAAAAAACTTGGGAGAGGGTATGGAATAAGCACAGTTCATAGGTTAGTGCAGGATGCTACTTGATGGGAAAAGTTTGCTTTTCTGGTCTGGTTTTGTTTCAGTTCAAAGCACAAGTAAGAAAAGCTTCCTCTAAAAATATCCTGGTAATGCCATACCTGGGGTATTAGATTGGCATTTTTCTGTAAATGCAAATATGTTGCAATCAACTCTCATTTCTCATTCTTGCAACAAGAGAGGAGATTTTTTAGGATGGTGTGATTCCTTGCCAGGAAAAGACCCATCCCTGTGATAAAGAATACAAGAAAGGAGGTACCTTGAGCTTTCCCTTGCTCTCAGCAAACTCAATAAGTGGCAGGAGCCCAGGTTGTTTGTTTAGCAAATAAATTATTCTGTCTGGATTCTGTTTCCTTTCCTCCTTCCCTCCCCATCACTTATGTCCGTATGGTGGATTCCAGCCTCAAAGACTAGATTCATATCTTGAAATCTCAAAAGACTGATGTTTTAATTTGGTCACTGAAGTCAAGATGGTTTCTCTTATGTATCTTATGGATGGCCAAGCACTTTAATTTATTCTGTTGCTTTTGAATGAACAGTGTGTTAAAGAATATAAATAGCTGCCTAAAGAATGTATGATGATCACTCATTACTAAATTGTTTACTTCAACAAAATGCTAATGCTGGAAAAGCCAAATTAACTACGTTTATCAGTTCTTACTATTCACAGCATCTTAAGCATGCAAGATTAAAAGTTGTTCTTGTTTGACTGAGTTGTACTTTAAGTAGACACACTTGTATTCCCTATAAAGCCCACTGCATCTGTCTGATGATAGGCAAAATTGGTACTACTTACCACAGACACAGTCTGAGGGGTTTTTTTCACATTTCAAAGCTGTGAAATAGAAGAATTTGCCACTGAAGATTCAATTAAGCATCTTGATGGAGGTAACAGAGAAAATGTATCCATACATTTCAAGCTCCTCTCCAAACACTCTCCTGAATAATCATGGTAAAGTTCTGTCTCTGTTCCACCAGGGTTTGCTACTAAACTCAGTGCTTTAGAATCTGTTTTTGTTTCCCTCTTTGTAACCAAAGCACCTTCTGAATAATGAAATATTATGAAAACCCAGTGCAAAATCTCTGACTGAAAGATCTTGAAAATGTCAGTTTCTCCCATTGTAACAAGAAGCGTTATAAGGTTACATCTAGCCAAGACATTAAAGAATAGGTCACATGCTCCTCCTGAAGAGCTTAGAAGTAAGAGAGTTTTAAATTACAATCTTTTACAAATGAAAGGTATTCAAAAAAATTTTGAGATTACATTAGAGTGACCCTAGTATTAGAAATGACACAGCTGCTGATAGTCTAAGGATGAAGATGTAATAAGGTTATCCCTACAAGCAGGATTCATGCCATCACAGCACATGTAGTCCGAGCATGTATTCAACTGGAAGACTTTTAGTGCATGTCAAGTTCCTTTCTGTTAATGCTTGGCTTCTATTTCTGTTGCTTAAACAAAATAACAAAAACTTCCCAGGTTTTATGCAGTAGTTTGCAATTGCTAAATTTCAGTTGAAACAAATTATCATTAAATCAATTTCTAAACTCCACAAACATTTAAATCTCCTGAAAGTAATAAATGAAATCATAAAGTTGAAAAGTGCAACTTCAACCTCCATTTAAAAAAAGAATCTCCAAAAGCATAACAACTTTAACTCGGCCACCAAATTCATATGACTAATTTAAGGCCCATCGTTATCTCCAGACTTCCTTGACTTGAATTTGTTTCAGAAAAATCATCCTTTTTTTAATTTATAATTTTCTTAATATGAGTAATAAATAATGTATGCTATTATGTCAGTAGTATTAAAATGGATGGCTCAGTGAAACATGAACAATTTTTGCTTTTAATTTAATGTCATATTTTATTATATTATTTTGTTTTTAATGTTATTCATTGCATGTCTTAGTCTTAATCAGTCTTTTTCAGTGACTAGCTCTGCTTTTCACAGTATGGACAGTTTGCTTTTCAGATGTACTTATAAATTCCTAAGAACATTGTTAAAATTAACCTTGATCTAAGTGAGTCTTTCTGAAAATGATTTGAGCATGTGACTAATACATTAACATATAAAGTTTGTACTTATACGTTACCGCTGTATAACTTACCAGTGTAACAAACTAGGTTTCCATATAATCAACCTGCACAATATCTTCTGCGTAGTCCAAGGGACAGCAGTCCAAGTCTGAGGAAGGACTCATTGAGCAGCCTGAGAACAAACAGAAAACACAAAACAGCTCCTCTTTCAAATACAAAGACAGTATTCATTGATAGATCTCAACATACCAACAACCTAACCTTTTCATCTTTGTAATTATAGAAGGCGTTGCAGAATAGAATTGAACACTCCCTTACTGGCAAATGTGCCCATCTCATTCTTCTTGCCTTTGACTATTTTTTCTCTGTTGTACTTAGAGCAGTTCCGTGCTCCACTGTTCCTTGATCTGCAGTAATTTCTGTTATGTTCTGCAGCATTATTTGCTGGCAAATCTTGTGAAAACTAAGATTAATCCTTTTCAGGTGATGATGAAAACTTCCTTCTCATTATAGTATGAATGAACCATGGACAAAAGTAACAGTAACATCCATCCATATTCTCCATCTAAAACAAGTGGAAAATATCGCTATATTTGTGAGTGATGGTTTTGTAACTGGGCAGGATTTCCTGGGATGGTAATGCCTTCATTCTCAGGCAGTGGTACTTTCTTCTAGATAAACACATGAGAAATGTTACGTAGGAGTTATGAGCTTCCACATACATTGTCACTCTATGCAGTAATCTGAATCTGTCTCCAGCCCATTAATTTCCATTACAATAAGCCATTATGTTTCTTTTGCCAATATCTGTCAGAAGGGAATCTTGCTCCACTACAGCTAGGCAAGCCTACAAGTTACCATTTTTATCTACTGGAAAAGGAGGAAAGCCCTGAGTGGAAATAATTGATGGCAGTGACCATCAGCAGGACATCAGTGTTAGTTGCCTGAACCTGAGCTCCTGCTAAAAGCTGATGTCTGCAGCTTCAATTACTCCTTGCCTTCTTCTCACTTCTTGGCCACAGGACTGAATGTTCCCTCACAAACCACCTTCAGTCACACCCAGGTGCTAATTGCTTAGTAATGAAAGAATTAATTATCACATTATTATAATTTTAATTACCTAGGAGACTGGCATAGACTGAGATCTGACTACCACAGATGTATTGTTTTCTGTAATCATGAAATCTACTTTCCACTTATCTAGGAAGAAATACATTTATGTGTATGATATTTAGAAGCTTTTATTTCTGTTCTAGGGAAGACTTATGTGAAGAATCGCAAGGCACTTCTATCATGTGCTGTGCAGCCAAGCTGGATGAAAGCTTGCATGAGAGATTTCACAGCTTGGTTTCTGAATTTTCAGAAGGTATTATCATAACCTGTTTTAAGAGTCTACGTACTCAGGAAAATTGTTATCTGTAACTAAAAGATGGAGGCTTAGAAAATATGAACTTATAGCAGAAAACCTTAGACATGGAACAGATTGCTGCGAAGAGAAAAGGATTATTTCCTTGTATTTACAGTGGACAGGGCAAGATGTAATGAGGCTAAATCAGATCAAAGGAGATTTAGGATGGACATTAGGGAAAACTCTCACAGTGATGATAATTAACCACTGAAATATCTTAAGAGAGCATGAGCTCCCCGCGGTTACGGCTTTTTAAGGACAGATTGAAAAAGCATCAGTGAGATTTGGCTTAGGTTTTTTGTTACTAGTTTGTTGCAGTCAGTTACACCATGGAATATTAACATCAGTTAGTATATTCCACACAAAATGCTTAGTAGATTGTTCTAACCACCAGTGTACTCAGGGAGTTGGCTCAAGCAGATTGGCTCTCTAATAGATATTAAGATTATTTTTCCTGTTTATCTTTATAGCTCTATGGGGGATCCTTTGCACCTGTTCCCACACACGAGTAAAGCTTTTCACATTTTTCTGGTAAAATTATATATTTATTGAATGGGAAAGCTAGTTTTTATTTTAGAAAAATGTTACCTCCTTCAGAGGATGATGGGTTTTCTGCCAATAGGGCCTTATGGTTAGCAAAAGCTAAAGTCAGAAATAGAATCAGCCACTTTTGGAATCAGCAATTATTATACGGTGTGTCTAAATAATTTATTTGCAACAAGATTACGTAAAAGCTTTATGGAGTTGTGTTTTCAGCTAGGGATCTGACTGTAGACCAAAAAAAAAAAATAAACAAAAGAAAAAAAAAACCACCAAAAAAGCCCTCAGCTGGAACAGAGTAAAGAAAATCCTCAAGGGTAAGTAAAACATCAAAGGGAAAGTGAAAACAAATGGTCAGGCAAAGGAGGGAGTAGTTGGCAGAAGGAAGTATAATCAAGGGCAGTAGATGGAGGTGAAGGTAGAAATGTAAGTGAAAAGGTGCTCCAAAGAGCTTGAAGGAAGACTAAATACTCAAATTTTCTGCTAAGGGTGAGTAGAAGTCAGAAAAAAAGTAGATCAGTAAGAATCATGTGACTCAAATAAAAATACAAGGCAAAAAATCTTCAAGAGACAAGGCTTGAGAATGCAATTCCTGCTGGATATTTTTTAGAGTTTTCTAGAAACCCTCTCAAATGAACAGACATTATTAACTCATAACAGGAACAAGGGATGTATGTTGCAGAGGAATTTTGAACAACAAATCGCAGAGAAGCAAGGTAGGAAGCCGGAACAGCTGTCATGAAAGAGGGATTTTGGTTATCAGCAGTTGTTGCAACAGTGTATATAGAGAGACTTCCACTCTTAGAATCATAGAATCATTAAGGTTGGAAAAGATCTTAAGGCCATCTAATCCAACCCCAACCCACCCATGTCTACTAACCATGCTCCTCAGTGCCATATCTCCATGTTTTTTGAACACCTCCAGGGATGATGACTCCACCACCTCCCTGGGCAGCCTGGGCCAATTGCTTCCTCTTCAGCAACCTAAAGTAATTGTTTCTTGTAATAATATGATAATTATGTCTTCACAGGACAATGATAAGAAGGTTGCAATGCAGGAAACTACCAGGGACCTAATCAGGTCTGCAGTGTGAATTACTTTTATTAAATATTTAGCAAACAGCATAATGTTTGTAACCAAGAGTAGTACAAAGAAAATAGGAGAAAAACATCCTAAATATTTGTTCCACGATTTGTCTATTGCCAAGCTGCAAAGTTCTGACTCGTAAGTATGCTAGAAGTCTCACTCAACTCCATCAAGGCCACAAATCACACCATTTGGAAGTGCACAAAGAGAATTGCATTTAACTATGAGAATAACTCTGTTATGGTGAACTGAACTCAAGGGAATTCCTGGCTGTAGCAAGACATTTTTCTAGCAAGCCTTGTGAAGAAATTAGTTTATTTTAAGGTATCTTAAGAGTTCAGTATTGAAGTCTAAGAGCTGCTTGTTGTCTGTGGATATATCATTTCTATCCAGAGGCTGCATAAAATGTTAATGAGCATTTCTTTTATTTTCTCTGTAGACTTCGAAGCAGGGCATTAGGCAGCTAAGTTATTATCACTTACTCCAGCATGCAAATGAATCTGTCATTTTCAAAGCCTGAAGTAAGAAATATCCTTTAGTAGAAAAAAGTGAATCAGAAAGGAACGGGAAAATAATCATTCAAATTATCTCTGTGATTCTCCTCCAGTCTTTTATTTTTAAATATAAAGTTTTCTGCAGATAGTTTCAAGCACATTGGTGTGTTTTCTTCTTTCCGACCCACTGTCTAGGAAAGATGTGAGCAGGAGCCAGCAGATGTAAGAAGGGTTGTTGGATGTAGGCTTTCCAGGCTATGGCTGGCAGGTTCAGCATCTCTGTTTATTCAAGCTTCATACTGCACCTTGGCTGAGACAAGCAAAAGCACAGCCCATAGCCAGTGAGACACTGCAGTGCATAAGTACCCAAGTACCTCTCCAGAACCTAAGTAGAAAATAAAATTTTGGTGCAGATGGTACTTGAAAAATTGAGAAATAAATATAGAATACAGGAAGGAGACCTGAAGAAAGCTAGGGGAAGTAAGGAATATAAAAGGAAAGGAGGTTGGTAAAGGAGGGGAGAAGGAAGTACAGAAGAGTTAATCCAGTCAATTAGCATTCAGTTCTAGGGCTTTGAACAGGACAGTGCTCACAGCACCACAGAGAATAGCAGTGCACCACAAAGAATTGGGATTTTCTAGCGTGCGATATAGATCCATTGTTAATAAAGCTGATGAGAAATTTGCTAGGAAGGAATATCGCAGGCTGTGTTACCTGACAGAGCTACAATGTGTCTACTGAGAAATCTAGCCCAGAAGCAGTGTCAAAGCTGAGATACAAAAAATTTTAAGATTTTAAAACCTAGTAAGGGACTTGAAGTGATGCGATATGAGGTCTCTTCAAATTTATATATACAATATTGTATTAAATCTGCCGTTGAAAAATAGTTAAGCATGTGAGCATCAAACCCAGTAAAACCCATAGCGCTCCATTTGAATTGCTCTGATCACTTCTCACTCCATTGGCCACTGTGGCCCAGTTAGGATGGACTGTCAAACCCATTCTTCAAACCAGGAAGGGGGTAGGATTTGTAGCAGAGGATTTCAGGACAGACTGTGATTCGGTCTTAAACTAGAATTAAAACTTTATATTGCCTCATCTGTCCTACAGATGCCTGGTCTTTGACTAATCCAAGCTGTAAAACTTGACCCTAGGGGAGCTGTGTTTAAACAATAAAGATATTCAGTCAGCCAGACCTTGCATCAACTATGGCAGAGCTTTGTTTGTTTGTTTGTTTTTCATAAACCAATTGAACAATTATGGATATTCTTTCTTCACTTAACTGTATATTAGATCATAGGCTAAAGAAGGAACAAAATGTGTCCATTTCTCTTTCCTCCCTTCCTGCCATTAGTTGTCCCCCTTAGGACTCTTTTCCTCCCTTAGTCCCTATATAGCTCAAAGTAGCTCCAGGTCACAGGAGAGGGCAACAGGAAATCCTGAAATAAGCTGCATACATGTGTATCCCTATGCCTGCATTAAACACAAGACTTCATAGAAAGATAGTGGGAAGTCTGCTAATATTCTGTGTGGACCCAGTTTCAAGACATGTTTTTATGCAAAGAAAAGAAATTGTTAAGCATAAAGTAATTCAACTTTTCCACCTTCTGCAACCCTATTAAGGATGTGTGGAATTAATACTGCAGATGTTAGCTATCAAATGTATTTACAGTGTTTTCTAGTTTCAAAAGGATGCAGTACGAAGTTATGTGACTTCTCTGTCATGATGTAATGTTAATTTCTTTTGGTTATTCAAAACACTTTTATAAGATTAGTCTGTACAGAAAAAAATGATATATATTACTTCTTACTTATTTCAGGGAAAAATACAATGAGATTTGTTCATCCTTGTTTTTTTATTTACATGTATTATTTTACCCTAGATATGTAGGAGAAAGTTAAATAGTTGAAAACTACATTTTGTAAAAGAATGGTGATGGAGTCAATTTTTTCTCTGATACCTCCTAATTCACTTAGGATGCAAATGAAAAGTGACATTTTTATTACAAAGGAGGCCTAACAGAAACATTTGGCTTTCTTCAGCAAATCAGTTAACACTCTGCCCAAAAAATAGCATTTTTAGAGGTCTGGTTTTGGGCAAGCATATAGGACTGGCTTAGACTAATACCTAGATCTTTCAGCAGCCTTCTCTCTGGCTCAGCTTTTCTCTGGTGCTCTTGCCTGGAACCACTTCAAGCAAATTGTCAACAAATAGCCTGACAAACCTTCATGACAGACCAACTTTGATAACTGGCTTTGGTAGTGCAGTAAACTGGCATAGAGCAACTATTTCTACTGTGTTATTTAGGTTGTTAAACCTAGCTGGATGTATGTTCACGTGCCACTGCATCTCATATTGTAGGTAGTGCAGGAAGCTATTTTTTGTAACAGGGTCTTAACATATTTTTGAACGTACCCTGAGGGCTTGTGGTTATAATATTCAACGCACTTCAGTGAGATTTAAGGAAGCCTATAACAATACTTTATTTTGCCTTTAGGGTTTCTTTTTCTTTTTTTCTTTTTTTCTTTTTTTTTTCCCCCAACTTTACAGCTCGTATAATTGTTTTAGAGCATGGGATTCAATAAATTATAATGGGAGATTTTACTAAAGCTATTATCCCAGCAGTAAGCCAGTCATGTTGCATTTTTAAACACCGAGGAGTTCCATATAGAGCATATGCATGTGTTAAGAAGGATAAGAATGAAAAAGATTTATACAAAAAGGTTACAGTTGTCTCATTTTCTTACTAAACTCTTGTTTGTTGAAGGTATAAGATAATAATATCACCTTGGACTTGCATGCCACAAATTATTTTTCAATAATGAATTGCAGTCATCGATTTCTATAGAAAGACTGAAATTGCTAAAAAAGAACTGTAATCTTTGTTAAAAAATGGAAGATTTGTTACAGACCTTTTAGGTCTTCCATAAAAATAAGAATATGTGAAAACAAAACTATTTCAAAGCTGAGCAGAAAAAAAATCTCTGATTTGGAGCCATTGTAAGGTTTATCACAAAGATAAACTTTCTGAGACAGCAGATATTTTTGTATTGTAGAAACCATTCTTTTCACAAAAAAGTTTCAGTTGAAACTTTCAGCCACCACTATAAGACTTGGTTTCAAAAGCTGCTTATTTGATGAATATATTTTTTTGGCCATGAAGTTTTAATGTCTGCCTGCTAATGTACAGGAATTGTTAAAAACATACTGGATTTCCTCAGGAAAGGGAGCATATATCCTCAACAGTTTTGTATATTTATGAAAAAACTGAACTAACAATTGAGTTTCTGCATCATCCAGGCTTTTATTGTTGTAGAAAGTCCTACTTTTTCCAGAAGAATAAGCCATTAGCCATTTATGTTTCTGCTCTTCATTTCTGCAGTTATTTTCCAGAAGACTATTCAGACTTTTATATTCCCAGTAATAGCATTTACTTAATTGAGGATATTTTATTGTGCTCAGCATGCAATATCAATATGCATTGCCATCTCAGGTTCATGAAGAGGCCTACAGTTGCCCTAAATCAGCCTTCTAAAGTACTCCATAGATGCAAGCTGATAACTGGGTTAGTTGATCAGAAGATTATGGCTGGCTTACCGATCCTGAGGTGATGGAATGATGTCTACTCAAGTTCTGATGGTGGCTCTCCTTTACTAGGAGGGACAGCAGACAAGTAGTGGGACGTTGGCCATTACTTGCCTCCTGAAATAGCAAAGCTAAAATAAAACTTGTGACAGTCAGAAACCAGCCTGCAGCTCGCTGAAATTACATCCTTTCCTGTTCTTTGTCTGCTTTATCAGCGTGCTTATCTTTGTGTACCTCAGGAATGCTGGTTGAAATCAAAAGTCCACTATTTCTTCCTCCAGCCACTGCTCAAATTAAAGGACAAACCTGCAGTGAAATAGAAAGTGTTTCCCAGCGTACCGAGATCTCTCATAAAGATGCTGTACCAATCAGTTTGATTCCTGTGGCTTCATACTAAAAGCAAATGATATTTCACAGCAGCTATCCAAGTGCATAGGCATGTATAAATTTTACATAATGCTCTTTATTCGCCTTTTGCTTTTAAGTGACCACTTTGTGTTCATAGAAATGCAAAGAGATTCTTTTTTCTTTTTAAGGATAGTCAGTGAAAATACCTAGGTTTTGACTCAAATAGGCATGAGTCCTTCCAGATATTAAACAAAGTTAATTTTCTATTCAGTGTTCTTTTTGAAATGAAAGTTTCTTTTTTATCAAAATCTCTCCTTGGCAACTAGTAAAGAAATGTGCCCAGTATGAAATTATAAGCCCACTGACATCAACAGGAAGATACATATTTTAGTAAAAGTCATTTTAATTTCTGAAGAAAAATTGGAATTGGGATTCCAATCTTTGGGATTGGACTGGGAGTCATTAGATGGTAATTATTATTTCTGAGTTCTTTTAAGGAACCTTATCTTGATGTCTTTTCCATGGGGCAGCAATTGCTTGTAGATTGAATTAATCCCTTACAAATTTCATTGTAATCCATTAAAGATCCCAGACAAACATCTGGGACTTTACAGAGCTGGTAAATGGTTCAGAAAACATTGTTATAAGACTTGAGTTGTTCTTATCATCAGGGAAGACAAAAAAAAATGTATATGAGATATGAGCCATGCTTTGTAGTGTGCTTCTAAATGGCACTTAGTTGCTGCAATAGAGAGTATTGCCTCTCAGATGTTCTGGGAAAGGGCAGGAGGCCATTAGTATATCTGCAGTCCTTATATGGAATACATATGTACTTTTTCCTAAATAATCTCTTCCTAGAATCATACTCTTTGTTTATTTCCATTTATGAAACTTACATATTTATCCTCATAATTATGCCTGTTGAGTTGTATTCCTATCTACTTCTTTACAATACTATTTTGGTGTATTCTTATGCTACTTTAATGAACATACCTGCATTTGCTGAACTCCATTACCTCCAGTATTTCCTCTACATATTTCTACATTGAATTCCAAAGTTTTCTTGTGTTTTTGTTGATATATTCTTCTGGAGGAAGGAATTAGTCCATCCCTAATTCCTAAGAACATGAACCAAATTCTGATGTTATATGAATTGGCTTATCTCTATTATAGCTGAAGATGACTTACATTACCTTAATGTTCATCTCATACTTTCTCTGAATATTTAAGGTTAAAAAAATGTTGAGTTTGTATAAAGCAGAGTATAGAGAGTTTCAGCTAAGAGAACAAAGCCTGTAGCTCATGTACAGAAACTGTTTAAAGAAACAGAGAGCAGAAATCTGGAACTCTGAAATAACGGAAATAAATATTATGGGGCGAGAAGGGATCTTTGGGTTTGCTGCAACTCAGATATGCACTGTGTTGCATGAAAGTACTCTCAGGGGCAACAGTGTACCTGCAGAAACCCCATGTGCAGAAGTTGTTTTGGCTATAACACACAGACGTTAGTTTAGCCATGTTAAGCCAAAGTTTCAATCTGATCTGTATCTTGTCTCTTTTGGTGAGCCTCCTACATCATGGGTCCAAACCTGAAGTAAAAATCTGTGGTGAGAGTCTGCATCTAAAGCATTCTGAATCTCTGAGAAAACATCATTATTTAGATTATCCTTATCTACATTTAGGTCCATCTCTGGAGAGACTAAAAGTAATTTGTGATTAAGGGCTTATCTTAAAAAAATATATATACTGACACAAAAATAGACTAATCCTTTCTAGTTAAATTGGATGCACCAGATGTCTATTAATTACCTACTTTACCACAGTTTCTACTAATATACTTTACATAGTTATTCAGCTTTATAGGCTTGTTGATTTCCACTGAATGTTCTGCAAATATGTTTTAAAAATTGACATCTTAATGTCACCTGAGTCATAGAATCTTAAAATGGCTTGGGTTTCAAGGAACCTTAAAAATTCCCTAGTTCCCATCCTCCTGTTATGGGCAGGGTTACCAGCCTCTAGATCAGGTTGCCCATCCAGCCTGGCCTTGAGCACCTCCTGGGACAGGGCATCCACAATCTGTCTGGGCAGCCTGTTCCAGCACCTCACTATCCTCTGACTAAAAAATTCATTCCTAACACCTAACCTAACTCTCCTCTCTTTTAGTTTGAAGCCATTCCTCCTTGTCCTATCGCTATCAAGTCATGTTAATTGTCGGTCCCCCTCCTGCTTGTAATCTCCCTTCAAGTACTTGAAGGCCATAATGAAGTCTCCCCAGAGCCTTCTCTTCTCCAGACAGAACTAGCCCAACTCCCTCAGCCTTTCTTCGTAAGAAAAGTACTCCAGCCCTGTGGACATCTTCGTGGCCCTTCTCTGGACCTATTCTAACAATTCTGCATCCTTGCAATTTAAGTGAGTGGTCATACACCATAATTAGTAATTCAGATATTTCATCCTTGTCTGCTTTTGCATTTCTTGAGTGAATACTCTCAAGTCCTGGTGATATGGAACTGTTAATTTCTTCAGTAATTTCCAGCATCCCTTCAGTACCACTTCAGTTTTGTATGGATCCCCCAGAAAGAATGATTTTTCGATATGATCATCCTCCATTTCTTCTACAGTGAACACCAGTGCAACATAATTCACAGCTACCCCTGGAATTTTCTCCCCTCTGATTTTGTCTTCCACATTCTGATGGGCAGCCTGGCCTAGTATTAAATGTGGAGGTTGGTGGCCCTGCCTACGGTGGGGGAGGTTGGAGATTCATGATCCTTGAGGTCCCTTCCAACCCAGGCCATTCTGTGATTCTGATCTTCTACACATTTTCTGGCAGGCTTTTTATTTCTGATGCATGTTAATAAATATTTATTAGTAGTATTTATTATTTTGCTAGCTGCTTGTCAATGTCCTTTTTGCTTATTCTCCTCCTACTTCTAAGCATATAAAGGGTGTATATGTTTATCTATCTCTATTCTTTCCTATCTAGTCATTTCCAGGTTTCTTTATTTCAAAGTCCATGCTCCAATAAAACTTCATTTATTTGAGTTTAAAATCCTTTTGGGATATCACCACAGAAGAGCTCTGACTGAGTTCAGGGCAATTTTTGTTCTTTCATAATGTTGTTCTTCCTCTATATCCTATTAAATGGTCTAATTTGATTCCTCAATTCCCTCAGGCAGAAGTAACCTGCAGCCCATCATCTGCACAGACCAGAAGGAAAACGTATGTTTTAAAGGCATTTCAGAGATGTGATCAACTCCAGTAGTTCCTGTGAAATACGGAATATCTCCAGAATCATTCTAGAACAAGAACCTATGTTTAGTAAGTCGGTAGATTTTGTTTTCAAGTTTGAAAGTAAATATTTATTTGATGCTCTCAAGTACCTGTTTTTGTTTTTTTCAGATATTGCATGTTTCTTTGTTTCTTGTCATTGATTCTTCAGCCCACCACACTGAAACATCTGTTACTAGGTTATTTGCAAGTGATCTTTGGATTTTCAATTGAAGAAAGTACACAGAAAGTTAGGCTCCGCTTTCCAGCTTGTCTCTCATGTCCAGTGCTTAAAAAAATTTAAGATCTTGCTGATATACGTAAATGCATCATGGCTGGGAGCTTACTCTATAAGCAAATACAGAAGAGCTAAGTTAAAATGCATTATTAACAGGAAAGAGCACAGACTGCATCCATCCCACAGGTAGTAACTAAGATTAATGAAAGGCGAATTCTCTGTGAATAAAAGCCTAAAAATCATATAACAAGGGAGAATGGTTTTAAACTAAGACAGGGGAGGTTTAGGTTAGATATTAGGAGGAACTTCTTCACACAGAGGGTGGTGACACACTGGAACAGGTTGCCCAAGGAGGTTGTGGATGCCCCATCCCTGGAGGCATTCAAGGCCAGGCTGGATGTGGCTCTGGGCAGCCTGGTCTGCTGATTGGTGACCCTGCACTTAGCAGGGGGTTGAAACCAGATGATCATTGTGGTCCTTTTCAACCTAGGCCATTCTATGATTCTTTGATAAGCATAGAATAATAGGAGTTAGACAGGACTTCTGGAGATCATTGAGCATAACCCATTGCAAAAGCAGGTTCCCTACAGCAGGTTGCACTGCAAAGCATCCAGGCAGGTTTTGAATATCTCTAGAGGAGACTCCACAACCTCTTTGGACAACCTGTTCCAATGCTCTGTAATCAGGTGGATCATCCTTTTCCTATACTGACCTCTCATGATGGCTGTCCTACAAAACTGAAAATATGAAAGTTCGTGAGTGCACTCCCCAAATAAGCCCAAATGAAATGACATTTTTGAAGCAGTTCTTGGAAACAAAATTAACCATGAGTCTATCATTTTCTTGTCTAAGTGTAACACTCATTTAAATGATTTGGTTTCCCTTTCAGACCTTTATTTTTACATACACAAGCTGCCCTCGCTCATCCTATACATGCAAACATAAACAAATTAATTAATTGTTTTCTTCAGTGACTTTTAAAAAAGTGAGAGAGATTGTTTGTTTCTAAATATTTGAAGCTACTGCTACAGGGATGTGATAATTACCAGACTGACAAGAAAGAAGGCAGCCTTAAAATGGGAATAGACACCGTATTTGCTTGAATTCCATAATAGAATCTGCAGTATAATTTTATCATTTTTCCCATGACGGCTATCAGAGGAAAGCTTTATAGTGTAAGACAAATCACATGCCAGGTATAGTGGCCAAGCACTAACGACTTTTAGAAGAGTGGTTTTCTTCCTAAGGAGAAATTCATCAGATTTCTGGGTGCATTTGTGGATGACTGTGTTGGTATCAATCGTATTAAGGAAGTCTGAAGAACTTCTAGAAGCTAAATTCAGATGGCAATAATTAGAAAAGAAAATGTGGAAATGTCAAAAGGCAGATCTGGAATAAAATTTCTGGGCCATTACGTCCCACTACCTCCACCAATCACAAAGTGAGATCTCACCATAAAAATGTCAAAATCTCCCTTCTTTAATATGTATGCTCTCAGTTCTCCTTCTAAAAGGCTGTTCATTACTCTTCTAAGTGTTCTTCTAATTTTCAGGCAAATTTAATATGTGTCCAGTTAAAACCAGTTTGTTTTTTGACAGCATTACCCTCTCCGTAGATAACTCTTCTATTTTCTATGATGTATTTATTGACAGCAGCTGTTCTCATAGGCTGAGCTCAATAGTCTCTCATCATATTGGTTGCTCTTCAGGAATCTCTACTCCCTTTCCTCTGCACGTCTTTCACTTTGATTCCACCTCCCTGGATGTTTCATATTGTACACCATATGAAGCTGAGTGGTGGTGATTTGGAGTGTGGCTGCAAATTGACAAGACCTTGCAGTGCGCATCTATGGATTGCTCTTGAGCAGACTGGTGTTTCACTGATAACACCAGTCTGTTACAGATCCACTGTTATGTTGTGGTCAGTTCCTTTTCCCTACTCACTAAACTCCATCTCATGTCATTTCCTATTCACAGAATCACAGATTAATCTATTCACTTCCTCATGTCCTATCTTCTTTTATGAAGAACATAGCAGATCTTGGCTATTTGTAGCATGGGAGATTTCCCCAGTACATTTCTATCTTCTGTCTCAAGAGCATCTCTCTTCATTGATATCAAAATAGTTTGTCTCTTTGGTTTCCTGTAAGATCAGTTATCACATTAAAGAAATTTTCCTTATGTCATCTATGTTTTGTAAATTACTTTTGCCCCTTTCCATTTACCATAAAATTCAAGTTAGAAGATCCTTTTAAGAAAGAGTTCCATTAAAAAGAGGAAACAAATCTCTGAATTCTTGCAAATCAAAACTGGTGATGCAGACTAGGAAGAAAGTTGTGTACAGGTTTCTGTAATTTCATTCTTTGTATTTCTGAATTGTTCTGATTTGAATGTGTACACAACGCTTTGCTTTGACATTGGTTTATAGTCACTTTAAGCAGAAATTCCAAGTAGAGACAAACTTGTACAATTAACAGCGAATACACAGAGGGAAGGAGAGAACCACTTCAAGGGGGAAATCGCCTGTTGCTAAGAGCTGCTCTTGTCAAGGAAACAGAGATTTGCAAAGCGCATTCCTCCCTGTGACAGGAACAGCTACATGTCTCCAAATGTCTCAGAGAATAGGAAGAAATAACATCTGGTCTATTGGGACACATTGCTGTTCTCTGACAGGAGTTTTGAAAGAAATGAGTATAGAAGTTTATATAAGAGCAGGCAAGTAGATACAGAACCCAATATGTCAGAGCAAGATTCTTGACTTGAATACGTAAGTTCTACAGTGATACAAATTATTATTCTTGTCATTATTAATTATATGAATAATAATTGCATTATCAATATTTATAGCAAAACATAAGCTTTAAAATTGTTCACTGCCTACCCTTGTCTGGGTCAGATGCAGAGTAATCTTTAGCCACTGTTCTAAACCAGACCTCAAGCATATCTTTACATGTTCCCTATGCACACCCACTTACAGATTGCAGCAGCTTCCACTTCAGGGAAAATGTTTTTACTTCTGCTACTATATGAATATAGTTCTCACCCGTGTCCGTAAGGCACTGTTGGCTTTCCTTATACCCTTTATTTGCAGCATTACAATAGCGTTAGAAATTAAATGGTCTTCCTGAAATTTCAAATAAATAACTAAATACTCATCTGCTTCATCTAATCTCTCAAAAAAAAAAAAAAATCTAAAAACTTCTTTTCAAAGAAACACTGTGTTCTGAGAAACAGATCTCTTATTTTAGATGAGCTGCCCCTCTCACTTCAGAGAGGTCAATGTGGTGCAATATGATGACAATGGACAACTGTCTTATATTATTTTTTAAGGTACTATCAGCAGCCAAACAGCAAGGCTGCTTGGAGCAGCATTCTGCTCTCAATAACACATTGTCATGGCAACCAAACAAATGGGTCATCCCACTTCTTCTCAATTTCATTGTTGCATGGTGTGTAAGAGAAATCACAGCACGAGCATGAATGTGTCTTTGAGTTTCTGTGGGAATGAGCCAAGTTTTTTCTTAATCTGTCCTTGGCATGGTACCTCTGATGGAGATGCCGGGCCCACATGCCTGCTTAGGGATGTGCAGATGCTCAGGTTTGTGGGCTCAGAAGGTGAAGACATGGGCTTAAGAGTGAAAGCAGCTTGCCAGGAGCCAGTGGTGGTCTTGTTTTCAATAAAACATTGGAGAGCAGTGGGAAATGCTCAGCAAAAGCAAATGCCAACACACTCCTAAAGCAAAGACAACAAGGCAGGAATGGCTCAGGCAAGAGTAAGTGGCAGAGTAACTGGGAACTGTTATGGTATGCAGTGGGTAAGTGAGAGAGTGATGTCTTCTGTCCTGCACTTGCCTCACTGTTCCAGACCTATTCTCCTTCCTCATGGTTTTTGTCATTCCTATTATTTTCTCCTCATTGTGTTCTGTATTCTCTGATCATTCCCTTTCTCTTCCCATGCTGCTATTATCTCACATCCACCTCACCTACATGGCTAGTGCTTTATCATTACCTATCCTTAAGTTTACAAAATACTTTATCTCATGAGACCTTGTTTTCAGACAAAATAGAACTTGATTAAGTTTATAGCTATTTCAGCTGGAATTTTCTGCATCAGGTATTTTCTTGAAATGCATGTAATTATTATCAGCTGAAATTCTAAAACAATTTCCAAGATTCAGGATATGGTTGGCATGGAACTGGGCCAAAATTACAGTAATGTTAAAGAAAAAAATCAAGCAGGTGTTCAACATTTTAGCCTATCTTCATTCTACAGAGCATGGATTTGAAGTTTAGCAAGATAGGCTGAATTTTTCTTCAAGGAATGCTTCCTGTTTTTCTTATGAACATTTATTCTTTTCCATATGAGATGAAACCCTAAAAATTGTCATTTACACATGTTCAACAGAAACCAAATAAAATCTCAGCAAGTTTTGTTTACCCTGTAGGTCTGACCAAGGAGAAGATGAGTCTTCAAAAAGCAAAAAGGCTCTGGAGTGGGAAGTGGAACAAGACGACAAAAACTACCCGAAAAGAAAATGAATTTAAGGTAATGAGTGGAAGACGACTAAAAAGGCAGTGTGATTAGTGGCTTTCATAGAGCAGATCTGTGTGTAAATGAGAAGAGAAGCTGATTTCTGGGTTTTATGGTAGTTCCAGAGGGAGACAGACACTGAGATGGGACCAAGAGCTATAGAATACACAAATGGGAAAACACAGGAAATACAGGGCAGAAGGAATTGATCTTGTGAAGAAAAGCTTGGAGCTGCACCTGGAAAAAATTTAAAAATCTCTAAGTCTTACCATTTCTCTGCCATCCTCAAATACAGATAAAATTTCTCTGCAGAGTTTCATTGCCCCACAGTGAAGAACTACATGCCATGACCAACAGCTACTCCACTACTTTGAGCTGATGAGTTCTGTGCAGTGGCTCTAGATTTTGGTAACCCACAGGTGTACCATAAAGACACCAAGATGATACCATGTTAGGGGATATTCTATTCCTATTTCTGATTCTAAAACAAAAACATCAAAAGTAAAAAAAGAAAAGAGAAAAGAAAAAAAAGCAGGATATTTACTGCATGCTGTTTTTAAAACAACATAAGTCTTACAAAACATCATAAATGCATTTCTCTGTGCAACCTTTCCTCAGTTCTCTTATATTACTTTATTTTGAAGGAAGGTTTACTTAAATGCCACGTACTGTTACTGCCACAGGAATCAGGGCCAAGTTGTGAAAATGAACTGTGCTGAGAGAGGTGCATGGTCTGCAGGGTCAGAGGTCAGAAGGTGCATACAGAGGCAAGCAGGAGAAGTCTGATTTCTGCATTAAGGCTTCTGTAGAATTCTTTTCTGCCCTGCCTCTCTCCATGATGTTGTCTACAATACTGGACAAGTCATTAGAGCCAAACTTTTCATATGCAGTGATTAATTATGTTCCACTCATTATCTGGGTCTCTCACTTGAGGCTGAATTGAAAAGGTGTTGAGCTTTCACCATTGCCTTTCACAGTTTTGAGAGCTATGCTTTGAATAACTAATGTGTTAAATGTACTGAAAAAATGTCTTATACTGACAACTAAAAATGAGCAGGAAATGTTTATTTTAATTTCTTTTGTCCCTTTGTCCTCCAAATCTAAAATGAATGTATGAGTGCCTTTTGGTACAGAAAGGTCTGAAAATATGTTCATTTCTATTTTTGTAGCTATTGGATGTTAATGTGAACAGTATGAAATGTCTGAGAGAAAAATTAATAGTAGTCCTTAGAAAAGATTTTGAGAAATTCAGCAGATAAGGCAGAGGAGCCACACCAGTAAACAAAATACTGAAAAGCAGATATGCCTTGAAAAAGCAGTATGTGATGAGGAGATTGTTGATGGGATTGGAAAGCATAATCAATGAAAGCTGATGTAAGTTTGCATGTAGATCTTACTTCTTGCATTTCACAATTATTGAGGGCTTGGTTTTTCATCATTAAGAATAATAGAATAATTGCACAGGTTTTGTGCACACTTTACTCAAAAACAGGCAAACAAATACTGAAACAATATGAGAATCCCATTTTTCAAAGGAATGGAAACAGTGTGCTCTTTTCTAGCTCAGTATGATTGTGTTATTTGAGTGCTGCTGTATCCTAAACTGTTGTTCTGCCTTGATTTTTCTGTTTGTTCACATTCTCAGTGTGTACCTCCTCATATAAAATGTCCTGTGCCAGTCAGATTCCAGTCCTGATAGCAGCTGCCAGATTTTAATGCAACACAAACACTAAATCATCTTGTCATTGTCAAAATGACTAGGAACCCATCATGGAGACTAGTATTTTTGAAATGCAAAATAAAAAGGCAGTTCTTGACACAAGAGGTTTATAAATTTAAAACAAGACACAGCTACATTAGTAAGATAAAAGCAAACTATATAATAATCAAATGTAGTTGTCATACCTGCAATAAAAAATAATCGGTACTTTTCTGCATTTATGCAAACATAATTGAGAGCATTGTTGTATCTTTCATGTCAGGCATGCTTGCCACTGCTTTCCAGAACTGCAGTTAAAGGGACACCTATTTATTCTCCTCCTTGTCACTAAAGGTTTTTACCAATAGAAGGCAAAATGCAATCAAGTTCTTTGTTTTGTTTCCAGTCTGCAAGTCCTTGCTGCGTTCACTGTTTATCACCACCGAAAAAAAACCAAATAAATAAATAAATAAGGTATTGGAAAGAGGGAAAATAGATAAAAATCTATCTGATAGTAACGGTGAACATTGCTAAATCAGAAAACATAATGCTACTGTGTTATGTAAAAGAGTAGGACACAAAAGAAATGACGAATTTCTGTTTGAATATGGAAAGGGTAAAGAGGAAAAACCACAGTTTTGAACAAAACGCCTAAGGATTATTACATTTGAAAGAGAAATTGCACATTTGTGCAAGTGTTCAACATACAGCAATTTATAGATGAAATATATAATTTGTTTGTAAAAGATCTGCAAGTGTGAACAACTAGTAGCTAGCATTCATGGTATCAGTGAAAAAAGACAAATATAGAAAATGACTATTTCAGGATTGTGAGCACATGGACCCTTCTGAAGAAATTCCATAGTTCATATTAGTTTGGAAAATAGAAAATTTGCTCATTTCTAACTCAAG
Organism: Chrysolophus pictus; assembly: GCA_037305975.1. Classification (NCBI taxonomy): domain Eukaryota; kingdom Metazoa; phylum Chordata; class Aves; order Galliformes; family Phasianidae; genus Chrysolophus; species Chrysolophus pictus. The sequence goes on from CM074580.1 coordinate 49,299,066, forward strand.
GAACACATAGTGCCCTTGCCAATAGCCAGCGGAACTGGAAATCCTGAATGTGAAACAACTCTGGACTCAGTTCCAGTTTTTAACATGACCTGAAGTCACCAAAAACTCTAGGGCAACAGCAAGATCTCAGTATACTCAGCAGTGAATAAAAAACTTCTTGCATGTCAAGACATTTGTTTTATTTATAAACCACAGAATTCATCGGTTAGATCTGATTCAGGGAGAAACAAATCACAGCTGTTTTGTCTAGCCTCAAACATCTTCTTAATCTTCACCACAAAAGGAACATAGGTATTTCAGTCACGAATAATAGCAGCAAGATTCCTGCTTAATTCATTGATAATTTTAATCTCAAACTGTGGTTTATAAACCCATCCCTATCACTATGAATTCTACATTAATATCACAGAACGATGGAATGATTTAGCCTAGAAGGAACCTCAAAGCCCACCCATTTCCAATCTCCTGCCGTGAGCTGGCAGCCCCCCACCAGCTCAGGCACCCCAGGGCCCCATCCAGCCTGGCCTTAAGCACCTCCAGGGATGGGGCATCCACAGCTCTCTGGGCAGCAGTGCCAGTGAAATATCTAAGTACAAAATCACCCACAATCTTTCTCTGAAAAAAAACTTCTTTATAAAGTTATAGAATTACTTAGTGCTGATATAGGAACTGAAAGGTAAAAAATTGTGTCTTTTTTCATGTGAGAACAAACGATTCTGGATGGCAAGTTCTTTCCAAATTCAATAATTTTAAACATATTACTGTAGTAACATTATTGAACATTTGTTCTTTATTTGTAAATTCTTTCACTTCAAGCTGAGACATGAAAAAAGAAAGATTTCTTGGAAAATAAGAGCTGAGACATGAATTAAACCAAGGGATGTAGATTGTGACAATGTAACATTTGTAAAGAGTTGATATATTGCCAATCTCTATTTCATTTGCTCTCAATGGTAGACATAGAAAATGAACTTCTGGCTACAAAGAGTAAGACTTCACCTGGCATATACTTGTTTATTACTCCTGCTATAAGTCCCTTCTGGTTTGTGTTTGTTTTACTTTTCAAATAATTCTTTTTGTGGCACCAGCTGTTACAAAATATTATCATTACATTTAGAGACAGAGAAATACTCCTGAGGCAGTTGATGTGTCCCCGACACAGGAGGTGAAAATGCACGGATACAGAAAAGAAGAAACTTTGATAGAACTAAACATTTCTTTATACAGGATTATAGGATATTGTACAACAAAATAAAGGTTAAATAGACCCTGACAAAATGCAAGGTAAACACAATAAGGCAAATATAACCTAATTTAGATTTCATTTGATGATTCGACATTATCATTAAAAAGAGCAATGAAAACCATAATTATAAAACAGCCTCACAAAAAAGTAGCAGCAGAGAAACCAATTAGACACAGTAAGAAAAAAAAGAGAATTGTACAGCATAACAATGTTAATAGTGCAGGAGGGGGAATCAAACAAGAAACTGTGAAGACTATAGTGAACCTAACCTCATTTGAGTATGATTAGATGTCCATACAGACAGGAATTCAACCAAAGAAATGTATATAAAATAAAAATAAATGAAGAAAATAAGAAGTGAGTAGAGAAAGGAGCTGGTTTCTTTGTCAGAAGACAAAGTAAAAATAGTGGAAGTTTTTGCATGTGACAGGCAACTGATAGCAGTCAATAAATAGCCATAGGTGAGTGTGTGTAAATAAGGGCAACAGAAATGTTGGCTATGAGTTGTGTACAACAGAAGCAAACACAACATCCTTCCACTAAAATGGCACAAAACCAGAGAAGCCACTAGGACTGAAAATAACAGCTTGCTTCTACAGTTAGAAAAAACATTCCAGCTGAGATTAAGACAAAAGCAAAGATGAAATAGCAGCTAGAGTTCTGACAGCAGTAATGAGTCCAGGAGGCATGTGGACTGGTTTTCATTTATTTTTTTGCCAGCCACCAACATCTCCTTGAGTTACTGCAAGCACCTAACACCTCAGTTGTGATCAGTTCATAACTTTAAAGCACCAAACACCTATAAGGGTCAGAGCTCAGACAAGCAATGCTGGTTCCAAAAAATGCTGGAAAGCAACTTGTGTAAAATTTTGTAAGTTCTTAAATATGTCTTTTTTATATTGATGAATGTTTTTCTTTTAATGTCCTCATGCATTTATTTATTTTTCTATGTATACATTTTCCCTTTGTCAGTTTTCCTGCTCTCCATCCACATCTAGATATGACGTGTTTTCTCTTTCTAGATCATCCATAGGTGGAAAAGTCTCAAAAAAAAACTGGATTGTGGTTCAATTTTCAACCCCCAATCTCAGGCATTTAATTTTCAATGTCTCACAGTCATTTCAAATTCACTGTACTTAAAAGTAAGCTGTTCATTTTTATATGTGTATGTCCCAGAGTAAACTATTTTTCTTTATAAATATCTATTTCAGCCAGAAGAAAGAATAATTTATTCTCTCTATTCAGAAAACAGTAAGAACATTGCACCTTGGTACAGAAACTGTTTCTCCCTTCTTTGTTTTCTCTGTACACACAGACAGTCCTTTTCCTGAAAAGAACTCTCAGATCTAGTTGAGTTTCTAACAGGAAGTAAAATTACTTTTCTAGCCTCGGGAAAAGAATAAAAAATACATTTTAAAGTGTAACATCACTAACATGATTGAAAAAAATTCTGTTTACTGACTGACTATTAGGAATCCGTGTGCATGTTCTCTGCACCAAATTTTTCGTACTACAGGAAAAGAAAACATTACAAGGTGCTATAAAATATCAACTGATTGATTGTTGTCTTCATGTCAAAACAGGTAAAGAATGCAGGATACACTGGATATGCTGTGATACAACATCTTGGCTACTGTTGACATCTGTCAGACTGTTAAGCATTTAAACAGAAGGATTTGGGCTTTCTTAACAGCAGTTTGAAAGGAACTTTTTCTAGACTGAAAGACATTAAGGGCCCAAAAATGATGGTTTTGAAAGTGACATCTTGGCTAATCCAATGCAAAAACCTGCTGCAAGAAGTGATGGTTTCATCAGTCTTCCCAAAAGTGTAGTTAACCTTTCCCTAAAGACATGTAATTACTTAGCCTCTGCTTTATTTGACAAACCGTCATAGTGTCTGATCAACATCAGTGTTAAAGAAGATGTCTAAACATCCAGGTGAAATTCATCTTCCTTTCAATTAAAGTTCTGGCCATCTGCCATAAAGTGGGCCATCTGCCCACTACAGATTTTTGCAGACAGTGGAAAGCTGCCCCTGTGATGGAAGCTTTGCCTCTGTCTTCAGAGTGGCCAAGATTTCATGTAATGTATAAACAAGAGGGAGAACAACTGTTTATATGGGTTGATAGTAATAGGACAAGGGGGAATGGCTTTAAACTAAGACAGGGGAGGTTTAGGTTAGATATTAGGAGGAAGTTTTTCACACAGAGGGTGGTGACGCACTGGAACAGGTTGCCCAAGGAGGTTGTGGATGCCCCATCTCTGGAGGCATTCAAGGCCAGGCTGGATGTGGCTCTGGGCAGCCTGGTCTGGTGGTTGGCGACCCTGCACATAGCAGGGGGTTGAAACCACATGATCGTTGTGGTCCTTTTCAACCAAGGCCATTCTATGATTCTTTGATTCTTAAAGTAACTGCCACAATTCACTGTGTAATGATTGGGTGATTGATAGCACAGAGACAGTTCTCTGTCAATGGAGAAAATGTTTTGAGCATCTTGAGTGTAAGGCAAAGAAATGGATTTGGATTTAATTCCTGTAAATTACTGCTGTATATTTTAGCTGAGCACACTCTGGCTACTGTTCCAATGAGAAAAAATCACCACAGTAAAAAAAAAATATTTTGGCAGTCCATAGCTAACTGTTGACTGCTGCTATTTCTGTGTGTAGTGAAATCTGTTTTGTGCAGAAAAGCTTTCTGGTTTATGTGCTTGTGCCGTCACCTCACAGAGTTCTACAGACATTCATCTGCTGACTTTTGTGGTAGTAGAAATATGGAGATGTAAAAATGATTTCATCTTTTCCATGTCAGTCTCATATCTGTTCAGTATACTGAATCAGCTCGGAGGTAGCAGAAATGAAGCTGGCACATGGGGAGCAGTGCAGCAGTGCAATGTGGGACACTGTAAGGACTAAGGGGAAAAGAGAAGGGTTTCTATGTGTAGCTCCTTGTTGGCACAGCCCATCCTGTCCAGACTTACTGACATAGAGAGTGTAAAATTGTTCATTACTGCTCCAGCTGCATTAATGATGTGTGATAAATCTGCCCAGGGCCCCATCCAACCTGGCCTTGGGCACCTCCAAGGATGGGACACCCACACACAGCTCTCTGGGCAGCAGTGCCAGGGCTTCACTGCCCTCTGAGTAAAGAATTTCTTCTGAACATTTAACCTACATCTCTGTACACTGATGAGGTTAGCATTTCTATTACTGTTACTCTGTTCACAAAATATTGCTGCTTTGCCAAGGAGAAGGCACTGCCCTGGAATTTGTTGGGTTTTTGTTTTTTTTTTTCTCTATAGGATTGGAAAAGGAAACCCTAAATTATTGTTATGTCTCCTTTCTAGATATGGTTTCTGTGTGACTATTGTTATCCTTGCAGTTTTAGCTACCAGGGACCTTTAGGAGCTCTTATACTGACAATTTGCTCTGTGTTTCTCATCACTAATGCAGATACTCCATCTCCAGATTCCTGCAGTTCTGCACAAAAGGTGTTATATTTGTAGTTAAACAAGCACTTGGGAGTTATGAGTAGTCCCAACAAGGCCCGAGCTTGAAGGACTCCTGCCTGCTTCAAGGATTTCCAATCTTTTCAGAGCTATGTGCATGCTGCTGAAGGTTGAAACACTCTGATTCTATGTTCAGTGTGAAACAGGATGTTCTTATTATGCTTCAACTCTCAGCCTCAGCCTGCTTTATGCAGCAGCTCAGTCTCTGAACATGTTCATTATTCCTGTCCAAGAAGACAAGATTGTTATGTGGTGTCCTGGAAAAAAAAAAAAAAAAAATCTCAGATTCTGGAAAAGGATCCATGGAGGTTATTCACTGGGTTCAGTTGTTGCAGTCACCGTCTCTGATGCCCTGATTCCTATAGCAAGTTCCTGAGAAAATTTCTCAGGGTTGCAAAGACATTACATGTTTCCCAAAGATGACAGACTGATCTCTTTGCACTGACGACTACTGAAGTTTTTTTCTTCTCAATTTCTAATGCAAAGACTTATAATAATAACAAAATTATTCTCAGAAGAAATCCCTAAGACCAACAAAAACACAATCTCTAATTTTCTGGGACACTTGTGGTGTTTGCAGAGGTTTGGATCAGAGTATTTTGGCCAACAAACTAGCTAAGTAAAAATGATTTGCAGTTTGGTTTTCTCAGGTGGAAGGAGTGAGAAGACAATGATCTGCACAACAACAGGGCTTCTGTTTTGAAATTATTTTATTAATATCAGTATATATTTTGTTCCAGTAGGTCCTGGTTGTTACAATGGACAGACTCCACTTTTACAAAAAGGATTCTGACTCTACAAAAATTATCAGCTTTCTGTTTAGATGGTAATAGGAAAGATGGGAAAATGGAGATTCATCCTGATTTCAGCCATCCAAGAGGCACCTATGACATATTGAAGAGTGTGAAGTAGAGTTGATCTAAAAAATAGATGACTTTTATTTAACGGTGCATCCATGTACAAAATGGAAAATAAGTAAGAAGGACAAACTAGAAAAATTGAAGTTTGTTATGGTGATTATAACATATAAGAACTGTGAGAACAAGATTTTTCTAACTTTCATAAGAAATCAGTTTGGGACAATACAAGCAGCTAACTCAGAAAATAGAAGAAACGCATCACTGTGTGTCAGAGTACATATTTACAATGCAGATGAGATCGGATAATTTGACAGTGATGAGTGTACAGATAAAATCTATGAATTCTAGAAATTCTCCACTCTTAAGGGCTAAAAAGTACTGAATATGAGGAGACCTTTCTGCCAGCTACTTAGGAGGAAGCAGGGAGTCTGCTTTGATGAGATGGCCAAAAAACTGGAGGGATGTTACAAAACCTGTAGGCATTTAACTACCCAGATTATCTCCTGGTTAAAAAAAAAAAAAAGAAAAGCAAACCAACATCAAGCATAAAAGCATAAGAAAATAAGAAAAGGCTTGCTGATGCACTTCTACCATCCACAATACCCCAGCAAGGGTGAACAGTGGCAAAAGCTGTACTGGCAAATAAACCCTTTTACAGAATCATAGAATCATTAAGGTTGGAAAAGACTACTAAGATCGCTTAGTCCAACCCTCAACCCACCAGCACCGTGCACACTGGCACATCCCTCAGTGTCACTCTTTTCAAAGCAGCAAGTAATGTATCAGTGAAAAAGGAAAGAAACAAGACAAACAAAAAAGGCATGGAGGTAATCTGAGTCAGATGGGCATGGTTTTCTCAGGTACCCAAACTTCTGGAGAGATTTGAAGCAGTATCATCTGCCTCTAACCCCTTTCACCTGAGTGCTGTCTTTTAAACCACCCCTCATTCTTATCCTCTTCTTTTTTCTGTCCTTCATTTCCCCTACTCTAGGTTAAAACTAAAAATCAGCATTAACAGAAGCAAACTTTTTCAACCTGAGTGACATAATTATCTTCAAGCACCAGTAAATGGGCTATCTGAAGCTAATGCGTGCTTCTTGGTTTCTCTCACATTTTCAGGCAGTTAATCTTAAATTAGCCCATTATAGTCCTAGAGAAAAGGTTTTATAGTTTCTTGTTATATTATAGTGGTCTCTAGTTGCTGCACGTAAAGGTAGACAAACTGGTAAATGGTGTCTGGTGGATGTAAGCACCACACCTGAAGCAGAAGAAAACGGGTCCCTTAGGAAGAGGCAAAATTTCTTTAAAAGACGATGGCAAAGAACAAGAAATAGCTCATCCATTTCCATAAGGGACAGCTCAAAGGAAGAACAGAAAGATAGAAAAGAGAGAGCAACAGTCACAGAGCGAAGCACAGAATTTAAATTGCTTGGTGGTGGTGTAAAAATGTTTTTCTTATATATATTATGAACAACAACAACAAAAAAAGACTGTCAGCTTTGGGTGCACTTTGTTCTTATTTATCACGTTCGCTCTGAAACAGAACAAGCTTTGCCTGTACTGCTTTTGCAGGGGTCTCTCCCGAAAACAAAAAGTTGCTCTGATGTGCACTGGGAGAGAAGTCTTCAGAAACCCGGAGCCCAGCACTGGCTCTTAGAGGACAGCGATCCCGAGGTAAGAGGCGTGATCGAAGTCCCCCTCCCCCCCAAACCTTCCCTCCTGCCGCGCCCCGCCACGAACCTCCTCTCGCCCGCGATCGCGACAGGCAGGGTGAGCGCGGTGCCCGCTGCTCTGCACAGCCGGGCCGGGGGAGCCGGGCAGCGCTCCCCTCTCGTTTTCTCCTCCCGCCCCACCGCACCGCAACTCGCCGGCTCTGCGGGCGGAGGCCGGGGGTGCCTCCTCCTCCTTCTCCTCCTCCTCCTCCTCGCCACCCGGGAGGATCCGCGCGAGCTCCGCGCTCAGCGGCCCCATCATGAGGCTGCGCGCCGCCGGGCTCCTCGGCTGCTGCTGCTGCTGCTGCTGCCTGCTGCCCCTCGTCCTCCCCGCCGCCCCAGGTAACCCCTCTGCGGGAGCGACTTGGGAAAGTTGGAGGAGTTGGCCGAGGCCGGGCTGAGAGCTCTGCCTTTCCCAGCGATAGCTCCGGCCGGAGGTGCGGCGATGCGCCGTGCGAGGCGCTCCTCGTGCCATTCGCCTGCAGGGCAGCGGTTAGCGGTGCTGCTTCGTGGTGTGGCTAAATGCTTCTCGATGCAGATGGCTGAGGGAGGGAGAAAAGTGGCTGACATCGTTATAATAAACTTGAGTTACGCTTCTGAGATTTAATCTTTTGTTGTTGTTGTTATTAGACAAGGTGGAAATGAGCTTGCAAGTAGTTTTAAATAGAGATATATATATATATTTTCCAGATTAAAGACATTACTGTGTTTTAAGTAGTTCTGAAATAATGCAGCTGTAGTCGGGTGTTGTGTAGTGGCATATGTGAGTGCGTTCTGAAATTTCCCTTTTAAAATAGTATGAGAGCATATGCACTTTGCTATTGTGTTTTATTCTGTGTTCTTTTGCAGTCAATTCTTTATGTCAATTCTCCTACCTTATAGATCTCCTACCTTATAGAAACATCCTGTAACATGCCCCAGGTTCAGAATGTTGCAGAAACACATATTTGACAGAAATCAAAATACTACTATGCAGTCTTGTGTTGCTTTTTTTCACTCTGCTGTCAGATTTCTTTTAAAACATCAGTAATGTATATAGGACACTATTTTTTTTTTTTTTTTTTTTTTTTTTACCCTGAGTGCTAATTTTTCTATTTTGGTATTAAAAATCTCTTCTTTTAGGTGTGAGCTGTAAAGCTGGCTGCCACCCAGTGAACGGGCTTTGTGAATTTCCCGGTGAATGCAGGTAAAAAGATCTGTCAGACAGAGCCTTAGCTCAGAAACAGACCTCCTCAATAATTCATTGCTCTTTAAAATAGAAGCTGAAACAGTGTATTCTCTGCAAATATGGTACAGTAATGAGGCAGCACTCTATTATCATACCATAACTGAAGTGATAGAGCAGAGGTATCTAGATGCCTCTTTAGCCTAATTATCCCAGTATGAAAAGTCTTTAAGTTGATTACCATTTATTTATTGTACTTTCATGAACCAGTTTTTTGCTTATTCGTTTTTTCATATAAATACTTCTAGTATCCCAGAAGCATCAATGCTATCTTTTTTGATCAGATGCACTGTACGGTCCAATTTTGAATCCAAAAGTTTATTTATTGCAGCCTGAAAAGGGGAACATCCATGTAATTATGTTTATTAAAAATAAACCATGCTTGTGTATTGTCTCCTATCTCTTTCAGGTGTCTGCCTGGTTGGCAGGGTGCTCTCTGCAATCAGTGTGTCCCTTTCCCTGGGTGCTTGCATGGCAGCTGTGTCAAACCCTGGCAGTGCATCTGTGAGGAGGGCTGGGTTGGCAGCCTCTGTGACATAGGTTTGCACATCATTTCTTCTCCTTGAGCAAATGAGGTGAAACAGCCCCATCTGGTGATGTAGACATACAAAAGATCTTATGGATAACTAATTTTAAAAAGAATGCTAGAGCAAGATAATAAGGAGATTCTGGGCAGCAGCAGCACATAAGAAGCTCTGACACTGGTGCCCAGAGAGTTGTGTGTGCCCCATCCTTGGAGGTGCACAAGGCTGGGCTGGATGGGCAGCCTGAGCTGGTGGGGGGCAGCCAGCCCACAGTAAGGGGTTGGTACTGGGTGGACTTTGAGGTCTCTTCAAAAACATTCAGTGTGTTTGGTATTTGGGCATATGTGTGAGTGAGGCGTACACTCCTCATTCTATTTTAAATATTTGTAATTGTAAATAATGCTAACAAACAACTATTCATCATTGTCATATTAATCTTGATGTCATATTAATTATGATGAAAATACATCTTTTTGTATATATTAGTTAATTTGAAATATTTTTATGACACACTACATATATATATATATATGTAAATTTTTGTATGGGAAAATAAGAGCTTAATACTGAATACTTATTGAAAAAGAAAACATCATATTTCTTTGTTCCTTAATCTTATGACAGCTCAATGGAATAGCATTGTTATAAGTCAGAGAAAGGTCTGACCAGGCAAAATGCTGCCTTCCTCCCAGATCTGAGGGATAAGCAGGGCGCGCTCACTCACCCCTTTCCTGTCAGAATGTGCCAGATAGCATCAGCAATTTGAGGAGCTGGCCTTTGCTGAGCTAGTTTGTGTTGGCTGATGTAGGCAAATGAGTGTTCAGCCAAGAGATGTGAGGGTGCAGAAACCGCATGAGCATCCAGCACCGTGCACCAGTTCAGCCTGCAGAGATGCATCTGAAGAAGACAAGTGTCCAAGGCCTTGTTCTTTTTGCTTCTATTTTGGGCTTTCATTGTTACACAGCTTACAATTTATAGAGCATGGCTGTCAGTGAATGCCCAAAACAGTAGTTAATGATGATGCAATTTGATCTGGATAAAATTTTCAGGATGACTAGAATAAGATTTCTGGTTGATCATGTACTTGCAGTGGCATGGAGCTACAAAACTAAAGATTTCTGCAAGTAAAGGTTATGTTTTCAAGTTGGACACACTTCAAAGAACCACATTAAGAGTCTAGCTGAATTTCTTGGCACTTAAATATCATCACAGTTCTGAGTTTTGCTACCTTTTTCAATTGGTATTTATGATAGAAAATAATTCTTTGGGAATTGTAACCATGGAAAAATAATATTTTAATGAGCATTAATTGTGGTGATTCTTCAATATAAAATGGATATCCCTTGTTTAAGTCCAGAAAGCATTACTTCTCTCAACACTCAGTTATCTCAATGTTCTTTGCCAATTTGAATTTAGATCCCAATGAAGATGTGCCAAGAATACTCAGCCAAAATGGAATGTCCCTGCAGATGAAAAGATGGTTGTATTACACTGAAAGTCTTTCATCTCAATGGATTCACTGAGTAGGTCCATCTCAGTGGACCTACTCTAAATGCATTCTTTTGCCACAAAAGACCCAGTTTTTTTCCTGCCACTGAAAGGCTGTTAAAAATTATTCTACTGATCCATGAATGCACTGTATCCTCAAATGAGGTTAATTGTTCAACCTCTGACACCCTCTGCCAAAATGGTGTTGGTTTCCTGAATGTATAAGGTCATTACAGACTGTTATAACTTATTAACAAGTACCACTAAATGATGCTTGATAAGGTTAGGAAAAAGAACAAAACGAATGCTCCCATTCATGTGGGGATCACTGACAAATACATATAACTGATTTTTTTTTTGGTTGTCATAATACAAACACATTAATTTCTTACATAAAAAGCCACACTCCTTGACTCTTTTTTAATACTGAATTTATGATGTTATGTCCAGAGACCACAACTGTTACATTTTCACATGCAAATGATTTTAGTTGACATGTTTTAGCCAGTGGCAACAAATTTTAGTTTCAGGTGTGCAGTGAGATAAGTCTTGTTAAAAAGCTACATTTGTACTGTTTCTGGGGAGACTGACAGAGGACTGTGAGTAACACAGTTTTGCCATTCCCTTAGTATTCTTCCTTTTTGCTGTTATAGGAAGTGTCATGTTTGCCAGGGAATTTTTGGCAAAACCACTGTTCCACTGTTGCCAGCTGTGAGCAATTGTCAACAGAGAGATGGCAAAACCCTCAAATTCATTTGGCCACTGTTAACACCTGAAATATCTGTAAAATATAGATACAGTCTTAGCAGCTTATTTGCTTGCTAAACGCAAGAGAAGATAAGGTACCTTTTGAATGATGGTGTTCTCTTTTTCTGTTTTCTAGGAAATTTAGTGTATAAACTCCTTAGTATGGATCATTAAAGTTCCTTTCTGGAGCAGTTTTAGGTCATCAAGTGGTTTTATATTTACCATGGGCTGACCATCTGGTTCTTAGTTCAGACAAAGAATGACCTACCTTATAATTCACAGGCATGCAGATTATAGATTGGGTTCACTGTAAACATGTAGGCCAGTATTTTTGGTTTCATTTATGACTATTATTACAGTCACATGCCTAGGCATGTCACTTAAGGAAAAAAAATCTGTGAGCTGGTCTAAGTTTTAATACTGCTAACTTACCTCTTTGCCTATGAGAGACATGCAAGAGACAAATTCTGCTGTGCTGTGAACCATAGAATCACAGAATATACTGAATTGGAAGGGACCCACAGCAATCATCCAATCCAGCTTCTGGCTGCACACAGGGCCACCCAAAAAGCTAAGCCCAAGTCTGAGAATGTTATCCAAACATTTCTTCAACTCCAGCTCAGGGCTGTGACCACTGCCCCAACAGATGCTGTTCCATGCCCACTGCCCTCTGGTGCAGAACCTTTTCCAACCTGATATCCAACACTGTGATGCCTTCCTGAGAAAAATACTGAATGATGACTTCATGCACTGCAGCATGACAGCTTGGTTTTACAAAAGGGTTAATTAATTTATTGATAATGTGGTTGCAACAATTCATAATACCTGTATAAATGTGCAGTCTTTTTTTTCAATTCTCATCTGAGACTCAGCTACCACTTGAAGCAATTAAATTACTTGGATTTTGGTCTTCTGAGAGGAAAACTAAAGAGAATAGAGAATATGGAGTATTCGGTTTATCTATGTGCTTACATTTCAAAAGGATATGATACTATAAGCTTTAAAGTTGTTTTTAAAAACCAAATTCCTTACATAAATTACTAGTAGTAATGTACATATTCATATATGATATACCTATTAATACATATGCCTATCCACATGTACATTTCAGAGTTTCCTCACTCATGCATCAGAGTTCATTTTTTTTTAGCTGCCTTTAAAGCCTGCCAAAATAGGTGGCAAACAGCACCATTCCAAAAAGCATTCAAGTTTATTTATTCAAGTCCTTGTGAAAATTGGAACTTAAAGTGCGTGCAATGTGCTTTTCTTGTAATAAGAACAGGCAAACACATTAGAAAATAGAGTCTTTTATCAGGGAAGACTATATTTAAAACCTAAGGCTATTGAAGTGTTTTGCTGTGGTTAAAATTTAGCAGTATCTCATGATATCTACTGACTTTCACGTTATGTTGTGGGAAGTGGAATATAAATGCCCTTAAATCCTTTTTATCTTCTATATTTGGAAAAATTTATTCTCTAAAAGAGTGATGATGCATTGTCACAGGCTGCCCAGGGAGGTGGTGGAGTCACCATCCCTGGAGGTGTTCCAGAACCATGGAGATGTGGCATCAAAGGATGTGGTTTAGAGGGCATGCAGAGAATGGGCTAATGGTTAGACTAGTAGATCTTAGAGCTGATCTTTTCCAACCTTTATCGTTCAGTGATTCTTAGTGCACGTATGGACATGGATATGTGAGGCGTCAGATGCCTTGCAGCCAGCTCTTCACTGCAGCTGCTCCATTAGGTGGCTAAAATATGTACTTGTTTGTATATTTAATTGTAGTTATTTGTAAAAATTGGTAGTAGTTCAAATCCCTTATCAGGGAAACTCTAAAGAAAAAGAGACGTGTAACTTTTGGTCAAAATATGTCAGACAGCTCTCTCTTCTGGTGCAGCTCTGTAAGGGTTAGATGTAACCCAGACAGATGATGAAATTTTAAGAATCTTTATAACCTGCCAATCTCTGCTATTATGAAATGTTTGTTCACAAACACAAAATGATAGACTTTTCGTTAGAGAGCATGAGGAATTCCTGATTCTTATTTTCTTTATCAGAATTCTGCTCATGGAGATGCCAAGGCTCGGAAAGGATGACTAAGCTACTTAGAACTTCTTTCTTACCTACTCTTACCTACTTTCTACCAATATTTTATTGACAATATTAGTTATTTATGTACTGGAACAGTTCAAAATCATTTCAAAAGTGACAGCAAGGAAAAGAAATGAGCTCAAAGTGCTTGCAATAATTGAACAATCTGTACTTCATGTTTAGAGGGAGAAATAAATCAGAACTTGTAAAATGTAGGAGGAATGGCCATTAAAGCTATGTTTTATTTAAAGCACTGTTTACTATTTGCTGATTCTTTCTCCTGAGTTTAATTTAACTTTTCTCCTAAGTTTAATTGAGCCCTGCCTTGCTCTTCTGCTGACTATTTAGCATTCATTTCATTGAACAGTGTTTTAATAAATTAAAAAAAAAATGTTTTAATTGTTTTTTTAAACAGATATTCAGCCATGCTCTGCAAAGCCCTGCACCAATAACTCAACATGCATAGAGACTGGTGATGGAGGATATATTTGTCTGTGCGCCCAGGGATTTACAGGAAAAAACTGCCATCTCAGGAAAGGACCTTGTATTATTAATGGGTAAATAATGGTTTCTGATGTGAATTTAAAATCTATACTCCTTCTGACCATTCTTCAGATTTCTTTGCTAAGAGGCAATATCTCTATGCTAACGTATATAATTCTTCTACTAGGACTGTGAATCTATTCAAGAAGACTATTGATATTGTTGATATATTTACATATATCAACTACTGATAGTTGATATTCACTTAAACATATTTAATGTTAAGTAAATGAAGCTCCGTAGTAAATGAAGAATAGATTTTCAAAATGTTGCATGCATTTTCTAAATACTTTTTATATTTTCTACTTCTGAAAAATTATAAACAATTATTTCACAAGAAAAATCAGAAAAAATCATTTTACATTTGCATTCTCCAGTAATTTCTTCCCATCTTCCTAGAAATACCTGCATTTCCTTCAATCTGACCCGCATGCGAGGTTTCAGTCTTCTTCATACTGCTATAGCCAAGTTTGTTTGATTTTCCATTACATCTGTAAAGCCAAGAGAGGGTGCTAGGCTCTCTGAGACAGACCATAACCATTCAGTTACGCAAGGACTGTGCAGCTCCAGCTTCTATAATTTCCTTAAGACACACACAGTAGCTAGGCTGATTTCCTTGATTGCATTATCATCTCGTATTGTTATCAGGCTTCCCCAGTTGGCAAAGTCCAGGGACAACTCATTTCCTAATGCAGCTTCCAGATTTCCAATTTGTTCTCTCAGTAGCACTTTTTCCAGCCAACAGCTACAATGAAGGACAATATGAGAGTGCAGAGCTGTTTGTTTTATGTGAAAGTATTAAAAAAAAAACAACAACAACAACAACAAAAAACCAGACAGATGACTTTTCTACTGTAGTAGTTACCTACTACACCAAGGTAGTAGGCCACCAAGGGTTTCAATTTTCAGTAAGGCCAAAGGTGCTGAGGGTACTTAGTGTGATGTCTACTCCCAGAGCAACAACTGCACATTTGAGAAGCTCAGCCTTGTCCCACAAATGGTTGGGGCCATTTGTAAAAAGGAGTTTATTTTCCCTTTGCAAATCATCTCACTCAGACTCTTAAAGAACAGTGACCCCACTATGGAAATCCATGGTGGGATATTGCTCCCAACTACTACATATGTGAAATCTCAGTGTTCATGAAGCTGCAGCTGTTTGGTACCTGCAAGTAGAAAGCAAGGTAATGCTGAAGTACTGCTTGTCAATACTGAAGTACTCAATAGTCAATAGTCAGTTGACTGTTGTCAAATAGGCTTGTTGTAGTCTTTGTCAAGTGTTATGTTCTGTTTTTCATGACTGAAATCCATTTTAATAAGGTAAGTTTTAAAAGCTTTGTTCATATACTGTTCATCACTGCCATGAAAATCATTTTGAGACTTATTTGCAAGCCCTGGGCCCCTTTTCTGCCAACAAGATGGGTTAAAGCACCACATCTGCTTTCAACGGCTCCACTGAATTGACAACATCTGTGCTTTTCTGTCAGTAAAAAAAAAAAAAGATTATTTCAAAGAATTTGTACCATATTAAGAATTTTAACCATACTACCAAGCTATTAATAATTAAGTTCTGAAAGAGTTTGAAGAAATGCTTGGTGTCCTCTGCCCCTGTTCTCACATGATAGTTTCCTTTGCTACTGCTGAAACCATCTCATTTTTTGTTATAGTTTGTGTTACTTCTTCAAAACTGTTGTCTCAACTGCTGTTTGCAGGAAAGCGTATCTATTCACCTCTATTTTTTTTGTTTGTCATGGAGCACAATAGAAGCAGAATAAAAACAATCACTGTACTGCCATGAAAGTGTTTCACTTTGCCAATGCACAGATTATGTCATGAACAATCAGGTGGAGAAGAAAGCCCTTCTGCTAGTCTGTTTGTTCAGTCTTGTCTAGATAGTTACTCAGCTAAATAGCTCTGAGCTTATGAAAACATTGGGAAGCTTAATTTGGATAAATGTTTGGAATAAATTAAAATCCATTGACAACTCTTCAGATTGGATTTATATAGTGCTGTATTAATTCTGCCTGAGGGGTCAGCAGAAGATACTACAACCTGCATTGACAGAGCTGTTTAATAACTCATTCTTGATTCAACTTCATTGACTTCAGTGGATTTACATTAGGATTTGGCGCTTCTGAAGAAAACCAGCTTCTCTTATTACATAAAGTGTTTCCTAATAACTTCTTTCTTTAGCATTTGATTGAGTTCTGTATATGTATGTGTTTGTTCTCTCTTCCAGCTCTCCCTGCCAGAATGGAGGAACATGCATTGATGACAATGGTTTTGCACTCCATGCTTCCTGTCTGTGCCCTTCTGGTTTTGCTGGCAACTTCTGTGAAATAGATAGGGATGACTGTGAACCCAACCCATGTGAAAATGGAGGAACGTGTACAGATATTGGTGCAGGTTTCAGCTGTTTATGTCCCTATGGCTATACAGGAAAACTCTGTAGCAGCCGTGTCACATTCTGTGCAAGTGACCCATGTGGGAACGGAGGAACATGCAAAGAACACCCACAGGGAGGATTCAAATGCATCTGTAAGCCAGAATTTGTTGGTGCCACCTGCAAACATGTCAGCAAAAACACAAGCCTTTCTGCAGTGAATATTGGCACAAAGAACATGCAGAATTACAAGCTTCCCCCAAAAGCTCATCACAGATCAGTGCATCAAGAACATGAAATCCTGAAAATAACAGTGAAAGAAACAATCCAAAATGCAGATCCCTTGCTCAGTAAAAGCCAAGTGATATGTTTTGTTGTACTGGGATTACTTACATGTCTTGTAGTTTTGGGTACAACTGGGATTGTATTTTTTTCAAAATGTGAAATGTGGTTGGCTAATGCCAAATATAGTCATCTCCTGCGCAAGAAAAAGAACTTTCTTCTGAAGTCTAGTAATGGGGAAAACCTTTCTGTTAATATTATCTTCCCAGAGAAAATCAAATTGACAAATTACACCAAGAACTACACTGCCATCTAGGCCCTTGAAAGCTTGCTACCAAATTGAAACATATATGTAAAATAAATTGAACTTGTTACCTGTGGTTGGCCTCAGGATCTGTGAGTGCATTTGCTGTAGCTTGTGCTGGATGGTAATGAAGACAAATGTAACATATCTGTATTGCAAAGGATTTTTCATTCCCCAAAGTAAATCTAAAAAAAAAAAAAGAAGAAAAAAAAAGAACTAAAGAGCAGGAAACGTTAACATGATTTACCTGCAAGGCAGCTATTTTTTGTAAAATAAAAGGTAATTTACCACTGGAACTGTTCTGCAGCTTTCTTGACTTGTGCATAGTTCATTTGACAAATACGGTACCTGTAAATTACTCAGTGATGTTTTGTGTTGTTTTGATTTGTTGTTGTTTTTTTTTTAATAAACAACAGATAAGGGCTATACTCGTTTAATTTTTGATTTGTAAATGTTGTATTTCAACCAATTCATCATAAATGTCCCTGCCTAATTCTTCTTCTATCTGTGATAAATATGTTAGCAATTGGTATCAGCAGGAGCAAACTCACAATGATGTCTCACCTATCCAGTTAGTTTTGCTGATTATGCACACTTCTAAAATTTGTTACTCTTTCTTTGGAATCTGTGTGTTTATAATTTCAGGTTACAGGCCTCTGTCAGTTCAGATGCTGCCTCAGTAAATTGTGTATCTACCAGAATACTAAAAAGGCATTTAACATATCTGGTCAAACCTTCTATATAGAGACCTGGTCAAGATGCAAAGGATGTGATTCTGACTTTTCCATAATTACTTCTCAAGGAAGCCTGCCAAACATTATTCATGCTCATACTATGAGGAGAAATGAAAAGGGTAGAGCATGTCATATGAGAAAGCTGAAGTCACCTGAAAACAAGACAAAGGCCAACTTTTTCATGGTCTGATAGTGACAGGATGAGGAGGAATGGTTTTAAAATAAACGGGGAGGTTTGAGTTAGACATTAGGTAAAAATTCTTAATTCGGAGGGCAGTGAGACCCTAGCACTGCTGCCCAGAGAGCTGTGGGTGCTCCATTCCTGGAAGTGCCCATGGCAGGGGCCCTGGGCCACCCCATCTGGAGAGAGCAACCAGCCCATGGCTGGGGGTGGGAACTGAGTGGGTTTTTAAGTTCATTCCAACCTAGCCATTCTGTGATACTATGAAAAAGGGCACACTTTAAATTTTTCAGATCTGTATTTTCTCTGCCATATTTCAAAGAGCAGACAAGATTTGAAAAGACTCAAAAACATCACCTGGATAAAGGCTGATAAAAATCACAGCATTTTCAGGGGCTTGAGGGAGCTAATAGGTCTTAGCATCCCTGATTATTCTCACCTGGGCCCCCACTCATCTAAAACCTATTTCAACTCAGCCCAAGGTTATCAGTCCTGATTTGAGCTATGATGTAGAGATGCTTTCTATCTACGTGTTCTGGTTGGACCTCAGATGATCTGTTAGATCAACACCCTGCACTATGTTGTAGATTTTATCCAGGTTTGTTTCCAGATTTGTCTCCTGTATGCACCTTAGATCTGTACTCCAGTCCTGTCTTCTTTTGCTGTGTCTGGGACTGCCAATGGACTCACTCACAAGCACAAATTTGTTTAGTCCTACAGGGACTGCACTGTTGGTGAGGGCACACTGCACCTTAGGATCACCTCATCTCACAGATTTGCCTCCTTCCTGGTAGCCTACTCTTGCAATTTTAAAAAACAAGCATGCAAACAAATATTGTTAACAATTTCCTCCTCCAATCACTCTAGATATGAATACTTAGCATCTTCTTCTAAACTACTGATTATGAGGCTATTCCCACATCCGTTAAAAGCTGTTCAAGGAGCTTATATGTATATATATAATTATTATAATGATTAATATGAATGTATATATATGTAGAGAGAGAGATACATGTTTTTAAAAAGCCTTAATATAGATACAAATCATTACCCTAGGGCTTTTTGTTGTTGCTGACATTTCTCTTAAGTGCTACTGTTATAGAGCTGTATTGTTGTTAATATCTGTGCATATCATAGTATTGCATTGTAGAGTGCAAAGATTAGCAATAACATCCGTAGTGGAAATGCTGAGTCCTGGCCTGAAACAGTGATTGAGCACCAGGTAAGAAGGCAGGGCTAACCCAGGGGAGCTCAGGTGCATGCAGTGCACCTGAGTGGAAGGGGAGGAGCCAAGATCCATCCCTTCCCAGACCTCATTTAAGAGTTGGCAGTGGAGGCACCTCTTGCTGGAAATCTCTGCCTATCCAAGATCTTACAGAGGTAAGCAGCTCTTTTCTTTCGTTTCTGTAGCTGCTGTATTTGAGCTTGTTCTCATTTGCTGTAGCCAAAAACTTTGCCACCCAGCTATTATTGTCTCATTATAGCATTACAGTATCAAAGTAAGTGTTGAGACGGTTCTGTGGAAAGTACTGACCAAAGCAGTTAAAACAGATATTCACTAGGGACTTTTGGTTCCAACAACTCAGTCTAGTGAAGCAGCAGAAGAGGTGTAGCTGAAATATACCTGCCCTTTAAAAATAATTTAAAAGCTCTCTTTGCTCAAAACTACAAACTATGTAGAAGAAGCTGGACAGTGAGCTCTTGGGTAAAATCATCCAAGGAGATAAAACTTATTCAGTGAATGATGGTGTATATTTGTATGAAGTTGTGGCATTATGGTAGTGCCTCCAAATGTGGAGGGAATACCTTATTTTTCCTCACTTTAGCCCAGCCCACCTGGGTTTAGCTTTTCCTTAGGGATTACAGGTGTTCTTGTGCTACCCATGCAGTAAGGTTGCCGTAGCTGTTAGCCATGCAGCTGTGCACTGTGTAACTAAGCCTGTTACAGAAAGCAGGAAATTATACTAATTCATATTTATAAACTGTCACAAGATTTTTGGCCAGAGTAACCTGGTTGGCAGCTCCTCTAGCACAGTGTACTTCTTTATATACAGACAGGAGTTCCTCTTTGAAGTTAAGGCCAGTGGCTCACTATGTTAAAAACAGATTTCAGCTCTTAGCATCCTATCTATCATTGGCAATGAAGAAGTATATGAGGCTGCTATTGTCCCAATACGTTCTCAAAAGAGGACAAATCCTAACTTAAACATGAAAGGCTGGAAAAAACTATAGCTGTCTTTAATTCTTTTTTGGAACAGGAAAGATAAATGTACGTATGGAAGTCTGTCACATGTGTGTTGGTAGTGTAGCGAATGGCTCTAATGCCTGATCACAACGTAAGAGAGAGAGTGCTGGAATGCTAAGGAAGATTTAAATTTGAAAAAGCTAGAGTACATGAAGCAATAAGCTCCAGCAAGTCTCCAAAACAAGAATTCTAAATAAACATTTTGTGAAAACACTGAGACAAAATGCACTGATATCACTTCAATTTTTTTATTCTACATATTTGTTATTAATGAGAGAATGATGTATCTATGGTGATCATTGCCAGAGGAATTGACCTATAATGCTTTTTGTAGTCAAGCAGTGATCTCTCCAAGCCTCAAACCCCATCTCTGCCTCATTGCTGTTTAAAAAAAATAAGGACAACTAACCTGAGGGGCAGGCTGAGACAGTGGGATAGCTTTCACTTATCAGTTAAGGTCAGTAATTCTCTCTTCTCTCCAAGGTATAGCAGAATATATTAAATAGTATTTTTATTTTGTCCCTCTTGAGAAATTTTAACCTCTGTTCCTGCCATATTAATAATAAAAGACTCATGGATCTTCCATGAAGGTTTTACATCCAGGGCGTGGGAAGGCTTTATTGCTTATTGGTTGGTTGTTGGTTGTTTTGTCTTTTTGTCTCATGGCTGTTGTGGAGAAGAAGTCTAGCTGCTGTAAAAGTAGAACTTAGGAAATAGCAGCTACCAAACTCTGGACAAGCCACACGTGTGGAGAACACGTGGCTTGCCATTTTACTGCTGTTCTTGATAATCTCTTCATAAACCAATAACATAAGTACTGCTTTTGATTAATAAGGATTCTATTTGAAAGTGTTACACAATCTGCTATTGATATATCTTAACAAGAGTCCAGTCAGTCTGCTGCTCTTGGCCAATAACTTCAACTCTCTTTTCAAATAGTTATTTAGATCCAGATGGCCCATAGTATTCTTCCTTAAAACAGTGCTTCAGATTTTGAGAGTGGAGAAGTGTTAATGACCTGGCTGTGGGAATATATACAAACCATTACCAAAGACAGTGATCCTGATTGCCTTGTTCGAGTCAGATAGTTTTCATAACTCTGTCCTTCCCTCTCCAAGTTCTTAAATTTGTCTGTGCCTTGGCAAAATTTATTTACCATCACAGTCTTAAGGGCAAAACAATTTTTGCAATTACAGGACTCTCTGCTTTGGCTGTTTTGTTTTTTTTTTTCCTTTTCTGGCAGAACTATGTGTATGTGCATCCAGAGCACGCTAAATTATTGCACACGTACCGTGCATGCACTGTTGATTTTCCAAAACACATCTCATTTGCTATGCATTTCTTGTGAATGAGCCATGGACAAATTTTAAATTCCTAATTGTCACACAACCTAGGAAAATATCCAATACTGCCTGGCTTAGGTGAAAGAAGAGGAGCCTTGAGAGAAGACGTCTGTGGTTACTCAACCTAGATTGGAGTCAGCATTTGAGGCTCATGAATACAAGTCAGCTTTGCTGCATCTCTGCAGCCATAAAAGACATCAAGACCAGAATCTGTACTGTATATTAGATTCTACTATTCTATCACCAAGTATTTTGAATTTTCTTCCTAAATTTCTTGAAGAAAATGAGGATGTGGTTCTTTCAAATCTTTGCAAGAAGGGGGACAAGACGTTTTATAAAGATGTGTATTTCATTCTCAAATACAAATTTAACTATTGCTTTGGGATTTGACGCAAAGCATTAAATTTCCAAATCACCAAAATATTCTTTCTTTCTGCTTTATCTCGTTACCTCTGCAGTTCATATCAGAGTCAGAATTTCGGACAAAGTCATGGGAATGCGATACATTTTTCTAGTCCTTATCCTTAGTGATACAGACAATTTTTGTGGGTGTGGAGCAACACTATAGAAAAGTTTCAGATTTAAAGAAGTTAAATAAAAGAAGTTTAGATTATAACAAAAATATTTTTATAATAACTTGCCTAATAAAACTTGCAGCAAATATATGTTTTATTCGTCTAGACTGGTTCACCTAACTCTTCTAGAGCAATGGCCTTGCTATTAGTTGTCACCTTCTACTACATAGAAGTGTCTACAGTGAGTGGTGAGGCACTGGAACAGGTTGTCTAGTGATGTGGTTGATACCTCATCCCTGGAGACTTTCAAGGTGAGGCTGGATCAGGCCCTGGGCAACCTGATCTAACTGTGGTGTCCCTATTCATTGCAAGCGAGTTGGACTAGATGGTCCTCAAAGGTCCCTTTTGCCTCTAAGGATTCTATGATTCTACGTATTTCCACTTGATGGCAGCATTTGAACACGGAAACACCTAGAGTTCTTCAAAACTGATTCTTTTTTATATTAGGAAATTTTTAACCCATCACCGTTGATTGGTGAAAAGAGTAAAAAAAGGGAAAATGAGAACATGGCTGTTGTTCTTTTCTTGTGGGTAACTGCTTCTAATGACCTGGTATACTGCAACAAAACCTAAACAGCATCTTCATTGGCAGCTGAAGCCAGTACTGTTACCCCAACAGGATTACTGATCTACTTTGGATTTCTATTGGAGAGTAGAGACCTGGCATATTTAGTGGCATGCAGTTAATGATTCATATGGAAAGGTTACTACAATATCCAGTTTTGATCTTCAGCTATCAGGTATGAACATATGCATGTGTTCCTAAGTAATGCTGGGTTTTCATGTCCTACCTGTGATATGCAAAATTCACTCATTCTTCTAACATGTGTGGATTTGTATAAACTGAACACAGAGTATGCACTTTATAATCAAAGCTGCAGGAATGAGAATAGCTTAAATGTAAAGACACTGAGGTAGTTTTTTCACTTACTGTTCTCCATCCTAAGTATTTTTTGGTAATTCACGTATATTCAAAGTTTTTGGCATAATATGCAATCCTAGCCTCTCCTATTTCACTTGTTTTGTTGTTGCTCTTTGCCAGTACAAAAGGATGTGCAAAGAAACTTTGTAATGTGATATTCGTTCCCATACTCCAAACATCTTGCGATTAAAATTGATTTGCCTGTCTATGCCTTACTGACATTGAAACCTGACCAAACTGGAAGAGGAAAGGCACATTTTAATTTTTACAACTTTTCTGTACCAAATCCAAAGAAGAATTTCATCAGGTCTTCCAGAGTAGTGGCAAACATCTCACAACTTGCTGGGTTCTTGTGCATCTAAAGGATTTTTAGCAAGGAATAGTTTAATATTTTGACTGGCCGAATAAACGTGGAGTTCTTTGGACTTATTCTGTTCTACCTTCCAGTGCTTAAATTATTGACAGTTTCAAGAGTCCTGAAGAGTCCAAAGAGCCCTATCATGGCAAACATAATTTTTAAGGAATTCAAACTTCAGCTCTCACCCGTGCTCGCTTTCTTTCTAAATAATGGGTCTTGGAGGACTATAGACATCTGATCAGTTTGATAACTGAGAGCCTGGATTGCTGAAAGATATAAGGCAGCCTGTTTACAGGGAGTCTTGAAGCAATCCCTGTCGTTCTGAGCCTGAGAATGAATTAGTAGTGGCTTCTTGCTCAGGAAGAACAAAGATTGTCTGGAAACCAGAGATGAAAGTATAAGGAGACACATTTAGGCTTAGTGATGGGAGAAAACCATAAAGAGATTGACTCCAATGTGGAACCCTGTCTGATGGAGTCTCTCTTTAGACAACTGCCTGGCTGTTCTGCTATTGATGAGATGAACTCATCAGAGAATACCTTAATTTGTGCTCTAGTATAAAGCAGACATGAAGCTGAAGGAGCTAGAAGGGAAAAGCTGTAATTTGATCAGGTTTGTTCTTTACAGCTGTCTGCAGGTCCAGTCAGCGCTCATATGAGGAGAAGTGAGTGCCAACAGTGCCTGTTCTCCCCTCTACAAAGCTTGGCTTGTCTGTCAGTTGTCACCATTTCCCAGAGGTCGTCTTCATTTTGAATATCAGTGGCACTATCCTTTGTCCTTTTGATATTGTGCTTCTTTCCACCCAGGTTTTACATTTATCTTGGCTAGAGATATTCGTTTTTCTGTCCCAAAGTCATGATCTTCTGTACATGTACACTTCTGCACACGCAAAAACTGCCTGTAAGCTAAAAAAAGGTGTGAAGAAATCCAATTATCCTCTGGCTTCAAGGCTTTCATTTCCATGTAAGCCAATAAGAAAGGTTAGAGATAGCTCTGGCCAAGTTACAAAATTAATGTGTGTGACATGCACGTGGCTTTCCAATAGGTAAATCCAGGGTTATCATGTCCACTGATAGCACTTGCAGCAGTATCATATTAGGAATAAAAGGGTATGTTTTTTGCTACAAATAATATGCATAAAGCATAAATTTTATGCTTTTGGGTATAAGGAAGAAGTCCTTTACAGTGAGGGAGATAACACGCTGGAAGAGATGTGGTGGATGTCCAGTCCTTGGAGACACTCAAGCTCAGGCTGGACCATGCTCTGGGCAACCTGATCTGGCTGTGGATGTCTCTGCTCATTGTAGGGGATTTGGACTAGATGATCTTTAAAAGCCTCTTTGAACCCTAAGGATTTTATGATTGTATAATAGTGTCTTAAATCCATCCCTCTTTGAAACATGCCGGCATATATTAAGCATGAATAAGAGAAAGCCAGAAGAGTAGTGGTAGAGCACTTAGAAAGGGAATAATGTGCCCAAGCCAAACCAGCAACTTTAGAAAAAGATTTCATGTGCCCTACTTCGTGGAGGCATGTAAAAAGGGAGTAGATTAAAGGAGGAACACTTTAGTTTAAAGAGGCAACAAAATGGTGAGTCTAAGCGTTTCTTTTGAGGATTTGAAGTAAGAAACTGTGGTGGGACAGTCTCTATAGAGCCCCAGGACAGAAGAGAAATGAAGGCCACCCAGTTAACCTGGTATTAATGAACCTCAGAGGTCTTGTCAGTCTAACAGGCGTGACTAGCTTGAGGCAGGGAAGAAATCTAAGTAGGTGGCATAGCTTGAAGAAATAGGGAATTCAGACTTTCTTTTCTGCTCTCTCCTATATGTGCTGCTTAGATTTGTGGTACTACTCAATTGCTTATAGGCAGCTGCCTGTGTGACCACTATGTGATAACAAGGAATTGTTCATCCCATTATGGGTGAATGTCTAAAGTTCATCCCACACTTTAAGGAGAGGCAGGAAGGAAGGAGTCTGAAATAGGGTTGATGGAAGCTTATGTTCTTCAGCAAAGGTGCACCTAAAAATGAGTGTTGTTGGGCTCTCTGTAGCCTGGTGATACCTATAACTAAGAAAAAAAAAAAAAAATTGTTTTCCACTAAGTATGACAGTGATGTAACTCTTTTTAAAAAGTACTTGTAGCTTAAGAGAATTCCTTTCTCTTCATTTTTTTTCCTCCAGACATTGGAAGAACTTGATATACAGAAGAACAAAATGTTATTAGAGCCTGCGGTACAATTGTTGAAGTTTTAAACTATCAGCCTAAATGGCTCTTCAGATGGAATCATGTAATAAACACTTACATATGTTCTGTCTCTTGTGGGCAGTGCTGAGTTTGCAACTGAGCTAGTTTCCACTGAAAAAGTTCCAACTAATGCTGCCCACAAGCTCTGCCCAACCAACATTCATTCTTCCCCATACAGAACCACATTTGACATAAAGCTCTAGTGAATTCAATTGATGCTCTGTAAGCTCTGCCTCTTGTTGCCTCCAAATTTTTCTTTATATGAAAGATCAGCTGAAACGTGGATGATATATGCTGGAATGTTTGTCAGGTGTTTTAGTGTGCCATGCCTGCGGCAGTGAGCAGTTCTGTGACTAGATGGTGCACTTGCCATGTGGTATATGAGAACTGCAATTAGAGTGGCAATAGTTGCTCCTTGCTCAGATATTTGTGAAAGCTCAGGTAGTGATTATAATGTGCACATCTGTCTTCATCTTTGGGGAAGGATTATTTCAGCTGTGGGACGTGGAAATTCTGGTTTTGAGTATTGAAACCATTAATGGCATATATTCAGTAGAACTTAGAAAAGTACAGTATGTCTGTCCATATATCCAGCTACAATTTATATTGCCTGATTTGCAGTTACACTGTACTTAAACTTGTCTGACAATTTTCTTTCTAGGAGCCCGTGCTGGGGTTGCAATAGCAATGCCTGATGCAAACCATCTCTGCTCAGGTTTCCCATGCTGTTTCTGGCTCTGGCTAATGTTGTTTTAAGTCTCGGCAAAAAAGGAGCTTGGTTTCCAAGGATGAGAATAGATTGACTCTTCTGCTTTTTATTTTAAAAATAATAACCTGACAGTTGTGTTGAAGCTTAGCAGTTCTATCCCAAAGGCTGCTCATACAAATTTTGTGTCCTTTTAACATGAGTTTTATTGGGGTTCCACAAATTTCTAGGTATTAGTGCAACACTTAAAACAAGTAAATGCCAGGTTTATTGGAAACGATTCATCCGGATGAAAGTCAAGGCTTTTAAAAGTAGTACATCTCCTACAGGCCAGAGCTCAACCCTCCCAAAGTCTCAGGGTTTCTGGCTAAAATTTATTCTCTCACAGATAACAACTTATTGTGCCTTAACTGGCCCTGTTAAAGTCTGCATGTAGCTGCTTATCTGGCTGCAAATTAAAAAAAAAACCTATTTGAGTTGTTTTGTCTTCGAGTCTCAGTGAATGGATGCCTTGTTTGCTATGTGCTGACAGTTGCACAGAATTGCAGGATGCAGCTGGTTACTGAGATTGTTATGCTGCAGAAGTGTCCAGGTTTCAGTGCCTGGAATGTGATAGACCTGGGATTCTTACTCTGAAATATATTCATTGACATAGATGGACATTTTAAGACCGTTAGACTGAAGAGCTTCATAGTATTTATTGAAAGTTTGCCTGAAATCCTTTCTCATGAAAAGGGCAAGTGGGAATAAAGTACGTTTGCACTGCGATTCCATTTCTTTATTTTTTTCTGAACTAAGATTTCGTGATAAAGCTCCTAGTCTGAAATTAGAACTGAAACTGGAGCTGTAGAGGGCCTTAGGGTTGCATACACTTTGAATGTGACTGCATTCTTCTCAAAGTTCAGTGAGAATATTGTGTGATTGCTGGGATATGCAAGCTTAGTACTTAACAAAGAGGCATGCATCACGCATATAGCAAATGTGTTTTGCCTTGACACAGATCTGCTGGTGTGGCTCAAAAGGTTTGGCTGTAGCTTATTGCTCATTTACCTGAATGATCAGAGGGCTTTTTTAAAAAGCGCAGTCTGGGGAATCAATTTCTACTTGTAACAGAGCATTTTGACATGAGAGAACAAAATAAGAGCAGTGAATTACACTCTTTTGTTGATGTTGAAAAGTATAACTGATTTGATTAAGACACACACACAAAAAAATAGTACTTTTTTTTTTTTTTAAACTACATTCTTGCCAGGCTAGGCTTGTGCTATTTTATCATACTAGGTCCTCTTCAGGAGTGCTTCATTGAGAACTGACAGTGGTGGAGGGGAGCTGAAGTTTTTTTTGGTTACCTGTATTTCAGAAGGATATATCACCAAAATCAATGCAAAGCTAAATGCTAGGATAAGTTTAGCTTTTATATTCTGTTTTCCTATGAAAAACAAAGATGTAAATATTGTTTTCATTTGAACTAAATAGAAGCACTAAGACTGAAGTTGACTTACATAAGCCCCATGTTAGTGTGCAATGGTTTTGATTCTCATTTTCAATTCTGGCCTGAGTTCCTTTTTAATCATAGAATGGCCTGGGTTGAAAAGGACCACAATGATCATCTAGTTTCAACCCCCCTGCTATGTGCAGGGTTGCCAACCGCTAGACCAGGCTGCCCAGAGCCACATCCAGCCTGGCCTTGAACGCCTCCAGGGATGGGGCATCCACAACCTCCTTTGGGAATTAATTACTGTCCTCTATGTCAAAAAGGTCAATTTTGAACACTCTAGATCTACTACCTTAAAACTACTTCTTTACTTAGTATTTCTTGGTTCTTGATAGATACTTGTTCCAAAACAAAGATTTGGAATTTCAGAATTGCAATTCCTGTTTTTTCCCCTTTGTGTACTAGTTTTGTGCCTGTGGTCAGACAGTAAAATACAGTACGCAACAACTAGCGATCTTGCTTGCAGCTGAATAAACCCTCTTCAAATTTACCAAACAGAACAAAATGGCGTTATGTTTTCCAGCAGGGATATAGACTCTGTTAGCATAAAACAGTCAAAGGGTAGTTGATGATATGTATTTACCAACGCAGGAGTAAGTTTGATCTGGTAAAACATATGTGCTGAGGGGGCTGGAGAAGGCGAAGGTTTCATAGGGGCAGGGAGGTTTATTTAACTGACATGTTATGACAGCAAGCGTTCATTACTTTTCTGGGCATGGCCCTTTGTTCTAGTGCCTCACTGTATGTGTTAAATCCTACGTAGAGCTGCAGCTCTGTAGACTCTGAGTACAGTGAAAAAATAAAATCCATCTGGTACTGTCAAATTGATTGTTAACCCGCATACTCAGGAGAGCATGGAGCAGGCATTTGACTGGATGGAGAGAGCAGTGATGAACCATTGGCAGTGCTGCCATTAAGGCTCTGAACTCATTCTGTGGATGAGCTTTTGGATCACAGTGGTGATGTGCTAATTCTGCTTTCAGAGCCGTGCAGCCAGCACCAGCAGTCCCTCGTTCCACTTGGCACTGTGGCTTTACCCAGAGCAGCCCACCTAGTGCTCCTGAGTCATGGGCTTCTGTGAAAGTCCCACTCTAAAATCTACTCTTCTGAATCCAAGTGGTGTGAATCTGCAAAAGGCCACAAAAAAAAAAAAAAAAAATCAACCAATTGTTCTATCCCATGTTCATTTTCAATTGCCCTCTCCTCTTTTTTTTTTTTTTTTCACAACTTCATGATTTAAAGTAAACCAAGCCAGTAGTAATTAAATCTGAAAATCTGTGAAGAAATCTGTTCACAGGTACTGGTATCATGAAAAATGCAAAGTAAGACATGGCTGTTTTGACTGCCAGTAGACTGACTTTTTTCTACGTGATAAGACTTAAACTGTGTAAGCTGGGAGGAAACTGCATTTCTTGTTGTGCGGAAACAACAAATGCTGGTGGAGCAGAGCCCTTGAAGTGTTCTGTAACTTAATAGCTTTGCAGAAGATAGGATATCAGAACTCATTTCTGAACCATTCTTTAGTTCAAACTAAATTCCTTTCAGCTCCTTTAGGATCAAGCTCCATATTAGTGCTTGCTTTTTTTTTTTTTACACTGAATCTTTAAGATTGCACACACAACTATTTATTTTGCTAACAGATAAAGTTTTTAAAGATTCTGTAGAGAAAGGAATGTCAGTAATGATACTGCATTTGTTCAGCTGAGAATGGAATATCAATTACACTCGCTCTTTTCAGGCTGAGTCTTGCAAACTTTTGCACTGGCAATAAAGAAAAGCTCATGAAAGACACCAGTTGCACTCACCACCTGTAGGGAGAAGGTACCAGTTTGGACATCTACAAACTGTACTGAACCTTTCTTTTGAACTGAAATGACTTTTGGTTTTCTTTGGTCACTCTGTCTTCTTTTGGTGCCAAAAGCAAGAGATATTGCAAAAGAAAATTTAAAACACAACATGCTTAATGTAGATCTCTTTCCTGCTCTTGTAGACCAGAGATTTGGCTGAGTATCCAAGCATCTGGATACTTCCTAAAAACATCTCCACAGGTTTTAAAGTCTGCTCTTTTGTAAGATGGTCTCTAATGGTTCACACACAGTTCTGTAAATAATAGCAGCATTTGTGTGTATGTATATATATGCAAACATATCATTTCCACTGAGTCTATCTGAAAACGGGTCACTGACCCAAGGAAAATGATTTGCAAGTCCTTCTTCTTACTCGCAGAAAGACTCAGGTTGAGGTTGGCTGTGTTCCTAGACAAGAACTTATTTTGCCTTCTAGAAAGTTGGACATTTTCTTTTGCTATAACTCCAGACTTGACTACCTGGTGGTTTTGTAGAAAGGGACAATAGCATATTGGGAACTATATTCAGAAAATGTAAATATACAATAAACTAAAATAATGTATAATGATAGAAGTGTTCAAAAGAAGAATTTGAAGTGTCTGTTTCCCTATCTCTCATTCTGTTAAGAATTTCCTGGCAGTATGCTCATTTTCTGGACAGAGAGAAAAGAGACATTATTTAGGGACTGGGCATTTATCTGATTAATTGTTACTATAAGGGCAGGTAGCGACAGGACAAGGGGAAATGGTTTTAAACTGGAAGAGGGTATATTTAGACTAGATATCAGGAAAAAATTCTTTACTGTTAGAGGGGTGAGACACTGGAACAGGTTGCCTAGTGAAGCTGTGAATGCCCCTTCTCCGGAAGTACTCAAGGCTAGGCTGGATGGAGCTTTGACCAATGTGATCTAGTGGGGAGCTAGAAGCAGGGAAGCTGGAACTCGATGATCTTAAAAGCCCCTCCAACCCAAACCATTCTATGACTCTTTGTTCTATGGTTCCTTGACAATTATTGAGCATTGGAGTAACAAATAAGTTCAGGTGAAAACTTCTGGCTGTTACTGCAGATGTACAGATTCAGTGCTTCGTATTGATGATGCACATGATTTTCATGTACTTGTTGCTGAAACTTCAAAATTGTCTCAGAGCTGGGCCTTTTTACTATTGTACATACCTAGTGAACAAGCAGGACAAACTTAGGAAGATATAAACTATAGTCCTGTGCAAGTCTCCAGACTTTCTTTCAAGAGAGTTCACATGTCAGCTTTACATATGAAAGGTAGTTTTCTGGTTCCCTATTACTTCCAACCAGCTTATAGGGCCTATTTTTTCCTATCTTTTTCTGCAGGAAAAAGTCTGTGTTAGGGACTGTTTTGTCCCCTGACTAGCTAGGTTTGCAGAAGTACACAAAGAAACTCCCAGAAAGGAATAGGCGTTCCAATACGCTATTTTCCCCTTTTACATGATTAGCTCTTCACCCATAGGTGGTGAGCAAACTATTCAGCCTTCATTCTCTCATCCTTAATTTAAGACCATGTAAGAACATGTGTAGTTTGTTAAGGTCTTGGTTTAAATATTGTTATTTGTCTTCTGTATTGGTCTGAGTATGGAAAGCCCCTGTGACGATAACAACATAAGAAAAAAAAACAACCTTTGTCCTTTCTGGTATCCCTCTCAGTTCTCTTCCACAGCACCTGCAGACCTTCATACATCTCACCAGAGCTGCTGTACATAATTTCAGGAATTCATTCCAGTGGGGAAAGGCAGCCCTTAAATCCTGAGCAACATTAATGGTTTCTGACTGCAGCGTTCAGAATGAACTAAAACAAGGGTCTGATTTACAGCTGATGAAACCCCAGAGATAAGGAATATTTCAGAGGAAACCTTGTTTAGTCACCCCTGTTCTTACAATCAGAAATTCTAGGTATATCTTCTTAAGACTTATCTCTTGCAAAACTGCAAATCTTCTGTCATAAACTTAAACTAGGAACGTACTTGGCAATGTGGAGCTATTTGTGCCATCTGGCAGCTGTTAGCTTTCTTTATTCACTTCCTCCCTACTAACGCAAAATGCAGAAACTGGACCTTTTACATCTTGCTACATGAAGAAGGCTGGAGTCTCTTGAGGCTTTTTAAGGCCAAACCATTGCACTGTTCTCATGCCTGCTATCTGTACATCCATTGCAAACGTTAATAATGACTTACCCTGATCAGCAATAAGCCTCCTTCCTCTAATATTCCTTTATAGCAGTGTGCCTTCCAAGAACGTTGTACATGTCTTCTTAAATACCTGAAATTCACCTCATACACATCTTTAGAGGATTTAAAAAGCAGCTGGTGTTTATCTCTATGCTATCTTCATTTTTAGCTGCAGCTAATTGACCTTCAATGTTTTTCCTGAAGATAATATTCTCTCTTTTTTTTTTTTTTTTTGCCAGAACACTTGCAGTGATTCTCAAATCTCTTTTAGTCAGTGCTGACACTTTGCTGTAAGCCACCTGTGATATGAAATGATGAATTTACTTTTTCTTCATTTGGGTTATATGCTATGAAGAGAGGTCCTGGGTCAGGCAGGACCTTCAGACGGCCACAGAGAGGTTGTACCTTTATCACAGGGCAGTGCAGAGGCAGAGACGTGGGAACAAAAGGGTAAGGTGAGGTGGAAGACAGAGATGGTCACAGAAAGTAGCCCGGCAAAACAGACTGTGAGTGTGCTGAGAAAGCAGCAAGCAGCCAGACCTTCATGGTGAGGGAAAGAAACCAGCGACCCGAGGGGGCTGTGCAGAGGTTGAGCTGATGAAAATCAAGCCTGGAAACAAAATCGTTTCAAATAAGAGATGGTGAATGAAGATATCTTGATTTATAAATGTTTTTAATCTGTTAAAGAGTAACTAGATTTCTGTATGTCTAAAATTAGAGCATTAAGAACGTGGCTTGTTGAGATTAAAATATTTTATTTTTCATAGAATCATAGAATCATTTGACTTAAATGTCACCTAGTGCAACTCGCCTGCAATGAACAGGGACACTCCTACAGCTCAGTCAGGCTCCTTAGAGCCTGACCTTGAATGCCCCCAGAGATGGGACCCCTCAGCTCTTCTCAGTCTGTTCCTGAAGGGGACATCTATTCCTTGGATCTTTTTTGTGTCCCTCCCCTGGGCTTACTCCAACAAGTCTCTCCTGTACTGAGAACTTTCAAATTTGTGAGGTGCAAGCTATAAGGAGAAAATCATTGATACACTGCCTTCAGGCTCTGGCCGTTGCAGACATGGTCTTCCTTTGCAGTGCAAGAATAAGCAACAGTGTAATTTCTCTGGTGATACTGACAATTGCAGGCTTGAGTTCTGCTCTGTGAAACATGCCAGCATTTTGATATAGCAATAAAATAATAAAGCACATTATTATTAAAACATGCTCAGAATTGACATTTCATTCTTGGGATCATCCCTGCTTATCAGAGATGCTCTGGTTCTGCTCTCTGGAGATAGCTCTGAAGTCAAAGGTTTTAAGAGACTCATAATGGGAATTCAAGTCTCGCATATCTCATGAGTGACTTTACAGCATCTCTCTTTGCCCTGAGGTCTGCCACTACCTGGAGAGACAGCTCAGTGTGAAACCAAGCTTGCTCTGCTATCTGACAGAAAAAGAAAAATCTCACTGCGATTTTTCTCTGCATATAAGCATTTTGGATGAGAATAGTTTAGGGCAGATGGTAGCAAACAAATCCTTGCTGAAAGGTAAGGCAGTGCAGAAACCTTACTTCTGTTGTTTGAGTTTTATGCCTTTAGATCAAAACTAGTGCTGTGGAGTGCTTCCGAGCAGTGAGATTTTCTGCGTCAGGATGTCACAGTGCTGTGAGCATGCATCGTAGGCAAGTGGTTGCCAATCTTCCCAGCAGTGCCAGCTTCAGAAATGAAAGATGGTGGGGGTGCTGCTAACCACACATCTTACGTTCCAGAAAAATAACATATTACCTGGGCGAAGTCCATCTGCTGAAGCTGTAAAAATTCCGAACTCTCAAAGGCCATAACAAACCTCACTGTGGAAACTTGATTCTCCACTGTTCAAAGAATTTTTCCCTGTTTAGCACATTGCCAAATATTCATGGTTCTGGCTTTACAAGTGTCTGTAGGATTGTTCTCAGTTCCATTTTACTGCTATCCTACTCCTCCTAGACAGCAGGTCACCTCTGCTTGTAGCATTTGTCATTTTGACATTTTCTTGTTTGGCTGATTGAGTAGCTGATTAATTGTAACATAGTGTTACCCATATCATACAATCAAGATCAATGTTCTGTTGCAATGCTCTTTGGGAAGTAGAGTAGGAGATAAATTACCACCACAAAAGCGTATGAACAAACCATAACAGAGCGGAAGGTAAGAAAATGAGAAGATCCCTATGGAGTGGATCAGATCACTGCTCAGGAAAGAAGTTGTATCTGGATAAGAATTTCTGTCTTATATCCAGAGTCTGGAGACGTAACTTCAGTCTTATCAGTTAATGTGGCATAGTAGGTTTGTAAGCACACCCAGTGTTGGCTGCATACAGCGTTACCTGTCCCAAGACAGTGAACACGCCAGCACCGATTCCAGGGCTCCCCTACAACACTCCTCTGCAATTGTTTCCTCAAAAGCAAAACTAAAAGAATTCAGTTTGACACAAACTATTCTATTCTGTTTCATATGTTTGCAGATCCTACCTCCCAAGAATCTGTTCAGTTTGCTAAAAAACGAAATGGCTACTGATGGGTATTTCTTTCAATTACTGTAAAAACATGTAACAAAGCCTCTGGCATGCCAAAAGCCAGGCATCAAAGCTCAAAAGCTTACATATTTTATTAAGTGGTTTAATATTGTAGAGAAGAACAAAAAAAAATACAGTGTTTTGTCCCTTATGGTCTTCTTTAGGAGACCTCAGGGAACCAAAAGGTTGCAGTTTTCCTAGTCTTCCTGCTTTAATATTAAACCACTTAATAGAATATGTAAGCACTTGAGCTTTGATGCCTGGCTCTTGGCATAGCAAGTATAGTTCATACTGTTTTGATGATTTGGGGTGGTCTGTGGGAGATTATTTTCCCCTCCTGTTGAGAAACCACAGGAAACACAGGCTTGTCACACAGGCTTTTCCTTTTTGTCTTGGGGTATAACTTGCTGGTATGTTCCCTTCCGTTACTACTTGTTACCTCAAAAAACTTTTATTCAAAGGAAATACTTATGCCAACTGCATGTGAATGGAATCTTACATTGCAACTGAGATCTTCAATGACATTGACCTATTTGGGACTGCAGTATGAGCCATAAAACAGCACCAGTAATGTAAAGAAAGCTAAGCATTGGTTGCTATGGACCTGGGATGTCCTGAGACTTGATGCAAGAGACCAAGAGGCCATTTCGTTGTGTTCCAATCTACTGAAATGCTCCTGTGCTAGCTGTAAGTGTCCTAGAACTGAAGCAAGAAAAAGCACCCCCAAAAAACTATATCATTTTCATTTATTTTTCCAGGATTATATGTATCCAAATTGGAACTGAGAGAGTAGGAGGTTCTGCCCCATGGGAAATCATCTTTACTGGAAAATCCCAGATGAAAAAAAAATGTTAACCATTATTTTCTTTAGAGACTTGGTGGTTTATATTCATTTGAACACCAAGTAGTGCTTTGCAAATGATTGTTGGCTTGAAGGCCCAGGACTCAGTGATCATACTCCTCCTGAAGGACAGACCTTCAGCCTGATGCCTTCCATGTTGCTCCACATGGCTCACAAGTAAATCAGTACAAGGCAAAGGGAAGAATTCCTCTAGCTTCAAGAACATAGGGAAAGAGAAGGCAGGACAGTAGGTCGCAATTGCCCTGCAGGAGAGGCAATCATGCTGTGGCAAAGCACTTGATTAGTATGACAGGAAGAGGATACATGGCTGTAATCTCTACAGAGAAATGGTCAAGATAGATATTAAGTATAGAATTTCATTGACCTTAAATACTGTAGACCAGTTTAAAGCAGTAAAGGAGTGGAGTGAAAAGGAGTCCAGTTTGAGTAAATAAAATAATGAATCATTAATATTTTGAGGCAACATCAACTATTCTCAGAGAATCAGCAACTGTACTTTATCTCACTTGGACAGAAAATTGTTTTTCTACCTCTTTTTCAAAACTTTAAGCTTGAGACTTGCTATGAGGAGGTTTGTTAGTGAGTTCAGTATTGTCTTTGGACCATCTCTCCTTCAAAGCTTGGATTCTTCTTTCACTTTTACTGCTTTTATATCAGAACAACCTTAGGCAATTGGACACAGTCTGGCCTATGGCCTGAAAATATGCCAATCATTTCTAATTTTAACAGAAGTAATAGCAAACATTTCCTAAGTCCTGCTGTCCCCTTCCACCAACTCAGTACTGGCCTAAATGAATCTCTCTTCAAATGCTTTGTGAATCTTATAATGAAATACACTGAGTGTACTGGATGTGGAAACGTTCTTAAAGCCTTGTTTCTAATTTTAGAATGAGTACTGCAAGGGATTTCTATTCCTTG
Organism: Chrysolophus pictus; assembly: GCA_037305975.1. Classification (NCBI taxonomy): domain Eukaryota; kingdom Metazoa; phylum Chordata; class Aves; order Galliformes; family Phasianidae; genus Chrysolophus; species Chrysolophus pictus. The sequence goes on from CM074580.1 coordinate 49,335,146, forward strand.
TTCTAATCTAAAATCTAATTTAATAGCAGTAGAAGAGGCTATTGAAGGAGTTCACCAAAATACTCAGTAAATAAAAACTTGTGTTACCCTCATTAACATGAGGAGAATTCATTGCTTGTGAAGTTTTTTTCCTTCCTTCTCCCAGCTGCAGTTTAGGCCAGTTCTTAGCTTGAGTGTGTACTGATTTGGAAGAGCTACACTTTTGGTCATATCCAAAACCAACAAACATTTCACATATCACCTCTAGAGCTCTCCAAATCTTTTCTGCTTAGTTCTTTTCTATGCCAGAAAAATTCTGTTAAAATCACAGAATTACAGAATGGCTGGGATTTGAAAGGACTTCTGTAGGCCATCTGGTCCAACCCCTATTCTAGCAAGGACGCCCAGAGCAGGTTGTCCGAGATCACACTCTGATAGCTTTAGAAGACCTCCAAGGAGGAGATTCCATGACATCCCTTGGCAACCTGAACTAATGCTGTCACTCACAGGGAAAGAGTTTCTTGGTGTTCAGATGTGTTTCAGTTTGTGCCCTGAGCCTCTTATCCTGTCATTGGGTGCCACATAAAGAAAGCCTGACTCCACCTTCTTTGCACTCTCCCATCAGATATTTCTGTATAGTGGTAAAGTTCCTCCTGAACCTTCTCTTGGCAGTCCCAACTTGCTCAACTTTTCTTTGAGCTTTAGAGAAGCTCTTTTCCATTAATCTTCATAGCCCACACTGCAGTGTGTCCATGACCCTCATGTGCTAAGGAGCCCAGAACTGGACACATTACTCCAGCTGTGACGTCACCATTGCTAAGAAGATAGGAAGAATTGTCTCTCTCAGTCTGCTGCAAAGTTTTGCCTAAGGCAGTTCAGGAAACATCAGCCTTCTTCCAACGTTGTTGAATCACATCCAATCAAGAGTCCATCAAGACCACCAGGTCTTCTTCCACACCGCTGTTTTCCAGCTAGGTGGCCTCCAGCATATACTGGTGCCGGGGTTTATTCCTCTTTAGACGCAGGAATTTGCACTTTTCATGCTGAACTTCATAAGGTTCTTGTCAGCCTATTTCTCAGGTCTGTCCTCCTGGATGGCAACACAACCCTCTGGCATACCAGTCACTCCTCCTAATCTGCAAACTTGCTGAGGGTACGCCCTGCTCTAGAATCCAGATCGTTAGTTTCTGGCCTCCAATTAGACTTCATGTCACTGTTCACCACCTTCCAAACATGGCCATTCTTCCAGTTTTCAGTTCACCTCACTGTCTGCTCATCTATCCCATGCAACAGCTTCTTTGTTAGGATCTTATGGGAGACTGTCTCAAAGTCCTTTCTGAAATCTGGGTGAGGACAATGTCCACAGTTCTCTCCTCATTTACCAGGCCAATTATTTCATCACAATTCTCCTTGTGAAAAAATTTTCCTAGTGTTGCAATGTATTTCTTATCCATTTAACTTCACATGAATGTTCAATATCCAGTTAAAGGGATGTGATAGTTGGTTGACATATTAACAGTACGCGTATATACTAAGAAGCAAAGAAGAGAGCTCTGCAAAGCACGGTTCAGTTTGGATTTTCAGCAACCTAGCAAACAGGCAGCTGATGTACAGTTCATGGAGTATCTTCAATGATAATTACTCATCTATATTTTCAAACAGGAACATGTAGTACCTTATTAAACTGATAGTACATTATTCTGTAAGTTTATAATGCAGTAAAGTAAGTAACATTTATTCTTTAAACAACAAATTTCCTTTAAGAAGCTTAGGGTCTCATGTCTTTTGAAATAATCTAGAGTTTGAGAATGCCAGATATGATGGTACTGTACTAAAAGAATGACAATGAGATACTATCAGAAAAAATATTCTGAGCATATTTTAGAGTGCATTGTATTTTAGTATACTTTCTAATATATGTATTAAAAAAGAAAGTTCTATTCATTGAGTGATAGTTCTGGCTTATTAGTATTGCTTATTCACTATATTAATGAGTGAGCATAAATGATTTAAATCACAACATAGCAGCTTTTATGTTTGATTTACTTTCTTTTTAGACACACTAATACTTTTTAATAAAGCTTTGCAATTCAGTATTATAGGACATTCATGGAGAAGCCCTCTAAGCAATTTACAAATTCCATTCACAAAACCCTGTGGATAAAGATTATCCTCATTGTACAAAATCAGAAAACTAAGAAACCAGGTTTCAATAATCCTCTTATGGTTACTGTAGAGTACAACTCTCACTCCTTAATTTCAGCCTTTGCTTTAATTATTTGTTTCATACCCTTATTTAGTTTTCCAAAAGGAATGTTTGAAAAGGAATGCCACATTAATTCATAAAACCTATAGAGGTAGGTTTGAAAGAATAATGTTTGGCAAGGCAGTGTATACTTTCTGGTAGGAAAAGACTATGTTTGCAAGAAAACCTTTCTGAGGACAGTCTCTTCCTCAGACTGCAGCAAAGTGTCCCTTCAGGTGGTGCTCCACTGCAGATCTGTCTGACTTCTTGCAACTGCAGTTAGTTTAGACTAAGAATTGGAATATCTTTACCAGTGCAGTTCACTAGAGTAGTTGCTCTCCTCAGCTATGATAAGAGTCCACATAAGTCAGACTATACAGATAGACGGCATGTATATAGCATGTCTCCTATTCTTTTCCATATCTGAGAAGAAGGAATCAAGAAGATCAAAGCCTGGCAACGTATTTCTTACTTTGATTGAAAGGGGATTGTAGGATGGAATATTACCTTACCATCTGACAATGGATAGTAGTAGTACTACTGTCCAGTAGTGCTATTAGGACAAAACCTTATGTTACACGTATATGATTGAATGAGACATAATATGTTGATTGTAACATATTCAAAACTGGTGTGGTAACCATTCTCACACCCACACTATTTGCTAAATATCCAAAATATAACTTTAGAGATGTGGCTACTGCAGCAGTGCCCTAGAATTCTGTAACTTTAAGGTGTCCTTAAATAACTTGCAAAACCAGCCTAGAAAGAATAAAGACCAGATAGTGAAAAAATTTCTATTATGTAAGACATCAGTATCCTTTTAGTCTAGCCTCTTTTGTGGCTGCAGCTGAAACAAAGGAATACATATTTCGAGAGAAAGGAAGAAAAAGAATAGATTGTAATGTAGAAATCCTGCAGGACTAACTGGTATTTATTCTTTTTCTTTTTTTTTTTTCTTCTTTCTTTTTCTTTTCTTTTCTCTTTCTCTTTTTCTTTCTCTTTTCCTTTACCTTTTTTCTTTCTCTTTTCCTTTTTCTTTTTTCTTTTCTTTACCTTTTCTTTTTTTTTTAGTAGCTGGATTGTTGTGCATGACTTTTTGTAGCTAAAGGTCTAGGTTAAGGAACTCATCTGCTGAAAGGTTTCAGAGCTTTATGTTTAAAAATTGATGGTGATGTTATTGGGTCCTCTAAATCTTTACAGACACAGATAATAGCCTGTTCCTACTGTTTTTCTTGTTATTAGGAATATTATGTAATGATAAAATGCTCAAGTCCATAAGAGAACACAGGAAAATTCACACTAGCTTCCAACATGTCTTACAAGAGATTAATTCTGTCACGTACATTCCTGTGTAGTACTTCAGTCTTCAAAATTTACTTCCAAAATCAATGGAAGAGTCATATATCCCTGACTTGACAATGCACAGAAAAGCAATTTAAAATATCTAGTTTGATTTGTTATCTTTCAAGATATAATTCTGTCTGCATGATCAGAATAATTCTACGTTACCTCTGCTCTCAACCTCTCAACCATCATATCACACTCTCCGGATTTAAGGCATGTTACAGCTCTGGGTAAGCAGTTGTAATGATTCTGGAATCCTTACAATCTTATTCAGTCTAATAAAATTTTGCTTTCTAGTTTCTTGGGATATGGACTCATTTACTGTTTGATTTGGATCAGCAGAATGTGTCCTGCTAATCACTGAAAGGTAGAGAATAATGCTGAGTTGTCTGTGTATCCTGATTAAATATCCAGTCCCTTTGACCTTTTACAAAAGTGCAAAGCTGCCCTGTATGAGGTTAAGTTCACTACGATGTCGTGAACTGTATGGCATGGCAAGTATTTAAATATCATAACCGCAACACAGATATTTGCTAGTAGCACCATACATTGCAGAAAGATGACACTAGTATTCAGAATAATTGGAAAATGGAAATTACATCTTCTTTCTAGAAGGAGATGAAGAAATACCTTGGCAGAAGGCAAATAAAGAAGGGAAATATTTTCTTATATTAAAAAAAAACCTGAGAGTTGGCAAGGAGCTGAATACAGATAGCCCCCTAAGCTACACAACAATGTTTTCTTTTAATTCCTCCACTCTCCAAGATGAACTGTTCAAAGGTCCAATTAGTCCCTTAATAATCATGACTATTATCTAATGATGAATAAACCATCTGCAGAAAATATTGCTATCACACGCACAGCTGTTACCATATGCTGGAAGTTTCTTACATGACCTTGGTTGCTACAGTACCTACCACCTGAAATAGGACATGGAAATATTGCCAGCTTAAATTAAACTAGCAAGCTGTTCCTTTCCCAAGGCTGTTCAGCCACTCTAACCATTAACATAAAACACAAACCGTTATTGCAAGTTTTGACTACCCGTTCCTAAGCTGAAGAGGTGAAATTCTGGAAAGAATTTCAGTTCATCATTATTAATGAGACTAAAAGTAGAAAATTCAAGTACTTGATTTCAAAAGATCCCCAATTATCTGTTGTTTTTAGAAATGGAATCTTAATCTGTGTAGAGATGCAGGAAAGAAGAAAGGCCCTGGAAATGAGCTCCCTAACACTCTTGAGTTTATTTAGAACAAAGGCACAAAAGTGGGAATTTGGCAAAGAAGTCCAACGTGCTTTTCTTTATTCAAGAAGTAGGAAGTATGTGACCTTGTGTGGGGTTTACTGTTAGTCTGCCATGAGGTCTATTTCTAGCAACCCAAGATATTTTAATAAAAGTAATCCTTTAAAACCTTTCCAAAACTAAACTTTCAGGCATGTATTTATAGTAAGGTGGTGCCAACTTTATTATGGATGCCTTTGTCAAGTAGTAAATATTTTAATCTTCTGGAACTTTTATATTATTCTTTCTAATCCGTATAACCATTTCTATATTATATTAATATGAAAATGCTGAATTTTGATATAAAACTTAAGCACAGACAGTGCTTAGGACAAATATTTTGCTATTTTATAACAAGTTTGATGAAACCAGTGTAATTTCTTAGGCCAGGAAAATTATTTTTTGTCTTTAATTGCTTAAGTTATCTGCTTGGTTTAATATAATACAATAATGGAATGAAAGAGATGGAGAGAATGAAAACTGTGGGTTGAATTACAGTGCCTGCAAGCACTCCCAGTCCTATTTTGTCTTATAGATTGAGTTCAGTGTGAGATGGAACAGTTCTCAGTTTCTATAGTAATCTTTGTAGTATGACTGGGTCGCATGAACTTTTTCTACTTCCAGAAAGCTGAAACTAATTCTTTAAGGGAGTTTTGTTTTCAATATGACTTTTTTGACTCATTTTGTTGTACGTGGACATTTTCTAATATTTGCTCAAAAACTAATGTTTCAGAAAGCACTTCAGAAATTATTGTTACAATAGGGATACTGAAATCGCCCAAGGGATGCCTGGTCATTATTTTTTTTCTTTTGAGGCCTTCTATCTATCCACTAAATACTGAAGTCTAAAGGACATTAAACATATAACCACAACTATTTCTGCAATCTACAAACATTTCATGTTACTTCAAATGAGAGGCAAGATTTTCTACAAGTTATGGTCCAACTTCTCATCAGACAGGGAAGAAATGGAAAAATAGAATTAGACAATCACAGAAATTGTCTGGCTTCTACATAACTTCACCACAATCTTTTCTGTCCACCACACTTACAGTTGTCTTCCTCACCTACTCAATAAGCAGTAATTCTCTGTTTTAGTAATTCCTTTAAAGCATGTTTTGAGTGTCACACTAAAGCACAAAATGTCTGTACTATTACTAGATTAACAGCTCATTCATGCTGTGAATCTGACATACACTTCCAATGTCTGTACTCCAGTGGCACATGGAGTACAGTGAAGAAGTGTAAGGACCTCATTGTGTGTCCTGCTAAACAAAACATTCCTATTCAGTAGATAATGAACAACTACAAGGACATTGCTTGTCATGTTCTATAGCAAGGAAAACTCAAACTTAATGAGAGCAATGGATGCTTTGGTATTGCATTTGCAAAAGCCAAGACTTTCCTCATCACAATTACAATAGAATTATGCTGTCATATGCTTTAGAATACTTGTAATTATCACTATCACTTCAATCCTTATGATTTGAAAAGCTCAATGTATTAATCCAATTTATGATGCAAATTAAACAGTTAATTTGTTTGTGTGTATATGCCCATGTATAATCAAGGGTATTGAAGTCAGAGTAAGCCATATTTAAACCTTGAATTTATAGGAATTGATAGTAATCTCTTAGAGCAAACTTGAATTGCAGTTACTTTATGATTGCAATTCTAGTGCTTTGTATCCCTCTTGCAACATCAATTTTTCAGTTTTGTTAGGCATTGGTAGAAGTCAGTCCATGCCTTCCTCAATAGAACTGATCAATATATAAACTAATGACCACCTGAGGAGCCTAGAGTGATTTCAATTGGGGAGGAAAATGGTTTTGTATAGTTTTATATGTATTGTAATGATTTTATGGAGGCCCACCAGAGGAAAAATATCCCAGAATAGTTTCTAGGCATCGATTAACTAGCTGTTGGCACCACTTAAGACACAGCTGTTTATAGTTGCACAGGATTGGGATCTGAGACTAGAAAGTCCCTATGGTTCTAACTGCATTGTGTTTCAAGTTGATGGGAAATCTTTTTGTAATGGCTTTACAGGTGTAGATTATCAAACTCCTTTTACCAGCTTTCATGGGAGAGGAAAATTACAAGTTTGGTCAATTTTAAAGAAATCCACATACAGTTTAAAGAATTTGGATCTTTATTATGTCTTCATGTCACTTTTAACAAGTAGATTTGTAACACTTCAAACAGAATGGTTTTTTTTAATTTATTTTCAGAGGTCATATCTACATTAGATTGCTAAGTGATTTATGTTCTTTTTGTCCTGCTTACAGAGAGCAAGATGTGCTCACCACTAGCATCTGTTTGAAAAGCAGTGCACTAGAAGCTAGATCCAAGGTCTTGCCGAGTGAGGAACATATTAGAAAGTAGAGATGGGAGTTGAAAAATTGCTTTTTTTTTGTTTATTTCTTTAAAACTTTTTCATCATCTTTCTTAATAGTGTGTTTCCATCACAATAGCATGCAGTTTTTTACTGTCGGCCCTGGCACCTATTCTGCTGCCTCAGCAATCTTTCCTATTTGGCTGCTTCACAAATTTATTTCTGTTTGGGTGAAAAACTGCTTCCAGAGTATTTTCAGGATCTATCTTTTCCTTCTGCATATTCCCTCCAGTTCAACCATCTGTGCAAACTAGAGATACTGAAATGCTTTCTAGAGCCTTCTTCTTTCCTTCAATTAACAATTATTTAATTTGCTGAAGTTTTTATAAATTGTGGATAAATGATTCAGACCACTTCAGTGACCTGGACTGAGGTCACTGAAGAAGTTGAGTTTTTTGTTGAAGTTTGCCCCATTTCACATCAGGGGCTCTAAAAGAGCAGGAACTGTAAGAGAATGAGAGAGGTGAAATGACAACACTTAAAATCAGCTTGTCTAGAAAAGGTAAAATCTTCTACAGTCATATGTCAAATTCTATAAGCTAAGTCTCATAGGCTTAGACTTCTAACTGCGAGTACAAGTTAGGTGACATCGTGAAACCTGGATTCACAAATTTGAGGTTTTTAGGAATGTGAGACTGAAAATGTGTACTTCAAACTTGGGTGCATTTGTGCAGTTCACTGTAGTTGTGGGCAGCCATGGAATGGATAAAAGACCACATTGGTGGGTAGAACATGGTCCAAAGAACTTCCTGAACTAAGGTTCTGGGTCCAGAATATTAGATCAATCTTCTTTTGAAAATACAAAATAATATGGTGATGTTGCTTGTCTTGTGCTTTACTGTATTGCTATTCAGGGCCTCCAGCCAGACATACAGATATTTAGGCTGAGGAGAGCTATGAATGTAAATGAACATATATTCATGATTGCCACCTTCAACACCTTGCTGTCGTCAGAGCTGATTGTGGAAGGGGACAGGCACTCAGAGCTCCTGGGAAAGAGCTACACCATGGAAGTGCCTATCAGGGTTGTGTTCAGGACAGAGGAGAAAGGGAGCTCAGATTCAAAGTTTGAGGAGCAGGAGACATTGTCCAATATCACTGAATAGAATAGCCCACAGTATGCTTTCTTCATTTGAGGCTCTGGCATCTGTTCAGACATGAAACATTTTGAGAACCATTTTCATTTATTTTCTATAACTATTTTGTCACACCAAACTTTTAACGCTTCAAATTGTCAAATTGAAAGTTCGGGGGAAACGTGATCAAACCTCAGTTTGTAGTGTGACATCAGATGTTTGAAAGAGCCCTGAAACTTTCCACCCTTCCTCTCCGGGCAATATTGCAGAGACAGAAGGAATGGTTAGGTTCAGAATAACATTGCAGGAAAAGTAGTACAGGCAAAATAGGGGGACTGCATTCATAAGTGGTTTACTGCTCACTATAAATTTGGAATTTCAAGGTTTTTGTGGAAACCATTGTATTCACTGTTAGACAGTAGGAAAGATATTTGTCATTTTTTACAGAAACATCTCTTCTCTAGTCCCATTTTTCATCTACAGGGCTAACACATTAGACTGTCTGATCTACTTCTTAAAATCATACATCTCTCAGCTACAGGTGTTATAATGATAGCTTCATTTTAAAGATCCACTCTGTAGGCCAGTCTTTCCTAACTTCACTTAATTGAAGGACCATGACAATGTTTTCAGAAGAAAAAAAAATAATCCACAGACTAACACTGAAGTGTTCCCACCATTGTCTTCATTTACAAGCAACTAAAAATTAGTCTAAAGTTTAAATGTCCATTTATTACAAAATGAAAGGAACTTTTGCTTGGAAGTTTGGGAAGTATGTGTGGTTTCTTTCTAATTTCACAGACCAGTGTACGTATTAAACATAACTAGTGATGCATGGAGCACAGTTTGAGAAATACAGCACAAAAAAACCATTGCAGATTCTTTAATAAATGAAAGTTTCGTGATGCCCGGGTTCCTAGGATAGCTTTCTAAGGTATCCATGTGTTGGATATATCCATGCTTGATACTGACTGCTCTTCTTGGTGCATCTGCTAAAAAGTGAGCAGAGCTGGCTATGCCATTTAAGAAGCTTGTTTCTGTTGCATACGTGAAACTTGGCTTTTAGCTGTCTTGTAGATCAATAGACACTAACAGTCAACACTGGGCAAACTCAGAGGGAGAGAATTTCCTAGGAACAATATGTAGAAGTTCACAGATTTATTTCCTTCTTGCCTCCATGCTTCAATGCTCTGAGGAAAAAAATACTCTTTTCTAAAAAATTAAATAAAGTGGTTATACATTATCAGTGTTAAAATCAAAAGCCTGGCACAAAGTCTATACTCTTCTGAATCCACAGAGCCCTTAAATTTATTTAAGTTGGATAACAATATACCAAGAAAAGCATTTGACAGATTAGGAAACTCTTGTTGAAGCTGGCAAACCTATTTCATTGAAATAACGCCTCCTCGAGGCTCAGATGCTACACTTCTCAAAGAAAATAGCACCTCAGACATGTTTCATGGCTTTCTTTTACACTGCTCATTCAGAAACATAAGAGTGATTAGATTTTCATTTCCTTTTCCTTGCTTAGAAATAGATATCTTTAATCACGTCACTCTCAGCTTTGCTGCTTCAGTCATGAATCTCAAACAATTTTATTTTCTAGAAGTACTGGTAATACACTAAACATGCATGTTATTATAACCTATTTAAAATCCCTGGGACAGCTGCTTTAGAACGTATTTCCTTGAAAATAGTTTTCAGCCTGAAAAGCAGGATTAATTAGCTTTGCAATGACCTACATAGATTGTTCAAAGTGTCTGATTGCTATCAGCCATCCAAGGAAAAATCTAAGCAAATTGCACTCTTGTTCTCATACAGGGGACAAAGAAGAAGAGAGCACAGTTACAAGGGAAAAAATAATATGCTAGAGACATCAAACAAACAACTGACAACATCTTCTAGTTCATTTCAAATTATACTCAATGAAAAATTGATCAGAACCTGAGAACCAAAGCAATAGTAGAAAATTAATTCACTATTATAAATATGAACAACAGTAACTGTTCACTGTACATGTCTGATGATGGTTTCAGTGGTGCCTGTCTGCAAAAAAGGTAAACATCATTTTCTGGTCATGTGGTACCTCTCCTTTTTTATCTGGCATTCTCCATACAGTTTGTATCTTCAGAAGAATTACGAAATTTAATCCTTTTTGCAATAACATTTGTAAAGGAAGGTGAATCATCCCAGTATATGCAACACTTGTCCATTCTCTCACAGCAATAAAGCATAATGATTAAATTGCAGAGTGTGTAAAATGTAGGATATATGAGGAAAGATCACATCAAGCCTTTGTGTGGAGAGGACTTCTGTCAAGTCTGCTGCAATACACCAGGAAGAAAGTCTTCAATGTTTCAAGATTTTAAGCACATGGAAGATTAAGAGGTGATATGAGACAACCAGTGAGGGTTCACCATGGGTAAGTCCTGTCTGACCAACCTACTGGCCTTCTGTGATGGAGTTACTGCATTAATGGACAAAGGAAGAGCCACTGATATCAGCTATCTCAGTTTCAGCAAGGCCTTTGATACAGTCCCCATAACATCCTTCTTTCTAAATTGGAAAGATATGGATATGAGGAACTGGTTGCAAGATCATACCCAGAGAGTAGCAGTCCATTGTTTAATGTCCAGGTGGAAATTAGAGATGAGTGATGTCCCTCCAAGGTACCTTGTCCTGAGTACCAGGACAAATTCTCTTTAATATCTTCATCAGTGACATCAACAGCGGGATCGAGTGCACCCTCAGCAAGCTTCCATATGACACCAAGCTGTGTGGTGTGGTCAACGTGCCTGAGAGATAGGATGCTTGGAGTGCTCCATGTGGACTCCGCAGTACAGAAGAGACACAGACATGTTGGAGTGCATCCAGAAAAGGGCCACAAAAATGATCCAAGGAATGGATCTCCAACAAGGACAGGTTGAGAGAGCTGAGGCTGTTAAGCCTGGAAAAGAGACGACTCCAAGGTCTGATGTGATAGGACTAGAAGACATGGTTTCAAACTAAAAGGAGGGATTTTGACTGGATATATGGAAGAGGTTTTTTACAATGAGGGTGGTGAGGCACTGGAACAGGTTGCCTAGAGATGTGGTGGATGCCCCACCCATAGAGATAGTCAGGGTCAGGCTGAATGGGGTTCTGAGCAACCTGATCTAGCTGTAGGTGTCCCTGTTCACTGCACTGGGAGTTGGACTAGATGACCTTTAAAGGTCCCTTTCAACTCAAACAAGTCTATGATTCTACGATTCTATGATTAGAACTGCTCAGTAGATGATATAGGACCAAGACAACTCATCCATCTCCCAGGTCAGCAGATCATCAATGAGTTGAACACCAGTGTACAAGATCCAATGTTCCATCCCTACAATTATACAAAGAGAAACCTGAGAAGAGGGGAGAGACATTCTTGTTTGCTATAGTTGCTTGCAGTTACCCACGGTGACTTCATAATGCACTCCATTACTCGTAGTTTCTCCATAACTTCTGAACAAAGAGCACTACAGGACTTCTGCTAGTTGCCTGTTTGATTGTTCCCAAAACAACAGTATCTACTTACTATCTATACTTTCACTTTTTGCCACACTCCATTGAGAACCAGACTCATAGTGTTTTAGGCAAGCTTGACTAACGTATCAGGAATGAATCATCAATAATAGAAAGTCAAAATAAATAAGTATCTTCTGTCCTTATTCCATCATGATGTATGAGGACCCTAGAGTAAGACTGCCATCTCATTGAAGAGACTTCAAATTCCTTACTGAAGTTTTCTTTCAACCTTATTGTTCCATACGTAATGTTGATCAAAGTAATTATTTGGAAGCGAGTTAAACTTTGCTTTAATTTTGCTGAGAAAGAGTAAGATAAATGCCTTAGATGTTCAGACTCACAATCCACCTGGCACAACATCTGCTATCACAGTACTACATAATGACTTTTAGAGGATTTCAGAGCACATGCCTCTTGGCAGCCCTGTTCAGCAGTGCTCTAACATACCTGCACTGCTCTTTCGATGTATTCTTATTCTGCTTTCCCAATCTGCCCTAATTCTACGTAGCTACTTTCATGGGATGAAGTCTGCCTGAAATCCCGTAAGCCTTTTCAATCTCAGGCAAATCAAGGAAGGAAAAAACAGCAGCAATATAAACTAATTTAAACAAAAAGAAAAAAGAAAAAAAAAGGAAAATAAAAATTGAGAATAAAGGAATCAACCATCAACCTTAGGGCAAGCTAAATGCAATTGTTTGAAAATCTTTCATGGAGCATTGTCCATAGGCAAGTTCACATGGTCCTTGGACAAAAACCCCATCGGAATTTTTTCTACATAGCATTTCTGTCTTCAACGTTCTCCTCTCCACTATATGGCAGCTTCTACTCATTTTATTTGCTTTTCTTTGTACCCTTTCTAACTCAGCCACACCCTTTATGACATGCAGAGTCCAAAACTGAACACAGTACTCACTAAGTAATGCATCAACAAAAATGACACTGCCTCATTCTCAGTTCTCCTTCCTGGTGATGCCTAACATTTTGTTGCTTTATTTCATGTGTCTGCTATGTACTGAACTAGTGGTTATGGAGGATTGTCAGTGATGACTCCAAGAATTCCCTCTGGAATTGTAGCTGCCTGTTTGAAACTCAGCATTGAATAAGCATGTTTTCAACTACTGTTCCTTTGATGCCCAACCTAATGTTTTCAACACTGCTGTTCCATCCCTACCTCCAGCCTGCCCACTCAGTCAGTTCAGTGAGGTTCTTCACTACAAGTGGGGCATTTGATCTCAAAAAGCTTAACATAAGTTGCAAGCTTGGCGGTTTTCTTGGATATTCCCTTCTACAGTCGTCATTGATGAAGATGTTGTATACAGCTGTTTCACTGCTGTTGGAACTCTGTTTTTTCATAATAACAAATTTTCAAAATGAGATCTACTATGAGTCATGTAAGGTGAATAATTCTAATGCAGAATCTTGACGTTTTGTTTAATTAGCATTTAATTCAGCATGCATACTCCATGTGCAACAGTGAGAAGAAGAACAGCATAGAATGGGAGTTCTTCATCATTGCCATTAAGAAGGCAAAGGCTCATCTGTCCAGTTTGATAACCCTCATGCAGTTTGATAACCATCACTTCTAGGAGGCAAGGTTTTTCAAACAGCTGCAAGGTATCTACAGAGTACAGAGATGTGCATTGTCTGATGGTCAACAGGGAATCCAGGTTAGTATGAACTCTGTGAGCAAATTATTTTCACTGCTTTATCCTTTAACTCTGCTGTACATAAAATGTTGCTAACACTGCATCTCTTGAGGAGGTCAAAAAGCTCTGCTTATTAGTATTTGTGGAGTTCAGAGATGAATATGAAAATGGTATTAAGTTACAAAGTAAAACCATAACAGTAAACGTTTCTCTGAGAAGCCAAGTCTAAATCAGCTCCAAAATATGTCATCTCCCTAGAGTTCTGTATTACATCTGTGATACCAGATACAAAAACCTTGGTAAAGCCTCTCTGACTCATTAAGAGGGAAGCTGAAAAAGCCAAGGCCAAAGAAGATACAAAAATTATTAGCCAAATGTACAGTCTGCTCACAATAGTGCAGAGAGCAGAAATTCTAAAAGCATTAAAGTTGTTGTTGTGTTTGATTTTTGCAACTGTTATAGGCACCCAGCTTGGGCAATGACAATCAGGTCATCCAAGCTTCTGTCCCGGCTGTATCTATCTTCTTTGTGACTAAAGCAATCTTTGCCTTTCCAAAAAGGAGAGTTGCCAAGAGAGGGGCACACTGAGATGCCACACTCAGAGCTGCGTCTGAAAGGTACCAGCATTGGGATTCTGAAATAATCACTGTTAACCACACAGGATTCAGGAGCAGCAAACTTGTTCCTATAGGTAAGCAAATGGAGCAGCCAGCTTTTGTATGACATCTAACCTACAGTTTTGGACTATAAATTATTGAACCCACTTCAAAACTGGTTTGGATAGTGGAAGTAAGAGTCATAAGAATACTATTTTTTTTTTTTTTTTAGGAAGACTGAACACAGACACTGAAGCAAATAAAGGCTGGCAGCAAATTATGCAAGCTATGATTGCCCTATTCTTGTACACCAGATTTACAGATAAAGAAAAGCTTTTAATCAGTAGCAGTAAAACTTCCTCCTACACAGTTTGTTTCAGACTCAGAAAAACAACAGCTCAATCAGGTAAAACTGCTCTTGTCTCCCAGCAGAAGGATGCCCCAGGACAAGCTTTATCCCAACCTTGTTTTCTGCAGTAATAATTTAGAGGACTTGCAAAAGATCTTACGAGTTCACTCAGGATAGCTAAGTATTTCTGTAGGATGTGTTAAATTTCGTAATAAAATGAGAGGCAGAAAGAAACTGCAACTCTGTGTGGTAGAACGAAGGCTAACTTGATCATTTACAAAATGTCCTAGAGGGCATGCTATAATATAAATTGGCTTATGGTATTAATAAGGAGAGAATTCAAAGGCTGATTGCTGGCAGCGGAGAACTTAACCTGGCCCAAAACATTGAAATCGCCCAAAATAATAGAGGCAGCATTGAAAAATTACAAGATATGTGAGTATAACACAGAGACAATCATACTGCTTCAATAAACAAAAAATGAAGCCAGTTGGAAGGAACTTGCTCTCCTGAGGGCTGTTTCCATGTGAAGGAGCTCATTTTACATCAGGTTGTCAGCAGAAAATGGCCCAATGTCATAAGTGCCTGAAGATATGATGCCTGGCCAGGAAATGCAATGGTGACTGTCAAGTAGCGTATCAGATGCAGTGTACAAAACCCATCCAAGAACAGAAGGAAGCAAGTAGAGGAGGGAGAAAAGGATTAAGCCTACGGGAAATCTGCACATTCTCATACATAAAAAAAAAAAAAAGTAAAAATCAGTATTTAGACACTGCAAACATCTTTAAAATAGATCTGAGAGATGATGTCTGAAGCAATGAGTTCATGTTCACGACCCTGGCAAAAACCCTGCCAGGTGGAGGGCTCTCTCCTACTCCAGGAATACAGAAGCCTTGGTGAAGTCAAATGTTAAGTAGTGATTTCCCAGAGAATGAAAATTTGATATATATTATTTAGTGGGCACAAGGACAAGTTTTTCAGATGTGGAACTGGATTCCAGCTGCTCATAGATTAACAGTGGGAAACAGATCAGTGTGCAAAGCTTGAGCTGGGGTTGTGTTACATTTAACGTTGACCATAACATATAGATTATGGCTCTGTGTGTCCTCCAAAAGAGTTTGTTAGAAGCTACCTCAACAAGACACTAATAGAAGATTTCTGGATGGGAAAGCAGATTGACTCAGTCGGGAAACAGAAATTTAAGGCAAAAATCCCACTTAAAGAAGGATGTATAGAAAAAAAAAAAGCAAAGAACAAGTCAAATCCTGGTAGTTACATGAAGCATAGTTGACATTTACTGAATGAGGTGTTTATCTTTGTGGCAAAATGATGAGGAAGGCTGCGGATGAATGAAAAATAGGCCATCAGTATTAGACATTCCATAAGCAAACATTCCATAAGCAAACATTCCAACTTTGGCAATATCCAGAATTTCTGTATATCCATTAAAATTTTTGCTGGTGTGTATTCTTAGCAACAAACACACAGCAGAACAGATGTGTTGATCACTAATAGACCTGCTGCTTTTAATGGTAAAGAAATGGATGACTTGATAAAGGAAAATTAAAAGAGCGATACAGTTATTAGCATAATTGTATTTCTCCTGTTTACATATTCCTTTAAGTTTATGGACTTCCTGAACTGATGATTTGATATAGACTGTCATGTTTAATTAGCATATGCCCTCTGAATATTTGTTTGTTAATATTGTTTGCTTGGTTCTGAACTTACATGGACCTCTATGATATTATGTATCAATGAGTTGCATAACATAAATATTTAAGTAGGTAGAATGTATTTTTAAAGCTATTTACTTTCATAACTTTGAAACTTCTGCATACCCATATTCCTGTGCAAAGGGAAAGGTTCAGCAGTTTTTCTACTTATTATTTCGTTGTTCATATTTTTATAGATATTTCTTTTCTACATTGAAAATTTATTTTGTTTGTTCTCTCTTTGTGTGAAAATTATTCCAAACATCTGGTTACTCTTGCTTTTCTCTCTATCTTTTCTAGTTCGACTTCATCTGCTTTAGTTCTAATTCTACGGTACTAAAAGACCAGATCTACACTCTGTATTCAAGATATATATGCATTCAAAGTGGCATCTTGATTTCTCCTCTTAGCTTTTGTTCAAAGCAGATTCTCTATCATAATAGACAATGGAAAATTTCAGTAACTTCCATATAGCTTATTTTATTAAAGAGTTTCTTTTGTACTCTAATCATTCATAAACTGGAGAAATTCTGTCAGATTCCCTGCTCTTCACAACTTCGCAATAACTCTGCAAATTTTGACAATCACAGCTCAACGTTTTTTGGACACTTTTTTAATATTGCTTTACTCTTTCTTTTGTAAAGTTTATGTACATAGGTCCCTCAGAAATTAACGCCTCCTATTTATTTTCATGGAAACTACAACATATGCAAACAATAAAACTATTTGATAGGGCAAATTCTCAGCAACAAGACACTATTTTTCTACAGTCACCACCATTAGCCATTTTCACTAGCATTCATAAAAATCTGCACCAGCAGAGGTGACATACTGTTTCACATCTGCTATGATGGCATCACTGCTAGGAGAACACTGTCTGTATAGTGTGTCTTTCATTGGCCTGAACAGATGGAAGTGAGAAGGTGCCAAATCCATAAGTGCGGCTGGAATAGATCAGTCCTGCCAAGACTGTCAGTGCGCTCCACAATCTTCAAACAGGTTTGGGGCCTGGAGTTACTGTGTTGCAATAGAAAGGTTGTCGTTTTCTCCGGTCTGGCTCTGTAAGTTTGAGCCTTCAGCTTAGTGTCACAACGTAGTGATCAGTGATCAGCTGATGGTTCAGGTCCCAGGAAATCCAGAAGGATCACCCCTTTCCCACCCCAAAAGACAGTGCACATCATTTTATCTGCTGAGGGCTGCATCTTGAACTACTTCTTCAATGGAGAATTTGCATGTCAGCTCTGCTGTTTTGACTCCAGCTCATTGTGGTGACACCACGTCTCTTCATCAGCAATGATGCAATTCAGGAAATTGTCACTTTCAGCCTCATATCAGTTCAATAAGTCCTGACAAACTTGCATATAATGTTCTTTCTGTTGCTGTGTGAGCATTCGTTGGACACACCTGGTGCAAACTTTGCAATATTCCAGCATGACACCATGTTTCCTGTGCACTGAAGTTGATATTCACTTCCAGAAACAACTTCATTTTTGTAATCCACCAATCTGTGTGGATAATCTGATTGAGACACTCTTCCTTTCATGTCGTTATGGTTGTGCATGGCCATCCAGAATATGGTTTGTCTTTCATAGTGCTTTCACCACTGCTTAGACACACCACCCACCACCTCAGTGTGCTCATATCCACTGCATGTTCTCCATAAATGCTCATTATACCTCAATGAATTTCAATGGGTGCAATATTTTTCACATAGAAGAATTCAGCGACACAATTTTGCTTCATACACACTTTCATGTTAGACGTCATCTTTATCAGACTGTCTCTGCTGCCATCTGTCACACTACAACAAAATGTAATGAAATGTTTGTGGGACAGTTCAACCTCTACTGCCATACCACCTACATCCACCTCTGATGATGTGAGCCAACATAATTAAGTAGGAGGCATTACTTTTGAAGCAGCCCTCATACTCGTCTATATTTCCCACTGGGATATGATTTCCACCTTTTTGGGAGGACATCTATTTTACAGCTACTTTAATCTTTCATTCTACTTTACGAAGCTGGATCCTTTCCTTTTTATAGTTGAGCTTTAATTGAATGGTTCTGTTCAATTAACAGTGTTCCTCTGATGTGGTGGTTTTAAACATTATCCATTTAAGCTATTAAAAAACTGTCCTTTTAGCTGCTCCTTTTGAACTTTCTTTTAACCAGTTTTCTCATAGTAATGTAGTTATAATTTTAAAACAAAAAAGTTATTGTGCTGCTATAATCCAGTTCAACATATCTATATTAGAAGGTACAGTGGTAGTTACGCAGTGTCCCTTTCTCAGATTTTATCTGCGTTTTATTACTAATTAGCTACATCAAGAAAGGTTTCAGGAAGTATAGTTTATTTCTGAAGCAAACTCTTCTGGATAAGTCTGGATAAAGACAAAGTTTACTCCTGCATTCTAAGCAGATACATACGTTTTTCAATATGGGGCATAAAAATCTGGCTGTCACTTTTTGAACTCATTCATTTAAATTTGCTTTACTTTAAGAACAAAACGGCTCAGACTACTTAAAAAATAATGTATTAAATTATTAAAAACATTTTACCTGGGTTCTTAGAAAAATCTCTTTCAAAATTCCCATTGAGTTGCATTTCAGTGGTGCTAAAGTAAAGCTGTGTGGCATACACTCTGTCCTGATTTGAGATTTGTCACACAATGAATGTATTGAATTTATACCAAAGTGCCCCTATTTTACAGCCCAAAATAAACTCTTTGTCTGCTGTGAGTAGATACTGTCAATCACTCATGATATATTTTCTTCTTGAGCCATGATTTTTCACTACTGGAAAACTTTGGCAATGATTTCATAACTGGTAAGAACTGCAGAACAACTTTTACCCAAGTAATATCATATACTGCTTGTGTGTCAGTTCTTCATATAAAATGTTTCCTGACAATCTATGACATCAGGGCCAAGACTAACTTGTTTTATGGCAGCAAGTGAAGCCTATAATTAAAATTAAATTCAGAAGACTTGAAGGAACTGTCTGTTGGGAAGGAAAAATAGACCAAGAGGTATTTGAAGACTTCTGCAAATCCACACAACAAACATCTGCAATGAAGTAAACTCAGCAAGGAGCTTTTGCTGGTGACCTCAATAGGATCAGATACGAAGGATCTGGATCTTAATGTTCTCAGTACTTAGGAACATAAAGAAAGGAAAGATTTAGACTATAATTCATACAGTTTTAACACTATTAAAAGTACTGAATTGAAGTAAATACTAGAATTCACTGCAAACTCAAGATTTAAAAAAAAATCAAAATTGAATATTTATATTATCCAATAATTACACTGAAAACTTCACCTTTGATTAACTAAAAACTGTCTGTGATAACTGTCACTCTATTTCATATAATCAACAAGAGAACACTACATGTACTACAGTTAGCTACAATATGCATTCTAACTAAGTAGATGGAAATTGCTTAAAAGTAATATCTATCAGAAGTTGTGCATCTGTGTACAAGTTGCAGCCTCATGTGCAGTGGCTTCAGTAGAAGCATGGAGAAAAAGAAAAACAACTATTTTTTGTACTGTACTACAAAATGTTTTGCGTGGTCTAATTGTATTGTCTCTAGGCTCCTTTTCATCTGTTTCAAGATAATAGAAGATCCCATGAACTTGGTTAGCTGGTGTTTGAAGAGGACTTAAATGAACCAAAATTTCTCTCTTCTACTAAAATAAAACATGCCTAAACTTTATAATACATGCAGTATAGAGGATTGCACCTGTGAAAATGCTGAACACCTTGGCATTTCACTTGAACTCTCTAAATCTCAGCCAGGCTTTGCTAGAGAAACTGGAGCAAAAGTTCCAAAAAGCTCCAAATACATGGATACAAGGATGGAGTAATGGTAAGCCAGGCAGCATTTTATAGAACGAGAACTAAGAATTTTTGTGACTAACTTATCCAGGGAAAAGAAGGAACGAGATCAGTGTGATTTATTGTTCCATGTTCTCATCAAAAAAAAAAAAAACCTCTGCCTGGATTCCATCTGTACAATGGGACCTGAAGTCTCACCGCTGTGGCAACTTGAATGGGCAATTTTCATCTTAAACAAATGTGTAGTTCACAAAACTGACCAGCAGAGAGCAACATATTTAAATCTGAAATGAACACGATATCTTGACAAACTAATTATTACATTACTGTGCATAAAACTGTATAATGCAGTATATTAAATGTAAGGCTCTGTTACATTAGTCACAGCCACTCACTGCCAATGCATTCCAATGTAATGTCTAACCCAGAAAAACATGTATGCAAATCATCTGAATTCTTGCTTTTAATTTGCATGATGTTGAGGGGTTCTTCTGAGGTTATGATGTATGGAAAACTGTTAAAATTAAACACAGATGTACTTTTTTTTCACACACAAAATATAGCTGGAAAGCCTTACCAGGGAATTTGCACAATGAAATTATTCCCTCTAGCCACCTGAAGTGGTCATCTAGTTCAGAATGAACTCAGCTTGCATAACGTATACTGGGCAAATGTAAACCATGTGTTTTCTCCGTATATTTTTCTCTGTCTACTAGGGGAAAAGGTTTACTATCCCCTTTATATGACAGTCCCTAAAATTTCCCAGTCTGGAATTACTCCAGCTGTGTTCTTCATGTAGTCACTGAACATCAGCTGTGAAAACACATTTCAGAACAAGGGCATCAGTGCGGCAACCTACTCAGCCCAGTCAGTCTAAGAGATAGAGAGTGAACTTCTCCCCTTTGGTGAAACTGGTAGTCTAGGCAAAGGTATTTCTTGATCTTGTTTCCATTTCTTCTAGCTTCTTAGAGACATAAGATCAGCTTCAAATGAATCTTCAAGCTGTATCAGGAACAGAACAGCACAGCTTCCCTGATGATGGGAAACTGGCTTCATGCCTATTCCAGCCTTCAGGGTTACACTGACAGATAATGTCTGCTGAGGAGCAACCAATGTGTCAACAATTAACGTTTCCCAATTCCGTCCATCCCATTCCCTTCCTTGGTGTTGCATGTGATAACCATTATATAGGCAGTTATCTTAGAACAGTCTTCAGTGAATTCCTGGCAAATGTGAAGTAGGATTTGCAATGCAAATATTACATGACTATCTCAGTCATGTAATATTTCTAGTGCACTTTTACCATCCCCATTATTTTTTCACTGTGTCTCAAACAAAAGGTTACAAAGAGGTACTGTCTAAATAACTCTTTCAATTTCTTTACAATTAAATTAGAATATTTTTTTTAAGATCCAGAAAATGGCAAAAACAACAAACAAACAAACAAAAACAACTCAGAAATACACTTAGAAAATAAATTAAGGTATTGAGCACCTAACAACAACAGTGTACATATGCCATGGTGAAGTAGGAGTAGGCAAAAAACTTTCAATTTTCCATTAAAATCTTTCTGACTTGTCAAATTAAATTATTCGTTCTGTTTCCATGTAGTCTCACCCAAAAAGTATTCTCATAATCTGGCTTGCAAAAAGAGATGTTCACTGTAAATTTTAATTAAATATTGCAAAATATTTCCAGAAAGTGAAGCTGAAATTCACATGAAGACTTCAGAGCAGCAGACTGATCAAAGAAATCATGCTCAATTAGTCAGTGAAAAGAAATTATAACATGTCTGGGCAAGATACTAGATAGCTTACACATTATCAGTGTTCAAAACAAATAGCATACAGAATATGTAGAGCGTAAGTCACTCTGGTTTGATACTCAGATTAATTCCCAAATAATCTGAAAGAGTAAGGAGAACTTTATAACACAAAGACATAGAAATGTCACTGAATAAATTACTCATTTCAAAAGATCCTCCCATCTTGCCTCCAAAATCAGACATGTATCACAACGAAGGGGATGTGATATAAATCTATAAACAAAACGTACTTCCCAGTTCTTAGAGCTAGCAAGAAGTGTAGCAGCAATGAAAGGAGGTAAAGATGTACCAGTTTCTCTGCATCTTTGTATTTATTTCCTAAATTTGAACCCGAAAGACAACGGAGCTCAAATAGCTTCCTCTCTGATCAAAATAGACACTGATACTTGTGGTAAAAAGAGTGAGTCATAATACATAGAATATTTGCATTTCAAATGATTTAAAATGCTGCAGCTCAGTGAAATCTGATATAATGCCAGGAGGCTTCTTACCTCATGTATGTATGGCATAGAATACTTTGAAGGATCTAATAACACCTTAATGTGATACATCTTAAATCATTCACTTCACTTGGACAATAACTTTGGCATGCTTTTCTCATTACTAAATGCCACTGGCATCTGTATTACCAGTGTCCATGAGACTGAATAATCATAAGAAACATGAAAAATCTCCAACTGGGAACTTGCAATAGCCCTTGGGCAGAATGGGTATGAGGGATCCCTCAGAAAGGAAGGTCTGCTTGCAAGAGAAGTTACAGGCTCAATCTGAATTGGGGGGATTAGGGACAAGAGATGAAAGAACATGAGTACATCATTAGGGGACAGTACAAGTAAAATACACCTTTGTCTCTCAGAAGATTATTCAATGCCATTATATCCCCTCTTCCTGCTAGTCACCTTGTTACATTTATCCTTCCCAATAACAAGGACGAAGGAAAATGCAAAGTGATGTGTATCTTTTTCATCTCATGCTATATCTCCTCTTATTTATTTATTTATTGTAAGACCATTACTTAAAGTAATGAAATCATAGACAAAAGACAGACTGGGGATTCACTTCTCTGCCACAAAGTGCGCTTAGCACTTCTTCCTACTTTTGTCTGAGCACAGCCCTGCCTCAGCTAGCATCTTTGCAATGTGTCTGTCAATAAGGTAAAAAATGCTTTAAGATCCAACAGTTTCAGTCTAGAAGCATTTATTCCAAGAGTAGCTCCGGGACTACAGAAACACTAGGTTCACAAGAGACCATGAAGAATAAAAGAATAACCTTCCCAGCACTAAGGATTTCAAATATGTTCTGCAATAACATGGGCTTCCTACTAAACTACATTATTAAAGACATCTCCCTTAACATTCAGAACTGTCAAATAGATGTGCAGCTTTGACAGTACAGATATGATCTGTGTAGAGTTATCATCATAATAGAATTGTTTGAGATGGAAGGAATCTTTAAAGGCTAATAGAATAAATAGGAGCACCTACATTTCAATTATGTTGCTCAGAGATTGATCCAGACTGATCTTAAAGGGAGTCATGGCTCCAGGGACAGGGCATTCACCACCACTCTGGGCAGTCTGCGCCAGTGCCTCATCACCCTTATGGTAAAAAACTTCTTCCTTATATCCAGCCCAAATCTTTCCTCTTTTAGTTCGAAACCCTTTCCCCTTGTGCTATCACAACAGACCCTGCTAAAGAGCCTGTCCCCTTTTTTCTTACAGCCTCACCTTAGATATGAAAGGCTGCTCTCATGTCTCCCCAGAGCCTTCTCTTCTCCAGGCTGTACAGCCCTAATTCTCTCAGCCTGTTCTTGACAGGGGGTGATTTTTCTTCCCCAGCCCTCACCACGTTCAAACACACGAGATTCAGGCAAAGAATTCACTGAATACCTAAGCCTTCTCCATACCTGTCATAGCCAGTTTTCCCTTCTCATTTATCAGAGGGGTATGCTCTCTTTGTCTGTCTCTTCTGACAAACATAACAAGCCCATCTTCTTCAAAATCACAAACTCTACCAGGGCAAGGTTAATACAGACCAGACTGCCTCTAATCTTAACTTCTTTAATGAGCTCCTCTGCATTGGTGAGAACTAACGGAGGAGAAGCAGTAATGCTTCTTCTTTTCCCAGTTTGTCTAATATCAGGACCAGGAAGTTACACTCAGCATGCTCCAGGAGTCTCCAGGATTGCTTGCAGACTCCCATATCGTTTTCACAAGATATCTGTGTGGTTAAAATAACCCATCAAGATGAGAGCCTGAAAACATAACACTATCTATTCATTGACTATTGCATATTTAAGAGATACAAGACATCAAATAAATCCACAGGTGGATTAGAGGGCTAAGCTTCTGGAATTACTGCTGCTTATTTGAACCTAAAGACATCAATTTTTAGAAAGTTCTTAGCAATTGTACCAACCCTTCTTTTGTAGAATGGCTGTAAAAAAAAACAAAAGTGTTATGAAAGCTTTCTTTGGAAGATGCTACCATCTTTAAAACCAGTGAGCATATTTCTGACAAATTATTTTAACAAAGCTAATCCATGATGTGGACTTTACAGAAAGGTCTTTCTTTTGTCAGATCCATTGAGCTGTGACCAGGTCATGTTATGTTATGTTTTCACCTGTCCCACCTGTTAAGTTCTTCAAAAGCAGAGATGAAAATGCAGTTTGTAAGCTGCTTGTTTTTACACTATGCAATCACTTCTGAAATAGTTAAAACTCCAAAAAAATCAAGTTAGGTAAGCTGGAATACCATTTGTTGAACATAAATTTCTTGATGTCTGCCCATAAGGGGAAAAGAAGTCACTTTATGTATTTGTTGAACAGAAAATGTGGCATTGCAAAGCCTATGAATTACATAGTGTTCTCCTTGAAAAATAGAATTGCATAATATGTTGTTTTACTACTGCACGTAGTAAAAAATCATTCTTAGGTCCCACAGCCAGAAAAAACAACACATGAAAGGACAAACTGACTACAAGTTCACTGCTTTGGATATAAAAAGGTATCTGGCATGATGAAGTCTTTTTTAGTCCATGTGTTTTTCATTTGAATTGGTTCATGTAAGGTTCTTTCAAGGGGAGGAAAAAAATGCGATAAATCTCCTTAGGAATAGAGCTGTGCAAGCTTGGGAAACTCGCTGGGCAAGCCAGCTTCTTTTGTCTGCCAAATTCTAGGGGCACAAGAGCCTAATGAGAGCTTAATTAAAATTGATGTGAAAAAATTAAACACTTTAAAGTATTGTTTTGGGGCTTGCAAAGCTCATGCCAGTGAAAGTCAATCATTTTGTGGTTTTGGAATTTAGTTTAATTAATATTTTTCTTTTTATCTGCAGGCCTCTCTTGCTATCTCCTATCTCTCCATCTGAAAAGAAACAAACCAGGAAAAATTGTGTTAGGAAAAAGTCCATCTACCTCTTTTCCTCAGTTTCCCTAAGTCCACGAGGGAGAATATTTAAATGTTCACGTCAAAGTTTAGATGCATTTCCCCTTTCAGGACATTTTTCTACGTGGTCTTTTGCATGCAAGCATGAAATCATTCTGTCTGCACTGTGAGCATATGTGCATTCACTCTACGCATCCTTGGATGAGCATGCTGCTTAGCACAAATTGATATTTTCTGTCTTTCAGCGGGGGCTTTAGTTTGGGCTCCACACTAAATGCAGTAACATGGCTTCAAGTTTAGAGCTGTCATACATCCAGCTGGCTCAAATCTTGGGCCGAGAAACTTGTATTCTGCCTGCAAAAGTCTATGTAGACATACTCTGATACTCATTCACACTGGGCTTGATCTGATGCCTGCTGGAATAAAGGATAGTCTTTAGACTTCAGTAGGTTTTGCAATAATCTTTTTTCAGTGCTTGCATGAAGTATTTATCACTCAGAACTTCTAGGGACTTCAGCAGGCCTCAGGATGCTCAGTATCTAAGAAGAGTTAGCTTTTGCCATTTCAGTTCAGATGTCCATTCCACACAAACATCAACAGTCTTGTTCCAAGCAAACGCTGGTTTTAGTGACAGATTTAATGAGCATGAGCATCATTCATCATGTCAGTAACTCTGTTGGCACCTCTGCCTCAAGAACTTGGAACTCCAGTAAGTTCAGGGATGCAAGTGGAACTTGCTTTGTTTGTAGCACTGATTAGAGTCTGTTGTGCACCAGTAGGACAGGGAACCAGTGGTGTTACCTCAACCTGATGACTGTGAATAGCCAGTCTTTATGAGAACAAAGGTTCCTTGAAGGAAAAATTGCATCACAAGTAAATGTAGTTTTAAATAAAACAGTTTTCTCCAACCCCTTAGAAATAACATCTCCATACATGCTCTAACAAGGCTTCAATGGCAGGCAAATAATTCTGTATATTTTTACATCCAACATATTTACTCAAGCTAGAATAGAGAAGTTTAGTCTATTGGCAATGATTTTTGGGGGGTTGTTCATTCTTTTTATTTGGCAAAAGAAACTAAAACAAATATTGCAAAAAAAATCACTTCTGGGTTTGGGAGGAAAAAAAGCCTACTTCCTGGAATGGTTAATCTCAAAAATAGAATTCTGTGAGCCTTCTTTTATAACCTTGTGCTACAAACCAAGCAGAAAAAAAACAAAACAATCTGAGTGTGGAGCCACATGAGCTGGGTGAGGCTTTTTTCTGCTAAGTTAAATCTTTCTGTGAGGTAGGCCAACGGATATCAGCTATCTCTGGAGGTGAACACATTTATATCTCAAGGGAATACTGTCAAGCCTCTAGACAGCACAACACTGTTTCTCACATATCGTTCCCAGGGAAACTAAGCTGAAAGCAGAATGTTCCAAAGAGGAAACAGCCATCACAAAACACTGACCAGCTCAGCTGTAGGTGCATGTGCTCCACAGAAATTCCACTTCTGTACTTTTTTTTCTCTTTCCTCTTCTTTTTTTTTTTTTTTGTATTCCTAACAGTGAATAGATCTTTCAGTCCCATTACTCCTGCAGGTAAATTCATCTGAATAATAAGGAATCTGATTTTGCAGCTACACCTATTTTACATTTATATAAAGTCTACTGCAGTCAGTTGAACAAAAAATAAACTTCCAGTAAATACTGAGAAAAACGATAACAGTGAAAAATATCCCAACTGGAAGCATTTATACAACTAAATTTTTACAATAAAAACATTTATTCAACTCAAGGGCAAGAAAGCATTCATTTAAAATTCATATATGCTTTCTTTTCATAATAATAATCTCTACCTCTGTACTAAAGCTAGCTTTTGACATTGTATACACTCTTATCTGTGATATTTCTTTTGCTACTCTCATTACTACAAAGGACTTTCAATGCCAACAGCACTATTAGAGTCAACCTAGAATCTTTTAATCAAATAATTAAACTAAATATCAAAAGGCAATTGAAAATGAAAAGATTTCAGTTTACTTTTAAGTTGAATATGATGAAAGCATCATTATTACTTTACTTCCTTCCACTTACTCAGACCCTGCTGTATGACTAGAGTGATACTGATACACAATTACAGAAGCAGGTTGAAGTTAGATCAAAGTACTTTTTACCACTTCCCTGGAATTTCAGAGATACTGTCCCATGTTTTTTCTTCTGACCAATCACTTTACAGAACAGCAAATTCTCAGTTTATACTCCTTCTATCCCCAAAAACATCCAAAACATCACAAAGAATTGCTACTACATACACATTTTTCATACCATGCCAGTTCTTCATTTTCAATTAAAAATTCTTATCATGATAAATCGATATTCTACCTTTTTTTATAACCATGATAACTAGTTTTCTAGCAGATAATGTGTATTACTGTCAATAATCATTTTGTTATACCTTACGCACTATGTAACTTACACAACATTCCAAAACAACGGATTCTTGTGCCTAAACAATTTGCAATTTACAAGGATAAGTTGCACCATTACACCCAGCAATACAGAACAGAAAAGTGACCTTAAGATCTCAGACACACCGGTGGAATGAATGTGGCTTCCATTGTGTGACTAGCCAAATCCTTTGGCCCCAGCATTAAACAACTGAATCTATAAGCTCTTAAAACTGGTAGGCTGCCATGAAGGTATTTGCATCAGCTGACCTGAAGCCCACAGCTAAGTGCCTAAGGAGCCTACAACCCCCGTACTGAACAGAAATAAATGTATTCTTTCAAAGGAATTCTTTCAAAGCAGGATGTATCCTAAACCACTGTTTGCAGAGGCAATTTTCTCTTTCTTGCGACTTAAGGAGTCACAAGAATTTGGACACTTAGTGGTCGGATATTAGGCAACATAAATACTCCAGCTGAACAAGGACAACGAAGCTCCATTACCCCTCTGAGGGCTCAACCCATTTTTTTCTATTGTGTTTCCACAATCTGTATAGCAAGAGCTGTTACATTTCCACACCCTGCCCATTTCCCAAAACACAGACAAAAACTGTTTCTAGAGTGGTAGTGAGTGCAGAACTAAAACAGTATACCACAAAAAAAAAAAAAAAGGAGGGGTGGGAAATCATGGACATCATGGGCATGTGAATTTGCATCTGTCATCTGTGTCTGCCATGAAAGTTTAACAATGGTTTTGACCACAATAAGGTTATTGTAAGAGAACATAATTAAAGAGATGTGAGGCTGTGAATGCTGATACACCAAGAAGAGGGGAAGTAGATCAGAGACATGGAAGATGCTGTCTCATGTAGGATCTTAGAAACTAAAGACAAGAATTTGACAAAATAAAAAAACACATTAGCAGTCTATGAATGCTTTTCAGATGATGAAAGACAGAGATTGTGGGACTTGGTACAAAGCTTGCTATACCACTTTCTATCACTCCTATCTGTCATAGGATCACAGACTTATAGAACAGCTTAGTTCGGAAGGGATCTTCCAACGCTCCTGCCTTGGGCAGGCTTGCTAGCCACATCAGATTGCCTAGGACTGCATCAAAACTGACCTCAAACACCTCCAGAGGTGGGGCAGCCACAACCTCTGAAGGCAACCTGTTCCAGCTTCTTAGCACCCTCTGAGCAAGAAATTTTTCTCAAACATCTAACCTAAATTTCCCCTCTTTTAGTTTAAAGCCATTCTACCTTGTGTTATATGTATCTACCCATGTAAAAAGGCAATCTTCTTCCTGTTTATAAGATTCCCTCAAGCAGGTTGCAGTGAGGTTTCCCTGGAGCCTTCTCTTCTCCAGGCTGAACAAGTCAAGCTCCCTCAGCCTGTCTTCACAGGAGAGCTGCTCCTGACCTATGATCATCTTTCAACTTCCACGTCTTTCTTGTTGTATGGGTACTATTGAATCACAGCCTGAACCTCTGATTGATCACTTAAAGACCTGCCTAACTTCTCTGCATACTTGTCAATTATACATCTGTATACTCATTGATCATACATTTGCGTTGGGGACCCTAGGCCTAGAAGTGCAATACCTTTAAGGCTGGAAAGACAACTGTGACATTCACGACTGGAGCATACAGAGGAAGTATGGCAGGTACTGTCAGTGAGATTGTGCTTTTGTCATGCGAAACGCAGCAAAAATCCCACGATAATGCTGTTGATCCTACTCTTATGCATTGTACGTGTAAGTGTATATACCCAAAAACACTGAGGTCAAAAGATTTCTTCATTGTCAAAAACCCCTATGATTTGGACTTAGACCAAAAAAGTACAGTCTGTCTGGACCTTAGCTGCCTCTAAAGTGGAAAACCATCTTCAACAATTTTTTTTTATTGAGTTATGGCCAGAATTTTTTCAACACTAAATGCTAGTTTCACTCCTGGATACTTACATATCTAAATATTTGAAATGTGTCACCAAATTACAACGGCTGTCCTTCACGACAGATTGTTCAGCTTTCCCAAGAGGTGTAACTGTCCTTTTTGTTAAGCAGATTCACCTTAAAGATGGATTTCATGAAATGAAATTAGGTGCCACTATTTATGCAAGTATTTACAAACACCTGTGATGCAGGAGATTTACAGCTCACTTTTTTCTAGAGAAATTTCTTGTCTAATTTTTTTTTTCTTTTTTGCTTTTGTTTCTTGCCTTCATTATTAAACAACGCTCTTCATTCCTCTGTAAGACCCTAACAGGGATGTCACGCTTTTGTACGCTGTTATATGGTTTTGTGCTTTGATTTAACTGACACTCCACACTCCAGCAAGACAGCCACAAGACACCTGTTCAGCACATGGCTATGTCAGCCATTTTGCTCTGCAGCGCACATGCAGGTTTCAGGTGCCAGCTGGGCAGGGGACACAACAGATGATGGCTGCTGCAAGCTGATTGAGAAGTGCCTAACTCTACCTCAGTCACAAAGCCTGTTGCAGCTCTGCACTCATGGCTAGTGTCCAAATGCTTTGAACCCAACAGAAATCTCCATCCCTTTCTTTAGGCCCATTTATTTTATAGAACATCTGTAATAACAGTGCAACCAGAAGACAAATTGTGCTCATGTAAATAAGCTCAGGGGGCATATTCTCACCATGCTCTCTTTGTTCTGTTCCCTTCTTGTCCCAGTGACAGCTGCGGCCTGGGCAAAGCCTATTATTCATGTGGAAACGTGTGGTATTTTTAGCCATGTTTCCTAAGAACACGAGAATTATGAGATCGTGTCCTCCACATGACCACCAGTGTTTATGAAGAAGAGGGCCATCATATAGACATTAGAGATATCAGTAAAAAACATTATTCCTGGTAACTTTTTAATTTGTTTTTCAACCTCAACCAAATGAGACAGAAGGTTGGAGAGCACTGAAATATCAAACATTTTATATAATCCCTGAGAAAGAAGTGCCACTAATATAAAAGTATAAACCATGCATAAAGCAGCACACCTAATATGAAACAAAAAAAAAATCTGCATAGTTCCTTTTCCCATCTCTATCCATGGGACAAAATGGGACATATACAAAAGCATAGGAAATCAAACTTCATTAGCCCTGCTATTTGTTGTATTACTT
The DNA here is from genome assembly GCA_037305975.1 of Chrysolophus pictus. Taxonomy (NCBI): domain Eukaryota; kingdom Metazoa; phylum Chordata; class Aves; order Galliformes; family Phasianidae; genus Chrysolophus; species Chrysolophus pictus. Next base: position 49,365,944 of record CM074580.1, read on the forward strand.
TTTTTTTCTTTCGTAACACCCAGAGTAAACAAGGATTATCTCCCTGAATATCCTTCCCAGTCTCACATACTTCAGTACAATACTAACCAACTAGAACTGACTCTTGCAAGCTCTATCATCACCAAGACGGGGAAAAGAGTGTCAGAATGGGATCATCTTATAAGTCTTCTCTCTGAGCTTGGCAAAGCTACAATATTATGAAGGCTTAAGGTTTGTACCATGGCTGTTTGGTTTCTTGCTTGTTTTTACATTTTCTGATGTACTGGTTGCAGAGGCATGAACTAGTAACACTGCTTTATCTTCAGATCTCTCTATATAGCAGGTTACATGGCTGTACACAAGATTGGTACATTTATATTCATTATTTAAAACATATGAGCAACAAAAGGCATCTATCAGACCAGATGGTTGCTGCTGACATGTGCTAAAGTAGATAATAATAGGTTGGCAACCCTGCACACAGCAAAAGGGTTGAAACTAGATGATCGTTATGATATTTTTCAACCCAGGCCATTCTATGATTCTACAAATACACCAAAGAACAAATAATGTTAATAATGGCTAACCGGGCAATTTAGAAGTAAAGAAAGACACTCGCATCAACTTTTCTTTAGGCTGTTAAGAACTCGTGCTCTACCAAGTCCCAAAATCTCAGTAAAAATAACAGTGAACTAAAAGTTAAATTAAATATCCCACTGTCATAAAAGAAGCAGCCTTGCTGCACACTGTAAATTCTGAGAAATCCCATTGATGCCTGTAGACAATGTGCTTAAGTTTCATACTATGAAACTCCCCAAAAACAGGCTGCAGGACAAGGGACAACATGAACCCTTTGTAAACTTCGATAATTTTCTAACCCACACTTGTGTTGCAAATTTAAATGGACCATAAATATAAAATTTATGTCAAAAAAGGAATTTCTAGGGTTTTTGGTTTATTTTCCTTCCATCATTGTCCTTACTCTGAAACTGACATTTGGTTTGATCAACTCAGAGACTTAATTTGCTAACAGCTACTGACAACAGTGATTCAACATCATCATGAGTTTCCATCTTATCTACTATATTACTTAGAAAACATTGAAAAGCTATAACTTCGTATCATGCTATCATTCTTCAAACAGGTTATGGAGTCTGTGACAGGATAACAATGAATACCAATTTTATTTCTTGGTCCAGTATGGAAAGACAAAGATAATAATCACACAACCCTTCAAAAAGGACCAACACCCCAGCAGCACAAATTGACTTGGCCATAAAACCATGCTACTGATTTTACAGCTTTTTCATCAGACGAAAAAGTCACATAGATATGGCCACGTAGACATAAACTCAATGAAGAGGTTATTCCTCAGTGTTTGACAGTAATATTTACACTGGGCAGGGTGTAGATTCAGAGATATGGAAATATTTATTTTACAGAGCACAGATAAATTCAAAAGGCGTAGGTCTATTTTTCAAACTGTTGAAAGACTTTCTCTTGCTGTACTGAAGTAAGCCTGTTAGAGAAAATACCATGATTCCACCTCACTTTTAGATTTCTGAATGCTCTTGAAGCTCTGTTTTCTTCAGATATGTGTTGACACAAATTGGGTAGTGTATAATCCATCTCATATTAAGGTATACAGAGAAACTTACAGGAAGTCAGGTTGGCAAATAGCCTTTTTCCTTACTGCACTATTCGAATAGTATCCCAACTCCTTATCTTTGACATTGGTTTCAAACAAATATTTTTTTAATGAAAGGAGGAAAATGAAATGTCAAAAGCTTCAGATTTGCTTTTATCCTGGATAAGCATGATTGAAACAAACAACTCTAAAAAGCTACATAGGCCGGTTACAGAGAAAAAATTTTTACAGGAGAAAAGAAATAGAGAAACTGGAGAATGCTAAAAAAGTGAAGAGTAACAGTACCAAGTAAGTATGGAAATGAGAAGAGAGCATGAAAGGGAAAACGTTAGTTAGGAAGAAAAGACTGAAAATATGTGGAGGCTTTATTAGTATGCAATCTCATTATTATGAGTCACAATTGAGTAATTATGCCTTAGAGGAGTTCCTTTGGTTCATGGTAAAAACTAGGAAGAACTGGAAATGTAGAAAACCAGGCATTAGTGACAGAAAATATCAAAAGTTCAGAATTTCAAATTAGGAGAATAGTTCAAATGTTCTGATACTGTATATTTGTAGTATTCTACTGTGATGCTAGCAATTATATCAATACGTAGAGGTGGATCTTCTATCTTAAGACTACTGAAGTGAGTTTGCCAGCAATGGATTGGACTGCTTTATACCTAGTTGATTTCTTGAAGATACACGTCTAACCTATTCTTAAACTCTTCCAATAAAAACACGTCATGCTGTCCCTAGTCTGCTCCTGCATTTCAGTACAAGCTTTAATATGAATCATTTATGAACTGGGGAGATCCTGTTAACCAGATGAATATCCACCATGGATGAAAAGCTGCTGGAATATATTTTTACGGCTTCCTCATACCTAATCTTCCAGCTTTGTGTATCACTAAAATTACCTCTGCTATCCTGAGGGCTGTAGAGGAGCTTTTTTTCCCCTCTAGTCATTAGGATTAAATAAAGCTAAAGCTAAGACCTAAAAGAATTATTGTTGTTCTTTAATGATACCAGCACATTTTAACTTTCTTCTTTTGAGGAACAGCTGAGAGTAGAAAACCAAAAATGAAACAAAATTTAGACAGGCTAGTATGCAAACCTCAGGGAAGTAATACCTGTTACAAAATTTGGGCTAGCATGCGGTAGCGGAATGGGAACACTTGTAACAAATCTCCATTCTTGTTTCTGGAGGAAGTCAGACAGCAAAGAACAGCAGTGTCAAGAGACTGTTCTGGGACATGGTGAGCAACTACCTGTTCAAAACATCACCCTTCTTCAACCACCCATCCCAACAATACTCCAGATTCCCCAGAAACAAACCTCCAAGATGACTTGACAGATGCAGCTTGAGGTACACTGGAGAGTTAACACTATGCCACCAGGTAGCACAAACACAGCACCATGACAAATTTACTGCTACATTGCATGATCTATGCAAGCGTGGTATGCCCACCAACACCAAGGCCTGTGACATCCATTTGTCATATTTCCAGGAAAATGTTTCCAACCCTTTAAAGTTTCCTACAATTATTGAAGATGATCTGGGGTTTTGTGGCATTTATGTTCATTTACATAACTTCTGTAAATCTGTTGCTAATTGTTGTATTTGCTTCTTTATTCCATTTGTCCGATGCCCTTTGAGTGGTTTTAATAAAATCACATTTTATGACTAACATTTACTGTCCCCCCATCAGAGAATCCTTTTATGTCTCAAATAACAGAGTTCTGTCAACTGGAGCCCAGGCCTTAATTCCTTACACACCCAAGTTTTTCATCCTTCTCAATGACATTTTGAGATTCCTTCAAGATGTAGGATGGGATGTCAAGAGGAACAAGGTGATGCTCACACTGTGCACACTGGGAAGTCATGTTATCCTTCTAATAGTGAAAATTCCCACTGTTAGGACTTTAATAAAGCAGTGAGAGCTAGTCTTCCAGATCTGCAGAAGAAATGAAACCAAGACACACTCAACTCAACATCTGGAGCATATTTGTAAATTCTAAGAAATATATGAGAAAGGAAACAATTTATGTCTTATGGTAGCCATACTACAAGAGGATTTTACAAATAAGCTACCTTTCTGGATGGATTACTACACTACTCAGCTATGCCCAAAGACAGAATTCCCTAAAAAAATGTTGTGCATGGACATCATTAGTGCTAATTGTTATAAAAATAATTCTACTAATCAGTTAGTTTTCTGGGATCTGAAATAGCTTATGTACTGAAAAAGGATATTCCAGGAAAAATTAATCCACAAGTAGTTAGTCTTTTGCATTTTCTTTGTTCTCATCTGCACAAAGCCAAGTACGCTTGGCACTGCTGCTGCTGGCTACCAAGATAAAGCCATAAGATCTTGCAATGGCATGTTGTAGTCTTCACATATTCACAAATGTACGCGTAATGCAGGGTTCCCATCATATTGGCCAACTCTGACTTGACAATGCTTGCAAACCCTCTGATAATCACAGAAGGGTCATGAATAGAAATGTGGAGGTTTGAAAGGCTGATAACAACCAATATCACTATTTCAGTAGTCTCCAGTACGTCCCTGAGCATTACACCCAAGAATTCCTGTAAGAATATATTGAACACTAGATCACACTGCCCACTTTGATTACAGAGTCTCCCTTTCTGGAGATATGGAAGACCCACCCGAACACTTTCCTGTACAACTTACTCTAGGAAACCTGGATTAACAGGGAGTTGAAATAGATGTCCTCCAGAAGACTTTGCTAATTCCTACACTTCTCTGATTCTGTAATCCCAAGAACAAGTTTAGGATACTGGTCCAGAATACAGTGTTCTTCCAAAAAAAAAAAAAAAAAAAAATCAAAAGAAGGTAAAAATCAAACAGGGAACAAATACAAAAAAAAAATAAGGTGATGTACAATTAACAAATGTACAGTTAGAAGAGGGGTATGGTTAGGGTGGTATCTTACAGGTTTATAGATAGAAAGAGTAGTGGAAAGAGACAATCAAAAATGTAATGCTCACTTAAGTCCTAGGCTCACAGTAGAGAACTTCAAAAGGAGGAATCTCCAGAAACAGATCATTCCATAGCAGCAGTCAGCCCTTAAATAGGGTCTAGGAGAGGTGCAGCAAGGCTCTCAGGTGAATTGCCTTCACCTGTGCTCACATGGCTGACTCAGTCCTTGCCTCAGGTGATCAATCAGTGGTTCAGGCTATGACTCAGCAGTTCCCATATAGGTAACTAGGTGATTTTTAAAAAAGAAATAATTGGTGTATAACTGAATTACTTTTTTGGCCTGGATCTTTATCTGAATACTTAACCACTTAGAAGAATGAGATATAAGAAGTAAAGAACTTCTTACTCAGAAGTGTGTGTGTAGGTTTGTCCTACTTTTCAGGCTCTACTTCCAATTACCTTAGATATTATAGTATGTTTGACTTTAAACCAGTGCCTGGAGGCAATAAATAGCTTCAAATCTAGTTAAAAGTTTCTACCACAGCTATTTCTAGTTTAATGTTTAGCACTACGTCTCCAGAAAAATACAACAGCAAAAAAAGCAGCCCAAAGTCAGAATGTGCTGACTATGTTGGTGAAAACAACATAATGATGAAGGTAGAAAGCTTAGTTCTTTGAAAAAAAATTCTGTGTTTTTCCAACATTCTGTCAAATAAAATATGTTTTGTGCAAAGAAGATGGAGGAAAAAAAATTAAGCTTGTGTTACTGAGATGGAAAAAACAGGCTGCCCAGTGCAGACACTCTGCATGGCTTTGACAGCCACCTGCAGCAAAAGAAGAAAGGAAAACGTTCTCTTGGTCTTGGCCTCAGGTAAGCTGCAGAGGCTATTTAGTTAATCTTACAAATTGTTTGGGAAATTGGAGCGGCTAAAGAGCATTTGGAATGCAATCTTTTTTGTGTCATTTTTCTCAAATTCCACATTTGCATTTTTCAAGAAAATGTATTTAAATTCTTTTAAATATGAAAACAACTTTTTGTCAAGTGACACACTTGGATTGGGCAGTCTTTAAAATCAAATTGTGCCACTCTCACTCTTGCAGCGTACTGGCCTAGGTCCAGCACGTTAAGAGGACAAGAGAATACCTGTGGCTGTGCTGCGAAAGGCCAATATAAACATTAGCAACGTGGGTGTCTTGTGCCGAGGATGTCAGGGCCACCAGTGAGTATGTGGCACCCGTGAGTCTTCACATCTGTTACCCACTGGCTGATCAAGGCCTCTTCTCAAAACAGAAGAAAACAGTGAAGAAAAAAAGAGCAGCTAGTTCTACAAGTAGAAAGGAAGAAACCAAAGAATGGGCTCCCTGGTACAGACCCATATATTGGAGCAGTTCTTGAAGAGTCAATTGCGTGTAGGATCAGTTTGGGAAAGACAAAATCCTATGAGAAGGATCCCACATGGAGCAGGGGCAGAGAGTGTCCATGGAGGAATGGCACAGACAAAGGATTATGGACTCACTGTAGCCCCCATTCCCTGTTCCCCCGTGCCACTTTGGGAGAGATGGTAGAAGAGCATGGATGGGTTTCTCGGTGCTCTAGTCCATTAGCAATAGGAAATAAATTACACTGATGCCCTGATGCCAAGCCCTTTTTGCCCATGACAGTAATTGGTGAGTGATCTACCTGTCCTTATCTCAACCCAGGACCTTTAGTGTCTGTATGAGGATGAAATGCACGAAGGACAAGAAGACAATATTTTCAACAGAATGGCAGCTAGACACATATTACTACAGAAGTATATAGTCTTTTTCAGGAACTATTAAGGTTTTTAAAAATAATAAAACTGAAACATTCACATAATAATTGCATGCAGTTCGGGCAACAAAATAGAACTTTAGAACTAGCATGGAGTGAGAGCAGTGGGCTAATAGTCGTGGCTGCAGAAAATGAGTTCAGTGAGCATTTGATCAAATTGGTAAAAACAGTTGTTAGCATTTTCTCTTAACAATGTGGCTTTCTGCAAAGAGTGGTCTAACAAGTCTTTCAGGTCTAACAAGAGCATACTGATGCAGCCCTGGGGATCTGCCGTGGGCCAGTACAGCAAGAAGGGACAGAGTTCTCGTTAACATTTCTAAAGGCAGAATTATGACAGAGAACAGTCTCATTTGGGAAAACCTTAATTTCTCAGATTGAGATTGGAAAGAAAACACAACTTTCTGCCAGGTGCAGTAAAAAGTTCTGGAGTCAATTTCAAGAGGCTCTACAGAAACATAACAAAAGCAAACACAACCCAAGCTCTAAATGACCCCAGCTGAGCTCCCTCTCAGTAATTCATGAAACCAAATTAGCCACTTGGGCACTCAAAAATGAGCAAGATTTCTTCACTCACAAACCTCATATACCCTGACTTTAGACAGGGGGGGAAGGAGGGTTTAAAGAAATAGCTATTTCTTAGCAGAAAAAGTGAAGCACACTACGCTTAAACGATAACTTGGAAAAACCTACTAATTTACGTTACAGACAGCTACCATCCATTTGAGAGCAACTACAATACTCACTGCCTTCTGGTGTGTCAAGCTGTTAAGGTGAAGAGCCAGAAATCCCTTCACACAGCATGCACCCAGGCTGCTCATCCCCAATGCTCACAAGTTGGCAGAGACCTAATATTCTTCCCAAATAAAATTAGTATGCCTCTGTAGTTGGGTAAGGAAGACAAGATGCTGGCTCCTAATCTAGGCTGCTGTTTCTAGTGATCTTCAGGCAGTCTCCATTTGTCATCATTTTTGGAGAATACTACTGTCATCCTTGCAACCTACTCTAGGAGCAAGCTTTAGCAGGACGTTGGACTAGATGATCTCCAGAAGTTCCTTCCAACTCCTGCAAATCTGTGATTCTGAAACTTAGTGTGGAAAAATTAATTTCTAAACAAAGTTATGGAGTATGACCAAAGGAAGGACTCATTGGAAACAGAATTTTGTTGAATGAGAAACAGCAGTGGTCATTCAAGGACAGTGGTGGGGAAGCTGCAGATGAAAAGACACAAATTGAGGCCTATGAAGTATTCTTGAACTTCTGGTAAATATTTGCCTATATAAAAGAGTGAAAGGAAAGAAAAATGTCAATATAGACGTAGATTTCTTAAAAGTAAATCATGCTAGCCTATTCCAATACCCTTTATATTTAAAGACATTGGTGCTTTTCAATACAGTTCAAGAAATAAAAACCTGAGATATATACCTATGGGCAACATCTGCTGTACAAATACCCATGCACTTACAATTTCTGAAGAGAGATGGACACCCCTTGCATTAGATCCTATAGTCAGGAAAAATGATTTGTACGATCACACCACAGATAAAACAGGTGATATTCAGCTCTTATTACTCTAAATTTAGACTAATGCAAAGAAATGAAGCATAGTATCTTTAATGGACAGCCTCCTTAAAATATGTTAATGGTGCTATGCTATAATTATTTTTCCTTCGTCTTCCAGATAAATTTTTTAAGAGGTGTTATTTACCATGCTGTAAGAAAAAATGAGAAGTCTCACAGATACTGTGAGCAACATGTGATGCTTAGCCTACATGTTAAGCAAGAAAATAAGCAAGCTGGATGAAATATATTAGTGTCCCTACTTTGTGGGCTCCACCACTGGTTTTACTGGCAGATACACACCCTGCTTGCGTGCAGAAAAGCTTATTATCTATTCAGAGTACAAAAGCATTTGAATTTCATGCAATCAAGTTAAATTTCGTAAACAACATAAGCATTCTGAAAGGCAAAATGCATAACAGATAGTTATCATCAATGGATAATGACTTGTTAAGATATCTTACCCCACATTTAACATTTAGTAGAAGTCTTGAATTTCCTGATTACACTATGGTAAGTGAAATGCAATCTGTTGATAAACTTAAAGCACCAGGATTTATTTGTATAGGCAGAAAAATTCTAGTAAATATAAGCATATGTCAAAAGTACCAATCTTCACTCAGAAGAAAGAGAAAGAAAGTAAGAGAGGAGAGGAACAGGAATCAAACCTGGCATGTTAACATATTCAAAAAATCAGCAGAAAATTTATAAAGCAAATTCTATCGACAGGAATGATAACGGGCTGTAAAAAGCCCTTTAATATTACTTAACATTTTCATTGTTCTTTTGGTTGAAGAAGGAAACTGAAAACTTTAAATTTCCTTTTTCCTGCCTGCTCAAAGACAAAATTAACTGGAATTTGGATTGAAGGTCTGAGCAGAAAAAAAGTACGCATGATCAAAATATTTACCTACTGGTCATACTCTGATCCTCTCTGATATTTTGGAGGCATATCTGAAAAGTATGTGGGAGCTTTTTGGAGCTGATTCGGTTCCGGTTTGAGATAGTTGGGTGGTGATGTCAGTGACCAGCTGTGTTGCTCCACGCCAATGACCCACCACAATGTCAGCGAAACAAGCTGAAGTAACATCTGGACTTATCAAAGTAAAAGCTTTTAAGTCTCAATGCTTAGTCTTAACAAAAAATAAATAATGCTGGTAGCATACTCAGTCTTTTAAAGTCAACGTGATTTTTTTGCCCTGACCTTCACTGCAATGAGGCTTTTACTCCTTCTCTTTCCACAGTTTCTTCTGTTAAAGTGTCAGACCTTTCAGATGTGTCCCTGTGCTTCATACTATTACTCTCATTGTTACAATGAGTGTACAACAGCATCTGCAGGACACTGCAAATATAGTTGCACAGAACATCTGTCCCCTTTATGAAGGAGCTTACAAAGACTTTCCATATGTCCTGTCCTTAGCTAAAATTGTATCAAATTCTCACTTTGCACAACAAATACTCCAACACAGCAAAAACACAAAAAAAGAAGCCACTATTCTCAGCTGTATACTTGGTGTAGATGACATAGCATTAACATACTTGGGAAGTAGAGTGTGAGTTACATTTTCAAGTTAAACTATTAATTTACCATTGACAGGAATAACAGCAACTTCTCAGACAAGAGAAGAAGGAAAGATGGAGATAAGAAAACAAATCAAATATGAAATGAGGACAAGAATTAAGTCTTATGTCTTATTTTTCTTATAAATACAACTTGTTATTTATGTATGGTATGGACACAAACTGACTCGTGTTTCTGCTGAAATGCAGTTTATCAGGAAATGCCCAATTAAAACACAGAAAGATCCTTCAGCAGGAATGTCTTGTTTGCAGTAAATAAGATGTCAAGGTTATGATAGCATCCTGTTTTTCTTTCCACTTTTTGACCTGATTCATGATGACAACAACAAGACAATAATGTGAGAACTGTCCTAAAATGGAAAATGTGGATTCCTGCCCGACTGTAATGAACAAATTTCTGTTGTCATTGCCAAAACTAACAACTTTCATAATTAGGAATGCTGTTGTATAATTTGCTGTTGGGAGTATCTGGCAACCTATCTCTATTGAAATGGAAAGATACATATTTCCCTCTCGAGTGGATTTAGTGATGTAAGAGAGGTGACTGTCAGAGATTCGAGCATGATTACCATAACCAGAAGGAAAGTCTCGTACCTTTATCAAAGCTCACAAATTTCAAATTGCTGGCAAGTTTTTAAGTTTAGTGAGACATCCAAGCAATCCTGCTGGGCTGCAGAGATCTAGAAAATTTGTCTCAGTGAAAAAAGGAAATGAAAGTATATAGATTCTTAAATTCAATTAGAAAATTGTTTATTTCCATCCTCACACGCTCCATTAGTTTTCTGTGACTGCAATCTTGCATCCACTCAGTAGCTCCCCTAGTTGGTATCTCTGCAGGATAGGCCAAGAGAAGACTGTTTCTCAATTCCCTAAGCTCTGAACTCACAAAGGGCAAATACCAGTTGGGCCATCTGCAGCTCATTACGCTTGCCCTTGGTTTTAATCATTCTACTTAAGAGCTTTGGTGAGAGGAGATTAGTACAGGCCTACCCAAGCAACTTCTCTTTCCTAAGATGCCTTCCCTTTCCAATTGCTTATTTGGGTCTTAACAGCTTTTAAGAATAACCTATCTACAATTTACTAATTGTCTAGTCAGATATTTCCTACTACTGTTTACCCAAAACTACAGTTCTTGCTGGTTTGTTTGCCTGAATGCACATCAAATGGGAGAGAAACACCAGATGTCTTAGGTCACTATCCCATCCTAGCTTATCAAGTAATACGTTTATAAAAGATATCAACATCTACCTTGCCATCAGTTAGGATTTTCTTTCAGCTACAATGTGGCAGAACTTCGTTTCTGTGTTGGTGAGACTTTCTCTTGTAATTTCAAATCTAAGTGTATAATGCAGAATTCTTAATTTTTTACTTTTTTTTCTTGTTTCAACAGATTTTAAGTTTAAATTGTTTGTTTGCACACTTTTGTATTTCTGTACAAGAAACAAGCTCTGCCATAAAACAGGATTTCTATTCCTCCAAATACAATAATCCTACATTATTTCCTTTTTCATGAACACGTTACTCCAGAATTGAACACGGCACTCAAACTAAGGTTTCCACAGATGTTTTGTCAATGACTTTGGTACATCTCTAACTCGCTGCAAATTCCCAGTGCACCACTGTACATTTGTCTTTTCAGTAACTGCTTTTGCATTGACAGCACGTAGTCCACTTGTACTGGACAAATACTGCTATGTCTTTCTCAACAACATTTCTAACTGTTAAGCTCGTGGCTGCTACCAGATGTTGTTATTACTTTTTCTTTAGGCTTTTCAGTTTCTTCTAATTTTTGCAAGTCTGCAAGGTCCGCTTATTCTTTAATTTTTTAGCATATAGCTAATCTTTGTCCAAACTGAGAAACCAGACACCTTTATATAAAACAAGACTCCAAACTATTCTCAGTTGAATTCTTTTTGTGGCTCCTGTCTTTTTAATAGTTAAGTTTTCACATGTAACTATTGTGATTCCTCTGCAAACCAGCTTCTTACCTGCCTTAAGTCCTGCACAGATGCTGAACCCCCATGTAAAACAGAGGAAATACAGATAAAATAAACCTAGTAGACAGTGCAATAAAATATTAGGTTAGTTTAGCATATCTGCCTTGGGTAAACTTGAATTTTAAACATTTTTGTATTTGATTTCTTCTCTGTCAGGACAAAAGCTAAATCAGAATAGTGAATCTGCTTAGGCTGATAAACCCATTCATGTCATTATGCTGCTTTTGGAAACTAAATTTCTCTGAATACAGCTGTACTGTACTTTGCCACTCAGATATAACGGTCCATTCAGAACTTAAGTCCTTTTACATCTGTAGAGTGTAGGAACACTTTAAGCAAAAAGAAAAGGATAGCAGTTAAGAACTTAAGGAAAAAGTTAAGGAAAAAAAAAACTCTTCTCAGCTACTGGATAATCCTGTAACCACGCAAGTAACTCAAACACCAATTTGATAACATACCAGAAAAGTTTTCAAATCTGCATCCTGTTCCCAAGGGAGACCTATCAGAATTGCAATGCAAAGGCAAATGGTGCCTTATATCAACTCTTATGGAATGAACCAAAAATTCTTTTCTATGCACTTTCATTTCCTTGTATTTTTAACAGAAAACCTTCCAAGGTAGCATAATGCCATCTTTCTCCTTAATTTCAAAATAAGATCTTAAAAAGATCTTTTGTTAGTTAGGGAGGATAGGTATGGCTGATGAGAGTGTTCCTCCAATGTACACGTTATGTTGCTAAGTGACATTTGGCTATGAATATTACATGTTGCTCCTGTTTCTCTGAGCCAGCAGCATTTTGTTGCTACATTACAGATGTCAGGGAAGTGAGATGTCATCCCCATAAGGATCTGCATTTGAACTGGAAGCAAATGAATGATTGGCAGTGTCTTCAACAGCTTTCTTGGTATCAAATATGTGATATATTATTAGCTGTAAAACTCATTTTCCTGACCATTTTTGAATAGAATTTCTCAAAGCATTTAAGATTTTTTTATATGTTTTGAATAATTGAACCAATTTAAATCTACTTTTAAAGACATTCTCTGTCTCTTTTTTTAAACTTCCTCTTTTCTGTATAAATAAAATAGATTAGAAATTCATAAAAGACATGTACACACTGCAATATAAAAAAAACCTCTGAAAATAAGTAAATGGGTAGATATTTTAGTCTCTGTCAAATTTTATATATGATATCTATCTCATACTGTGAATTTGGCTCCTTATTCAGACACAAAGTATTCAATTTTTCCAACTCTTTAGGTGGCTTGGGACATGTATTATGTCTTGTGTAAAGAATCTCTCTTTAAATACATTCAAAAACATGCCTAGAGCTCTGGGACCCAATGTGTATGCTGTGATTTTCAAAATATTTTTGTGCCAACATCATAACATAAACAGTATTTTAATATCAATCTTTTCTGCATTACAGCTATAGAGCTACCAGAGACCGTAAACAAAAAACAGTTGAGCATTAGGGTTACCAAAGGCAGACTGAGTAATGAAAGCATTACTCAGGAGTCTTACTTGAATCCTTAGTTCATATCCTCACGTAGGACAGAGGAAAAAAATAAAAATAAAAAAATAAAAAAATGCCATCCTGCATTTGGAGTAGGTCACTTCATCCTCCTGACTTCCTCTACTGGCAATGCAGCCTTCTTCCTCTTCAAGTCTGCATAAATACTGTTTTTCATTTTTTCATAGGAGGTACTGCTTAACTTAGGCTTATGCGGTCCACCTGTGCAGATATTCAAATAACTGATGCCTGCATCACCCACAGGCTACAGGTGGCAAACCTTTTGCTGAACTTTAGGTTTGATGCAAGAATCAGGACAAACAGGCAATCAAGTCTCACTGAAATTTGTTCTTAGCTTGGTACCTGGAGAGCAGATCTTAGGAAGTTCATCTGCTGATCGTGGACATGAAGTCGAATATATGAATATGGCACTTTTGCTTGACTAGAGCCCCTTTGCTGTAAACTAATTGAGTATCCATAAATGGGTGGAAACAGCTTCATGCCAAATACATGAAGGAGCTTTCCTTTCCTTGTCTTGCATCCAGATCTGTAACAGATGACAAACATATCCATATCTCTTTGATCACTACAAAAACAAATGCATTTGTCTAAAATCTACTAAGGGGCAATAAAAGAATATTTTAAATGTACTCAATCCAAAATCTTATCAGGCGGGATAGTGGAATGAGCCATTTACTTCAAGCTCTTTTGCTATAAAAAGTCTTTGTTTCTGGAGAGAAACTGTGCTTAAGAGAGCAAGAAGGTACATAAATTGACCAATTTAGCAGCACTGGTCAGATTAGGGATGCAGTAAGAAATTCTTACTTTTCTGATTTAGTAAGAGATTAAATGTTCTGTTTTCCTGGAAAAGCAACAACATAATTAAGTGAAGAGAATACAAATTAATGGGAAGAAAATGGATTTATTTTGGAAACTATGCAACTGTGCTTGCAAACCAAAATACCTCATTTTAAATAAACGTGGTTAAGAGATTGACATTGTGTAGCTCACTGTAGAGAACTTATCAAATTTGTCCAGGTGTTACAATGGCTGTGAGTTGTCATTTGACTCAATACAAGGTGAAAGCTGAAAGTTTACTTTTAAAGCACATACCAGTGAACATCACTGGTTAATATCTATTCCTTGTTCTTATGCACAGATATGAAAATCCTGTATCCTATCACGAAAAGTCTGATTCCTTTTCTCCAACTGCAGAGATTCTCACTGCTTGCTATGGAACTCATCTGGTATCAGTCAAAAAAATTCCCTAATTATGAAAGCTTACAATTTCTAATGAAATCTGGAACGTCTTTCCTCCTTATGGTCATGATTGATCCTTACTTGAAGAATTAGCTTTGTTTCCTTGAATTTTTCTACTTTGGGGACAACTTTCTTTTCATATTATGTCAAAAATGTTACTTTCCAACTTCATAATTATAGCCCACAATACAAATAAAGAGCAGAACTTGGCCAACTTCTTTGAAAAATTCTGTTCTGCTTTATGGATTACCTTTACACTGCAGTGAAGCAAACCATTACATATGTATAAATGCCTGTAGGCAATGAATAAATTGGTGATGTTAGCCTATACTGAGTTGTATTGCTGATTTCTCTCCAGGTTGCTATTTTTACAAAGATAATATTTAGATACAAATTCCAACTCTGCTGTAGTGCAATTCCTGAGTCTGCAGAGCTAAAACAGTTGGGATTCAGTGGGATAAGTACACTATGGATGTTCTATGGAGAAGCTGCATTGTATTTCTCAAGGTTAAGGTTCCACAGAGGAGAAAGCAATCAAGGGTTGTCTTTTGGAAAACCTTAAACGTAGAGAAAGTTGATCTACACATACACAAAATTTATTCAGGATTTACACCCACCTAAAAATTGCACAAGTGACTTTGTATCCATCTTCAAGAATTGTATTAAGTTAAATTCTGGCTAATGTGTTTTCTAGGCATGAGAGTTAATACATTGTGCTATATGTGAATTTTATTAACATTATTTAAATAACCACTGGAAGAAAGTGCTTATGGCTTATAACTACTATAAATATTGTTGCATTGTAAATGAATGCCCCATTCCTAAGTAGAAATGTAAGCAAGTAGAGACCATATGAGTCAATGCAATAATACCTCCACCAAAATTTAGATGGTCATTATTTTTAGAATTCAAGTTTTCCATCCCTTGAGAATCTTATTCCTACATCCTAAATCAAAATCACCAAACACATCCCAACAGTTTATTCTTTAAATATACCCTTCATTCCTTCAATACTGACAAAAAGAACATTGCTTCAAAGATGAGCCAAAAACCAAAACAGTACATATTCCAAAAGTGAAGTGAGGGAAATAGATTCTTGTTCAGGAATTTTTCCAAGTAGAATTGAGTGCAGTACAGCTGCAACATAATAAAAAGCAATGCTGGAATCCATGGCTAGCCTTCCCTTTGTGCTACAGTCAATGCCAGAGCTCTTAACTCTTCAGAGACGGGAGATACAGCACAATGGTCAACTGGCCATTAAATCCTATAATACTATGCAATTGACTATGAAAATCCCATGTAAATCTCTACAAAAGTTCCAGGTGATACCAAGAGATGAAATAAACTGAACCAAATCAAAATATAAGAGAGAGAGAGAAAGAGAGGCTAGATTGTCAAAGAGAGACATAGACATCAAAGGAATAAAGAAAAGAGATTTCAGGTGAAACAAAATGTTGATTTTTTTTTTCTATCTTTTGCTTGTGGCTATTCAATTAAGAATTTGGGTTGCACTTCTTGTGGGAAACCTATGTCAAATAAGTGAATGCTTTTCTTCGATCAACAAGGTGATGTGGCCAATGTGATGTGTTCTGGGGCTAAGATCCCCAGAATAGATGCTGATCAAGCCCTGTCCATCACTTTCATGACTCTCTGAGATAGTTCAGATCCCTGGTACAAAGGTAATTCCTTACATCTGATGGCATGCCATATCCTAAATTCCATTTAGAAGGTATTTGCTGGCATCTATACCAATCTTTAGCTATAATTTCAATGTTTTGCTTTTGACAGTTATTTTTTCTGATAATTATTTACCACAAAGACATATGAATGAGAAACTTCAACATTGGGACTAAATGATAGAAACTAAGCATTTAAACAAAATGCACTGATGAAAAGAAATAACAGATGTTTTCACTACCATTGTCACAGACAAGCTGCTGTAGATGCATAAATGGACACTTTCAAGTATAGTATGTATATAGTCTTGTAATGGATGATTTCTGTGGCTAGCTTTCAGCAGTCTTTCATTAATTAGAATTTAGTGAGAATTGCAGTCTCCAAGAAATTGAGGATTACTTTCAGAACTAGGTCATGAAAATGAAGGAATATGGAAGAAAGTCTCGACTGAAGATTATGTTGCTCTGTTCATGAGAAAAAGAAGGTAAGAACAAGCTTTGACATGCCATCTGGTATAGAACAATAGAATTGTGGGTAGAGATGATGTAGGATCAAAGGGATACAAAGCTTCCTGGGAATTTGGACAAATTTATTTTGGAATTTGTTTTTCCTTATCTATCAAGTGAGTTTTGGTGCAGAACGCAGTCTATCGAGGAAGTAACTCTAGCATGAAGTGACTTCTAGATTCTGTGCTTCAGAAACATCCATGGATGTTGCATCTCCTCTTTTAGATTGTCTGATCCACAGTATTAGATTGGAGCCACTGTTACGTGACAGCAGAGATAAAGTTCTTAAACCAATACAGCTCAAAGGGGTTGAAGCCACATTTTGCTTGACGTAGTATAATTCAATAACAAAGAAGGCCACCCCTGTCCAAGGGGTCTAGCATCTAGCTGAAGGCAAGGTTATGCCTGAAGGCATTGCAACTGCAAGATCTAGAGTGCAGAAGATATGAAGATCTCTACATACATACAGAACTGATTCATGAATTTTGTTCTTTCCTAAAAAGGAAGGACAGCATTTAGGCCTGAGCTTAAGGTTAATGCAACAAAAATCATATTCTGAAGTGGCCAGTATGCCTGTATACTGGTTATAATTGGGAATCTCTTCTAAGCAACAAGATTCTGTGGTTCCAATTAGAAGGCAGAACAGGGATAACAGTAACAAGAAAAATATACTGAAGCATACTCTTTCTTTTTTTGGCAAATAGATTTATTTACTAGATTTTACTTCTGATTTTCCTGTGGCCATGACCAGTATCAAATAGTTGTTGGTAACCAACAGGTCAGACTTCTGTCATACATGATTTGATGATAGATCAAAGTGAGATACAAATATTTATGTGTGACAGGCAAAGAAGGAAAGAAAGGAAGTAAAAACAGAACCTTCTTTCTGTTCATGCCATATTCTACTCTATGCCAAAGCCTATCTTACTGTACTACTTTGAAAGCTGGTTTAAATTATCTATAACTATTTATGCAGATGCAGTCTAAAAAATTATTAACTGATTTAACACTTTCTGTAAAAGGCTCTGTATCATTTCTCATTCTTCTTAAAAATACTTGAAACTGATTAAACATTTCCCCTGGGAAGCTACTTTATTTTATTTTGTATTGAATTTTTTCTCTGTATGATTAATGTGTAGTCAAAACTTGTTTTGATTTTCCAAACTGTATTTTAAAACCAAACATGAAGTAATAACTTGTGGATTGCTTGCAAAATACTAACAATGTGTTCCATTAAGAAAAAAAGAAGTATTGTGCAAATTTCATGTACCACAGAATTAACTGCTCTTCAGTAAGCCCTGTGAAAGTAGGTATGATCAAAGTACCCTAAAGTTCAAGTGTTGAGGGATGATAGTTAAGCTATAGGATCCTAAAATGCAAGAGAACATGAATAACTGTATAGATGGAAATGATCATCTTATCTTACATAATTGCCTCTTAAGATTTTTGACTTTAGATGAAATATAGCTGTGCTCACCAAATTTTTGAACTTTTGGTAAAAAGTATCCTCCAAGAATGCATGTTTCTTGCTTTGTTTGTACTAAAAACATATGTAAATCTCATTCAATTCAAAATTATATAACCAAATATCATCACATTTCTCATGGCCCTTGTCCTCTCTGGGGCTGTGCACAGGCAGTGTATGAAGTTAAAATCTCTTCAGAATTAAAAACAATGTTTATTTCTTCTCATGTTAAACAACAACAAAACCCTAACTTCTGTACAGAGTTGATTATTGCCAAAGATCTAAAATCTTGGCAAGTGTATCTCTTCCAAGAATAAATATTCACTGATATTAGTCCATTAGGCTTGCTAAAAGTGAGCAAATATCATACAACTAAGTCAGTGGGCCAACTGAACATTTTTAACAGCTCCAAAGAGATAACTGACCCACTGAAAGTGTAAAGTAACACAATAGCTGTGATCACAGAGTTATCTCATTCTTAATGTAGCTGTTATATTTGTTTGCTTTTTGGAGGTGGATTGGCATGCATATAAGCCAAAGCTTGATTACCAAGGACTAACAGTGGGGACGTGAAATAGGAAGAGCCCCAAAGGACCATCCTTAATCAGAGATGAGCCAAGATCAGTCACTTATGACCTTCACACAGAGAAATCAGAAGGTTTGAAGTAGAAGAAGGTGAATAGATAAAGGACCAACCCCCAGTATGCTTAAAACTTTTTCATTTTCTCCCAAAGTATTTGGAAACAGAGTGAGGGTAATGTCTTCACTGCCTTTATTTTGGTTCTCCCTTGCTTCAAAGACTAGTGAGAACCTACTATATTTTTACAAAGCAGACTGCTTTTCAGGCAGGTTTTCTCAAGTTCTTGCTTTATGAGTTTTGGAGAAAGATTCTGGGCAGAGATGTTCAGAAGAAAAAGTGTTTGCAGTCTTTGGAGGTTGTTAATTCCTGGAAAAACTTCTGGCAAACTCAGCTCACCAAAATTTCACAGAAAATGTTTGTTAGAATTTGACCAGTTTAAATGAGTTTCTTGTGTTGGTGTCTACCTAGTGGAAGTTCGAATCGTGCTTGGTTTTACACACAAAGTCAAGCAATGCTGCCAACGTATACAGGCCTCTTCTCTCTGAAATATTTTATTTATTTACTCTGGAGTCTGAAGACAGCTTGGAGACATGTCTCTTGCCAGTGGTATTTGCGGCGGTATTCACAGAGTTGTCCTCTAGTTTTTAGAGTCAGTTAGCACTTATTTCTTAGGCTCATGTAGAGATTCAGTTTTCAGTAATAACTCTCCTAACCACATTTGAGGTTGCCACCATTGTTCTGTATGGTTATTGAACTGGCCATCAGCCTCCAATATTAGAAGGTTTACTAGATTGCCTTTTGCCTAGAAAGTAAAGACAACATGTATACTGTTAAATATTTATTTTAGAATATAGATCAAGTATTTACAGTTTCAAATGTCAAAAATTGTAACAGGGATAAAGGATGGGAAGAGGCATTTTGGAACATCATATTTCCTTGACTGCTGTAAAAGCAACTTGGGCCACCATCTTTTCCAGGGCAGTAACAGGTCCCATCACGAAATTAAATAGAGCTTGGACATGTGCCGTGATCTTTTGCTTCCTATTTCCTGTATCTGAAAAGTCTTATTGCTAGGAACTTCTGGTACACCTCTGCTGAAATATAGTTAAGACTGGAATATTACCTTGTGTTAAAATAGCCTTCTTCTTGCTATGAGTACTGGCAAAGTAGCATTCAATGTCACCTTCATTGTCCATCTTTCTAAGTTAAGCATACAAATCTGATTTAATTTTTCCTATACAGTAGGCTCTTCAGCATTCTCATCAAACTAATAATCCTTGTTTATATCTATTCCACTTTGAATGTGATTTTCAGAATGGCAGTACTTTCCAGCACTGATAGATTCAGCTTCTGCTCTTGGAAATTATGCCACCAGTGCATTACATCTTGCAACAATGAATTCTATGATTATTCATTTAGGATGTGAATAAAGAGCTTTCTAATTTGTCCCAATCTATGTGCAATACAATCTTCTAGCACAGTACTCTCAGATGTGATGGCAAGGCAACAGAGTCATAAACACAAAGAAGAAAAGGCATTCAAATCTGGCAGTTTGGCATGACCATTCTGCAGCTGAAATCCCAAACTGAAGTTCAAACCAGATTTCTAAAATATTTATCTTAGAATGACAGGGCAGGCACAGTTCTAGTACCAAGTGCATGCTCATTTGAGTGTGTGTTTATAGTCTAATACATATAATATTCTGAAAAGCTCAAGGTACATTTTTATCATAAACTGAAACCAAGGTTTACATTAATTTCAGGTGGCCTGTGAAGATCAATGGAATTGCAAGGAAAAAAAAAAAGAAAAAAAACTATTCTATAAATATTAATTTATAATTTAAATAATAACTTATTATCAGCTTTTAATTTATATGAAATACTTACATACTATGGAAAACAGCTTCAAAGAAGGCTCAAACACAAAACAGCCTTAGCAGTTTATAACAACTGAGGATCTGGCCCTATCCTGCTCAAACGCATAATACTTTTAAGAACATAATCCACAATACAACAGCTCTGTACTAGGAAAATGAGCTATCCACCAAAACGGAAAATAAGAAAGAAAGAAGGAAAGAAAAACAAATCTGCTTTATAAGAAGAAAACGAGACATTCCTAAAGCATTTCAGGATGACCACACACCAAGTGAAAAAAAAAAACGGCAGTTCAAAATGCCTGCCCCACACAAAGGATAACTCTGCTTGGCAGAATACAAGACTATCTCCTTTTACTAAGAACAACTCACCAATCAGTCAACACCACTTTAACTACTCTAAGTACTTTTCCACCTTTCACAGGGTCCATCAAAAGTTCAACACATACTACCAGCCAAGTAGAGTATCCAGTAAGCTATATATATCCTCATATAGATACCTATACAAACATAAATTAATATATTCCATTTTAAGTAAAATAAAATTCTAGATGTTGACACCACCTATATGACAACATCCATCTTGTCATTCATTAAACCTCTCTTTTTAAGAATTTCAGGTAGAAAGATATAGAATATTTGCCTTTCCTGTCTCATACATATATGCAAGAAAAATAGCTTCAGGCACTCTGAGAATTATCTAAATGTAGTTATATTGTGCAGTGGTGACTGCTTTGTTGAGATTTCTGTTCCTTTTGTCTCTTAGATGTTCTAATTATAATCAAAATGTAATGCATACAAAGGGAACAAAAGAGGCGAAATGATCTGAGAAATTTTTTTCTCCTTATGCAGGATAAGCAATGGATAGGAAGAAAAATAGGAAGAAAAACTGATAAATTAGTATCTTCACATTAGGCTGTCTAAGTCTTCCCTAGAGGAAAGGAATTCTAACACAGGATTTGAAGCAAAGTAATGAGACAGCTCCACAGATACTTTACAGGAAGTTCTCTCTAAATTTGGCAGCCAGAAAGCAGGGAACTTTGTTTGAGAATTCAGCAGGGGACAGTGGGAGGTAATACCATGGAGCAAATTGAAGTAGGTGTTAAGACCGTTGCCTCCAAAAGCAGGCAGTACTTTTATTTGCAAACATAAAGAAGGATGCAATAAAAAGGTTTCAAGGAAGAGATACATTAAGAGGTACATGAAATACCCCTAAACTATAAAGTAGAGATATTCTCTTGCTGCTGCTCCCAAATAAACATAACAGGAGCAAGAACATCCTAATAGGTGCAGAGGAAAGGATACTGCAGAATTTAAATGTCAGGAAGAAAGAAGAGCGAGGAAATTTCAGTACTCTGCATGGCTAGGAAGAACTGTATATTGGAGATGTTATGTGTATAAAATTTAGAAAGTTGGAAGATTTAGATGGTTTAGGAACTTCAACCACACTGAAGTCCACAGTTATTGAGAAGGTGTGGTGCAGACAAACTAGGTTTGCACGGTTAGTAAGTCATTCATGAAGGTGTCAGATGAAAAGTTTATTTAGGACAAAAGGAGACAGAAGAGGGACATATTGGTAGATCTGTGAATCTTCAGCAAAAAGATGACATGAGAATTTTATGTTCTTGTTGCAATTATGCAAAGTTAGTTTCCTCACCCAAAACAAGAGGATCCTCCAGAGGATACATTAAAGAAATGAACAGGTAAGAGAATTAGTCGAGGAAAGACAGTCCTGAGGAATCCCAGAGAGATTTCAAGAGGTAGAGAAGCAGAGAGGCCAGGAGAAGTTATGGTTATAGAGAGAGTCTGAGATCTGGCAAAATAGATGCCATTAGATGTCGTGGAAAGAATGGTTTCATTTAAGAGCAGAGAAGGGAAGCCAGATTGGAAGAGCTCTAGGAAGAAAAAGTGTAAACAGCACATTCAGAGGGCTTAGAGATGAAAGAGTGACTGCAGATGGGCCAGTAGCTAGAGATGCAAGGAGGAGTCAAAAGTGTTTTATTTATGATGTGAGAGACTTAACATATGGTATAGCAAGATGAAAAAAACTAAAAACAGTGAAAACAACAAACAAGAGGAGATCAAGAGGTTAAAGAATAAGGGAGGGGAAAAGAATGAGCATATGGGAGATGAAGAGCTGAGAGAAAGAGAAGGCAGGCAGAAAACGGGATTTAAAAAGAACAGATGAAGCATGTCTGCATCTGTGATGAGGGAGAAGCAGAAGGTGATGAGGAGATGGGTGGAATCATAGGATTAGGGTACCATTAAGTTTGAGGTAGTGCAGCTGTGCAGTCAGACTGACAGCAGAACTGAAAAAGTAGAGAATTGAGTGGTAATGAGGTGAGTGTAATTAGCTGTTTCAGATACAATAAAAATAATGGTCTTCATACCCTTTAATTTCAAACCTCTCCTCTTACAGTTACAAAGGCCCATATCAGACGGGTCATCCTTCAGGACAGCATGGATTCTTCATGATAGTACCAGATCAGAATTAAATAGCTTGTTAAAAGGCCACTTTATATGATAATGAGAAGATTTACAGTATTTGTGAAATTATAGAAAACTCTGAAATTAGCATGCATATTTTTATGACGTGCATATTTTAGTCACCAAGATATTTTGTGAAGTGTAAGCTTAATCTGAATGAAAGCAATAGAAATATTTCCAGTAAAATATTTCCAGTTGAATACTGTGATATTTCCCCACATGGAAGACCCAGCCCTCTCTTTCCATAGCACAGTGTTCCTTAGTGAGGTCTGAGAGTCCTACAGTGTACACGTGCAGCAGCTGCAAGACTAATGCAAATCGCAGAAGGCAGAGACTACGACCATGGAGTGAGATACAGACACCATTAACCATGTTGGCTGCATAACGAACCAGATCAGGAAACCAATCCAGGCTAAAAGTAACCCAGCAGAAAGTTTATTTTTAAACTGATTTGTTTCCCAAACATCTTCACTGAATAGCTGCACAAGTGCTAACACTTGCAGAGGGAAGGCGTTGGATGGGATGGCAGCAGAGGGCAAAGTAGGGGACAGTTTCCTTTTAGTGTAGTCTTGGCTTTTTCCCTTTCTCCCTGAAGACTAAACTACTTTGAGGGGAGGGACTGAATAACTAAATTATTTTAGCCCAACTTTAAATGAGACTTTTATATTTCACATGTCTTCCAACTTCTCTAGCCTACCCTAGGCTCTCAACATATGATATCTTAGATTTATTCCTTGCAGCAGAGGAAGCAGTTTATGCCTGGCAGAAGTGAGCCCAAATCTCTTAAATAACCAGTTTACGCTCATACTCAGCCATCTTTTCATTTTTTTTTTTTTTAATTAAGGAAGTTAAAATTAATTTTTAATTTCCTTAGCTTACTTACAACGTCCTTTTTTCTGTGTCTTCAAATAATTCCCTTCCTTCCTTGATGTTTTTTCTACCCTTTTCAAACTTTGGATGTCAGCTGTGCCCTCATACTCTTATTCTTGTCTATGTGGCAGTACTGTTTCTCTCCACCTTAGAATACAAAGGCTCTCAGGAATGAATGCAGTTGTATCTAGCTTGCTTTACATAAGTTCCTCTATATCCCATCTCATCTATCATTTCTTATTTCCAAGTATCTGCTCCCTGCTGAATTATCTGAATTTATAAGCTAATGGTTAGACCTTGTTTGTAGGAAAAGTAGGAACCAAAGATGATCATTTAACTCATACCTTCCAGCAAACTTGGGGTCAAAAGTTGTTCTAACTCCTTGCCAGTGAGAACAGGCAGTGGGGATTGTTAGCACGCACACAGACTGCACTGCTGGAGAACTTCGGCTGAAACGTGCTCTGGTAGAGGCTCCTTTGGAAAAGTTTAGATTTTGCTAATGCAGCAAATTCTCTGAAAAGTGACCCATAGAAATATACTGTTTTGAATTTGAAACCATCCCAGAGCCAGGGTGCAATTAGAAGAGGGGGAAAAAATGTCTCCCTGGAATATCCAGGACCTAGTGGTCTGAAAGGTTTGGAAAAGGGCTCAAATAGGTTCTCACACTTCCTAGATGCATCTAGACTGAATGTCTCTCCTTTTTTTTTTTCATTCTTCCATCAACACTTAATTATTTACGTGAACACTAATGACTGTGGAGGAGAGATTATGGAAAAGTCTTGTTCTGTACTTCAGTGGACGAGGTATTTAGCCAGAAGTCCCAAGTCCAAAATCTAGCCATTGGTCTGGTGGGCCTTCTTGAATAGCACCTTTTTTCTAACTAAGTTTTTCAGAAAACAAAAATGAGACAGGTTTCTTTTTTGCTCTGAGTTCAGACAGAACTCAAAAATAGATGTTGATAGCTTTACATCTTTCACCTAAAAAAAAAAAAAGACTATTTCTATTTTAACAAGCACTTCCTGGAGCCCTCAGTTTGGTACCTTGTTTGAAAATGCTAACCTGTGAAGTTGTGACTGTTTTGTGGGTGAGACAAACTCTGCCCAAGAGGTGAGCACTGCAGCCGACTGCAGAACTGATCTCTTGATTTATAGCCTGTTTAATAAAGTCTTAAAAATGAAGTAATTTTGCACTTTCAGTAATTTGAAGTTAAGGATATTAACTTTCACATGAGAAATGGCTGAAGTTCTTCATGCTTCTGGCAGATCTTGTTTCCCTTTTCAGCTTGCAGATCCAAAACACCCGCTGACTTCACTGTGCCCTCATGTAAGTGTTGATAAGTGAGGTGTAACTCTTTACAAACTGGAAAATAGAGAAACTGGTCTGAAGAGCCTTTCCCTATAGGGAAATGGCCTTCTGGTTCATGAAATTAATGAACAAGCAGAATGATTTGTGAAAAACAACTGTTTTATAGGACCACCACCTGCAGTATGGGCTGATTCCCACAACGTGGAAGACATCCAGAACATCATTTCAGATTAATTTCTTGACATTTCAACTTTGTCCTGCACCCCATCCACCAACACAGAACACACTCAAGAGTAACAAAGATATTTCTGGCGACACACTGCAGCCATGGGAAATTGGAATGCAAGTCATGCCATATCTACTGACAGCTCATAAAGTATTCCACAGCAGTGCAGAAGATGTATTTTCTATGCCTGAAGATCATGTTAGCTTGGTCTGGGTTTTGCTAAATAGTGCTGAACTTTTGGCTGTTTATTCCCAACTCTGTGATGTAAGCTAGCCTCCCTGGAAGCCAGACTCCAATTGCGGCAGCCATTCTGTACACACACATTGCATGGAAAGAGTTACCTAGTAATAAAAAACATATGAAGCTCTGAGATCAGTTCCCCCCTCTCCCTCCCAAGGTGTTCCTTCGTGGTTGTGATTTGTGCACAAGCCTATAGAAAATGCTGCATTTTCAAGCCAAGATATACAAAGTGTTTGAGGCTCCCAGTTCCTATTTAAGCATCTAGCCTTGGGTTTCTAAAAATGAATGGCGGACCTAAATACCTGTGTAAGTCTGGCCTGCAGTACCCACTGCAAATGTAGGGGAGGGAAAGGAGTGAGGCTTCATGTTACTGCCCACTGACCTTTGAGCACTCTGAACTCTCACCCAAATGATTTCTGGAATCATTTGGCATTCAGCTATCTCGGGTTTTATTGCACAGATGCATTCAATTGCTTCATGTACAATTAATGTCTTAGCACTCGCAAAACTGACCACTGATTTAGAATCCACCTTATTTTAGAGTTTCTCTCATACGAAGATACTGTTTAAAATAATTCACAGGATCCCCTTCCTTAAACTTTCTGTTATGGGCTGTGTTCTTTTGCAAAACAAAGCAAACACAGTTGGCAGGTCTTTACCTGGTAATGGGCTTTGGCCTAATTACTTTGACAACAGGGTAGTTACGATATTATGCATCAGTTTAGGATTAAAACAATTCAACCTGCAATTACCCACTGTTTCTTAAGGGAAGTCGGTTGCCACATCTGAAAATGATTTGAAAATTAAGACTATTTGCAATACCTTGAAAATTCTATCCCAAGGTCCTTATTCAGACCTTCATTTCCATTGGAGGTTCATGAAATTATTTTTCACCTTTTTTCTTTTGATAGCCACACACCTGATCATATTCATAATTCTTTCTCCCTTGACACTATGAGCAATTTTAGCAGGAGAGTTATTCAGTTCCCCAGTATGTGTAGCATACATCTTAATAAAAATTCATCTTAATAAAAATTTCATTGAGACCCAGTAGTCTTAGAGGCTCCTGTTGGAACCGCCTCCCTATTTTAATTTTTTTTAGCAAACAATATATATTTATTTTCTCAGCTCTTTGAATGCTTGTTACATTTCCATGCTTTGTTTCAGGAAAAATTACACAGGCAGCATCCATTGCTTTCTAAAATCGGAGTACATCAAATCATCTGTTTTCCCTCAATCACTGAATTTGTTCTGTCAGCAAAGGAAACAGGACTTGCTTTCTGACATTCTTCTTGTATCAATCTCTCATGGCATTTCAAGACGAATTCCCCCTCCTATTTTATTTGTTTACCCACAGATGATACATATGAGGGTCTCCTTGCTACATGATCATGTACACGCCGTGCACATGTTAAAGATTACACACATCCAAGAGGCAATTAGACACCATAATGATAAATAAATCTCTCTGAAAGCTGCAAATACAAAGGTATACCTGAGAAACAAACTCCTGAAGCTTGGAAAAGTATGCTGGAAAATTTCAATCATATATATTTTTATACTCTTCTCGAGTACTCCTTTTATTGGCTATTGTAGGGGAAAATATAGAGAACTAAACAAACTTTTGGTCTAATTCAGAAAAGACGTGACTGCTGTTTAGATTATTTAACAGTATGTCCCAATATTTTCTAGAAGGCAAATTTAAGCTAAGCAGTTGTTAAGATGGACAGTGTCCTTGTCCTTCTCCTGCTTCTGATCCCCACAAGTTCTCAGACCTGGTCTTTCACAACTTACTTTCTTTTCCAGCGCTTTGAATAGTTAGATGTGAGTTCTAGTGGACTCTTCTGATTTGAACACAAGTATCACAAATTTCCCTTACATTGTTTTTTACATTGGTCTGTTTTCTTATCCTTTTATCAACATTTCCTTTATAATTATTATCTTCTCCAGATTTTCTTAATTAGCTTTTCTGATACTGGTTATGTCCTCCTTTTTATAATTCATATTTCATCTTAGTTATTATACCATTTTCTACACCCATTCATCCATCCTTACTCATATTAATTTATTTTTATTTTCTACTCATTTTATTTTATTTTCTTTCTCATTTTTTGGTCCTCATAGTCGCCTTAATGCATTAATGCATTCAGTTATATCACTTCATGTATTTCTTTACTCAGTTTTATTTTTTTTCTTTGAAGTCAAAAACAATTTTTACTCTCTTTTAGATTTTCTCCCTGATTTCAGAGAACAGGATGAGAGATTTGCATTTACTCCCTACAAGTATATGTAATATGGGCACATATCTACAGTAATTACAAGCTATAGAACATAAAGTCACTTTGAGGAACATAAGAGTGAACCTTTGTGACCAAGGAGCATGGTTGGCACACTGGTTTTGTTAATCCAGACTACCTCAGCCACTGCCACAACCAAATGTGTCAAAATCTCAGACGATTTATGTTCACAGTCCTGCACCAACCTTAGGTTTCAGCAGCTCAGTATTGATTCACCAGCAAAATTTCATCCCACGTCTGTCTTAGAATTTCTCTTTTCTGCACCACATTACAGTACAAAATGTACGACAGATACAAGAGTTAATCAAAAAGATGAAAAGAAACCACAGATAAATTTAAAATAGGATTTCATAACATAATACTTCGAGTGTCGGTAGGTGTCCACCATTATGTGTCTACATAAAAGTTCCTAACAGACAATTGTTCCTAAGTACTTTTGAAGACAACTGTGTTCCTCTTTACTTGTTCAATGGCCTCCTATGAAAAGACTAGAGTTCTCAGAGGTTAACTAAAAGGTGTGTGCTCATCAATTCTGTGTACTATACTCAGATGTATGTATAGGAAACACAAGATACTTCAAAATTGAAAAAGTAATTTAGATTCCAATTCTAAGAACAATTAGGCATGAGAGTATTGCGTATTGCTTCTACAATGTTTGGCAGATCAAGGCCATAATGGGGGGGAAAAATAGATTCTTGAGACACTGGAAAAAAAAAGTCTAATACAGTTTCATCTTTTTTTAAAGCCACATTTTACTCCTATGTTTCTTTCTTTCACCATGCAGCTAACAGCCTTTGATAAAGGCAACAAAAAGATACACAAAGGAAAGGATAGCTTTACAATTATTATTTATTTGTGTTATGGTACTGCTTTAGTTACCTCTCTGTTCAGTGACTGGCATCTTCTACCATTTCTCAAAAGCAAGCTTGGTTCAGAAAGTTCCCATCTTGGAAGCAGTGTGTTTCTACAACTTCTTAATACACTCATGTAATTAAATGAGTAGAAATGCACACCTCTTATCTGGTCTGATCTTCAGCAGTGTAAAGTAAGAGGAAAAAATGTATTGTTTGACTCCTAAAATAGGAGGTTCTGAACTCTCATACAACAATAATATTTTAGAGATTTCCACATCACAACTGCTGAGAGTCAGAATTCTTGCAATTCTGAATAAAAATGACAGCAAATTCCCATTGAGTATAGAAGCTTTTTGCTCCCACTTGCTGTCATTAACACTTGAAGTACTGGCTGAAAAATGTAAGCCACTTTTTTCACTTTCAAAGCAGCTAAA
The DNA here is from genome assembly GCA_037305975.1 of Chrysolophus pictus. Lineage (NCBI taxonomy): Eukaryota > Metazoa > Chordata > Aves > Galliformes > Phasianidae > Chrysolophus > Chrysolophus pictus. The sequence goes on from CM074580.1 coordinate 49,395,033, forward strand.
AGAGCAGATTCTAGACTGCAAATCTTCTGAGTTGCCCTTCCAGCCAATGGAGGAGATGAGAAGCTCAGCCCAGTGTCTCAGGTGGATAGAATGAGCTACCACATTCAAGCGTATCTGTCCTTCCAGATGAGGGCAAAGACCTCCCCTGGACCATCCTGTGCTAGGGCTGAGAAACAACAATGAGAAGCATCAGGTGCTCCTGATGCCTGTCCAGCACAAATCCAGTGTTTAGCCAATATTTACTATGCTATTTACAAGGCAAGAACCCAAGCCAAAGGTTTGAATCAGACATGTTCAGTGTTCTGTGTTTCTAATTAAAGCTTGCAGTTTTTATGATTTGTTTCCAGTGTTTATTTTTAGCCAGATGATGGCTCCTTTATTATTAGAGAAGATAATTGTGATTAATAACTTTTTTAAAGTATCAGGACAAACACAAAAGGAGTTTTCAGTGGAGCTTTGTGTTCTCAGTGAGCACGGGAGAATGTCAGGGCATGCCCCTCCTCTCCACAAATCATTTCCAGTGTCACCAAATGCTTGCCAACAAGCAGGGGAGGGAAGGGAGGCATCTACAATAACTAGTGCAAACTGTTCCAGGTTAAATTAAAGGTACAGCCCTGGCAATTTAAAGCCAAAGCATCTTTTGTCATATTTAGAGAAGTCCAAAGACTCCATCAAGTACACTTTTGACATTTTTATCTCGTGAAAATCTCTCTAAGATTTTGTTTGTTTTAGGCATGAAACATGGAGTTTTTCTAACCTGTAGGAACAAATAGGATTTTTTTCCATTGACCTCAATGGGCAATGATTCAGCCTTCAGGTACTAATCCCCAGATTTAGTTTCTGTATCTCACTGGTTTCCCAAAACATATTTTGAAATACTTCAGCTCCCTAAAAGTAACACAATCCCAAACTCCTTTCTTTAGGCAATGGTGTATGCTAAAGGTAATTCATAGCTACTGCTACTTGAGATCTTCCTCTTTTGCTTTTTCATTCTGCAAATCCCTCTGGTCCACTTTCACGTTGCTTGACAGTCCAGGAGATGTTTTTGAATCAGGTTACTGGAAGACACACTGGTGACAGCTGTACAAGCTCATGGTGCTCTGTCTAGTTGCACTGAGGACTGATTTAATATTTCTAACGCCTTCAGTGCTTTACTGTTGTTCTACACTAAACATCTTTGCTTTCTGAGCTGTTCATCAGTCTGCATCTGCAGAGGCTTCAATCTTTTCTATGTATTCTTAATGCCATCATTTCTGAGCCTTTCTTCTTTCAAAATAAAGGCCCAATCTTGAATAGCATTGGAATGAGTGTAAGTCCCTTCTGACCTCAAATTGTCACTGAAACAGCACTGTTGTCTTCGTATGATGGAAGTAAGTCACAATCATGTAAAAATAGAAGGCAAAGTTTTAGAAGATTTTTGTTAGTGTATAGTATTTTTTCTCTTATTTGTTCCAAACATGTCTGCAAACATGCAATTAAATTATCACTTAAATTTACTTCAGAAATTACGCTTTTTGATCTGTATAATTTCCATACATAATTATTTTAAATTAATTCATAGACATCTTTGTTGCTCATGGTTTAAATTAATTTTAATCTCAGCCACACAAGAATCAATATCAAGTAACTCCTGCTTATCTACAGGAAAACGTTGTTTTGGCGACAGCACTGAGGTTAGAAGGGACATGAGGAGCTCCAGGTGACAGCAACTGAAAGCACTTAAACTGGAAGGTAGAACATTTAAATACCAATGGTATTTAACTATACTCTAGAAGCATCCAAGTGTGCTGCTGGATCTTTCTGTGCACAGAGGCTCTCAGTAATGATTATGATATCGAGAAAGTTCCTTTTTTCCCCTTCAGAGAGCGTTAAGAATCAAAATATGAAGTAAGATTCTTGGGAGTTTGGGAATGCTTCTGAATGAAATCTCCTTCTAGTTTACCATGATGCTCCTGTACTTCACCTTTATATGTGTCAACAAAAAACAAAAAACCAAACCAAAACAAAACCTTTAGTAACGGTACTATCTTACAGCTTATCATATACAAGAATGGTATTATAATTTTATGCAAATGATCTTCTTGTATTATCATATTCCTGCTGCAGTTTCATTCCTGTCTTGAAGTATATCATTCAGACAACTTACTCTTCCTCTTTCAACTGTGTAATAACAATCTCAGCATACTTTTATATTCATGTTGGTTGAGGCATTTGTGAGCATTGAGAAAAACATGCTTTTTTCACTGTCCTTACATTTGAAAAGTTAATTATAATTTTGTCTATGCCTAGCTTTTCTATTACAAAGATGAATAATTTTACTTTGAGAACTTCAGAAGGCAGAACTGTTTTAAGTTGCTATGAGAATGTAATGAATGTAATGTTTGTTTTTGTTGTTTTTCCTAGTCCTCATATAGTTTCCTTTTTTCATCTCCTTACAAAAAATATTCAAACAATTTTTTCTTAGCAGCTACACTAGAATTTCTATTATAATTTTCTTTTTAATGATTGAAAAACCTTTCTGCTTTTGGTGCAGTAAATCCTGCAAAAATTGTTTTCCTCTTTCCTGGTCCATACAAAATAATTTACTGAGCAAGTGAAATATAGAAATTATTATCAATGAATCAGATTGAACTTGTTTTAAATAATTTGTCCACTGTACATGCCATATATGTTGAGATATTATACTCCAAGATATTTGCCTATATACACATAATATCTTTCCAGTAGAAAATACACAAAATAAAAGAATCTTTGAACAGCTGAAGATTGTATATATCCTTGCTGCAGTTCATTCATATAGAATAATTGCAGATATTTTGCAAATGCATTTACAACTTATCCTTTTGCTTTTTAATAATGTTTTACATCTTTGGCATACAAATTAATAAAGTGTATTGGAAGCTTTTTTCAGATAGGACTTGACAAAATGAAGACACCTTTGGGATTTAGATACACTCATCCAATTTTCCCTTGAGATGTAATTTTTGTCATATTTGCATCAGTCTATTCCTTGGTCATTTGCATCATTCTTACCAAATACAAAAGAAATATAATCGTCAAGAATGTTGGAGCTCATGGATTTCCACTCCACTTATTTTGAGGCACATCTCCCATTTTCCTTCAGTCCTGAATAAAGCTTAGAGAAAACATCATTGTGTTGCCTTCTACTCATCTGGGAATGTCATATTCTGCAACCACATCAGCAATATGGAAAGCACTGCCTTGTTGCACTTTCCAAGACTGCATACTATTGATTGGAACTCTGCAGTTAAGCATATCAGCATTCCTAAGTAAGAAAACTTTTTTTTTGTTTACAAAGCTATTAATGTGTCCAGAAATGTTCTTTTGTGCTCTTTACCTGAGTCACAAGTACAAAATTAAAGATCTGGATTAATATCGTTCTTTTTAAACAGGAAAAAAATATTAAATAAAGCTAAATGGCTTCTTTCCTATTTCAGATTTGCAAGTCAGTGAAATCTTAAGACAATCCAAAAGAAGAATATTTTTTGAGGGAAGATAACAAGCTTTCTGATTAAGTTTTACTTAAAGATTGTATTTCTTCTGGTTGAAGCTCAATCACAGGCTTTGTTATATAGTAACTCTGCAAAACATTGGTTTTCTAATTCAACCTTTGTTTTATTCATGCAACTAATGAACTAATAAGGTGATATCTTTTTGAAATAAGGCATGGATGGTCTTCATATCAAAATGTACCAATATTTTGGCCTTTTTACATCCAACAGCAGCCATAAGATCAGGTCAAGTAATTTACTGCGTTCACACTGTCCACTTGTTTCAAACACAGGTTTAAAACCAGTAAATACCCCTGCAGCACAGTTTTCTGGACTGATATGCACCTCTTAATCCATGTTCTACAGATTCATGCTCAGCTTTCTACCACAGAAACTTTGTTCGTTTTCTGAAAAGAGATTTAAAAACATTAAAAAAAAAAATTAAAAGCAATAAAATGCAAATTAAATGAAACTAAATTTTATACAACACTGTTTGCCTGGCAAATCTTCTGAAAGAAATATTTGAAAGTTTACCAAATAGATCAAGTAATGCTATTTTCCAAACTCTGGTTTTATCATCATGTAGTTTAAGCAAAGATAGATGGCTTTTGGCCATCACTGGTCAGATAGGTACTAGTCAAAGGACTGGAAGACTTTGGTGGTGGTGTTGATATTGCTTCTGTTGTTTTAGTTTTAGTTTTAGGTGATCTGTGTATCTTGAGACAGATTTCTGTTGTTGAGAAACTGCTATATTTGTCTGTCTTCCACTACTAAAAACAGATGGTCCAATTCTTCTCTTAAACACAAAGGAATTGAAGACTATATTTGAGGACAAAATGAAATCCACGTGACTTCTCAAATTGGCTGATACATTCTCCTATATTTGAGCTTACAAATTCTATTTTTTTCTTAAAAACATTCCCAAAACTTCATTTAGGCATTTTAAAGTTGCAGATGTGACTTTAAAGAAAAAAAAACCAAACCAAAAACAAAAAAGAGGTTAGGACTCTGTGTGTGTCCTTCACACATCACAATGTAAGATTTCCCTTTGAATTTTCCCAGGTTTCACATTAAAAAAATAGAATAATCTGTGACGATGCTTAATATTTTTAACAGACATTACTGATATTTGAGAGTCCTCTATAGAATACATACATGAAGTTACTTTTTCAGATATTCCAGTATTAACGCTACTATTTGAGTTAATAAGTATGAGAACAGGATTGAACTAGAACATAAGTTCTCATTCTGCTCCAAAAAGAACAAATGCCCTGGATGCAATTCCAAATATACCTCTCTCTCTGGCTTCATTTGTATTAACTTAAATTACATGAATCATAGTAGTGCATATTTTCTCTGAAACTTGGCTGTATCTCAGGTCTACCCCATTCTCCTTCCCTGCCCTGTGGAGACATAGAAGTCCCTTTACTCTGGCATAGAAAACCATCAGTTAAGATTTAGTACAGTCAACACACTCAGACACGAGTCATCTTTATCAATTATCTTTCAAGCAAGATTTTCTAAGTAAAAACTCCATTAATTAATGTATTCCTGAGGTTCTGGCTCCTTCTGAAATACAGTAAAAGCAGGATGCACAAAAAAAGACAATTGCCTTTTAGGAAACTGATGTTAAATACGTGCTCCCAGAGAAAGTCAGTTTTTAATTCTGTTTAAAAACTGAAATGATGACATTATGGGAGATTTCTATAGTGTTTAAGTCAAATTCAAATTCTAGTCCTGCTTTGGTTTCATACCAACTTACGTGTAGTTCAGAAATTTAGTTCCCATGCTTATTTTCTACAGATATCAATGGTGAATATCAATATTAAAAGAAGAAATCATCCTTCCAGGAACAGGCAAGGGCATGTACAACGGGTAATTTGCTGTGTTCTAGCATCTTCAGTTACTGGCAAGGTCAAGTCTCCAGATCCATGTTTGCAATGAGCTGTTACGCTGTATGTCAGAATATTTCCAAGAATCTCATCCACTTAAAGGAGATTGTTTTGAGGGAGCTATTATTGGTGCCTTTGGGAGCCAAACTAACTAACTGCCTTCATTCAAACTTCATTTTCAACAATCTGAGCTTGTATTTATAGGAGAGAAACATTTAAACTAGTATTTCTGTGCTACTCCCTGGAAATATTAACTCATCCCTGAAGATTAAATCTTGAAAATATAAAACCTATTGTAGCAGATGCTCAGCTGCAACATTATTTTTTTCTTTGAGTGGAAAAAGCAAAAGGAAAATGCATTACTAGATTTCCTTTTTTAATGAACAAGTAAAAACACATTAAGAAATTGCTTTTTTTTTTTTTTTTTTATCTGGAAGATAGATTTTTCCTGGAGGAAAAAGAAAAGGAAAAAGGAAAAGAACACAACTTTTCTCCATTAACAAGAATGAACTCATCAACTCAAACAAAATGGTATATGGATAACATTCTGATACAAAGGCTCGTAACTCTTCAAAAATTACGTTTTTGTTGAAATATTCTGTCATATTGGCATTACTGTTTTTGTTATAGTTATTGCTGTCACTGATCTGAGTGACAGGTCTCTAAAAGAAATTATTTAGAACTGCATGCATGTCTGAGTCATATACAATCTGTGGCAAATGAATATTTACATTATGTAAAGACAATCAAAGAGATTAAATATTGGATCCTAATGTTGATATTGTAACATGCAAACATTGGATTTGAATATACTTATATATTTAAAGGTAGTATTAAACATTAGAATCTGTAGAAACTACTTCTTGGCATTAGGTAAATCATTAATGGTAAGCACTGAGTGAACTTTTCAGTGGCGTTTTTAGATGCTGTTATACATTCACCGCGGTATGAAAAGTGATTTTTCTGGGACAAGTTTAGTGTACAAAGCACTGAGGAAGAGCTCTATGGACTCAGGTGACCCAGTCCTGGCTTTAGGCAGAGATTTCCTGGAGCAAATTCCACACTGCCTTTTCTGCCTTGGACCCTGCTCACACAGACACCAGGCTGGGTTGCCAGTACTCTGCACCAGCCACGAAATCAAAGCTCTGGAAGCTTGCTGCCATTTTATTCAGTCTTCACAAATCTTCTTCTTCTTGTGCAGATTAACACTGCCATCCTTGCAACGTGGAAAACTGAGCTATGAGCTGGTTCGTTTATCTGCCTATGGCCACACAGCAATTCAGCAATAGAGAGGTGTAGGAGCCAGGAGCACATCGTGGTGCTGTGATTGTCAGGCCATATTCCAGGACAAGCCAAGGCATTCTAAGATAAATAGACAGTGTGTGCTCTGCAAAGTTTTCCTGCATTTATTTTACTAGGTAGTGAGTGATACAGCAAAATACCCTATCTTAAAAGGATTTAAAATAGTCATACACACTCTCTAAGGCTTTATACCATTGACTGCTATCCTGAAGAAATGGAACTGGAATAAATGACTCAAAAAGTAACACGATCAATTAAAGTATTGAAAAATAGATCCTTTGTCATAAGAAATCATCATAAGAAATATGATGTAAGTTCATAATTTTCATATTTTACCTCAAATTCTTAAAGTATTTTTAATATGTATGTCTATGTTAAATGTGTTAAAATGCTCAACAACATATTTCGCTGATAGACTGGTAAGCAAAGAAAGTGACACTTTTATAAGTCCCAGACAGAGAAGGAAGAGACTTAAGGAATTCTGATATGGTCATTAGCTCCTAAGATGAAAACAATTCATTGATACATATTCCACGTGTCAGTCTCTGGCCCTCAGGAAGCTAAGAAGACTGTTCAACTTGAAGAAAACAAGATTTAAAAAAAAAAAAAAAGAAGAAGAAGAAGAAAGAAAGAAAAAAGAAGCACATGAAAAAATTTCCCCGGAAAATCTGCTTAATGCTGGCAATGTTAAGTCATGGGCATAGCACTGTGGCTTGAGACTCCTGAAGAACTTGAAACTGGGCCTCTGGGTCCCTGGTGACAGAGTCAGTGTAATGTTACAGGAATGCTCATGTTTTTTGAACACTGAGAAGACTTCAGCAGTTGATCCTTGCTCCTTTTCTCTCCCCATTCTTCTTTCCTTTACAGAAATGTCATTTATATAATTAGAATAAATGGGCTCCGCTAAGTATTTGAACCAAATCTGGGATGTAGCAATGTTTGGATGTGCCCTCAACCACAAGCTCAGCATGCCCATGCCTCTACAGTGTTTACTTTGGACTCCTGAGAATCCAAGCAAAACTGGGGCACTTGGGGCAGGAGAATAGGATAAGCAGAAGTCATCTGTGGGCCAAGAAGCTTGACTAAACATCGTACACAAAGAATAAGGGGAGAAATAGTTTATTCAAGTAGCTCAACACAAAACAGATGGTAAGAATTCAACAGAGCAAGGAATTGTCGGGTAACTGAAGCCAGCAGGAATAGGCAGGCAGGCACATTGAGAAGACTAAGTCCCCAAAAATGATACGCTCATTACTATGATATCCCAACTAACATAAATTTATGAAGCCAATTTGAGGGCTTCGCTATTAAAATGGAGAAGTAGTGTTTCCTCAAAGAAATCGGACCTCTTTCTGAAAATACAGTTTCTTTTAAGGGGCTTCAGGTTAGATATTGCTAAACTTAGCTGCTTCAAGCAGTTAAAAAAAAAAAAAAAGAAAGAAAAGAAAAGGTCATATAAGTACAAAAGGAGCAGACAGTCAACCTTCAGCTCCTACTACAGGACTTTCATACTTCTAAGCCAGCTTTTTGCCTCTAGAGTTTAGAAAATAAATATCAATTCAATGAGCTGTCACTATTGTTTTCACATTCCTGATGACCACCTTTAAATGTGCCTTAGGTAAAGAGAAGGGAAAAAATGAATTATTGAGCCATAAAGAAAAAAAAACTCAGGAGTACAACTTTGGATTCTGGTGACAGAAGTGATGAGATATTTCATTTTGTCAAATTTAGAACACATTCTAAAAATCATGTTTTTTGGAGACAGAAACTCTAAACTATTGAGTCTAAATTTCCTTTTGCTTCTGGTAAAAAGTAAATTCTACTCTGTAGCAGGTTTTTTGTTTTGCTTTACTTTAATTTTATTCCCCTGGTAGCCCCAGAAGCAGGACAAGAATTAATTTCAAACAAGGATCTTTATTGTTTGCATAGCTCACTATTCTGTTTAATTACAAAAACATGTTTGTTGTTTTTTTAATTTTTTTTTTTTTTAAGAAAGTGATGGTTCAAATTAAGGGGAAAAACATTTTGCAAAGCTTGATGGTTTTGTGAAACCTTAAACTGTTTTTCTTTATGTTTCTAAATGTTTGAAAAACGTTAAATGCTACCAGTTTATTATTATTATTATTTAAAGGATCAAATACTTAAATCAGTCATGTATTGCAGTCAGTTAAGTCCAGACTAGTAACAGTGGCTAAAGTTCCTAATCACACTATCAAGCTAATAAATATAGATCTGCATTCACTATAAGTCAAATTGCTCTGAACAAGCAGGTCAACAAATTGATTATTCATTACCAGAATTTCACTTACAGCTCAGGCTTCCATATTGAAATGGTCATTGTGTAGATTCTGGCTGAAGGCGACAGAATTTTTTTTGGCCAGGGAAAGAGGAATTAGTAAACTTTCTTAGAGAAAAAAGAATTTAATTCAAAGTGGAGTTAATCTGAAACTTTGGTTCATGATTCTGAAAGTGAGATGATGTTCAAAATCACCAAAGATCTATCCATGAAGCTTGGCATTCATTGGAAAAATATTACAAGACGCTAGTTTGTTTCTACGTGACCTATGTTTCCTCTGTTTTCAAATCACTGGACAGTCTCACACTAGGTATTAATGAAATAGCTGTATCTTGAAGTATCTGGAAATTTAGCAGAAATTATCTGATTTGAAAGTTCATCCAATGTCATTTAAAATATTCATTAAAATCTTCTAGCGATGAAGAAATAACAGCATTTTTTACAGCAGTATAAAAGATCCAGTAAAATTTCTCTCCAATGCCTAAGACAATTCTTTCTCTTCCAAAGAAGGTGGTGAATTGAAGACAAGGGGGGATATAGCTAAAGGCTTAGATTAGCTTTTGCTTTCTGTTGATCATAGAAATGTGTTTTCTTAGGATCCAGGATGAAATAACAACATTTGGAAAAACTGCTATGTGGGCACATGATGTCTTGGCGATTTTGGTTTATTTTTTTAAAAGAACATAAATGTCCAGTCATGTTAAGCTACATATTTACCTAATCTAAAAAAAATCCATCTCTATCATTAAACATCAGAAGAGACAGAAACTTATGATGCTGTGAGTGCTGACTTTGGAAAATATCACCCAGCTGGTCCCATCGCTTCTTCTAAGAATTTTATTTCCATATTTCTCAGTATATTTATATATCCCAGGAATAAGTTGTCTCCAACTGGGGTAGTTTGCCAGAATCCAAAGTGTAAAGTTGCCCCTCCTCAACACAAGAGAAATACCAAAAACTCCTTTGCAAGTATAATCCAAACTTCTGCTTATTTCTACTGTGATTTCAAAAAACATAATCTTCAATAAGTGGAACAGAAATAAAGTGAAGTAAATCTTGAAGGATATATAACAGTATTAATGTGATGCAGATTTTGATAAAATAACTGTAATTGATCATATTCCAGAAAGTGATTCACTATACATATATTGTACTTAAAAGTAAAGTATTATAGAGGTGAAATCCTGGCTCTGTGGGATGGGGTGGGAGTTTTCCCTTTGATTTCTAGAGGCCTGGATTCTACCGTAGGCACATTTTCTCTTCTAAAATTACAATTCATATGGAATTAATTGAATGGACAAATGATATTAAAAAGTGGCTTTGTTGTCTGTTTATTGCTTTAGAAACTCCTCATGCATGACATGCTGTAGACCTGAGATGGTACCAAAGAGATACTGATTTAAATGAATTCTTTCTTAGCTTGAAAGAGTGAGTCATGTAAGTCAAATATTCTAGTTAGATATGTTAATGATATTAATGAAACTGGTCAGTTCACCCAATAATGTTTTCTTAAAAATAATAATAATAAAAAAAAGTAATCTCTTTATATGAGGATTTTCTTTAAGGAATACTTAACTATAGTATTTGAAAAATATCCTAAAAATTGTTAAATAACATATTTGGTCAGACTAGCCAATTATTCTTAATATGAAATATTTGTGAATTATGTATTCCACTCACATTAACCAGAGAAGTAAATGCGAAGGTGGGAATTTTAAAATAATTTACCCATTGTACACATCAGAAATGTGTTTGAATAAGTATTTAGCCAAACAGCATCTAACCATCTTTCCTGTAGAACCAATACAAGGCCCTGGCTCGTCTGGGTGCCTAACTATATGCTTTTCTGCAAAAACATAACCTACGCCTGCCTACAAAAACAGGAGGGAGTATTTCTGTCAGCAACAGTAGCAGTTCTTGTGTCTTAAATTACTCACATCCCCAAGCTCTTGCTGAATGATGACTTTTATGATTCAAAAATCCCTGTATGAATGGTGAAGTTTCTGACATGGACAGCATCCCTTGCTCTCTTTTATCCTCTTAGAAAGATCTGTGAATTCCTCCATGAGATTCCCTTCCCCTTGTGACCTGAGATGACCTGAATCAACTATGATGCACTGTGTGGAAAACATTCTCTCCTATCCACCCTCCCCCATCTCTCACTTTTAATTTATTGGCCACCCACCCCTCTTTTTTCTTTTTGTTGTCCAAATTTTCCTATTTCAAGCATATGTTCTAAGATTAAAAAATACTTATTTGGCAGATGGTATAAACACTGTACCTCAACAGATGTTTTTAGTGTCAGTGCAAGAAACGGCCACACGCTGATGCGGTTCTGCTTGGCACTATTTCTTGTCTGGAGAGACTGACACTGCATGAATATATTCATTTTACTGCTGGTTTCTTTTTGTCTTTTTTTTTTTTCCCCTAGTCCTCTCTTATGACACTGTAGCAAATTTGATGTTTCTGTGACTTGTTCCCTCTTTGCTTATGACTTTGTTTTATGTCTCTAAGACTTGTTTTTGAAAACGCCAACTGACCTGAATTTACCTCTGAGCATGTCTCCCTCCCCTTTAGCTGTGTTACCAGGAATATGTTTTCAGGTTAACTTAAGCTTTTACCAACTATTTTTATGTATCTCAATCTCACTATTCCGCTCCAAAATGTATTGCTATGCAGGCACATGTATCAAAATAATTGGGGCCTTGGTGAATACTATCCACAAGTTCAACAGTTTTTTCTATTTACTCAGCTGGTCATGTTCTTGTACGAAGGAGGGATTTTTGTTTTTGTTTTGGGTTTTTTTTTTTTTTTTTTTTAAGCTGTACTTGAAACTGGGGACAGGTTACATAAGGGCATAATAAAAATATGGCTTTTGTGAAGGCACAGGCATAAACCAAAAGAATCTCTAAATCTCCTTCCATCCACTAATCTGAAAGGTTTTTTATGGCTTTCTGATGGCAGAGGAGATTGTTCTTCACGAACTCATGCCAGGTAACAGCTAAATATGAGGATTGGAACAGTGGACAAAAATAAAAAATAGGTGAAACTAACAGCAATGAATTTAGAGCGCACACCGATCATAAAAATTTCTGCTGGTTAAGTGTTACCAAGTGGTGCCATATGAGACACCACAACATTTCCCTAAGTTTGTGAAAGGCCATAATTGTGGTGCTCCAGATAACTTCATGTGGTAACTGCTTGTAAAAGTTGACTCTTTAATAGCAATCCCATGCTTCACGGCCTAGTGCAGCCATCTTATTCTTTGTTATCTTTTTGCATTAAGAGAGAAAGCAGTTAATTGACGCAAATGGTGGAAGAGTCAACTTGATTTTGAAAAAGCAAGTGTATCTACTGCCATGTTTACTTACATCAGATTCTTTGAAGGTGCCAAGCTCAAAATAGACACAACTTTTTTTTACTCTAGGCAGTAATGGGAGCTCACCATCTTTCCCTTCCTTTTGTCCAAACCACCTTCTGAATGTGTTTATCTCCTCCCCAGACACTAGCTATGAGTTTCACGACTGAGTTTTAGGTGTGGAGATCTGATCTTTACACTGTAAATTTTTTTGGAGCTCATTCCAGAAATCAACCAACATGTGTCGCCAGCTAGAGGTGGGCATTTTGTCATCCCCATCCCCACATAGGCTCCGAGAGAAATGATGCTTCTGTCTAGAAGTAGTCTTACAGTGAGAAGCCCTGAGATGAAGCCCCAGTGCTTGTTTTGAATTTCACTCCTAGGATCTTGCTAGGATCTCTAAACCCTTGTCTCTCTCTGTTTTGTGCAAATGACCGAAGACATAATTTATACATTTAGGGTGGTGGAGCTCAGTCTGACCTTAGATGGCTCTCACTGAACTGTCATATCTCTACTGCAGCAGGCACAAACACAAGCCTTTAGTGTCAGGGGTATATGTCTCATTCTTCCGGCTGGTCTTCTCGCAAACAAATATTTATTTTGGAGAAAGAAGGGGAAATCCAATTCTCTACTTGTGGTTTTGATTCCTTTTGTCTGCAACATGTTCTCCTAGGGAAGTGATGCACAGAGGTTTCTTTTTCAAATTTGCTTCTGGCTCAGCAAGAAGGTGGGTGGCACGGCAGTTGGAAGTCATCAAGCATAAGCAATAATGTTTAGTAACCTTTTGTGTAACTCAGCCCTCCAACCATTGCAATGTCTTCCTTTTCCTGTTCTTATTGGGGGATATATCCTGGGAGGTCCTGTGTTTGGCTGAGACATTCCAAATCCTAAACTTAAGCTCACAAATGTAGTGCAGAAAAGCATTACAAAAGCTTTCTACCCATACCACATAAGGGAGCCAGTCACACAATTTGAGTAAAGTGAAGCAAGTCACCCTAAGGCAGTAGAAGAAGGCAGCAACAGAGCAATTAACGTGAGCAGGCCACAATAATGCCCTCACACTAAGAGTCAAATCCTAATCTCTTGAGCACCATGTGAATTGATAGGAACTTTATGGAATATTTATATCCTGGATATATCCTGTCAGATTTTTCTTACCCCAATGGCAAGCATAGCTGCTTTATTGCCATCAATTAAGCAAAATGTCAGCATGAAAGACATGCTCAGAAAAAAACGCCTCTAGATCCCAGTTGTTGCAACTGGGTACTTGCTAATGACAAACAGTGATGATTGGTGATAGTTATTCATGTGGTAGGCTTTCAAACAAGAAGAGTTTATTATCTCTGGCTAATTCTTTCCGAAGAACAATATGATGGCCCATTCAATGTGCTAATATTCAGTTCTATTCACAGTTTTCATGTGCAAATTTTGGAAAGAAAGCTATTCCTTACCAGAAAACTATGTTTCTTTTTTTCATACATTTAGTACACAAATACATTCATGCCACAGAAATAGACAGGGGAAATACCTGTTTCCTGACCATGTAAGTTTTCCTTCTAGAATACTTTCTCTCCTATTCGTTTATCTAGAAGACAAACTAATTATCTTTTTTTCTTGATATCTACTATGATGTGAATCTACATTCAGATTCTGAAGAAATTTTCTTAATTTAAAATATATTGTTCTATTTTACAGTGATTACCTACATGCATATGGACACACGAGCTCAAAGGAAGGCTGTAAATTCACCACAGAGAAACAGATGCATTCTTCATATCAATAAAGGTTTTAAGGATGCTGCCAAATGTAACACTATTCCTGGACACATCCAGGATGGCCCAGGATGAAATTAAGAGAGCTTCAATCAAATCTCAGTAGATTATAGGAAAGGTGAAACTTCTCAGCATTACCACTCTCTTAGCTGACAAGCTAGTGGCATTTGCTCCAATCATAAATGCAGACTTGATTGCAGTCTTAGCTCATTATAGCCGCTAATCTACCAGGACAGTCTGCATATAGAGATCACAATATCCCCAGATCATTCTGGTGTTGACAGTAAGAGCCTCAGCAATCACTTGTAATTTCTGATCTTGTCAGAAATCAAAAATAAGGTAGAGATTTACTGGCATTTAGATTGTGTATGAAAGATAAACAGAGAGAAGATAACATTTAAGTTTCTGAGACAGAAATAAGAATGAGTCTCAAAAGAAACATCCCATGAGGAATGGATACTACTCACAGAAAAAAAGACCTTCCTATCCTTTAGGAGAAAGCAATATTCAATAAACATATCATTTTTTGGCAGCAGGATTGGTGAGAAGGTTGCTACACAGGTTCCTTGGAACTCTGTCAGTGAGGGTCATGAACACCAGTTTCAAAAGTCACAGAGAAAAGTACATAACAAACTGAAACAGTTTGATTAACAGTTTTAAATAAAATTTGAAGACAAGGATCCAAAAATCCATTTACTAGAAAAAGTAGATTTTGTAAGTAGATTCCTCCTAACCATGGCCCAACAAATCAAATAAAACAGACAAACAAACCAACAAATCAGTCAATGAATCCAATCTTAAAAGTTTAACTACCAGTATCATCCACAGTTTGTCATGTCCCTAGAAGATTAAAAACAAAAAACAAAACAAAAAAAAAACAGCCACAGAAGCAGTACAAGTCAAAATTTATGTTTTGAAGTACAAGTATTCATCCTCAGAATCTCCATTCATTTCTATGAATGAACTCCAGGCAGTTATCACTAAAGCTTGAGGGCTTGTTTTGTGTTTTAATTCTGTGAAGACTATCAAAAGACCTAGCAGCAACCCCAACAAGCATTGTCTCTGAAAAATGAGCTCTCTTCTCCAGTTTCCAACAGACTTTCTGCCCACCCATGGTTATTTGCATTTATTGCCTTTCATAAAATGCACATTTATTAAAAGAAGAGAAACAAACTTCTGCTGGTACTGAAAACTTGGTTTTGATCTCAGGATTAACGATGGAGATGTGCTCATAGCATCTCAACTTCATACAGATGGTGATGGAAAGAGTTGCCAGGAGGGTTGAGGAAATTCATAGTGACGAGGATGAAGGACCTGTTCAGTGTCATTTTCCAGTGATCATGACACCCAGAGATTCTCAGAGGAATGGTTACAGACTAGATATTCAAAGGACAGCTTCCAACCATTTGGCTCTGTGGATGAAGATGGTGTTACTTGCAGAGTATTAACTATGACAAGACAGAGGACCACAGAGATTTACAGACTAAAGCCACAGACGATGTCAAGTGGCATATTTTCTTGAACTTCTTTTCCTGACATACGAATTTAATGGGCATATGGAATCTGGGTTTAGTGGCCTTAAAAAGAAAGAGTTTAAGAAAGATTTTTGGAGCATAGGAAAATCCCCTGAAGTGCTCAAAAATTTTGGTACACAAGATCTTCTTTGTTGCAAAGGTAGAACAGAACAACCTGACCTAGTACCTGTGCTTTTTTATTTAAAAATTTTTTAAAAAGTCAAAGTCGGGCCACTGGTGGAGAGGTGTCTTAAGTGAGATAACCAAATAAAAGGTATACACAACTCCTCAAAGGCAATGAAAGAAAGAATTGTTAGCATTTACCAAGTCTAATCCAAGGTAACACACAGCAGAGAGGTGTCAAAAAGCAAAGAATTCCAGTAAAGTTCTGCTGCTGAAGGGAAACATTACGAGGTATTTCTCACTTTACATACCTCCCTATCACATGTATGTCACATAGTAGGACTCTGAAAGAATAAAATATTTGTTCTGAATTACAAGGTGTATGTATGTACCCTGTGTGAATGTTTATACTGATATCACTAAAAGTCAGGAGATCATAGAATCATAGCTGCACCCAGCCTGACATAATCCATACATTCTGAAATAATTTCAAAATAAAAATCTTCACTGGTGGAACTTGAGTCAATTCTTTGTTTTTGAATTCTGGCTTTAATCCTTAAATTGACAAGACAAAATTTAATATTCACTGCACAAAAAGGGCAAACAATAGCTTTAATTTCTTAGTTTATGTTACTGCAACTTGGAAAGCAATTTTTTTTTTTAAATGATATTGTGCTGGAGGTCATGATTTTCCAAATACTGGAGCACTTGTTTATAGCTTGGTGTTTAATAACCGAGTGTATTAAACACTCTGCTCTAAATTTACCAGTTCTTGGATCTTTCTCAAAGTCTCTGTAGAGTGCTGCTCCAGGAAAACACTATCCAAGCTCTGATGACAGCTTAAATTACTTTATATTTTCAAAGCATTAATAAAATGCAATATTAGAAATATACTGGAAAGAGGCGATTAATTATTATCATGAAGCAAAGTGTCAGACAAGCCTTAATTACTGTAGTCAAGCTCATCCCAGATTTGTGTTTTATATTTACTTCTTTACTGTATGCTTTTATTTTAGATGTATGGAATAAGCCCATTAGAAATGTTCTTGATGCACACGCAGATTGTCAAGCAATACTCAGTGACTGATGATTGCCAACCTATATAGATGACACTTTGATACCAGACTGTGTTTACCATTTTCTATTAGTGCACTAGAATTAGGCACGTGTATTCCCACCTACCTCTTGAGTTATTCACATCACTAAAAAAGAAGGCCACTTGTTTAGATGCCTGTAGTTAAGTGACTAAATTGAGACCCCATGTGGCATGCCTATTACAAAATAACAAGAGCTTTTTCCTTAATAGGCTCCCATGAAAGCCAACGGGAGTTTAGCCACAAAATTCAAAAGGGACAGACTGCACTCAACTAGTGGATTGTGTAATAGCTTTTATTTTGATGCAAGGTTTTCTGGTACTTTTTCTCAGTAAATGACTGAAAACACAAGTTAATAAATCTTCTCATTAAACCGCTTAGCAATATTACAACATTGGCATTGGGATAAAAACAAGCAAAAGAAAGGCAATTATAAAAGCGGAAAAGAAACAAAAGCAAAGGAAGAAAATGGGACGAGAAGGTGGACTCTGCCTTTGGCTGTCGGTTTGGCTCCTTGTCTCTCTCGAGGCAGCCCTTTGGGGAGCCAAGCTAGGCAGCAGATTTCAAAGGTGTTGACAAGCCTGGCAGACCAGTGATTTCAATTTGTACCCCAGAAACAATGCCAGGCAGCTGTAAATGACTCTAAGATTCTCCACTTTATGACAGTTCCAGGATTAGGAATAAGGTTTTGCTTTAAGTCCAGTACGGACTCCCTGCTAAGAGGCTCAATATTACTTAGACAGTGAATGATTTCAAACTGTTAAGCCATAAGCCTTGTTTATTTTGCCAAGATAAAAGCAGCAGAAATCTAAAGGTGGAAAAGCACTTCAGGAAGCAAATAAGAGAAGCATGACATGGACCCCACTCAACCATCTTTTTTTCAAGGAGATGTATGATCTGAAATCTCTTCAACAGTTTGGATATCTTCCATCACTAATTTCAAGGCATTTTAAAAATGTTGTTCGTGTGCAGAGGAAAGACAGCACTGTTCAACTTGCACAAAAGTAATAACATCACTTTTCCCCAAATTCTTCCTTTCCAACTTGGGCAGGCTTCTTTCAATAAAGCAAAAATAGTCTATTCTTTTGCTACTTAAGTTCAGCATCACACTGTAAACAGAATCAGCAGGAAGGCATTATCTTTAGCTACATCACCAGCACCAATGAACATAACCTGTCCATCCAACTCAGTAAGAGATCATAAGTTTCTCACATAGTCATGCTGCTACTTTGTAGTTCAGTTATGGAGCCATCAGAAATACCAGCCAGCCTAAGGTCATTAAACTCTGCTTTGCAGTGTGAGGATACAGAACAGACAAGAATGACTAAAAAGTCAATTACATTTTGTGATGGATTCATACAAAAAATAAATAAATATTATTTTTCATCCGCATTTTCAGCATTGCAAGCCTGCAGAAGGAAAGATGAAGTTTTGGCTCAAAAAAGTAAATTTTAATTTCTAAATTTCTGTGATTCTTACATACTTCATCTCTTCAACCACTAAAATAAATGGATTTTTTTGTCATGGCTTCACTGGAAATTGGTATCAAGCCTTCACTTGATAATTTCATGTCTGTTCTACAGCTGTAAGCTATTGCTAATATAGTTTCTAATGCCTCAAAAATTAGAAGATCTGCCTGATGAACATCATCTTAGAAGATTACTCTCTTTTATGTATTATGTATTATGTCTTCACAAGTGAAATATATTGGGGTTGAAATTATAGCTATAACAGAATACATAATGGTTAATGTGCAAAGTATTTTATCTTTCTTCAGTAGTTCTAACGGAAGCCTTCAAAAACTGGAATGGGGAAAAAGAGGGAAGAGGGAAAGAAAGGTACTAAAGCAGCTTCTCTTTAAGGCTTCCTCCTATACATTAATAAAATCAGAATGGATGTTTATGTCAGTACCTCATGGAGGAAAAAAAAAAAAAAAGCCACTCTCAACAATACCAAGAGACTTAAAAAGAGAATAAAAATATTTAAAGTCTTTTTCACTTCTCCTTTCTGTCTTCTCAGCGAGTGCCAGCAATAAAAAACGCATCAGTGACTCTAAAAGACAATGTGTTCTGAAATACACGTGACTGACTGACAACTGAAGTCCTTTTTGTATTTTTTCCCTTCTTTCATGGCCTAAATTATTAACTTGCAGTGTGCCACACAACTTAGTCTGAAAATAAAATTACTCTGTACGTAGCATTTATAAACTGTTGCCAAACTGGTTACTTGAAGTCATTTATCACTGTTTAATCTGAGTAAAGTTAAAAAGAAACAGTGGACTTGCTGTACACATACAAATATTGGGACAGGAGGAAGACAATAATCACAGAATTGTAGGGGTTGGAAGGGACCTCCAGAGATCATCGAGTCCAACCCCCCTGCCAAAGCAGGTTCCCTACACCAGGTCGCACAAGTAGGCATCCAGGCGGGTCTTGAATATCTCCAGAGAAGGAGACTCCACAACCTCCCTGGGCAGCCCGTTCCAGTGCTCCGTCACCCTCACCGTAAAGAAGTTCTTGCGCACATTGGTGCGGAACTTCCTGTGCTCCAGCTTCTGGCCGTTTCCCCTTGTCCTGTCTCCGCACACTGCTGAAAAGAGTCTGGCCTCGCCACTTTGCCCCCCACACCTTAGATATTTATAGACCTGGATCAGGTCCTCTCTCAGTCTTCTCTTCTCAAGGCTGAACAGACCCAGTTCTCTTAGCCTTTCTTCATAGGGGAGATGTTCCAGGCCCTTCACCATCTTTGTGGCTCTCCGCTGGACTCTTTCCAAGAGATCCCTGTCTTTTTTGTACTGGGGAGCCCAGAACTGGACACAGTAATAACAATAATAACATTAAAAAAACACAATAATAACATAAAAGTATTATCAGCCTCCCTCGCTGTGTTTCTGGTGTTTGTTTAAGCAGCTTCTTGCCAATCTCAAAAGTCATTAAAGCAGGGTGCACTGAATTCACTGGCTGCAACACCTCCACTGTAGCAATCAGACTACTACTATCCACCACATACTCCGGCATAAACTCAAGTTAATTCTCTTCTTCAGTCTTCTCCCATCACCTCATCATAGCCCAACAAATCTTCCTATGGAAATAAATGCTTTAGAAGAAGTCACGCTGAGAACAGTGCTTTACACTGCTGCTTCATGGACAAAGCCACAAAGAGAGAGTACAGAACCTCAGGGAAGTCACTGGGGTGCTGTCTGGATGAAGGAAAATTTTCACGTGGAAGAGATTATATAATTATAGAATGAAGCCAAGCAATCTGTTAATCCATCATAGGATCATATAGTTTGCATATGTTGTGCAGCCACATACCTTTCAGTTGGGACTGGTTAAGTTATGTTCATCTTACTAACGCTGATCAGTTAGACCACAGATGCTGAATTAAGTGGGCCTTCAGGAGTTGGCCTTCTTGCCCTTGAGTGATTACAGAACCAAGAGCAAGCGTACAAGGAGTAAAATAAATCAGGAACTGAAGCACAATAGTTAAAACAGGACCCTATACAGACTCTTTATCCCATATTGCCTTGGTTATTTTTTGCCATTTGAGCAGATTTTTTTTTTTTTTTTTTTAAATCAGTGCAGACTGTGTCTAGGTTTTCTTAGAGTTCTGCCAGAAATAAGAGCTGGGGCATGTTTATTTCTGAGGGTAGATCCAAGAGAGGGAATAAGGTCAGCCAGCTAGCAGGCGTTAGCATCCAAGGAAGTGAAAGAGGACATGAGCAAGGTTTATGAATCCACAGTTTTAAAAACAGAAATGGATTTGTCAGTAACCATTTCTACAGATATGTAGCCTTGGAGTGGGGAGGGAGGTTGGTGGGATGGATGCACAAGTGGAAAAGAATTTGAATTTCTGGAGTTCCTTTTTTTCATTTCTTTAAATACAACCATTCTAAATTATAATCTTGAGCAGAGCCTAAAACTTCCAGAAATATGGAAAGCTACTCAATATTTCCTCAGAGCTGCACTGTTCTTGTGGAAGGGTAGAAACCACTAAAAGAAAAATGGTCAGCAAGGCAGTCATGCTCTTTACTTTAATAATGGAGCTGAATCATATTGTATTCTGATACTAAGTACAGCATAGCAGAAGAACAGAAAACCTGCAAACATGAAATAATGCGGAGATGTACCTTGCAACAATACAATAAGAATACAAAGAAGAGAGAAGTCTAAGGAATCACACTTGTCCTTCATGGTTAACCATATTTCCTGTACAATGTAGAACTCTACCTTGTATAAAAGTTTCATATTAACATTACTAGGAGATTTAGGATTAATCTTTGTTAAGTGCTAAATCGAGAAGCTCCAGTATGCCATCAGTCCCTTAACCACAGCTGTAGGTGTATATCATGGCTGTATCTTTCATGACAGCTAAAAAATAAGACAAATATTTTTTAAGTGGCAGTACTTTGAGACTTTGTTCATGTTAGCATAAACGCACATGCATTATACATACTGCACATACTATGTGCAGTGAATGCTGCACATACTAACATGTGACAGTGAACGCTAGCTTTGTGGGGTTTTTTTTTTTAGTAATTGCAGCTTCAGGAATGGGTGTAATTACAACACAAGAACCTTCCAGCAGCCTGCAACCTGCCTCCCACCGCCCAGATTCAGCAGGAACTATCTGATCCTCTGCTACAGCCTAAAAACTTGAACATCCACTTGAAATCAAGTCCCTACTCATCTGCTTCAGCAGAAGTCATCTTAAGATGGAAGGAAGAAAATAAGACCTTAGCAAAAAGAAGGCTATTTACATCAAGGTTTCAGGTGGTTGCTCCCAGGGGAGCTTTAACTGCTGCTAAAGGCAGGGGAAGGAAGTGGGCAGCTTCTCTGGGGGAGGAATGACACAGATGGCAGCTGCTGCTGAGAGTGCCTACAGCTTGTGCAGAGCAGTACTGGTTGTCTCAAGGATCAGTTGCACCACTTGAAACATTCTAGTTTTCAGTACCAGCTCCAGTCAAACACAGTCACCTTTGATCCTTGGCTGCTAAACATGGCAGTGAGTGCTCTGTGCAATGAAAAAAAATTATAAAAAAGATGAATGCTTATTACAAGCATTGTGTTCTGACAGCATCATGTATGTTGGTGACAATTCAGCATGGGGGTGGTGGGAACACATTTTCAAAACTTAAAGACATTCAGAAAGGAATCTGCTTCCCTTTTTTTTTTTGTTGTTCCTTTTCAACTAGATAAAGATCTGTCTAGACAGAGTTAACTTACATTAATAACTTCATTATCATTACAACTGGATCTAACAAAACTTTCTCAGCATTTCAAAAATAAGTCAGTTCTTGACAGTGGGAGGACATCTCATGTCCAGGATCTGGCTGAGTTATCCTTCTAATGCTGGCCAAGTATGGGAAGGGAGAGAAAGTCCTCCTACTCCTCTCTGAATGTCTCCTAAGAAGGTCCTTCAGAGTTTGTGATTTATCATGGAAGCGTTTGAGTTGGAAGAGACCATTAAAAGTCATGTGGTCCAGCTCCCATGCAATGAACAGAACAGCTCCACCAGGTGCTCAGAGCCCTGTCCAGCCAGAGCTTGAACATCTCCAGGGATGGGGCATCCACCACCTCTCTGGGCAACCTGTGCCAATGCCTCACCTTTTACCTCTGAGCAATTAGGTGCAGCAGAGTACTTCCTCTCTCAGCAGCTGGGCTTTTTGGTCGGTATTCATTTTCAGGATAAGTTGCACTGTTTATTTTGTTTTGCTTCAGTTGAGAAAGCAAATGTGTTTGATTCCAGAGGGGGAAAAAAGAGCTAACTTTGGTGAAGGATACTGTAAATACTACACAGGAATCAGTTTTTTTTATCAGATAAAACTAGCATGTAAGTATTTATGCAGTCTAGATTTACAAGCTTGTAAAGATGCTCTACTCACATTCTGATGGCCAGGTCATGAGAATTAATGAAGTTCAAATGTTAGTGCTGAGAGATAAGCCATTGTACATTCCTTTAAAATGTTGAGTATCTCGCGTTGAACATCTGATTTTTGATAAAACTGTATTGCCTTTATTGCAGCACAAAAATCAAAGAAACAAATTTTAATTGCCTAACCTAGTTTTTAATCCAAAATGATTTACTCTTCAGGAAAGCTAGAAGAAAACAGGAAAGCAAACTGAAGCAAATCTATTCATCCTCAACTGCAAACGCAAAAACTGCATTTCCCTTCATTCTCCATGCTCTCCCTAGCTCAAGATTTCTCTTGCAATGAAAAAAAATAAATTAAAAAAATTGATCTGCAAGAAATTGCAGGCAAGAAAAAGATCAGCCATAGCATTAATCTGTCCTGCGTGGACTGGAATTTTCAGACAACTAACCTTAACCTTTTTTTATAAAGGAAAATATGATATTTATTAATTGATACCAGTAAGAAAATTGCATTGACTTTTCATAGGTCTGAAGAAGATCTGGCCAAAATGAATCCAGATTTGGAACTCCGACTAGTGATATTTGATACAAGTGATAGGTTATCAGAACAAAGATAAGGAGAAATCCCTGATGTAAAGAGCGTGTTATTCAACTAGAACTACTGGTTTTACACATTTGAGCAGTAAGTCAAAGAAATGTTGTAACAAACTTGGTACAAGTAATTCTGGTATCATGTCCACTGAAATGAACACACAAAGACATCATTCAGAATATCCCTGATCCACTACCATGTGTATTTTACAAACAATCCCAACCCAGGAATCTGATTTAGCTGCCTAAATTAGCTACGTGTGACACCTTCTGTAACCAGTTCAGGGACAGGGTTTCTCCAGCAGCAGAGACCCAATGTCTTTAGGTTAGATTTTTGCACTGCACTTCCCTAGAAGGAACCTCTTGCAGATAGAACGTGAATTTAGAAACATGGCTGATTTTGAAAAGTTATACTAAGCAACTACACCACTTCTTCAAGACCAGAAAAAAAATCTATACTTTTGCAAATATCCTGGATTCTTGTCCCAACTGTTGTTTATTTCAAATAAGCTGTACAATTACGTAAACCCTACTGAGCTGAGAAGCACAAAAAATATGGTCTATTGAATTCTTAGCTATTAGTAATATCCAGATAAGAAACAAGTTAAGCTGTGGAGACAGAAAAGTCATTTGCAAAGAGTAAAACCAAAGACATTCTAGTTTTGAAAATATTTGTATACTTTCCTTGTTCACTTTCTGAAAACACACATGGCACTGAAGAACTGATATGGTGATGGAAATAAGGCACTGGTCATTTCATTATAAGATCCCAGTAACATTTGCTACTTTAAGTAAAAGTACCTCAAACATTTCATGTGCAATTCAGTGAACTGGCATATTAGTAATGGCACAGTTTATGTCAAAATTAAAAATGTGTCTGTATTCCACATTCAATTAAAATAAAAAGACAACTCATCAAATATACTTGTTATGAATTTCTCAACTAATTCAAGAATGTTATGTTTTTTGGATTTTTTTTTTCAAGAATGACCTTTAAATAATCATAAATTATAACCACTGCAGGCTAGATACCTGTCTGTGAAAAGTTTTGTCCCAGTGTATTTTCTTGGGAATGGTTGCAGTCAATATAGGAACACAAGTTGCCTTTTTCTGAGTACACAAGTAAATTCCAAATGTACAACAACTTCTTTGAAATTAAGGGCAAAAGCACAGAAAAGCTACTCAAGAGGACACCTGTCACTTAAGAAAATGTGTAATAAAAACATAATTTTTCTCTACCATAGCAACATGCAAGAAAACTACCAAGAGAGTATTCTAAATCATTAAATCAAGGCATTTTTTTTGTCCACAGCTTTCTGCAGTTACTTTTTTTAGCTCACCTTACTCCTATCGATTTGTCCAGGACTAACTCTGAATAAGAAGATACACCATTGTTTACTGAGGGACATGTAATTCAAAGACCTACTGCTACAGCTTGTTTGAAGCACTTGAGAGTCTGGGAATTGCAGGAAACTCATACTAAAAAATAAAAAGGATGTAATCACAGCACCCTGCGTAGTTTAAAGCAAGAGTAATTTTCTGATTGCTGTTGGTTTGAATGAAGCATATTGCTCTGATTATATAGATAATGTGTACACACGCAAAGACCAGAATCTATCTATATAGTCAGGATGATTTAAAATACTCCTTAATTTCATGATTATAATTAATCTAGGCAAACTATTTACAAATCACAAGATTTTTTTTTTTTTTTTACCATGAAGTAAGACAGAACTATGTTAAAGACACCTCTAGCCACAGATTTAAACTAGACATTATGCAGCCTCCTGGCTGCATGTAGCAGAGAGAAGTACGCTCATGTCTGTAGCATTTTCTTCTTGAAATATTAAACAACTAAACCACATGCTTTACTGTTCAGCATGTCACTACTGAGGATGCCTACACATGCAAGTCTTTTCTATGTCATACTATTCTTTCTGGAAAAAGTCATTCCAGACTGATGTCAGACTGAGTATATGAAGGCTGCAGACGTGTTATAATTGTAGTACTAAAACAAACTGTGCTTGGGCTAATACTTTCCACATTGCATTTCAGTCTGTAGTAATTTTCTCTTACTTTTGAGCAAAATCAATTATGTCAGTTTTCGTGCCATTAGCAGAACTGTATTTTTCCCCATGTAATTTGTATTCTGAAGTATTTCAGATAAAGCTGAAACATCGGATGCTAGCTAACTTGTAGACCACAACAATGATTCAGGAGACTGCCCAAGGCTGAATCTCATAGATTTGCATTTCTGAAATAGAACTATTTTATGCTAGCATGTTTGTACTACTAGATTTTGCACCACTAGATGAGGGAGCTGGGACTTCTTAGCCTGCAGAAAAGGAGGCTCAAGGGAGACCTTATCACACAAGTTTCTTCTAAATAACAATGCTGCCATTATACAAACATACTTTTAAAATGCATTTGCTAAGAAAGCTTTAAGTTTCCTCTCTCAATCTCTCTTCATTCCTCTTTCAGTTAAAAGAACTCTAAAAAAAAAAACTCATTTCTACCATGTTCTGATTAGCTCCCACCAATGTGAAACAAATGGAAGATAATCATGGTCAGCACCTGGATAAACAGGCTTACCTACCACATCAAGAAAATTACTGAGAAATATTGAGAAAGCAAAAACATAAGTGAAAAGGTTATATTTAGTGGAAATGCTTCTTACTGATTTTAGCACTTTAACTTTAGAACTAAGAGAGTAAATAAAAGTTTCTTTTTTTTTTCCCCAGTACAAGAGAAAAATTAAATTGTTCTTGCTGTTCAGATGGGGAATACAAGGTTCATAATATAAGCTAGGAATATTCATTAGGCAGCAGTTTCAATCCTGGAGGTTATCTGAATGGCACAGTTACTGTCAGAAATGATACATATCTCAAATTTGTGATAGGTTGGATAAGTGTAAGAGATTATTCTTTTGTGCCATTGCCTCAAAGCTTGCAGGGGACAGAGATGAGCAAGTCCAAGCAATCCTTTGACTAGAGAACACTGATGGACAAGTCCTAGGCCAGGTTGCCAGATCTTTTGTCCAAGGGACACAGATGGACAAGGGCAGGGGCAACGGAGAGAGAGATAAACTGCAGATTAATGGCCGGGAAGCAGTCCTTTGTGTAGGCTTATCTCAAGGAAGACGGCTATCTAAAAAGGTACCACACATGACACCTATCCAAGCACCCAGGAATGTCACGTTGGCAGAAGATAGGAAAGGGACAAACAACCATGAGATTAGGTTTTTCGGACATGAGAAGCCTCACGTCCTGCCCCTCTCCCTACTGGACGTATTATGTCACTGCACCTTCTTGCTGCCTAAGACCAGCCATGCTGCTGCTCTCCTCCAAAAGGTTTTCTGACAACAGATTCCTCACGATGTGATGTCTGCATGCTGAAGAAGAACAAAAGCTGTCTGCCATCAGAAGCCTCATGAGCTGATGCCTGCATGCTGACGGACTCTCCCTGGCCTGCTACCTGAGTCCTGCTGCTTCCTCCCAGACTTACCCTATAGCTTCTTCCTACTACCTGCTTGCTGCCTAAGACCAGCCATGCTGCTGCTGTTCTCCCCTCGCGCTTTTGCCTCGGACCATTGGAACAGCACGCAATGGGACCATTGCTGGATCCTGGTGGTGACTATCCCTGCTTTATGCAATTCTTGTTTATTTCCTATCTTTTCTACCATCCACCTTCCCTTCTCCATCACCCTAATACATTATAGTCGCCAGCCTCCCTTTCCCCATCTCCCTGATTAAGATTTGTAATAAACTGGTCAGACCAACATTTGAACTGTTTCTTAATCTCACACTGTGTATACATGTATCAAAGAACCTCCTTTCCCTCCTATAAACTGATGCAAGACAATAGAGTCCAAACCGCACTGATTCAAGACTGTCTTTGTTTGATTAGAACTTACGAATATTTCTCCAGTCTCAAGGTTTCCAGTTTGTTTCCACATTCAGCAATGCTTCAAATTATGCAACTTCATTTTCATCATTTCAGAATAGTTTCACTTGCCCTCCAGTAATGTCACTGAAACATTTCATTATTCACATTAGGATTATCTGATTGATTCACAGTTTATTTTGCATTCTCAAATTTTGGAAGTTGTGTCCTAGACATGGCCCTCTTCTTAAGATTTTATTTCAGTTCCCACTACCATTTCATATTTCAGTGAAGAAAATATTTCTTAGCACAACAGAAAACACATGACATTAACTTTGGATATTTTTCATCTGCTTTGCCTGCATCGGCTCAGGTAGCTGCTGTGCCAAGTGCTTAATAAAAGTATTGTGTTTAATTTACAAAGAACTCTATTCAATGAAACAGCAAAATACTCTTTTGGCTTGCCCAACTGAAAACATAAGAGACATCTGGAAAATTGTTCCAATTGTAAAGTAATGAAGAAAACTAAGAAAAACTTTCCCTTTAATTTTTGCTTTACTGTCTGACAATTATACCATGTAGACAATTAACCCTAAAGGACATAGCAGCAGATACAGCTGATGGTATTTTAATTATTTTTCTAATTCCTTCCTGAGAGCATATTTCTTTTTTCCACTTACACCTGATGCATCCCTGTTATTATGCTGACATTTCCAGTGAATTCTCTCCTTCAAATCCAAGGAGAGCCTCTTGGGTCAATTTTGACTTGTCCATTCGGTATTTATTTACAGATGCAAAAAATAGATCTGCCATGGCTTTGTTTCCTCTCAAGCTGTCTTGAGCTAATTCTTTTCCTATCATGAGGTTACTCTGTCCTTATTTAACTTTGTTATATCTAAATTATGTCCCGTAACCTTTGCCATTAGTTTTCCCTTAATAGGAAAAAGATGAAACACTATTAATGTGGCTAAATTTTCCATTTAAACAATTCTAACTTCAATACTTTCTATATTTGAGATTGCCTAAGATTTTCCTCCCATCAAGAACAAAGAGAAACATATTGGTAAAACGAGCAACTTAAGGATGACAAGCTTACTGTCAGTATTCTGCTCAGCATGTAAAGTTGGCAGCTGCTTAACACTTACTCCACTTTCATAATGATGGACACTGGAAAATGTAGTATTTTTCTCTCTCAGCCTTTCCTAATTTACTCCATATGTAAGCAGAACTTCCATACACTTACCTCATGCACCCAGATTTCTAGCACCCCCTCCCAATGTAGGGCCAGGGTCCCCAAAGCAAAAACAAAAAAGAAAACCACACACACATTACCTTGATGGTTTGTGGTTTTAATACACACTCTCAATCTCACATACTCAGAACCACTAAAAATCAGCAAGTCCTTAGAGAGCCAAGATTTAATTTGGATCACACATTACCGGCCAGACTAGAGAGTATGTTTACAATAACAATATTTACTTATATTCATCAACAGATGGTAAAACTGTGCAGAGAGAAATGTTTGAAAAGTGATTAGTTTTGAACAAAAACAATGGTCATACCAGATACAGATTGTTGATGAAAAGCAACAAAAGATATGTGCTTACAAAAATATAGCATGGTTTTTCAAATTATATCATAGATCAAATATTTTTTCCTTATGTACCTATTTCAAAATTGAAAGTCAGATTTACTCTGTTCCTTCATTTCTCTGGTCACTGCCCCTTCATTATGCAAGAATGGTGCACTCAGCACCAGAGCATTTTCTTTCTAGAGAGGTTTCCAAAGAGCTGACTTCACTGACCATAGTGGCAACTCACTGAGCCTCTCTCCCTGCAGAAGTATTAGCTCAGAAGACTATATATTTTTCTCCCTTTTTCAGAGGGCTGGTTCACATGGATGTATTCTCTTCAGTTACAATAATATGCCTTAGTTTTTTCAAATTTTAGTGTATAGTTTGACTGTTCTTACTGGACTTTCATTTTATACACAGGCTGCCCTTAGGTGAAGAAATAAACATTACTCTCCCGCCGCACATACATACTTCATAAGATAGTTCCATGAAGAAAGCATTTGTAGTCCAATACATCCAGACAAAACGGGGAAGGAAAAAAATCAGAATGAAAAGTTATTTGTGGAAATTGGACAGGAAAGTCTACAAGAACTGGTACTACATGATCCGTTCCAAAGCTGAAGGGTCATGAAATGATATTGGCTAAAATGAAAGTTAAATCTAGGCTGCAAAAGTTACTTGGATTTAATACGAATAGTACCATGATAACACAAACTTTGATCATCAATCACTTCCTGAAAAATTGTCCAACTGACACTTCCACTGTTTTTGTATTTCATAACATTCTACCCATTTATAGCAACTTTTCAGTCTGCTTAAAGAGTGGCAGAAGACATGCTTTAGATTCTGCTAAAGAAATTAATTTTTATCCATCTTACTTTCTGAAATATGAATTTTTTTTTCCTGTGATCAACTATAAAATTATAGTACTTTTTTTCACAACTCATCCTTTGACCCTAGCCATACTACTGAAAGACAATCCAGTTCTTTTGAGTCAGAATCGCTTGGGGCAATTTACTACAGATGTGGAAGGAAAACTCAGCCCAGCATGAAAACAAGGACTTTTTTAATAATTATTTTAAGCATTCATGTGAAATTATAGAATGTATTTGTGTTTGTAAACAATACAGCATTTTATTTCCAAGACACGTAAGTGTTTCAGTATATGTTCTGTTTGTGATTGCTTATTCAAATTAACAAGTAGTCAAAAATAAACAACAACAAAAAAAACATAGCAAATAAAGACTACTGTGGTCAGTTTTGCAAGTTAATGTGTGTGTTTACCTGGCAGACCTCAGTGAAGATGACAGGCTGCTGCTTGCTATAAACAGTTCAGTTGTACAGCTTAACTGCAACAGCATGGAGTTCTGGGTAAATTAATTAAAATCATTTCTGTAAACATGTTGTAGACATACTCTATATAAAAGGAAATGAAAAAAAGTAGAGATTCCACGCAAAAATCTGGCCTGAAATGATTGAGCTACTGAACCTCAGAAATCTAATCTTGCATCAGCAGGCAAGTTTTGCTACTGTCTGCCTTGTCTCTTAAGACTCGTGATCAAGGAGACTATCTCACTATGTTCGCCAGGGCTTCTAGGCAGAAAAATAGTACTTTTCTTGTGCTAGTGACTTCTATTAAAAGCAAGTTGCAAACAAATATCTTCAATATTAAAATACAAAGAAAAAATTAGTTGGTGCCTATCTTAACATTGAACAATTTTTTACTGTAAGACGAGCATATTTTACTTGAAGCCATTCCAAATCACTACTACACATCCAAAAAAATAGACTTACCCTTGAAACTAGTGGGTGCTAGCTTCAAAACAAGCAAAAGGAAACAAGTTTCCCATAATACATAATTATGCAGTGGGACATGGTGTACCAGATGCTATGAATAGCAGCAGTTGAGATGAGTTCAGAGAAGAAGTAGGCAAGTTTATGGAAGAGAAATCTAATGAGGCAAAGTCACCTCAATACCACATCATTATGCCTGGATGAGGAGGCCCCCAACCCGCAAATTGTTGACTGTGAGAATATTCCCAGGAAGCACCACTGCCTGCTTCCCTATGCTCATATGCCTCTACAGACATGGACTTCAATGACTGTCAGAGACAGAATGAAGGGCTTCTATAACTATTCCTGCAGTTAACATCCAATATTTTGTTTGGGTCAGAGACGTATTTCAGAGTTGCTGGTGTTCAGTATTTCTTTCAGTGAAAGCTCTAATGAATTGTTGACAGAAAGCAACCTTTTGAGATTTATTGCGGATAAAAAGTAGCTGTAAATTAGACAACAAGCTTTCCAGGACAGGAGTCAACATTTTGTTATGTGTTTGTATGGCACCCACAAAGAGGTCTTCTGATGAGGACAACAGGTTTCCTGGAACAGCAGATCCTGAATGTTCCATTCGCAACCTCACTTGAAAGGGCACCACGACTTTTTAAAATTTCTGGGATTGTGTCAAAACTCATAGTTCCTCCACCTTTCATATTTCTGTGATTATATTTCCCAAGCAGGAATAACAAGCCCATGTTAAGGAACTAGTGTCCAGGTCTATTACCAGAATGCAACAAATACAAAACACCAAAAACCTGTTTTTTCTTAGCAAACAAATAAACTTCAGAGAGAGACTGAACCATAATTCCTTCTAGCAAAACGTCTGCAATTGTCATTGCAAAGAAGCTGAAATAATAAACCAAGTAAATAGAAGAGTTAACCAGAGTTCTCCTTATTCTTTAAAAGGAAAAGCAGTGTAGATTCCTGCCAGCTTCTGTTGCCATTTAAAGAGTACCAAACACACAACTGCTTGGAAAAGAAAGGTATAATATGATGTAGCCAAGCTGCGACAACAGCCCTCTTATCTGCGGTGCAGTAATATGAACAAATGGGTACGATAAAATTAGTTTACGAGGGAAAAAATAGCAACTTGCCATTTTTCCCCCTTTAAAAGTGTCCAGCAAACAAAATAGAAAGATGTTATGTTATCCTATCCCTATTTTCTTTTGTACATCTGTTATCTTCCTACAGCCAATTTTCTCTGACAAGCTGATGTTTTGTTGAAGCAAATCCAGTAGCTGTACAGCTGTGCAAAACAGCAACCATTACCATCCTGAGAACCATGCAAAGCTTGGGAAGAATAATCGCCTCTGAATTTCAAGACTCCATGCTTTTTTTCCTCTTACAGTATTACATAGAGCAAGGAGTAGTGATCTAATAGCACATCATTTATTCCTGCAAGTAGTTTATTTCATCAAGGAGCAGTTATTTTTCATTAAGCTTGCATTTCCTGCTAGGAAACAAACTGCGTATGGATGATCGCCATGCCATAGATGATCTATAATTGACATTTTAACTTATCTCATTCCCACACTCTCACTTCCAGAAAAAGTAAAGGGAAGATCATCCATTTTCAAGAGCAAATTTTAGTTACTCTGAAGTTTAGTTTTCCACTTTCAAGGTGCAATTTTACATTTTTTTTTTTAACTGTACATAAAACACAAAAATAGAAGATGAACAACTCTAAGAGTAATTTTGTCACTAATCATTGTCTATATGCCAAGTAAATTTCTTTTGCTATTATGTGATGGGTATTCATCCTCACCATCCAAATCTTGAATTTTAACTAGTACATAAGCAATTAAATCTCAAACGTCACTTCCTAGCAACTCTTCATACGGGAGACAAGTATCTTTGTGAATTTCAACTCTGTCATTTACAATTCTGCTCCGTAAATTTTTCTCTTACATGGCCAGCTTTTCTATGCATATTTCAGAACTACCCTGGTCCAAGCAGTGTTCACTGGTGAGGAATAATAGGTTTAGTTTCAAAGCAAACACTGAAACAGTTTCATTGCCTATCTTTGTTGCACCTCCATTCTTCTAGAGGGAGAAGTGTTAAATATCCTTTGAAATGCAGGTCTTAAGGGCAGTAAGAACTGGGAAGCAATAAAAGAAATGATGCACAAAACAGGCCCATGAAATCACATCAGCAAATGTTTTCTTTACAAAACAAAGTCTTATGACTTCTATTACAAAGTTAACAGTTCTGAAGAGAAATAAACTGAAACAAACTAGAGAAAACATGCATTAATCAGAGTGAAAAGCATTTCCTCAGTAAAATGCCACTCTGATACAAACTTTATCTTCTCTCCTGAGGTTTTTCCTCATTCTTCTTTACATGTTATTCAATGCCACAGTAATGTAATTGGTTTCTAGTTCTCAGTTTTCTTCCTAATTTTTTTAGTTCACTTCTTTTATCCTCATGTATCGTATCTATGAAAGATTATTTTCATTTCTGCACCACCACTTCCTCCTCTCACCCCCCATTCTCTTCATCCTTCTTCCTTTTTACACTAATTTCTTCTCCCTTTTGTTGTTGTTTTTTTTTTCTTTATCCTTTACTTCACATTTAACTTCTCCATTCAGAATATCAAAGACAATATGTCAGATCGTTTTTCACACTAGTAGATATTCCACTCTGAATCAACTGTGTACACCATGTTTTACATTGATGCAGCTACCTTCCCAAGTACTCATATCCCTGCTATGCATTTAGGTAAATGGAGTTTGTCACGCTCAGCTAGAGCTAATCTCCTCCTCAAAATCATTTGCAAAATAATTCCATGCACACTTCTCCACTCCCAAGCAGAGATCTGCCAGCAGCTACCTCTCAATTTATCTTTCTCTCTTGCTAAAGACATTGGTTTCCAACACAATATTCTATCCCACCATGTGTACTTCAACATCTTAATAGAAAGCCAGTCTTCTGGGATGTCTCGCCAAGGAATATTAGCCATGATTTTAAAGACATCTATTATCCACAAAACAAGCTCTAAAGTATCAGAAATACTTGAATTGTTCTATTTTTTAAATGCACTAAGAGGTACAGATGTAGTCATACAGTTTGATTACAGGTTCCACTACCACTTATCAAGGAATGCAGAAAGAGAATGAGAAAAACACCAACTAACATAGTTAATTCACAAGTGGATGTTAACTCAGGGTGAGTTTGATAAAAATTAAATTATAAATTTAAATAGTATTATAAATAAATAATAACCAAGCTGACGTACCTCATTATATGACATTGAAAGTCCAAATCAAAGACAAACCTTACCAAGGGCCACCTTGGTTTTAATCAGATTGCCTTAATAAAATGAAGTAACCAAAGACCAATCAATTTGGAACAAAAACCCGCTGACAGATAACACAATGTAAATGCATTTAGGAAAATAACTGTGCATCTATTTAGGTGTGCACAGTATTACATCACATGAATAAATGCACAACCTTAATTCAGGTAAAAGTGATTTTACATTATCTTTAAAGAAAGTGGTCATGATAGGACTGCGTCAGCAAAGTAACTGTTAAGAAGCTGGCAGCTGTAAAGTTGGGAAAAGTCCTAATTTCTCCTCAAAACATTCATTTAGTACTCATCAAAACATTCATTTAGTACTCAAAATCTGAATCAAAAACTGACTAAAGAACAGTAGAATTTAATTAAATCTGCATCAAATCTGTATCTCCCTTTAAGACAGACAATGAAATCTGCATATACACACTGCAAAACACTAGAGAAAGCAAAAGTGAAAAAATTCCAGCTTCTCTTAGCACTCTGATGTCTGCAAGAAGACATTTTAAAGGCCATCCATCCTCTTTACCCCTTAGTTATCCACATGCAAAATAAAAATATTTCTGTCTCAAAGCTAAGTTTCTGATCAGCATTACATTAGTAGGAGCATTTACTAATTGACTTCACCTAGAAAAGGGCCACCTATTTCAATACAAAGGAAAATTTCTAGCAATAATGTATCACTACAGTCAAGTGCATTAAGTAGAGGAATATTATGAATGTCTGTAGGATCAGAGGTGAGAAAGCCACACTTTTCAAAAAAATTACTTTGAATCACTGAAAACTTTTCACTTATATCCTCATCTCAATCAATACATTGTATAAAGAATTCAGATAAAAGTTCTTCCTAATTGGGTATATGTTTTTA
The DNA here is from genome assembly GCA_037305975.1 of Chrysolophus pictus. NCBI lineage: Eukaryota > Metazoa > Chordata > Aves > Galliformes > Phasianidae > Chrysolophus > Chrysolophus pictus. Next base: position 49,429,814 of record CM074580.1, read on the forward strand.
GAATTACATAATTTGAACATATAATGAAGAAAAGGCAATTATGGCCTCTTCATACTATATCTGTCTTCAAGCAATCTGTTGTGTGCCTGATCTACTTTTATTAATAAGAATTACCTTCGATGCATGAAATCAACTACACGTAATACCCCAAGATTATTTTTACACAACCTAGATTTTATATATAATGTACATAGATTTATATATAATGCAATCTATATAATTTATATTATATCAATGGGAGAGCAAAGATTGTCTTATATATGGTGTACCTTACAAAAGCAGAGTATGTAGTTACCAATGTGTGATACTCCATGTTTTTGAAATTACAGTCCTTAGAGATTTGTTTGGCATGGAATGAAAACCACTAACAAATTGCTAGTGGTAAAATATTGCATGAACATTGTTTCTTGCAAAATATTGGAAGTAACTATTGTAGCATTACTCAACAGTTAGGCAACCTCTATTTACTGTAAGTATTAGCTCCTTGAACAACATGTCCTGCATACGTAAATTCATTCCCTTTGGATCCAAAATCCCAGATCCTAACACTTGGATCATAAAACAAAAATATATTAAAAAGTCTTCTTGCTAGCTGGTCTAACTGTAGCTGGAAGAAATTGTTTACGTCATATGAATAAAAAAGCCGTAACAGAGCTAAACAGAGCCATGCTTGTTTTTCAAATAATTCCTCATGAATGCATTTCATTTACTGCAGAAATATTTCTTTTTTTTTTTTTTTGCTGCATGTATACATGACAATCAAATCTTGTAGTGACTCAGAAAAAGCAAGCAGAACATTCTTCAGCATACATCCCACTGTCTCATTTAGATCCATGCAATTGTATTTGAGAAGAGGGCCAACATATTACTATTCTCTCTCCATGCAAAATGGAAATAATACACTAGGAAAATAATTGGAAAAAAATTGAAGCAACTCCACAAGCATTCAATGCTGTGACAGCATAACAAACTCATTTCATTTCTCTCCGCCCCCATGCAAGACTAGATCCAGCAAACTAAACATCAGCTCTTCTAAAAAGGCAGAATCAAAAACAAGTTTTGTTCCATACTTTAACACTCTTTTATAGTGATGTACAGTAGACAAAAACAGACTTGGCTTGTAACCTTTGGTCTAATTTCCTCATTTTCCTCTCACAGGGTTTTTGTTGATTTTTTTTTGTTTGCTTGTTTTTCTGTAAAGATACATTGGAACAAGTCTTCTGGATAGAAATCTTTCCAACTCAAAGCCCACCAACTGACATCACTACTTTTTTGAGTTTCAGGTTCACTTACCCTAAACAAGTCTGCAGATGACACGAAGTAGAGTGGTGCAACCAACACATCGGGGGGAAGATACCATTCATAGGTATCTGCACAGCCTTAGGAGGTATTTAGCTCATGTAAACCTCATGAAGTTTGTTAAGAAAGTCAAGTACAAAGTCCTACACCTGGGTCCTGTTAGAGGTGGTCTAGTAGGGGCTGGCGTACTTCAAAGAGGACAGGCTGAGAGAGTAGAGGTTCTTCAGCCTGGAGAAGACTAAAGGGAAATCTTACATTGGTCTTATAGGATTTAAATGGAGCTACAGAAAAACAGGGAGGGATACTTTATCAAAGATTGTAAAGATAGGAGAAGGGTAATAGTTTTCAGCTACAAGAAGGTAGATTTCGATTAGTTATTAGAAAGTCTTTGCTCAGAGGGTAACAAGGCACTGGAACAGGTTGACCAGTGAAGTGGATGCTCCATCCTTGACTGTGTTCAAGGTCAGGTTGGATGAGGCACTGGGAACTTCATCTTATGGAAGATATCCCTTAAGTGGTTGGAGATGTTGGAACTAAATGATCTAAGATCCCTTCCAACGCAAACCATTCCATGATTCTGTGATTTCTAATGAAACTATTTTATACCAAACATGGCCTTTGCAAACAAACAAGAAGTGTTGCTCTTCTACAGAGCTGTCTGTATTTATATTTTTTGTCTTTCAAACTATCATTACAAGTACCTGATTAAGTATAAAAACACAACTCTTAGAGAAGAATTTAATTACTTCATTGTGGTTGACAACTAACATGCAGAAAATTAATTTAGATAGTACATTAATCCCAGAAGCTTAACAAAACTGGAATGCAGGAAAGAGCACAACCATCTTTATTGTAAACCGAGAGGAAAGAATGTCACAACATATTTAGCACACAGTATGCCAGCAGTAGTAAAGCAGAGATGGGAGTTAGCACCTGTTTAGAAAAGGAACAAGCAAGCTGACACTGGGAGTTGGGGGAATTCCCCACTAAACTATATAGAAAGTAGGTCATATTTACTCTTCTGAGAATGGAGAAAAGAAAGAATTCTGAATCATATATGAACCATTACACTGAATTTTCTTAATCTCTAGCAGCTCCCCAGAGTCTGACAGGCTGAAAAATCTGGATTTTACAACTCTGGCAATTATCTTTGTTAATACCATAAACTTCTCTGTATCCATTTGCATTATCATTAAGGGTTTGTCTTTCTATTTTACTCCCCTCCACAATTCTCCCTCTACCCCTTGGCCTTGATTTAGTATTTGCCTGTTAAAATTTACTCCAGATAAAACTTGGCACACAAACACCTTACACATAGGCTTTAGTTAAAATAGTACTTCAATATTTTTGCAATTTAAACTCTTGCCAGGTGTTGCTAACAGGAAAAATAGTCAGGCTTAAATGTCAGAGGGGTCTTCTTAAAACTAATAAATGCAATAGCTTAAGCATCCTACCCAGAAACCTAGGAAAACTAAATACCTTCTTTGTGTGACCTTAATAGTTAATTCTTCTCTGAAACATTGAGTTAGCACATAAAACAATCAAAACTTTATATGGGGAAAAGAAGATCAGCTTGATAACATGCAACAAAAAACTACCATCTACAAATAGGCATGGCAAAGCAATCTCATATTAGCGTTGAATTTAGGAGTCCCATTTTATCAAGTATAAATTAGTAGGCTAAACGTAAAACTGATTACAACACTTCTGTGGAACAGATGAAACACTGTAAGCCAAAACCCAGAGCAGAGGCCTAGTAAGAAAATGAACCACTGCAATTTTATTTGGGGATTAAGTGCAAACTCAGGGCAATTATCACTGCTGAGTGGAGGATGGGCAAAACCACAGGGACCCATAGGTCAGGTTGCAGGAAAGACCAAGAGACAACCAGACAGCATGTAGGAGGATTTTAAGAAATTGAACAGAGAAGACAGAGTTATGGTAGTTCCTTGTCCAAGCAGAGTTCTAAAGCAATGAACTTGTCTTGTTTACTTCTTGCATCATTCAGGGAAATGCAATTTCAAAGAAATTCTTTGTACATAGACAAAATTGCAACAATGATTATATTTCATCATCTGTTTGCAAAATCAGTCCTCTCAGATATCCACTAATCACCCAGGATGAAGAGTGAGAACTCCACAAAATAGTGCAAGTCATCCACCTGAGTACCATCACTCCCAGTGCAGACTATAATAGCATTTCCCTTCAACTGCTGAGCACCACACTCCTGTCAGAGCAGCAGTCTAAAGGCAGATTCAGGCCAGCATCTTCCCATGGAAAGTGTTTCCCTGACTTGGTGTTGAGTTTACTCCACAATTAAGCCTTGACTGACCAACTGAAAGACTCCACCTTCATCACTGTCAGTGGGGTTCACTCCCACATTCTATCACCCTCTATGAGCTTTATGAAAAAGTTCCACTAGTCAGTGGGGCCCAGTGCAGTTTATACATTTGTAGAGTACTTCACTAGAGCAGAGATAGATCCTCAGAAGAGTTCTTCAACTACTGAAGATGTTTGTTGTGTTTTCTCTTTTTTTTTTTTTGTGGAGAGCCTCCTTGGCAGCGCCTCTCACAGCTAAGAAAGTTGCACTTGCAGGGGTAGTCCAGAGCAACAAAAAGTTAATAGCACCAAAGGGCCTTAAATATAGCTTTTGTCATCTGGGGACGCTGGCTTGCCACAAGGTTCAAAGTCTGCTCTAGTTTTCTCAACCTAGAGCTATTCTACTTGAGAAATGTGGTGTTTTCTTATGTTTCTGCTCAGCATGTGGAAGATGACAGCAGAGATCAATCTTGTGAGACCCACAATAACAGAGAATACAATTTATGAAGAGACAAAACATGGGCAAGAAACAAAGGAGATCATCAGCATGGAGTGATGCCAGTTACCAGGAATGGTGGTGGATTTCCAGATAAAAACGTTGTGCAGGCAATAAAATTGTGAAAGCAATAACTGAGCCACCATATGGAATTTATAATGGAAGATGACAAAAATCATTGTTATAACATCTGTGGGGGGAAAGATCATTAGGACACTGCTGTTGGAGCTGACCATGAAAATATTCGATAAGCCCAGAAAGACCAGTAGAAACAAAAATGTTCTGTTCTGTTTTGCTTTTACCTGAATATTTGTATTTAACAGCAGAAAAAATGATTATATTGCACTGCTCATATTATTGGCACCTACATGTAATTTTAAAAAGGATTAAAAACAAGATCATTTGTATATTTTTGATGCAATAGCCACACCCTTACAGACATGGCACTCATTGAAAGAGCAACTAGAGTGAGCAGTGAAAAGAACATAATGGGTTGTTACAGAACAAGTGCATAAACTCCAAACTAAGTGAACAATATGGAGAATGCAAATGCCATGTATTGTAGATACCACTTAATCCATGTACTACAGACAACAATTTGACAGAAAAATTAATGGCCACACTATTAGTTGCAGTAGCAGTAAGAGTAAGCATAAAACAATGCATCTCCATATAACATTGGTAGGCCAGAAAAACACACAACCAACAGCACTTGCTGTTTTTGAGACTGTCTGCAAAGGCTTCTACTAAAGGAAAAGCAATCCATAGAAGGAGCGAGCAGATGCAGGAATGTTTATTACAGAAAGAGTTGGAAACTCAGCTTCCATATTACTGTTATATTACTAAATCAGCAATCAATTCAAATCAAGCTAGATGGCAAAGCCAGATGCATTTCATTGCCAGCCTCATTAATGCAGTAACAAGACCAGGTGCTAATGAAATGCTGTTTGAAAATATATAGGTCAAAACAAGTTATTGATAAGAAGCCCATAAAACGTCAATAGTTCTTGGACTTGGTAGAAGATGACAAGAATTTATTTGAAAGAGATCATAATCCCATCAGGTCTCAACAGGAAACGTTTTACAACTGAGAGAAAGTATGCCAAATACAATTAGGGAAGCACAACTCTTGCTAAATTTCTATTCTGAACATCAATGATGCATTGTGAGGTCTATAAAAGTTACAGAATCTCTACACATTATACCTAGGACAGAAAGCAGAAGCAACATAACTACTTTTCTAAGGGTACAAGAATATAGGACCAAGTTAAAATCATTCTCTGCTTTCCCCACATAACCATCTGTGGTGCATGACTACCATGTGAGCACAAACCCATAATTCACTTAAGGCTTAACTGCTGTTCAAATATCATTTAAGTGATACTCAATTCACTTATGATACTGACTCAACAGTGATAACTGTTGTGTATTAAAAGCAGGTGAGACCATCCAGATCACAAGTTGTTAAAAAAAAAAAAGTTTTACTCCAATAGCCTCAAAGGTTTGTAAGATTAGTAATACATTCACATTACATAGAATACTTTCTTCTCAAGAATTTCTGCAGTTCCTTAGCAGATTAAACATTATTTAATCATTAAACAGGGTGTGTGTACCCTTCAGTGACTGATGGATTTTCTTTTTAGTGCACCTCTGGCTAACGTGCCACTGGAAGATAGAAGTTGCCCTCTCCTCAGGACAGCAAACAGCCATGGTAGAACAGAGTAAGGTGTGGTGCAACACTTCTACCCAGGTTCTTTGGTCAAAAAGAAATTCCTTTTGAAGTGATATGCTGTATACTTCTAGTGACAGGTTTTCATTAGCCTCATGTACGTAAGAAAAACCAACACGTATTCATGGTTTAAGACTAGTAATAATGATTCTGCCTTTTCACAGTTTGCTGAACTGTATAAAGGTCACAGCTCTGCTGATGCCCATTTTGTTTTGTTTTACACAGCTGACTACAGAGAAACTCTTGACAGCCAAATTCTGAGATCAGACTCGAAGGAGCTGCAATATCAGATGCTGCCAAACAACATTTGATTCCTCTATTGTGAAATGCCAGGTTGGTTCTGGGGCATAGAGAGAAGCCAAATTGAGTTTAGAAAATTCTATACTGAACTATTATTTGATACTAAACAAAAGACATCTCTCTTGCTGCTGCAAATCACAGGGCATCCAAGGACATCTAATACTATCTTCACTTTCTACTGCTTTTGCAAAATACAGCAACAGAGCTACACGTATCTAGAATGTGTATGAGAAAGAATGGAGATCTCTTTGTCAAGAATATAAGTTAAGAAGCAGAATCTCATAAGTAAAAAGAGCATTAAGATACTTTTATCAGTTTTGTGTTCTCCTGTACTCCATACCAGTAGTTCCCACTAAAGTAATAATCACTGCATCTCCAACACATTTCCTCTTGCACAGTTCTGATATTAGAAGAACCAATAGACATTGTAAGCTGAAGGTCTTGTTATCATAAAAGAAATACTACTGCAAAGATAATTTTGATTTTCCTGAAAAAGTCTGATAAACACCTCTGTTGCTGGCTTATAGATAAAGCTGTTTTCCACAAATAGAGAACCAGGCTAAATTGGTCATGGTATAACAAAGACAGGAGAACACTGATGCACTGAATAAATTCTTACCTGTATGAAATGGAACGCCTATTACTTTCATAAAAGGGGAAGTACACTGTTAGAATCATAAAAGCTATATACTGGAGATAGATTCCCAGGAATGGCCAGCTGTGTTTTGTTTATGACATACAGACAGATATTTCTGGTGCTGGTACATGGAGTACCCTTCCATTTGCCTCTAGATTCATTCTGATGAGAAATATTCTTGCAATAAGAGCAAGATTTCCAATAAATTCAGAATGGCTACTCTGTAGCCTGATTATTTACAAGTCTGTCTGAAGCTTGATTTTTTGCATTTGCTCCTGAGCAATACAGCATTTTTATCAGGTCTGCATGCAATTTAATGACCAAGTCTTTCCTCCTAACTTCCTGAAGATAATTTAAACATCTAAAGAAACTGCTACTCATTTCAGCTAGTGAAGTTTCTGGCATGAAGTGCAAGGTATGACATTACGACCAACGCATTATTGTCACAGGAATAGGGCAGCTCCTTTGACCTCATAACTGCACATTAGAAGCAAGGCTTCCTTGATTAGCAACATAAATTTCATGTTGCAAAAGAGCTCATAACGCATAACATACATGCTTTTAAATATCTTAGTTTCTCTCAGCTTTAACTTTGAAAAAGAGGACAGTTGCGTAAAAAGAAAAAAAAAATTATTTCCAATCTTTGTCACTTGACACAGTTTGTCTGCTTACAGATACTGTGGGAAGCAATCATGAACTTCATAAAGGGATGTGGAAAGGCATCCAGAAAGCACAGTACTAGAGTGATCTTACTAGAGGAGCTGTCTACTTTTTTTAATAATGCAGTAAAATGACAAAGATAGCAAGCTTTCTACATTGCAAAAAGCAGGATTAGGAAAATTGAAATGACAAATCCATATATTCAGATGTATGCTGAATATTTGATCCTTTTTTCACAATGTGCATTTATAGAGATCTTCCCTTAATACATTCAGCCAGGTGAAGCATCTAATCAGTCCAGGAGCAGTTTCTAGTAGTGCCCAAAAGCATATTCCCAGGAAAGATCCTGAGAACAAGATATGACAGTAATTCCCCACAATATTTTCACAGCCTCCAGGGATTTGTGGCTGAACAGTTCCTGAATCAGAAGAGGCATCACTACCTTTAATAGCCTTGGATCCTGCTTTCTTTTCATCTATGACTTTTTATATCTGAGCATTTTAACAAACGCAACATCTCACAGCAAAGAACTTCACAGCATAACAACGCGATACGAGGCAAAAAATACCATCTTTTGCCTATCTTGAAATCACTACTTTGCGCAGCTATTCTGAATAACTTTTTCTATATTGCCAGCAAATACCTTGATGTTTTCTTATTCTCAATTCTAGATTCCCTTATTAATACCGGTCAGTACAGTCCCCAGGACAAATTCCATAGAGATCCTCCTTCCTCTGTTTTTGTGGTTTTGCTTTTTTGGTTTTATTGTTGTTGTTTTGGGTTTTTTTTGTTGTTGTTGTTTGTTTGTTTTTTGTTTTTGTTTTTTAATCAGCCTTTACACTTGTCAACCCTTGGAAGCAGTGAAACTTCTTCCAATAAATTCTTTGCAATACCAAGCAAAACATTCTTAGGAACATCAATAATCTAATGCAGGAAAAATCTCACTCACCTGACCGGTGATAAGAGCATCTAGCTACAGACCGATCCATCTCAGGAAGTAGCCTACATCCAGGAGAAGTTCTTCTTTTGGAAGCCAGCCCTTAAATGAGCCCAGGGAAGGGTCAACCCAGGGTCCACCCCTTCCAGTCACATGGAAAGTACAGGTGAATTGCGTGCATCTGCTCTTCCTGGGCTAGGCACTCATCTTCACCAGGTGCTCAATTACCAGTTCAGGCTGTGACTTAATAGTTCTCTTACAATATGTGAATTTTTTTTTCTGTTATTCTCTGAGTTCTTAGCTTTTTAAAAGGCTTTCAGTAACCTACAAACCAAGTAGACTATATCAACTATTTCATTAAGCTCAAGCTTTCTATCTTTTTTAAAGAATCCATGTTGATTCTCAACCAATGTACAGTATTCAACCTTGTGTTTTCCGAATATTCTAAATTGTTTCTAAGGATTTTACACTAAATGTAGATCATCTCTTGAAACTTTCTAGAATCTTTGGGTGAACACAATATACTGTTGTTCATTATTATCAATTTCTTCTGTAAACACTTATAACAAAATCAGCTTTATGGAATCTATGTGTATCCTGGAAACAAAAAAGTTTGTATCCATGAGCCCTGATACAATCAAAAGGTTATGATCATTGCGGGGTTACTGGTTAACAGCTAGAGCAAAACCTAGGAGAAATAAATGGGATCTGGTAAGCTAGGTTTTTCCTGTCTCTAATGATCATGTGGAGTCCTATAGGACACTGACTTCTAAAGTTTTACTTACTGTGCTCAAAAGTTACATTAATTTTTACATAGCATATCTAATTTTAGGACTAATCTCTTCAGGAGTATATAAACTTGAAACATCAGCCACTGACAACATCCCTCATCCTAAGCTTTCATGTCAAACCTTTTCTTTCCCCAAACTTGAGATAAATTCCGAGCATCATGCTATGTAAAATTGTGAGCCTTGAACTAATTCTTGCAGCAAAAATGTATTAAAGGCACCAACAGTATCATCACTAACAACCTTTCTAAATCTCCACCTCTGCCAAATTAGGTGAGCAAACTCTGTAAGAAATAGAGTGAATGCATTTGTCTTTAATTATACTAACTTGTTCCTATCCCTGAAGCCATTCCAAAATCGGTGACAATCTAGGCTCAACAAGCCTCTTCTTAACTCTGTTGTTTTTAACCAGAAACTGAAATATAAGCCAGTAAAGAAAATGAAGAAAATGTTATTGAGACAACCTATTGACAACCAATCTTTCTGATCTCTGTTGGTCCTAAACAATCAAACAGTGCTGGTGAAGCCTCTCTCTTTTAGGCCATAATGTCACCCTAAACCTAAGCCTAAAAATTTTTAAATCAAAGTCACCAATTTGTGTAGTAAATCTGAACATTTGTTCCCGCTTATGGAATCTTTAATCCTACTTCTGCTAGTCTAGTGGAATGCAAGAATTAAAAGGCTTTCTACCTTCCTTTCTGAAAATCTGATTTTGAAAAACTTGCTGTAAAATTAACACATACTGTAGACAGAGGATTAATCTGTACTGGAATACCTAATATGAAGCATATGCCTCTGCCTATACCATTCTACTTCTATCTCAGAAGACCCCACAGAAAACTATTATAGGTGTGGTTTTTCTAGTTCTCTATCCTTATCCCGAACCTTCCTTAAATGGAAAAATGTGTCCAGGAATACTGAAAATAAAACATTTGCTTATGACTTCACCAGTCTTCTTTCAAACCCCAGCACTAAATCAAACTTGTTACAGCTCTCCTTTCCAGACTTTATCTGTCACCAGTTCCTAAAGGAAAATTAAAGATATTCATCCCCAGTTATATCAGTATCATTATTCCTGCCAGTCACAAGGATTTGACACTAAAAAAATTTATCAAGTCTTTTTTTCCAAATTCCAGATCTAATCACAAGGTTACCTATCCCCAACAGCTCCAGCAGAAAACTATTTATACATTCTCTTTTCCATTCTCAATGGCCAGGCAAGTATCTCACTTTAAGAAAACATTTTCAAACCTTATTTGCAAATTCTAATCCAAACCTACTCTTTGGAACTTTCTGAATAAAGTTCAAGAAATGACAAACAGCATCAGCCACTACTTTTTCTTTTTTCCAACGTATTAAATATAAGTTAAAGAACATTATTAAGGCACTAGGTCAAGAAAATTTGTTTTTATAAGTATGTTGGACTGTGTTTATGATGTATCTTTTAAACACTGAATTAGTATTTAGCACTAAACAAACCACAAATAAAGGTAAGGTTTACCCTGTGAAACACACTGTCTAAAAGTCAGTCTTGGAGAAAAAAGGATGCTGTGGAAGGCTTAAGGGAGGACACTGGCAACGTGATGTCATTGCAGGTCTGTCTGACCCACTTGGTTAAATAAATGTTGAGAATAAAGAGGATATTTGACTGATATTGTTAAGTGTTAATATGCCTTACAAAGGCATGGCTTGTATGAGATAGCAGAATCCTTTATATCAAATTCAGAAGTTAGTTTGAACTTAGTAGGCAATCCATAGATGGAAATGAGAGATAGATGTGAGAACCTTCATGTATCATCTGTGCCTATATTTATTAAACATATGTATAGCAACAAATCTGTGGTTCCAGCACATGAACCATATTCATCCACGTTGTCACATCATTCTGTCTTACACATTCCACAGTGATGACAGAAACAACTGTGAAAGTGGCTGTAAAATATTGGTCAGTCTTTTACTTCAACTGCATCTCCACTGCTAACATCTGCCAACTCAGAAACATCTATTTTAAAAAGCATTTTAAACAGCAGAAAAATTGCACTACACATTATCAGTTGACAAAACTGAAAGCAGAATGTTGGAAATTTCTGGTTGGATGGCTACCATGTTGCCATCTAAAATTACACCAAGCTACCTCAGATGAAAAGTTAAGTTTAAAAAGTAGATGAATTTCAGATAAATACATATTATGTTATCTTTGCAACAGCCTCTATCTCTGGATGGGTGTTGCATCGCTCACACAATGACTTACGGTACTACAAGAACATAAAGTTCATTCAGTTGGAAGGACAAAAACTGATCCAAACCACTGGCATTGGAATATTAAGTAGACCTTGCAAGAATTGCTTCTGTGTTCTAGGGAAAGCAATTTATCACTGAATTTATCCCATAGGTATGTGAGTACGACTTCACATTTCAAAAGTGAGCTCTGTGACTTTCTTTCACAGGATAAAGTATTTGTTAAAGCTACCTATATTGTTGCTAAGAGAAATGACATATTTGGCAAGGATATGCAAGTGATAGATGGATATTTTTGAAAATAAAATAGATTTGGTGTCAAGGTTTTTTGTTGGGTTTTTTTTTTTTCATTTTCTGCAAAATCTTTAGTAATAGATACCAATAAAACACAAAGAATTATATAGCACAAACTCAGTATACACACAACAAAGGGCTTTTACATCTTCTTTAAAATCTTCCTATGAAGCTCAATCATCTGAGATAGAAATATACATTTAAATCTAAATTTTTAACACCTTTACATAAATGTAAAATTAATCTCTTTTATTTCACAGATGTGTTTAAATACAGCTTTCCTCAAATACAGCAATAGGGAACACTGATTCAGATTTTCAGCTCTTCACAGCTCACTGCGCCAGTGTACCTTGTCTGTTAGTCATTCAGATTGCTTACAATATACACTGGAATAAATGAGCTGGGATTTAGGTTTATCAGGCTCAGGTGGTGGGAACATGACTAGAAACCAATTCCAGAGTCCTATAAAAACTTTATAAAAAATGAAGAGTCTGCTTTTTTATGCAGTGTTTAGAAGGTGAAGTGCGATGTTACTGCACTACTTTGTGTGATGTTAAACTGTACTATAGAAATATGCAGACAATGAATTAGTAGAAATGAAACTTTTACTTCAAAACTCTGATAAGAGTATCATTCTAAATTATTTCTTACTAGAAACACATGGCCATTCCCATCAGCTTTCCTTGGTTTATGACTGTTGGACTAGACTGCAGTCGTGTACTGTACTCTGAAGATCAAGAGCAGTCCTTTAATCAGGTTTTTAACATTGATATTTCAGACAGAACTTTGCATTCTTTAAGCATTACATGTATTTTTAAAAGAATAAATTATTTAATAAATAAGTGAAGGGAAAAAAAAGTTTTGATGTTTTTCTGTAAACACTGCTTTCAGAACAGAACAGCTACAAAATTTTTAATAGAAAGAGTTGAGTATTACTTGGTATTTTCATGCTTTCAGATGCCAAAGTTCCTTAAGAACCTGTGCATTAGTTGTAGACATGACCTCAGCTAACCCAAAGAAAGCCACAGGCACGTCTCCTTTCCCTATTGGCAGCTACTTTAATTGGCAGGTTCACAATGAGCACTTTTGTTTGCATCCTAAACATGCAGAGCACAATTAAAAAGCTTGATACTTTCATCCTGAAAGTGCAGCAATTAATAAAATTAATTTTTTTCTTTTTAATAGGCCAAGTCATTACACATTAAATAGCATCAAACACTTAAGGAACTTGTTTTACTAGGACTCAAAAGGTTGCCCACTTAAAATTATATGGATTTAGTTTGGTTTAAAAATAGACATTTTGTTTATTTTCCATTCCATTGCTCTACTATTTGGTTCTCTGTTCTTGCAAACATTGTCTCTGAGTATTTGACTACCCCCTACTGTATGGAGAGAAAATTGTGCAATACTTTGCTATAAACTATATGCTGCTAGCACCCCTTGAGAGCTCCCAGTCAGCTGGAACAATGAGAAGATGGATTCAAAGTTGTTGGAGTTATGGGATCCAGTTTGAGTTGTCACATGAAGTTCATAGAGACTTTGATGTGAATAACAGAGAACAAAGTTCTCTTGACAATCCTAAGGTAGTAGATCATTCTGCAGCAGCAAAGTTATTGGGTTTTTAGTGCATATCAGCACGTTTCCAAAGCAACTAAAAGTGCTTTGTGAAGCAATGAGTCAGATTCTGGTTCTGCAGTAACCACATACAGGGATTTATGTTTTTAGGAACTATCTGTCCAAGAGAAGCATACTGCTATATAGGCTTCTGGTACTAAGTGGTTTGGGAAGCTATTGAAACAGATTGGACACGTCAAATGCCATATGAGTAACAGCTGGTGTACTGCTGTGTACCAGCACAACCCACATGATATTCACTTGGGCCACTATGTGATGTGATGAAACTCCTCATTTTGCTGAACCTCACTGCCTCTCTTGCTAAAGAGCATAAGTTTAAATTGCTTACACACTTGCACAAGATAAAGCATGTTCCACATGCATTTTGTATGTCAGTAAAAAGGTACAATCAAGCATTTCTCAGCACCATCAGAAGCCATAGCTGATCCTTTCTCTCCCACTTTCTTCACAAAGTGATTTGCCAGTAAATCTTGTTTTTCCATCCTCTAAGAAAAGGGAGTTAAGTTTATGCCCAGTGGCATTTCCTCTCCCACTGCAGTTCACACTGGATTAACCTGAACTATTTCAGACTGGGCTTTCCCTGATGTCAAGGCTGGTTGGTAGCTAATTTGCCACCAGCCTTGCTGAGTACCAAGGTGGTCTTCTTCCTGAACTACCCAGCTATTTGTCCTAGCCACGCTGCCTGGGAGGTAGTCCTGGCTTCTTGAGCTTTTCCACATTCACTGAGTTTCTTCTACAAGGTTTTTGTTGTTTTGTTTTTTTGTTTTGTTTTGTTTTGTTGTTGTTGTTGTTGTTTTGTTTTTGTTTTTGAATTTTTTTTAAATTCATGTCTTGTTGAAAATATCACATACCTATCTTCCTTTCTGATTTGGAATGCAGTAATTAGAAATTAGAAACTGCTGGTTTTCTATGAGAGAGGAAATGCATTTCCCACACAAGTATTTTCCATTGACTGGAAGGGTAGTTTGTACAGCTTTGCTTGAGAAAAATATTTTAGGCATATTTTTTCCACATTAAACTACAGAACTTTGCCAATTTTTTTATTTTTTATTTTTTTTTATAAGTCAGTACAGGTTAGACTGTGAGTTATTGTCCAGATATAACAATTATAATTCTATATATGTGTTGCCTGTAGTAGACCACATCCTAAATAGGAACTCATGGAATCTCAGATCAATTCCTTGGTCCACTAAGGAAATGACCTGCTACAAAGCCTTGTTTAGCACCAGCTAGAATCACTTAAAATCACTTGTTCCTTTGGGGGTCTGATAAAAGTTCATAAATATCTAAAGGGAGGTGGGAGGAAAATATACGAAGCCAGGCTCTTCTCAGTGGTGTGTAGTGATAGGACAAGGAGTAATGGCCTGAAACTTGAACACAGGAATTTCCATACTAACATGTGGAAGAATTTATTTACAGTAAGAGTGACAGAGCACTGGAACAGATTGCCCAGAGAGGGTGTGGAGTCTCCTTGTGTGGAGATGAAGACCTGTCTGGACACCTACCTGTGCAGGGTACCTGCTTTAGCAGAAGACTCGATGATCTCTTGAAGTCCCTTCCAATTCCTGTGATTCCGAGTGATTCTGGGTGAGCATGGACATCAGTCCATAGATTATTTCTATTCCTTCAGCACAACACTTTCACCTCTGAGCAAGTCACCACTCAGCCAGAATGAGACATTTTTAAGGGCTACAAAGCATGATTTCAACCACTACAACAAAACAAATTCAGCAGGTAAAGCAGACAGTAGTCCAAATTCCATTTTAGCACCTAAAACAGAAATGATAATCCCTGTATCTTCGATCTTCTGATTAAATGTTAGCACTTGTTACCAGCAAATGATAAAGGAACAGCAAATAGAGTCTACGTGAAATATACCGTGAAAAAGATGGATTAGCCAGAATGTTCTATACAGCCAATGATGTGTAAATGATGTGTAAATCTTGTCATATCTTGTCATATCCAGCACTTCTCTGAATTTCTATTAAACAGTTTTTATAAGAATTAATGTATTTGCCCATATCATACTGTGATGTCAGATACATTATTTGACAAATTCTTTTTCAATTTTATTTTTTTTTTCAAACTCTTCGGTTAGCGCTAATAATAAAACTGCCTTATTCTGTCATTTAATTCACTTCCTATTTCAGGGAAAAAAAAGTCAAGACTAAACATCTACCAAATGCTATTCCTCTCCAACTGAATATGATGGATGGTCTGAAGAGCATATAAAAATTAAACAAAAAGTGCATTGTTCCCTTCCAGATTTTTCAGCTGGTGTAAATCAGCATAGCTTCTCTTATGCCAAAGTTACAGAGATGTACATCAATTGAGAATCTAGCTATTCATCTTCAGGAGAGAGATGTTTTCCCTACAGTTTATGTTCTTTGCCTTTTCAGACTCACAAAAACTCCTACCCACTTTTCTGCAATGCTCTCCACATCCCCATAAATGATCTCCACTTGCTTCAGCTCCTTATTTCCCCTAACCTGTGAAGAGATCCCATAAGGAAGATTTAGGATGAATGTCCCAGACTGCCAGAGATCCAAGCATCTTCATTACCCAGTGTTTGAATTTCTGTTTAGGGAAATATGTCCTTAGCAAGGAGGAATACAGATAGTCTTTGTTCATCCCTTCTTGTCAGTTGATCAGATCCCATAATGCTGAATGCTATACAATTTTTCAAAACACAGTAATAAAACTAATTTTAATTCATTTTAAAATGCTGTTCTGGGGGGACCACCATTTTCCACTAGGCTTGATCCTTCTGGTGCCCATTCATTTGGTGCCTAAATATCCAGCAACAACCTATGACAGGGATCAGGTACCCTCCTTCTAACCACGTGAAAAACTACAACTGTGAGAGGGAAGGAGACTTCACAGTGTTAAATCCTGGAGTTCCCAGACTCGTAGATCCTCTTGCTGACACTAGCCAGTCTCACACAAAGGCAGAAATATACCTGCAGTCCAGACTCAGGAACACATTTGGATCACTAGTCCACTTCTTGACTTCTGCAAAGGACCTGGGAAGGAACCAGCTCTTATCATTCATCTCTCAAATGCTCTATTCAGATTTTTTTCCCCCTCACTTGCTGTAGCATCACAGGTTGTTTGTCTTCCTTCATCCTGCCCTGCCTCCCTACCCGTGACTCTTTTCTGTCATTCCTCTCCCCTCATTTCAACCACAGCCCCTCCCAATCCAGACTAATGAAAGCTTTGTTTTCATTATATAAGCCCAGTGTATAATCAAATACATTTATAAAATAACAAAACCATGGAACTGACAAGACATGTGTCTACCATCACCCCATATCCAAACACTGAGGTTTGAGCTTGGCTCAGGCATCCTTGAAAATGCCAAACACGGATTTCCACAAAAACAGAGAAATGGATCCATAGCTGCTGTAAACAGAATAAAGGTGCATTGTTTAAAGTTGCAGAGCAAATGCACACAGTAAATCGTAGATGTCTTGAGAAGAAAGTTGCAGACTTCAGTCTGACAAACACTTAAGCACATGTTTAACATTAAGCAGAGGAGAGTCCCACCTCAAGCAGGACATTCAAAAGCCTTAAGTATCACCCCAAGTGTTTGAAGGACTGAAGTCTCAGTCTCAAAGGCTATTTCTGTTCTGAAAACTGGTCCACATTTAAACCACAGATATCTCTGTAATAACTTGCACTGGGCATGTTCAGACAGAATTCTTTTTTCCCTTTTTAATTTTTTAAGTGCAACATTAAAAACTCATTATGCTCTCCCACAGTTGAATTCAGTTGAATTGCTGAGGTCTAGCAGTACAGGTGAAAACAGAGCAGGACCTAGGGAATCATCCAGGCTAGATTACAGGAGAAAAACATTTAAAATTCAGTATTTCTCATGGAGTTTCAAAATGGAGGGTCAATATTATACAGCAAGCTCCTAGCCCTGCTCAGGGCACCTGCCCATACACAAAACAAGTGCAAGACAACCCTGTCCTAAATACCTGACAGAGCCAGACTGCAAAACACACAGGCAGACTCCAAGGAAACCTCTTTCTTAGATGTTTTCAGATGCAGTGTGTAACTTGGGCATCAACACAGAAGTCCCATTCCCACCTCCAGAAGTGACTGCAGATGCTGAGCACTGACTTTGTACAGCTGCATTGCTCGCAGTGAGTGAGCTGCATGGCTGCAAGACCACAGTTTCATCAGAGCAGAGAACTGAACTGTAGACATGTTGAGAGGAGAAAAGGCAAAACAAAACAGTAAAGTCTGATGATAGTGGTAAAATTAATAGAAAAATAGGGAAACAAATGGAGGACAGGAGAAGTTCAAAACATCAGCTTTCTCTGTCTTCCTCATTAGCAGAATTCTTTTGGCTTTACAGGTGTCATTGGGTTTGTTTGTTTTTGAGTTTGTTATCTTAGTTGTTTTTCTTATATATTCTTACATCTAATTTTATTTCCAGAATAGTTTTCTATATGGTAATAAAACACTTCTGCAATATTCCTTCCTGAAAATGCTATCTTGGTTTTTATAGAACGAAGGGGACAGCAAGAAGCATAACTATTATTTCACAATAAGTAAAGCTCTCCTGCTGGGTCTCTGCTCATGATAATATATTATGGGAAAAAAAGGACTACAAACATATTACTAGCAGTATAATAAATAGCATGTGCAAAATGTACAGTATAGTAAATACACTATAGGGACTACTTAGTGAATTCTCTTCCACTCCATAACCATCATCAGCCATCTTCTGTGGTTTGGCACATCAAATATTTGCTATGTACTTTACCATTTTAACAGCACTGCAAATCCTTGGCTGGACACCAAACAAATGCTGTACATTATTTTGTCAATTGTTGCCTTGTATGTTCAACATCTGACCTTACCTCCCCCTTCAGTTCAATGTGTAGAAATGCCAATGAAATACATTATGTTTATTTCCAGTGGCTTTTATTATTAAATGGGTCTGTCACACTGACAAACCAAAAGATTTTTCTCTTGGAGGAAGTCGCAGAGGAAATCTATACCATTTAGAGACAAGGGCTTTGGAACTATGTTTGAGAATCATTTCTGTTAAAGAGCTGTTTCGCAAGTTGTGTTAGCACATTCAGCTTTATTATCTAAAGAATAGTACAGTATTTTCTGCGCTTATGTGGAAAAGCAGAAATACAAATTACCCTCATGCACTCCTTAAATGTATCGCTGAGGAAAAATACACCAACTATTAACTATTAATCAGTAGACATGATACTAACACAAATACAGAACCCAGATGGAACAATCTATGCAGATAAGGACTGGAGAGAGGAGAAAGAGAATAAAATGGGAATACTTATCCTTGCCAGAGGCTTGACTGAACCTGAAAATCTCAGAAGCTGAATTTCAGAGTAGCTGCCAGTACTGAAGGTGGATCAGTCCTGAGATGATGTCAAGCAGCCCTGGCTCTGATTAGTAACAGATTAGAAAATGTACTGGAGGGAGAACAGAGTTCCATCCACCTGTCCAATTTCTCATTAGCAGATGTGACATTTTCTTACCAGCTCTAAAAGACTCGCATGGCATGGATTCAAGCTGGAATCCAGAGCAAGAAGATTACTTGATGGTACAAACAAATCCCAAACTTTTCATCCCATACCTGTTTTTAAGAAAATTTCCTAAGTAATAAGAATGAATTCACAGAAACTTAAGGGGGAGACATAAAGAGATATGTTTGAAGTGAAAAGATACAGCCCATGTTTTATTCTGAAAAACAATATCAGGAAATCAAAATACACGAGGCATACATAAGCATTATACAAGAACTCTTATTATTGCTATTATATGCCAGTTATAATGTAACTAAAAAAAACTTGTCAGGTCTCATAGATTTGAGTTCCTATGGAAACCACTCTTATTAAGTACTGGTTTAAAAAAAAACAAACTGTTGTTTAGAATATTTCAGTTCCTTCTAGGACACTGCTTTTGCTGAGATACATTAACATTAGCTAGTAATAACAGCTCTCATAGTTCAGAACAGACATTTGGGGTTTTTGCTCTCTTTCATGAAAGAGAGCATTTCTGAGCATTACATCAGCAAAGCTTTTACCTCATCTTTCTGAAATTATATCAGTGAAGAGTATATGTGGCATCTAGCCATCTCTATCTACATTCAATTCCAGTCTCCCAACAAAAAGTGCAGTTACAGCTAGTGCATTTCTGGAGCATTTAAATTATCGCTGTCCTATGTGATATAACCTCATTTCTAAAGGTCAGCTGAAAATTCAAGTCTCTCCTTCCTTTCATTTCAGGCTGTGTTTAGAGCTGCACAGTCAACTGTACATTTGTTGAAATAACTCATTGTAGAAATGTGGTCAATTCTATTTACAGATGTGATACCCAAGCCCAAAGACTGACCCCAAGTTCTGCTTTCAGTTATTTAACTCAAGGAAAGTAGCCACTCTATCACTCTTCTGTTAGCAGATTGATTACAAATGGACTCTTGCCAATGCTAAACTGATCCAGTTTGAGAATAGATGTTAAGTCCAGACAATTCTTTGAGGAGACTGTTTTCTCCTGTGCTAGCAGCTTTCATCTCCAAAAAATATGTGAATATCCAGAGTGCAGTGTTGCAAGGATAAGTTATAAATTCAGAAGCAAATACTACCTGTTACTGCAACATGAGACTCAAACAGCAAAAAAGTTCAAAGAATAACTTTTAAGAATTAGAATCTGAAAGACATCTCAAATCATGTTAGCACTGAACATTAATGATCATCCATAACTGATGAACACTGTTTGCTATTTCAGTGACAATGAAATCTATCTTAAGCATGTTACAAAAAATTCCACTTTCTTTTGAGAAGGACTTCTCATTTTAGTGCTTCAATATGTCTGTAACTATTCAGCATTGCTGTCAACAGCAAAGCAGCCCTCAACCACTTATAGTGCTCTACAGTTCTTTCACAGGCAAATTTACAAAAAGGCTTTTGGCTCCCTAAGAGTTTGCAATCTTAGTTAGGAAACAGCAAATATAATCACCAACAGGAAACTGCAAAAAGGAAGACAGAAAACCTTGAAGACCCCTAGATTTTTGAGGTCCAGAAAGACATCTGACTTTATAATACAGGCCACAGAGTTTCATCCCGGTACTTTTGCACTGAGCCATATCATTTCTGTTTGAATAAAATATATCTTCCATAAAGGCATTTAGTCTTATTTAGAAAAGTCAAGAGAGAAAGAATTCACTTCTCTCCTGGGTAGTTTGTTCCAGTGGTTTAAGCCAACAACATTTCCAGAGCCTACAGAATGAAGAGATGCTTTCTGCACTTATATAATTCAAACTCTCATCTATGCAGACATAATTTCATTAAAGTCAACAAACCTTAGTCATCAGTGAATTAAGCCAAAAATTTTGAGTTCCATTGACTGACTTTACAGAATATCACCGAACATTTTTTCAAGCCAAGAACCCCCAAGATATTTACTTGTTTGACAGGGAAGTGATGCATACCAATTTCTCACACAGCAGACTGAAAAAATTTGGGTTTGCAGTGAGCATGGTAAGTGTAGCTCTTCAAAAATGACCCAAAAATATATGGCTATACCTTACTGGCCAAAAAAATAAAATCTCACAATGGGTCCAGCACAACTTGGAAAGATAATCAAACACTTGTTAAAGAACTAGGTGGTCTAGCTGTGGAGGTTAGCATGGAACAGAGAACACACTGGATGGTTGTTCTCAGTGCAAGATCATCCTTCTCCCCTGCTTTGCAAAACTTTTTCCATTTACTCACTTATCTAGGTGAGCTGATTTGGATTTCTTTCTTCAGTATAATTCTACCAGCACTGTCTTCATTCATTACATTGTAAATATGGATGTCACAGTCTCTTCAGATGCTTTCAATAAAACCATTGCAGTAAAAGGACATATGAGCTGGATTCTTCACAATCACAGTCAAGAGTAAGCAGTAGGTAACAACTCAGAGCTAGTGCTATTGCAAGCACTTCCTACCACAAAAACTGCTATGGAGGCATCCGACTCCTGCTTGTCTTACACAGCTGGCTTTGTGGATGTAAATGGAAATTACATTGCTTCCTTGTAGTGTAAGCTCAGAGAAACAGCCACTTCTATTGGCCAAAAGTTTTAGCTCAGCTGATAAGGGATAGAGTTAAAGATTCGTTGGTATTTGCAGGATGTAAGAAGAGGAGAACAGAAAAGCAAAGTCTCAGGAGCAAGAACAGGTAGAATGAAGAAGAGATGTGTGCGGGAAATTCATCTAAAACCTCATGTAATAGATTACAGCATCTTTGTCTCAGCCAGATCACCCTGAAAAACACCCTACTTCAAGCTACAAATTTTTTCCAATTAAACTCTATGTAGGGGGCAACAGCCCTTTGCAGTCTTTCTAAAGCACAATACTGATAGAAAGCATACAGAGTTTACAGAGAAAATTAATGGGATCACCAAAATTGCAAATACAGGCTATCTACTATGGAAGTAGGGATAAGTAGGGATAAGTAAGTATTTCTTCTTGTACCTCATAAAATGATTCTGCTGGGAATAGGCATGGGGAGAGCAACGTTTTAGAGCTCAATTGACCTGCTACTCTACAGAGTTCTCACTGAGAATTCACAAAACCTGTTGCACAAACACAATTACACTTCCCCATGCTTCTCAGGGGTAAACCTTAAAAACTTTTGTATTAGGACTGGACTTTGCCTAAACATGGGCAAAGATTCATTAACATGAATATGAGAACCATCTCAATATTGAATGAAAAAGCAGTAATTGGAACTCTAGAAATTTCCTTGCCATTTCACCTTTAGACACAAGATGGCAGCAAGAAATTCATTTCAAGCATTTGTTTCCATTAACTCAAGTGTTATCTGGCAGTAAATGTTAACGATGTGGATTGGTTATTGTGACTGTTTGATGAAAGTCTCCACAGACACTCACACCCTCACACTGTTCTCCATTAAACTGTGACCCTGAATTCTGCTGTTAACTCCAGTCATAATGACCAAGTACTTACTACATGGGGTGAACAGCCACATACAAAATATATTTATGTCAAATGCAGAGGTCTAAGGAATGCCAAACACAGTCTATCCTAGTGGCCTTAAGTCAGGACAGTTCATTATGTAGCCTTTTTTTCTTCCCCAGTGTGATTTTGGACAAGGGAGAATGGTTTAAAAGAGGGTAGATTTACGTTAGATGTTATGAAGAAATTTTTTACTCATAGTGTGGTGAGGTGCTGAAATAAGTTGCCCAAAGAGGTAGTAGATGCCCCATCTCTAGAGATGTTCAACGCTAGCCTGAATGGGGCCCTATGCAGTCTGATCTGGTGGATGGCAAGCCTGGCTATGGCAGTGGAGTTGGAATTAGATAATCTTCAAGGTACACTTCAACCTAAGCTATTCTATGATTCTATGATTTTTTTTTTCCTTCCTACAGTTTTAGCCTATAGGATTTACAGACATTAGCAGCCCCAGAAAATTTATTTCTTGTCTTCATTTCCCCTTCCCATAATGTCCTAATAGTTGTCTGTCCAAAATACCAAGCTTAGAGCTTGAGGAAGACTTAAGTTCTTTGCCAGGAGTTTCTTTCCTTTAAATTCAAAACTGCTTTTCAAAATTACAATGAAATATTATCTAATTTTACTCTACTGGTAAGTGAACACTTGAAAAATTCAGACTGTTAGTCTCCTTCTCTACAGTTCATCAGTATTTGTGGTATATTCACAATTTCTGCTGATAAAAGGATCTGTTCCAGAGTCCTTTAATACCAAAGGACACTGGTCTGAAATTAAAGAACTAAGCTTGCCAAAAGGAAGCCTGTGCTATAGTCACAAAATAAATAGAAGAGAGAAAAGACACTTCCTTAGTTCCTTGGACAGTACTCACCCACACACTCAACCCGGAGTAGAGGCAGCCCGGAGTGTATGAAAGAGGCAGCCCGGAGTTCTTGTGTATGAATGTGATGTATGGCTACAGGCAGTGTCAACAGTTAACTGTGTTTAGAAAGCAGGCCAAACGAGCTGGAAGACCCAGAGCAAAACAACCAAGCTGGTAAGCTTCTGGAGCAATGCACTTCATGTTCAGAATAAGCCAGTGCTGCAATCATCTCTCCTCCCCTAATGTTGAAGTAACAGAACTAAAGCAAATTGAGTAAAAAAATCTAAGAAACTGTAATTAAAGTATCCGTATATTCATCTATTTTTAGCCATCTGCCTCCTAAGGATTAAACTTCCTGACAAAGAGATTTTAATTATACAGCCCTTAAACTGATGTTAAAGCATGTGATGTTAAAGTTATTGTGTATTTCCATAGTCTTTTTAAGTCATTTTCTTCAAACTGCTAGTGATTGATTTTTTTTAAGTGTCTTGTTACAACTAGACTGTTCAAGTCATTCCCCAAATACTCATTTAATGCTTTAAGATCTCAAAGTAAATATTCTGCTTCACAGTAACCAAACACCGCAGTTGACATTACAAGGATACACAGCTATTATAACATCTTGGTTGGGGCACACATGATATACAAGTACACAAAAATTTGGCCTCATATCTAAAGCTTGGTAGTGCTTTTCCCCTCAGAAATATATATGTGTTCCAGAAAACACACTACACAAGATTAATGAATATTATCTTTTTTAAAAAACTTTCATTTTCTCTGTTCAAGAAGAAGAATTTCCAGCTCGTTATTAATCTGCAATAATCTACAGTTCAAGGACAGAATTATTTACTTACAATCTTGGAATGCCGGAGATTGAAAACACATTTTCATCAGGATACTAACAGTGAGGTCTGAAGTCTCTTCTGAAGAAATTCTTAATATAGCCACCAAAACCAGTTTGACTGTCAAAATTTTCACTGTGCTTTATTATGTTTGTTTCATTCTAAATAAACTTACAGTGATCTCACAGTTTAACTTTTTTGTTTTGTTTTGTTTTGTTTTCTTTGGAAGCAGTCCTAATATTTCTACTAATACTAAGGTGAAGTATGAAATTGTTTGGATGCATATCTATTATTATTTCTTCATGAGTATTATTTCTAGTATAATATTCTAGCAATCATGCACTTACTCCATTCTGTTCGCTAAATTCTGGAGAATTTCCCATTTGACCTATGTCTGAATAGCTGAAGATTGAGTTGCACTTTTAACTTTTCCAGATAGCAATTCCTATTTTTATATCATTTATTTTTATTTGCTATATACAGCATTCACTTGCAAAAACTAACACCACAGGAGTAAAAATCCCTCACAACAATCTAATTATTGCAAACAAATTCCCAGGACCAGGAATTTACACTCCTTTTGTCCTCCTGGCAGGACATGCAGATGCCATCATGACCTTAAACTTTTACCTTCTTCTGGTAAGCTACAGGCAAAAAGATGTTATTTGTATTTATTATCGTGTGAGACAAATCCTAGCAGTTACAATAAATTGCTGCCTAATTCTGGGGACAGTACTGACCGTGTTAAGCTACAGACCATGCAAGGAGAAGCATGAACCTGCTTCAGGGATACTTCACATGGAATGACTCTCAGACAGTTTCCATTAATGCAGCACAAAACAGTGGGACTGAGGACAAGAACCAACGTCAAGAGGTTCAGCCAGCACTGCATCTAGTCAGAGAGCAGAAAGCTTTGTCAGACCTTTCCACATGCCCAAACAGCTCACACTTGGTACACAGCCCTCTTCCACTGAGGTGAATAGATTTGAATTGGAATAGGGTTAAGCCATAAATCAGGCAATTTATACACTCATCCAAAAAAAAATCTAAACTTGATATTCTCTTTTCCTTCACACATATTTTTAAACAAATTCACCTCGACTATGCTCAGGTATTGTTTATATGTGCTTTCCCTTTTTGGACATTCAGCCAATCACATGGTACAAATACACATAATTCAGCTTCTAAATTGATACATTAATGTTCATAGGAAGCATATTTTAAAATTGTATGATGAAATACACTACCAGATGCTCAAAAGTTTATCCAATTTAGTAACAGAAACTGTGTATGCTGTGTACCAGAAATTTACTAATAAGTTAAAAATCACCACTCCAGTTTCAAATTTATCTTACCAAGTCAATATTCCCAGGAAAATTAGCAACATCAATCAAATTTAGACTAATTTTCTGATTATAAAAGTTGGTTAAGTCAGAGTAATGAATAATTCAAAGTGACTGCTTTGTTCTTATAACATACTGAAGAGCAAATCTACATTTATCAAATAAATTATTCATTGCAAAATTCATTCTGTTCTGCCAGTACATACCACACAAACAATTCTTCTCGATTCTTCTCAAGAATTATGTCTTGAGAAGAAACCTCATCTGATCTCAGCTTTCAGTTTCATCAAAATCATTTAGTCAAACACAAGACCTCAATATAGAGGACATCAGGATAATGTCAGATCTGAAAGAAAATTAATGTAGACTGAAAAAATCACATAACCTAACAATACATCTGAAGTTAGGAACAATTAAGGCAGCTTTAAAAAAAAATGATATGACACTACATAAATAATAGGCTGTTCTGTACAGAAAGGGGTATAAATTGTTGAAGAAAGATATATTTATTGCAGAGTATAAATATTGTAGGCATAACATTTTTGAAAACAGATTTGAGATTTTGCAAGAATTTAAGACTCTCATTTTGATTGCAGCCTGAGACTGATTTATATTAAAAATTATAACAAAAAAGAATCTTGAAATCTTAACTTTTTCAACTCCTTTTTTTCCATTTAAATCTATTGAATTAGATTTATCAGCACAGATTACTTATAACAGAGCTGATATAACACTATTTTTCTGGAAAACAGCAATTTCAACCAACTCTATTTAATAAATAAGGAATACGGAAACAAATTATTTTTCAAACCATAAGAATTAATTTTAAAATTGTGATATTTTAAACAGAAGTGGGCTTTTTGATGCCTGACAACTCACAGCTATCGTAAGGTGTAAATGTGTTTAATTCTCTTTTGCATAGATCTTTTTATAGTCAAGGAATAGAAAGACTATTCAAACTCAAATAAAGACTCATCTGGAAGCACAAAAGAAAAGCAAAAAGACCAAGCAGACACTGGTTTCAGATAATGCAAGAATTTCCTACCAGAATTCTTCACAATGGGATAATAGATGAAGAAACTATAATCGTTACAGAATAATTCTCACAACAATTTGTGTCATCATTCAACCTCCATCACTTTGACTTCTGTGAAAATAACATAAAATTGCTTTTAAAGAAAATTAAAAAAAATTAAAAATAAAAATAAAAAAATAAAGAACATATAATTTCTTTTAAAATAAAAGAATAATTAAATATCTAGCATTTGCATTTGGAAAACAATCTTAGCAATATTAAAAGAGATTTTGAAGAATTTGAAACTAAAAACAAGTATGAAAAATAAAATTGTTACAAGAAACATTTGTGTTGACACTAACGTTATTGATGATAAACAAGGTGCTTTCAACTGAATGGACAACTATCATATAACTACAAAAGTTATCATTTGATAAATGTAGATTTGCTCTTCAGTATGTTATAAGAACAAAGCAGTCACTTTGAATTATTCATTACTCTGACTTAACCAACTTTTATAATCAGAAAATTAGTCTAAATTTGATTGATGCATATATAAGAAAACTTACTTACATAACTACAAAATTATCAATATAACATTTCTTGAAAGCCATTATTTAAAAATGTAGAACAAATGTTAGCCAGCGACTTTGTATTCACTGCAGTGTAAAGGTTCTTCTAATTAATTCTTATCAGAAGAAGACATGATATAGAACAAAAATACCCCCAAAATAGCATTGTGTATTGTGTACGCACATTTGCAATAAGTTATTTATGCAACAACAATGTAAGTATTTTTCAGTGTCTCAGAAAAGCTTCATCAAAATGCATTTGTACATGATTGAATTTATATTAGGGTCTTGTGTTTAAAACCAGGCTTTTCTCTGTTGTGTGTAGCAACAGGGACAAGGAGTAAAGGCCTAAAACCTGAACACAGGAACTTTCATACTAAAAAACAGAAGAAATTATTTACAGTAAGAATGATGGAATACTGGAACAGGCTGCCCAGAGAGGAGTCTTCTATGAAGATATTCAAGACCTGTCTGGACGTCTACCTGTGCAACTATGGTAAGGAACCTGCTTTAGCAGAGAGTTGGACTCAATGACCTCCTGAGGTCTATTCCAACTCCTACAATTCTGTGATTCTGTAATTAGCAGCCCTGTCCTGTTATTCATGTATCTATGAAAGAACACTTTATTCTACAACAGTCACACAAGAATTACTATTCTTACATACAAAACTGCAAAATATTCTAGCACTACTGAAATCAACAACTGTTCATCTGCTGGTTCAAATGGAACCAGAATGAGACTTGCAGAAATTAGTAATAGATCCCTCTGTATTAAATACAACCTTATACCATTCATTTCTTTTTTTGTGTAATTTTCTAAAATCTGAAAGTTTGCTGTTGCTAAGGAAGAGATACAATATCAGCTCAATTTTATTTGCAATGACTAGATTAAATGAGTAAATAAATAGACAAAAAATGAATGAATGAATAAATAAATAAATGCTGATGTATTTCAAGTCAGTTTATAATAGAAAAATAAATTTGGAGGCTATTCTGATAAACGTGTAAGTTGAAAATTTTTACTCTACAGGCATCATTTGAAAAAGTAAGTAGTTTAAATGCTAGGCTTGAAGGAGCAGAAAGCAAACAGTGAAAAATATCAGATGAAGGAAATGCAGCTAAAAAAAATACTGTAAACCAGTCAAAATTATATACTCCTAACTGATTGAGCACAGGCAAGATACTGTGACAGACAGGCATGCAATATTAGAAGCAACAGACTTTATTTTGTACAAAGAGTTCCTTCAACTTTTCAGTGAGTATAGAATGAACATCAACCAAGAGCCTGAAATGGCTCATTCACCAGAGAAGGAAACATCTCATAACTGAACTGGACTAACTATCAATTGAAGAATTTGACTCAGGAAGCTGAATATGCTTGGAAAACAGATGAGTAAAAGGAAAAGAACAATTTAAAATTATTTTAGAATATTTATGCTTGGGGGGGGGGGGGGGGGGAGGAGGGAAAGAGGAGGCGAAAGAATAGGATAGGATAGGATAGGATAGGATAGGATAGGATAGGATAGGATAGGATAGGATAGAATAGAATAGAATAGAATAGAATAGAATAGAATAGAATAGAATAGAATAGAATAGAATAGAATAGAATAGAATAGATAATAAACAAGGATCATGTTGGTGAAAGAAGCACAACAATTACTGATACTCTCTCAAGACCAATTTGTTCACTAGGGAAACCAGTGTAAGTTATTGTTAAATGATCAGTACATAATTTTATGAAAATAGTGACTCCCAATGGCTCGTTTTTAAACTGGAATAATATGCATGAAGAAGGTTTCAACAAAGTCAAAGACACTAAGAACTTAGGGGACAGGAAATGCTCCTAAACTCTGAACAGAGGACATAAATAGAGTAGACTGCCAGCAATTTACAAGAGAAAATTCAAAATAAGGGTGATAAATAGGAGGGTAAGGGGAGAAGGGGAGAACGACAAACTAATTGAGATTTAATTTCATAAAATGCAAAGTTGTATGTCAGAAGAAAGACAAATATGCAACATCAAAAGGGAAAGATAGGGGAAAAAAAGAAATGGGTATGTTGGATCCCAGACCAAAGATGAGTCAACTCCCAACAAAAGTTTCAAAACAGAATAATATAATTCTGTGTTTTTTAAAAAGAAAGCTCTACATAAAACAGAGAAGGAAATTATTCCACTCTCCTAATGACTGGTAAAGCTCTAGCTACATCTATTTTTGTCTCAGTTTTAAGAAAGATGTGGTAAACTGGAAATAGTCATGAGGAGAACAAAGAACAATGGGAAATTTATAAAATATTATCTATTAGGAAAAACAGAAGATTGAAGACAGGATGATAAACATTAGCTAATGTTTACTTTACAAATTTTGAAGTCATCACTTATCCTGTTTCCATCAGAGATGGCAAGAAGTAATCATCTTCATGTGTGACAGAAGACTTGGATAAGTTTTTAGGAAAAATCTTTACTGATCTTCTTTCTCTTACAATAATGCTTGTATAGTGCGACAGGCAGGTCAGACAACATGCTGAAGGTGTGCTCAAAAAGGATGGTAGGGTATGTAACTACATCATTACTGCTATGAAGCAAAACTTCTTCAGCTGAAAATGAGGTAACTTAAATGAATGCAGCGGGGATAGGAAGAGGGAGATGCTGATTTTCTGGTAAATAGCATATTAAATCTGTAACCCTGCAGCTGCAGGAGAAATATCTATTTACCTCCATCTTGGTATTCTGGCCAAGCAGATCCACATTTGGATGTGTAAATGCTCTGGTTAAAATGAGCTGTTTTTTCTGAGTAGCTGATTTTAAAGTTTCTTGGTGTGAGGAAATTTTTTTTTGCAGATAAAAAATGAAATACATTTTCAAAAGACTCTCTACATCCATGGGGGCAGAATAATATTTTGACAGAGGCAGTGTCAATGTTTCTTTGCTTCATTCTCAGCCAAAGTGACTCACCGAGATTAGTGGGACATAGTGGGGGAAGGTTGGACCTTTGGATTTATACACAGTTTGACAATGTTTCTTCCTAGTTTGAGAAGGTTATTTGGGAAGGGCTTGGTTAGTTACTTTTCTTACTGCTCTTATAAAGGGGAAAGTTTTTGGTTGTTCTTTTTCTTCAAGAGAGAGTGTGAGACAACTGGTCCATGCTCACCTCTGTTTAATCTCCCACTCTGGGCCATAGCCACTATTCAGGTGTGTTTTAACAAGTCGACTGCAGTGCAGGATGCTCTTTGGGTGGCAGAAGATGACTGCTGCCGTCCCAGATCTAGCAGAAGTGGTGAAGGTATCATCCAAGTTATCATTCCAGTCTAAGTAATATGATCATGAGATGACTCACTCTTAGAAGAGCTATGGATAATATTGATTTTCATGTCATCAATCCACTCTTAAGACTGCAGAAAACATTAGTGGTCATCTGCTCCTCAGTCTCAAACCTGAGATGCCTGAGAGTGGCAGGTAGTAGTTTACTTTCTGACGCAATACAGGTCACTGAGGCCAAACTTCTGTACTCAACTTTACTCAAAAACCTAGCCAACACAAAACTCTCCCTGTCTCCATTTAATCCAATACATTAGAGGGGATGAGAGGATGTCAGATGCCGCACCAGATGCTGCCAGATGTCAGGTACTTCGCCAGAGTTGGCCCTCCAGCTGCTGGGTTGCCACAGTTCTCTCTTTAATTTGTTCCCAACATGATGTAACTGCATCCCACTTCTTCCTCAGAACAGCCTCTCCAGTCCCAGCTAAAGCTGAAGCTGTACATAACAGACAGCAAAACTTAGGACATCAAAGTGCAACACAAGCAGAGCAGCAGCGGACAAAACAGACTGACAATTTCTGAAAGCATTTCACCTTTGAGCAGGAAATGACTACAAAAAGAGCGCTGAAACTCTGCATCAGCAAAAGGCTCAGAGATAAAATAAACACTGTAAACATAATACAGCCTCTCATAGTAAGAGAAAGACTGAAGGAGGAGGAACAGTACAGCCTTTGCTGTTTTGACTGGCATCACTGCTTGTCTCACTCTGACAGGTTGCCAGGTTAAGGTTTTGTTTTGAATCAGTCATTTCCCTTTGAACAGTGGCAACTGTTACCATTGTTACCCTGTTACACTGAATATAAAATAAAATTTCCACCAGCAGCTTTCTTACCATATGTTTATTCTAGCAGGCAGCAGGCATCTAGAATTTGGTAACAGTCATAGTGAGGAAACGTTTGCAGGACTTGACTCATCAAAATAATTACTTTGAGCACAGTAATATCATACAGAAGATGATGCTAAATTCACAACTGTTGCCCATGAAATATCGAGTAAGAAATCTAATATGAGGTATTATTTTGTGTGGTTTTGGTTTTGTTTCTTTAAATTGATGGCTTATTATTACAAGAAATATACCCTCCAAAGCTTAAAGCATACACCTGAGGGATTAGTCCTAATTAATCATGTTTGATCTGCAAAAGCATTTAATGGATATTCTTGAAACATTTTCAGCTTTGTCTCTGCAATAAAGCCATCCACTTTCTGGTAGTTTTACATTGAACAAAATGACATGACGGGCTTAAAAAGGGGTTCCTGACAGGTTTCATATCAGCACAAATTTAGTTATGGAGACATTTTTGAATGTCTTTAATCTATGATTTCCATTTATGGAAACCATTTTATAACGAGACAATATATTTCTTGTTTACTTTCCTTCCTAATTCTTTAAGCCTGAAAAAGCAGATATCAATGAAATCTCTTTTTAGAAGAATATTTTTACAATCAAATCAGATTATCACTGCAGTGCTTATTAGTTTAATAAAGTAGTCCAGTCAGAAATGAGTTCTCCCTCTTGAATTCCTAGAGTAAATGGCCAAGTATTAGTGAGCTCTCATTCCTAATAAAAGTAATTTAAATACTTAGTAAAATAACTAAAAATTATTAGTAGTGGCTGGGAATACAGTCCTCTTGTGGTTTTCTGGACTGAAAAAGACTGATGCAACATTTCAAGCTTCAGATGATAGTTTGCAGATAACAGCTTGTATTTTTGAAAGAAGAGATTGATTCTAACACCCTTTAAAGGGAAAGTATTGCTAAATCTCACAGGTTATTTAGAAATCCCATAAATTATTAAAAACTAGGAGAGAAGAAAATATGGACCATTTTGACTTTAGAAGTAAACTACTCTCAGTAATGTAGCTGTCTGATGTTGCATGAATTTTATGACAGTGAGTAAGTGGTCTTTAATCATAGAATTTAGCTATCACAATCACCTCATTTCATGCAAAATAATCTTCTTATATCAAAGTACTGCAGTTTGTTTATTATTCTGCAGTAGTTAGATAATCACCTTATTAAGAAAAATGATTGTGAAAACAGATTGAAAAAGTAAAATGAAAAGAATGTATCAGAAAGGGGACAGTTTTCACAGAATACATGACATGTTTTTTCACTGTTAATCTCTTATCCCTTCAAACAACCTATCTGTTTTCAAAGCACCAGGGAAACACATGAGAGGAGGTAAGAGAGGAAGAACATTTAACATTTATAATTAATAGATGTTAAGATATGAATAGAAAAACACACAAGTGTAAAATACAAAAGTTATCTTCAAAGTTTTTGGGTTGTTTTCTTTCATTGACTAGTGCTTATGACTAACATGTTTTTCATTACATCACATTATGTGTAATTAAAGAGTCTGACATTTGCAGATTCTGAACAAATGATGTGGTAAAGCAAGGTATTGGAAAATATGTATAAAGATCTTTGAAGTATTTGTATGTTCTCACTTTAAAATGTTCAGTTAAAAAATGATAGCTTTCTTGTTAAAAACATGAAGTGATGTAGGACATCCTGCCTCAAGAACTCCTCAAATGTAAAATAAACAATATGTAAAGAAGACATACTTTGCTCCCTTAACAAAATGTTCCTATCTTTTGGGTGAAATAAGAAAGTTGTATAATTTTAGCTAAATGTCCCAGTAATCTAGAAAAGGAACTGGAAAATAACCCTGTCAATTGAAACTGCAGGAGTTCTTTTGGCCAATGCCAGGTCAACAGAGTCATTTTCATCAACTAAGTGGGCTTTTGAAACAATAAAAAAAAATGTAGTATTGTCAAAGATGCCCACGAATATATAAAACCAAATTTGCTACAGGCAGAAACTCTTTCCAAGCAGATAAAATAAAGCATGAATCACACACCTGTACTTGCCAAAATGCCACACATAAACATTCAAGGGCAAGTGGATAGGAAGAAAAAAAATTACAAGAACAGTGGAAAACATCCAGTCTCCACTCTTGTTTTGTTTTGCCTTTCACAGAGAAGTACAAGAGGAATTTCATGTTCTCCAGTGTTCTGGAGACCCAAAGTTTGAAACAAGAAATACAAGAAATGAAAATCTGTGTAAATGTCATTAGTAATAACAGTTTTCAGCTCAGATTTGCACTGGAACTTTGAACATAACAAAATCTAATCTGTATTAAATAGTATTAGTTGTGCTTGCATATGGTTGTGCAAGTTTCTGTATGATCAAACCAATCATTAAAGAAAAGAACAAAAGTGTGAAGTTTGAGATCTTCAGCAGAATTTCCGTAGGAATTGATGAGCTATAGGATGCAGTGCTGACGTTGGCTGAGAAACAATATCTGGTGAAGCCAGCAACTCTTCTTGCAGCAACTTATTTGTAGGGCTGACATCCAAATACTCCAGATAGCTGGGACAGTAGAAGTATCTGGAGACTCCTCTGGACTTAGAGGATTAAAATAAATGTGATTTAATCTTTTATTTAAGATCATCTCCTCCTCTGACAAAGAATCTGTACCTTCCAAAACCCCTGAAGCAAAATGGAATGTTGTTAAATAAGTCAGAATGTAGACATAACTGAATGCAGTCACGGTGTTCAGTGACATCCACCCCACTGAGAAGAACTACATAGCTTTGTTCAGAATAAGCAGTAGAACAATCAGCTGGAATTAGCAGAGGTTTCTGAAGAAATCAGAAATATAATAGGTGTATATTTGACCTTACATGAACCAAAAATGGACTATCCTGGAGAAAATAAATAAATAAATCCAAATAAAAGGGATTGCCAGCTGAAGAGCATGTATTTCCATGAAAGCATTTCCTTAGGGATATTTCTTTGGAAGGAGGTGATGGGAATGAGAAGATTTGTCAACACAAACTTTACATCCACATGCAGCTTTCTGAGAAATGGAAGCCAAAATGGCTCTGTGGTTTACATGAGATTTGCACTAAATTACTCTGCTGCCAAATCAAGATTATTAACTCTGAAAATTGTATATTTCTAAAAGAAATATACAATGAAGCATTTAGAGACAATGGACACTTAATATGACCTATACTGAAGTCCAATTTGTTAGATTCAAACTGGCATTTAAAAGAGTTTTAAACTAATAGGCCCAAGGAAGAAATTTGGAAAAGCGTCGTGCCCAACTCTCCAAACCAGATTTTATAAAACAGGAAAAAGATAAGCAGTTTAAACAAGGGCCCATTTAAAAATAATAACATTATTTTTAAAAAGAGCAGAAGTAGCAAAGATAAATGAATAAGCATACTGGAGTTTTGGAGTTTTGGAGACAGGTGAGTTACTGAAAAGATTATACACTATCTAGTCAATATGGGTAAGCTAAAAGAAAGACAATTTAGCTGTTTGGAAAGTAATGATAGTTGTCAGTTACATACCAGAGGAAAGAGAACTAATAGACTGGAACATAAAATTAGATTATAGTGATATGATTGATAGTCCGCCATGTCTTATTATAATTGGAATGTAGATGTTGAAATACTATTTTAACAGCTAGAAATAAAATTAAGGCTACTGCCACAGTAGCAAGTAGCCATTTCTGCAAGTAAAAATTTTCAATAACATGGATACAACTAAAGACTTGAAGGTCAAAATTAATTTGAAGTGTTGTAAACTGATTTAGGGTCAGAAGTGCCTCACATGGATCAAATCTGAACCTGGATGAAGTCCACATTAACATTTTGTTGGAAAGAAAATGGCTATGAGAACGTGTATCGTTATGTAGACATATTAAGTTCTCAGACAAGAACTGGAAAAAACATGCTACCAAATATGGTAGGGCCCATTTATTCCTGAATATGATAGTCAACATATTTATTCACCAAGTGTACTGTGACTAATAAGTCCCATTATTTAAAAAAGATTCTGGTCAGCTGGAAATGACAGAACAAGCAAAAGACCTGGACATAGAACTTAATCACAAGATTTCGATGAGTCACCAGTATGATGATAAAATGTAATGTGATACTAACCCAGAGCAAAAGCAAAATTTTTGCAGTAGAAATAGGGACGTATTAAAATAATTCTGCAAGGTAACAGTAAGGTACAGCCAGCACTCTATCTTAAGCTGTGTGCAAAGATGAACTCAGAACAGAACACGTATAAAGTAGAAATAGTTATTATTCTGGGGAACTCAGAGTCTACTTTGGGAGGAGGGACAAGACTTAGAGCAAAAACAAAATGTTGTTGTTCTCTATGACTTTTGCTAACTCAAGGTAAGAACTGAAAGGACCGTGCTGGGAGGCAAAAGTTACCTGGGCATTTAGAGGGCACATATAACTTTCCCTGAAAAATCAAATTTTGGGCATTGAGGCTGCTCTTTTAATGCAAGTATAAAATGTTCAGAAGACAAGCCACAAAAAAAAAAGGCTTAACAGCCTTTCTCTCCATCTTGTTCAAGATTAATATGTCATACTGCCATGGACAGTCTAGTTTGGTCTATCTGCCTGCATTGGATTTCTCAAGAATCATTTTCTACACTTTTTCACAGACACCTAAGACAGAGTGGAGGACTGTATAAAATCAAACCTACCAAAATAAAAGTACCTAACTTATCTGACTAGATAATGAGTTTGTTTTCACAATTACAGAAAGTCTGCTGTGATTCATGTGCTAATATTTTGAGTGATATGCTTGTATTCTAACAAGTTTTAAGATCTAAACCATTATTTAAGCTGTAATCATGGGTAGATTGTCTACAGTACAGCCGTCCATCTGGAAATTTCAGATTTTGTTTATCTGTTTTCACAGGAATTTTGACACATCAAATACTTGGGGTTGCAGAAAATGGCAATATGCATTTTGACTACACACTGTCTAGGTAAACACTTGTCAAATGAGGAATACTGAAATCAAAACAAGCTTGTGTGTGTGTCACTCCATAAGTTACAGACTTTCTGGCTGCTAGACCAGATTATAGTTACAGTTCCAATATTCATCAATAAAAAAGGCAGCACTCAGAAAATTGCTGGTCCTATAGCATAAGGAGTTATATTTTGGTTTGCATTACAAATATGTAA
The DNA here is from genome assembly GCA_037305975.1 of Chrysolophus pictus. Classification (NCBI taxonomy): domain Eukaryota; kingdom Metazoa; phylum Chordata; class Aves; order Galliformes; family Phasianidae; genus Chrysolophus; species Chrysolophus pictus. The sequence continues at coordinate 49,466,097 of CM074580.1, forward strand.
GAATAATTATATTTCTATCATACCCAAGAATAGAAGGAGCAAGAGGCTGAAGCCTCTTCATGAGTTCTCAACAAATACAGTCTGACAGTAGACCACCCTCACTGGAGAATGCATGAAGAGTTTGAAGAGAGACATATTTTGGTATAACACTGAAAGGTTAGTAGAATTGAACTTGTCCTAGCTGGAGGAAGGTGGCAAGAGAAAAGCCTTTAAGCATCTGTACACAGTAAATTTGGGTTAGGAATCAGGACTCAAGTCAAGAAGAGAGGGAGTTCTCATGAAATATCCACCTAAATAATCGGAAATCCCTTGTGACCAGCTGTTCCCAGCATCTTAAATTTACACAAGACATACTAAGAAGCAAAGAGGAATTTAAAATTGACCAAAAGCCAGAAAGGTGGGAAAAGGTTTGTATCACAACCTTTCTGAACCTGAAAAGACTTCATGCACCCAAATTCTCAGCTTCAGCCTATTCACAACTTTAAATGTGCTTGTAAATCTAAAAAAGACCTTCAGGAGTAATATATACATATATATTTATATATAACCATTAACTCTTGAAGTGTTATCTCAGCAGCTGTGTAAAACATTTTCACTGAAATTCACACCTATTGAAATGGGTTCTGCAGTTCAGGCTACACAGGTGTGTGAACTTGAGCCCACTCAAACTAAATCTCTGATTCAGCTATTCACCAAAAAAAAAAAAAAAAAAAAACCAACAACAAAAAGCCCAACAGATTCCAAAATCTGTCTTCAGTCAGGCTCTCTTACCAAATATATGCTTCAAATTCCACTTCTCCTGCCTGCCTTCTCTAAACTTCTCAAGCACATCATACAGTAAGTTTGCAGATGACAAGAAGTTGGGCAGGATTACTGATCTGCTAGAAGGTAGGAAGGTTCTGCAGAGGGATCTCAGACACAGTTGGTTAGTCTCATCCCATTATATGGCATTCAGTGAGGCTAAATGCCAGTTGCTACAGTGGTGTCATAACAATCCATGCAGCAAAACAGACTCAAGGAAGAGTGGCTGGAATATTGCACATCAGAAAAGGATTCATTGGTGCTGGTCAACAGCTGGCTGAGCATAAGCCAGCAGTATAGCCATGTGGCCAAGAAGGCCAATGTCTCTGTCACAGTTATCTAGATCAACCTGTGCACATGACAGGGGGCAGCAGGCCCATAGGCCTCCCAGCCCAAAAATGGGAATGGAAAAAGGAAAGGGTAGGGAGATGGGAGCTAAGCTCAAAATCAGAACAGCGGCAATGATCTAAGGAGGAAACCCAATTTTACTAAATATGATATCAGAATGCAAGATAACACGATATAATACAATATAATTGGAATTGAGGCCAATAAATCAAATAAAATGAGAGAGAGAGTGTCTGTAACCGAAAATCTTAATTTGAACCTATGGCGCATGGCTGGGGAGCATACCCACACACTGCCAGGCAGCGAGCAAGAGAGAGCCAGAGAGCAAGATCCTGTGGCTTCCTCCCATGGCTTATCTTCCTCTCTGAACGTGAAGTCCTCTGGGATATGTAGTTTTTTTTTCTCTTCTGAGAACCAGGTATCAGGAAAGTTGTCAGTCTACAGAACTGGAGTGTCAACTCTTTAATTCCCCATGTATTACATGATGTTATGATGTGGAATACCAATAGCAAAATTATAACACCGTGACAGCCTCCTGGCCTGCATCAGAGATAGTGTGACCAGCAGGACTGTGGAAGAGACTGTCCCTCTGTACTTAGTGCCAGTGAGGCCATAGATCACGTACTGTGTTCAGATTTGGGTCCCTCACTAAAAGAAAGATTTTGAGTTGCTGGCACGTGTTTGGAGAAGAACAACAAAGCTGGTGAAAGGACTAGGAAACAAGGCTTAAGAGGAGCAGCTGAGGAAATGGGGGGTGGTTAGTCCTGGAGAAAAGGAAGCTGAAGAGAGGCCTCCTTTCTCTCTTCAACTACCTGAATGGAGGTTAATCTCAGATTATACAGTTTTAATGTAAATGGAGAGTTGGAGCATAGAGGAGATAGAGGAAAAGGTAATGCCGGAATTGGTCCGATTCTTCTCTTCTTTAAAACCAGTTGTAAAGTTTTATTTACTGTATGGAAACTAAAGATTTTCAATTAAAAGTAGTCTATTCAGAGGCCTGTAGTAACCATAGATAAGTAAGGAAAGGTCTTCACATGTATTTATCCGTATTAATTTTTCAGGTGCATAAAACATATACATCACATTTATCTGGAAACTCAGCAGTTTCAGGAAATGGTAAGCACAATTAGAGGAATTAGCTGTAAAACAACTCTAAAAGAAAACTCCAATTTTTTTCTGGAGAACACAGCCAGAATGATGGCAGAGAATAATGTGGGAGACTTGAAAATGCTTAAATGTATTTGAATATTTTTTCAATTTTTTTCCTCTAGAAAAGAATGATATTATTTTAAAATGTATCAACATTTAACAACACAATATTAAAGAGAATATTAAAGAATTGTGTGAAATTAAGTATTTTGATGCATAAAATGCCTAAGAAGAAACAGCATTTTATTTCCATTACATTTGTTTTTTTTTCTTTACATTAAGATAAACCACTTTGATTTAACTTGAAATATAGTTTTAAATTGTTAGTCCAGGAAGTAAAGTGAAAAATTACTTATTTGGGCCTAATAGCAAATTTTACTTGAAAAAAGAAATCCTGGAACTTTCTACAAAGTACAAATAAAGTCTTATTTGTTCATTTAAGTTTACACTAAAATTCCATACATTAATAACATGTAATATGGAAGAAAAGAACTGACACTGCATTCCGACCTTCTCCTTACCAATATGTGTGTTTTCTTCCCTCAAGGATATATTCTACCTCACATGTCACATATCATGCTGCACGTGATTATCAGACTGCCTAAAAATCTTACAAACCTATGCACCACCTTAGAATCTTACCTGAGACCTATCTGATCCTATTAGGATCACATCACACACGAATGAAATTTTTAATCAAGCAATTAATTTGATGTTGTTTTATTACTGAAAGATACAACAAACTACGCTGTGCATTCTACCACCTGTAAATGTGTCAAAAAGACTAGAAATAGCCACCAGAACAGATACTGCCATACATTAAACTCTCTCTTCAAGCACACCAGGCATCCTGCATTAGTGCTAGATGCTTATCAACTGAGGCTTAAATATTAAAGCTGTAGATGACAAAACACTAAGACGACTTTTGCTCTTTTCTCCAAAATATTCAACAGCCGTGTTTACTCGGTGATTTTTTTTTAACTCATAGAAATAAGGTATACTGATTTCATATAACAGAAGGAGCAAGAAAACTTATATTTTTCTGAAGCCATTATTTTTTTTCTTAGCAACTGTCAAGAAAATGCTTAGAACAACTGCTGAAAGATCTTATTTGTTACAGTAATTGACAAACCCAGGTTTCCAGGTAAAACCTATGAAAACATTTCTAAGCATAATGGCACCCAAATATCACAGCATCTGAAATGCCTCTTGCAGCACAGGAATCTGATGTTTTTCACAGGCCAGTCAGCTTACTGCACATGATGAGCTGCCCTTTGAAGGTACTCTGGCAGCTAAAGGGAGCCAGGGTCTTGGTGTAACAAACGCTCTGAGAAATTCCCCAATGCAGGGAAATACCAGCAAATTGCAGAGCTCCTTTTGTGACTAATGATCCATCTGACTTAATGGCTAAGGGATGGCATACCTCATGTGCTGCAAGAATCTCCTGGTGCTCAGCCAAGTAGAAATTAGACATTTTTCATCTTATTTTATATTACGCTGACACTCATCGATACCAATTTTCATCCTCTCCCTAGTTTTGGGTTGTGCCTTTTTTTTATTTGTAAGACCTGTAGACCTATCATAGGCAGAATTTATTAAAACATAACAATAGTTTCTTCACCGTCCAATGAGTGGCAGTAAAAGGAACCTTAAAGTTCTGGAAACTTTTAAGGTCTTCTTCATAAAGTAGATGAGCTTCTCAACATTCTACAGACATTTTTGTAAAATTACCTAGACAAGAACAATCCTAGCCAAAACCAAGGTTTATTAAAAACAGAGAAAATAGAATCCAAAGAAACCATTTCCTGAATAGCACCGAGATTAACACTTCAGTAAAACAGGCTTTCTGTGATAGAACATGGCAGTGGGAGGTTCAGGCACATGATTTCAGATAGTTTTCTAAACAACAATATCCAAAACATATCACACCTTTCATGTGTTTCATTCCTACCAGCATGCACATTTAGTTTTATATATATATATATACACACACATATATATATATAGCTAGTAAAATACTACAATACCAAAATTCTTGCTGTTTATTTCAAGGACTTTTAATATTAGATTCATAAAGGGAAGCACAATATCAGGTTTCAGAACAGCCTATCCCTCAGGATAACCTCACATGGCAACTTCCATTCGATAAAGATAGTAAGATTATGTTATGATCTGTCTGGAATGAACGTACTTTTTAAACTTAAGAAGTCATTAAAAAAAATAGTGAATTTACTTTGCTGCAGAAACCAGAGCAACTGACATAAAATTTGGAAAAATATTACAAGCTTTCATCAGCATGAGAGCTTCTGTTTTTTTTCCAGTTCTATCATCTGTTCAAGTAAAAAGTCATAACCTCACTACACTTTTTCCCTACATTTGTTCAGAGAAATTCATTAATTTAAATACCTCAGCAACTTCAGAAGCCCAAATTATCCCCCCCAAAATTATCTTCCCTCTACATATACACTCATAAGCCTTTCCTAGTGCTAGAAAAGGAAAGTGCAAAGATTAGTCAATAATATTTCTAACCAAGCCAAAGTCTCTGCAAAGGAAATGTTCAAATAAAGACCCCAATACCAGTTTAGCACAGCAGGATCTTCAAGACTAAGCTCTGTAGGATCACTGTTGCTGAGCAAAGCCAGTTCAATGCCATCTCTCTGATTTTTCCTTAACTGAATGATGTCTGTCCCCAGAAGGAAAGAGACCAATATCTCTTACTGGCAGATGCACTGGAGAATGGCTGGATTTTGAGGAAAAACATGGCATGCTCAGTCTCCAATGGGAAGTTAGAGAATAAGCTGCTTCTGGCTCCAACATTTCTCAGACTATGAGAAAGGGGAGGAAATTATACAGTAGCATATACTTTCATGGTAAATGTCAAAAATAGTCATGCAGCTTAAAATACTATTCTCAAGTATTCCTCAGGTAACATTGCCTCCTTATGTTTAAATATGTTTACTTATTGAATTCTAGATCTCTGTACACACTTTCATCAAAATGAGTCAACCATAAATATTTTCACTGAAGTTAGGAACACGCTGCAGAGTTTCTAGTTCAGTCTTATTCTTTGTCATTATTCTTAGCTCTGAAATTAAGGCCTTATATTTTAGTAAATGAAGATGGCACAAGTTACACTAGTTCCACAATCCAATAATAATTATTTTTTTAAGTATAGTCACACTAGGCTGAGTCTCTGTTTACAGAGTTAAGGTTTCTACTTATTAAAAGAGATCAAAAATATACTGAACTCCTCCTTATCCATTGCAGAATTCAGCTTCAGAATTTTGTTATGAAGCTGTAAAACAGCACCAAGTGGAACCAGAGATTCCAAAACTCTGTCAGAGAATCCCTTGGGCACTTCAGGAGAGATTAAATCTACAGATTATTCAGGACAAAATAACTTAGCTTGCTTTTTGGCATCAGAAAAAAAAATACCACCATTTCTAAGACCTCAGTTTCAGTTTGCTCCTGATTTCTCAAACATCTCAAATTCTCACTGCTGGAATTCCTCACTGCTAATTCCTTCCAGTTTTTGTTGAAGAGTCTTCTTTACAGAAATATCACAAAATTATCTGATGGCAAAAATGGATATTTTCTAAACCCACAGCTTAACTATCTAATCCCTACATTTAAGCCTTGATCTTCATTTCAATCACAGATGAAGGCTCCAAACCTGATTTAGGGAAATTAGGGGATTCAAATCCTTTCCTTAAAATAAGAAGCAGGCAGAATAGCAGCAACACTGTACTCCAACCTTCTGAAAACCAGTCTCAGGCTCTGTACAAGTATTCCCACAACCTACTTAGACAATAACAGAGGGTGGACAAAAGAAACTGAGCAGAAGCACTGCCTTCTCCAGGAAGTGTGATACAGACTGACAAAAATAAGCCCAGGCAGCTGGAGAACATTAAAAGGAAGTAATTTGTGAGGGTTGAACATCCATACCCTCAACTTCAAGCCTCTTTCATTCACCCAAAAGATTCAGGATCAAAGGTGTCATTTAAGGCTAACCATTGAAAACACGCCAAGAAATTTGACCATCCAGTAGTGTTACTTCAAGTCATGTTTTCAAACAGAACTGCCCCAGTAAACAAAACATCTGTTATTCACTGTGGAAGAAAAATAAATAATTTGATGTATGTAACACCATTGCACAGCAATTTTAAAACAATATAAATTCATATTTCAAACAAGCTAGGTAGTCTTTGTTGCCTGTTCCTGCCATACTCTCATATATTCAATAGCATTCCTTTTTTTCTACAAAAAGACATAAAATTTTCAACATCTAATACATTTCACACCTACATGAACACTCAAGGAATCACAAGTGACCATAGAAACAGGCAATCACAAGAATTATAGATTAATTTAGATTGGAAAAGATCCTTAAGGTCATGAAGTCCAACCATCACCTACCACTTCCGAGTCCACCACTAAACCATCTCCCAGAGCACTACACCCATATGTCTCCTAAATATCTCCAGAGTTGGCAAATCTGCCACTTCCCTGGGCAGCCTGTTCCAATGCCCAACCAGCCTTTCCACAAATAAATGCTTCCTGATATCCAATCTAAACCTCCTCTGGCACAACCTGAGGCTGTTTTTGCATGTCCCATAAGTTTTTACCTGAGAAAAGAGACCGACACTCTCCTCGCTACAACCTCCATTCAGGTAGTTGAAGAGAGAAAGGAGGCCTCTCTTCAGCTTCCTTTTCTCCAGGACTAACCACCCCCCATTTCCTCAGCTGCTCCTCTTAAGCCTTGTTTCCTAGTCCTTTCACCAGCTTTGTTGTTCTTCTCCAAACACATGCCAGCAACTCAAAATCTTTCTTTTACTGAGGGGCCCAAATCTGAACATAGTACTTGAGGCATCTTTTCAGCCACTGTTCCTCGAGCTTGTATTGCTGCATGGGTTTATTATGACACCAGTGTAGTACCTGGCATTTAGCCTTGTTGAATGCCATACAATAGGATGCAACTCATCAATCTAGCCTAATGAAATCCCTCTGCAGAATCCCACAAGCAGATCAACACTCCTGCCCAACTTGGTGTCATCTGCAAATTAATCAAGGATGCATTCATTCTCCTCAGCAAGATCACTGATAAAGCAAAACTGGCTCAGTTACTGTGCCATGTAGAACATCATTTGTGATTGGTTGCATATTGGATTTAATTCCATCCATGAGCCATTGGACCCAACCATCCAGCCTGTTATTTTATCCAGCAAACAGTACATCCATCCAAGTGAGAAGCGTGCAGTTTCTCTATGAGAATGCTGTGGGAAACAGTATCTAAAGCATAGCTGACTCTGTTGGCAACAATTCAGATTATTTTCTGCAATGGCAGAAGCAGTAATATATACTTCTATTTAAAATAAAATTTCAGCCTAATATATTGGCTCTGACTGGTCCTGCAGTAGGCAAAATCTTAAAAACTGTAAACCTTACTTTTTCCTTCAGAATTCATAATATAACAATTGTACATCCAGATTCATTTTAATTTTTGTTTGACAGAAATGTGAAAAAAGAAAATGAGGATTTTTCTTTTGGAAAGTATCACCTTTCCTTCAAAAAAGCCTTCTATTAAGCTTTTTGAAATTTGGTAAGAGAAAATCAAATATTTTAGGCCAAAGCCACACAAAAATATTTTGGGGGTTTCCCACAAAAACCCTGTGAGTTTCTAAGAAATGTAGATACTATCTGGAACAAGTACATTCAAAAAAATCTTTTCCTATTCAAACAAAGATTCAAGCTAAAAGGTTATTTTGGGTAACTTCCTCCTATTTATTTCGTCAATTATGCAACTGAATCTAATTTCATAAGAAGGAAGTCTCTCATCAACTACTACACTAAAATAAATAAATATATATATACTTCCCACAATTACATAGGAAAAAAATGTCATTTTTATTAGTATCTGTTGTAGTGAGAATCTTTGGAGAAAAAAATTAACACAGCACCATTGGTAAGTGATATTGCAAACATGACAAACTGCTGATTACAGGTTCAAACAATGCTTAAATGTTCAGTTCAATCACAGATGAAGCTAAAACGAGGTAGAGAGGCTGAAGGGAAGACAGCAACAATATTTCAACTAAGTATCAAAACATGTTACACTGATCAAAGGAATCTATTAACCTGAAAGCATTTGGCCTCAATTCAAAGAACTTTAAAAAATTTTATGTTGATCTGCTTAGTAGTGTTTAAAGAAATCAGAATGTATCTGAAGTACATTTGATGGAAAAAAAAAAAAAAAGAGAGAGAAAAAAAAGAATATTTTCCACTTAATTGTTCTACATACTGCTTATAGGTTTTACATTCATATGGAGGTATAAAATTCATATTCAGAGAAATGTGAAGAAGAAAAAGGAAACAGATGGAGAGAAAAAAAAGAGAGAGAGAGGAAAAAAACAGACTTCAGATACCCTTTTACATAAAAGTACACAGAGATAATTATAAGTGAATTCAAATTTCAGGAATAGACCTGTTAGAACCTATTTTTTCACTTCCAAGACCATAGGTATAGGCAAAATCAGAGCACATGAATCAGCTCACTTAAGTCGAAGATCCCTGGTATTTTTCCAGTGAATATTTCAGTCTCATTTTGAAAAACACACTCAAGACAGATTTTCTTCTAGTGTCTGTCTGAATGGTACTTTCGCCTCCACATAAGAATGCTGTACTGTTTTCAGATTCATTCCAATACGTTTCCCAGTGTTTCACTTTGAACTGAAGAAAATGAGAATTCTGAAGGCGCACCCTTTTAAAAAACTGAGTCATATCAGGTCACAACAATTTGGCTTAGATGGCTACATAAAACAGTGCAGTTGGCACAGATCTATCATAAACAGCTTGGTAGTGATTTTGAATGAAAATGAGTATGCTTGGAAGCCTGCTGAAAGACGAACATGGAGATGTAGATTTTCAGTTCTCCATCCTATTCTTCATGCTGGCAAAGCACCTGCATGTTGTTATAGGCAAATGCCAAACACTTTGTTTTGAGACAAGAGTTTACTCACTCCCTCATTTATAGCTACTTTCATGCATTCTCATGCAGGCTTTCTTCTCTGTTTATTCTCAGTTCAGTGGTATGACAGTCTCCGGTATTCCATCGCAACAGTAAATCTTATTTTCCAAGTGCCTTCTTTCCCAAGAACCACACAGTCAAATCAATGTAACGTCTTCAGAAATTATTTTTAAGGACGAGCTGGCAAACCTGGGGTTCCAAAGCTTCTATTAGTACCCAGATTATACCCCAATCCCTACAAGCAACCCTAAGAGGCTTCCAGCTCTCTCCTTGTCACAGCAGGTTCCTGAAGAAGAAAGAACTCAAAGTATCAGTGTGGCTCTCTGGAAGCAATGCATGCAGAAAGCAAGAGGGATGAGGCACTGTTTTTCTCCAGTTTTACCCTAGGACAAATTCACTTACTTGAATGGAGTGGAATTAATATAAGGCAGTGATAAATGAGATCTATTGATTTACTGATGGAGCCCCTATAGGATCTTCTTGAGCACCAGCCTACTGAACAGTGCTTGCAGCAATGTATTCCCTAACACTGCGCCATGTCATTTCCACAGACAAATTATTTCCTGACACAGCATAGACTCATCTACATGTTTCCTTCTTAGTTAATGCATTATAACCACATTGTTATGCACTGGTTGCCTTCTAATTTGCGTGCAAAGGCTTTCTGAGTCATACAGCCTTCAGCTGTGGCAAATCCAGGAGTTTTGACTCCTGAAGCACCCAAAGATCACAGGGGTTACAGATGCAAAACATATTTTCCATATTTCCTAAACTACTTCTATGATTTGATTATTTGAGAAACAAGGGAAGAAAAGACATGTCAGACCATTGGAGCCAAGAATGCCTTTTAAGGAGACACCAATAGTCAAACTTTTGGCCTTGAAGTCCAAGGTAGAAAAGGATGCCCTGAAGAAATATTTACATATCTCTTGGCCTTTTTTGAACTCATCAAAATTTTTCCACCTTTTGTTTTCAGTCAATCCCCAGAGGCAGCTTCAGACTGCCGTGAAAAATTAACTCTGGTCATAATTGCTTGATAATTAGTAACTCTCAGTAGCAACAAGCGAAATAATAAGCATTTCATCCAAGTATATCTAGTCATTGTTTTGATGACACCTTTCCAACTCAAGGTTTCTCAATTCCGGCCAATGTGAAAAATGCCATCGCAGCAGGACAATATGAAAGCCAACCTCTTTTTGAAAATCAGATAGGAGAAAAAGTGCCTTAAGAAAAGAAATTGCTTTTTCCAGTCTTCTTTCCAGTTCCAGTCTTACTTCAACAATTCCAGGAGACCCTTGCTGTTGAAAACACTCTGATATACTCCTGGAGTTCCAAAACTTTCATCGATTATCATAGAATCCTAAAATCATAGAATCCTTAGAGTTGGAAAGGACCTTTAAAGGTCATCTAATCCAGATTCCCTGCAATGAACCTGGACATCCACCTCAATCAGGTTTCTCAGAGCCTGTTCCAATCTGAGCTTGAATGTCTCCAGGGACAGGGCCTCCACATCTCTGGGCAAATCATTCCAGTGCCTCACCATTGTCTTTGTAAAAGACTTTTTGTTTATATTCAGCCTAAATCTACCCTCTTTAAGCTTGAAGCCATTTCTCCTTGTCCTGTCACCACAGACGCTACTAAAGAGTCTGTCCCCTTCTTTCTTACAGCTCCCTTTTAGATACCAAAAGGCCACTATCACATCACCTCGGAGCCTTCCCTTCTCCAGGCTGAACAATCCGAGCTCTCTCAGCCTGTCAACCAGTGTTGTCCCAGGCAAAGCAACAATGAATAACATAAAAATTTGTATTAAACAGATATAATTCATGTATAATTCATGAAGAGCCCTGTCAGCATCTAGGTGGGAAAAGAAAGGTAACCTGAGGAGGACAATGAAATACTGAAGTGCACTGCTTAAAGCCACCCTATCACTGTGAGAAAGAACAAGACAAAGAATTGGAGCTACCATCTCAACCTCAGTCTCCTATCCAGTCAATGACGAGATATGGGCACTGTTAAGGACAGAGTCCATCTGACATTTTAAGCTGCTGCTTCAGAAGAAGTAGAGATGGTACCTGTAATCCTCTGACTACATTGATTGTGTATCCACAGATTTTTTAACAGGAGTATATCTTCCTTTCCTCTCTCTCTTGCTGAGGAAAAGATATTTGATCCAATTGTGAACTGGCTCCTAAATTAACTGTGCTTAGTCCAGATATTCCTCCTCATGATTAGGAAACTCCATCAAGAAGATGAGGAATACAACTAAGAAATGGAGAGAGATACCTACACTTTAAGCTTTTCCAGACTCTATGGAGCCACTCTCCTAGAGCCCTCTACAAAGCCAAACAGTTTCGAAGGTTCCTTTCTTCTTCTGGTATACACTTCCATTCGTTTCAAAAACAAAACAAACTCCACAAAGCAAGACAGAAAACTTGGGGAGAAAGAAAGCGCAAATTAACTAGAGATCTCATGTGTTCACTTTGGACTTCAGCGTGTCATGGTCCCTATGTGAATAAAGCAAACAAACACAATGACGAATTAACCAAGCTTGAAAGGATAACAAGAATTGAAATTATTGTAATTATACAGTGTTCACAGAAATGCCAAACTGAAGTACTCTGAATTGTAAATGAGACCTGAAGGTCAAGTTCTGTTCCAGGGAACACACCAAAAACCTCATTCAAGTGAAGTAGCAGAAACCAGTAATCCAGAGCAGGACTCTGTGCAAACTGTCCCTTCCCCGGGGAATTCCTCTCTCCCTTTGGATTCAGATTCTCTGACTTCAGAAATATAATCACTGTCCTGTACACCCAGTCAGTTAACGTTCTTGCTCCTCCACTATATGCCTTCTGGAAAGAAAAACCTGAACTTCAGCCATGAAAACACAGCATCCTGGACTTCCTGACCTGCACTTGTTGAACAGCCTGGCTTTTTTACATAAATACAGGTGCCTACAATACCAAGGGATAATCTGCTTTTTATAACCACAGTCTTTCTGAAATACCTCAATAAGGATGTACCACACATTTCAGTTATAGTTTAGGCTCACAGTTTAAGCTTTGTTTTGCTCTAACAGCAGATACATTAAGGAGGAAAAAAAGCAAATGGAATATCCTAAATCTAAGTAACACTCAACCTAAATGCACAACACACCATTTAGACATAATTCCCTTAAGTTTTCACCATGTACAAACCATAGGGAGATTATGAATGAAGACTTCACATATTCTCCTGATTGCCCCTTGCCTGCTGCTACACTTGGCCCACTTGGCCCTTTGACCTTAACCATCTTCATAAGCACAACGGATAGAGTTTGTTCCAGCTACCTATCTCTTCCATCTAATGTAAACCAGGTACAAATCACAAATACTTTTCACAAGCTGTATGTTGGTAGAGAATTTAGCTGATAATCTTCTCTATCATGGCTTCTGTGTAACCCATTAGGTGATAAATTATTTTTCTTTAATATCTTTCATTTAACTTACCTTACTGATTAAATCAATGATGATGATATCCCACAGATTTGCAGAGGGACTTCACCTACTTACACACAACTCTGGAAGACTTTTAAATGGGATTTCATGGAGTATACTTTGGCATGCCATTGAAAACAAGTTTATTTTACTTCCAAGATCACATACTCAGCTCAGCAGTGCTGAAATGTGGCAATGAATTCCTCTCATCGCGTAGAGATGATGATCAGCAATACTACCAATAGATAGGAAAAACTAACCAAGTTGCCCTAGTCAGTGGATCTTACTTGCATTTAAAACTGACACATACATAGCAATTTGCCTGTGTTCTGCAGCAGCTGCAAACTATTAACTATGACAATGAAGTTGATTTTTAAACCAACAAATATGATGGCTATTATGAAAGTTCTACCACTGTCACATGGTGTGCAGTCTTTAAATTCATCCCTTGCTGTGTGGCTGAACTTTTATTGAATTTTTTTTAAATTAAAAGAAGGTCATGTGAGGACAGAAAACCTCTTTGTCAATCAGACTCTGTAGCGCACAAAATTCTTTCAGAACTCTCATGAAAGCCAAGACCAGCATACTGTACTTAATGCACAATGTTGCAGAGATACTACAGCTGTGTTTGAGAGATGAAAAGATAATCCCTCTCATTCCCCACTGCTTCCTTTCACCTCCAAAATGCCATCATCTACGTTGGGTTCCCAGAAAATCTAGCACCAAACAATCCAACTGAGTGAGTTTTCAATATAAGAAACCTTCAAAATAATAGCATTAGCCCAAAACATGGCTGTAATTCACTGATAGAAACAAAACACAGGAAAGCCAGCTGCCAATCCAGGAGATAGATACAGAAGGAAAAGAAGGATTTTAGCTTCTTCTGAGGGCTGGGGATGTATCTGAAAAATTCTTTCAGAGGGATATAATATAAAATGCCTCTTATTATGCAGAATTAAATCCTGGGAAATTATTCTGTAAAAATCAAGATCTAGCTTTTAAATAATACACATTTTTCCTCTATGATCCCAATTATATATCATAAAATACATCTGAATTCTAGAAGCCCTTATAACTACTCAGCTGAAGATCTGATTCCTCCTAGTTTCTATTTCCATTCATCTTCTTTCTCACCTCATCATATGAGCTACCCTTCTCCTTCAAAAGAAAGGCACAGAAACCCACAAGAGGGCATGATCAGGCAGAGAAGGGTGTGAGCCTCACTATTTTACATAACAAAATCATATGCATCAAAACACACATACACACACACACACAACTTCCCAAATGTCTGAGGTTAGTTATCCTTCATGTCCTGACAAGTTACACCCACCTTTCCCAGAGGAACAAACTCACTCAATAACAAGTACCAGACTTCTGTTAGAACAGCAAATAAAGTAGGACCACCTACTGCCCAATTCTGCAAACATTTACTGGTAGACAGTCCTGCATGCCTACTGCCAAGCACAACCTCTGAGTTTCAGCTGGTCTGACCATGTTACTAAGTGCCGTATCTCCAGCAAATGTTCACAGAGTTATGCTCTATTGCTAGGTCAAAATCAGGCCAATTCTGCAACCCCTGTTTACAGTAGGCCTCAGGCACTAACTGATGATGGAATAACTCAAAAGAATGAAATGCTCTTTTGAATTTCAGGATAAGGCCCCCCAGTCAACATGTGGGAGTGTTTATGGCTCTGTGAGACCTACGTTAAAAAAATAAAACCAGACAGTGTTTCCCTATGAGTGGCCAGTTTTCCCATGTTCCAGTTTGCTCTTTGAAAGAGGCTGGTAGGCTGAGATATCAGTCATTATGTGAAAATGACAACATTCAATTAAAACAATAGCAATTTTCAAGTGATGCTTTTTTTTCAATTGATGTATGACATTCCTAGACATTCTATTAATTAGCAGGCCTTAGGCAACACATTTGGTAAAACAGAACAATCTGGCCTTTGATTTTTATCCAGGCCTTACCCAAGATCACACAGAGGTAGCCAGGCTGCTGATAGATCCCCCACACAAAGCACACACCCTAGCAAGCAGCTGTGTTAAGAACTACATGCACCCCACTTTCAAGAATTTTCAGTCTGCAGGGAAAGAGAAAATGATTGTGTTGGACTGGGCAAGCAGAATCTGTTCAGCAGACTATATTAATCAGCTTCAAATCTGTTTCTGTGTCCTTTTTCCAGTTACCTGTCTCAACTCCACTATAAAAAAAACATTCTGGCTGAAAAAACATGTCCCGAATGTTTCCTGTATTTCAGGAATTCAAACAAGCCCATTACTTTCAAAGTAAGAAGGCTATTAATATCCCGATGAGCATCTGAAATTAACAGCATCACAGGTTCTACACCTACATGATGGTTATCTAGGAAACTGGCATCCTTGTTACATCTTTTCTGGGCAGCTACAGTTAACAATCCATCAGACCATAGGATGAAAAACATCATCTCAGTAGAAGTTGTAAGGTTCCAGCTGAAACACTCAAGCTTTTGATACTCCCAGCTGCATTAATAATTTCTGGTTGCATTGGATAAAGATCTATGAGTTCCTTCACGTTTAGAAATTTATTAAGGTAACCAAAACTTTGGAATCTTTCTTACTTGTTGTATTATTAATTTCATTTGTTGACGATAATGATTCTGTTACATCGAGAATAATTAGGGCTTTCAAAGACATTTCCACATTTTTCAGTGACGTAGTTATAACTAAAACAGCAACCAAAGGAGAAAGAGAAGGAGTATTCAACCCTGAAAGAAGTCAGACTGTCTGGAGAAGATGTATTTTAAAGGTTTTATTGGTGGCCTTCTGAGAAAGGCAGCTATGACCTAAGCTTGAAGGCTAGCAAGGACGATGTGGGTTTGTGTGGGAGGGGGTTAAATCTAATTTGTAAATGGTGAGTTATTAGCCCTGACATTTGAGAATAGACACTGCATTGTGTTGATGATGAGAGCAATCCTAGTTTTCTTGTTAATGGCAGTGATTCATTCTTTCCCACTCCACTATTGTTCCCATTTACCTGGCAAAGAGAATTATTTCATATGTGTTTCCAATTGCCGATTTCTAGAGAAACAGTTCAAATGAGAACAGGAGAAGAAATGCACCAGGCAGAGTTCTGAGAACAGCTCTAGTGGATCTCAGAATGGGTGTGTTATTATTACCAATTGGCTTTTTCTCCCTCCTCTACTCGCCTTTGCATTTGAGAAGACGTGTCTCTCCTCTCTCCTTACTCAGAGCTTTCATTCGCCTTTTCTTTCAAGTCAGTTTTCAAAAATGTTTAAAATATCTTAAGGTAGGTAAAGAATTTGGAAGCTTTAACTAGCTCGGTGAGGTCATGCTCCTTCAAATCTAAATCAATTATCTTGACAGATGTACATATATTAAAGCTTTTAAAATTTGTCTCAAAGCCATGGCATATCAGGACAATGACCAGGAGTAAATCAAGACTCAAGTCTCCACACAGAACTGTCTCTCCAACGCTGTGTTTTATAACGTGTCTGACTACTGTCTGTCACTTTGCAAAATGCTAAACACAGCCATTTCTCTGCTTACCCACCCTCGATCCCAGCAGACTGTCCCGCTGGTGGATAGGTCTGATCCCCTGCAAATGTGAAGTGACACAGCTGCACTGACATCAGTGACGATACTTCTCTTTATTACAAATACTAGTCTGGCCCTCCTACTTTTACTACATGAAAAATAAAGCTTGGAAAAGTACAGAGCTATGACTAGGGAACAGCCCGTGGCACAGATGAGGGGACAGTAGCCATAAAGAGCTTAAACCCAGATGTGAAATTCTCCAATTCTCTATTTCCTATGTGAAACAAGTTAACTATTGGGTCAACCTTGCCCAAACACACAGATTTCTAAGGGCAGCTCCACCCAAAGATCTTTGGGAGCTATTTACTTAGAGCCATGCAAACATCTGTATATCTGACAAAAGAATGAAGAAAATTCCACCCTTTGTGCAGCTATCCAGGGCCACTGCAGCAGGCAGAGCAGGCAAGCTGACTGACATGCTGGGGCTAGCCATGCACATGTACTTCATGTGTCCAGTGAGCATAGAGACCTCAGCTGCAATTTCACCAGTGGAGCAGAAGGCATCACGTCCAGAGACAGCAGAGGGCACAAAATTGACCTCGAACAAACATAGTTTCCATGCAATGTGGTATCTTCAATTCCTTCCTGGGTTTCAAGCAACTAAGCACTTTCCTGTGCAACCTACTATAGGGAAACTGTTTTTTAGCAGGAGAGTTGGACTCAATGATCTCCAGAGGTCCCTTCCAAACCCTACAATTCTGTGAAGTGAAGAGATGCATGAAATTCATATTGAGCCCTCAAGCTATTAAGTGCCTACTGCACAGAGCTACATCGCTCTCTGAGCTTCCACAGTCAACCATAAAGGTAGCTGGGCTTTGGCCATGCAGAATTCCCACAGATTTCAATGGGAATTTCAGTGTTCCAATCTGGACTCCAAGAATGCAGCTTTGGACCCAAAACTCTGACTGCTGGAGCCACATTCAATATCAGCGTCTGGCAACACCCATTTGTGAAACAGTGACTCATTCACAGGCACAACTTTAGAGGGACAGACAGGATGACTTTAATCATACATTTCCATTTCGTTAACAAAACTCAGTAAAACCAGATGAGCATCCTGGATGATAATAGTTGGTATTAATGTAATGACTGTAGTGATCCACTGCCATAGTTAAGAATAGTTTCATATCATACAGAATGCACTGGCTTAATTTGGTTCAAGAGCATAGCAGTTAATGGACTCCTGCAGCTAAGGACAAAATAATTGTTTAAATGGCGACCATTTTCATTAAGATATTTTTTTTTCCCCCTGAAAATAAGATACATGAAAATGAATTATAGAAAGTAATTTGAAAGAGACAGATCTCTAAAAGTACCTAGGTGACCTAGGAGTCTAGGATGCCGGATAAATAAGCTGCCATTAGCACTTCACATTCATTGTAAATAAGGGAGCAAGTGGTTTGTGTAATGGTCCACAAAGGGAGTGACAAGTAATTCAGACAGATATTTATTCAAGGTGCTCATCTTATGGCTGCACAATTCAAACACAATTTTAAGTCTTTCCCTCTAATATTACTACATATCAAGACTCAGACTTGACAGAAAGCATCTGAAAACACACTGTGTGTTGAAGCTGGAGTTTGGCACTGGGCTTTTACTGAAGGGCTTTCTTAAATAGAATGGGCAGTGTTTTGGACACTGTTTTTCTGGATCAGCATGTTTGGCTAACCAGTCTAACATATTCAGGGTACACTTTCATGGCAGCTTGCAAGCAGATGTCAATTCCCTCTGCATGTGTTACAAGATGCCCAGATATAAGCTACCTCTAATCTTAAAGCATGTAACTGCAACCCTGTAACATTGATCCCAAGCTAACATATTCTGCTTCTTAGCAGGACTTGTTAGTTCAGGCTCAGCCACATGCTAATCATGGCTATGCAGTTTCACATTCAGAGCCAGATTTCAACCAGCCAGCTTGGAGCACACACAGAGTGAGTTCACATCTGCCTGCCAAACCCTGAATAGACATATCTTCAGTGACTCAAGCAGCTAGGAGTAGAAATGAGGGATGAATCTTGTGTAATATTCTCACAGTCCACTAAAAGGCTAAACTTGCTCAGTACATAGAGGAGCAAATCAGAGTATGGTAGCCTGTTTTGCTTTCTTGATATCATAACTTCTTACTTTGTGTACCAAAGCTCTTCCTCACTGACGCTTCTCCAGCTTCCTCCCAAGTCCTGCCTCTCTTACAAGGCTAAGTGCCCTTCTGCTCAGAGACATGAGTTCCTTCAGGATTTGCCTCCACATGAAAAATGAAAGCAACATATGCCAAAGAAAACTCCTCTTGCTAATTTCCTAACCTCCTCCCAGACTCTGTAGGATAAAAAGTGCTTCTCTAGATCCCCAAGGAAAACCAGGACCTCACAAAATACACCTGAGCTGATGATTTAAATTCCGTATTACAGCCTGAAAGTCTTCTGGTTAGAGTCATGGCAATCAGCCAAAGCATGGTATTTCCTACAGCTGTCTCAGTCCTAGAGAAAAATATCAAATGCTTTGAGAGAGATACATTTTCTACAATGCCCATATTGCTCTATTTTTATAGAATAAAAAGAACAAGTGAGAATTAAAAAGTTTTATTCCTGAAACTTGTCCACTTCCTCCATCTATTCTCTTATGCAGTTTCACCGTATCTCTTGTTACTTTTCTAGACCTTTATCTACTTTCTCACCCTTAAATCTTACAGAAAAATACCTAGTAGGAAGTTTGTCTGTCATCCTTACCAGTGGCTAGCTAGTTTAGTACATTAAATTAAGTGGAAACTACCAACTTGAAAATCTGCAGTGCTTTGGATCTCAGCTTGCACTAGGAGTTAACTGTAAGATAGAAAAATCGTACAAGCGAAGACCTCCCCCCACCCTTTCAAACAAGTTTTCTATTATTGTCTGTTTTTTCCTCTACAGTCCACACAAATCCAGGAAAAAAGTTCCCTCTGTCATAATATAACTTCACTGAAGTTATAATTCACTTTTTTGTATTCTAGCAGGCCATTCATTTAACAAAGAAGCTTAGAAAGCAACCATTAGTTTTCCAGTAATACATTCATCCATATTTCTTAGTGTTCACATTAGTAGCTGCTGTTTTTCTATTATTCATATTTTAAAGTCATAGAGATAATTTCTCTAGGCTTACAAACACCTCAGGCAACACCAATCTGGAAATATACTATTTTGAATCTTCCATCACAACTGCAGCTTCTACATGCATTCCCTTTTGCTTAACTATGCACTAAGTCACCTAAATTTGATTTTTCAATTTCCAGTTTACTTTAGATAGAGCCTGCATCAGCTGATCCAATTCAGCAGTCTCTTTGGGACCTTGTGAACACAATAAAATAGCAAGTAATACAACACAGAATTGCCTTAAACAATGTCTAGAAATGTAATCCAAGTTAGAAATAAAAGTCCACAGTCAAGACACAAGACTTGGCCTACAGACTCCAACACATATCTTTATCTGATCTCCTGAAGGCCAGACACAAGATTTATCCTAACTATAAGGAAAAGAAGCTGCAAACGAAGGTTCACTGAAACCGCCACCCTACTGTTCTAGTGTTCAGGCCTGGGAACAGTTAGCCAGAATACTTCTGCTGACCTCAGCTTCTGGGATAGTTCTTCCTTGTTTAACCTTGAATCTTTCACATACACATGGAGATAAACACCCAAAGTTCTACATGCTAAGACTTATGCAAACACATTTTGTGCCAAAGAGCATAGGCCAATAACCTGCAAAGATCCACACCCACACAGAATTGCACAATAGACCACACGTATTTGGGAGTGTGGCATTTGCCTATCACTAAAAATTATCAAGCACCAGTCATTTTCAGAATCAGTTTGCTGGTCTCAATGGATCAGTTACACTGCATTTATTCTTGCCTTAAGCAATACCTTTTATGCCAGTCATTCATACCAACTTGGGAGCTCACCCAGATCCTTCCCTCACCGTTTTCCAGGTCCTCAAGCTCAATAACATTTAATTCAGCAAGTAGAATTCCTCTGGCTCTCCTCTGCAATCCTAATTTCAACTTCATCCCTTCATCCTGAAGAGCTGCCAGAGGCATAGAGAGCCTACTCCACAGGGATCCCAAATTCCATAGTCCACTGCAGCCCAACACTACATGACTGCAAATCTTTCAAAAGAAAGAAGAGACTCCATAAAACATCATCAGACATGTAATACTTCTTCAAAATGTTAATATATACATAAGTTGTAAACTCTTAAAACCCACGAACTCAGCTAATGCACAGGTCTCCTCTGATCCTCAAAGGCTGAACAACAGGCACTTCACTGCTGCCTTGTGTGTAAGCTCTGATCCACTAGCTGATGAGTGGACGGGGCCCAGGAAGACCAGAGCAACAGAACTTTCCTCCTAATTCTACCACGTGCACAGTAATCAATACACCATTTAATTGACACCCTTAGTTATTTCAGAACAGGTACAAAAAAACTGGAGCCGAAGAAGTAGCCCCCGAACTCACCCAGAATGCTAAATTAAAAGGTATTTTGTAAATTTTCAATTGCCATTGGAAAGGCCCAACTAACAATCCAAATAATCTCAAAATAATAACAGCCTTTAATCTAACATATATCAGCAAATTCCTGTTTCGCCCTTTTCTAGCAAAAATAACAACACTTTAGTTGCCAGTGCATTAATAAGATCCTATTTCTGCTCCAAAGACTGAATAGAACCTTTGTTCTTCACAGCAAAGGATTAAGAAGGTTGCTATTTTGGTAACAAGATGTGGTAGAGGTACTTACTTTGCAGCTGAGATCCAGACTGGATGACTGAGGAGGGAATAAACTCTGTTACCCCAGATGAACTTATCAGCCTCGCTTAGCGTGATGCATGTAATTAACAATAAAAGAGAGACTATTCATGAATAATTACAATTTGATACTGTTGAAGCTCATTTACAAAATGTGCCCTATGTTGTACAGAAAAACATTAATGTAACTTTATAAGACGGCAACACATACACACATATTACATAAGAAAAATTACTTACTTTCTAGGTAGATTATTGGTCAGTTGCTTCTTTTTTTTTCCACTTTATTTCGGGGTACCTCACCTCTTTTAATAGTTCATCATAGAGAAAATTTGTCAGAAAGTGCCACAAAAAGTGTCAGAAAAACAGCACATGGACAGAGACAAATGAGAGAACACTCTGAAAAGAAGATCAAATCATAGGACGCAGATCCAAGTGCTGAGGCACCAAGATGATTGAGAAAACTGTTTGTGAGGCTGGAAAAAGAAGCAGTGACCTGTGAAAATGAAAGCAACTTCATGAAAACATTAGTCATGTCAAAAATATGTTGTTTATAGTTATCATAACAACATTTTTATTAAACAAACTTGTTTAGTATATAAAGTTGTTGCAAGTAAAACATTTCCAAAGGACTAGGGTAGGTAAGGCAGTGTGGTTAAAAACTGGCACCACTTTTAATTACACGGGGATTAACTTTTTGCACTTAGAAATGGAAATGCTTGGGGCTCACATCAGAGGAGGTCCAAATTTATAAATGAAAAGTATTATTGTAATAAAATCAAGGAGCATCTTCAAATACAGCAAGCAAAAACAGAAGTGAAGTTAAACAGAGCCTTGATATCTCACTTGTATCCTGCC
The DNA here is from genome assembly GCA_037305975.1 of Chrysolophus pictus. Taxonomy (NCBI): domain Eukaryota; kingdom Metazoa; phylum Chordata; class Aves; order Galliformes; family Phasianidae; genus Chrysolophus; species Chrysolophus pictus. Next base: position 49,488,119 of record CM074580.1, read on the forward strand.
TATTGGCCATTGACATGACAAAGGACCTTGGAAACATGACAAAAATGAAACAATTTACTTTTATTTCCAGTCCAGCAGGGAAGTTGTATGTATAAATATATTTTTTTAGGGACCATCATGATGAAAAGCAATTCCAGAAATGGGCAGAATGTCAGCAGGAAATATATTCCATTGGTCATAACTGATATCCTGTGCGAAAGCTGCTTTACATCCGAAGAAACTCTCATATCTCTCCTTCTCTAATAAACAGTAGGAATAGGACAATAAAAATCCACAGAGGTTCAGATATCTCTGGCAATACAGGTGCCATATATCCCAGGGAAACAAACCTTACACTTGAGTTTTTTTGTATGACTCATCATATGCCTATTACCTATTCAATAATTTTTTACACAGTCACCAATTTCAACCATATCTGATAAAAGCAGACACGTAATTATATTCAGCTGGATGAAGGCTATGACATTTATATTTCGTTTCTAAAAATGCCATCTGAGTTCAGATGGATGGATGCATGCATGTACGCATGCATGCATGTGTATATACATTTTTTCCCCTCTTTTACAATACGTAAGTCTTTTTACAATCACCTGAAATGCTCTCTCACGGTGCATAATATAGCTACAGAATCAGGCATTTCTGTGGCCTTCTATGTTTTAATTATGTATTATCTCAGACTTGAAAATTTAGAAGTGTTAAAAAGACCCTCTGTGCTGAAATGAAACAATGTAGTCAACAGCAGTTGTTTCTACTGCATATTTAGTAAGGTGCTTCAAGTCTCACTATCCCCAATATGTAAGAACAACGTCTTATTAAGTCAAAAGTTACACAATGTACCTGTCATGTCACTCAATGTATGTGAGATAGGGCCAGTGTTCCAGACACCAGCTAGAGCTTGTGCTACTTTAAGATCAAGAAAATGGAACTGGACATACAACAACTACAAACTTTACGACCTTTCAGAGATGCTGCAGAGGGGCTGCAGTTGTGTTCAGAAGGTTACAGAGTTGACAGATGGACAGATCAAGGCACTGGGTGTTTCCCCCTGTATCTACCGAGTGCACTTGCTCACTTAGGGTGAGAGACTGGCAGGAGGCATTCTAAAACATTCCCTTAAACAGTCACAGTATAATCAGCAGGTGTTGAGAGTGCCAGACTTGCTGAAAATGAAGACATGGTTGTCTCAACTTGGACAACTAGACTTAGAAAGAATTTTTGAAAACCAGAGCCTGCAGGAAAATGAGGGTTAGAGCAAAGCTGTCCTAGCTCTCAGGCCTCACACAGAGGCAGTTCTTTTGACTGTAGGACTCCTTTTTCCCTCACTTCCCCTAGCCCTTTGCAGGGAGGTGGGGCCAGAGGGAGGCATTTTCAGCCTTCAGAGGACCTTTATACTGTATTAAAAATACAGTTTCTTTAATGTTTCCTTTTTCAAAAGTAGTAATATAAACTAACTGAGTGTGCTCTTAGGAGAGCTGTTGGCAAGGGTATGGGATAATCCTCTGCCAAACCTCATCTTTGGCATGAAGAAATAAACAGACTGTGGTTCTGCATAAAGACAAAACTTTTTGGAAAGTCTTTAAAATATTTCTCATAATGAAACAGTGGGGGGGTAGTTTTCTTGAAATTCAGAATACTCTCCAAACGACAAATTCAACCTTTAAATGTTTTGACCTCTTCAATTAAGAACTGAGTTCCTTCATTAAAAATAAATAAATAAAATGAAATAATTCAATGATATATGATGTATATGCTCTCATTTTAAACAATCCTTAAAAAGGCTATTTTCATACCATTTCCTTTGTTTATAGCAAATATGTTGTGTCAGATGATAGGAATTAAAATATTCTCATCGCCTATATTAATGAAAAGAACACTGAGATTGAAAGGTCACATGTTCTGCCTAAGGCCATGAAGGAAACACTGCCAGATTAACTTGCTCTAGACTCTGGCTCTGCACTTCTTAATCATGTTCCCACTCCTGATATCTGAACAAGAATACTGTCAAAAATATAGGGGAAAAAAGGTGCAGCTTTGGATTTTATTTCAAGGTGCTCTCAACTAGTCTCCCATAGTAAACTGGAAGGCAATGAAAATTATACAGAGAATTTAGAAGAAAAGCAATCGGAGTTTTTGAGAAATATTTCAGCAAATTTCTCATTAACATCACACTTTAGAGAAAAATGGAGAAGTCAGCTAAGAGCCAAGAAGCCTAATACCATTATATTATTTCGGTTCACTATGTGAAACACAACTGGTATTTTAAAGAGTAGATAAACCTTCCATATTTAACAAATGAAGTTTATCACACATAGATCTGAAACACACTTAGATGAAGTTTCTGTATCCAAAAGGCTACTATGCTTTGCCAGTACACACAGAATCATTTTGGACTGCCCAGTGTATCATGAGTGTTGTTAAAGAAACTGAATACTTTAAGAACATTTTAATAGTGTTCCTTTTTGATTTTGGGTGGAAAGGAAGACTGTCTTTTCCTTTTCAGGATTATTTTTTTCTAAGTACATTTCTAAATCCCACTTAGTTTTGTTTAATTCCAGCCTTGTAAACCCTTTGTATGTTTCTGTCTCTCTCAAGTCTATTTAAGCACTATTATATCTCTCCTTCCAGCAAGGATGTTGCTGTATCGTTTCTTTCTGTTCTTTCAGAAACCAAGTCTCTTTGCCCAGTTTGTGAATTTCTGCTGTCTACACACAAGTCTACTGCTGCAGGCTAAAGACTTCAGAATTAATAACTTATACAAACTCACAAAGTTCTCTGCTTACTCCAGCAGATATCTGTGTACAAGATTAATTCATGCCAAATCTTCAGCTTTTCTCTGTAATAATGATAATAACAAAAAATGTTTAAATATAAACACCAAAATTCTGACATCACCATGGGACTGTTCAAACTGGAAGCCAAGAACCTGCCTCAGTCTGGAGCTTGACATTAGCCAGTCAATTTGAGAAAAGGGACATACCTCATCCACACAGCCTTCCAGTACAGCTACATAGTTGACATGTTTTCAAGCACCTCACTGAAAGAAGCAGTGGTTAAGCCCAAAGCTTCAAGAATTTCACTAAAGAATGTACCAGTATCTGGTTATGCAAAGGCCTTTGGTTAAAGAATACAGAAACTTCAAATACCACTCGGGCTTGTGGGTTGAATTTTTTGGGGTTTTAAGTTTAGGAATTTAAGTTGCATCTTACTGTGAGAAAAGAGAAAGCAAAAACAACTGAGAAATGGTAATAGTCCACTAAAAACTCAGAGCCGTACGCTGTCATGCCACAATAATAAATAAGAGGCCTGTGTAGGACAGAAAGACGGGCTGTGACCTCCTTTCCACTAATTATCACAAAGCCATTTTGCTGCACTTTTACACTTTCCTATCTTCGTACTTAGTACTCCGTCCCAGTATAGCTCTCCTTCATTGTCTAGGCTCCAATTTGATAACTGAACAGTCCAAGTTCTCATGTATGTCTTCCAAATGTTTCTCATCAGAGTTAGGTATTTAAGTACATGAGGATGAGAGCCTTCTCTTTAAAAAAGTTTGTTTATTTTCCTCATAAGTCAATGCATTGTCTGACTGCATGATGCTACTATACAGAATAGGGCAAGATAAGGTCCTTTAGGCTTAAGCTGCATATGGTAACATTTTAGGTTGTAAATGATTCAGACGCAATGCAGAAAAAGCATTTCCTGCAAGAGGCACTGTAAAAAGGTGGTTCTATAAAAGGCATTCACAGAACAGCAGAGTGAAAACGGTTGACCTACTGCGAAGAGTAACATGAAGATGGCATGAAGCCAAGGCACAAGACAGCTGTGTAGCACATTAGGAAGCAGGACATTGGATTTATACAATAAAGCCAGTGCAGGGTTTCAGTTGCAAAGAACTTCTGCTGCATAGGTAAGAAAACCAAATGCAGTGTTGTCACCTGAGTAAACACTAGCTGATGGAGAAGAATATCAAGGCCTGATCTAACACCTAATAAAGTTAATGAGAGGGCTATACTGACTAAACTCCACTTAAAGACTGGGCCCTACAGTGAAATCTGAGCCCAACGGAGTCAAGCAAATAAATTCATTTCTTATCAACAGAAGTGCTATTGTTGCTTAATGGACATGCAAACATGCTGGGATTTGTGCTTCTCAAATGCCTGCTGGGGATAGCTTCATGGCCTGTCATGAACATACAATGAAATACACAAGCAAACACAGACATTCATTACATAAGCATCTTTAAGATAATGTGCTTGCAGGTTTAGCAGCTTGTGTTTTCTCCACTGACCTAATTCATTTAATATAGCCCACCACAGCAGTTCAGTAGTTGCTAAATGCACAGATAAATTTTGGCTGTTACTAAATTGCATCAGAAGGTAAATTCACAATTTTTCAGAAGGAAATCAGGTTTCTTTAATGTAAACTTATTTCCTTAGCAGGCAACTGAAAACAAATTTTAAATAACTTTGTCTTCTTTTTGTTTGTTTTTAGAGGAAAAAATAAACAGCAGCTGTTTTTTTGGATGAGCTACATTGTTTATTATTTTCCTAAAATGTCCAAACGATGAAACTCATTTAACCCATTGAGGAGTGACACAGAAATGACATGTTGTGCACCATACATCAAATAAATGGTTACTCCTGCTGTTCTTTAGACATCTGGGGCTTAATTTGCAATTATTTGCATTTTTAGAGCAAAGCTATACAATAGAAATGGGAACACATCTCCTATGTTGATTCAGAATTAATTTTCAAAGGGTGATATGCACCATAAATCCTATTGCATGATTACTATAAACATGCAGACAAAAGAATGAGGAAAAGCGTTGTCTGCTAATGGATGTTCGGTTATGAATTTCAATTGTTATACCATGTGATTAATTTACATGTTCAAATTAAGTCTCCATTTAGGCATGTTTAATTATGAGGTATTCAAAAGCATGGATGGGTATGTTTGATCATAAGGAGCTTTTAGGAAAAAGCTTGGCACTTGCTGTTTGTTTGTCCTGGTTTAAAATGTTCTCATTACATCATGAAATGAAAAAGTTAGAGAAAGGAATATGTCTGTTCCAAGCTAACAATGCACACAAGTCAAGAACTCTCCTCTATTTTGTATTTCCCATAAAGACATGTATCAGAGGTATCTTTTTGGCAAGTAACTGACAGAGGGAATCCATGAAAACAATAGTGCTTTTGGAAAGACCAGTAGTACACATACTGTGCATGCCATCATTCAATCCCTCTTTAGAGCTCCTGCATTTCTAAAATCTTCAGACATCCCTACATTTTAGTGGGACTTCCATTTCATACCACTGTGCCATAGGTGAACAGCTCCAGTGACTATACCACAATTTTCTTTGTAAAATGCAGGGGTCCAACTGCAAAAAGGGTTTAGGGCTGTGAAAATAACCAGCTTTTTAGTTAATCTGCCAAGCCAAACATTTGAAAAAGAATGTTGGTTCAAACTGAACCAAACTCACAATTTTTTCCAGGTTTCCACACCAAAATCAATACCACCTCCACCCAGACCACTATATTTCCTTCAGTGTGAAATGTTCCATATGTCTCAAGAGGAAACATTTTTGGAAAATGTAAACATTTGGCAAATTCAAACATAAAAGGCAAGAAAATTCAGGGGAACTTGTACAAAACTGTTGCAAAAGGATTGTTCTCTATGATATAATATACAATTCATTCCTATGTTTTACTGAGGAAGTTTATTCCATGCCATGTAAAATGCAATAGGGTTTACTCCACCTTTTCAAGTGATTACCATTAACACAAGATAGGAGAGTCATTCTCACTCTATTCTCATTTTCTCTCAACTATTACTGACATACTTTGCATGATGTGGCTTATTGGACCTGTTCCATTCTGTAGTGATCTGAAGAATAATTGCTAGGACATTCACCAAAGGAGTTAGGGACCCACATTCAGACTCCTGTCCTGAACAGACAGAGCACTGGCTTGAATTCTTACCCAACTTCACTTAAGTGACCGGGTACTGGGGGTTTTGAGGAGCTCAAACTGATTCACTTTGCATGTTTAAGTGCTTAAGGGGCCACCATCAAGCCTAAGAATATCTTTAAAGCCTGGCACACTCACATAGCAGAGAAGGTATGAAACTGTTCCTTGGAAGTGAAAAACTGTGAAGAGGAACAACTGAGAGCACACTGTGGTAGTCTTCACTGCTGCTAATTGCTCATGTACTGTTGAGAGAAAGGATCACAGGATCTAGATCTTTGGAGCAGAGGACATAATTAAACTTCAGTCTCCACTACTGCAAATTAACAACTTAATCATCAAGAGAGGAGGTAGAAGAGAAACACAACCCTGATGAGTTTTGTGTCCTTCCTATCACCAGCAGTATTCTTCTTAGACAAAATTTTCTGGTAATAAGGATTCAGTCGTGCCAAACAATTTGTTTAATGCCAGAAATGACTTTTTTTTTTTGACACTGCATATTTTTCTCTCACTGTCCTAGGCACTACAAGATGTATTTCTTTGAAACAGAAAACTTTTTCAAACAGCAATAACCTACCATCTAGGTGCAAGTTATTAGATACTATCACAGATATACTCACAGCAGTATGCACTCTTAAAAAAGCTTATATGTGTGAAGCCTCAGTGGACCTCAGCTCGGGAGACTGCCTGTCTGACTAACAGAAGAATCCTGAAGAAAATCTCACAGTAGCCTTCGGGCCATTCCCCTTCACTTCCACATTATATGCCTTTTTCCGCACATTGCCACTTAGGTGCACAAAGTTGATGCAGGACTAGCCAAAATTCAAAATTCAAGTGTCTGAATTCATAAAGGTTTGTGAAGGAAAGGCCCTTTCATTTTGCAAGTATCGTACATCTACGATAGGTGCCATAATGACAGTAAGAGCAGTAGGAAAATATATTGTAGATCTATTTATGTATTATTGTAGGCCTATTATAAATATATTGTAGATCTATTTATCAGAAGCAATGATTTCTAATGTGACATAGAAGCACTGTGTAACACTGTCAGGCAATAACAGTCACTCACACATGCTGAACAACTGGATGAATCAGGCAGTCCCTGCCCCCAAATACACACATCCAAATTTAGTCAGTGTAGATATATTTCTAAATACATTTTAAAAGAAAAAAAAAGAATAAAAAATTAACCTAGAGAACAAGTAGTGGAGATGAGAAAGAAAAAAATGAAGAAAAAAAAAGTGAAAATGGTATTGTTTTTTGCTTGAAATCACTACGTGCAACTACACTGATTTTCAAATGGCTTAGAATTAAAATTGTATTTAACGTGTTACTGAAGACACTTCAATTTCTTTTGTTCTCTTTTTTGTCCAAGATCAACTGATAACGTCCTGCACTTATCATTATAGAGGAAGCCTTCATAACATGTACTGCTTTGAACCAAATAGTTATTTGTAACTTTTTGGATTTATTACTAAACAATAACTACGTGGAAAAAAAAATCCTATGACTTTGAAAGAAGATACAGATAACATTTATGACTGAATAAATTCCACTCATATTTTTCTAATAACTTTTTTTCTTCTCTCATATTCTTGTGAACTTCAATGAACCTTTCTCTTTACTTTAGGCATTCGAGATTTACTGATCAGTTTCTTGAAGATAAATTTGGATTTCCAAATTGTTCAAGTGCTCACCTCTGTTTTGCCTAGTGCAGATAATCAGCTACAGCCAGGGCCAGAGCTTACAGCTGCCAATACAAGACTTCAGCCATTGACCAGATTCACAGATTCACTCACTGAACTACATTCAGAATATATCAGATAAAGACAGACAAGATATTAGGGTTATAAGCAAGAGTAATCAGGTTATGTAATATACCACGATGTAATACTTCTTGTTCATTACAAGACCTCTACCTTGCACAGGATTATGATGGCAGGACTTTGGTAGAAGCTTTTAAATATTACCAAAGAAAAAGGGTAGTCTAAGTAATTTCAGCACAACTGTTCATTCATTCCATCTGGATTTTTTAACCGTTGTATTGCTCTTGTTCCACTTGGAGATCATCAGAAAATCACAATACTATGGACATTTTCAAACATTTTACGTATTTTTGTGTCAGAATTGAGATGGGTCACGTGACATACAGCTGTGTTAACATATTTAGGGTTTGGATACTTACAAGCTCTTGCTTCCTGGAGTATTATTTTTCTCCTTGTTTACATTTGAGAATTACTGGATGTTTGGGTTTTTTTTTAACCACAAGGTTAGAATTTATGGGAAAAAATTAAGCAATAAATAGGTACAGTGTCTCAACTTCATTTTTCATGTCCTGCCTGCCAGCAAAAGGATTAGGGAGATAAAGCTAGTTTTCTTCTGTGAAACTGCAACTAGTCCAGTCACAAGATCACAAACCCTCCCTACCATGTTAGCTATACTTTGACCACACAAGTTTACAGATTACAGGAGTTACAAAAGTACATGGCAAAGATCTCTCTGCAGCTTCACTTAGCAGCAGGAAGAGCTTCCAAGGGACCTCTCCATCCCTGCAGTGCTGAAAAACTTCCAGTGAAATCTTCCTGGATACCAATGATCTTGTTTAACACAGGAAAAAAAAAAAAAAAAAAAACTCTATTCTTGGCCAGCTGTAACAAGCACAAGTCTGTACCAGCAGATCAAAGGCACACTTTATCACTTAGTCACACAGACAGATGAATAGATCCCATTATTCCTTAGGAAGGTGCATGGCAGCAATCATAAATATATTAAGTGTGCAGTATCTTATTTGAGACTCATTTATTCCTTCTTAGCTCTAAAGCTTTTTTAAAATGCTAACAGCCTCGGTGGTAGTTTGGTTTAATCTGGCAGGCAGCTCAGCACCATACAGCCATTCACTCACTTTCCCCCATAGGGATAGAGGAAACAATCACTAAAAAGTAAAACTCATTCATGGGTAGAGATAAAGACAGTTTAATAGGACAGAAAAGGAAGAGAAAGCAATAACAGTAATCATCATTATCATTAAAAAATATAAAAACTTATGATGCACAATGCAATTGTTCACCAGCTGCTGACTGAGGCCAAGCCAGTCCCTGAGCAGTACACCACCCTACTCTAGCCAAGTTAGCATGATGCCATATGACATGGGATACCCCTATGGCCAGTTTGGTTAGCTGGTTCTGCCTCAATGCAACTCCTTGTTCACCCCACCCCCAGCCTCCTCACTGGCAGGGCAATGTGAGAAGCTGAAACGTCCTTGGCTGGGTGAAAGCACTGCTCAGCTAAACATTGGCTTGTTATCAACATTATTTTTATCCTAAATCCAAAACACAGCACCATAGCAGAGAATTAACTCTATCCAAGCTGAAACCAGGACAGTGGTGGAATTCGAGGCTTGATACTGTATGTAAACCAGTAAAGTTCATTTTATTGTTTAGTTGTTTGTTGTTTTTTTCCTAACGTGAAACTAAGCAGTAAGTTACTCCAAGGGAATCCTGAGATTACCCCAAAACTTAGAAGTGCTTGGGATTTTGCCGTACCCAGACAGGGCAAATTTTCAATGTCCTCTGAGGTAGAATTATTTCTGCTATAAAACCCATCTGGTTTCACAAACAAAACGCTTTTATGTGTTATGTACAGACCCTCAATATTGCTTGCGTTTTGTTCACAAATATAAAATAAAATCTACATTTTTCCCACATACCATCTTGTTCATCATTTTGTTTCCCATCTCCTAGACAGTACTGTCTGCCTGCACAAAGCCCTGTAAAGAAGTGGATGTTGACCAGCTGCAACCAACAGAAATGTTTTTAGTGTCTTTTTTCATTTACACTGGTGCTAATGCAAAGGTCAGCCTAGCCTTTTTTTCAGGTTCACTGATAACTGATGACATTGTTGAGAATAAGCAGGCCCATGTATTCATAAAATATCCATTAGGTTCAGAACTTTGCTATCAGGAATTATCTTGGCACAAAAATGTGTGTTTGAGCTCCTGTACTTTTTTCTACATAGTCTGTCTCCTTCTACTTCTGGTCAAATCTCTATTTTGATTAAAATGTGTATTGTTGCTGTTGTTGCTTATTAGAAAAAGAATCTTATACTATCCAAGCTCCAAAACCTCAAGACCATTTACTATTGGCTTATATTGTTAAACTGCACTTCTCACCTTGAATATTGAGAAGTGATGACAAGGCAAAAAAAAAAAAAAAAAAACATTTCAATATATGTTTTCTGATTATTTACCTAGAAGTATATCCCTTATTATTACTACAAAAACCATCCATAATCAATCAGGTTCTGATGGTCCTGTACTGGCAGAATTCCCACTACACACTCAACTATCCAGTTACATTGACTTTGTTTCTGCTTTCCATTTCTGCTTCTGATTGTTGCCAGATAAAGATCCAGATGCCTTTTCTGAACTTCACAGACAAGAAAACAACACCTTCTCCTAATACCAGGACCCTAATTAATAACAAGAGAAGAGCCAGAAGCTGCCACAGGAACTGGAGTCATCAGCTGGAACAAGAGTAAGCTGGAAGCCAAGAGTAGTGTGAACAAAAAGAGCATGATGAACTCAAAAGAAGGCCAAAGGAGCTGTAGAATTATCCAGAATGACTACTGTCTGTTCCAAAGAATAAACATGTGACAGTAAAGACTGATGGGAGACACATCAAATACTTTCTTCTCTGATAGTCCTACGTACCAGTGAATAGAGAGAGCAAAACAATGAGACTGCAAATGGACAACAGGACCACAGGCGGGAAGCAATAAAGGAAGCAGGCAGAAGAGGTCTGTCCATAAAGAAGCTTTGTTAATCCAGAAAAAAGGTAATTCTCAGAAAGTGTTTGAAAACCTTGCAGCACGCTGAAATGATTTAACCCATCCCAGGAATGTTTAATTGTCTATATAAAACAGTGGACTTCATGAGGCTATAACAGGTCATACACATCTTAGCCACTCTGCATGCAGAAAATCACAGAAAGTAGCCTGTAGGATGCAGGTGCCAGAAATATACCCTCTGGATCCCAAGTCCCAAAACAAGTGACAGCATAACTGTCCAAACACATCCTTTTCTATCCTATATTAAATCTATATCCAGCATTCTTTTCTATATTACCCTCTAGTCAACTGGAAGTCAATTCTGTCAATAGAGGTGAAAAAGTTTGGAACAACCACCTATCTCTAGATTGCAAGGACAGCCATGGCTTATGTGGTCTGTGTACGATTTGGTTTACTTTCAGGAATATGGTGTACTGGAGTCAGCCAACAATTAGGGTTTTGCAAGCCCTTTTATCTTTACTGAAGATTAAAGTGTTTACAATGCAGTCAAGTCTGACGATCAATATTCTCCTTTGTGATTTACCTTCATTGAATTGCATAATTCTCACCTGGATTCACCATCTCCTAGAAAGCAAGTATTCCTGTTTCACCAGGAAGGCGTGGCTATTAATGTATCATCCACACTGGGAGAAGACAAGCCAGAAATCACTATCTCCTATTAACAGAGAGTCTGCACTGGTTCACATGCCAAGTACTGAGCATTTCCATTGCATTAAATGAATCAAACACTCTCAAGTCACAACAGCTGCAGAGGAATTCAGCCAACACACAAGTAAACATGCAATTGGCATTGCCTCAACCTATCAGCTATACTTCGGCTTCCTGCCCTCGTACCTATAGTCTGTGCCTCTAGGAGGCACTATAGAACTACAGTCCAGGGCACCTAAGACGTTTAGAAAAGCAGCCACAGCCATAAATCCACTTTTCACATGTTGTTGTTCAACGGCTCTCCATGAGGAGATGATTTATTTCTGTGGTAGAGAGCTACTCAAAGGAAAGCCTCAAAACATCCTAACAAGGATAAGTGTCACATATGTGTTATGTCAGCCACTACCCATTAGAAGGCCTATTTCCTAGAACTGACTTAGATGTAAGTGTTTTTTGTAAAACAAAGCACTGAAACCCCTCTGATATTATGAAGGTCATTGTTAACTAGGAAATGCAACTTCCACAGATCTTTTTGGTTAGTCTAATTTTCAGAACATTATTGCTAAAACATGTCAAATCATCTCAGGATACTTCATGTAATACATGTGGTACACGTGTCGTGCCATATACATCCTCCATCTCAGTACTCTGGGCCAAGCTTTTCTGTACAGTCTTGATTCTTCATGACATTCAGCCATTATAGCCATTGAAAAAGATTCCCATGGACAGGATTTCTCTGCCCATAGTGCTTATTAAGATACCAGAATGTCCTGATCTAACTGAAGGGATTCTGCAAAAGGGCACTATGAGACCTCTTCCCTTCAGATAGTATGGGTGGTAAAGCTCCATCTTTCTTCAGCTGAACTCCTCTGGTGCAGAACTGGAGTAACACAGCAGTGAGTCAAGTTCACTCTGCTTGCCCATGGAGCATTTAATTGTGTTCTTTCTGTTTGTGGTTCATGCACATAATCTAAAAGGTCATTTTACACTGAAAGCAGTTGTTTTGCTTTTTCTAATGGAAAAACAATTCCCCATCAAACAATTCATAACAATAAAAAAAAAAAAAAAAACACACAAGAAACCCCACCCACCAGCCAGCAAGAGCATCCCATTGCACATCTCCCCACTTCATAGAGGCCAACAGTTCCCAACTTTCTCTGGATATCTGTTCAAGAAACTGGACTATAAAACATGCCCTGAAGGTGAACAACTCCAAGAGTTCTTGGCCCTTTGCTTGGCAATTACCGTGACTCATAGTTCTTATCTTATTTCATGAGTGAATTTAATTTAAGGTCAATATGTCAATTAGCTTGTCTTGTTTGGACAGTAGATGATACATAGAAAATAGATGTTAACAGAGGTCCATATACTACTCCCATCTGCCACTGTACTTACATGTTTACAGCATGTTACTGTGTTGAAAATTGTACACTGGCCTAATTAGATTGTTCTTTAAAAGTTCCTTATCAAAATCATTCCACTGGAACTTTCTTTTATTGAAACTGTTGATAACCAATATTAAATTATGGTCAAATATGCAATATATATATACCTCAATTGAAAAATAAAAACTTCTTCAATTGAAAAAAGTAAAACATTCTTTCTCAGTATCTTTTAACAGACTTTTTTTTATGGTTTTATTCTGATTTTTCTTTTTTTTCTAATGTTTTTAAGCCAAAGTTAGTCCACAGTCTTTCAAAAGAGATAAGACATTATTATGTCTTTTATGCCTATTACGTTGTGGAGAAGCTGAGAGAACTGGGGCTCTTCAGCCTGGAGAAGAGAAGGCTCCAGTGAGACCTTATAGTGGCCTACCAGTACTTGAAGAGGGCCAACAGGAAAGTTGGGGAGGGACTTTTTTATAAGGGCAGGTAGTGATAGGATGAGGGAAAATGGTTTTATACTGGAAGAGGGTAGATTTAGACTAGATATTAGGAAGAAACTTTTTACTGTGAGGGTGGTAAGACACTGGAACAGGTTGCCCAGCATCTTTGTAAATGCCCTCTCCTTAGAAACATTCAAAGCCAGGTTGGATGGGACTTTGTGTAACCTGGTCTAGAGGGAGGTATCCCTGCCTGTAACAGGAGGGTTGGAACTAGATGATCTTAAAGGTTCCCTCCAACCCAAACTATTCTAGATTCTATGATTATCTGGAGGTGAAATGGGAAATAAAAGGAAAAAAAGTCCAACTTCTAATCCACTCAGGAAAAAAATTTCAATATGTTTTCACTGCTTTTCCCCAAGCTTTCTATTTTTGACACTAATACAGCTGAGATACAGCACTAGTAGTCAGTCTTAAGTCTGTATGGTGTAAAACTTTGAGTCTTCGTCAAAACACAGTCAAAGTCAGCACTATAATTCCTGTGAGGGAGCTCAGAGGAGACAGAGTCCACAGTGAAGTCCAAACACAAGATGGAGATGACTCTGTACCAGAAGGTTGAGTTACTGCTTGTCCACACAGAATTCTGCAGCCCATTCATTGCATGTCAGTCTCCCTTTTCTCCATCAGTGAAATGCTTTGCAATAACACAAATCAAGCTCCTGAACAGCATTGCAAATAAAAAATGAAGACAGTTTAAGGCATATAATTTGGATTACGATTTGCAATATTCATTAAGAGGACAGCCAATTCTGGCAAAGAAAAAAGTGCCCTTAGCTACGATAATGAATACAAGGTTTGTTAAAGCAACAAGACTGATGATCTAATCCATAACGATCTGACAGTGGCTGCTTTTATAAGATACCTTGTTTTGATTTTCATATCAATAATTATATTATGTGCCTCAAAACATCTGTCTGGCTGGCTGACTTGATGCATGTTAAAACCATCCTGTTTGTGGATATGCATTGGAATAGGACCTATTATAGAATCATATAACAGATGTGGGGAGCAGTAATGACTCTTCAAAATTCTGTGTTATGCCAGAGACAGACAGCGCTCACTGTGGTCCCTTCTGCCCTTAGAAGTTATGGCTTGAATATGTGAACTGAGCCTCCCAATGCCCTACCATGAAGACTTCTCTCTGTGTTTTTCTTCCAAGGCAGGGAGTCAATGCCTGAGTTAGCACTCAGAGTATTCTCTTATTGAACATAACAGGATGCTGCACCTTGTCACCCAATGCAAAGCAGTGAATGAATTTCTCCTCCAAATTATCTAGTCAATTCCTGGCTAGTGTGGACAAGCTGGATTTTAATTTTCAAATAAAATATACTCATCTTTTGGTTCTAAGGTTGTCTCGAGATCACAACTAAATCCCTACTTCTGGCATCAATGGCACCAAGTACTTGGAGCAAAAGGCAAAGCGACAAATTAGCTCTAAAGGAAAAAAAAAATAATTGTTTTTCTACAAAGACTTCTCTGTATACTTCATTAATTTGGTGGACCAAAACTGAAGTATATTTTAATATAAATTAATACTGATTGCCAGTTACAAACTTAACTATTTTTTCTGAGATCTGTTTTTTAGAGTAATTTTACAATATGAGACCCAAAGAGTTGGAATTTTCCAGAGAGGAGAGGACAGGAGAAAAGAGTTCAAATGTATATTGGACACTGACAGGCATGGGGCATCAACAGCCTCCCTACGAAGCCTGTGATAGCTTCTGACCATTATCATATTAAATAAATTTTTCTTATTATCCACTCCAAACCTCCACTGTGCAACCCTGTGCTGTTCTCACATGTCCTATCACTGGCTACCAGGAAGAAGAACCAGCACATCCCTTTATGCTTCCCCTTCTCAAGGAGTTGTAGAGAGAAGATGGTAGCTCACAAGTTAGGAAAATGGTTTATAACCATCCAACTCAAGATACTTTTCTTTTTTTTTTCTTTTTTTTTTTTTAATGGATACATGGCTTTCTCCAAATTCACAAGCTTCTGTGACAGTCTCTCTGATCCAACGTTCTACTACACATCCAGTACATTGTCCACTGTTCATTCCACACCTCTTCCTGTGCCCTAAGGCCAAATTATACAAATGAATATGTTGTTTTTTATGACATGGACAGAGTTGAGAAATGTTAACAACAAAACCCAAAACCACATTGTTTGTCTTGCTTCAAATTCTCTTAGAAACTTTAAACACAGAGTAAGTTTTTCAAAAGCCTCATTAAGATGTAAGCATCTCCAAAACAAATTAATAAATACTTAGTAAAGTAAAACAAAAGAAATACATGATTTTGCACAGAAAGCTTTGGATGTCATGGCTTTACACCAATCATTTCATTTTTTATTTTATATTTAAACTTGGAATAACCTAGTTGAGCAGGTGGACATAATAAAAGTTTTCACTTCAACTCCTTAACATAGGAAAATTGCCAGTTGTTATGGACAAAGTTTTTGGAGCATGCTTCACTAGACTTCAGTGTTCAAAGGAAAGGTCCTAAACCAAGAAACATTAGAAGCAAAAAAAATCCAAATCCATCATCCTGTGAAACTGCAGGGGACAAAAGGACATATTATCTTGTCAATATTTGCAGGGCTATATGCGCCCACCTGACTTAGTTGTGCAAATCAGAGATACAAATTCACAACCACTAGCAGACAACTGCATGATAAGAAGTATTTGCACATGTACCTATATACACATCTGCACAAAGAAAATCAGTCTAGCATATCTACCAGGTGTTTGGTTATGCATCTTGACAGAAAAAAAAAAAAAAAAAAGTGGCATATATAATTTATAACAGAACCTTGGCATCTTCAGAGGCACAATGCTGCTGAATTGAGTACTTGTGCTGCCTTCTGTAGCTCACTTATTACTATGTTTTTAAATGTTGGTTTCTTTAAAAGGTAGTTTAGCTTTCTGAAAGGACTTTACATTTCATTCTAGCCCATATTCAGAGAGAAGCCACACTGAAATCTGCTTGATGTGTACTTGCAAGTTCATGTTTCTGTATTGAAATCAACAAGTTCCTGCAGGGAAAATCTGATCCTGCTTGACTGCTTGCTGTATGCAGACACACTTCCTTCACACTTGGGGACAGTGAAACCACTAATACATCAGAGAAAGAAGTTCTCATCTGAGAGGGATTAGTAGGAATCACAGAGAAAAAAAGTTTACAAAATCCACTCCTAATGCCCAAGATATTGTATGAAGATGTCATCAAGACTGTCTAGATTAGCACCCTAATCTAAGACTCCTGACACATTCTAATTCAATTTCAGATTACCAGATTTTGTTGTCATTTTTACAAGTCAGAAAAGAAGAAAATAAAAGTTATCTCTGATCTTAAATATAGGTGACTTCTGTGTGGACAGTCATCCTTCACACAATCTATATTAGCAATGTGAAATAAACTTCAGGTTGCCTCTATATCCCTTCAACAATTTGTGTGAATTCCTACCATCATAGATACTGGCTCCTCCCTCCACATTTCAGATTACACAAGTAAATAGGATTAGTAGCTGCCTCACGGCAGTATATCTTCTAGGATGCAGAAGGACTGCCACAGGACTGCAGTGACATATTTAATTTCAACAGCTAAGTTGCCGAATTATTCTGATGATCAATATTATTTCAGTATTGCATTCTGCAGTTCTGACTGGTCACTGTCAAATAGTGTTGTTCCACTAACAATACTGCTCTTATTTTGAAGAGAAAACATTTGTCATTCTTCCAGAATGAAAGATTTGGGTTTTCTTGTTGCTGTTTTCTGACCTTTTCCACACAAACAAATATGACCCATGACATAAACACAACAAATCAATATTAAGTAATAAAAATTATTTTCCTTATTAATTCTTCCCTGTGATATTCTCCACTACACTGCATTAGGGCAATTTTGTTGTTTTTCCAGTTCCAAAGCAGAACAATAATAAAAAGCATCCAAAATTTTATTGTAATTGCCTAAATTGTATAACACCTTACTAGGATGTCAGGAAAACAGCCAAAGAATTTCACATTATAAAACTGGGCATATCTGATATATCAAGTTTGAGCATATTTTCAGACTATCCAGAGTTTACAAACTTTCCCAGTTCTAGTTTAGACAAAAGCCTTTAACAGACCATCTGGTTCTAATGACTCAAACCTAGAATATTTGATGTCCTTTTCACTATACTACATCAAATTACTGCTTAAAACATCAGTAAAGCAAAAATAATTCTTAGCAAATGTGTTTGTTTCTTTTATAAAACTGTACTGCATATACTATATGTTACAGTCAGCAGAATCCTTAGTTCAGTTACTCTTGCATGCTACTTGGTCCAGAATCCACTGAGGCAAAGTAATTTTTTCTATTGACATTAAAAGGTTTTAAATGAGGCTCCTACACTACCACCAGATCCTTACCATCCTAAAATATGTATGAGGTTTCAATATCTCTCCCAAGAGAAAAGGTTCAAATTATGCTTACAGAAGCCCTTCCTAAATTAAGTCTTCCATGCACACTTGGTAACCCAATTAAAACTCAGTGAAATCAAAACATTAAGAGGTTTTATAGTTAAAAGGTATTGTGAATTATATAGTCTACTATCAGTATGCACTGTAGCCAACTATAAGTAAAATTTCTGGGAGCAAATTTCACAAGTTTATGTAATACTTCATCTTCTAGCAGCTGTATATATGCTATAGAGTTTTGAAAATCCCACACCAAATGTAGCTCATTACCTCTGAAATCAGTCACAACAGATTACAATTCATTATGTTTCACCACCATTATTAGAAGATTGTCCTGGAAGTGGAAACACAGATGAACATTTAGGAAAATGTATACAAAGAAAGTTCATTCTTAATAATAGAAATGCCAAGCACTTGTATTTCTAAGGAAATACTAATCTGGAGGTCAACACAACCAAGAAAGTCAGCAAATTAATGCCTCAAAAAATGAACATTTTCCATGTTTGGTCTCTTCTCACTGGTGACAGGTGATATGGCCTCAAGTTGCACCAGGGGAGGTTTAGGTTGGATATCAAGAAAGGGTTGTTAAGCACTGGAATAGGCTCCCCAGGGAGGTGGTTGAGTCGCCATCCCTGAATGTGTTTAAAGATCATCTGGATGTGGTGCTCAGAGACATGATTTAGCGGTGGGTTGTTAGAGTTAGAGTAGTATAGTTAGTTTGAGGTTGGACTTTATGATCCTGTAGGTCTTTTCCAACCTGAGCAATTCTATGATTCTGTGTGCCAGCTAAGGTTATCCATAGTAAATGTGATTTCTTGCAAACTTGTTTATGAGTTTATAGCTTATGTAGCAAATAGCCATCATTGTTTTCTTTACATTTTGTTTTTCTTTCTAGTTTCTATCATTAGTATCCCATTGTGAAGTTGAGATACGGACATTGTCAAAGGAGACATCACTGTCTACATTCTTCTAAACTCTTCCTGAATCCAAATATGCTAGTAGACACACAGTCTTGAATCTATTTCTCTTTCTGCTTTTTTCTTCTCATTCCATGGTAGCTACCATGTTAATATTACAAAACAATTAGAACACACAGTTCCAACCCTGACTCTTTGCAAAGCACTCTAAAAAGTTTTTCTGAGTAAGAAAGGACTGAGTGAGGACTGCAAGAATTGGCCCATATGGAGTTACATGCTAACTGTTGTTATTGTTCTCATAGAGTGCATTTAAGGTTTTGGGAACAAACAATAAAACAAACAGCTGAACAATTTTAATCATGGCCCAGTTCCTAGTTACAATTATTTTTAAGCTGTCTCACCATTTGCTAGAGTCTGATTTTTTCCCCAATGAAAAAAGATATATTATGTAAAGCTTAAAGAAATACTGCTATAAAATGACAGTAAAACTAAATAAATATTTCTCACATGTGACATGCTATGATTTCTGTTCCAAGCCCAATACTTGTGTATGTAAAAATATAATTTTTTAAATGTTCCATTCTCTATATACTTCCTGTACCAGCCAATTCTCTACTATACTTTACTAAATAAGTTACAAGCATGACCTCTGAACTCTATGACTAGACAGAAAATATCAGATTTTGGCCTGATGTCTGAGCAAGATTAGAATTTATGCTCATATGAAAGGCATATTTCATGCATTCTATGTATCAGAATGCTACAGCAGGGACGCATCAAATCGAAGTAAGATGACATGCAAATAAGAATGGCAGAATACAGTGGTACAAGGATGCAAAGATAACTGAAGAGAATACTAACCAAGAATATCCTTTTAAGATCTTTTTTTCATTCAGATCCTTATATAACAACTTCCAATGGAGGCAACAGAAAGACTGCTGTCTTCAGTGTCTGTTATTGTGGCTTGCTATATGTGTTACAGTAACACACTGAAGACTCATTTAAGTTCAAGCTCCATATTCCCAGGTGCCATAACACCCAGAGTGCAGTAATACCTTCTTCCCAGAGCTCACATGAAGCAGGACCTTGAATCATACAGTGCAAATAGATATCACGAACAAAACGCAGGAAAGAATCCAAACAGAGCCAAAGGGATTTAGGATGGGTTACAAAAATGATCACTGTGGTAAAGCAAGAAACACTTCAGTTGCCTGACTGTACACAGTGACCTACCTATTAAACCATACTACCTGATAATGGATTTGGGCCAAAGCTGCTCTGCACTATGTGAATAATAATAGAGGAAATGAAGTAAAAAACCTTCCTGCTAAATAAAACCAAAAGCTGCCAAGCTGTTCCTACCTCATGTGGAGGAAGAAGACATACACTGCAGTAAAATTGTGTGCAGAAGGCAGGAATCACTGGTGTTTTTCTTGCAATTCTTGTTTTTAATAAGAGTTCTGCAGGAAAAATATTATAAACGGAAACACAGAATCATTCCAGAGGTTACCCATTTCCACTCCTCCCACACCATGGCAGGCTCGGTTATAACCATGTCATTCCTAACAGATGTTTGTCTAATCTGTTGATGGATGCTCCAAGCAATTGTTAGGCAATCTCTTCCAGCACTTCACCCCCCTTGCTATTAGAACTGTTTTCCTTCCTTCTAATCAGAACCTTCCTTGCAACAGTTTGTACTATTATTTATTCCCCTAAGTTGTCCTCCCGTCTTTAGACTAACCAGCTCCAACATATCCAAAACTCTCCTTTTAAAACACCTTGTTGACTAACGTTAATCTTGAGATTCACTGAACCTTAGTACTTTTTTTGCAGTGTTGGGTTTTCCATCCTGCATTTACACAGTTGATTATTCCATCTAAATGCAACAGCTTACATTTGTTTGTCAAAAAGCCTTGAATTTTGTGTGTAAATATAATTTCTGAATCTATTAATTTCTTTCAATGTATATGCAGTTAGTATCAACTGAAATTTCATAAGCCTGTACTATATCACTATCAAGGACACTACTAAAAACTTTGAACACCAAAGGCACAGTAGAGACTTACTCAATAGATCAAAAAACTACTAAAAAGTAATTATTTAGATATACTTAGTGAACTCCTTTCACATCCACTCTGTGGTAGGTTCATTGAGAATATTTGCCTCAATTTCCTGTTGGAATGTGGAATAATTATATATCTATATAAAGTTTTAATAAAATTGAGATAGACTCCCTTATTCTTTTGCAAGCAGGGTCTGTTGCTCTGTTGTAGTTTGGCTTGACAAAACCTGACAACGGACACAATTTATTCCTGACATTTATATGTTGGGTGTTATCCAACTCTTCATCTCCTATGAGTTCAAAATGAGATTGTGATGTGTGTGTGGTTGTATTTAAATTAATCAGTCTCTTCTATCTGCTCTTTTTCCTCATCTCTAATGGTAAGCACTACCTTTTCCCCTTTCCCTATCTATCTTCAGTGTGTTCTCAATTACTGATCATTCTGGGACTGTTTGTCTTTTAAATATATCTAAATATGCTAGGCAGTCTGAAATAAATACCAAGCAGGTAAAATCTGTAGCTTAATAAATGTTCTTACAGTGTTTTACTTCGCAATGCTAATTACCACTTCAATAAAACTTCTTCCTGTCTTTCACATTATTGCGGGTACTGTTTGTTTGGTTTTGACAATAATGTGTCTTACCTAGAAACAAATCAGGATCCTTGATCTCTTCACACAGGAGTTGGTCATAGGTCTGAAAGAAATAAATGCCCTGTTTCAATTCTCTGATGACTCAAAAAAGATGAGTTCACATCATCCCTTTCCAAACAGAACTGTGAAAAAAAACTGCAGAATTCTGGAAGCAGTGTTAGTAGCATCAGTGAAATACTGCACCTAAACTAATCAAACCTATTGTTTTGCAGAACTAGTTTTCCGAGGCACAAAACAATATTATATGCATCATTGCTTTTAAATGGGGAATAAGAGATAGCTCAGGATTTTTTTATATGAAGTTACATTGTTCATTTCAGCTAAAGTTAGATTCAAAAACAGCAACTTCTGTCTACTGCCCTTCACCATGAAGATAAAATAATGCAAAGCCCAGGTTCACCTATGTACATTCTTGAAGACATGAAAATGTTGTTTAGATACTTTTACAGAGTCTTGACTCCAGATTAATACTAAATTCCATAACTGTGCAACTGCGACAAAAAACTACCTACCTTGTTAACACAACCCATACATCTAAATTTGAAAAAGGAACAGAAGAAATAGTCACAGTCTTCCTGATCTTCATCTTGTACTCTTGTTCCTTTTTTACCCGATATTCGATGTAAAGAGAATAATTTGCCAGGTCACTTTTTATTTCTTAGTGGCTTTACATTTCCAGGAATTTTAAGAAACAAAAATAGATTTTGTTGTGAAAATATAAATTACAGTCATACTGCACAGTAAGAATACTGAATGGAAACATTTATGTGGAATTACTTCTTCACTTAATTCTTTTTTAACTGTTGATAAAAACATGTCTAATGATTCTAAATGCTATGAGTCTTCAGCCCACTAACCACAGTCTTTCAGTGCAAGGCACAAATATCTCTCTAAGTACAATGGTGTTCAAAATAAGAGATTGTGGACTAAACTCTGGGCAGAAGGACAAGCCTATAAACAATTCAGACAGTTCTTTACACAGAGATTGGTTGGAATATCAAACAAACTGCCAAAAGTTTTGCAGCCAGCAGTTAAAGTGACTTGTGTACATTAATTCAAAAAAAAGTTGGATTACACTTTGGAAAAGAAAGAAATACTACAGTACAGCAGCCACTGACATGTTATTTTCTACTTTTTCTCTTCTTTTTTTCTGTATTTTTTGGAGGTTGAGATTATTGTAAGACTATTACATATAACTAACTAATTTAGTAAAATTAGCAATCTTTCTACTTTCATTTGTTACGATCTGCAAGAAGGTTTCCCATGGTTATGGGAGACTGACCATTGGGCTTTCTTTGCAAGACTGCATTTATATTTTCACTTGCTGAAGTAAACACATCTCTCTTTTTCTTGTTGTTTGTTTGTTTTGGCACAATTATGCCAAGCAGCATTTAAAAAAAAAACTCAAGCCTCAAAAAACAGATGAGGAAGATGAGACAAAATGTCTAATGAAGTATACAGATGACTAGATAATTTAACAGATACCTGGAGAACAAAAAAAATTGAAATGAACATTACCTTGATCTGTTACATATTTCTGTCATGTCCAAACTTTTTGTGATCATTGTTGAAGGAAAATGAATCTGATATAGGAGAGAGTGTTCAGGGAAAAGGAAAAGAACATGAAAAGTCACATGGAAATTCATTTTTCACTGGAGGAAAAATAACTGCTAAGCTTGTCAGAAAATTAGAACACCAAGATAATCACCAAGACAGAGCACAGGAAAGGAGAAGAAGAAGAAAAAAAGAAGTTTTAGAGATTATTTGTATTAGCAAAGTCCTCTCATTCACCCAAGTTGTCATACTGGTGTCTAGAGCAACAAGCAGGAGCAGTAATAATTATGAACATTGCTGCTGTAACAGAAGAAAAGAAAGTGGATGGGAAAAAAAAAGAGTATCATCCAGTTCCTTATCTTTCCAATGTATATTTCTTTCTTGTGGAACATCATCTTATAGTTTTTTCAATATATTTTTATATTTCTCAAAGGATCAAGTTTCTACTGTCTCCCTTCAAAAATGCTTTTGTGACTTAGGAACAACTGGAAATGATTTAGCTACCAGTGAACAGATAACATACCAGGACCAATCACCATGGCAATGTCAGTAACTGCTATTGATCACCTGGAAGAAGTAGATGAGGTCTTCCTAAAACAATTTGGCCTTACTCATCATTGGGAACATAATGATAGAAATGAGAAGCGATCAAGGAGCCAGCAAGGGGTAGGTACTTGGCTAGACCTCACATTTGCAAACAAGGAAGAACTGGACAGAGACATGAATAAATGGGGAAAGCCATGATTTACTAAATATGAGATGGTGCAGCTCAGGATTTTGAGGGGAGAAAACAAGGCAAAAAGGATCATAACACTAGACTTTGAGAAGACTTTGGCCTATTCAGGAACCTTCTTGGAAGAATCCCAAGGGATATAGCCCTCCAAAAAGAAGATACTTTCAAATATCATCTCCTCTGTGTTTCAGTACAGTCCATCCTTATGTGCAGGAACTCCAGGAAAGCTGGCAGGAATCCTGAATGGACCGAGATGTTCCTGACAAAATTCAAATATGCAAGAGCCAGAAGCAAGGATGGATGCACCCAGGAAGAATACAAGCTCAGTCTGAGAAGAATTTAGGAAAGCCAAATTCCACCTGCAGCTGAATCTGACAAGGGATGTCAAGTGCAAAAAGAGTGAGTTTTGCCAGTACATCAGCAGAAAAAGAAAG
The DNA here is from genome assembly GCA_037305975.1 of Chrysolophus pictus. NCBI lineage: Eukaryota > Metazoa > Chordata > Aves > Galliformes > Phasianidae > Chrysolophus > Chrysolophus pictus. The sequence continues at coordinate 49,512,265 of CM074580.1, forward strand.
ACATGGGAAAATGAGGAACAGCTTCCGAATGGGGCATGGGATCTGCTAACAAAGTAAACAGAAGAGGCTAACATCCTAAGTGACTTCTTCATCTCAGTCTTTACTAGGAATTTATTTGCCTTCAGGAGCCCCATTCACCAGTGGAGAAGTCTGGAACAAGGAAGACTTTCCTTAATAGAGGAGAATCAGGTTAGGGAACATTTAAACTAACTGGATACCCACAAGCACACAAGGCTAAATAGGATGCACCCATGACAGCTGGCCAATGACACTGTGAGAGTACTCTCAATTACCTTTTAAAGGTCATAGCAGTCAGAAGAAGTCCCTGAGAAGGAGAAAGCAAATGCTGTGGGGTCTCCCTCCTGTGAAATATTCAATACAAACCTGTGCTGCTTGACCAGGGATATTGGGCCAAATGAGCTCCAAAGATTCCTTTTTCAACCTTAACCACACTGAAACACTGATTGGATGTAATTCATCTTGACTTTAGAAGAGCTTTTAAAACTGTCTTCCATAATGTTCTCGTAAACAAACAAACAAATAAAAATAAGAACAAACCTTCTTAAGGTGATAGTGGTTAAACACTTGTTTAGAGAAGCTTTGCAGTCTCTACGTTTAGAGATACTCAAAATCCTACTGGACACAACTCTAATTGTTTGCTTTGAGCAGGAGTCTCTACTATAATGTACATGACCTCCACTGATCCTTTTTAACTTTAGCCATTCTGTGATTCTGTGTTTCAGGTAAAGTTTGTGAACTTTAAAATATTCTACGTATTTCAAAAATGCTGTGGTTTCCCTCAGGATCCAGAAAAGTAAGACCCTTGTCATAGACCCAAACCAATTAGTAAATAACCCAGGATCAGAACGGATGAAACTTGTCATGTGTCTGAAGTGCTATACCATCAGATGATGTTTTACTACAGGAAGTAAAATCCATCAGATTTAAAGTTAGACATGGAGTAGATTTACTAGAAAGTTTTTGTTTTCTTCATCCAGACATTTATCATCATTTTAGACTAACAGCTGAAATTCATCTTTTGTAATGATAAATTATAGCTGAATGAAACTTGTCTGGGCCTGCCCTTTACTTCATTCTTAGTTGCATTCTCTTGGTCTTTGAGGAAAAAGTACTCAAATTAGGAAGTCTCCTTACAAAATGGTTTGCAAGAAAGCGGAGCTATTTCTGTAAACAATAGGAAAGTCCAGTTGTTGAATCTCTATTTGTGAGAGAGAAAGAGAAAATGGAGCTATTTCACTCAAAAATACCCAAAGTAATATCAAAGAGTCTTTCTTCATAGTGGTGGAGGTGTCACAGGGCACAGTTGTCATCTACCTTGGAAAAAGATCAAAAACTATATACTGAAATGGCAGGAAGTCAAAAATTCACTCTTGCTCTCAATGCAAAAATTTTTTGGGAGAAAGTAAAGATCAACTATACAAAGATCGTAGAAAAAGATAGCGTTTCCAAAAGAGAAAGCATGAGATACTGTGTGCAAGCATGGCTAATGACAAGGGGGAAAGGGAGGAGAATCATGCCAGTACATATTTACTATTGCCAAATGAGCTGAAAAAATCCAACATCACTGCTATGGTATTTTTTCACTAGATCTGAAGGACAGCAGCAGTGGAATCTGCTGTTTGTGTTGAAGTGTCAAGAGGGGAAAGAACAAAGACGTGGAAACATCTGCTTTTAGAAGCCTCTTGAAAAATAATTATGCAATACCCTGTGAGAAACATCTGTTAAAAAGGCTGCTGTCCACCCATCACATTGAAAGAAGTCACTCAAGGAAAATATAAGCAAGATCAAGAGAAGATTGTGGCACATTTTTCTTTTGCAGCACCCAGATTGAAAATCTAAACTGAGGCTCAAGCATAAGATCAGCAAGAGAAAGATGTGATAGAAGAAAGCAGGATGATATACCACTGCTGAACAGATGGTACAACCTGCTATTACATAATCAATACAAATTGAACCAGACGCTATGCTTAGTATGTGTACTCTTTCTGAACACAAACAAATTGCTTTCTGGGAACTCACAGCCCTCCCATTCACAGAATCTAATGCTTTGCAAGAAGTGATAGAGTCTTATTTTCTACCACAGTGAGCGTATTCTAGTTTAGTCTTCCTGTCCACCGCACAGAAGAATACAAGTTTTCTGTAAATTTTTACACCACCGAGTCCAATGTTTTCAAGATTTCTGAGACCAGAATATAAACTGAAACACCAACATGAATAACAGTATGAAATGCCAGTCCATCAATGACAAAATTCTTGTAGAGACTGATGGATAAGATAGCAAGATAAGATTTTACTAATTGCTAAAATGTCAGCTAAGAAAATTGCCTCCAGTTGTTAAAATCTCCTAGAACTAGGTTCTAACAGCAGGAAGCAGTTAACCCCACTGTTTGTGCACACTGCCATAGTGGAAAGTGGGCATATAATATAATAATATCATATCCGCACTTGAACTACTGTGCAAAGGTTATACACGTAACAGCTGGTATAAGATCCAAACCTGTCAGGTGGACTCATGAGCCTGGTACAGTGCTGTGTTGACATATGATGTCATACCTGAATGCTAAAAATCACCCTAACTCCTTGTCGCTTTGATGTGCTGTACATGCATAACAACTCATTCACGTTTTTAAGCTTAAACCTTTAGCCAAAATATAGAAGGAGCCTGAGTACTTAAGAGAGCTTACAAGAATAAAGGCAAAACACCTGATGCTTTCCAGCTTCTGTATTATTAGTATAGTTAACTTCATCTACAGTTCAAAAGGCACAGTATAGATGAGGTTCAATATTGCATGTGACAAAAAGAGGCTGGATATGAAATCCTGTTTCACCTTTATGCTTGAGTTCAGCTCAGTTCAGTTGCATAAGAAGTTCTCTAACAAAAGATCTGACTCTTTAAGTTAATGAGAAACTCTCCTTGGGTCTCATAACAAATACCTAAAATTCAACACTATATGCAACTGTATTTTCCTCAGAAATTGATATTTGTCAGGAAGATGCAAAACAATTGTTATAAATGTAATATGGTTTGTAAAATGCTTTGAAATTCTTGGTGGTGAGTAACAAGATAGAGTCATGTAAGAAGATGTTATTATTACACTAATTATAAAAATGAGTCCAAAATACAGTCACCTTGATGCTTAAGTTGCCAAAAGAAAAAAAATATTGAATGAAGTAGGAGTAGGGGGAATTTAAACGTTCCCAAAATAACTGTTAACCAGACTTTAGCCCCACTGAAAATTTCCAGGAATCATCTTCTCAAAACAGCTTCTTAATATTTTCTCTGCTTATTTTTACTTATAAAATTTTTCTTATGAAAAGTTTTAGCCTCGTTTCGTCTCAGCTCTCTTCAGAACTGTTAACAGTGATTAATGATGTTTTAATGAATATCTTTGTCTCTTTGTATATTTTCTTAGAAGAGCATTACACAAGCTAAAAACCCAGCCTCTACCTTCAGGGTTGGTAAAAGCCATCCATAATTTGCTGACCACAAGCACTGGCAGAGGAGGAGTACAACTTACTGTGTGTGACAGATTTAGATATTTATCAAAGACGATGTGGGCATTTGGGAGAAATATATGAGTATGTGTTGTTGTCCTCAAGTGTTTCTTTGAAACAGAGTTCCATAATAGGATCAATGAGCCAAATCTTAAAGCTTTCCTTGCATACAGAGGATCTCTCATCTCAGTCCCATGGAAGAATACATGCTTTGGATATTTAGGAAGGAAATTAATGAAAATACAGCCACACAGTGAGAGATTTGCAACACTCCTTAGGTTGAAATAACATAAAGGAAGAGTTCTGTCTATCACTGCCCTTCACATTCAGTAGCAAGACAGCAAAATATATTGCTCTCTGAATACTTTGCTCAAATAAAGATTGTAAAATTTGGCTGAAGTATTTTATGTTCAGGATCCTTCAGCAGGAATGAGGTGAAGCCACCAGAATAAAGACCAAGCTAAATACTGTAATTGAGCAAGATACATTCTCATTTTGTGCTCCAAACTATGTGGAAGTCTGTATTACAAAATGACCTTATAGAATTACAGCAGATGCCTTTTACATCTGGGAAGCATGGCAATTGGCTTCAGTATAGTTTTCCCAGCTAACATAGGTCACATAGATCAAGCCAATTTCCATGTCAGTGCAGGACCAGTATATACACATAAAGACACATAAATGCCATACGGTTGCTATCTGACTGTTCATGATCTGCTGCCGCTAACTTCTATTGCCAGTCAACTTAACATTCAATGTAATTTAATCAAAACCTTGGGCACCATATAATCTGTATTAAAAACAGAAATTGCCTTCTCAAGTGACAATTTCCAACTGCATTGGATGGGTGCAAGAGAAGACTGTTCAGCTATTTGTATCTACGTCTACAAAAGCAAACTAGAAAAAGAAAATCATAGGTCTTCAAAAGCACACAGGCTTGTCTATACAGAGAAATTGGTCACTGAAAGAGTGGTCAGGCACTGGACTAGGCTGTCCAGAGAGGCTGTGGAGTTGCTGTCCCTGGAGGTGTTCAAGAAACATTTAGACGCTGTACTGAGGGACTTGGTTTAGTGGGAAATACTGGTGATAGGTGAGTGGGTGGACTGGATGATCCTGGAGGTCTTTTCCAACCTTGGTGATTCTATGATTCTATAATTCATCAATGGAAATCTATTCTGCATGACTGAATAATACATAAATTTAAACTGTAATTTAAACATTCTCTTTCAAGCAAGCACTAGTACACAGTGTGAAGAATAGATGAATTCTGGACATTTGCTTCCACAGTCTGTCCTCTGAGCCAAAGGATAAGCCATAACACATTTCTTTGCTTTTCTCATTTTTTTATGGCTACACATAGTTGTCATAACCAATCTGATTATCAAGGGTTTTGCAGCTGGGCTGCGGTGGATTCTTCCAGGGACTACACTGATATTTGCTATTAGAGCCATTTTTAGATCTGATGGACACTATAAGTAGGAGCAGCAGAGGTATGTCTGATAGTATTCTACACTTGTAGCATGTTGAAGAATGGTTCTTCTGAATGCATACACTCATGTTACTTTTTTATTACCGCTCATTAAATCTTTGCAATATCATCACCCTCTCATTACTATCCTGCCTTCTTCATGACTGTCTTTGTTATGTTTGTACTATTCAAACATCAGTAAATTTATGGATTGCGTAAATAATACTTGCAAAATAATTATTTCTCAAATATGTAAAACATTGTATCTTGGTTGAAACTCTAACATTCTACCTTTTAATCCTTGTGGTATATGTCCGCTTTTCTGCAAGCATGTCTGTGAGAGAAAGGCAGATATTTTCATGAAGAATTTAGTTCCCAGACATACTTGTGCCAGCATCTCCCCTAAGCCACTGAAAATAGGCTCAAATTCTATAAAATACCAGCATTCACAGTGGTGAAAATATAGTAGCCTGAGATTGCCTATAATACTGAAGAGCACATTCAGCAGGCACTTTGTCATATTAGATACATTTCTAAAGTTCTAGTTCTAAAAACTAGTTTAAGTCTGATGGCAACCCCAGAACTACTCAGAATCATAGAATCATAGAATCATAAGGTTGGAAAGGACCTGCAATATCATCTAGTCCAACCATCCTCCCATCACCATTACTACCACAAGCTACTAAACCATATCTCATAGCTCCTCATCCAGATGCCTCTTGAACACTGCCATGGACAGTGACTCCACCACCTCCCTGGGCAGCCATTCCAGTGCCTGACCACTCTCTGAGAGAAAAAGCTTTTCCTTATGTCTACTTGAACTGTCCCTGCACAATTATGCATTCCAAGCACTACAGTAGCATTGAATCCCTCTGTTTTGAAAAGCAGAAGATGAAAATGTAACATATTCAAGAATTGGGACACAACAATTGTCACATAATTATAAAGACCTGAAGATGTGACCAAAGAGAAGGGTTTCACTGTCTACAGGATAAAATTTAAAAAGATACACACACACACACACACACACACACACACACACACACACAAAAAAAAAAAAAAACCCTTTTTTGTAGAGACTTGGGGATTTGTAAAACCAGAATAAATAAATTTTGGTTGTTAAACCAGAATAACAGAAAATGGAAGTAGAAGAGGTGATGGATTTGTAAATTTTCTAACAATCTCAAAATCAGCAAATCTAGTGGGATCCTCTGTTGAGACAGACCAGTTCCAGATGATCTTATTTAAGTTGAAATTAAAGAAGAGTAATTCAACCATTTTTAATAAAAATACCTGAATATAATCAGAAGGAACAAGACAAACTCTGTGAAAGGCAGAATGCTGAATAATCTCTTACAACTGCTTTTAATTGGCTAAATTATTCATCTTCAGTATGGACAGAAAATGTAGTAGCTGTTGTTGCTACAGAGATGCAGCACATACCATTAATTAATCATAAATGAAGTTGACAATCCTGTTACATTAGTTCATTAGTTACATTAGTCATCTGAAATTATCTGACAACTTGCTTCGTAGCAGGTAGATTTCTTGAACCAAGAATGGATCAGCTCAAGTAGTCGAATTTAGAGCATAAAAGAAGAGGAACTCCTTTTTGAGTGACAGTAAGGATTGCGTTTTATGAGTTCTGTATCATCAGCACATAGTTGACACACCTGGTAAGTAGAAACTAGATTTAAACTCCAAAAAGGTGTGCAGGCAGTAAAACAGATAATCAGTATTTGCCTACCACATTATGTTAGAAAGAGAAGCAACAGTCCACTGTTCAGTTCCAGAAAGACAACAGAACTGTTGACTACATGCATTAATAGAATACTGGGTTCTCAACAACCTAAGCAGCCTCATCAGTGCAGCGTCTGTCTACACACTCCCTTGAAATGAGGTACCTAAATTCTGTCTAAGTTTTTCTTTAGGCATCTAAGTGCTTTTTTGGATCCTACTCTAAATTCTTACTTCTCATAGAACCCTTTCCAAAAACTCCATTAATTTCTCCAGCAATTATCAGAAGACCATGACATGATTCCACTAATACACAAAATAAAGAATTAGGTTGCTTTTCTGTTTTTATATGAACTACAAAAGAAAACACATCTGTAAAGTAAACCAAAAACATTGTGTTGTGTGACTAAGCCACTTAATAATGAAATATGTGTGGGGACTTCCAGTACTCTACTGCTGCAGACCATAAGATCTATTGCAGAATTATTATTAAAAATTATATAAATACACATCGTTACCTAAGGATTATGCACACTCTTCATTTGCATACACCAAGAAGCAGAAACAATGTGCAAAACTGCACATCTTTGCAACATCCTCCACACTACTGGGAGATTCCTCAGGAACTGAATGAATACTTTCTCTGCAAAAGAACACAGAATTAAATAAAGATTCTATGATCTAGGGCAAAAACAAAACAAAACAAAACAAAAACATAAAATACAATCTAGGCAAGTCTAAGGACTTAGGTGTATTTTCTTGGAAAAGAAAATACTCTTTTTCCTCATTTCAGAACTCCAGGATGGAGATAATCAACATAATTTCACAGGACTGGTGTATTCATCATAAAATTAACTAAAATATTAAGGTTTCATGCTAACTTTAAATAAATCTTTTTGTTAGAAGAAGAAAAAGTCCATACCCATATGATTTAATCAGGCCATTCTCTCCTTTTCTTTACTATGTAAAACAAAAGAATTCAAAAAGAAATTGCAACTCATCACCCTTACAGGAGGTATCTTTTATTCTTCTTGGCAGATTTTTAGTATTCAAGCTGAAAGATGTGGGTTCAACTTTCATCTTCTTTTGATTTATATAATGATTCCAGTTGTCCACGTTAAGCTCAGATTCTTTATGAGCTCAGTATACTGTCAACAACAATAGGATTCAGTTAGGCTTTGTGGATGCTGATGCTGAGTTGAAACTGAAGTTAAATGGATCTGAGGTTTGTCTGAACCGCAGCCTTCAGATTCATGACCAAACTTAGGATGGAATTAGACCCATGTTCTGTCCCAGAGCCATTTGACTTCTACATGGTTGTTTAAGGCACTTGAAGCTCTGAGGATAATGTCCTGCAGGAGAGATGGAGGTTTCACTTCTCTCAACAGTGTAAGAAAAATGTAATACTGAGATATTCCATCTGGAGTTCAAAGCTAATAGCTTTAGAAAACTAACACCGTATATTTCTGACAAGAAAGTAAGAGAGAGATCTGGGCATATTCAATGTTAGCATTTTTCATCAGTTTTGTAATTAAAAGGATACATAAAATGCAAATGAAACAGAAAAAATGAAGGTCATATACAAGGTCTGCAAAATGTGTATCTGAAAGGAAAATATTCATTAATTATTCATCTGTCATGGTTCAGGTTTACTTTTCAAGACAAAAACCTGTAATTGCAGGAAACATGGTATAAAAACCAACACCACAAATTAAGAAAGTGCATGAAGCATCTCTTGAAAATGAGGGTAAGCGGAGAAAGCTGGGGCTGTTCAGCCTGGAGAAGAAAAAGCTGACAGCCGCATTTCAGCATCTAGAGTGGGATTGTAGAAAGAATGGGACAGACTCTTTAGTGGAATCTGTTGTGATGGCACAAGGGGAAATGGTTTCAAACTAAAAGAGGGGAGATTTAGTCTGGACATAACGAAGAAGTTTTTACTATATGGGCATGAGACACTAGCACAAATTGCCAAGAAAGGTGCTGGATGTCCCATCCTTGGAGACATTCAAGATCAGCCTGGACAGGGCTCTGAGCACCTGATGGAGCTATAGGAGTCCCTGTTCATTGCAGGAAGTTGGACTAGGTCCCTTCCAACTCAAATGATTCTATGATGCTATGAACATTCAGGCACAAACCTCAGGAAATATGGCTATAACAACACTCCTTTGCTAAGAGTTAAACTATAGCTTGTAGTAACTGTAACAAAAGACTTTAAAAGACCCCCTTCTCTCAGAACACTTGCAGTCCCATCAGGAGAGTATACTAACATTCTAAATTGTATTACCATAGTAATTTTACCTAGTGATGAAGTCATAGCAAATATCACTATGATTATGTTAATGGCTACAGTTAGATTTCTTAAAGGAAGAACACAAAATATTTTTCAAGAGCAGATGCAGTATCAGCAAATGAATTTGCACAACCTTTCAGATTGCAATACCTGAATATAAAAGCTATTTCTTTTTTTTTCCTCTTTTCAAATGCCTTTCTGTAAGTTATTGACACCTCCCACAAAAATAAATAAATAAATAAATAAAAATAAAAAACCAAGAGCTGAAATTTCAATAAGTTACACTAAAAAATGCTTCAGAATTGTCTTCCCAGAGGACAATTTCACATGTCCACATGAAATATGGATCACATTACCCCAAGGGTTTATTCTCCATTCCACATACAGCTCTTGCAAGTCTACTTTCTGTGTTTCACCTCAGCTTCTAAAATCTATTATTTTTTAAGTTGGGGGTTGTGGGGGAGCAGATAAACAGGGCAGGCCAGGCTAAATTAAGATCATAAAACCACACCACATTTTCAGCAACTGGCTGATCTCCCATGAAACTGGATTTCAAACCTTCTTCAGATTCCTTCATAAACAGTGTCCCAGGAGCTTTCCGTGTATGATGATAGTACACTTTCCTTTTTTTAAATTATTCTTCAGAAAGGGCATAAGCTGATTCCTTGGAGAAACAGTACTTTTTATCTACTTTGTAAACAAATTGATCCAGATGTTTTGCTTTAGGTCTCTCCAGACATACTAAATTATTCCTTACGACATCAGCACTTCATTTCCTCTATTTACTGTGAAGATCTCAAAACAGACTACTCTTTAAAAGACAAATAACTGAAACATATTAGCACTAACAAGATCATTCAATTTCTTAAATAAAATCTGTCTTCTATATATGGATACAGTTGGTGCTATGTAACAGCTTCCAGAAAGGATCACAATCAAATATTTGGCTCATTTTCCTAAGCCACTGAAAAATTATCAAAAAAAAAAATCTTAAGAATTTCATTTTTCCTTTCCTTTTTTTTTCATGATTTGCTGCATTTATCTTAAATAAATAAATAAATAAATAAATAAGCATGGGATTGTAATGGATTCGGTAGTTTGAGTTAAAACTCAGACAAAATCTAGTCCAACTCATTAGGATGAAAATAAAGTGGGAAAAAGTAAGAAACTGGGAATACATCTATGGTCTAGGTAAAGGATATTTAACAACATTTTCACATATTTGCTCAAAAAGTAGTGAAGAAGAAAGAAATCTGTTCCTTGTGTTTATTAGTGTCATGACCAACAGGACATTCTTCAGAAATGCATATAGAAACATACATTTTTTTAAGCCAATAATAAAAACTAATAATTGACTTTAAGGATATACGAGACTTTTAGAGATAAGAACAGGACAAATTTATTTAAAAAAAAAAGAAGTCTCAGAGCATTGTCTCATCTGAACACTGAAGTAATCTTTCCTAATTACAGGATTTTGAAAGTCATATGCTGACAAATATCGTAACCAGCTTTCCATTCTATACTTCCTGAATTAGAATATTTGCTTTAAAATGAAATCATTGGTAGCTTTCCAGTTACTATAAGGACAGAGGGATCAACAGAGGGCACAGCAACAGATTACAAAACAGGTGGTATGAGGCTAAATCTAAACAGTTTCCTCACATAGCTTTGTAAAGTGGGGTCCAGATAACTCCTAATGAGTGTTAAGGGCTGTCTGGTCACTTAGTTGCATACAAGGTCTAGAGAGGTCAAGGTCTAAGGATCAGAGCTTCCAATTACATTCTATTGAACACTCATTAGTTGTAAAAGGTGTCACCAAAGACCCACAAGGAGTATACTTTCCAATTATTAAACAGTAGTGCCCTTAAAAGACCCTCACAACTCCAAAAACTATTAGATACTGAAAGAGAAAAAGAGACAGCCAAAAAGAGGTGAAACTGAGGACACAGTAGAAAATTGAGGTCATTGTTCTATATCACATTCCCCATGTAAAAGAGGAATGTGAAACTTGTCGTCTATTGAATCAGTCGGTATTTGGCAGCATCAATTCTAATGTTGAGTTAAACCATTTAGGAGGCAGATCTGGAGAGCTTTTCATTGCAAAATGCACAAATAATGAAAGACACTTATTTCATAACCTGTATTTGTTACAAACACATGTCACTGAGCTGTTGCTCATTCCCAAAAGCCAATAAAAAGGAGAAATTAATATGACTAAAGCCAGTGTTTTTTACTTCCTTTAAATAAAAGCCTCATATAAAAGCTCTTGTGGTTTGGTGATACTCTGCTGTTGCTGACTGGTAGGGCATGATTTGGTGATGCACTCCTTTAAAACTGGTGTTATGCTCTTTTTCTCCCTGTGTGGGTACTGGGGAAACACACCAAATCAGACCATTCCAAGGGGAGAGCACCTAGTAAGCATGAATCCTGCAAAGACAGATTTTGAACAAGTCACAACCCAAAAGGGTAGTAGAGAGACAACAAGCTCAAGATGGGGCTAATAAAGAGGGCCACCCACATGCTAACAGTCAAGAATGCTAGCACTTAGCTATGTCATTAGAAGAGGTGACGCATAAGGTTTGGGACAAGGAATCCTAACATTCAGCTGCTAAGGACTGAACTTCAGCAGCTTGGAGGATGATCATAGGAGCCAGAAATATGTTACCCAAGGTCAGGAGACAAATTCCTGAGGTTCCCCTTAAGGCAGCACAGCAGTTCTGGAATAACTCCACATTTCTCTTCTTTCTTTCTCTTTAAGTACCCCAAAACGTGGCATTGTTCAGACTTTCTGGACCTACAAAACTTTTCAGAGAATGAAAGACTCCAGGTTTTATGAACTTCCTGGTACTTTTCAGCCTCCTAACAGCCCTTACATTACCTGGACTGCAGTCTTCCTTGCAATGTCTTGGCTCTGCTCTTCCCAGTCTGCCTGGAACCAATTAATGCATTAGCACAAAAAATAAAAAAGGAATTAATCATCCCTTTCTTAACCTCAAAAGATTTGTTTTGGACAGGCCTTTATGGAGATGGGAGTAAGATATGAACTGAGTTACCCCTTCCTAGCTGACATAAAGTCTTACTATTAATTTCCCTTCTTACCAGCTGGCACTTAAAATAAGTTTTGAGGCTGCATGTATCATAACTGTTTCCCTTGTCTCTCTTCTCTACAGCACGCAGGTAGAGGCCGAAAAAGGGCATCATTTCCTACCTACACTCTTCCCTTTTCACTTCCAGGTTGGAAACTATCCAATACAGTGTAACAAGACCCCACCTCCCAACTTTGTCATTTTTTGATGGACTTCTTTTGACCCAAGTCTCCACATAACCAATCCCAACAGGAATCCTCAACCTTTTATACATAATTTGTAAATTGATTATCTTCCTTCTGTTGTTACAGAGAATCTCAAAATCTCACAAATCTCTTCAATTCCCTATAATCCTATCTATCCAGAGTAACATCTTTTTGGCCAATTTCCTTCCCCTTTCACAGTTAACACACTCACATTCTCATACTTCTCAGATGAGATTCTCCATTCTCTTTGGGACTTACAGCAGGAGGAAAGCTGGGAAAGAAGTAATATAGGACCAATGAAGGAATGTAGTAGCAGGATAACCTACCATTTAGATGCTGACACTTGCCCTGCCACCTTCCACCAGCCCTTCCCACAGGTTCAGAGTATACCTAAGTATATACCAAGGCTGACTGAGTCCTTAAACAGGGAATCTAATGATACCCTCAGTCTTGAAAAGCCTCTATTTTCTCTACCTCTTTCTCCTCCTTTCTGTTTCTGGCCTTGACAAGAAGAAATTGAGGCTGCAGGGAAACCCATAAGATCAACGCATATCAGTAGTGTACCACATGCAGCCTTAGCTCTGTGGAATTAAAAGATGCTCCACAGGATCAGCATCATTTAATAACTCCCCCTGTGCCCATGTATGGAGTTCAGTCACTCAGCACGCCTCCATGCCCTACAACCTCAGAATGACCAGAATGATAGAAGGTCCAGAGCCCAACTACATCTTCTTTCCTCCCTTTACCAATTTTCCACCTCTTTCCCAAAACACATCTGTATTTCTTTTTTTAGTCTTGAAAAGACATGGGTTTGCTTTTCAAAATGTCAGTTAAGCAAGAATGGAGAGGAAATTACGTATCAGAAGTAAAATGGAGTGTTCTACCCTTTGGCTTGTTAATTAGGATTTATGTACTGGAAAAATCCAATTTCTGGCAGTGATGAGTTAATAAGTGAAAAAAATGTTGGAAAATTGGAAAAACTGGTATAATTATCTAAAAAAAACTAGCACATCTAGTCATTTCTCACATATTGTTATTAGCACCACAGTTATTTCAGCAGGAGGGAAGCTGGGGAAGAAGTAATATAGGATCCATGGAGGAAAGAAGTACTGACTCCTGAGTGCCATTAAACACTTCTTTTATCTGTGATTTACAGTATTTAAACTGGAGATAATTATTTCCACTAGGGGTATCATAACTGCAAAACTACCCAATTGCTTTTGTGCAAACATCTATGTTGGTACATAAATTGCCAATATTCTGATTTTTACATCCCTTTTCTTGTGGTAGAAAGGAAAATATGATCTGCAAGACAAGAGAAAACAGATCCCCAGACAGTAATTCAATTCAGCATGAACGTGGACAGGAAGAGGATTCACATGTACACTCTTGAGATTCAAATGCTTACCATAAGATTCCCAGAGTGTACCAGTGAATCTGGTAAGTTACTTGTTGCTTTTGTGAGGAAGGCAAGAAAAAACTATCCCAGGAAGAATGCCAATAGCAGTTGCGCTTTGTTGATTCTGCTTTGAGTTTTTTGCTTTTATATTTTTGCTCGGTGATATTTCATTATATGAACATTTTGACAGTTTAATAGGTTCTCTTGCTTCTCCTGCAGTGTAATCCTTCAGGAATCTTATACATAATGAGTCTCTTGCTAACATGATGAATAGTAAGACCTTCTTTTTTTAAAATGTGTGCTAAAAGTATCAGTTGTGCTTTACAATTAACTTTGCATTGTAGCTAAATTGGATGAGATCCAGTAAGAGATTTAGATATTTCATTGCTAGGCAGTATAACATATATCTTTCAGTCATTCAGTTCATATGGGAAAATTCAAAAAGAGAATAGAGTGTCAGGCTCTCCATTCAATGCACAGGGTAACTTGGTGCTTCAGATGCAATCTAAAGCAGCCAGCACACAAGCACATGATAGCAATGTACTCAGGAGGCAACCACCCAGAACTAACTGAAGGCAAATGAGAAGACCAGTACGCCTTAAATCCTGCTCATCCAGGAATGCAGTTTGATTTATAGCATATCCAGAATCCAGAAGTCTCAACTCATGTCACATTTTTGTCTCTCTGAAAAAATAAGCAGAGTTCATACTTTTCAATTAAAGATAGGCTGTAAAAGCAGATGGACTCTTCATACAGACACCTAGTGGTTGCCCAGGCAATAAAGGATCTCAGTTCTTCCTTAGCTCAACAGACTTCAAAGTCCTCCAACAAAGCATCCTACTCCAAAGTACACTTAATGTCTCAAACACAGTCAAGAAGCTCTGAACTCAAAGCAGACATTAAAAACTGAAGCACAGAAAGACCAATAGGTAACGTAGGAGCAAGTAAAGAGACGTCTCTTTTTCCACTTCTATTGATGTATCAAGCAGCAATTTCATGTAAAATGCACAATACATTCTGGGAGCAGAGGGAAGAAACTTGGATCTCCGTGTAATCTGAGTGAGGAAGCCTTCACTTGTACTCCCTTCTCTGACAAAGCAAATACTTGGCCACTGTGGCCACAATGGCAAAGCTTCATGGGATAAGATGAAGAATGTCCTGTCACACAAACCAAGACTATTTTACAGAAAAGTGACTAGGTCTAACACTGTTGAAAATGTAAGGTTTCATCTCAGTAGACAGACTGGACTGCATTTTTCTAACTCTTCATATTTAGGTACTCCAATCAGTAGCCTGGATGGAACTTTTTGTGGTGGCTTTTAGAAATTAATAAACAGTAGCAACTCCATCAATTTCTGAAATGCTTATTCTCTCAGCATGTGAATATCCCTAACAGATTAAGTCTCTTGAAGTTCACATACCTGATAGTTTTACCCTTTACGACTCTGGAGCATCATCTACCCCATTTAAACTTCTTCGTACCTATCTTCTTGCATTACTTAAATACAGACTACCTTATTTCAAAATGCTGCTTTGACACATTTGGTTTTACTCCTTGAAATTACCAAAATATGCTTCTCAGACCAAAGAAGTTGTCCACAAAATCCAACTATCCAACACCTCAAAAGTTAAGCATAACGAATTGCACAAATGAGCATTGACAGGAAGGAACTTACTTGTTTTGCTTCTACTTGGAACTCTAAAGAGTATCTCAGCAAGTCCATACATAGTATATTTATTTGCTATTTACATTTATCAGATAATGTTTTCACATATTTACATGTTTTTCTGTACATACTACTTTATTATCTTTATTATACTACTTTATTATCATTATTATTTTTCTATATTAGCATGTGGAAACATAAATAATAAACATAGGAATCCTCTGTTCCCAGATTCAGGTCACCTTTGCATTGTCCAAATAAAGGTGCATGCACAAAAGTGAATTCTCAGGCTTCTGGGAAATGTACTGACCAAACCGTGAATTTATTTTTAATCACTGGCTGGTGGCGAGTCGAAGTGAGATAGCAGAAGCCCTCTCTTATTATTGGTCTTTTATAGTCACCTAATCTTTAAATCAGTGACTGCCAGGAGCAGGGACCAAATTGTTCTTGAAGCATCTCTCCAGTTGTAATCATTTACAGCTTAGAATGTTCAGGATATGGATATACTTTCTGACTGCCTGCTGAGCCAATGACATTTGTCTCCTCATCAGTAGTTACTTGTGCACTTCAGCCATTCCTGTCAGATGGACAGCTATTTTCATGAGAAAAGTAGAGCACAGGAGGCAGCTGGAGGAGTCTATCACTTAACATCTCAGTTTAATCTGTTTGTTTTTATAGATCAATACTCATGAAATGGAGGAACCTCCAACTTCTGCTACGGGCAGAGGAAAAAAGAAATTTCAAAATCTCATCTTCTGTATTGGATAATTCTTACCTATACCCAACTTTACAACTCCACTGAAATTAGGTTCTTCAAGACACTTGTGTATTGAAGACTGATGTCATTGCAGTATCCATGCAGTTGAGTTACCATATTGCATGAGAGATATTTTTGCTGTTTGGCCTCAGTGCTGACTGCTGTCCTATTTTGATAAGGAAGAATTTGCCGATTCTCATCAACTCATACTCAAAAATCATCTTCACCATACCCCCCAAAAGCACTTTTCCCTGCACTTCTACCATGACCGATTATTAGCCAAGATTTCCAGAACTGATTATTGATATCCTCTTCCTCACTAAGCAAAGGTGGAGCTGAAAATACATTTGCCTCTTTGGTAACCCATGAAAAGGGGAATATTACAGGGGAAAGATACTGCTATCTAGGTTTTTTTCATTTATGTTGCTTAAATCAAAACATTACATAATGAACAACCAATTTAAATAATCAAATTTGCTTTTCCTCATTGAAATAATATGTATACTCTATGCATTTCAGGTGTTAATCAAGGCTGATTCTACAGTGTTACCTTCAGATACAAAAAAAATCACATACCTCTTCTCTGACACTCAGAAAGGACAATCTGTGAGCATTTTACATTTTTGTACCTCAATGCACAATGAAAAAAAAGAAAGTTTAAGTGATCTCATCTATACCTTACCTAACAAGGAACAGAAGAGGTACAGAAGAATCACCGGGCATGTGTTACATGTGCTAGAAACACAAAGAACAGCTCCTTTCTATATATTAGCCCTCCCTGTCTTTCTCTTCCCCTTACTTTCTTCCTTTTGTATTAGGAAGTGCACTGTCAATGACTCTTACAATTGACCACATAATATTAAAAATGTCAAGATACTGAAAACTAAACAACTGGAAAAAAGCAACTGCAAAGTGAGACTGTTCTTAAGTTTTTGTTTCTTTTCTTTTTGCTATAAATTATTCTCTATTTTCAGCAATTAACAAAGGCTTTGAATGAGATTTTCTTCACTAAAAAAATCAATATTTTTAGTCCTGCTGTTCTGCTGAGAAAGAAATCAATACTTCTCCTCCAAGATATCCAGGAAGTCACCAGAAGACGATAGCAGAGTAGACTTCATATTTCTCAAATTTCTAAGTAAAATTCAAACAGGAAAAATACATTCAACATTCTCTGGAGAACATAAAGCAGCAAAAAATCTCACGCCAAAGCTTAAAAACATTATTTCAAATCTTCCCTTAAAAAAAAAGATAAAATAAGCGTGTGAGGGAGCATCATTAAACTGGAATCCATGGAAAGAGAGTTGTTGTGCTTTGGGTGTTTTTTTGGTTTGGATTTTTTTTAAGAGCTAGAAGAAATTTCAAGCCTTACACTTGCCTTGGAGCCTCATTTCCAATTTTTGTGGTTTTACAACCACAGATTCTTATTGCTTTTTCTTTTTTTTCTTCCTTTCTTTATTTCTTTTTTATTTTTTTTTAAGAGGGAGGAGTTGTTTGTTTGTTTTTCTAAAGTATTTTTCTCTTTCTCTTTGTCATATATGATACCCACACACTAAACAAGGGAAACTAATACCAGAGGGCATGCCAAGAAACCATCTATTTGAACCGAATAACATTTTCCCTTCTGCGACACCAGAGCCTATAGGCTCTGTCTAGTAGGACTGCTAAAGTGAGAGGGAGGCTTTACACGTCTTCCCAACCTGACACAAGTCCTGCAGTACCTTAACTTCTCCAATAATTTGTTTTATAATCCACAGGCTGAGATTGTAGCTGTGGCCAGCAAGAAGTTTTATAGTTAGCAGGCGGTGTCTGTTCTGCCCACTAGTGAAGTGGGCAAACATCTCCAGTGCAGCTGTGCCTGGAAAAAGTAAGGCCTCAATTCTTAAGCCCTGTCTATCTTACAGAACCCTCAGAATGCACAAGTCAAACACAAAGACTTTCTCAGAAGAACTCTAACACCTTTTTATGATATGGACTGTAAAATAACAGATGTCTATGACCCTGAGAATACCTTGCAGACTGTCAGATTGACACCAGAGGCATCTAAGGCATGTGTCAAGTGATAGACTCTTCTTGGGCACCCATGCCAACACACAACCCAGACTTATGTATTGACAGTGGTACCGCATGTAGAGATTTTTCTCTTATTTGTAGAATGAGAATGGCTAAATTGTCAGTGTCCTATTTTTTAGAAACAATTTGTCTTGTGTTGGCAGGTACTCAGAAAAACAAAAGCCACTTCTGCATGCACAAGTCTTCCCTGGATCCCACTCAAAAAGCCTTACAATGAAGACAGACAAGAGAAAGCCAGGTTCAGACAACAACGTTGTGAGCTCCTTCATCTACTGCCCTCAGTAGTTTCAGTATTTGTGAGTTTTATTCTTAAAAACTTTACGAAAAAAGAGCAAAGGTTAGGGTATTTCTGATTGCTGCAGTCCCCTGCTAATTTGTCATACTGTGTTTTTTGTAACGGTGGGGGAAAAGAGCACATCCTTTGCGGAATTCTTATGCTTATGATTTTGCAACTACGTTTGAAGTTTTAAATAAATAACAGCTTCTTACCAGTAGCTTGAAATAAACAGTGAGTTTGTCCCTGGCCTGTGTACAGTGTTTCTTGGGTTTTGTGGTGGGTTTTGGCAGGGGAAGGGAGGTGAGAGTAAGATGTTTCCCTCTGACATTTTTCTTCTTTCACACAGCTAACAAATACAGTTCCACATGCCTAATACCCTCAAAGTTTCAGGGACTAAACCCTCCTATTTCCTGATCAAATCATTCCAAGGGTGGAAACAGGTCTAGAAAATAAGGCTTTAGACATATCCCTACCTTGGTCCTGAGACCAGAACTTACTGTCCACAATCTCTTTGTACTAAAGACCTCCAAGATATTCATCCTTCCAAGGCCAGTACCACAACAATGTGATTTGATGCCCGATGGTGTGGATTATCTGTGATTCAGACTTGCATGACACAGTTTGCAGTGTTCTCACAAGCAAAATACCGCAAGGAAAAATCTGAATTGTTGCTGGTTTCTAATGACTAATTTTTCACAACATTAATAAAGCATTTTACAGTTTGCTGTTGTTTTTTTTTTTTTTTTTTTTTTCTGAAATACTTGACCCTTTACAGTTTAAAGTAAATTTCAATCACAGAAGGCATTTAGGCTAGTTCAACTGATGTTCATTACATCAAAATCTGGTGACCTCCTTTCTGATGGTGAGGACAGCTACTCCTTTTCATAGCTAACTCAAGGTGAGACACAGAAAAGAAGTTTACAAACAATTAGTTGTTTTAAGACTTCTTGTTTATTTCTTAAGCCCACAAGAAAATTTATTGCTCTAATAAAAATTGAATGAAAATAAATAAAAGGAGATTTAAATTAAAGGAGCTTAAGCCTTGTGTTGTAAACAAGAAAAAGATGTAACAGCTTTTTGCATCCTGAGGAAAGGGTGTTTTTCTTCTGCATTTTAGAGTATTTTTAAAGTTTCCTGAGTATAAGTAATCTGTTTTACTCTCCAATTTTATACCCTCTGTTCCACAATTTGCAAAAACAAATTCCCCTTTAAGTCACTGCTTTTCCTGACCGCAGGAAAATACAGACAATGAATTTAAAATGCATGTTCCTAAAGCAATATACATATTATGATCTCAAGTACGATCCTGCTTGAGAGCTTGACTATGCATTTTATAATTTTGTGTGAAAACACGTAAAACAGAAACAGAAAAATAAGAATCATATTCTCCCCATTTCTCTCTCTCATCATCATCTATCATGTTTTCTGTAATATCTAGCCATCCGTATTAAAGCTCTTGTTTTGCTCTCTTCATAGAACCAGTCTCTCAGTACATTGACCTTCTAACTGTTATCCTGTCTTTGCTTTTTTTTTTAATCTCAGTATCCTTTGGCCATTCTTTCTGCTCCCAGAATTTCACCTCTACATTTCTTGCAGAACTGCCTTTGCATTTCAGCTTCCCAAGTCAGTTTTCTCTCAACACTAGAGAGAAATATTATGCCCATGTAAGCATTTATGTGGGTGATGGAAAACCACTAAACCTGAGCATGGAAGCATCTATTAATTAAAAAAAAAAAAACAAAGTTCATCTCCAGATAGCATTCGTATTTAAAAGACCTGGAGTTTTGTTCTGTAGCAAGGAATGAGAAAAAGAGTGAAAACTGTCATCTCATATGTTTTCTAAGTTTACTGAGGTGTAACTTCATCTTCTGCTTACTTCTATTCTTCCTATGAGGCACATCGTTCACCAGCTAAATACTAGACCTCCTCAGTCACACTGAGGATTATCTAATGCTAATAGTAATCTGTTTTTTTTTCTTACATTCTGAATATTTAGCTCCATTTTTTCACAGGATTTCTTCAGAAGTTCCTGCTTCTGTGAATAGTCAAACTAAATGTCTTTCCCACATGTCCACATCTTCTATCATTTCAGATAGGTCTCAGAGAACTCACAACTGCATTGTCAGATAATTTGTTAGTGTGTTTCCACAGACCTCTTACACGTTTGTTGTTTTTTTCTTAATTATGACCTGAAATTTTAGTGCTAAAGATAGCATAAATAATGGAAATGCTCAGTGACATATTTATATAATAAGCCTCCAACAGAAGCCAAGGCAGCAGATGATTACTGAAGTTTCCTCTGTGCTGATGGGCTCCGTAGTACATGTGCTCAGAATCAGTAAGGAATCACGCTGACATTTCCTTACATGTTATAGCTTATCTAACCTTGCTTCACACTTACAAACACTATTTAGGGATGAAGATACCTTTGCATTAGGTGCTGTGACAATATAAGTAAAAATATGCCCCTCTGCTTCAAAGTAATTATAATATGGGCATAGAAAGAGACAGAAAAACAAAGATGAAAGACAACAACAGAACATTGGGCTGTCCCATTTGTAGTGGTCTACCACTAGTGACCTGGGGCTTTTTTTAAGCTATCATGAAGAAAAGAGAATCTAGAATGAGACTACAGATTTGTTTAGTGGCTAGTTACACAAAATTCTACTCAAGCATTTTGAGCATCACAAGAGAAAACACAAAGGTAATTGCTCAAAATTAAGAACAAACAATCAAGTTTGGCATCAGTAGCTAACTGGCTGTCCATCATGGAGATGGCATCCTAATAGCAAGACAGAAGCACAGAAGACAAAAAAATATTGCAAAATCAAAAAGAATTAGTTCATGTTCGATAGGACAGAGAAGTTGGGTGCATCAGATGATCTGGATGAATGTGCGTAGATGAAAACGGCTTGTCTTAGTGTCTATAGTTCTATAAAAAGGCAATCCAATCTGAAAGTGATTACTTAGGAAAAGGTTTCAATTGAATATGACTTCCAGGTCAATGGCTTGAACATTTGGAAATACAGTGATCAAACAAGGAAGGTAATGAAAAAGACGTGGGTGAGAAACAAAAAAGCTCAGCCTTAGCCATGGTAGAGTTGTGCTAGTAGCTAATATTCATCACAAATTGTTAGATGCAGGCCAAAACGTGTATTATCAGCTTCGACAGAGAAAAATAGATACATTCATTTCCAGGATAAAAATCAGAAGTCAAATTTAGCAGTATGTAGGGATTAGACCCTCCTAATTTCAATCTTTTAGTTAATAAGAATATTTATCCTTTATTGAAAAGCATTTAACTTCTATAATTCTTACCATTGCTAGCTTCATTGCAACATAATATCAAAAGAAAAAACAAAAAAGAAGGTAAAGTCTGCTAAAAAGAATAGTAAGTGGACTCAGTAAAGGGGATTTTTTAGCTGAGAAACATGGCATACATTGGCAGAACTCTACTGATTCTAAGATAGACCTGCAAGATGTGTCCAAGCATCAACTCTTTTTATATTTCCAAATACATCAACTGTTTCCAAACCATAGATCAACACTGATCTTTGCAATATCCACAAAAATTATTTATATCTAGCTTTCTCTACATCTAGATATGTATGAGTGACAGAAATGTATTACAGACGATAAGAGGACAGTTGGATAATATTTGGAGGACAATTCAAGAAGCTATCACTGGATTCTGTTCTCCTTCTCCCTTCAAAATACCTGTCATGTACGGCAAAGATCAGGAGCTAATTACAGTAATGAGAAAAGAGGGTAAGTAATCTGGGGAAAACCTGAGGTTTCTTTCTTCTTTAACATCTACAGTTTCAGAGATCAAATACTGCTCTATATTAACAGAAAAGAATCAATAAAGTACTCAGTTTTGGTGTCGGTAATCTCTCCAAAAAGCTGCAAAGTTGCTTTTTGGGTTGTTTTTTTCTTGTTGTTTTTGGGTTTTTTTTTTTTTTTTTTTTTTTTTTTGACATCTTAGGGCATTATCTTGTGAATGAAGAATGAAACAATGAGGAACAAAAAAATGAGATATTCTTTTTTGCCAATTGTATATTGAACAGAGAACATATTTCCCTTGAATTTACTTAATAGGGTTCTCCTTCTCAGATAATGCAGCTGAACAATAAGCTAACTGAGGAATAAGTTTCATTCACTTCTCAGAATTAATGGTCTAGTCCAGAGAATAGCGTGCAATGATTTAAATGGTTTGGAAGAAACACAGTTGAACTATGTATTGCTAGCCAAACATGAAAAGTTGACAAAAGCATCTACCAAATGCTAAGAATTTTGACAGTGTACTTTGCAAGAAATTATAAACAATCTAATACCCCTGCATGTTCTACAGTTTTCTGCATCTGTGCAAAAAAAAACCTGCAAAATGTTCAGGTAAGCTCACTTTGCACAGATGTTGACTACTACTCAGATTGTGAAGCATCAAAAAAAAAAGTCTTCTGCGATCCAGTCACCCAAAGTGGATGATTAATTGTTTACTCAAAGACTATTCTCCTCACTACTCTAATGCATTTGTAAGAGAACTACATGAAAAACACATTCCCTGATGGCATTACACTTTTAAAGGCTCAAAACCAAACAAATTAATTTAGCATGTTATGAAAGAATTAAAACAATATCAACATATTTTTACTATTTCAATGAGGACTGTTTTTTTCATAAGGACTTGCTCTGTGTCTCTTGCCAAAATTCAGCATGGCCCCAGAGACTTGCATCACAAACCTATGTGAATGACAATCACCACTTCTGAGCTCCTATCTGGTAGAGGCCACTTTCCTAAAAAAAAATCAGAGTGACATTTCTTCTGACACCAAGCACTCTGGGAGTTAACTACAAATATACTTCCACCTTCTTTTAATGCTAGTTTAGCAGTCAGAAGCAAAGCTTTAATCTTTTTAAATATATATTTCCTAAATAAAATTAAAATATAATGCCAATGAATAAGAAAAGATAAATTTATATAATCCTATGAGATTTTAAAGTGTTTTGTTCCACAAAATCACATAATAAAATGTAATTGTATTACTTTTAAACTGACGTTGTGGCATACATCACTTAGTTAAAAGAACTGACGTCTTTACAGAAAAATTCTTAAAATCTTACCCAGAAATTTTAAGATACGGAATCACAGAATGGCCAGGGTTGGAAGGGACATCAAGGATCATGAATCTCCAACCCCCCTGCCACATGCAGGGCCACCAGTCTCCACATTCAATACTAGACCAAGCTCCCCAGGGCCCCATCTAATCTGGCCTTGAACACCTCCAGGGATGGGGAATCCACAACCTCTCTGGGCAGCCTGTTCCAGCACCTCACCACTCTCTTGTAAAGAATTTCCCCTTGACATCCAACCTCCCCTCCCTCAACTTAAAACCATTTCTTCTTGTCCTGCAGTTACCAAACCTTTCAAAGAGTTGATTCCCCTCCTGTTTGTAGGCTCCCTTTAGGTACTGAAAGGTTGCAATGAGATCACCCCACAGCCTTCTTTTCTCCAGGCTGAACAAGCCCAGCTCCCTCAGCCTGTCTTCATAGGGGAGGTGCTCCAGTCCCCTCATCATCTTTGTGGCCCTCCTCTGGACCCTCTCCAACAGCTCCCTGTCTTTCTTGTACTGGGCGCTCCAGACCTGGACACAGTACTCCAGATGGGGCCTCACAAGAGCAGAGTAGAGGGGAACAATCACCTGCCTGTCCCTGCTGGCCACCCCTCTTCTGAATGAGCCCAGGATACCATTTGCCTTCCGAGCCACAAGGGCACACTGCTGGATCATATTAAGTTTTTCACCTATCAAGACCCCCAGGTCCTCCTCCACAGGGCTGCTCTCAAGGACTGCTCCTTCCAGTCTGTATGGATGCCTGGGATTCCTCCGGCCCAAGTGCAAAACTCTGCACTTTGCCATGTTGAACTTCATCAGGTTCACCCGGGCCCATCTTTCCAGCCTGTCAAGGTCCCTCTGAATGGCATCCCTTCCTTCCTACCGTGTGAACAGATACCATTATACACCAGATACCATTATACACCAGATACCATTATGCATCATTTTATTTATATTTTCAGAAATAGTGTGTTTCTGTGGTATAGAAATGGAGTTTCCAATGAGATGCTCTTGGCACCCACATGAACCCTTGCACAGCAAGGTCCAGCAAGCTACACAGATACTGGAGAAGGGACCCACTTGCACAAAAAGCTCTCAAGAAACAGATCTTAAGAGATACTGAAACAATTTATACCAATCCTTAAGCTATCAGAGTCAGTCAACACCAGAACTATCTTTGACCTTAACAGGGACAGGTTTTGTTTCATTAAATTCTCTTCACTGCAAAGCAACTTCGCTAGCCTACCAGAAGTGACTTCAATCTTCTGTGAGATCACCAGCTTGGCTACCACATAACGGCCAAGCCGCTAGTCAGATCACTCGTACATAAGTGGAATCCTAACATACTGCATTTTACACACTGTTTGAAATAGGAGTAATAAGACTAAATAAATTGTCATAACTTAGTTGTCTTTGGATAGAAGGCTTACCAAAGTATGGTGAAGGAGCTATGAGTCAAGCAAGGAGGTATTACACCATGATTTCTCCTCCATTTTCTACTCAGCATCTCTACATCAATCAACTTGCTTAGTGCCACTGCAAACGTACATAGCGAAATCTGAATTATCTTATGAAAATGCTAGTTGCAAACACATGTGTACTTTGCTCTCCAATTCACTTAAGTTTTCCTGTTGTGTTGTTGGGAAGATAGCCTTGACATGATAGTTAAACTTTTACTCTGTGTGATTCTGGTAAATAAAGGGCCCAATATATTTTTACATACTTTTTTTTTTTTTTTTTAAGCAGAAAACAACTCCAGAGTTACATTTGTCATAAGTTCACTACTAGCTAATCATATTTTGACAGAATCACAGGAATTGAACTGTTCATTATTCATTGCATACTGAAACGATGAATACTGTATCTTTTTACTTTGATTAGACAACAGTTTATTTTGTAGCCAAATACAAAAAACAGGGAGGTAAGAAAGGGAAGTGTTTTGGAAAAATATATTGATATGATTTGATATATTTGTCCCATAGATTTTATGAACCTAACTGGTAAAAAGTTTTAATGTAGTTTATGACTTTTTAAAGGGCTTTTCTGTTCCATCTAACATACAATATTGATCAGAACTGAGCGCATGGACAGAAAAAGTATAGTCGTGCAAAAACCTGGATTTATAAAATTCAAATTTGAAACATGACTAGAAAATAATGATAGCATTGGCAATAATTCTACTGCGCAGAAAGTAGTTGTATATCATGCAGTTAGAAGCAAAACAAAATATTTATATTTATGGATATATGTAACAACAAAATAAGAATATTTACTTTTAGAAGAGAAATTAGATACTTTAGGCTAAATAATCCCTAGAGGGTTTCCTTTTGAAAAAGGAATTTCAGGAAGAAAAAAAAAAAAATTTTAATAACAGCTTATTACTGTTGAGCAGCTGAGTTCACATGAGCTTGATGAGCTTGTAGTTTTTACTTTTTAAAGTTTGTCTTTCAAGATTGCATAAATGTAAAGCTTCAGGTATTATTTCCTGTGATTGATTCAGTCTCTTGTGTTTGGGTTCCACCTCAAATCCAAACTGGAATGGCTTTATTTTCCAGTTTATTATAATGTATAAATCTGGAACAAATGGCTGATAATAATACTACTAAACATGTGGAAGTATTCCTTTTTCATTGGAACAAAGCAACAGTAGGAATGCCAAGATTTAGGTCAGCGAATACACTTTCCTTTAGTCTGATCTCCTGCTCTAACTACAGCATAGAAGAAACTTGTCCCTACATCTGGAAAGTGCCAGATATATTGGGGGTACAATAACCCAAGTCATAAAATAGTAACATGTTGATTTGCCTATGGACTCTTAGCATACTAGGAAGCACAAAAAGAAAAGAAGAAATCTGTTCTATTCATAATTTGGGCCAGGAACCCAAAATAGCACTGCAGAACTCATAGAAAAAAAAAATCAATGTTCTACATATGTATTTGCAATATAAAAGAAAAGAGAAATGCAGAATATGTGCACTGAATGGACACATGGGGAGAAACTGAGTGAGATAAGTATATCAGATTGTCAACTCCTTTCCCAGATCTCCATTGCACAAACAGTAACAGAATTAATAGAGAAAGTGTGCTGACTACAACTGGAGACAAGGCAGAACATAGGTTATGTATCAAAGATACAATCATTTTTCAGCATACAGCATAAGTAATGTATGCCATGTACTTGAACACATCTTTCTCAGGCACTGCATATTATTTCTTACCCAGAGAAATGCTAACTGATACAATAGTATAGCAGTCCATAAAATAGCTAAGATTTGAGCACAAACAAGTTGACAAACTCAGAACCAAGATTTATAATGGAGCCAGGAGAACCTCTGCATTTGAAAAAAAAAAAAAAAAGTACCAGATGTGGACACTATCTTTAAAAAAAAGTAAACACTCTTTTAAACAGGATGATACCCCAAAACTCCAAGAATTTTTTAGAAAATTGACCTTGTCTATTTTATAGCTGGAAACACTAGCACCTATAATTCTGTCTATATATACACAGCTACCTTATGGAATAGACACTGTACTGTTGCAAAGGATTGTATAAAGCATATTACAGAAGTCTGTGAATTCAATGTTATTATTAAGGATTTATATCTGAAAACTTTCAGAAATCAGATAACATTGGCACATTCAAACCATGAAATAATGGTTCAGAACACTTATTAGATTCCTACTGATTCATACCTTACAAGTTTTTATAGATTTTGAAATGTTCTATTTGTTAAAAAAAGTAGTCACTGCATGAAAGAGAAACACTGTAAAATCATTAAGTGAATATCAGTTTACACCAGCATTTATGACTCTTTGCATTAGTCTAATCAGGCAGGATTAATCAAAAATCTAAACAGATAAAGTAATAAAAAAAAAATTTACAATGTGATGTAGAATATACTGATACGATCAAGTGAGTCCAAATTAAGAAAATTTTACCACAAGATTTGCAAGATGCAAGCACAGAATTGAACATTTGGACATTCACAGGAAGATAGTTCTTTTCAACAGTGGCTACATTTTTGTTATTAATTCAACAAGCCAACCACAAAAAAAGTAAACAATTTAAAGTACTCTTTTGAAAAACTCATCAGAGAAGAGAGATGTACTAATTATCACAGACTTCTGCCTCATCCATAGATGTGGCTGCATGATTGAATTCAGCCCAGAAAAACTGAGTGCAAACAGAAGGCATACTGGAGAGTTGGCCCTGGCTTCAGGCCCACCATAATCACAGTCAAACTCCATTTCCAAGGTCCACCACAGCTCATTCCTCTTAAGCTTTCTCTGGGTCACTGTGACCTTTGTTAAACGATACAATAAGTGATAAAAACAGAGACTGGGAACACATTTGTTGCGCTGTTCAAATTGAAAGCAACCAGAGGATCTGAACCAGATTGCAGTTAAATGTAATAAATTGCTCAGATATATTACTCTGTTCCAGATGCATGATTCCTTACTGGTTATAACAAAATGCAAGCTGTATTTTGTAGAGACTAAAACCAACATATTACAGAATTCAGAAACACCACCAATTTCCTAAAAGGAAACTGCACCTGCTGCAAGCTTGTCCTCATTTGACCGAACTCTCTGGTGGATAGCACAGTGGTTTAATGCAACAGCCCTTCACATTTGAAGCTGTGGTTTAGTTCAGTCTTCAGAAGAATTAGTTTTTTGGCCCAAAATTTAGCAGGTACAGAAATCATATACACATTTCAATAACAAACAAAAGAAGAGAAAAATCCTCTTCAGATGTCTGTGTATCTGTGTGTAACAGTGTAATTCACAGACTGTACTTTGCTACTTCCCTGAGGCTGACTTACTCACTTGTATAAATGCTGTTCTTTCAGTCTCGCAGCTTTCTTCAGCAAAGTGAGCAGCAGACACACTGTTTTATACCACTGCAATCCTTCCTACTCTTTCAAAAACATTGACCCCTGAATTGCTAAAGATCAGCATGAGCGTTTAATCATGTAGCCACAGCCCTGAACACTGCAAAAGTAAACAGTCTTTTAAAGTTAAAATGTTCCAGTTTATCTTCAAGAAGAGAGAGAAGGGAAGGGGAAGGGGAAGGGGAAGGGGAAGGGGAAGGGGAAGGGGAAGGGGAAGGGGAAGGGGAAGGGGAAGGGGAAGGGGAAGGGGAAGGGGAAGGGGAAGGGGAAGGGGAAGGGGAAGGGGAAGGGGAAGGGGAAGGGGAAGGGGAAGGGGAAGGGGAAGGGGAAGGGGAAGGGGAAGGGGAAGGGGAAGGGGAAGGGGAAAAGAAAAGAAAAGAAAAGAAAAGAAAAGAAAAGAAAAGAAAAGAAAAGAAAAGAAAAGAAAAGAAAAGAAAAGAAAAGAAAAGAAAAGAAAAGAAAAGAAAAGAAAAGAAAAGAAAAGAAAAGAAAAGAAAAGAAAAATTTTCACCTAAGAAAAATTTTAGCTGGATTCAGTGAAATTTTTGCCAAAGCAAAATTAAAGAAAGAAGGCCTGAAGAGGCAGACAACTATACTCTTGTTATGATCAGGGTATATTGAAATGAATGGGGCAGCAAGGAACTGTTCAGAAACCTGGGCATATTCTTCTGTATGTAACTTTAATCATACACATACTGTCTCCAAAACAGAGCAGGAGCTACCCGCAGCATGATCACAGCTCAGCTCCTATCCATCACAACTGCCTTCCTGTGCTGTGTTCACAATAGAGAGGATCTTCTAGTTTTATGTCTCAGCTTTTACTTTGCAGGGAGAAGAACAGCATACAAAATACTCACAGGATCTTAGCAGGAGTTGCTGCACCATGCAGAAAGACAGGTTAATGGTGGGGCTTCTAAACTACTCCTGCAGAAACCTACTTGTCTGTGGATACGGAAGAACAGACTGGTCCAGGAGAAAATTCAGAGCCAGATTTTGAATTCCCTTTTTCTTCAGGTTCTGCCACTTTTCAGATGTTTTGCTGTAGAAAGAAACATGCAGTTGATCACATATGAGGACAACCATTATGCATGAAGAATACTGCAGACCTGTTTATTAGGGATGTAGGCTGTCAGCCCCTAAAGAGGGCTAACATGTGATTGCCTTCCTATGGGACAGATGCTTGAACAGGAACTAGACAGTGACTCTGAGAGAATGTGGAAGTCTCTCTCAACTACCAGAGATCAGCTGACCAGTAGCATCTTGTACTAGCATGGGGCAGGGTCACCCAACTCTCACCAAAAGAGAATCTCAGCAGAAACACAAATGGAGGAACCCCTACACTGAAGAACAAGACACCAAATCCCATGCAGATCCCAGAGAGGCAGAAGTTGCTGCCTTATATAAGGGTGAGTTTGGCTCCTACCTCTCTGCATGGTAGGGATTCTCAGCTCCCAAGGAGTTCACAACTTGGAGGAGCTGCGAGATGTTGCCTCTGGCCATGGGTGTGGCTTTAGTGCTGCTATAATTTCCTGGCTCTTCTCTTTCTGTTGTCCATGTCAAGCGTTTTGAAGTGGCACTGTTACTTATTTCTAAGCGCAGTTGCCACTGATGCTGAACAGTGATCCATTGTTCCTATTGTTGCTTCCACACTCAGTGGTCCATAAAAACAATGGTTAAGATGCAACTTCGGCACAGGGAGTCCCAAAACTGCTGACTGTCAGAAGCTGGGAAAGTATACCAGCAGAAAGAATAATTCTATACTTGCCCTGCTTCTTACACTTGTCCGTATGGATATTCTGCTGACTGCTATCAGATACAAAGTCTTGGAACAACCTTTGGTCCAACTGCGGATTGCTGTCCTTATGCTCTTCTTTTGACATTTTCCTGACCAACACTCACAGTCAATGTTCACGTTTCTTTCTACTGGCAATGCCAATGTCCTTTCTACTGTTACTTAAAAACTACAGTCAAAGTGTAATACTTTGGTTTTCCATGTAAATGTACCTTCAAGATTGTACTGTGTAAACTGAAGTAACCACGTCACAGAAGCAAAGCAACCTTTCCTTAGCAACAAAGAAAGATATGAAATAAATATTGGAATGTATTGATATACTATTGATATACTCTATTTCAGATGTAACTACCTCAAAAGAAAAAAAAAAAAGAGAGAGAGAAAGAGAAACTTACAGTCTCTCACTTGGTCTTCATGAGGATTTCAAATTTCAACAATAGTAAAGAGAATATTTGAAGTAGTAGAAAATTATTGAAAATGAGAATATTTAAATTTCATCAGCACTTTTCATTTTGATAAAATGTTAAATGGCTGTTTATTTAAGCTTTTTTTTTTTTCTATTTTGAAATCCTAATTTCACCAGCTGTTTTATTTTTCCCAAAAGGAAAATGAGATAAACATTTCAAAAACCTTAAGAAAGTGGCATTGTTTTCTAGCAAAAAAATGCCCCATTTTATTAAGAAATTTTTAATCAGTGTGGGTTGTTTTTTCAGAAAAAAAAATCATAAACTGTATATTAAAAAAAAAAAAAGAATTTTTTCAATAATCATTACTCATAAAGAATAAGAGTATGATGCATGTGCAGTAGAGAAACTGATTATCAATCAGAACTGCACAACTTTGCATTTTAAGCATATGGCAGAATATTACATAAATTCTAAAGCAAAATACAGATCGTCATGTTAATTTTGAAGGGAAAGTTTTAAGGTGAGAAAAAAACAATGCCAATAGGACAGTAATGCACATACCAGACAATGTAAGGGCAATGGGAAAAAGCCTGCACTGTTTCAAAAGAAATATTCTTTAAACTATTTAATAAAACAATTGCTGAACAGATGCTTGCACTTCTCTTAAATAAAGAGTCATTCCCAAAGGAAACAAAGTTCAGTAGGATTCAAAGTATTCATGAATTAATATGCTTTGGACATAGAAAGATATGTGTTTCCCAAAGAATTAGTAACTTATCAATATGAAAGAATTAATGGAATCCATTGTATCCATTGTTATCACAATAAATAATGATAACTGAATATACATTTTACTAAAATTATTATGACAAAGCATTTGAATATAACTGTAAATTACAGTATACACTGAATTGAATGAAAAAGGCAGCTACCTGGAGTATTCAAAACAACATTCATTAAAAAAGTAAGTGAAGTTAATGACAAACTAACTCTTAAAACTTAGGTAATGAAGGAATTCATAAACAGATTTTTTTAAAGCAATAAACTTTGTAAAAGAGGTATTTTCAAACAGATATTACCACACAGATTATATTACTGACGCTGTGTCTACATCTTTAAACACTTGGAGAGGTTCAGTTCTGGCCAACAATTCAAGTCATAGGTCATACCAGAGCTTTGGATAAACAATGCTCAAAACAGACTAGAAGAGCAATCAAGAAAGGGCTAAACATCAGAAAGAAAGGATAACAATGAAATGTTGATTTGCCCCTGTGTGGCAGATTAAGGAACCTGTATGGAGTGGATGTCACATTTTTTTTAGCAATACATGTACCCAAATTTGCTTTTGGCAAAAATTGCTTAACTGCTGCTGTTTTTCATGAAGTCAGTGAAGACTGAGTTAGATAATGAGCTGGCATGCACTTTTGAAATGTTTACTGTGTTCCTTAAAGTAAGGGGAACATGCTGGTTCTTAAACTAATTTGTTTTTTTGTTGTTGGCTTCTCCCTTCACTCCCCTACTACTTTGTTCTCCCTATCTTTAGAATAAACAGAAAATGACTGACTCTTTTGATTAATTTTTTTTTATTTTTTATTTTTTTACAATTATACAACTGAGGAATCAGTAGTTTCCAAATGGCAAACAACTGAGCCATGTCAAGAGCCATGTTAATCTCATGTGTTTGCTCCATTGTTAACAATGAAGGAAGGGGGGGTGAGGAGGACAAAATAAAATCTGTCTGTTCTGGCTGAAATGCAGGACATGAACAAGGAGAGTTTCCACAAACAATGTAGTCTTTTTCTTCTGGCTGGGGGAGGTGATGGCAGCAGTACTTTTGTGGAAAGAGAAGCTGCCCCCATCTTGCCAGTCAATACAGCATTCAGAAAATTTATATGGTGGGAAGAATTTCCCACCCATTGTTAACTAAGAACTTGATTTGAAAATGCAGGTTTTAATTAAAATTGGCACTTCCAAGCTTCATGCTGGCATCCACCATCTTGCTAAACACTGAGCTCATTTGTGGTTCCAGCAGTTTGCAAATCCACTGTCAGAGGTGACAAACCAATTCCCATCCTGCCATCCTTACTCAGTTCTCAGACCTCATCCTATCATGAGCAAATGGGAGGTTTACTCCAGTAAACACAAAGCAAGGACTGTGGGATGTGGCCTCATTTGGCTAGAATACACAGATCCCAGACTTTATTACTTTTAAGGCATTATTAACGGGCAAGAATTCTTCAGAAATGTTTGGAAGAAAAGAGGGTCAGTTATTTTCAAGGCTTCTGCATGCTTCACTACCCTCAGATATCCACAACCATTATTATGGCCAGAGATCCCACTCTTCATTTTACATTTAATTCTCTTCCAACCTATACATCCTGGGAATAGTATTCAAAGGTAGAAATTCTAAAACATTACCACCAACAATAAAACTTTTGGATATATAAGATGTAAAATTTGTCTCTTGTATGCAAACGGACAAAAAAGCTTACTAGGTTTAATGAATATATTAGCATTTGCAATGCGTTCTGACTTGAGGGACCCCAGATGAAAAGCACAGTTACGGACGTGCTTAAGTAACCAGTAAAATATCTTCTCTAAATAGGAGATAACACATTATTTAGGACCCTTTTCAGAACAGTTCTTTGAAAAGAAAAAAAAAAGAAAAAATATGTATTTTTTCTAGCTGTACATATCCTAAAATCTTGAAGAACAAGCTGGGAGGGTGAATTTTCTATTTTCTTTTATTTGATTAGGATTGATGCCTTTAATATGTCTAACATTGTTGGTTTCAGTACAAAGGATTTCGCTTCATCTTACAGCAGAAGCAAAATATTATGCAAATTGAATAAAGGGCTTCACAAGACTATCCAGTTCATGTGAATACTAGCTAGCAAAGAAAGCTGTTGCTGGGTTTTGAAAAATCTGTCAACAATTAAGCTCATCAAAAGGAAATTCATAAGCCGATTTAGCAGAAATGTCTCACAAAGCCTGAACACTGTAAGGTACATTCATGTATTCAGCTCAGTTAAAGTTCTATTCATGAATTAAAGTAATTACCAAAGATTCATATATTTTCACTAAAAGCTTGCTGAATGCATAAATCGAGATACAGAAAGAACCTCAAGATTTCTAAATTACTGCACTTTTGAGACATTTGCAGAATTATCTTACAACAGGAATAAATCAGCTTTCCAAGTCTTCTCACATTATTCTGAGAAATACCATCTTTCAAAACCAAGTACAAAAAATGAAAGATATCTAATACTTATGCTTAGTGCCCATTTACTGGACTTATGTCTTACATACTTCTAAAAAAAAAAAAAACAGACCTTTGTTACTGCATTTAGAACATTCTATAGTCTTTATTTCAGCCAGAGGATGTGGGCTTAAAAGGGGTTCTGCAGAGCAGGAGAGTTCCTGAAACCTCAATATCAAAGTAGGTGAGTCAATAAAATAACATCGGCACTGCAGACTGTATGTCCATCTCCCAAAATCCTGTTACAGGACACACAGAGATTTGTGAAATGAAGTGCTTATTTTGTCTCATGATTTGTCCAGACCATAGTTAGCAATCCAGAGAAGTATCTCCAGAAAATTAGAAGCTTCATTAGGGAAATTCTCCCTACACTGCCTGTTAATTTCACTAGCAAAATCCAGATATTCTGAATTTTGCACATATACATGATTTGATCAGATCTGACTCATCATGTCAGATCTTTCTCGTGTGAAAGACTATATTCTGGCTTCTTCCAGTAATGAATTTGTGTTGATTTTGTAAGATCCTGTTCACGACCTTAAAGTTGGTTCATAGGGCTAGACCTTTCATTTTTCTTTGTTCAGCTATTACTTTCTGCCACTGGTCTTTCATTATTCAACTTCAGGTCTTACAGGAAAAGGAGTTGGCTGATACTTATTTGTGAAATTCTTTGCCTTCTGATCTCAGGAACTTTGAAATTCTTTGCTTCAGAGTGTCAGACTAAGCCTGGATTAGGATTCTGTCTTTCATCTACTATTCAGCAAATGATTCAGCTTTGGTCTGAGACAACTTATAAAAACCGGACCAAATAAATTCACATTGTATTGGAAAGAATCTATTTGGGAACAACTGATATATGACACTTACTCAGCAGCTACTGTTCATTTCCTTTTACATATGAGCAAAGTTCAGATATTGCCAGAAATTTTCAATGTTGAAATTTAAGGTTGCGAGACTGTTTTAAAACACTGCAGTGATTGTACAATTAATCCTAAAACAAACAGACCTAAACTTAACTCTAGACTAGTCTATGTTGAGTTTTAGAAAAAATACAAATATGAAATTAGAAGTCACATAGGTGTGAAAGAAGTAATTTCCACCCCCCACTAGAGAGTTAGTACACATTAGCTATACAGCTATGATTAATCAAAATGCTGTTCACTGTTGCAAATCAAACTCAGTGATTTTTATAGACATCTGTTTTCTCTCACATTTACCACATACATAGACGTAGTGTCACTATTACAGACATCTGACTCATCCAGAAACATCAGAAGTCAACCATTAAATCAGTGAGGAACAAGCAGCCCATTAGAAGCCATGAGGAATATAAGATGCATGCAGCCTAGGGAAGATTACTGAAGTTGCCAGGCCACCAAGCTCTTTGCATATTGCCTTGCTGAAGATGAGGTGGTGCTTAGCACGCAAGACCTCTGTTGGGCGAGTAGCCACAAAGCCCATGGAAGCTAGTGGACACGACAACTATCTTCTACTCAGCTTAAGCAGTGAGAGAGCAAAAAAAAAAATACTCCTTTTGTTTAGCAATAAATACAACAATAGGAGCTAAGGGCTAAATTGCGAATCAGCATGACAAAGCTGGAGGAGGAGCTGGGCTATGCAGCCTGAAGGATCTCCCCCAGAGTAAAATGCAGAAGTGGGAGTTGGACTTTGCTTTTTAGAATAACTATTTCATGTCAGAAGTAAAAAAACACACAGGAGAGCAAGGAGACAGTCCAGAGATGGGTCCACAGAGGCTAGTGAAGACAGCAGCATGGCCCTCAAAGAAAAGCAGAAAGCTTTTTGGGCACAGTGCCGGCTGCTAGAGGACTTGGAACTGAACAAAAAAAACAGTTGAGGGTGTTCAGAGAAATCTAAATTAGTGGAATATTATTTTAATTAAATAGGACTGTATCACTGACATATCTGACAGTTACCACAGTCTCCTCCCTGCGGCAGCAACCTGTGAGGCCTGAGAATTGGGCAGCTACTACAGCTAAGGGGGAATAATCAGGAGATCACAAAGGTCTTTCTTGCAAAGTTCATAACATCAGCAGAACAGAGGTGCATCCCTGCCATACTTTTATCTAAATAAACTCTAGCGTGTTGGTTAAAACACAGTACGAAGAGGGTATTTCAAACCCGTAAAGGAGAGGGAAGAATGCATTCATCACCACCCAGGTACCACAGTAGGCCTCAAACATTTCAATGGAAAAAAATCTGAAAGTTGAGTAGATGACACAGTTGCCCAAGCTTCCTAGCAGGTGAAGTTTAGAGACCAAGCTGCACATCAACAGCTAGCTCACAGATGAGTGCACTCACGTCTTTGGAAAGCACTGTGCCCAAGACAGAAACTTGTGCTAAAGCTGAAGGTGTGGCAGCCATTCTATAGTCAGACTACAATCAATCCCTGCTGCAAACAGGGATGTTACAGGAACTTTGGCCATATTGGCTGTGTGAGAGCCAGTGGCATGGACTGCTCCAGCCTCTACGCTGCCAGCAGTTCTCTTCTGCTATAGGAGAGAGCCCGGGATCCAAGAATCAGCCACCAAAGACGCAGGCAGTTCATGTCTAGCTGCTCCTGCCATCTTTCTCCTTCTCATACTTCTCCATATCATACTCCCTTACTCCAAAATGTTCTCACATCTGGGAGCAGGAACTTGGTACCAACCAAACTCATGTTTCTGACTGTGGCTGCTCAGCTAGATTAAAACTGAATCTGAAGTAGGAACTACACTTTTAAAGCACTGTCCTCTCCAGAGTCAGAATGAGACAGTGCTGCACACAGCAGTGTGGGTCTAGGTAAATCTCACTTTGTGGCGTCATATTCCCCAAGTCTTTCTGTGGGCCTAACTGTAATTTTGCAGTATGTGCTCAATGCAACTGAAAGGCTCTCATTGACTTCTCTAGGTTTAGTTCAGATACTTAGCATAAATTTCAAAATAGAACAATTAAGTAACGGCTGTAGGATTTATCAAGTAATTTGCTACATACCAAAATGAACAACTGAAGTGCTTAAAAGTATCAAAGCAACTTCTAGCTTTAAAACCCTATTTTATCTCTGAATTTAGCTACTTTAACCCAAGTTACTGAAAGCAATTGGATTTCTTTTATCTTCTCTTACTAACTTTTATCTTTCTCTACTGTATATCCCATGTAATATCTCTCTCTTCCTTGTAAGTGTAAAGATCTCAATTTTAAATGAACTTTGTGACACTTGAGAACCATAAGGTTCTTTTTGCGTGAGTTAGGTTAATGTACTTTCATTTATATACAACAGTATTAATTTTTTAAAAATACCTATCTGACATTTAAGCTATGTGCAATAGTTGGCAGCCTACTGATATAATAGAGAGACCAGATTTGCAGAAAATTGGTTCTTCCTGAAAATTTTCTAAGAAATATCTCATACTGAGCATACTAAAATAACTCTGAACATCTTCTAAAAGCTTAGCTCTTATGAAGGAAGGACAAAGCAGACTGGAGTAACTAAAGAGCACAGAGAAAGCAAGTAATTTGTGCTAAGACAGTGAGGAAATCACAAGCCTAGAAAGAGCATGCAGAAAACTGGCTGTGCTCTGTCACCACTACTGAACAATACTCCACTGTGCAGCTTTTTAAATACTTTTTAACATTTAGCTCTTTTTAAACATGTAGCTGTCCTGTAGATACTGATTTCCTCAGACACAAGTATAATCATTCTTCTCAATATTTGATCCATCTCTATTGTAAGCTCTTAAGACAGCTACAAAATATTGCTAATATTTTTGAGTTAATAGTGTGTTTATAAGGTCATGTCAGGTTATTGCTGGGAGGATTAAAAGATTTTCTTTCCTCCAGAGCCCTTTGTTATAAGAAACCAAGGAAATTTAAAACAGGACTTATTCCTTCGAACCAGGACAAACCAACAGAGTACTGTGGCAAGAGCATAAAGCAAGAGTACTCTGGGCCAGGAAATTTACAAAGAAAGCTTTCTATGAACTCAAACATTAAGCTTAAGTTTTAAAACTCTTAATGGTTCTATATTAAGGGCAGCAAAAGGCAGCTAGTTTCACAGTCACTCACTTTTGTAAGTCCTCTTTCAAAAGATCTTGTTAGAGTATGTTGTAGCTCGTTGGCTGTCAGTAACACAAGCAGACATTTCTAGCACTTATATGCTACGTTTTGCAGCTGTCAAACTTTACTCTGGTCTTGCTGTCTGCTCACAAGGTCATGAGCAAGAAAGACCAGTAATGAGTATCAGCTATGACTTCAAAAAGGCCCAGTGAAGAAACATGAAAAACAGGCAGGGAAGGACAAGAGAAAAAAGGAAATCCAGCAAAATTTGGTCTCAAATGTCAAAGCAAATCTTCCAACAGATATAATGAATTTTCTGAGCTGATCTTTCTTAGATATGAAGGAAATTCTCAAACCTTAGAGTCCTGCCTGTGTGAAGTGTTAAGTCAAGTCTGCATCTTTATATGTGTTATCAACATTGTGTTAGTCAGTTGTTAAGATGTGAACAAGGTGAATGCTATGCCACGTTAAGTGAATGTACGCTCTGACTTAGTTTAAAATTGGAACAAATTAGCCTTATGAAATGATTGTGGATGTACCATAATTCATTGTTCATAATGTAATTTATATGAAATACATCAAAACACAGTGAAACCAATGTCTATCAAGGTATAAGATATCATGGTACTTCCTATCTTTATTGTTTCTTTATTGTTTCAGACATCTCTCACATACCCACAATTCAGACCCTGCTTTCTCCATACACCTGATCCTGAAAAACATTTTAGTTTGGTTTTCAAAGTCACTAAAGTGACTTTCATTTCTACATGTTGCATCAAACTGGCTTTTTGAGCAATACCTTTGGTCATATGCTCACGTTCTGCTGGAACTGGGCCTATAAATATACTGACCGTTTACAAATAAATGTGTTATCCCATAGTGGATATGCTGAAAAAGAACTGATGTAACAACATTGACAGAAATACTTATATACGTTTTAAAAAAGATTTAACCGACAGGTGGCTTTCATTTACTACACAATGTTACTAGCTTAGCTACTGCAACATCGTCAACAGATGTTTCTAAGCATCATCAGTAGGATTACTCTAGAATTTACTCATCATAAATCAGCATACTGCAATGTCCATTCTGGTGGGTGCAGTCTATATATTGTGCATTCACCAGACCATCCATGTAACAGTATGTAGTTCATGCGAGGGTGACAGAGCTCACTTCTATTTGGAATGACAGCTTGGTACAGCATTTCAAGGCTTAGCCTAACTTGCCCCCAACTTGAGGTCAGGCAGCAAACATTCCCCAAAAACATGTTTGTTAGATGTGACTGAAAACAGTTTAGCACTTGCATTAAAGTAATAATTAAACATGAACAGTGTGCCTTGATGTTGTTTAAATGAATGACACATTCCATGCCCAGAGGAGTTTTCAGCTCAGTTTTGCGACAGGCAAAACATAATAATTGATCCAAGAAGAAATTAATGAAAAGAGTACCAAGAGGTTAAGTAGACCATCATTCTGTTTGAAATATATTTTATGGTGTTACTCGTATAATATACCTTGTCAAAGAAGGCGGAGTTCAGTCTAGTCCAACACGCCTCCACTGAAACAGCTGGCACAAAATATCAGATGGGCTTGTTAGCAGCTTCCTCTTGAGAACTGTTATATAATCACAAGGGCTGTAAACAAGAAAGAAAAAGAAATGGAAAATAACTGGATGAAAAACTCAAGGAAAAAATTATTTATATGCACCTACCTCTGTGATTCTAATCTGGACAGAAATAGGAAACTTGAGTTTCACTTCAGCTATATAGATACTCTAATTTACAATAGCTCTTCAAAGTATAATTTTTTTTTCACAGTTTATACGAGCTAGACATTTCCAGGAAACTTAGAGCAATTGATATTGCTGACATTTCTACACAGAAGTTTCTCTTCTCCCTCTAAATCACAATGCTGAACAGAGAATCCTAATTCAACTGATTCTGGACCCACTCCACAAAAAAAAAAAAAAAAAAAAAACACACTAGGGATTACAT
Source organism: Chrysolophus pictus (assembly GCA_037305975.1). Taxonomy (NCBI): domain Eukaryota; kingdom Metazoa; phylum Chordata; class Aves; order Galliformes; family Phasianidae; genus Chrysolophus; species Chrysolophus pictus. The sequence continues at coordinate 49,552,246 of CM074580.1, forward strand.
GAGCCCTTACAGAAATCTAACTTGTGTTTGGGTGCCTAGGAGGAACTATCTTCCTTTTCTATAGGAGCTGGAGTCAGCTGTAAAGTTGGTGCACAAAAAGGTACATTAGAATGTCCAATTGGGAAACTAGAGTGCATTTTGTATTATGTGGTACTTAAAACGTAGAGGGGAGAGGGAGATCTGGAGGGTGGGGCCCTTACCCTTGTTTAGTGACCATGTCCCAGTGCCCTGCTGAATGGATCCAACCAAAGTGCGGTGGCTGAGGCTCAGCAGATGCCACGGCATCCTATACTCCCATCATGCTGCAGAGCAGGGAAGCCACACACCTCCAACTCCACCACCACAGAGGACACCAAGAAGGAACACATGCTACTAGAAATACTGGCAGTTCTCAGAAACATGAGAGCTTTTCTCAAAAGTGTAAGGTGTGAAGGATACACAAAGGAGCTGTGCCTGGATACAAGGACCAACCAAATTTCAACCCACTGAAACTCAAGGTAGGCTTCTGCATATTTTCCATAGGAAAGATTCGTCTCATTTCACTTTGGGATCTGGTAAAAAATGTCTGTAGCTGAGGTGGCCCTCTTGCTTTCAAACACAGTGGAGAGAAATAGGCCATTTCAGGGCACACTTCATCTGGTCTGTTTGGACATCTGTTTCCAGAGAAGACGCTCTGTTCTATAAGAAAGTGACCACTTATTCTGTAACAGCTAAAAACTGAGTCTAAAAAACATATTCAGATACAGAACCCTGTATAGCTAGCAGAATCCCAACCTCAGATGGTTTCATTTCCAAGTGACATTTCTGAAGTGCCCACTGGCTTCTCAATCTTAATAGTGCTTACCAGTTCAGCACCTAAATAGTGGGGCTCCCCATTATGCGTGGAGTTTAGGCATTTAATTTAGAAGTTAAAATAGTTTAAAGGCTACATTCAGCACCATAAAACGTAATTATTTTGCTTCTAGCTAGATGTGAAAAAGCACCTGGGCACTTGGGAGCTTTGCCTTGCACCTGGCCTGGAGCTAGGGGCCTACACAATGTGAGGGTCATCCATTTCTGATGGACAAGAAAAGATGGTTCGGCATCAGACAGCTGATGAGGTTTACTGTACCCGAGCTTCCCCTCACCCTCCCTGCACTGATATTTGAGCTGTTAGTAAACCAGCTGCAGAGCCACTGGAGTTATTTAGCACTTTAAGGGTGGGGTAAACAGCTGGAGGTGATAACCACATTAGCTGTCTCAAGCTGGCAGCAACATATAAATCAATCAGAGGCCTCAGGCACACTGAAATGGGATGTGCAGACAGCAGCAGACTAAGAGGGCTTAAGCTAGCCAGTAGGAAACATGGAAACAAGTGCAGTATAAAATCATACATGCAGAGAAATTTACAAATGTGTCTGAAGACTGTACACTGTCACTCAAGTGTCAGGACATTCATCTCTCTCCACATTGGTTCCATGTCCGTCCTTCATCAAGAGATTTTAACCTACATTTTTCAGCAGAATGTCAGGCCACCAAGCTGCCACAGTTGGTTTCCATCATCTTGCCCACCTCCCATGCACATAACAATCTTATTTTCTTCCTTTGAAAATATATATATTCCAATTTCTAGATACCTATCAGTATCAGTCTAATAGTAACCTAGTTCTCCTTTCTCTGTGTTAAGTGTCCTAAAACACATTTACTAGAAATCATTCTCGTTCTTGTCCTCTGAATACAAAAAAGGAAAATAAAGCACGAGCATTCTTAGGGGGACGCCAAGAACAAAAACACCAACCCTAGCTAGTATTTCTCCTGGGTAAAGGATTTTTGATTCTGCAAAAACAGGCAAAAGATCTGAGCACAAATCTTTTGTCAGAAAGGTGAGGTGCTTAATGAGTAGTTGATTCAATATCAGAAAACAGACTTTTTCTTCATAAAACTGTATGTAATATGAGAAGTACTCTGCACACACTTTTTGCTTTAACCACAAGTGGAACAGGAAAGGGGATGAGAACACTTTTCTCTGTTTTAAACTGTGGCCCACAGACCAAGAGCTTGATGTGGTCAGGACTCAGGCAGACAGCACAAACTCAAAAACAGACCAATGGGTCCCAAGACAATTTCACTAGCAGAAACTGGCCCAGAAAGTTTTAGCATAGGAGGAGAGAAGGTAGATGAGAAGGCAGAGGAATACCAGTGACACCTAGAGACATCCTTAAACACTAAAGAGGCATTTAAATATAATTCCTTCCATCCATCTAGCCCACTAGCCCTGGTGGTTCAATTGCCTGTGCAGAGAATTGTGCTATGTTGCCAGAAAGCCACATGTCTATGGGAACAGGTGGAGACCTTCAGCCACCACCTTCTCTGCACTGAGTGCTTATTTTTTTGGAATGAAAGCATCAGCTGCAATGGGCAGAAAAGCAAAAGTATCGTGACCAATCGTGCATTCTTTTCATACAGTTGGAGAGCACTTTCCCTTTTCGTTATGCTCAGCACTGGCAGATAATGCAACTTCCCTGCAGAATCCCATGCGCTATGTATATGGGTTGAGTCCAATATTAACCTACAGAGCCATTCTAAGTAAAAACATGTTAAAGAGAAGTGTGCTTTAAAATAGAGCTATAATCGTGTACTGTACTCAGTGTGCTTAAATTGTGCACGTAATATAGTTCAGTGCAATAACCACTTGGTACTCAGGTTTCTAACACAAAGAAAGATATAGAATGGAATTTCATTTCAGTCTGGAACTAATACTGGAGTACTGCCAGTCCCATGCGATCTGTAAAAATTCTTTGTGTCAAAATGATGTGTCCCGTTGTCTTGATGCCTCGATCAAGGTTTCTAAGTTATTCATTTCTCTGACATCTGCCTCATTAAGAAACTTACACTGAACATATGTTAAACTAACCGCACCTCAGGAATCTACTCCTTTGCAATTTTTCCACGGCATACGTAGTAGTTAATGCTGTCCTTGTGCATCTAGTGCTCTTCCATATAAATTTAAGTCATTAGAAAGAGTGGGGAAAATGTAAACATCATTGCAAACACTTGCCTTTTGCTTGCAACTACCTTATCATCACCTGCAATCACCTTACCAAGTTACATTCACTACACACAACCCAGCGATGAACTGAATGCATTAAAGTAACATATAGCCTACTGTAAATCATTCTAAAGTTCTCAATCACTTAGGTCATCAGAAATTAAATTAGCAGCCCCTTGTTATATACTTAAGTTTCTGGGTTTTCATTCAGATTTTCCATCTGAACTAAACTGAGGTAATCAATTTCTGGTGTTATTCATGATTTTTTCATAAGTATTATTTATTTTTCAGTTTCCTTACATTATTTTGCATGGGACAGTATGCCAGTAGGTATGGAATAATGATAACATGCATAAGGGCTCTGTATTTCTATAAAGTCTCTCATAATCTTATGAAAAGCCACTGAAAAAGAATGGGAAAAACTGATCTACAGTATAACACATTGTAAACCTTCTTAAGATTATTAAGCAACCTCTGCACTCCTGGTGGAATACGGGCCCTCCTTCCTTCAGCTATAAGCTCTAGCCAGCAGATGGTGAGTGCTCTTGTTCAGAAAAGCAGCACAATGCACCTGACAAGAGAGGAATCTTAAGAAAGGATGTGCACAACAATGTATCTGCTTTCCCCTGGCTGGTACATCAGCCAATGGAGGATTTGATCCAGGAAGATAGGAATGCACGGTTAGAGACCTCCAGTTGTTAGAGACTGAACACATATGAAAGCTTTTTGAAGCCAAATTCCTATTAAAAACAATAGAAATTTGGGTGTACAAATCCCTTAGTCTCTGTCCAGCCAAAGCAATTCCTCTCCCCACAGCTTCTAGCTGCTACCCATTGGTTAGCACTGCTGGTGCAGTTTTTTAGAAGGATTTGTTGCACAAAGAGAGAGACTTATTAAAAACAGAAAAGAATGTGTTGTGCCTCTGTAGCCAGAATCACAGTTTAAAATCTGTAGGCCGGGTTTTCCTGAATGCTCAGAAGATACAAAACTGTTACAAACCCATATGAACTACTTAAGCCCAAGTATACGTCTGTTTTTCGTCTCCAGTGATTCACAGGAGGCATGTTTACTACTGTAACTGACACGGAAAGCTTCCAGAAGAGACAAATAAAGTCATGTTTTCATTAATATTTTTTTCTTTTTTAAACACATTACTCCATTGTTTATTGGTTCAGAGGCTATGATTCACTTAAGGATAACTTCATCTTATACAGGGCTATAAAAATGAAATATTTTCACCTTATTCCATGATTATTCTCTTTTGCTATAAATAGCTAGAGTTGACAGGCCAGCAGTCTTAAAATCCCTCTTCTGCTTTCCCAGTTCACTCTATTTCTAGCTTGACTAAAGCACAAGGTTGATAGTGACTTTCTTCTGAGCTAAAAAGGTGCAATTCTTGTCTCTGTCCAAGGTGAATTTTACCCAAGGCAGACCAGCAGCTTAGAGCATGTTTGTGACCAGATCCTGAAGTATTTGTACAACCAGCTCTTCTATTAGTTTCTACTTAAGTAATGTGACTTCAGATAGATATTTGTGCGTTTGCCAGGAATGAAGGGGGGGGGGAAATAAAGCAGCCCTTTAAAAATTTTCTCGTAGCAGTTGAAGGACAAGTCAGCTGATGAGTAAGTTTATTGCCATTAAATAATTTGGGAAATATAGAGGGATCGTTTCAGTATTGGGAAACCTGGTACTAAATAGATCAGACTATAGGTAAATTGCTGTGTTCTCTCTTTTGGGGTTGTTTTTTTTTTGGTTTGGTTTGGTTTTTGGCGGGGTTTGTGTGTGTGTGTGTGTGTGTGTGTGTGTTTGTTTTTGTTTGCTTGGTTGATGATTATCAGGGCAAGATTTATTTTTTTTTCTGTTAAAATTCCTTCAGAGATGAACAGAGACATCCATTGTCAACCCAGCTTCCTAGGGTGTTAGCTGCCTGCCTGCCTGCCAGGAGCCCAAATCCATGAGATAACAGACACAGTGCCAAGCTTCCGCTAGCAATTCAGCCATTGCCCAATGCTCTGCACAAGCACTAATAAAACAGCCAGGTGTGACTCAGACCAGACTGCACAGAAGTGACTTCTGGCTCTAGGGAAGGGCTGAGGGAACCAGAGACACAACTAGGGTTCTGGCCAACTTTCCTAATGGAGGTGAAAAATAAATCACGACAGACCAGTCCGAACATTCTCCTAAGTTCCACATTTATGGCCCACAGGTGAAAGGGGAACCAGAAGACAGGATATTGACTTCAGAAAGACTGACACAATGCTGCACAAGTCCAGTCCCCATTGCTTTCATCAGGAAGCCAGCAGAAGTTCCACAGAGGATATTACTATAGGATGGCTGGCTGAAAACTGTATTGTTATTAGTAACTCAGTGGAAAATATACATCAAGCTTGGTTTTGCAAGAGGCTACCCTAAAGCCCAGTTCTATTCTGGGCCTTCATTAACAAGTAAAAGGATGGAATATTAAGGTATGCTCAAATTTGCAAGACACCCAGCTGCGAAGAGTGGAAAAACCTTCACAAAACAGGATTCAAAGAGTTTCTAATTATCACATTGGCTCTGAAAACAGCAAGATGTAATAGAAAGAAAAGTTCTGCACCTGGGCAGGAAAATCAAACACACAATTACAAAGCAGAGGAAAGCAAGTTAGCTGCAAAACTGCAGAAAAATCTTAGACAGAACTTTGTACAAACTGAATTAGCAGTATGATTCTTGCAGATAAAAAAGTATATAACATTTCATAAGAAGAAATCATTCTACACTTCTTTGTATTAGTGAATGCCTCAAATCAAAATTATTGTCCGATTTTAAACAATATTCTTCATGATTTATACAGACAATCTGAAGAGTGCAGAGAACAACAACAGAAAAAAAACAGGTTGGAATACATGATCTAGCAAGAAAAGCTAAAAGATTTGGGTTTGTTTAGTCTAGAAAAGAGACTGAGGGAAGACATAAGTCTTCAAATATGCAAGATGCTTTTATGAGTATGACAGTGATCAACTGTTCTTCAGGTCTATCAAGGTTAGAAGAACTGCTTACCATGTGGCAAAAGAAGATTTGTTAGCTCTTAGAACAAAATAACTAACAAAAACAGCAGTACATTGGAACAGCTCACTGAGGCTGGCCTTGGAATCCTCACCACTGGAGTCCATCATGGAAAGGTTAGGAAAATCGCTGTCAGAAATAGTCCTTGGCTCTGCTGCAGAACAGAGATGGACCGGTCGCCTGAGCTGCCTCCCATGCCTACAGTTCTATGATTTACTAGGGAATAAGAAGCTTCTTGCACAAGCTACTCTTCTGAGGGGTTTAAAAAGTCACACTGACTAATATATTGCATACAAAAATCTCTATCCTGATGCCAAATATTTCGAACTCTATTTAAAGCTTCACCATTGTAAAAACTGTTATGTTCTAACAGGAAATTCAGGAAGTAGTACTCTGCAATATTATTGTAACAAGGGAGAAGCCGAGTAAAAAGACTTTTCAGAATCTCACATGAGACCATAGGACAAGGTCAGAAAAGGCCAATGACATTTCTCCAACAGAAGATAAGAAAAGTCATATACAGTTTGGGTTGTCACAGTCTGTGAAATGCCAATGCATAGCAGTGATGGAAAAATGGAAATTGATTCAACATACTGGTACAGCAGGTAATCTGGTATCCATCTTGAATTTAAATACTAACAAGCTAATGAAATTGGGGACCACAAAGTCACATGCATATCCAATGGCAAGCACATACATCTGATGAACACATCCAACACTCAGTAACAAATCCCTGAATTCTCACAGCATCATTTAGAAAAGTGAGTACTTATTGTCTGGATCAAACTATAATCAGGCCATTGCACAAGCACATAGAAAACAGCCACTGACTGTGAGCCCCACCAAGAAGCCATTAGAGCCCTTTGGACAAAGGGATTGCATCACACCATGAGCAACACACATACTACAAAGTACTCAACTCCTGCCTCAGACTTTACATGTCACTGAGTAAACACAAGCTTAAAAAAAAAAAAAAAAGAAGGGAAGGGAAGGGAAGGGAAGGGAAGGGAAGGGAAGGGAAGGGAAGGGAAGGGAAGGGAAGGGAAGGGAAGGGAAGGGAAGGGAAGGGAAGGGAAGGGAAGGGAAGGGAAGGGAAGGGAAGGGAAGGGAAGGGAAGGGAAGGGAAGGGAAGGGAAGGGAAGGGAAGGGAAGGGAAGGGAAGGGAAGGGAAGGGAAGGGAAGGGAAGGGAAGGGAAGGGAAGGGAAGGGAAGGGAAGGGAAGGGAAGGGAAGGGAAGGGAAGGGAAGGGAAGGGAAGGGAAGGGAAGGGAAGGGAACACTACTTGAAAGTAGTGGGAAGAATTAGAAGATATGCTAAACGTGGCAGGAAATACACTCTGAGGAAGTGGCATGGTGACTCCTTTCCGTTCTGCTCAGAGACAACCTATGAGAGTACAAAGCCTAGCAAAGTCCTGTGTAGAAACAGAATCACATAATTGTAGGGGTTGGAAGAGACCTCTAGAGATCACCCAGTCCAACCCTATTGCTAAAGCAGGTTCACTACAGCAAGTTGCACAGGAAAGCACCCAGGCAGGGTTTGAACATCTCCAGAGGTAGAGAATCCACAGTCTCTCTGGGCAGCCTATTCCAGTGCTCTGTCACCCTCACAGTAAAGAAGTTTTTTCTCATGTGCCTATGGAACTTCCTATGTTCCAGTTTGTGTTCATTACTCCTTGTCCTATGCTGACACCACCAAAAAAAGTCTGGCCTTATCCATTTGACATCTACACATTAGATATTTATAAGCACTGATAAGGTCCCTTCTCAGTCTTCTCTTCTCCAGACTGCACAGCCCCAGATCTCTCAGTCTTTTCTCATAAGGGAGATTTTCCTCTCCATAAAGGAGTTTTCAGTCATCTTTGTGGCCCTCCAAGTCCCCTGTCTTTCTTGAACTGAGGAACCCAGAACTGCCCACAGTACTCCAGTACTCATCAGGCCATTGTAGAGGATACAACAACACAATACTATACTGTTAATGCTAGAACAAAAATCAAGTAGAGCTGGAATTCTTTAACGCTTGAGAGAAATTATCATCTCTACAGAAGAATCACTAGAATAGGCATGCCGATCTGAAGTTTTGTAATTCAGAAAAGCACTTAAGCTGCTGAAGTCTCAAAGACTTCAAAGGCATCCAGGCAGTGTGTGAATGCTGTACTGGTCAAAAAGATTCTCCTGAGATATTTCTCCTCAGAAACATTTCACAAAAGTATGTGGAAGAATATGACCTACCTGCGAGGATAATTATTAAAAACAACATCCAAGGAACTGGAAGAAGCTCAGGTTTCTTGTTAAAATGCTTAAAGAAAGTTTCTGCAAAGAGTCTGTTTTAAAACATTTCTACATACACATTCTGTTCTTCAGAGAACCCATTCCTGCATTCCTTGCAAACCCAAAACACCCGCTGACATCATTAGGCAATGCGTTGGCATTAGAAAGAGGGGACTGAGCCAACAGAGGTCGTGGGTAGCCAAAACTGTGCTGGAGACAGTTCGTCCCGGTTCGGTCAAACTAACTTTTGAAATCCCAGCTGGTTTATAAACTGTGAGCCCCTAGGGTCCTACTGACCCCACTCCCCATTACTGCCGATGGCACTAAGAGGAGCTGATTGACCCATGCTCGCCACAGATGGCCACGCTCCTTCCCTCAGCCCTAAAGCCAGAGTCCAGAAGTCTCTTCTCCTCCTATGCTTGGAGAAACAGCTATCCCAGCTTCCCGGCCCAGCCCTGCTCCTATGTTCCCTGGCCCTCCTCCCGGAACCAATTCATATGCAGTGGGCTACACATCCTGCTGGTGGAGAAGGGCTAAGAGGGACTGTCTTGAAAAGATTTAAAATCTTATTAATGAATACAATACGAACTTCAAAGTCCTACTGGGGAGCAGTATTTGTGTAATGGCAAGAAAGAAAAACAAATGTATCTTGAATCCTGACACAACTAAAGGCAGCAGAGGGAAACACCCAGGGAGCCAGGATTTCAATCAACAATTGACTTGAGTACCCATTCTTGTGGTAGATGGAAGGAATCTGCTCAAGAGAAACGTAAGAAAAGAAGCTACAGATGGAAGGAAAACAGAGATCACTAAGGCAAAGGGCAAGGGCTGAAGAAAAGCCAAAGTGAATTATAACAAAAGCAGCTAACAAGCTTGAATTCATGTCAGTTAAAATGGAAAAATGAAAAAAAAAAAAAAAGCTTTATTAGTATTAACTAAATAGACCTCCTGTGAAGAGTTGATGAACGCTTATAATTCTGTTCTTTGTACTTTGCTTAAAGAACCTTATTTGCCCTTTTACAACCTGCATACATGACCATCATATAACACAACATATAGAAAGCATGGGAAGCCATGATTTCACAGTAATATTGCTCTCAGCCTTGGGAAAAAAAAAAAAAAGAAAAAGAAAGAAAGAAAAGAAAAAAAATAATAATAAGTCTGTAGGAGAGAGAGTGAACCTAGCTCTTGAAGTTAAAGTCTCTTCCTCACATAATGAGAGCATTGCATTCACACAGCACAAAATCTTGAGAATTTAAATCATCTCTCTGGTCCTTGATCAGACCTTATGGTCTTTTACAGTTCTGGACAAAAAACAATTCCTTGATTTAAGAGGTCTCAGACAGATAAGTATGTCACTCCAAAAGTAATACCTCCTATTATTTCCAAGGAAAATACTACAACGAGCACAAAAACACGGTTTGATACAACAAATTCTCTGTTACAAAATGCTATTTTTCAACATAGTCACCACCATTAGCTGTAGATTTTCACCATTAATAAACAAGAATCTGCATGCCATACTCATGAAAATCTGCATCAGAGAAGGTGACCCACTGCCACTGTCTCTACTGCTGAAACATGCCACCCATCACCTCACTGTGGTCACATCCACTGTTTGGTCTCCATCAATGTTCAGCAAGCATTGATGAATGTCAGTGGGTGCCATTTTTTCCACATGGAGGAATTCAGGAACACACCTTTGCTTCATGCACATTTCCATGTCAAACACCATTTTGTCAGACTGCCCCTCTGCCCATCTGTTGCACAGCAGCAAAATGTAATGGAATATTGGTGAAAATTCTCAACCCCTACTTCCATACCACTAACATCCATCTCTGACATCGTGGGCCAATATAATAAAATAGGAGGCATTATTTTCAGAGCACCCCTCATATTTACTGCTGAAGGCTGCAGATGTGGACACCTCAGATGAACCCTGAGAAAAATGCAGAATCTCAAACTCAAAACTCCGTTCAGAAAATTCTCTTCATACAGAATGGCAACTGCAAGGAAAATGATGAAAGACTTATATAAAAAAAGAAAAAAGATATAGATCTGAGCCGGCAGTCCAAGATTAGAATGCAGAGTTGGTTCCTATGGGCAAGGTACTGCACCAAACTTTAGACTGCAGCATATTTGTATGCTGTAAAGCCAGTAAATAGATCCATGATTTTTACTTTATTTTTCCAAGGGACAAAAGAGAGGAAGACAGGAGAATATCAGTATGACTAATACCTTTAAATTAGTCAGTTACTGGTCTGTTTTCTTACTGCAGAACCGCCACTGATGTCCAAGGACCAATTCTTGATAATATTTTTCATTTTCCCAGAAAGCACACTGGCAGAAACATCAGTCTTCCTATGAGTCTCCTCTTGATACTGGATGAAGTTCAGAGATTTAACTCTCTGGACTATGGACATCATCAAATGGGAGAAATCCCATTTGGTAGTTTTCCTCCTATCTGACTGCTCTGCAATTTAGCATCTTCTGCTACCCATTCTCTCCTCTACCTCCTTAAGAACATTAGTTTTCCTGCTTCAGTAGAGCCAGTGTACAGATATTCCAAAGAGAGGAGCCAAGAGCTGTAAACACTCTCCAAATTTCTCCATTGTACTGTTTGGCACATAAGGAAAACAATTTCTGACATTATGAATGTTTTTCATTATCAAGAGAAGAAAAGATCTGAAACTACATTTCCCATCAGGCATAACAACTTAATTTTGATGGTTCTGAGGACAGTATCATTAGTTATCCATTACATTATTCTAGCACGTCATATTAATCATTAATACAAATAAATAAATAAATAAATAAATCGACTCACATAAAAACTAAATGTAAAATCTCTACCAAAAAAAAAAACCAACAAAAAAACCCCAAAAAAACCAACAGAAGTATTATTGTACTTCAGCAGCTTTGCTTTCTATAAATACATTTTATACTTGATTTCTCATTTCCATAAGAATTATTTTTTATTATTTTTTCTTTTCACTACAACTATGTATTCACTTGCAACTGAGGAATGTGAAATAGCTCTTCAAGCCTCCTTGAAGTCTACAACAAGTTGTGCAGCCAGACCAGATTGTCTCAAGCTTAGCTCCTAACCTTAGTTTTGGCTTTGGAAAAAAAAAAATGTTTTCTTCAATCTTGTGATGAATTTCACAGAATTTCCAGGAACATGTAAGCCACATATCAAAACTTTGTAATTTAAAGTCCCATTTTGGGATCTGGAAGAGGCTGCAGTTAATATTCATTGCATTTATAATATTTTCTCATGCAGTAGAACCTGTGTTCAATGGCATCAGAATGTGGGTTTAGCTGAAGAGCACTCTTACATAAATTAAGGCAAAATGTTCATAAAGTGTTTCACAGGCACAGAAAAATGTTTTTTGAATGAAGCAATAAATGTAAATTTCTCAATTCCTTTTAACAGGAGATCAGATTCACTTTTTGCATCCAATCTCAACCAAATCTGAAGCAATTTCGCTAATGCCAATGGAATTAAATGGCAGTAGATACAGTTCTTGAAGTCTCACCCCTTTTTAAATCAGTGGCAAAACTCCCAGTGCCTTCAGATCCCATATGTGTACCTAACTCATGGGCACAGCACTGCTCTCCGTTGGCCTACTAACCTTTGTGACTTAACACATGCTACGCTTCCTGTTTGTAGTCTCTGAGGTAAGCCCTCTGTGCTGTTGAAGGTTCCTGGCCTAAGGTATCGTGTTCTTTGTTTACTGTCTGGCTGCATAGATGTCTGGCACAGATTTCAAAGTATAGTAGCTCAAAAATATGCTCAGTGCATATATGCATAAACCCTGTAGTGGATTGCATCACACATTCTGCATCCGAAACTAGAACACATACTTAATACTCTCTGTATTACTCATGGCTTGCATCAAGCAGGTAATAAAACGCAACTGTATCAGTAGCATGAATAGTAGTTTAACATCATTGGATAAAGTGGATTCATTCCAGGCTGACATCAAGAAAACGAGTTCAGGATATTTTTCTTTAAGTGTGTAAGAAAGAAACATACGACATACTCTGCAAGATCAGTACAGTTCAGCTAATCCAGTTTCTTTCTGTGCCAGTATTCACAGCACATACAAGAAATTCTATACTATACATTTTCTGTATTTTCTGAATTTTCTTTCCTCCAATTTTGCAAGGCTTGGCACAGTCAAGTATTTCAAACAAAAAACATCAACTTAGTCTCAGTAAAACAAGTGTCTCGGTGCAACGGAAAATCTATTCTATGTGCTTGCAGGGAGGTCATTTACTGCATTTGCTGGACTGGATTGCACTGAACATACTGAAATCAGGCATCTAAGCAATATTTATGTGACATAACTGAATTATAGACAATCACAGTGAAACTTCCCAAGTGAAGCAATGCTTCATGAAGGTGAAACATTGAGTTAGACTCTTGCACCACATACACTGATCACCTTGAGTGACATCACACAGCACACGCAGGACAACCAGCAGAACAGGTCCAGCCAGCATGAGTTCACAAAAAGCAGGTCCTGCTTGACCAGTGTGATTTCCTTTTACAATCAAGTGACCCACCTGGTGGATGAGGAAAAGGCTGCTGACATAGTCTAGCTAGACTTCAGCAAATCCTTTGATACTGTCTCCCACAGTATTCTCCTGGAGAAGCTGGCAACCTGTGGCTCGAACAGGTACACTCTTTTCTGGGTGAAGAACTGGCTGGAGGGCTGGACCCAGAGAGTAATAGTGAGTGGAGTTCAATCCAGCCAGTAACCAGTCACAAGTGGGGTTCCCCAAGGGTCAGTACTGGGACCAGTCCTGTTTAATATTTTTATCGATGACCCGGACGAGGGGACAGAGTGATTCTCAGTAAGTTTGCAGATGACACCAAGATGGGAGGAAGTGTCAATCTGCCTGGGGGTAGAAATGCCCTTCAGAGGGATCTGAATAGGCTGGATGGCTGGGATGAGGCCAATGGAGCGAAGTTCAGCAAGACCAAGTGCTGGCCCTGCTCAACCCCAGGCAACACTACAGGCTTTGGGCAGAGTGACTGGAAGATTGTGTAGAAGAAATGGATGTGGAGATGTTGGTCAACGCTCAGCTAAACATGAGCCAGAAGTGTGCGCAGGTAGCCAACAATGCCAATGGCATTCTGATTTGTATATGAAATAGCATTGCCAGCAAGGAGCAGGGAGGTGATCGTCCCCCTGTACTCACCTTGAGTGCTGTGTTCAGTTTTTGTACCCTCACAAGAAAGACATCAAGGCCCCGGGGCAGGTCCAGAGAAGGGCAACAAAGCTGATGAGGGGTCTGGAGTACAAGTCTTATGAGAGTGACTGAGGAAACTGGGATTGTTTAGTCTGGAGCAGAGGGGGCTCAAAGGAGACCTTATTGCTCTATACAACTACCTGAAAGGAGGTTGTGGCAAGATGGGTAATTGGCCTCTTCTCCCATACAACAGGGAATGGCCTCAAGTTGCACCAAGGATATTAGGAAGAATGTCTTCTCCAGAAAAGTGGTCAGGTGCCAGAAAGAGCTGTCCAGGGAGGTGATTGAGTCACCATCCTGGGAGGTGTTCAAGAAACATTTAGATGTTTGTACTCTCATTTGTACTGAGAGACATAGTTTAGTGAGGAAATATTTGCACTAGGTGAACAGTTGGACTAGATGATCTTGGAGGTCTTTTCCAATCCTGACAATTATATAATTCTACAGTTTGCCTCCTGCTGGGGCTTATTGCCAGTTTTGTACTCCAGGCTACCATTACTACCAGTGCTAATCACATATAGCAAAACAGTCATGTCACTGTGATAAAAAATATTCTCTTGCTGTACCATGTGGTCACTCTGTCACATCCAGGTCCTGGGCAGAAAGCATACATAACAGAGTGAAACACATCAAGCCTGCCCAGCAGACAATCACTATTTCTTCTCCATTTCTTCTCCTGCACCCCATAAGATTGCACTCTCACTGCTTTTGCCAGATGAAGCCACAACATAAGGGCAGTACCACCAAATGGAGTCACAGGGAATCCCAAGTCATGATATCTCTTTGGGCAGAGGTTTCCCTGTTCAAGGTCTGTTTCTCAGGGCTTGAATTTCCATGTCATGGATGTTGGCAATTTAGGCACAGTGAGAAGGAATTTCTGTCTTGTTTGTTCCAGGCTAAACAGAACAAATTGAAAGAAACATCAAGGTCTTGGAAGGGATAAGAAATTATTTTTTTACTCTGGAAAGGAGGTGCAGTTCTAACAAGAAAAATCTGATCAACAGAGCTCAAATTTGACTTTTATCCACTTCAAGTGAAAATCAACACTATTATACATTGTAAACAGCTCAAAAATCTCATCCAAGTCAACAAATCAACATCCTTGCTCTTAAAGCATTACCTTATAATAGGTTATTAATAATATCATTCAAGGACAACTGAAAATCTGACGGAACTTTCGACAGTCTGCACTGAAAATTGACAAAACAGTATGTGTACATGAATGCATACACAAGCATGGATTTCTGCAGGTAAGAAGGTTAACATCCAAACGCTGTTTCCCATATTCTTTGATCAGCTGACTGTAGAGAAGATTTCTAAAGCTTGCAGTCCCATTCTAGCTCCAGAAATACAGCCAGCTTGCCCTTGCAGTTTGGCAAGAATCAGCAAAATTGTGTTAACAGTTTCTTTCAAGAATACAAGTTTGTAACTGCCAAATGACAGTAATGACCCTGATGTATTTCTCCCCTTAGGGCCTTTTTGTTTAGAATCCAGCTGCCATCCAAGCAGAAAAAAAATCACTCTTTGCCACAAACTCTCCCATCACCCTGGGCTTTCTCCACTGCCACCAGCACTGCAGCTTATGAGAGGCAAGGAGCTGCTTGCAAGCTGAAAATGTGATACTCCCACCTGGGATTAGACACAACAGAGTGTGTATTAAGGACAAGCAGAGCCTGCTGAAATCCAAAGAGTCTTTCCACAGGATTTTGGTCAGGTCCTGAGTCCCTTTTTATGCATTCACTCATTTTTTCCCTTGTTTATTTAAAGAACCATTTCTCTGAAATCCAGGCAGAAATACGCTAATATTTTTTGTATTATCTCAGGGCAATGGTTTAATCATAAATTAAATTGAGAAGTGCCACAGTCTGAAGCCAAAAGAAAGAGGCTAACTATGACATACCACCTGTGCTCTGCTTCTCTGGCTCAGTGCTGACCTTGGTTGACAGGAACATGTGCCTGAAAATGGCTCCCAAGTGGAAACTCATCACAACATGAACAATTGCAGCAGGATGATAAACATTCACATTGCACAAGAAAGCCATCAAACTCTCACAGCAGCCAGGACTCCAACTGCATCTGGAAAGAAATATACATGTACCAGAAGAACGCACGTCTATATATATGAACATGTATACTAGTGTTTACACACACTCTCTTACTATGCTTTGTGCCTACAGCATCATGTTTCAATTTGTAATAAAACATAGGCATGAAAACATCCTTCTGCTCCCTTATGGTAGAGACAACTAACATTATCAGGTTTCCTACAGCAAACACAGCAGAAGGTTACAATTTCTCGTAGCGACTTAATCCTACCAATTCACCCATCACATGCATTTTCCCCTAAACAAGATAACAGATGAATTAGTAGCTTGGATTTCCTTTTGATACTCTATGATTACATGCTCCCACAAGATCATGAAAGCTGTGAAAAAGCCATAAAAAACTGGTCTAACTGCATTTCCTCTTAACTAACAAAACAATGGATTTTAAATGTTACATGGATGGTTTTCTTTCACATGTGGTCTTACGCAAGATTCCTGCTGTGGAAGTCAAAGGTTGGCAGTCATCTTCAAAGACAAACAAAACAGCCAAAACAGTGTTTATGGGCTCAAATCTGTTCACAGGCACAGGTATTGGCACAAGAGGAACACAATGCATTCATGTGGAAATCACTTCAACCATGGAAGATCAGATGCATTCTCCCAGAGCAAGGTGTTCTGCAAAAGTGTTTGAAACAGAGGAATGACCTAGCCTGCCAAAGAAGACCAAAAACAATTCTTACTTTCTTCTGTCATCTTCCTTCTGAAAGTGTTTGCTATCTTGGCCACCTCCAGACATCCACAGACCAAGATCTGTGAAGTTCAAGTCACTGGAGCAGTAAAAGAAATAGAAGGTGTTCTGTTTCTCAGCATGAGAAGTATACTTGAAGCAACACAAGCAAGATAGCAAGAAAACTTTTTTCTGTGCCTGCACGTCAATCACAGGAGATATGTATCATCAGTGTACAAAGGTGACAAGGAAAGAAGCTGCTGCTGCGGTGACACATACGGAGATGCAGACTTTCAGGATAGATGCATTTGCAAATCTGCCTGTAAAAATGTCTGATAAAACTCAGTTTTGAAGGCCAAATCTGACACCTCTTAGACTGTTTTCACACCACAAACACCAGCTCTGCCTAATATGTGTGAAACTCTAGGTGTGGCTGGAAGATGTGGATCAGCTCATGCAGCAGATCCTGCAAAGTACTGACCCACTACAGTTCCTTTGCAACCATTATTAAGATGCATCCGTAGAACCATGAAGGTTGGAAAAGACCACTAAGATCATGTAGTCCAGCTGTGAACCCATTCCCACCATGCCCACTCACCACGTCCTTCAGCACCATATCTCCACATTTCTTGAACACCTGCAGGGATGGTAATTCTGCCACCTCCCTTTCCTGAGTCTTCCTGCTCTTGCCCACATGTGTACACTGCAGCGTTTAATCACATAAACAAGGGAAGAAACAGTGGTGAGGATGCATAGTTTTGTTTTTTGTTTCAAAGACTCTGCCTGTAGACTTGCCAAAGCCAGATGCTGTAACACTGCATAGTGTTACTCCACAAGATGGGCCAGAATCTTCCAGACACTGGGTGTGGTGGGTGCAAGGCCGCATCATTAGCTGTTTGAAGCTGCGTGGGTAGTTTCCATTGTGGTCTAGCAGCCATGCAGGATGCACCCAAAGAAGCTGGGTAAGCTGCACACAGGAATTAGCCCACATTAAATTCCACGTTTTCACAGCCAGATTGCTACCCATACCCCAGCCAGCTAGCTGATAGCAAGGTAGGCCCGTCTTTTGCTGGATAAGGAGGTGGATTATGGCTCCCATGAAATAAAAGTAACTTTAAAGTGGAATCAGGAGACAAATCTGTCCTGCTGAGTATCTCAAAGAGGGAAAACACCAAGCTTCCATGGCTTCAGTCACTAAGTTTCAAGTCCTGGAAATGTCAGCCTTAAAATGAATAACTACCCACTAAGAGAGCATGGAAATCCCAATAATTTTCATCAGTTCCAGACTTTCCAATCACCTACCAGCAAATACCAACCAAGAGCTTGGAAGTCCTGTGACAGACTTCCAGGCAGTCCTAAGAGCAAGGCTGCCAAAAAAAAAAAAAAAAAAGAACATCCCATTTATACCAATAAAGGAATACGAAGTTAATAGTCAGTTACCTGTCAAATGCCATTTTCACTGAGAAGCTACAGGAACCAAGGAACACAGAAATACAAAATTTTTTGTTTCCAGAATGAAATTTTCTCAGAATTTCTAGTTGGCAGGATTTTTTTTTTTTCTTCCCCAGATCAGTTTGGGACAGAAGCCTATAACAAATGAACCAATTATTTTCTTCAGCCATGTTAAATGAGTAGACAGACGTTGGAAGGGAGAAAAGGAGAGATTAATACTGTTAACCAGTGTAAACCTTGAGACCTTTATATTATCAGACTTGTTTTCATGTAATCAGATATGCTGACACCAGAAAAAACAACCACAATTTCTTACCTAAACCTTTATACGAGCTCAGATCGAATTACTGAGGAAAAATATATCACAAGTCAGCCAAACCAGCATCCTCTGCCATTAACTAGCTCATTTTTGTTACAAATGAAATGAAGGTTCCTTGCCTTCCACGTGCCTCAGCCTGAAAGTTATCACATTTCAACTGTGTACCTCATTAATATGCATCAGTTTAAGTACATATCTAAAAAAATAGGCAATAATTGACTTCCAGCATCATCAGTTTGCTGTCTAACACTACACCATTAGGAGCACAACACAAGGCCAAGGGTCACAATTCTCTTACACAACAAACAGGAGCAACAGCTGTTACTTTGCTAGTTACTAATTAACTGAACTAATTAACTAATAATAAATGAATCACTAGGACTATTTACCCAGCTGTTTCAGACTAAGCTTATGCCTGAGTCATATGAGAAAACCCTCCCAGCCACTAAATGTGCTACAGATCACTTTATCTGAGTTTATCACTGCTTTTTAATCTAAGGATATGCTGCTGTTCTCAGTTTACAGATTGAAAAGTGAACCATATTAACTAGTTTTGAGTTATACAGGAAATCTGTGGCAACAAAGCCTTGACTACAACAGACCTTATATTCCTTTTGCATATGCCTGCCTCCCCAGCAAGCAGTCTGTCCCGCTTGTCAGGTGTATTAACTTACGACCATCAAAAATAAGATTTCTCCTACTGCTGTCAACCAGACCTTTGCAACTAATTTTAACAGAAGCAGTAACAAGCCTGATATCCTAAGAAATTTAAAGAAACCACAGGTCTTCCTTTACAGTTCAAGTAGAGCAGTAAGTTAGTAAGTAGCAAATTAGAGAAACTATGTATGTTTGTATACTTGTACTTATGAAAAAATACATATTTGCTCCACGTACAAAACAACAAACTTTAGTGTTCTGTAGTCATGAAACAGCCTACAGACCCATGAAATATCTAACTTCTGCCTCATTTTCTTTCTCAAATTCTCCATTAATTTATCTCTTAATCTATAGTATTTCAAGTCTGCCACTGATTTCAAACTGCTGCCATCTAGAAGGAACAAATACCCTATACCTACAGAAATTATTATTTTAGCCTAAAATAAAGATCGGAAGAAAAAGACCTCAACAATGAGGTCAATATACAAGAGCACTAGCTGTCCCTGTCAAATTTGAGAATTAAATACCCCATGATTTGCCACGATTAAAGACATGCTTGTTTCCCAGCATTTGCTGCTAGTTCTGGCAAGCCATGAGACAGCAAACTCTAAATCCATAATGTGACTGGTGGAAATGTTGTTTTTAAAGGTTTAAAATGTTTTAGCAACAAATATTAAGTCACTCAGAGATTGGAATATGTATGGGATCAAATATTCACCACATCTCATCAGTCTTTTTATACAGTGAAAACCAGCATGGTTACTCTGGCATAAAACCAGTGTAATGGAATGGAGACTCATGCCTGTGGTCACTAACGTGACCTAGTTGTATATACAAAAGGATATGGGAAAAAAGTATTAAGGGTGTCAAAGCCCAAACTTTCCAGTATGACATTGGTTTTGATAATCACTTGGTAGCATTTGTAGGACTTGATCTACAAGTCCCATTTTTTACTCATCATTGGGACCACAGAATTTATGTCCAAATCAATAGCAAAAAATGTTGCACAATCTTGTCACCAAGATGTGCAAGTGTCTACAACAGGCCAAAGTGTGTGGTACACAGTGGTCACATGCCACCCAAAGTTACAGATGGAAGTAGATTCCAGCAAAAATTCTGACAAAAACCCCACTGTGCTGTCTCCACTTCAATTCTCTCTCAGACATTTTCTCACTGAGTCCAAAACTATCTTTCGAGTTTTGCCCTTGGTTTATGTTATAATAATTACGCACAGTAAATGTCAGAGGAGATTCATGAAGGCCATGAGAAGATAGGCCAAGCAGTACAGAAGATATTTCTGTGCTAGACAAAGCTATGAGACACAACTCTTGAAGGGCTGTAGTCTGGAGAAAAAATGGCTTGGCAAATAGAAATGAAGGTCATAAAGCCACAGCATACACTGAGAAAATTAATTTAAGTCAACCAAACATGAGAAGATCCATCCATATTGCCATTTGCTCCTTTGGATTTGTTTTTCTCAGCTCAGAATAAGATCTGCCTTTGAACTCTTTCTGCCAAACTCTTGACAAGTTTCATTTTGGAAACTGACAACAACGAGGAAGCTTTTAACTGTTTTTATATTAATCTACTTCAAACTCATTTTTATCTAGCTAGAGGCAGGGTTTAATCAAATACAGGTTCTTCTCTGAAGCAGGCCTCAGCTCAACTTAACCACAGTTTACAGTGTGGCCTACATTACTAAATTCCGATGGCATTTAACTTTTCAAGGTCTTCCTTTAGAGTGGTAACACTGAGCTTTACATGATATACAGACAAGGGTTTAAGAACTGCCAAATGGTTACTCCTGAAGGGATTCACTGAAGGACTCCACCGTCACTAATGAAAAACTGCAGAATGCACTTAGCAATGTCAGATGTTAGAATTTCTCACTATCCATCACACACATGCACACACGCACATGCATACACACACAAAACCCTTTCATGCTTACTGGGAAGCTCCTGGAAGAGACCAATTTTGCATTCCCTGCAAACCCCCAAATTCCCCTGAATTTCTCTGGCAGTTTGGAGTTGCACAAGCATAATTCCCTCTCCAAGTAGCATCTTCTGCCAGAGCCACAAAAAGCATGACTCTCCTGCAACTGCTAGCCAGACGATTTAGCCTTTTTGAGCTCAAATTCTCAAGCTATCCTCTAGCTCTGGTAGTTCCAGGTTCAATTCCTGGTAATGATTAGGACAAGAGTTACTTCATGAAGAATGCAGAATCTATCTCCAAGTACTTAAAAATTCTTAGTACAGCAGAATATCTTTACTGTGATTGCAATAGGCATAAATATATAGCTACATAGTGTCTCAAGAATGATGAGAAGAAAAAAAAAGCATTGAGAACTGATTTGTAACAGGAGATGGAGATTAATAAATGGTTACATAACACAAAATAGCACATCATATTAGGACTCATTAATTGCAATAAAAAACAGATGTCACTGTGTCTATAACAACCCTGTAAAATTTCTTCTTGTCTATTAACTCTGGGATTTTTACATATATACTTAATACATATGTTAAAACTTTTCATTTTCATTTCAAATAACAGTCATGGAGATTTTATTTCAGAGTTTATAAGGCTTAGTAAGAATTTTCTGAAATTGTCTAGGATAGAACACATGAAAAGTGGAAACAGCTGACTCGAAGGTTTACCTAGTATTACCACTATATGTATTTACAGCTTGTGTTTAGAAGGAAAAAAAAAAAACCAAACACATTCCATGGGAGAACAACACCCTTTCAAGGAACTAAACAAAAACACAAGAAAAATCACCAAGGATTAAATATATCTTAAAAGCAGGAATATAAACTGCAATAACTACATAGTTAACTCCCTGCAAGGATTTCTCTCTGCCACCCTTATAACATAAACTGGAAAAAATATACCAGATCACTCCTAAATATGATTTGATGACCAGGAAACAAATGCTAACAGAAAAAGAAAGGAGAGGAGAGGAGAGGAGAGGAGAGGAGAGGAGAGGAGAGGAGAGGAGAGGAGAGGAGAGGAGAGGAGAGGAGAGGAGAGGAGAGGAGAGGAGAGGAGAGGAGAGGAGAGGAGAGGAGAGGAGAGGAGAGGAGAGGAGAGGAGAGGAGAGGAGAGGAGAGGAGAAGACTATTTGCCTGTACCACCACTGTTTCATTTACTGGATTTTCTCCAGATTTAGAATTTTTTGTTGTATTTTATTACTATTGCAAAAATAAACATTGACAACTTCAGGTATAATATTAACAAAATACACCAGGCTTAATGCATTGATTTGAGGAAGGTCACTGTATGAACACACATTCTTTTCTACATGATAGCCTAACATATAAATTACTTAAAATCTCACCTCTTAATTTTTTTTTTTTTTTTTTTAAATCCCCCCACAGTCAGTGATACACACTTATCCGTATTTATAGATTTGGCAGACCAGAACACAAAAGGCCTACAGCGAGTTCCTCTCTCCCCAGACAGACTGAGGTCTTTTGAAATGTTGCTAAACATCTAGGGAACTCCAGTATCACCTAAATAAGATACCTAAAATAATACAAAGACTAAAAACCTACATCCTATGAATATATTTACTATCAAAGGGCACCATATACCTCTGAAAAAGGTAAAAAAAGTAGAAAAATTCTTTCCATTTGGATACAATAAAGGTCATTCCACATGTTAACTTGGACTCACACTATCAATTCTTTTTTTCTACCTCCTCAAAGTGCATTCAAAAATGTATTAAGAGCCTCATATCATGTAGGTTCAAGCATCTCCCCCTTCATTCCTGGACTGATGAACTTCTGCAGACAGATAATTAACAGATCTCAACATGTAAACAGGTTACAGACTTAGTTGTCGAGAGCATTAAAAGTCTATACACTTTTTAAATCAAGCTTACAATGATAATCTAAACTAATAGAATGAGTTGACTTCTGCCTGCATACAGAAGAAAGTGCAAGCTGTTGCAGAAAAAAATAAGATTTACTAATGATATACAAATTTTAAGAGAGACAAGTGTGAACAAACAAAAGCTGTTTCATCAGACTCCGTAATAGGAATATGCAAAAGAAATGCCAACATGCATTACATTAATAAGATGCAGTTACTGGCAGGTTGTTAACCCTTTCAAAATCAGTGATGCTGAAAATCATGAGACTGGATTTCCTCATTTTGCTGCACAGTACATTCTGTTTGATCTGTGATGGGAAAATCCCCTTTGCTTGACTCAACTTCAAAGGTTATTTTGGTGCAAAATTCCCCACAGATTCAGCTATGTGAGCACATGATCTAAGCAACAGTGCTGTAACGCACATACATACCACTCTTCCTCCTAGAGTGTCTTTCGCAATGTATGCCGTTTGCATGCCAAAAACTCTTCCACCAATAGACTGTTTATTGGGAAATTAGGTAAGCTGGCCAGCCACGTGAATCAACTGAAGGTAAAATACTGATAACAGACAGCTAGAAAAACAGATGAGCAGAGTTTTATAACAAGCTCTCTGAGAAAACTTGACAGAGGAAAGAACAGGAAAAAAAAAATCAAAATACTTCCTATGAAGTGGATAAATTTGATTTAATTAGTGTATACGTATTATATGCTTACACATCACCACAAAAACCACAGGATCCATCAAGAAATAGTATCTATTGCGATCCGTTTGTATAGGACTGCTGAGAAGATTAACAAGTAAAGGTTTTGCCTGAGACCCCTTCCAGAGTCATCAGGCAATTGTGACATGCTCCCTGCCAGAGCCGAGATCATTACAGAGTTAGATGACAGCTAGGCATGGCTTTGTGGAGCCTAGCAAGGCCTACACAGGGCAGTGCGATGTCTACAGCCTTTTGCAGACCTAGCTGTTAGAATTTTACTTCAGTTTACATAGGCCATCATTGTGACAACCCAAGTGACACCACCGCCACCACACCAGCGACTGAATAACACCATCTCACTCTTTTCAGTCTCTCCACTATAAGCTGTCAATTTGGAGACAAAAATCTGTGCGGCGCCATTTCCCATGGACAGAATTAAACGTTCTGCTTACCTAGCAGTAAGGGAGTGGGAATGTGAGAGGCAGAAGGTCTGGCAGGAGCAGATGTGTTGCTGAGAGCCACTGCTTTGAGTGGGATTCAAAGCTTGCATACTGCATGACTCCTTAGCTACCCTGCACTGTGCTTCTGTATGCTGCACTATCTAATCTCACAGAGCAGTAGGTGGGCTGGCTATTTTTAAAGCACTTTAGATGAGTTTACACTGATTATCATGCTTCTTTGCTTTTCCTCTGTTTTGCAAAAGAGACTGAGTTTTGACTCAGAAATAAATCCTTCTGGCAAAAGAAAACAAACCTAGGCCTTATAGAAAATTAGACTTACACTGAATATAAAATTAAGTACGACACAAATCACTCTGATAAGTAGTAAGTTAGTAAATCTATTATTCATCAAACCACTAGGGCTGCATATTATAGTGATTTATAATCATCTGGAATGTTTTTAACTGGTGTATTTATAACCCCTGACACCACATGGTCTTTGTATGTGTAGCAAACTGTAAGAGCTGTTTGTTACTTAGCAAAAGCACGTAAGTAAATCTTAACGTAAAGCGAGTGACCAGATATATTTTATAATCTATACATAAACTAATGTACTCACCAGATTATTCTCTAAATAACTGCTAATGTATTAAGCCAGAAACAGTGGTTCATGCATACTAAATAAACAAAGATGTAAAGACTTGCAATGGAAAACTCTTCCATTCCTGTCAAAAGTTGAACTTAGTGAGCTGCAGAGCACTAATACCTGCTGCTGAATCCATTCTAGGGTTGAAGACTTTGAAGCTCAGCCTGAGAAAGTGTTTGGATAACAAAGCACATTGCAGCTGGACTAAATCTTGGTAGGCCCCTTCCAACTGAACTGTTTAGTTCCATTCTATTCT
The DNA here is from genome assembly GCA_037305975.1 of Chrysolophus pictus. Lineage (NCBI taxonomy): Eukaryota > Metazoa > Chordata > Aves > Galliformes > Phasianidae > Chrysolophus > Chrysolophus pictus. Next base: position 49,576,968 of record CM074580.1, read on the forward strand.
GTGCTATTCATAGACTCACAGAATATCCCAAGTTGGAAGAGACCCACAAGGATCACCGAGTCCAACTCTCAGCTCCACACAGGACCACCCAAAATTCAAACCATGTCTGAGAGCATTGTCCCAACGCTCCTTGAACTCCAGCAGCTCGGGGCCATACGCACTGCCCTGGGCAGGCTGTTCCATGCTCACAGCCCTCTGATGCAGAACCTGTCCCTAAACCCCACCTGCCCCTTCCCTGACACAGCTCCATGCCACTCCCTCGGGCCCTTTGGCTGTCACACAGAGCAGAGCTCAGCGCAGCACCTCCACTCCCTGTGAGGAGCTGCAGCTGCCATGAGCTCCCCTCAGCTCCCCTGCTCTGGGCTGAACAAACCCAGGGACTTCAGCTGCTTCACACGCTCACCTTGCCTTTCAGACCCTTCCCCATCTTCATAGCCCTCCTTTGGACACTCTCCGATAGTTTTATGTCTTTCTTATACTGTGGTGCCCAAAGCTGCACACCATGCTTGAGGTGAGGCCACACAGCACAGAACACAGCAGGACAGTCCGCTCCCTCACCTGGCAGCAACGCTGGCCCTGCTGTGCCCCAGGGTAGAGTTGGCCCTTTTGCCTGCCAGGGCACACTGCTGACTCATATACAATTAGCCACCAACCAGGACCTCAGATTCCTTCCCACAGGGCTGCTCAGCGGCCATTAAAAATCTCCGCTTTACCTACATCCACATTTGTGAGGTGACCATCCTCAATAACTATCAGACTAATGTTATTTCTGATCTTTTTGCAATTAACATACTTTTATTGTCAGCTTCAACCCTAATTGAGCTTTGATTGCATACATTTTCTCCCTGCAATAATGAACGGCATCTTTGTAGTCCTCCCAGGTCACCTGACTCCTTCTCTTCTCTTCCTCCCCTCTTACCTTCCTTTCCCTCCCACCCCATTCTATATTTTGTAAATGTATCATTACTTTTTCCTGACAAAGGTAAAAGGAAATAGTTGTTTGCAATATCCACATCCTTTGCCATGTAGCTGGCAGCAATGCTGCTGTCTTCGAGGTCTCTGCCCGAGTAGTTAAGGAAGACCTTGCCACCTTAACTCAGGTACTCAATATTCAGCTTGCACTGACTGAGCTGCTGCAAGAGAAGGGTTATGAACTCTTGCACTTCCACAGCTCAATTTCAAACAGACTTTTAGTGCCAGGAATCTTGCATAAAAGCTTGTTTACAGATTAGGAAAATGTAGTTGCTGCTGTGTCAAAATTTAACTGAACTCTACATATATCCCCAAGGTACTACAATTCATATCCAAATATAGACACATAGGAATAAGGCAATTTTAATACAAATTTCTAGAAGAGAATTGTTTGAGCTTTATTGACTGGTTAGAAACACAAACTAAATGGCCAATTTATCCTGGAAAGCATCAGACCCTTTATCACAACTGACTGCGATCTGATCAGCAAGATTGGACTCAGCACATTTATACTGCATGTGCCCACTAGGTCTGAAGTCAGGGCTTGACGCAACAGACTGGCCATTCCTGTGTACAGATCTGGATGCTTGCCTTCCTCCTCATCTCCTTCTCATTTCCTGAGAATAAACATAAACTGTAACAATATTTTTTTCCCCAGTTTCATCTAGATGGACTGACTTTTAACTGGAACAGAGCAGAAAAGATTTGCTTGCACAGCAACCCCCAATCTTTACCTGTAAGGCAAGAACTAACAGCAACTGCTGGTACCACCTCTTTGCACTGATTAAAGACCCCTAGACAAACACACCTTTGTAGACTAGCTCTTCCTAAGCCCAAGGAGCCCTGAAAGAAAACACACAGCCCAAAATCTGACATGGAACTGTGTGTAATTTACAGTACAAACCTAGCTGAAATTTAAGGAAAAAAAAAAAAAAAACAGTTATAGACATGCTTCCCACTGTTTCCATATGAGATAAGTTGTTTGTGATTTTGGACTTTGTTTTTCCACCTCTTTCTGAGATGCCCTTTGTCTGGCCTGCTTGTACTCCCAACAGCTAAATCAGGACCAGGATAATTTCTCACTCTGCATGCTACATTAGCATCTTAGTGCATTGGAGAGCTTCTTTTCAACTACAAATTTGCCCTTTCCACTTGGGGTCCTGTAACTTGCACTCAAAAGCATCGCTGGCACATGGAAAGCAGTTTTAATCCTTGTTGGACCTAGGGCTAATACTGCCAGGTATCATCTAAAGTTTTATATTTGCAATGTGAATAGTCCAGCACTGTTTCTCTACACAGATGACGCACACCTAAGACCTTTGCTGACTCATGGGCCTAGAACCACATGGCATCATGCCTAATCAAACCCTGGTCTCTCCTTTGCATCACAAGGACATTCTATGTGTTTGTACAGAGCTTGGAACATTTTGATATAATTATGTAATATTTTGCAAAGTTGTAATGTTCTCCAGGATCACAAAACCGAAGAAAGAGCAGAAATAGGAGGTAGAAAAAAAAAACCAGAGAATTACTTGGAGTAGGCTGAGTACTTCATGAACTGATACAGAAATCCAAGATGCATAATGTAACATTAAGCTAAATTCCAGCACTCATTACTCACCATGCTTCTGCAACATGAGTAAGTCATGTATGAAATAGGATACTCTTCTGTATGAGATATCCAGTATAACCTGGCCCATGCAGGAGGGATTTTTCATTCAAAAGGCAGAGAAGAATAAATGAGTGAAGAAAAAAGTAGAAAAAGATGGCAGCATAGAAGTTCTAGGTCAGCACATTGTCAAAAAAATGACATGCGAGTTCACTTTATAGGCACGCACCAAGGAAGCCAAAATGTCTATACTGTGCTAATGTAATCTCTCTGTGGTCACCAAAAGTTAGTACTTATGAAAAAAAAAAAAAAAAAAAAGTAAAAATACATTGTTTGGAGCAAGTCCTAACCTGATAAGGTCTTAGTATTTCCCACAACTAGACGTTTGCAGACTTCCTCTATGGCAGCCAAAATTCAGACGACCACACTCTGTCTCCATACATGAATATCCCTGAATGAATTTTTCTGATCCTTTTATGAATCCCTTCTACTTCTTGTATCCACAATATCCTACGGAAATGAAGTTCTGCCGTTGACTCTTTGTTGTGAATTTAATTCTAAATTTGATCATTTTAATCAGTACCCTCTCATTTTTGTATTGTCAGAAACTGATTAACTGTACTTTGATTCTTTTTACAGAGCTTATATGCAATGCTTCCCTGGCATCCTGTTTGATTGCTGACATGCTATGTCCGGTTCATACAGCTATAAAGTTTTATTTCATATCCAATCAGTAATCACAAGCTTGTATTCTCTTTCACAATAAAAGCAAAACAACTATCATTATATCACATCTGCTTTCTCACTTCAAACAAGTGTTTAAGGCAACTCTGGAACTGCTCTCAAAATACCTCTCCCAGCTTGTCACTCTGTAGTGCCAATAGCCATATAATGCAAATTATCTCGTATGTTTTTGGATGGAAGCCTGACAATAAATGCCAACCTGATTTTCTACGGTCCAGAGTATGCATATTCACAAGTGATTATAACATTTATAATGCTTTGTTAAATGTCAAGTCTAAAAAGAAGGTTAATGTTGCCTTAAGAAGATAGGTCAACAAGGTAGTCATTGTAGCATTTTCAGCCTACTTATCATGAGTTACTGGGCAATGTGATTTATTAATAAGCAGAACAGAGCTTGTATATAACTCAGGAAACATTGCTTTCAAGAAATTTCAACAAATTTGTATTAAAAACCCTTAGGGTCGTTTCAGGTTTTGTTGACAATTTTTCAAGAATTTGTGTAGTTTCTGCAGCTGCACATCATAGAATTTCCAGAACTGGTTGACTCAGACACACCCAAGTATTCTTGTATGGTTCTGTTACTCACAAAGTGCTCTGCTAAAATGAGTTACGATTTGGCTACAGTCGTTACTTACTTTGTTTTAACTATCTTCACATGCTTGAGATATTATCTTGGACTTGATACTGTTGGGCTTCCGAGCAGCATGAAGAAACTGAAGATTTGATCCTTCAAAGAGTTCATGACCCAACACAGATATTCCCATTGACCTCAGTAAATTTTGATTCAGGCTAAATGTAAGGAACTCTATCGAGGACAACAGGAAAATCCAAACCTGAATTAGATGGATAATACATTCTGTCTCTATCCTTGTAATTTATTGCAACAGCACTACACTCAAGCTGGGTAAAATCCTGACCTCGCTAACATCACTGACAAATCTGCTGCAGAAGATTTCACCAACACAGCATCACTGAAATATATGCCTCACAAATCAATCTTACTTGTGCTAGTTTTCCTAATTTGAGAACAAGCTATCTATAAAGTCAGAATGTTTGTTCCTTAAAAGTAATTTACAAAAAGAAAGATGCAATGGCTGGAAAATACTGTATAAGCTCAGAAGTTTACATGGTTATTTCCAATTTTTTTTTCTAATATCTGATGCAATTTTTTTTAATGCTTGCAGCATAATTCTAAATTACTAACAGGGCACTTGTCTTTTTCATTTCTTTTTTTCCCCTCTTTTTCCTTGAAATTCACAGCTGAAAATCAACACAAACTCATTCAGCAATTACCCAGGAGAAAACTTCTATTTCGTAAAGTGACCATTGTGCTTTCAGGACCTCTCTGAAAACTTCTAACAATGTTCCACCCTTGGGCTTTTCCATCCTCCAATCCCTAGCTTGAAAGCTTGCATTCTCCCTAGCTGCCCCTTTTAAAATATGCCTTTCTAAAAACTGCACTGAAGTGAAAAATGTTCAAGAAGAACTCTGTTTTATTATTTTAAACAGCAAAGGTAGCTCTCCTGCCTTGATCCTGGCATCTTAAAGATTTTTTACATTTTGGCCAAAAATAGAATTAAAATAAACCAATTCCCACCTTCCTATGTTACAGCCAACAAACTGATTGCATTGTTACTGGATAACATCACCTCTTTGGAATTAGGCTGCCAGCTGAGGTCTTATTATAGTAGTGAATTCACACAGCCACAGTTAGCAATGTCAGCATTTCTATTATAATAGCTTCTTCCTACTCCTACTCTTTTTCCTCAAAGGAATGAAATTTGGACTTAAAAATGAACTTAAGGTTGAATCACTGACAAGATGATCCCCAACCACCAGCCCATGGCTTGTCATTTTAGCACATTTCTGACAAGTTGGAGTATTTTTAAGTTCAGGCCCAATCATGCGTTCTTTCTGCATCCAGAATGAATGTGCATCCAGAGAATACAGCACTCAATCCCAGTACCTTCATGGCTTGAGTTCCTTAACAAATGTGTTTTTAATAATCTCCTCATTTCAGGGAGCCACTGCTTTTAGAGCTGTGCCTACAGAAAGATGCATTCTGCCACAGCTTCCCTTCAAAAACACGCTTCAGAACACAGATGTCACACAGGCAGCATGTTTCTCAGAGGCACTGACAGCCGTGAACTGCCCGACGCAGAGGGTGTGAAATGCAACCAGTGGGGCTGCACCTGGGAAACAGGAAAACATGCTCACCATGAAAAACTTCTGCAGTGTGCTCTAGCTGGGACATGCCATGGGGACTCCATGGAAACCACACCAGCTGCAACTCAGCAGCCTGCATGCTGAGCACGGCCATCCACATGCTCCACACTGATGCTCACCTTCTTCCCTGACGCTGACTCCACATCTCTCCCAAGGTGCCCACATCTGAGCCACGTGTTTGCCCAAATGGATACTGAGGAACCAGCTTGGGCATGCATTGGGACAGGGAGGCTGAGGTGGGGACAAGGCAGAAGATCAGCCCCCAGCCTGCTCACCAGGCCTCAGAACCACGACGAGGTTTGGGCTCTCCCTGAAAGACAGCACGACGCCAGCAGAGGACGCAGCCAAGAACCAAGGAGGCAGCTTTCACTCAGCCTTGGACCCACCCAAGCTCGGCCCCTCAGAATTTCCTGGCGACCCTGGGGCACACGGGGCTCTGCCACCCCCTCCCGGCCCCGCAGCCCCTCGGGAAGTGGCCGCGACGCGGGCACTTACGTTGAGGCGGGCGCCGTCGGAGCGCTGAGGGCTGCACACCGTGGTGCCGTCGGGGCTCTCACGCGGCAAGGAAGGGGTTGGGGGAGGCCATTTCGCTGTTGGAAGGGTGAATTTGTGCTCCGACAAAGCCGTCGGTTTATTCCGAAGGAATAAAAATACATTGTGCCGGAGCTGAGGGGGGCTGGGAGGGGAAGGATGTGTGACTCGGGGGGGTCCGGCCCGACCCGCGGTGCCCGGGGAAGGAGCGGCCGCTCCGTGCCCGCTTCCCACTCGGCTCTCTGATCCGCTAATCAGCGGCAGCCGCGGGCCGCCGTGAGTCACCCCCGGCCGCGGCAGCATCAGTCTTTGCCGCGCCGTTGGCAGCCAGACGAGCCGCGGCGCGGAGCCGCCGCTGTCCTCGGATGAACCCGGCGGGGCTGCCAGCGTCAGTCGAGCGCTTTGCGAGGCGAGAGCCGGGTCCCTGCCGGCGCGGCGGCGTGCGGCACCTCTTCGGCGGGGCTGGCGGCGACGGGGCGGGGGGCGGGAGCGGGGGGGGGCGAGCCCCTCGGCGGCCGGGCCGGAAAGGTAAGCGTGGATGGAGTATGGAAGGGGGAGGGAAGACGGTCAGCGAGAGGACACGGAGCGGCGGGAAGGGGCCGCCCGGCTCCGAAGGGGGGACCGCGGCCGCCTCGGGATGCGGGAAGGGGTGGGCACGGATTGGGAGGTGAGCGGAGGAGACCCTCTCCGTGCACTGGGGATCGCTCCCGACAGCAGGGATGCTCGTGGCAATGCCTCCCCCATCTCTACCCTGTTGAAAAGAAAAAAAGCCAGCAGCCTTTGCCCTGCTGTGCAAACAGGCTGCTTCTCTCGGGCTAAAGGCGTACCGCTGCCCCTTATTGCCCCGCTCCCGGCGGCCGCGGGTGGTGGCAGCGCAGAGAGGCAGCTGCTGGCAGCTGTCGGCGATGTCTCGAAAGCCGCGGGCAGGGTCACGGCCGTGCTCCCACCGGAGTACCACATGCGGCGCGACCTGGGGGGCATCGCCTTCCTCGGCCTCTCCTTCCAGCCCCATCTCTCCTATGGGAGCTAGCTAAATTTCTCCGTCCTGCGTCCTCCCTATCCCCGTAGCTGCAAAGGGCCGCTCCCTAAGGACAGGGCAGGATGCCCGTGCTAAAGATGAGGAGGAGACAAGGGGAAAATATGAGCCCCCTGCGACACCCCCGGGAAGGCGCTTTCCACCCCCTGCTCCTGTCTCGGGTGGCCCCAGCACCGCGCTTCTCTCGGGGCTTTCTGCGAACCTCGGTGAACCCCCGGCCCTGCTCATCAAGATGGGGTCCGGTGGGGCGAGAGAGCCGTGCCCCCCAGGAGCCGCTCATCACGGAGAAGTGCTCGGGGAAGGATTTTTAGGGGATTTCTCCTTTCGGGGAAGTTAGAGGGGAGCGGCGGGGAGATCAGAGCCCTTCTTTGCCTCGGGAAAGAGAATCCATTTCGCTCCACCAGGGCGGTGCAGCAGGTGCCGCCGGGCCCCTTCGCTTCTTCCCCGCTCCGCTCGTGAGAACAGAGCCCGAGAAAACCCAGGGACAGCACCTTAACAGCCGTCATAATTAAAAACAACAACAACAGCAAAAAACCCTTCTGCCTGGCCTTAATGATCCTTTACACACATTCCCCGCCCGCTCCCTCCCCCGTCCCCCCGTGAAGGGCAGTGATTATTCGCACTCCTCTGCTCGCCGAGAGCGCAGCCCGATGAAAGGACTTTATCCTCGAGTGACTCCACCGCTCGCTCCTCCCCCCCTTCTCCTCCTCCCCCCGCAGCCTGCCAGCCGCCTCGCTTCGCTCTCAGCCCTAATTGGGCTCTTGCTAATATGATTAAAGCCCAGTTAAATGTTTCTTGATAAATCTTGTCAAGAGAGGATCCCCCCATCCCCTCCCCTCTCTCTGTCGCTTGTCAGAAGCCCGGTTACAGACGGGACATGCCCGGCTCCCGCTGTTCATGCTCTGGTGGGAAGTTGGCATTTCACAATTGTTCCTTTAACGGGGCTGTTTTGGAACCGCTCCTGGGGATTGTTCCTCTTCAGGCCGGGCTCGCTGATAAGAACCGCCCGTGGCTTTTATGTAACACGTTAGGATTTGGTCCCGCTCCCAAAATCGCGCTGTTTCTTTGGCCTTTTCTCTTTCATTTCCCCACCCCCATCCGTCGGGGAGCTGTCGGGAGCCCGTTCCCGGAAAGGCTCTCTCTCTATGCGATCTCCGTGGCACAGCCCGGAGGAGCGCAGCGCTGCGGGCGGACCCCGCTCTCCGCCGCCTACGGGGGTTGCCCCGCTCCTTTTCGGGAGCCCTCCCCAAGGCTGTCCCGTTGGTACAAGCAGCCCCGACACCCCGCAAGTGTTAGGAGCTTCCTGCATCTGCTTTCTTGCTGTTGCAATATAATGGAGCTCGGGGGTGAAACCCCACCCGACCCCGTTGTCAGTAGGGGAATCTGGTTAAATTCGAAGGAATTAGGAACGAGCGGACGATGGTGGAGGGGCGAGGGGGTTCCTGTGAGCCCGACCCCCCGCTGGCTGAAAGCCGGCTCTCCTCTCCTCGCCTTTTGGGGGCAGCTCGTGGGGTGTGCCGGTGGCTCGCTCTTTTTTATGCTTTCTGTTTTCTTTGGGGGTGCCGAGTTTCGAGGGCATTTTGTTGTTCTTTCTTCAGCGTTACTGAGCTGAGGGTCCCGGGTAGGTGAGAGAGGAGGATTATTTAGCAGTTTAGCCACGGACTGGCGGCTCCTCGGTGCGTTTCCCGATAGCCCGCCGGTACCCAGGCTCCAGTCCACACCTCTCGTTGACCCCGCAGCCTTGCCACAGCCCCGCATCTCCCCACGGACCTCAGTCCTCTGTGGGAACCGAGGCTGCGGGCCGCCGGGGGACGCGGACTCGCTGCCTCTGTCCCCCGCTCCGGGGAAGAGGAGGCGGCTTCGAATACTCGCACCCGTTGCAAGCCCGCAGACCGCTGCGGGGCAGGACACGGGCGGCAGCGCCGGTGCGGGAGAAAGGACCGAGAGCGAAGTGAGGGGGCCAAAACCGAACAAACGAAAAAATCAACACCGGCCCACGGGGGCGCAGCTCCAGCGACCGTGCCCGTTCCCTGGGCAAAGAGAAGCCCGAGGCGAGGCTCAGCACGGGGATCTGTCGCGCAGCTGAAGCCGGGGAAGCGGGCAGAACCCCGGGCGAGGCGGGCAGGGACGGGGGGTCTGCCGCGCTGCTCCGACCCGGCACAGCGTCGCCCCCTTCGGCCGAGGTCCCAGCAGCGGTTTGCGGATGGTTCCCTCTTCTCCTCCCCTTTCCTCCTTCCTTGTCATATCCCCCCCCGACCCGCCCCGAGGGGTCTGGGTTTGTGCAAGACCACAGAGCTGCGGCCCCTTCGCCCGGGGCTGTTGGTTTACTCGAGGAGAGTCCTAAATAAGAAGCTGTTTGTACTCGAGCTGGAACGCTAGAGGCTTTCTAAGAATGGCTCTTTTCTTACTCTTTTTTTTTTTTTTTTTAAATTTTATTTTATTTTTATTGGTACATCGAACCAGCCTACAGCATTGCTGGCGCCTTTCCACCAGGTGCCTGGGGCTCAGAGGAAAATGCAAATGGATCTTAAAATTATGAGACAATTTCCCTCCCTTCCTCCCAAATAAAATAATTATAAGAGAAAGAATTGGTAAGAACAGATGAAGAAGGGATTGAAGATGGAAACAGAAAAGCAGCTTCACCCCACCAGAGCAGGGGGGACCCAGAAAGGCCTTCTACAGGCAGGAAGTTGTCCAAGCAGCTGGAAGATGGTTTGTGTACCAGCCTCTGAGATGTGGTTACCACCCACAGCAAGGGACTTGACCCCTTGGTCCAAAACATCCCTCCTAAGCCTCTTCCCATAAAACAACTTGTCTTTCTATACACCAAAAGAATCTCAAAGTACACTGCACATATTAAACTGTCACCACACTTGTAGGCATGGCTCTATATTCCCATTCTACACAGAATGAACTGGTTTGTTCCGGGTGTCACACACAGGTTAGGACACCCAGTGCATCCCCACTCAGCACTGCTCTGCTCACTGAGGACCCAAATGAGATGGGGCTGTTAGGAGCTGTGAGGCTGTTACATGCAGACATGAGAGGCTGCCCTGCTAGGTTCAGGAAATACCCGTTCTGGATGTTGTTTTAAAGTTGAGTATACAGTCTCAGGAAACATACCTAGAACTGGAGGTTTTAGGTTTTGGACTCCCTGCATCTGGCTGCTATAATTGCTGGACTAAACTCCAGTTAGCCTCCATAAGCAGCCTCCGTTACTCTTAGAGGAATCTAGCTGAACTGACTGTGGGATTTCCTGCTCACCTGATTTACAAATCCATCACTTTCCTTCTGAAAAAATGAACGGCACTGGCTGGTACTCACGCCTTAGATGTAGACAGAAAAACCTAGACACGAATCTACTTGCTTTTCTTATGCAAATCTTCTCACAAGATTAGAAGGGAAAGTAAACAGCAGCTCCAGCCTTAAGATCTTTTTTTTCTTTTAAGAGGCAGCCTGTTGTATAAATCTGAAACAGAAACCGTTGCCATTTGAAGATCAAATAGAAGTTATCTACTGAAGCTGACAAACAGAGGCAGAATAATCTGTTTGCATTTTTGGGAAATGGATAGCTCTGGTTTTGTTTCAAGACAAGTAACTTTTAAACAATATTTAACGAAATAATTGACCTTCATGTTTAAACTACAACTTCCTTCACGTCATTAAGCCCACTGTTTTTTTGTTGTTGTTTTTTTTTTTTAATGTTTAGTATTTGAACTCTGGCATTCATTCTACTAATCCCATAATAACATTTGTTTCTAGTGGAATTTTATTTGATGAACTCATCGGTAAAAGAGGAGAGAAAGAGTTCAGAACAACACAAGCTTTACAGCTCATTTATATTTTCTCCTCTCTGAAAAATAGCAAAAAGACATGTGCAAAATGACTTTTCAGGAATAACTTTGCAGATGGAAGGAACAAGGAGAAGCTTTATACAGCTTTATATAGAGCTTTAGGAAAAACTGTGCTCTTTTAACATACATTCTGACTTTCAGAATGCACTGCAATCCTTGACTGCAAATAATGATTTGGGGAATTTGTCTTCATGATAATTAGGATCTGAGTCTGCTTTTGAAATGTAGGAAAAATGGAAATAACTCCAGAAAGTGTATCTATCACATAAAGCTTTTAGGACAGCCTGATTCACAGTGTATCCTGCTCTTTGTTCAGCTGACAGATTTCCAGCAGCCGAAAGAGGCACATATCTGGGGGCTGCCATTATCTAAGTTAAATATGTACATTTTGGATCAGTTCTATTTTATTTGAATACTCACAACTTCTGCTGGGGGATCATAAGCATGAAAGGACCGCGGAGATGTGCCTTTTATTAGCTATCCATCAGTCTTTGTGCACGGACAAAGGTACATAAACATACACTTTTTCTGAGCTCTCAGCTCAGTAAGACTTTAGACAGTACATGCAGTAAGATTTCAAATAAAAACAAACAAGCAATCAAACAACAAACACACTGCCATGCAAAAAAGCAAGCACATAATCTGGGGGAGGTGGGAGCAAGCACTAAAGCAATAAATGAACACGTAGAATTTAGCCTAATTTTTATTTGACTGTTAATGAAAAATATGGTGGCAGCAGAGGATTATTTAAGTTACGGGATCCTGGAATTACAAAACACTGATATCTACCTAAAGGCTGATGTGTACCCTTGCACGTAATGTACTCACACACAGATAAAAGCTCTTCCTTTATCCCTGCTGGCACAAAGCTCTTCCTTTCAATATGTGGACATATTGAGGAATCAGGTTGCTTTACTCTCAACAAAGGGCACCTATCTACCATTTGAAGCGCTTAAAAATATTTGAATTCCCTCCCCAGTGCACAAACAGCCAACTCAATAACTATTGCAGGCTCAGGATTTAGACAACACGATGGTGTTACGCAATGGGAGGTGTGACGTTATCTGGTGATCTGAGCAGGGTCATGCTGATCACGGGACAATGCAAATTCCATGTCAGGCATCACGCTGATACAGGTTGTCTGCAGCTTCACCAAATGACAAGCAACGCAGGCAGGCTTGAATTAAGTGGCAGTCATTTCCCATCTCAGCTCTTGCTCCCCTATTGCAGAATGGGTGCATCAGTTCGACCCTGAGCAGCCCTTCAGTTTCCTGCCCATCCCCTTGACCCCACACACTCATCACCAGCTGGCTGACTTACAAACCACCTGCATTTGACACAAGATCATCACCCACATCGGGAGAGAAGGTGTATGTTTGTAGGAGGTGTAGCTACTGAGTAGTATCTCTCATCCTCATTCTACAATCTCATGTTGTGGCTGGACACCAGCAAGTGAAGGGAGGAAGCATTGCCAAAGCTAATGGGGCTACTGTACAGCCTCCCCATTCATGCTGGCAGCTCCTATGCTCACAGAGCAATTAATATATGTGCTTATGCCACTACTGCTCTTCACTTTTACAGGGAACTCAAGCATGGCACTTGGGATGGCAATTCCTGACCACAGACGCTACATCAGAGTACCAACTGTCCTTCACACACAGTTACTCATAGAAACTGACGGTCCCATATTTTTTCTTTTTTGCTTCGAAATCATGAATTATAAAGGAAAACACAACACAGCATCTCTTCAGTGAACTGAGTACTGCCCCCACTATAAGTTAGACCAAATCACAACCGCTATGTTTTGTGACACGCAGCTAACGCCCAGCTGCCACGTCTTTTCCTGACAATTGAACATAGCCTGCAACATTCTGTCAGTGACAGGAGATGGCATTTCAGACATACTGGGTAAACATGCCTGTGCCATCTTCTGCTATGCTGACAGTGATTTGTGAGGAGCCCACCCAGCACATTGCCTCAGCCAGGGACTAAGCTGTGTCTCCTTGGCACAGGCTTTAAACAAGGAACTGTGCAAAACCAGGCTTTGTTGTGAGAATGAATACACCACTCTTACCTGTTCCCCTAATGATTCTCTTATTCCTGAGGACAATTTACCTTGTGACTGTGCTGCTCCTTGGGAAATTCTCCCCAGTACTCTTACCAACATCCCCTTACAGATCAGGGAGCCAGCAACAGTGACTATGTCGTAAATTTCATCAATCTCCAGCTGTCTTGTTTTAGGATCTTCTGTCCTCAAAGCCTTTTCCTATCAGATACATGGATTCTTTGTAGTCTCTGCTGAATGGAGCATTTCTGTATACTGGGAAAAAAAAAAAAGAAAACCAAACCAAAAACCATGGAATATTTCCCCCTGTATACCAGTATCATCATGTGGAGATGTGGCTGTAGATGTCCATTTATTGCAGGGGAGTTAGACTAGATGAGCTTTAAAGGTCTCCTCCAACTCCAGCAATTCTATGATGATAACTCTATGATGATTCTATGAGATCATGACAGTCAACTTGTAAAGACCTTCAGGGTCTGCCTATAAGGAATATGTTATGCAAGTGCCTCTGCTTACTGTTGTTTCCCAGGGTTAAACAATATCTATCTGGATGCATTCCCTTACTCTTTCCTCCAGACATACCTCTGGCTCCGTAGCAGTGCCCTGGGGAAGCTGAGACCATTCTGCAAGTGCTGATGGTGTGAATACACATAGGATTAAGGCTGCTAGCTACGGCATGTCACTTCTGCCTGCAGCTTACTAAAGCAAAAAAGTCTTGTGGCTGACATGTCCTCCACTTCACTGGCTTACATGACACATGCCAGAGAATGTGTCAACCCACTCCCCATCTCCTCAGCATTATTAGCCCAGGGAAGGAAATGCAGCCAAAGAACTCACATGCAACTTTGACAGGTTCTGCCTAATCCACCCACATAATGACCTTTCTTATGCTAAGTGCCAGAGCGGTGCAAGGAGACCACTGCCTGTATCAGCTGCTGGCAAGTCAAAGTTAGTTTCATGGTTATGTTTAAGAGAGAGCCTGACTTTACGTTAAGAAGTCTTTGTCTCCCGCAGTGCAGCGCTCAGAGAATGACATCAAAAGCCTTCCTAATTCACACACCCGGGTCATTTGATTGTAGGCAAGGCACAGAGCCGTGCTGTCCCAGCAGCCTGTGAGCCACAATGACATCCATGACTATCCTCTTATTCCATGGAAGGAAGTAACGTGCTCGGAGCGTAACACAACCAACAGTAGATTACATCCTTCCTCATGTCAGCTTAGCCCTGCTGGCTGCTGGGGGAGGCACTGGCAAGTCAAACACAGCCTCCCACTTCCAGTTTCACTCCTCCCCACCCCATCCTCAGGGAGCTGGGCCTCCCCAAGCTGGCTCATGCCATGTGGGCAACCACACGAGAGGGTTCTGCTCCAGCAGACAAGGAAGAGGACATTCCCACTCTTCTCCAGTGTGGCAGTTACGCCACATGCTGAAACATCAGACTCTCCTCCACCAGGACAAGCGTAACTGATCACGGAGATATATCTTCTCCTCCCTTGGCATGTGCCTGTGCAATTAGTCTATCTGGTTTTGATTTATTTATTTTCAGGCTGCCTTCTGCACCCTTTCTCGGGTACATGGGGCACACCACAGACTTGCCCTCGAACTACACAGAAATAAAATCAGAAACAGACTAACCACATGAATCAATACCAAGGGACACAAAACACATGACTGGATGCTGCAGTTCCCTCAGAGATCCATCTGTCTTCAGATGTGATATAACAGCGGTCATGTACCACATTTGCAAAGGAGGCAACACATCCCTCCTCATAACCTGCCTTGTAAGGTGAAACTCTGATAGCTCAAAGAAGCCAAGGCATTACTAAAAATCATTTCAAAACAAGATACAGAAATCTGGTCTGTATTCACAAAGCTAAAGCAATAGCTTCCTATTCTGAAGTGTCTACTGTCAGTGCTATTGTTGCTTTCTGGAATTTAGGCTTGAATTTGACAGAAGTTGGGATGCAAAGACACACGCAGAACCACTCGTGAGAATCAGTGTGTCTGTGGGCATGGGCCAGTCCTTTCCTGAGCAAATCCCTGCCACCAAGAGTTGCTGGTAAAGGAGTAACACAGATGGCAGTCAGACCTTGCTGTGTAGGCTCATACCTCCAAGGCGAGGCTATTTAAGAATACAATTCACCATTCTTCCTGCAAATAGACAGTACAGCATAATGAACCATACCTCCTAGTGCCATTAAAATGCATGTATTATATTCTGTAACTGTTTCTTGTTTGAGTCCCAGAAGTAGTGTTGTTGCCTGGGAGGGAGTATCAAGACATTAATCAAAAATAGATGTGCAGTACAAGAAATGAGGGCCAAGCAGATGAGTATATATAGCTTCCCGCATACTCAGAATGTAGGAGCTGTCTGAAAACACTGTGATTAGAGTCAATGTGCTTGATACAGCACCACAGACATTGTACACAGTTGTCAATCCTATACTGAACACCTTATTTCATACGCTGTGGTTTTGCAGCCCCTCATCGGGTGAATGATGCAAAGATGCCGTTCATGTGGCAGAACAGACAATGGAGAAACCCTCCAGACAGAACCCTCTACTTGTTTCTGGTTAGGAAGAATAATTTTTTCCTTCTTTTAGCATCAACAGAAATACAGCAAAAGCAAGACCTGGATAAATGAGACAAGTATTGTTCCTTCAAGCAGAATGTCCTGAACTTCAAGACAGGTGAGTACTACTAAACTTTCAAAATGTTTCGTTGCCCTCCAGATAGATCATACATCTACCTTCTCTCCTTCTCAGAAACTTTCCAGCATTTTGAGCTGTCACAGAAGCAAGCTGAAGTTAGTCTGGAGAAAAAGGAATAAGAGGGAGGGAAAAGAAAAAAGAAATAGAGGAAAGAGAAGAAAAAAAAGAAAAGAAAGAAAGAAAAAAAAAAAAAAGAGGATGCCCTAAATTCCATTGTCAACTTCTCAGATGCAGCCACAGAATTTTGCATATCTGCATGAAGACTTTGCCTATATGAGTTAGCAAGAACTTGGTGCAGCTGTATAAACAGCAGATTTCTACACCTACGGGCCTTCATTTATTTCCTCCTGTGAGATTTTAAATTTGATTGGCAGCTGGCCTATCTGGGCAGCTGATAAGAGAAGAAAAAAAGTGACACTCCAGTCTTTATATCTCTGTAGCCTTTCCTCTGGTTCTCATGGTAGAAGTGTACAGAGAACTAAAGAGCTCTCAATACATTTGTAGCCAAATATTTACCCTAAGTGAGGTAGATTATATTTGCTTACTGTATCCGTTGCCACACTGGCACACGTTCAGGACTAACTCCTTGTGGTACTACTGAATACCTTGGAAAAAAAAAAAACCCTTTGTTTACAACAAACCATTCGCCAATGACTGCACATTTTGTGTTGTCCAGGGTATAGGAGGTCTTGAGCTCACGTGTGGGACACTTTGTCTAGTGCCACAGACACAGCCCCAGGGATGGGCCTGGCAGGTGGCCGGTTTACCTGAGTCCTTTGCAGGATTACTAAGAGTATTTTGAAATTCAGGCGTTTCACTGAGAGCGAATGTAATTAAGCCATGTTCAGAGGGAATTTATTCCTTCAGAAATACAGCTTGTTCTCAATCAGCATGCCTTTTTGAGAGCATATTTATTTTGACAACATTTTAATGGAGACAAATTCAAATAACATTTACATTCAATGACAGTAATAGTATTGTTTTCATAAAGTAAAAACATTTAAGTATCCCCTGCTTCATTTCAGTTTGTTTTGAACTTCATAGCATATATTTAACATAAACATATACTTTAACCTCTTTCCCTACTAAATTAAATATTTTAATGACATTATAACTTCCAGACTTTCTGGTGTGCGAACTATTTGATGTTTTTGGAACACTTCCATCATACCAAATAATTTTTTTTTCTGAATTTTCATTTGTGAAAACTTCAGCACCTTTACTTCTTTTTCCACATAATGGAAATACTGTTTCCTGACCAGCTCTGCTAAAATTTCTTGCTCTATCTAAAAAAGAAAGGGGGAAGGGTGTCACAGATACAGAACTGTAAACTCCTCAGGATGCATTTCTCATTGTTGGCTCATATGTTGCCCTCTTTTGGTAGCTTTTGTACTGTACTACACATAAAAATCTTAACATTGCTGTAGCAACTCTGTATCCTAAAGTGTCCGAGTGCTGAACGTTAGAGCTAAATTACTGTGAATGAAGAACAATAGTTTGCAAATTAATTACTTGAACCATCTTACAGAGACATCCTATCCAGACAGAAAAATAAATAAGGGATGAATGAAGTGGTGCAATGTAAAACTGGACAGTAACAGGCACTAAGAAAGAAGCAAAAGGAGAAGAAAATGTAGATATTCACTCATGTAAATGATTTAACCCCATATCCTGACTTCCATCCAGTGAAGACAAACACAGCTTTGAAGCATGTGGTCAATCAACATTTGTAAAGGGAAGTTCTACTCTAATCATCATTCACTTACTCTTTCCCACTTGCTTTTTTTCCTAATCTATGTAGGGATTTTATTAAATTCTTGTGGATACTGACTAGTCAAGCCCAGAAGTGTCTCCTAACTTTCCAAGACTAAATGCCTGCCATAGCCAACACTTCTTTTCACTATTAAATTTCTTACACTAAATATTAGATGTTCTTTTACACAAAATGAATTGCTAATTCTAATTATGAAACCATCAGATATTAATTACACTGGAATTCTAAAATCATTATTTGAGTGAAACACAGAAGTGTCAGTCATTTTTCAGAAAGGAGTTTTTTCTTCTGTTTCTGAGGAAAACATAAAAATAAATAAATAACAATTCAGTTTGTCACAAAAGTTTAAGTGACTGGGTATTCACCTTCTTTTGGCTTTCAGTAAGAGCTGAGTACTAACTCTGCCAAAATGCCATTCTTTGAGAACAGGCTGCTCTCTACTCCAGATAATTCTCTGTTACAAGAACAATAAATGGCTACACAGAAGAGATATTCCCAGCATATTTGTGATTGGACATTTCACGGCTCTATTCTTTAAAGATTAATTTTCCTTGGTTTGAAAATCAGCATCAGGAATTCAGTCTCACAGGAATTCTTTTATAAACAGTCGCAGAGATGATTTCAGAGGTCATAAAGCAGACATTCTTCCCACCTTGAATTGTGGAGTATTTGTAGCGACTTCATATGATCAGAAATTCTTGGAATCAGGAAGCACTCCCAGCATTCCAACATAAAGACATAAAGCTATTCTTTATAGGCATTCTCTGGTGCTTTATTCAAATCTATCCTAAAACCCCCAGCAGTACGAATTCCTCCTAGAGGAATATCTGACAATCTTCCCCTTCTCACCTTTAAACAATTCACACCCAAGAGGCTTCATTTTGCTGTCTTCATCACTTCCAGCTAAACAATGCCGGCTGGTTTAAGCCTCCTTTGCCGAGCTTTGTTCCAGGGGTAAGAAACAGCCCAGCTTTATAGAAATACATGCCTTCCTGCTGATTTCCATGCAGACAATAATGTGCCTTTCAGTGCTCAGGGGCATGTCACCTTTCCTCTCAGGTCTGTCCAAGCTGTCTATTGAAGTGCTTAAGTATGTGCCCTGTTTAAGCTGATATGTGGTTCCTTTGTTAAAGTCACCTAGCAGGGCTATAAAGGGAGTTGAAAGTCTCCAGTACAGCTCATGTACTTAGTTAAGTTTATACTTAATGGCATGCTGGATTTCTGCTTCAGTCTTTCCCCCAAAGTGATTTTTCCACCCTTGAATTGCTATGGGATTTCTTCCAAGTCCTTCGAGTCAGTCAGTGGCTGGCAATATTGAACACAGACTAGAACTAATAGCACAGAGCTTTACAAGTGAACTATTACCTCTCCACTTCATGACATATGCCTGAATGTGCATAGTTTTTACAATACTACAACTTCATGTATGATTTCCATCTGATCTGCTGTCCACTGTGCCCTGAAAGCTATCAGCAATAATGATAGCTAGGACAAGTACATTCCAGCTTCCTTCCTTTCCTCCTCTTCTTCTTTCCGCTTCCTCTCCTCCTCTTCTTCTTTCCCCTTCTGTTCTTTTCCATTTCCTTCCCCTTTTCCTTTCATTTTTCCTTCCTTTTCTCCTCCTTTTCCTATCTTCCCCTCCTCTTTCTTTCTTTTCATGAGTTGTTTGGGAGCTGTTTTCTTTTGCACACAGCTTTCTAATATCCAGCAGTGCTTTGATATCATTTATCTGCTGTCTTCTGTTTACATTCCTTCCTGGTTTAGTATCATCAGCACATTTCACTATTGTGCTGTTTACCTCTACTTTGAGATTACCAATGGAGATATTAAACAGAATGATGTCTGTCAAAAGTCCCTGCCATGACCCACAAGACATTTCTACAAGCTGCGATAACACAGCAAGTGATCGTTACCCTTTGTTTACATTCTTTCTCCCATTTCAGTCTACACAGCAGTGCTCCCCGCCAAAACAATTAAAGTTATTTTTCTCAACGTGAGTACCTGAAACAGTAGCAAATGGCATATTCAGTGGACCCTGTATCCACTGTCCCATCTTCCCATCCAGTCTGTTTATCTCTCAATACATTTACTGTGCATATTGCTTAGTTTGCTTTGTGCTGCACTGAGTGCAGCCTAAAGCCTTGGTCCTCAAATCTGCAATATACAGAACATGCAATGTTTATACTAATGTGAAAGGTACATTTAATAAGCTTTATTCTTTCTGACTCCGTGCTGCTTTCTGTTCTGATACTGCTTCTCTCAACGCTTCCATGAAATTGGTGGATGTCTTAGCTGTATGAAATAAGTAGCATTTGGCCTAAAATGTTTAAAACATTTTTCTTGATTTACAGTTTTTGAGGCCAGAGAGGACCATTAAGTCATCCTGACTAACCTCTTCTGTGTCACAGACTATAGCATTGCATCATTCCCTGTACACCAAGCTCAGGAATTTCTGTTTGGCTAACCTGCATTCCCCAGAAATACATCCAGTTTTGATAGGTACACTAGCACTTTCTTGAGCAGCTTCTTTCAGCAGTTCATCACATTTAGTGCTACAGTTCCAAGCTTCAATACTTTCTTAAAATTTCTTGACTTACATTTCCACCCACTGATTCTTGCAATATATTCATCTGTTAAAAAGTTAAGACACTTTTTGTTGTTGTGAAGGTAATTACACAATGTAATCCAGCCATCTCACTTTGATAAAGGAAACAATGCATATTTTCCAGTCTACAAGCAGTGCTTACATTTTTCTTACTCGTTCCCAAATTTCCAGCACCCGCAGCAGTGTAATACACCATTGCCATACAGTCATTATTATATTCAACTCAATCATCCCTACTAACTTATTCAAAGATAATATTAATTCTCCTTAGCGTCTGAGTCCTATTTCCAGTTGCTACCCCACAGAGTTCTATTTCCAGTTGTTACCCCACGGTGATACCAAATATTTCATGTACCACCCTTGGGATATAGTTTCTGGTGCATCAATACTACCATCATTACTTAAAATTCATCTTGCTTGCAGAAGTCCAGCCCAAAAAATTTGGGCTGCTCCAACCTCATAATTTATCATTCCACCAAATTTATATTTCCTCCCTAGTTGACTAGTCTTGTTTTGCTAGGGATGGATTTGTTTCTCAATCATTAAGGAAAATTTTGTGCAGGATGACTCTGGAGCTTTCATTCAGAGCTGGTAGTGACTTACTGGCATCTTTCAGTTAGTCAGTTCTTAATCTGTTTGGCTATTGCAGAGCACTCATTTTTCTAAGTGCCTAAGCAGAAAAGGCAAACAAGTGTATTTGAATAAAGAATAGACTTAGAACATAAATCCTGCAAAGTGTTAAAGAGCTTAATCCCCACTGGTGCCTAAATGTTTATAAGCATGTGGATTTATGAGACTGGCTTTAGGTCCACTGTTAGGAAATCTCATGCTTTGTATATTTTTCTGTTAATATTAGTTTCCCTTATCTTTGAAAGACAAAACTCCAGAATCATGGCTATTGAAGGGACCACAGTAGCTTTGTGTTTTTGTTTTTTTTTCCTAGTCACACATAGCTTTCCTTTTGCTCCTCTGCATCCCCATAGGTAACTATTGTTTTCCAAAAATACTTGGCAATGGCAGTGTAAATCTGCTAGATAATATTTGTAATATCACTGTGTGCAGATTATGCCTTTTTAGCAATCCTGATACATACATTCAGATATCCTAAGTATTCCCTCATCTGTTTCTATCAATAGGGTTTATTTATTCGTGCCACAGTGTTTCTTTCTTGTTAATTGCTTCAAGTTATTTTATGTAATTAAAGACAGATGGTAAAGCAAAGTTCAGTATCTCTTCCATTTGTTAATCAGTGGCTTATGCAGTGCTATAAATGTAGCAGGGATGTTATGATGTTGTTTTTTCATGTCCTGTGCTTTAAATTAAATACTGGGACCAATTCCTATTTACACTGAAGCCAATAACAAAAACTGCCATTGACCAGGATCTCACAGTGGGAGACCATGGATGGGGAAGCTGCGAGCCAGCTCAGTGTGGTGTTTATGTTGTACAGAGGCACACAGCCCTCCCTCTCTTAGGCCCAGGTCCTGTCTTGATCTTCACATCTATAGCTTCTGTGACGCGTCTGTGGGAAACAAGTGGACAGGTCAGGACATTAACAAAGGGTTTTTTTCTCCTGTCTTTGTGGAAACCCATTTGTGATCTCAGCATTCTTTGCGTTTATTCTATTTTGGGGTGTTGTTTTTTCCCATATGCAAGGGAGCAAAACATCTGTTTTCATTAAGGACATCTTGTTCTTCAGATTAGAGAAAATCGCCACGAAAGGGAGAATAAACAAAAGCCTCCAGAGTAGGAGGCCCATCATGTGCTTCCCTCAAGCTGCCATCTTGCCCTGACTGAGCACAGTGTGCAGCTGTGGCCCAGCCCCACCAGCTCCCTCACCTTACACTTCTTCAAAGCAAACACAGTGGCATCCGTACCTGGTTCTCCCATCTGCTCCCTTTCCTCACACTAACAGAAGTGAACTTGCCATTCACGTCGCCACACAGCCAACATGAGAAGCACAGTGATTCTGACCAACTTGTTTCTCATCTGTTTGCTCCGATCTTCCAGCCCAACAACAAATTTTCCTTTATGTGTTTTGACTCAGTACTAGCCTGCTCCTATTGTTCCTCACATTCTTGCATTTCCACCAGACTCTGTGAGTGACAGAAATGCAATTCCTCAATTAGACTGCAAGGGGTGTGCTGGGAATCACAAATCAGCCTAAAGATTTATGTGTTACACCAAATTATCGTAACTGACACAACACTTCCAGCAAGCCAGTTTGGAAATATCAGAATCTCCCCCTGCCCGTCTCCTCCCCCCCTTACGTGAGAAGGCCAAATTAGAGAGAGCAAGGATTTCTCATCGCTACCATGAGTCATGCTCACACTGAGCACATGGTGGTGAGGTCAGTGACAAGGGTTACTGGGCTTGGACTATACAGAAAATGGATTCTGCTAAATGACAGAGCAGTGAGAGCAACAAGAAAAAAAAAAAAGAAGAATTAAAAAAAAAAGAGGAGGAATGCAGAAGCCACCAAGGTTCCTAAACCACAGGCGGAAGGGAAGTGGAGACAGACTCATGCTTCTTGGAAGAATGAGCAGAGACAGGTGGCATGGGACACTTGGCTCTTTTACTCATCTAACCTTTTGGCCCTAACATCAGCTGCTTTCCTCCCAGCCATGAAAGTTCACAAAAACAACAAATTCACCTATTGTCTTTAGCCTAGGATAGGATTTTTAACTGCATTTGCACCACTCTTTCTCGGGAATATGCAGCGAGGCATATTTGAAAATAAACAGGCAATTCCTGCCAAATAGGTGTCATGCATAGTTCCTATTTAAAAGGTAAATATTCAATTTTAGGCACAATTTTTAAGTCCTAATACAGACAATACAATTTAAGCAAACTGTAATTTAGCATGTTGCTTGTATCAGGTCACAACCAATGAAGGATTACTCATGCCAGCAGTCCAACTGTGGATTGTAGGATGGCATTTATATCATGGTAGGATGGCATTTATATCATGGAGTCTGTTACAGCAGGTGCTTTTTTCCTTTTTTTTTCCTTTTTTTTTTGTTTTGTTGTTGTTTCTTTAAAACATGCTCATTTCTTCAGAAAATCAGCTGTATTTGGCACTTATTGTAAGAAATGCTGATTGAAATTCCCAAACTGCTTTAACCACAGAGAAAAAAATCTTCTAATGTTGGTGTTGAAACACAACTTTCAGTTTTAAAGGCTCTGTCCTTTATTTAAAAAAAAAAAAAAAAAAAAAGTTAAATGCTAAAGCAGCAAGCAAGCACACTTTACAGTCTATTGCATCGGGCTCTTTTTCAGTAGGTTGGCTCCTGCCAACAGGAGGTTCAGAACTGCCAGTTCTAATTAAAAACTTAATTTTAAAGATACATTTCACAGTTTATTCATGGCAGTAAGTCCTTCCCACCCTCAGAAATTTAAATTGTTAGATTGAGCAAATGGAAACAGTTAGTTTTCTAATGATTCCCAAGTAATGGCTTTGGCTAATTGCTTTTGGCAATTCGTGATTGATCTCCTATGCCTACTGAAATGAATTTCTTCTTTTAGACCAGTCACCTGGAGTGGACTCCCTCAATTGTGTCTATTTCTTTGCTCAGGGTTTAACTTCATTTTATTTTCCTCTGTAATTTTGTATTGCCTCAGCTCAAAAAGGGTCAAAGATTATTCTCATCTCAGGAATTCCAGTGACAAATCCTTTTAGTACTCCCAGTTGTAACGGACAAACAATTGCCATCATAAACTCTGTATAAGTACCACTGTGAAATCTATGATTTATAAGCATACTCCGTAGCAAAAACAATTTTGATAGTCCTTGCCTCTCCCTGCTGCGGTAAGCTCTCAACCTCAGAAATAAAAGAAAAGTGAAAGAGTTTTTTGCCTTCTAGATTCAGTGTGAAAACATTGGCTTCAACATCAAAGTTCTTTCCAAACACAGACTCTAGAAATGCCACACGTATGGATGTCTAAATTTTGCTCAGGGTTATTTCTGGGCCAGTAAGACACACATTGAATTTGAAGGAGCAGACTGTATCATAACCTCTTGACTCACAGTGTGTTTACAATTATTGATCCAAAAGCCAGTACACAGTATAATCATTTGCATCATAAAAGGAGAGTAATAGCTACTGTTATAGTACCACTATAGACACTTATTATCTTCTATTGTTTATAAGCTTTTTGGATTAGATATTAAGTGCTCTATTAAGGGAACAGAGACCGTGTCTTCATTTTATTATTCGGTTATTTGAGCTTAAAGAAATAATTTTACTTGTCTTCCACACTATGATAATCATTAGGTGAAGTAGGGTATCTTGCAATCAACATGTCCTCTGAGTAACTTTTATACAATTCATTAGAGCCCCATCTGCTTTCTCACACTAATATAATCACACCTCAATCACTTAGTGAAGTCAGATGTTTGCATTTACCAACAGGTTTTAAAGCATGACATAGGCTGGAGAGTCCTAAGGAGTTTTAGACTACACGTGGCTGAAGAACAGCCCTGAGTCAAGTATAACTGTTAACGTTTAAAAGAGCTAGCTGAAAAATATTAAATGCATTTTTAGCTACTTGTAACACCGTTAAGCTATTGGGAAAAAAAAAATTCTATAAAAAACATTCTGTCCAAAGATTCTCTCCAACCTGCCAGCTCCTCTGTAGACCTCCAGCAGACACTCCCCAAGTCTCTGGTGGTCAGCAGGCCAAAGCATGAAATCCACTGAAACACAGAAATGACTTAACACTTTGAGAATCTGAAATTCTTCACACCTGTATTTTTTATTTAATTATTTTTTTACACAAAGAGACAGATCTGGCTTCAATAGAAGACAAAGAAAGAGGTATAATTTTAACTAAGAGACATTTAACTAAACCACCAGTATATTCTCTTAATTCAAAGCAGGAATAAGGGGAACATCTCCAAATCCAAAGAATGTATTATATCACCAACTCCTTGTTTTTAAGTGGTTCCAAATCATCACAAATATTGTGTAAGAGCAGCTGATTCCCAATATAGATATCCTTTTCTTGGGCACTAAGTCTTGCCAAGACTTTGGCTAAAAATTTACAAGGAGCGTCTCTGATTGTACTTTAAATATTGGTTATTAGTCATAAGGATTGGCTACCTTTCTTTTCTTTGAAAAGCAGCTATAAATATACCATCATTTATTCATTTCTGAAATCATCACATTCTTCTCCAAAAGCATTATGTTAATTTTCCAAAATTTAGCAGCATGTGTTGTAGGTCATCTGTTCAGACATATAAGGTTGGGAGCATGGATCCTGTCAGATCTAAATTATACGAAGACCATGTCCGCCTAGAAGTTAAACATGTGGATCTTTTCTGTAAATTCCTAAAGGTGGAATTTCCTCCTCTTAATTTAAAACCACTTCAACTTTGAATAAATACAATCTGATAATTACTTTTAGTTTTGCATTGGTCTACTAATTCCAAAGTCCAATCATTAATTAGGGCTTCAAGTTATTTAGGGAAGTGTGGACACCTAGGAAGAAAATTTTCCCTACACTAAAGTGGTTGTAATGTAAACTCATAATTTAAAATCCATTAAATTCACACATTACCTTACATAACAATCACAATGCCATAAAAGAGCGAACACATGCTTGCAATTAAAGCCATGGCAGTCTCATCCCATTGTATGAAAAATAGCTCTATCATAATGGTCCTGAGTTCATGCCAGAATAGCAGCTAATCATGGGAGAGAGATGATCTAACACTTTCAGAACATGAAAATAGAAATACGTTTTGGTTCCAGTCTATTTTCTCTAGACTTGCTGGGTGATCCCATGCGTGCTACTTAAGCCTTCAGTCCCTCAATTTACCCATCTGCAGAACAGCAATAACAGTATTTATCTGAGTCAGAAGAGTTTTGTAAGAATAAATCCATAAATCATTGTCTCTTATTACGTACTCATAACAAGCTTTCTATGGAATATCTGTCATAGATATTCTTGAGAAGCATGCATAGATTGCTAATTTTAGGCTCATAATACCTCTAAAAAATAGAGTTATGGGAATATTTTGCTGGAATAAAATGAACTTTCATGTTCAAACCATTTCTATTCCTGTGCTATTAGTATTTTACCTCTAATAAGCAATATGGTTCATCACATATATTTTGTAGTTTCTTGCATTATAGCATTTTAGCAAATATATATTCAGAATGTCAGACCAAATTTTTCTGCACAAAACCCATGGAGCAATTTCTTTGATTCTTTATCTACTGTTTTCGTAAGAGACAATAAGTTATTTGTAAATTCAGAGGGACATAATAATATCTTAGAAGAAATTCTGCTAAATGCTGCTGTGGATGATTTTTCATCTGAAAAGAGTGCAGGAATAATGGTCAATAGTGACAGTATGGCTGTGTGCTTGTACCTAGAGGGGAATGCTGGTACCAGGTCACCAAGGTCAGTTGCCCCATTCATTGACAAAATCATTCACAATATGAGAATGAATGAAGTGTCTTGAAAGTCTCTCACTCTCTGAGCATGTTTCACAGTTCAGGTCAGAGCCATTCTATCGGTGGCATACTTTCAGCATGTAATCATCTGTAAAGTCACGTCCTAACAGAGATAATGAGGTCCCATTCATTATTTGCCAAAGAAGTGCAACGGTTTAAGTCTTGCTTCGCTTACCCTGTCCTGGAAAATTAAGTGCTTGAAATTTGGACTTGATCCTACCTTCATTGAAGTCAATAATAAGATAGCACCTGATTTCAAGGGAGAAGCAGCAGACTTTTTTAACAGAGATCGCATTAAACTCACTTATCCTTCCCTCACAGAGTGGAAAGCAGGTCACGGGTCTGGTGTCTGCAGCAATAATGAGGAGGCTTTAGAAACTAAATGGGATGTAGCTGATGATTTTAACACAAATTAAACTGAAGTACTAATGATTTACCAAACATTATTCTTATCTGTTGCACAACCAGCACATGATGATGTCCAGAAATAGTGTAACATCATACTTCAGTCAAAGCCTCAAGGGCTGCTACCCCATTCACTCACACCAATATAAATCAGGAGGCAACTTCACCAAAGTAATTGAATTACATAAGACTAAAATTAGCGAGGAGAGAATTAGGCCTGAGGCAGTGAAAGGGAAGAAGGTGTCACCTCTTGCCAGCCCTGTCCGAGAAGAGGGCAGCCCCAACCAGCTGAGAGCCTGTGGCAGCCCTACTGTTGTTCAACCCACAGCAGCTTTGCTCAGGGTGAACAGAGCTGGCGTTGTGGGGTCAGAAACGCAATGAGGAGATGGGGCAGTTCCAAGGGAAGCCACAGCAATAACTGGATCCTTGAATCTTACTGCAGTGCCAACACACGTTGGTCAGTTCCAGGCCAAGGTACATGGCTGCTTGGAGCTAGTTTGCCTCAGCAGGTTGCTGACACACAGGTTGTGGTGGATATCCTGGAGATATTGTCTCTTTTTGACACTTGTCTTATCTCCCTGACAAACACAGCTGTCCTCAGCAAAGGGGCATTGGCTGCTTCTGACATGGGCTCCTACTTCCCTTTATTTAGTCTAGGGTACTGAGATGAGTTTTTCTTCGGCATATTAACACAGGTTACTCATGTACAGTATTATATTCTTGGTGAAAATGCATACTCCTTGGTCCAGGTCCAGATCCCTTCCTTCCCAGGCGTGTTGCATTCCTCACTATGATACTCAACATGCGGCTGTATGTTGAATAGGACAAGTGTTGCCCTGCCCTATTCTCTGCCGAGCTCCTGCCCCCTCGACAGAGTGCCCTATAACAGCATCCCAGTGCCAGTGGCAGCACGACAGCAAGGCTGCAGGTGAGCAGCAGGTCCTCTCTGGGGCATAACCTAGGTAGGACAGGGGAGCTCAGTTCAACACCGACTCAAAAACTGATGCACAGTGCAACTCAGAGGCCAACAGAGCTATACCCCATCCTCTTCAACAAGTGCTTCTAGCTTCTGAGCTCAGAGAGATTACAAGTATAATCACCCAGCCCATTTCTAACTTTTTACATGAACCCAGTATCTTGTTCTGTTGAAGGAGCCAAAGTATTTCAAAACAAGTGGCGTGCTCAGCAGAAGACACATAACTCAATCTACATTTCCTACATTGCAAATGATGGTAGCTGCAGGCATCCTCTTTTACATACTAAAACTGAAATTAAAGATGAGCCATTCCTGTATCAAAAAATAGCGTTTCTTATAATGAACAATTCTGGTTTGTAACTCTAAGCGGTTTTTCATATTGTGAATAAGCTGTTCAGTAGTGTTATAACTTTAAGCAGCATTTTAGCAGCAAATCAGCATCTTACATGTCTCACAACAAGTAACCAAATTGGAGATGTAAACTAAATCAATGCTCAACAGTGCTGCAGCCTTATTTTAAATGCCAAACCGCACACAAAAATCTTTACTAGAAAGTAAAGAGAGTACTGTTTTTCAGTTAGAACATGTCTCTGTGTATAAAGGCAAAATATTATTCACAGCTAATATTTCAGACAAAATACAAGACTACTGATATTGAAATTATTCTATAGTAATTTAGATTAGGAACAATAGACTTTGCATTTTTCTGTAATACCTTACACCTGAGAAACTTTAAATACATTACAATAATTAAGACTGATAACATCATTGTAATCTATGTGTCTCCACTAACAGATGGGTAAACTGAGACTGAAAGTGGTAACTTGTGCCAATCTGTGCCTTTCCCAATCAATCAAAGAACAAAACAGCACAGGACTTACGATGCCCTGGCTTTCACTTCACTGGTCAAACTTTTACCAGATCACATTTCGTGCCAAGAGAACCTCATGCTAGCAACCTCATTGTATTTGAGAGCGGGACCCAGAGCTTTCAATTCCACTGTTGCAGTAACACTTCATCACTTGTACTCCTGTATACAATTATTTTTACAGCCAAGTAAAATAACTTCAGGAATTCACATATTTTTATCGTATTGTTTTCCAAGCATCTCAATTAAAATACCATTGGAAGTCTTTCTCTCATTTGTCAAGAGTTCCCGTAAGCCTGTTTCCCTTTTATGTGGTACTGGATTATTTACTCTTCATTTTCTACCTGGAACAAGCCCTGACTAGTAACTAGATGGCAAACATGACATGTCCAAAGCCCAGAAACCTGTTCATTTGACTTCATCAGTCTTTTGGGAGTTTGGCTTTTTTCCTGATCTTGCATATGTTATCTCCATTTTTCTGCAAATGCCTCAGTCAGCCTGCCTGAGCCAGTCACAGGCAGGATTAGTAAAATTAGGCATCCGCAGATGTTAGGCTACCAAAAATGAATACCAATGATGTGAAAGTATTTCAGGAACTTTCATTCAGTGGAGGACTACAGGATTTGGGGTGGTGGAGAGCCTACTGCTGCACCTCAGGAGCAGAGGCTACCTGATAATCCTCTGCTCTGTCCTCAGAGCAGCTGGGGCAGTTTCTGGGCCAAGGCCAAAGCTCAGCTGGGAGGTGTCAGGATATCAGCAGAGGGCAGGTCTTGGGCTACTCCCGCACAATGATGCACAAAAAGGAATGGCAGGATTTATAGGAGTTTGCAGCAGTGTGGCTAATGAGGACAAGAGAAGCCTGATCCATGGAAGTGTTGAGCAACCACAACTCCCTTTTACTTCAGCACTTTTGCAGATCAGACCTTCAGGGTTATTTGCTTTTTGGAATAAGCCAGTTGTGGTCTACATCAGCCCTCCCTCTTGGCAGTAATGGCCCAAGCCATTCCTTTGACCAGTGTAATCAGTGTGGCTCCCAATCAAGGAGAGTGACATGAAGTTATTTTTAACATATCAAATACACCAAGAGACGAAGGATCCAGTTTTTGCAAGGTGACTGAAATGCCTCTTCCCTTTGCTTAATGCATTTCTCTCCCCAGGCTCAGAAGACTGTTGTTTTTGACAAACTTAGGCAGGCTGTGCTTGGGAGAAAAGAGTCAGCTAGATTATAAGAAACTGTAGATGAATTGTTTATTTTATCACTCCATTTATCTTTTCAATGTTATTGTTCTGTCAAGTAATTGAGAGATGAAGAAGGGCTACATCACAGTTAAGCTTTGACTCACAGACCAAGAAAGATGGGTGGCTATTATGCTGTGCCCATTACCAATTCTGTTCTTAAGAAGGAGCCTTAGTCATTCTTCCTCATTTCTGGCTACTCACTAGGAAGGGCCAATGAAATGAAAATTTCCTCCAAGGTGATCTTCGGTATTGTTTTTTCTTTTTGTCCAGTTGGAAAGAAAAATAACCAAGTAGCACAATATAGGTTTTATTTTCCACCTGACTTACAAAATACTGTTGTTTTTTTCCCCTTCTCCAGAAACTTTCTTACTGCCCTACATCATTGCCATGGATTTCTTTATTTCACTGTGTGGGAAACTCATCCTCTACCAGCCTGATTCACTGAGATAAGTACCACATTGCTTATTTGCTTTCCCATGAAGTTTATCAGCTAAGTTTTCATGAGGTGAGAAAATCACTTGACAGATGCAACCGGGTTGCTTTTCGGAAAAAAAAAAAAAAAAAAAAAATAGTTTTCTACAAAATTTTTTCTGGGGCTTACTGACATGAGTTTAAACTTTTCTACAACAAGTGAGACAGAGGGATCTACCCAATCAATTCCAATCACATCTCTCCTTTGTCTGGTTTGGAATACAGATATAGTAACGTGGATGCCACATGAACATCTTAGCTGCTGGCTGTCTTGCACTTTCTCTGCCTCTCTCCAAATCTCTTTCCCCATTTTCTGCTAATCTGTGCTCTCTCCCCACTCTCATCTACTCTGCTGACCTAGCTCTCTAAGCAGAGCTCTTCAAAAAACCCTGACCAGCTCTGTGGATCTGTTGAGTGATGAGGCAGATCTGGCTGTCAGAGGACTATTTGTCACAGGTACTGAACTTAGTTTGGAGTCAAATATGAGAAACTATGGATATTTGGAATGGGTTGCCAACCTACCTCAACAAAAGTTAACTCTCATTTGCTGGGAGCCTGAGGAGATGGTGCCAGTAACATCGCAAGGTTCACAAATACAACACAACTTGTCATAACAAGTTCCTCTGGCAACATCTGTTAGCAGCCCACAGAACTATGTAGCATTTAAGCCAGATATAGCCATAATATATTTTTTTGCACTGAGCCGTAGCTATTTGTACCTTTCCCAGACATCAACATACATTATTTGCTGCTGGCCTCAGAAAACCCCACCATTTCTTTCAGAGAATATTTGCATTTCTCTGGCATTAGTCTACAATGCCATGCCAGGTACATCTCAGGAACAGCCTTTTCTATAGACATCAAACTCAGATTTGTATCAAATTCTTTCAGACACTTTTGTCGATTTTTAGCCAGCATCAGAGACTGGTTCCAGACATCATTGCTTCTAAATCAATGAAGCTAATTTCTTACATGATCTCCTCCCATTTTCATCATCACT
Source organism: Chrysolophus pictus (assembly GCA_037305975.1). Taxonomy (NCBI): domain Eukaryota; kingdom Metazoa; phylum Chordata; class Aves; order Galliformes; family Phasianidae; genus Chrysolophus; species Chrysolophus pictus. The sequence goes on from CM074580.1 coordinate 49,608,514, forward strand.
CCAAATCCTTAATAGCACTGCATCTAGGTTCACATACTGTATCCAACATTGGGCATGTTGATCTGGCACTACCAGGCAAGACTATATAAATGTAATTTTGGCTTCTGAGCACATCAGTATTACCATTTCAGTGCCTTATCACTGCTGATAGATTTAGAGACTAATCAAATCTCATTCAAGTAGTGAGGTAATATCAACATGACTAGACTACCACGAATGTTGTTTGTAAAGAGGGGAAGATGGAGGAATTCTGTCCTGTGTGCCATCAGCATCTTGTTGCAAGTCAGAATTCTTTTATGCTTTTGGTATTCTACAACAGTCATGGATGAAAGAGATAAGTGCAAAGACAACTTCTACAGTGAAAATTACTTGTGAATATTTCTTTTGGAAGAAGGGAGCTGTCTATTGAGAGAAAAGAATCAAAGGAAGTTAATGCATGCCACAGATGTGCCATGCCCTTCCTCTGGCTTTAATAAGCTCGGTGGGTTTTTCCACTGAAACAGCAAGGGATTTTCCTATCAGAGAGTAACAGATATCAGAAGATCTTCCACCATATCTAGACATTGCATCTCTTCCAATTTAAATGCTACGTCAGTGGTTATTAAGACTGCATTGCAAAGAAATAAAACTAGGGAAAACATTCTGGAGGGTGCTCTGGATTCTATTAAAGGATTGAATTTCTCACTATATTACACTTTTTCCATATGGCTGAAATCTGGAGCTGCATAGTACTGTGAATATGCTCATACACTGCTAGTGGCATAATCCCAGATGGTAACAAATGACCCAGTTCCAACAGCAATGTATAGATTTTTAAGACACTGACATTCAGCCGTGCTCTTGGGATATTCCTTCCAAACAATGAACCACTGGCAGATAACAAAGTTTAACTTCTGCATTCAGTTTTGTACATATTTTATGGCTAACACTGCTGAGTTACTTCTTTGTTAAGTACTCAGCCTTGTAATAGTGTACAGATGACATGAGATATTCCCTTACCACCACCAAACAATCTCCTTTGGTCCACGGAGGTCAGCTGTGGAGCAGGCAGTGTGTCGCTATCTGTGTGTAAGGATATGCTCTGGCATGCTTGAAGTGAGCTGATAACGTCTTACCCCTGCTTAGGCCCTTCAGCTGCCTCTTGGGGAAGTGAGAAAGGCTGCCAAGCTCAAGATGTGCTGCATCCTGCAATTTGGCTTTACTGAGAAGTACAACCCCTCCCCCAAACTCACCCACGCACTTCTTCACCCCAAGAAGAGGTCATCACACAAAAAGGAGATAGGAGGGAAAGAGACTGCACACTTGACTATAGCTGCAAAAGAGAAAAGTCTAGAGCCCTCTTGAGATGTTGTGTAAAGAGAAAGCAATCTGGGCTGTCTCCATTTTTACAGAAAGACCTCTGTGCTCCTGCGGACTTCGTGGCCTGCCAGATGGAGACAGCTCCAAGTAACACTGAGCTCTTATTGCTGCAGAAAACCAAGGAGAACTATAACCCCAAATACTGCAGGTGTAGGAGGGAATGCTTGCTCAGATGATGATTCATGTCAGCATCTGAATAAATAAGGTCAGACAGCCAGAGATTATTCCAGTGAAAGGGAGTTGATTTGTTTGGGGGGCAGAAAGGAGTGGCTTTTTGTTTCATATCATTATAGCGAAAACCTGCCCTGATCTGAATTTTTTTCAAGAAGTAGCTCTCACCTATTTTAATTAAGACCTCAGTTCAGCAAAACATTTAACTGGCTGTAACCTACCTGCACTGGAATTGTTGTACCAAATGCAGAAATCCTAAGGTTAGCATATGCAGTATAGTCAGACTTAGGTAGCATTTTTATACTTATCCACAACAGTTTGAAGCAACACATCATCACTACAGACCATCAGAAACAAAAAACTATTTGCCTCAAAGGGGCGAGAAAGGATTAATTAGTTAGTGCTCGTGCAGCACTGCAAAGACACAAATTGTGGGACTGTGTTATTAGCAGGAAAAAAATGCCAACAGGAAGCAGCATTGTTAAAGGCACGAGGACAAACAATGGCTTTGTTCTCAGATTTGTAAATGATTCTTCTGCTATTGAAAGGTGTTGGCCCTTTCAGTCTAGGAGACTGAAATCCTTTTTCTTCACCCAAAAGAGCCTTCACAGGCTGTGCATACTTTCTCACACTCTCTCACCCGTGTTCCTCACTATTAGCTTATAGATGCTAGACAGTAGTCCATTCTCCATAGCCCTTTTATTGCTTGGCCTCTGCTTCAATTGCCAAGAAGGGTGCTATTTAGACTCAATTGTTATGGTAGCTTTTATGATCTAGACATGGTGTCTAGGATCAGAGACTTCCTAGCAATTCTGTATATGCTGCTCCACTGCCATCAGAGGAGAACGGCTCCTGGCTGCCAACCATGTCGGCAGAATTCAAAGCAGTGACCTACAGATGAAAGGCACCCCATCCCCAAATGGGCCAGCTGAGCCATCCAGCCCCCAAATGCCAGGTCCTCGCTGAATGAAACCATATTGTGATGTGGTGCTCAGAAGGGGAAAGAAAAAGACAATTTTAAAATATCTGTGGACAATGGCTCTCTAGAACTCGGGCTGCAGGCATCCAGACCTCACTTACATAATATTTCTATCATGCACCATCCTCCTATCCAACTCCCCACCCCATGCCAAGGTGCTGGAGGGAGGTCCTGTTCTTATTTATGCAGCATGAATACAAAATCAGAGAGAGCGGCAGAAACTTTCCATGGAAAGGTATGGTGCCTTTGGCACGCTGAGGAAAACAGCAGAGCAAGAACAGCTTGTAAGTTAGGGGGAAGAGAAGGATTAAAGAAATTGGAATAGCTACTTCCAAGCATTTCCTCAAAAAAGAAAGAAGACTGGAGCCCTTTAAACCCAAGACTCACACAGAAAAAAAAAAAAAGGAAGGAAAAAAAAAAAAGCTTCAGCAGAGCTAAACATCCTTTTCCCCCATTTGTTATATTGCTCACTTTGACAAGCGGAATCATTTTTTTACATCGTTGTCCTCAACTTCTGCCACACATATGGCCCCTGCCCTCCCTCCCCGCTAAACAAAGGCCGAACAAGGAAGGTGATTTTGTCACCTGGAGTCAATTTATGCCGGTCTACGCTGTGCTGTGACGCCGTGCTGGGGTGGGACCTTTTCAGATGTCGGGATGATAGGAGAAAGAACAATGAAGCAGCAGAGTATGTGTGGCGGGTGGCCGAGTCATCCTATCACCATGTATTTGTGTAGTTTCTTTTAGTGCCATCCAATCTTTCCTTCTGTCCCTAAATGGCCTGTGTTGAAAATGTCCCTGCTTACAGTTGCTCAACTGGAATGAGGACAAATTGTTTGCAGTGGCCCCCTTCCAAATGCTTGTGCTGTAACTTTTGTCTTGACTAGTCTCTGGAGATATCTCTAGAGTGTGTTTCCTATGAGTCGTTTGTGCTACCCCAAAGTCATGTCGGGTTTTCTTCCTCTACTCTTTAAACTTTGTAGCAGGAATCTTGTTTAAAACACATCACAGAGAAAGTCAGAGCACGCAGTGCCTCAATGCAGTTATGTCACAAGTTCTCCAGTGAATTATAAGTGAGGGGGATGGGTCTCGAGGGTGCATGAGGTTACAAAGTGGTGCTAGCAGGCAAAGGGATGCACAAGCAGAAAAAGTACAGCTACATCAAGCAGCTTTGAGTTATTAAGTACAAGTGTTACTAGGAATGCTTCACCATCACTGCTAATACGTTATCCACTTTTGTGGGTAGAAAGCCTAGCCCCTGGACCCTCCAGGCTGCACTGATTCAGCTCTGAAGGGGTGGTAAAGGTACTCTTCCCCTTCACGTTCCCATGTGAATTAATCCAGGATGAGAAGTCATCAAGAAAATACGTTAACAGGGGCTGAAGAACTAAGCCAAGAAAGGAAGCATTTATAGTTCTAAAAACCATTGGATGAAGTTTTGCACGTAAACTCATTTAATAGACATTGTAGAATAAAAGGTTCATTTCCCTCTCTCTCATATGGATAAACTATTAGACATACATATATTGATAATATTTGCCTAGGATAACTCAATTCAAAGACCATTGCTCTTGTATTTTTAATGTACGTTAAGTATTAGTTACTCATCAAAAGTACAATGTGCTTTTAGAGAGAAAAAATAGAATTAATGCTATGATAAGGTCTCCTTTGAATCCCTAAAAGCGGAAAACAAGGCCTTTTGCAGAAGTTGATCAGAAAATTCCCATAGCAAGGGAGAGCCAGGCCTGGAGATAGGATGTCAGTGGTTCTCATGGAGTCTGTGGCTCTCATGGAGTCCCTAGACATACAAGGTCATAGAATCATAGAATGGCTTGGGTTGGAAGGGACCTCAAAGATCATGCATCTCCAACCCCCCTGCCACAGGCAGGGCCACCAATCTTCATATCTAATACTAGAACAGGCTGCCCAGGAGCCTCATTCAACCTGGCTTTGAACACTTCCAGGGACAGGGCATCCACAACCTCTCTGGGCAGCCTGTTCCAGCACCTCACCACTCTCTCTGTAAAGAACTCCCCCTTGACATCCAACCTAAATCTTGCCTCCCTCAACTTAAAACCATTTCGTCCTGCAGTTATCTACCCTTTCAAAGAGTTGATTCCCCTCCTGTTTGTAGGCTCCCTTTAGGTACTGAAAGGCTGCAATGAGATCACCCCGCAGCCTTCTTTTCTCCAGGGTGAACAAGCACAGCTCCCTCAGCCTGTCTTCATAGGGGAGGTGCTTCAGCCCCCGATCATCTTTGTGGCCCTCCTCTGGACCCTCTTCAACAGCTCCCTGTCTTTCTTGTATTGGGGGCCCCAGATCTGGAGGCAGTACTCCAGATGGGGCCTCACAAGGTAGAGAGAGGGACACAAAGTAGAGAGGGACAATCACCTCCCTGTCCCTGCTGGCCACTCTTCTGATAAAGCCCAGGATACCATTTGCAAAAATCCACGATGGAGACAAACACAGGTGCTCATAGGTCCCTTCCATTCCATGGCTGGCAGTACCTAGCCAGCACACAGACCCAATGCAGGTTCCTCAGTGAATTTTCCTGGCTCAGCCTTCTCACAGCTCCCAGGACACAGGAGGGTTCTCACACACCACCACCTCAAAGCGCCAAAGTGCCTTTTGTTTTGTGACAAATGGGAGTAAGGAGATTTAAAAAAAAAAAAAAAAAAAAAAACCCAGTAATAACTCATGCTATTATTTAGTTTTATAGGTTGTGCACCACATTGCAATTGCATCCCCCAGACTGTCACCTAACCTCTAGGGAAGTAATCTCTGCAATAAAACTATCCCTGTATTTCCAAGATGTTACAGGATGCAAGTGAACAGAACATGGTCAGACTGGGAATTCCAGACAGTAGGGGTTGCTCAGTTCAAGTAGGATTTCATCTGACTTTGCCATTATTCCAAGGAAATGAAAGAAAGAAAAGAAAGAAAGAAAAGAAAGAAAGAAAAGAAAGAAAGAAAGAAAAGAAAGAAAGAAAGAAAGAAAGAAAGAAAGAAAGAAAGAAAGAAAGAAAGAAAGAAAGAAAGAAAGAAAGAAAGAAAGAAAGAAAGAAAGAAAGAAAGAAAGAAAGAAAGAAAGAAAGTAGAAATTTTATTTTACTTTATTATTTTATTTTTATATAATTTAATTTTTAACCAAAGCAGAGTCATGCCATGCCACTGCCTTCAGTTAGTCAGCTGAATGATTGCTTCCAGTGCATTCAGGATCTCACAAACACCAAGACTACTTTGGTTTTCATTAGCACTAGAGGGGAAAAATAAACAGGCTGGGCTCATGGTTTATAATTGCATATGTAATTACCACTTTAAGACCACTATTAGCAATACAAATTAGCTCACTGCCCTTTTTATCATCTCTGCAGTGCCTCACAGAGTGCATGTAAGCTGTCTCATCGGGCAGCCAGATTCTAATCTCAGATGTGTAGAAAACAGCCCAACGTACCTCTAAAAATGGTCTTGTCTGTTTGTAAACATAGTGCTCAGCAGTTGGAGCCATCCCTCGGTGTTTGTCATTCAGCTAGAAACAGAATCTGTCCAGGCTGCTGCTTGGGCCAAATCCTGCTGGTAAGAATTGTGTACCAGAGTAACTTTTTCAGTTACTCCTAGTTTGCTTTGAGTATACCAAAGAGCCAGTGGGAAGAGGTCTGCTGACATGAGGAAGGCAGAGCTTGCCCTAAGCATAATCACTTTCTTCCATATAAGTAGTAGGGATTATGAAGAGCATATTGTCAATAAAACACAGAGGTTATTTACAATTCAACTTCTAAAAGCTGCCATAAAGCAGTGAATAGCAACAAATAATTCCAAAGCCATTCTACTTGGTTTTGGTTTCTACTTTATTTTCCCAGAGCTCGTATTTTCAAAGGGACAAAGCAGAGACACCCAGAGGAAAGGAAGTCTGATTCTAAGAAACTGTAAAAAGAAATGCATGGCCACAGATCAGGGAATAATTTTATGTCTCATATGTTTTTTGACCCTACGAAGAACAGCTTTAAAATGTTGCTCTCCCCTTCAGAGCAGACTCAATAGTTTACAAAATAAGATTGGAAAATAAGATTGGGAAGGATCCTGAAAAGGTAGATCCATAACAAACTGTTGGTCACTGAGGCCAGAAGGACCCCTTGCCCACCCCTCTGCCTGTGACAGGATTGATTTAATTATTCTATAACTGTTCCTGTAGATGGGCATCTGGCCTTGAATAACTCCAACGACAGCAATTGTCCAACGGTTCTTGGCAGCTTGTCCAACTGCCAAACACTTCTTCCAGAGTTTTGCCTAATATTTAACCTAAAACCTCCCTTCTGCTTCAGCCAATTATTATTTGTCTCATCCTTGTTGACTAATGAGAATAATTGATTCATGTCCCCTTTATAACATTCCTTTATGTCTCCCGTTATTACGTTCCCCACACGCTTCTTCCCTTTAGGCTAAAGGTGCCAAGTTATCTTAACCTTTCCTCTTAGATCTGAATGCCAAATTTCTTACTATCTTTCTTACACTCCTCTAAATTCTTTGGTTTTTCCACGTTTCTTCATACAGAATTGAACACAGTCACTCCAGTTATGCTTTAACCAGTGCCAAGCAGAGCGCAATAATTACTTCAGTAACCTTACTGACCCCATCTAATAACAAAGGCAAAATGCAGCATGTAATTAAAATCCAAAAAAATAACTATTTTTAAAAGCTAATTGCCTTAACAATCAGAACATTCTACAGCTCAGAGAACACACACTAAAGAATTTAAAGGTTATTGTTCATTCAAAACATCTTTTTCAATTATATTCCATATATTGTATTCTGGGCTATGTGCAGTTTTACTCCTATTAGGAACGGTCTGTACTGCGTCTCTTACACTCCCTCCCCCTCTTTATTTCCCGCAGATTTAACCCCAAACAGCTCAGTGGAACCCTGTCTACACTAGGGATATTTACTGAGGATTTCCCACTGGCTCTTGCAAGAACTTTCTCCAGCTCCACCAATATGGCACAGCACAAAACTCCCACTCAACGCTTTGAATCCTTTAGGCTATTGCTACTTCTTCCAGTCTTACTAACGTCAGTGAAACAGAGCCAGTGGTCAGGAATTTTAAGGAAGTTTCCTGTACACAGAGATAGTTTTCATCTTCTTGGCCAAGTCCATAGTAGGCTACCTTGATCCCTTTCTCTATCTTAATCCCCTTCTCTCTGTTCACTAGCTAGTCTCTTAAAAGCTCCTCTGTCCTGCAGTGAGCTGCACTCTCTTCACATTCATTGACACTGTACGTGTAGTTACATAGCACTATGAGCACATACAACTGCCTTTCAATTCTTATCTCTTCAGGAATAGAAATTCTTGTCACATCCTGGCACAGGTCATGCAACCTTACTACCATTCTGCTGACAACAGCTATTCTTGGAAATACATGAATTTCTGGAATCCCCAAAACCAAACAGTTTTGGCTCCATGAACAGGAATGGCAAACTCAAACTGCAAACCCACTTGACTAAGCAGAGGCGTTTAATTAAATCATTTTTCTATTACACTGATAAACAATCAGATATGACTGTTGTCAGTAGATGTAACAGTTTCTATTCTTGTTCCTCCATAGCACCTTAATTAAATTACAATTGTTCTGTTGGAAAACACATCTGTGAGAACCTTCAAGTAGAAAACATCAAAAAATATTCCTAGCAAAACAGAAATCAATTAATAGTGCAATATTTCTTTGTAGACAGAACAAAAAATAGTTGGACTAAGAGCGCAGTAGAAAAGATTAAGGTTTGACATACGGAATATCTAACAGAGAGGCACTAAAAAATATTGACTGGGAAAGGAACGGAGTCTACAGTACTGATTATTTTCTAATACAATTGAAATGCACTGTCTCAGAAGTGATACAGACATAACTGATTCTACCTTGATACAAACCAAAGACTGAAGATCTGTTGAGAAGTCTTTCAGCTCTATTTCCCTATGGCACTACTTTGTTGAAAATTTCTAAAGAATGAAGTAAAGTCCTGTTCTCATTTACATGCATTTGAGCCTCTTATATTCCATAAAGGTTTCATATTTACAAGTGAGATCAGAATTTGGCTCTTTATAATAGTACATTGTAAAGAGCCAGAAATTTCTCTAGAACAGCAGAAAAGCAAAGTTCTTTGTTGTATATGTCTCACCCCTTAACCAATACATATCATAGATGGCAAAATAATCACTGTTTTTTATGGCAAGATCTTGTTCAAGCATATGTCTGCGTAAAACTACCTCATATATCTAAGCAGAGTAACATGTCTGCACATCCTCCACTTAGAGCAGAGGTGGCCCTGGAGGTCCAAACAAAATCAAATACTACCTGCAATAATATAGTGCACAACCAGGCATTGGTTGGAGTCCAGGCAAACATAAATTTACAAAAGACAATTGTAACTCCATGGCTCTCTGGTAGTTTGGTATGTTCTTTCTTCTTTATTACAATGCTCTAGAGAGTAATTAAATTTCATAGCTCAGCATTTCCTTTTCTTCCTTACCTTGAAAGATTTGCACACATTTTTATAACTAGATTAAAAATTTGCCAATTGGCATTTTGAACAATTCTCAGTGCTTTCAGAATAGTCGTTCACAGAATCTTACATAAGATTCCATTTCAGGGACTGACTCCTTTCCCAAGAAAGTAAAGCTTTACCTTCTCTGTCCAGAAGCAGAAAGGTACTGATTAAAACATGTTAGGATACAAAATCTCCTTTGTATGACATTAGCAAATTCTGCAGTAAGACTCAAAGCCTGTTTAGGTCAGTTAGAGGCTTGCCATTAACAAAGTGAGTTTTGGGACAGGTCCTTAAAGGACAGGAAAGCTGCCATACACACCACAGTTCTTAGGGAAATCACTGAGGTCAGCAGAGGTTTATTGACTTCAGCAGATCACTGAGGTCAGCAGATGCTCAGAGGAACACAAAATTTGCACTGATCCAAAGCTATCAGAGGAATGAGTAAGATGATGGGAAGGCTCTGAAAAGAGCATGTCTTGCCCACATGTCATTCACCTGCTGGCTGCCAGTGCTGCAGAGACTGGAAAAGCCAACCAGGCATCCCAACTGAGCCATGCTGTGCTTTACAAGTGACTAAAGAGGTCAGCACTCCCACATCCTGTAGAAAAACGGCTGCATGATGTGGTTACTACTTTTAAAATAAGTTTAAGATTCCATCCCCTAATTCACACAAAAGCTAACAAAAATAGGGTTTTTTTTGTGTTGGTTTTTTTTTTTCTTTTTTTAAATGATGTACAAATCAGTATTATAAAATAAATTAAGTAAATATTTTCCTTGGCAAGGAAATATAAAATAGCTCATTCTCTTAACATGCAAGTTTTATGTTTACAAAGCGTACAGCATCCCACATTTCCATAATGTGTTAGTAGCAGGAAACATTTTTAGCTCTGATGCCTTAAACAAAGCTGGAGTTAGCGTCTGCAGCACCCTTAAGCTATATGTCACAGTCTTCACAATACTGAAACAAAACACAGAGCAGTAACCACATTAAGGTTTAGAGTTTAGAAACACAGAAGGTTTAACACTTGGCAAGCCAGAATTCCCCTATGACCTAAAGACATAGAGATCGTGACCTGAGAATTAAGCGCTGTGTTAAGCGGCCAAGCTGTCTCCCTAAGGAAAAGACAAAAATAGCAAAAGACAAGCTGAGCCATGGAGCTGGCATATGTCAGGTGTGCCCAGGCCCAACTCACAGAAGATCTGTGGCCACATGGGGACAACCCTGACCTAGCCCAGCCTTTCCAGGCAGGGCTTCCTAAGTAGGAGGATTTTCAGGGGTGCTCAACACTCGTTGTCCCCACTGCCCTCTGAGGGAATGGGAGCTTTAAGCTAACGTGCTGCCAGGACACTAGAAGGAAAAAAAATTCACTTTTCTCCAATTGGAATTGGAAAGATTCCAGCATTAGATGGAGGAAAAGAGAGAAAGTTAAATGACTACTCTGTGTATTCCCTCTCACCCTCCCTTCCTTTCTCTAAGGCTCCTCCTTTGCAGGTGTCACGGTCCTGGTGATAGAGGAGAAAGAGGAGGAGAAGAGGAAATTAAAAAATGAAGCAAAGTTCTTGAATTAAATGTTTAAAGATAGGTCTTTGTTTAAAGCAAGGCCTGCAAGGCAGAGGAGAAGTTGGTTTGCGAAAGAGGAAGGTCAGCAGAGAGGCAACTCCAAACATCAGAGATGAAGAGGAGGCATGCAGTGAGAAGAGGGGAGTGTGAAACAGCTGCCTGGGGGAGCTTAAAAGGGATGCTCAGCATGCTCAAAACACTTTAATTTTGCCACGGCAGATCTTCTTGTGCCAAATTCCCACACAGAAAAATCCCAAGGACATCAAACTGACCTGGGTATCATTGATTTTACTTCTCTTGCTTTCTTTCTTCACTGCAAGCCAGATTTAGCTTGTAAACAGGTTTTCTTTTTTTGGTTATATATTTTATTCCTTTCAAGATATTTTTAATAGTTGGTCAATATGAAGTTTCCCCTTGAAGTTACTACATAGTTCTTGCTGGATTAAAACTGGATATTTCTCCACTTATTGGTAAGTTGCCAAATGCTGTTACAAGGAACACTCAATTGTAATGAACTTTCAGTCAGGGTCCCAAGGTGCTCATCAGAGAGGTGTATGTATATATATACATATATATACATATATATATATATGTTAAATTAGGCAACAGAAGAATCCCGTGCTGCATAAGATCTGCTTTAAAAGCAGAATTTCCAATCTGGAGGGAATTCTTATACATTTCAACTTTAATTTCCGTCCTAAAACAGGCCAAGAAATCAAAATATCAATGAAATAAATTGGTGGAACTCAAAGTTCAGAATAATTTAGGTTTGGAAATGTATATAGACTAAATGCTGATGCTTTCAATTGAAAATATAATGGTCCCAGGTTGAAAAGTCCTGGAATATGATCCTCATCTCACATGGATAGAAATCAAGAATAATTCTGCTAAAAGTCCATGAAGTTACAGTGCTGTAAGCCTTCACATGGGTAATAAAAATACTCAGAATTACAAGTACTTTGTAAAGCCAAGTACTTTGGAAAGTGCAACTCTTTCAAGTTACAGGGCACAAAGCAACTTAGGAATTAGGAGGAAAGTTTCACGGCTCATCCCCAATGCTCCAGCACTGAAGGCCAGGCAGCCACAGCCTCACCGGGGCCATGGGGAGTGTGGCTGATGGCTGCTCAGGCTAAACACGGGAGTAGCTATGGTCTCTTTTATTTAGCAGAAGCTGGAAACCTGGCCCAAATTGCAAATGGGATAGTAGACACAGCTCAGGAGCAGGGTCCAAGCCGTCTGCTGGGCTCTTCACGTAGCTGGTAGACCCAGGCAGAAGGCAGCAGTCTGCTCTGCAGTGTTCTGTGCACGCAGAAAAATAGTGGTAAATACTGGCTGGCAGAGGTAGCTCTGGCAACAAAGCCCCAAAGAAAGCAGAGACAAACTGTCTGTGCACTGTGCTGAACGCAGAGGGCTTGGACCTGTGAGCAGAGAAATTCTCTCTGGATGCTTGACTCCCCTTTGGGATCCAGGAAACAAGAATTTAGATATATTCATTGTGAGAGATATGAAGTGCCGCCAAAGAAGGATGCCATTTCACTATCAGCTGCTTCTTTTACTAAAGACAATTCAAAAACCTCCTCCTCCTGCTGGTGGGTTGTTGTTTTTTTTTTTTTCCTGTTTGTTTTTTAAACAAGATTCTTTCAAAAGGCTATAGCCTTCAGACCGTGAGTTAATCTTTAACTACCTACTTAATTTTTCTGAGCCATCTGGCATCAACCATTGTTGGAAGCAGTTGCTTTGTTAAAAAAAACATGGATGTTCCCCTGCAAAGTTGTTTCCACAGTATACTTGGGGATTGCTGGAGCTCTGGTTAAGGCAAGCAGCCATCTGCATCACCAGAGAACCAATGCCACCGAAATCACCAGCTGGTTTAAACATCTCTGAATGTGACTACAGCTGGTGTTTGTAGAGCCTTTGTAGGGCCAGGTCTGCAGGCACTTATTTAGGGTCCCACTCGGGGATTAATTCATGGATCTTATTTGAGATCACAGTCAGATCATTTGAAATATGCTAATGGCTTAAGAATTAGACCAGAAAATAAAAGGAAAGATTTAGGGAAATTAAATTTTAGAATTTCTTCTAAGGAATTTAAAAAATGAAAACCCAGTAGTGAAAGAACAAATACTGCATTTTCCAGAGAAGCTAACATACCAGACCAAGCAAGAATGCAGAAACCAACAAACCAATAATTTTCAAGATAATTTCAGAACCAAGTTGAAAAAAGTAGCCAAGCATCTTGAAGAAGGCAATTCTGAAGCGATCTGCCCGTGACTAATCTCTATCAGTCACCATCTGAGTGAGAGAACACAAAGGAAGGGTCAGTCAAGATTCCCATGGAATGGCCAGCATTGTTCATTCCTGCCTCGTTTCCAGCAGCCAGCTTCCTGAGCTGTCCCCATCCTACAGCCTCCTCCAGCCCACACAGCAATTGCTGTAAAGTCAAGCACAATAACGCAACAACAAAAAAACTAAACAAAATTTAACGTCTTTGAAATCTCCCACAAAATATGGCCAGCTTTTTCCACACAATTCTACCAAAACTTCACAAATCTCAGTCTAGTGTCTCAACTATAATATTATTTCTCCTGCCTAGAATAGGAAATAGCATCCATTTCAGGAATTGTTGCGAACGCTGAAAAATCCAGAACTAACAAAACGTAATGTAATCAGAACCAAAAGAAAAAAAAATTCCAACTTCACAAACCAGCTGATTGGAGCCAAAATTCAAGGCAATGATATTTACTGAAGAAAGGGAAAGTCTGACCTAATCTCACCCAAAACTTAACCACAGTGTCTGGACTCAGCAGGGTCAGGTTATTTTCCCATAGTATCAACACTGCATCTGGAACTGGGAGGAATCATGACTGTCAAAGATGACACTAATTTTCATTCCATTTTCAGTACAACTTTCACATCAAAGTGATCGTTACACTTCAATAAAATTGTTTGATCTTTTCGATGCTCAGCTGAATGGAATCATCATATCTTCCTAGCCACGCGCAAATGAGGACCTAAATTCAGAATGCCTGTTGCTGAAGAGATTGTTTGTTATTTTTACTCCAGTTACTTTCTGATTTAAAAAGAAAGCAGAATTTACTCTGTTGAAAACAAAAGAAATGTTGTTTAAATGTACGACAAGATATATGTATAAAACATGAACTTAACAGAATACATACAACAATCATCACAGCAACCTAATGAGTACCAGAAGTGGACACGATACAATACAGCAATGACAACCCAACCTGGCAGATACATTATGCAGACCCATTTCAGAGGTAGGTTTCAAGAAATAAAATCATCTGATTAAAAAAAAAAAAAGTATATGGGGAGGGGAAAAAATGAGGTGTGCATGGAGCAAATGAAGATAGCATTAGAGAATGAACACAACATAAATCAGCTAATAATTTGGTAAAAAAAAAACCCCACAAGCTTGCAGGTTTACATTCTGAATTCTCTAAGCCAGCATTTCTTGAGCTGTAATGTGCAAATTACCAGCAGCTAACAAATCTTTGGTTGTTGTCCACTGTTGTGGCTAGCTATTATCTTTCTTGTCCCAAATATTACATCATAGTGAAGTTGTATTTAATAGATGTCAGACTAACCAAAACAACCACTACCATTGCTACAGAGATATTTACAGAACTGCTCATGGAAAATGAATCAGATCAAAGAGCTGAGAGTAAAGACTTGTTTTACCTCTCTATCTATACAGAGCGGTCCGTATTAAAAAAAATTAAATTAAATTAAAAACATTTTTGTCTGTTCAAAAATTCATGCTTGCAAAATTTGCATCGGCAAGCTTGAGTAGTCAACTGGAGACCAAACCGCAGCTGATATATCAGTCAACACAGTATTTAAAAGGAGTTCACAAAGGAAAAAAGTAATTTTGTCTCCTGGCTTAGAGAAATTCCTGGCAAAAGCAAAAACTATGCTCGACCCCCAAATAACCAAACGCCCATCCACTGCATATGGAAATTATTCTGCCACCATTTTATTGCTCTAGCAGAGGTGGTGCATGGCCCTTTGGAAGCCTTGGCTCTTCTCAAAGGCTATTATTTTAAACATTTTCGTACTGGGAGCTGCATGAAGCTGGCAATTTTGGAATTAGAGTGCAGTGTGGGGAATGTCACTTTGAAATCATTTAGCTCAGTTCATTTCCTTTTCAAGCGCAATAGAAAGCAGATGGAGCAGGGAGGGCCAACATGCCACAGAAGAACTTCCCAGGCCTTGGCCAGTGCTCTCCTCCCCAAGACTAATAGAGAGGTCACCAAACCCTCACAGAGTTATTATCCATTAGAAGTACATGCTAGAATTCAGCTAAAGTCCTGGGTCCTGGTCTTTGGAACAAGATGCTTCCCTCCTGAGTTTATGTTACATACTGAACGTGAGACCTAAATTGCCAACAAGGTCACCAGGGACTCAAAACTCATGCCGTAAGAGCAGAGAAGCTGAAGAGAGGTCAGAGGAGCACAGCTGGAAGATTAAGTGCTTTGGGAAAGAGAGTCATGATAGAGAAAAAAGTCTCTAAATACTTGTCCACTATGAAGCTGCTACCAAAAGACAGCTTTGCCATATGCAGCAAGAGTTAGACAAGAAATTTTAAGCTTGATTATCATCAAGGATGTGTTGAGGTCAAATATAAGTGGGAAAAAAAAATAAGCATAAGAGGAGTGAAGTACTGCAGCCTCTGTAGTTGATGCTGCATCACTGAAGGTGTCTATGAGGAGTTACAGGAATTTCTCCCAGGGATACTCCAGCAAAGTGTGATCTTGCCTTAGAGTGAGGGGACGACACCCAGGGATCCTCTCCAGCACAACATCTCTTGAATAATTTAACAGAGCCTGTTACAGCTTGTGTTTCTGATACAGAGAAAGGGGGGTTCCCAAAGGAAAGTAATTAGACGAGAAACAAATTCAAGTGCTGGAGGTGCCATAAGTTCTAACAAAGACAGTGGGATTTAGAAGGTCCGAATCAATTCCCTGTTGAGACATCAGGAGAATTATTCTGCTCTCATTGTCTTCGTCTGCATTGTGACAGTATTCAGAACATGTAATGCACAGGCTTCATGTCTCAATGTGTAGGACTACTTGCACCAAACAACTAGAGTGAGCTCCAGCTCACAGACATGGGTTCTGAACCTACTCACGCACAGTTCCACTTTGATCCACACGCTGTGCTCAATCCTTGCTTTCCTCACAGCATTAAAAACACACTACAAGCAGGTCATGCTTTCAACTTTCTGGCAGACAACAGCATTCTGATCACTGCTTCCACTGCTTTCACCACTGCTGAACCTATTCCTCATATTCATACTTATAGCCTTGGGTACTATTTCATTCATGTTGACAAAGGATAGCTGTCCAAAGTTGATGACAGTGGCATGAGATAGTGCCATTTGTTCTTCATACCAGCATCTTCATGCTGCTGAGGAGATGCTGGATATAGAAATCATGTGCCCTCGGGAAACTATGCAGATCACTCCAAAAACAATGTCTTATATTTATTTACATGGAAAATACTACAGATACAAAGATCACAATAACACTGTTTGATAGAGCAGATTCTCAACTACAAAACACTATTTACAAAGTCACCAATAGCTATGCATTTTTGCCAGCAATGAACAAGAGCCTACATGCAACACAAAAGTCTGCACCAGTGGTGGTGAACCACTGTTGCTACTGTTGAAACAACCCACCACCTCAATGTGTTCATATCCACTCTTTGATCTCAATAAACATCCAATAAGCATCAGTGAATGCCAATAGGTGCAACGTTTTCTTCATAGAGCAATGTGACACCTTTGCTTCATATGCACTTCCATGTCAGACACCATTTTGTCATCAGACTGCCCCTCTGCTGCCATCTATCACATGGCCACAAAACATAACAGAATATTGTTGGGAAGGTTCAGCCTCTACTGCCATACCACCAACATCTGCTTCTGATGTCATGTATCATCATAATACAATAAAAGGCATTACTTTTGGAACATCCCTCATAGTTTGTGCTGTGCACCTAGGATAACTTCATAAAATGGTTTAAGTTGAAAGAGACCTTAAAAGATCACCTATATCACCAATGAAGACAACATTTCTGGATGCAGCAGGCCAACTTCAAGGCTTCCTGCATCAAACATCATCAGTTTCCCTTTCCCTTCAATGAACCAATAACAACAGAGGAGATAACTGCTGTCACTCTGGAGAATTTTACCATTTCAAGTTCTCACCTGCTGGCAACAGTTCAGGGTTGGACATTACCACCATAGGTGTGATAAAGGTCTGTGAGAATGGTCACTTTGCTTATTAAATATCTGCACTGAAAACATCAGTCAGCTCATACAGATGTATGTCACATGTATGTTCTCCAGATATTCAGGCAAACTAATGCATTTGTATCCTTCACAAATACCTCAATCAAAAAGACTGTTGCTCTTCCCTTTTCTAAGCTCTAAGGAGAAGACTCAGAAAAAAAATTATACCAATCACCAGCAAAAGGGAAGTTATCTGAAACTCTTCTCTGTGCCATGAGAGTTGAGGTTTTTCTCCTATCTCAGATACTAGCAGCCAAACACTTTTCCACACCTAGATAAACTCCACTTACTACCTCCTTCAGTGAGTCAATTGCTGTATCAAGACAAGTGTGGATCTGATGGCACTTTTGCTTCCAGCAGAGCATGTGTTCACTAGCTGACAATCAGGGAAGTCAAACTAGACATGTTTTCTGCCTCTTGTATTACATGTGCCAGGCCATTAACAAGTCACCCATAAACCAGGTTGCCAAAAAGTAATACCTGTCTTCTACCTTCTCCTCACACACCCTTCACAGGCAGTATCCCTTTCCAGCACATCCATCAGTCACACAGGATGTACACAGGTTTCTTCCCAGCTCCATACCAGCCCCTCTCCAGATCTGGAAGATAACACTAAGACCATCAAGTGTACTCATAAGTCCCAAATCTCCAAGAGTCATCATGCATTGCTTCTCCACTTTCTTCTTCCCTCACTCTTGTCTGCTTCTTTGAATTGTGCTTCCACATCATCACCCTCTTTTCTTAACCATTACTACTGCTATGCAGAAATCTACCCCCCTACCACCCTGCAGAGGTCTGCCTGATCTACAATAGGCCACAGATATCCTAACACTGCAACACTACTGCACACCAATTAATACCATCAAAACACATTCCATTACATAGAAAAGCCTCAGTGATAGTAAGCACAAGAAAAAAGAAATAACATAAAAAGACATTCTCACCAGCTTATCCATAGCCATGTCCTGTTGAGGTTTGCAGGGTCAGCCTGCCTAGTTAGAGCCTCAGCTGCTTCAGTCAGCATCTTCCAGCCTCTGCATTGGCCCCAGGTGTCTCTCTTACACCAGACAACACCTTGATGAGAATAGCTCTGGCTTTTGGATCTGTTCTTCTGTTTCAGCCTTGTTGTAGGGGTAGGACTGAGCATGGCCAGGGCAAAAAGCAGTCTCACCAGACTGGAAAGACACAACTGCTAGCACATAGGCCCACCTCCCACACATAACCTCCATCACTGTTTGTTCCAAGAGCTGACTCTCACCTCCCCTGTTGCTTCATTAGCTGGAGCTCATAAGATGATATGAGGTACTCCATCAAACATCACTTGGAGAGGTGGTGGCCTCTGGAAATAGTCTCAGGGAGGACCATGCTGGGTGCAAGGAGTCAAATGTGGCATTTCACTGTGTCACTGGAGAGATCTCAGGAGCAAACTGTCCTCTTGGAATTTGTTTTTAAGCAATTCTGTCGATTATTCAAATGGGAGTATAAAAGCAAGCTGGTAGAAAGAAGTAAGGAGCAAGTAGTGTAGATTCACCTTTCTTCCACTGCCTCATCTAAGAAACTAAGTTAATTACATGGTCTTCCTGAAGAGGAATAGTTGAGAGGATTAAAAAGAGGTAAGACAATAAACTCCAAAATAAATGTTTAAAAATCTTTTTTTTTTTTTAAATATATGAATATGTATTAAGAGGTATAGACAATAATTACATGTCTATTAACTGAGTTATTTAAACGAGTGCTTGGCAAATTAACATATAGAATATGAATTAGAACTCTAATTCTGCTAAACCCAAGAAAGGCTGATTTAAAAGTAGTAAATGTGTAGAAGATGGCTTCTGAGAGAATAAAAAACATTTCTGTGTTCTGAAAACAAGCAATGAGGATGTGACAACACATGAAAAATTCCTTTAACTGTACCTCTTCTCAGCACAGTTTGCAGGATCTGAGGCTTCCCCGGTGGCAGCTGCTTTTTGAGCTCCCACCTAGACAAAAGAATATATATTTGTCCTATCTTGTTTCATTTCCATATGTATTCTCCTTCTGTGGGTTTCATGGCAGCTCTCTCTCGTCTGGTCCAGCACCCCAGCAGAATAACACATATACAGTGAGTTCCCAGGCCAATGCACTTAGAGCAGGCAATGCTGTCAGAAACAGAAGTATCTCTACCCTCAGCAGCTCGTAGTCTTGATCTCAGCAGGCTGCAACAGTGTTTGAGGCAGGCATGCAGGGGGGGCAGAATGATAGAGGCAAGTGAAAAGTAAATGAGAAGCCAGTGAAAAGTCTGAGCTAAGTCTCCTGAAAAATCCTTGGAAAATTAGAAACAAGCAGCTTTTGCAATGTGAAAAGAACATGTGAGACTTATGAGGACACGCATGTAGAATTATAGACTCCTTAGAGTTGGAAGGGACCTCTGAAAGCCACCTAGTCCAACTCCCCTGCATTGAGCAAGGACACCACAGCTAGATCAGGTTGCCCAGGACCTTGTCCAGCCTTGTCTTGAAAGTCTCAAGGGATGGGGCATCAACCACATCACTGGGCAACCTGTTCCTCACCACCCTCACTGTAATTTTTTTTTTCTTTATATCTACCCTAAATTTATCCTCTTTGAGCCTCAAACCATTTCCCCTTAATCTGTCACCATAGAACCTGCTAAAGAGTCTGTCTCCTTTCCTGTAACTCCCGTTTAGATACTGAAAGGCTGCTATCAGTTCTCTTGGAGTATCTCTTCTCTTCTCTGGGCTGAACAGCCCCAGCTCCTTCAGCCTGTCCTCATAGGAGAGGTGTTCTGTACCTTGAGTCATTTTTGTAGCCCTCCTCTGGACATGATCCAACAGGTACATGTCCCTCCTGTACTGAGGACTCCACAGCTGGACACAGTACTCCAGGTGAGGCCTCAAGAGCACAGAGTAGAGGGGCAGGATCAGATCCCTTGTCCTGCTGGCCATGCTTCTTTTGATGCACCCAGGATATGGTTGGCTTTCTGGGCTGTGTGAGCACATTGTTGGTTGATGTCCAGCTTTCCCTCCACCAGTACCCCCAGGTCTTTTTTGGCAGGGCTGTGCTCCATCCTTTCATTCTCCAGATTGTATTGGTAGTGAGGGTTACCTCAATCCAGCTGCAAGATCTTGTATTTTGATTTGTTGACTCATGAGGTTCACCTGGACCCACTGCTCAAGCCTCTCTAGGTCCCTTTGGATGGCATCCCACCCCTTTAGTGAGTCGACCATACTCCACGGCTTGTAGTCATCAGCAAACTTGCTGAGGGGGCACTCAACCTTACTGTCAATATCATTGATGAAGATATTAAAGAGCATCAGCCCCAGCAATGACCCCTGGGAGACACCATTTGTCAGTGATCTCCATCCAGACATTGAGCCACTGACCACCACTCTCTGGACTCAACCCTGCAGCCAGTTCTTCATCCATCAAACATTTCACCCATCAAATCCATATCTCTCCAATTTGGAGAGAAGGATGTTGTGGGGTACCATGTCAAAGGCTTTACTGAAGTCAAGATAGATGACATCAGCGGCTCTTTTCTTGTCAATTGATGCAGTGACACCACTGTAGAAGGCCACTAGTTTGGTCAAGCAGGATTTGTTGCCAGTGAAGCCATGCTGGTTCTCCCACATCACCTCCCTGCCTTCCAAGTGCCTTAGCATAGCTTCCAGTAGGATCTGTTCCATGATATTCCCTGGCACAGAGGTAAAACTGACAGGTTGGTGGTTCCCAGATGTTACCTTTTTTCCAGTTACCAGGGACTTTACCTGATTGCCATGACTTTTCAAATATCACTGAGAGTGGCTTGGTGACTACATCAGCTAATTGTAAGGACCATCCATGTTTGTGTGCCCACCTAGTGGTGGGGTAAATGCATACGTACACTTACATGAGTAGCAATAATATCCTGGCTCCATTTTAATGCCACATGAAAAGTAAAGCAATTGATGAAATATATCAGTTTGTGTGTGGAAACTGGCATAAAAGAATAAACCTGCACTGACTCAGTGCAATTCTTCACATTTAAAAGAGCTATTAGACTAGATAGAGAGAGATGCAAGTAGAGAAATACAGCAGACAGAAGCCACTCAATAGCATTCAGGGAAATCAACACTCATGTGAAATGCCAACATCCTGGGCTAAACATCTTGTTAGAAGTGATTGAATTCCTAACAGCTGTGTCAAAATGCATTCACTCGTAAGTGTTACTTGTGGATAAGCAATATTATCTTGTTATCGTTGCTATTTATGGCAGCATCCATAACATCCTCACTTCTTTCCAAACATATTGTTCTCCAAAGAGCCTGCTGCAACTCTTTTGTGGCTGTGAATGTACAATTTTCTATGATTGTCCAAGCTACTGTAGGCTTCAAAGTTCAAAAGTAACCAAGGTGGGTATAATCAGAGTTGAACAACTCAAGGATTATAACAGCATAAGGGATATAAGCAATCCAAAACCCCATACTATAAGCACCATTTAGCTATTGGACAAGATTTTTAATATTGAAAAGAACACTTGAATTTGAATTCATACTTGAATTCATAAAAGACACCAAGTATTCCGTGTTTGCACCAACAATTTTATTTTTTTATTACTGTTACAGTTTTTGTGGGCAATAAAATAACCAAATACTTCTGGGAATAAAAAGTAATAAGGGGAAGCTTAGAGATTTAGAGAACAATATTTCAGGAATTTTGCCTCAAATAACCAGGTCTTTTATTTTTTTGTGTGTGTACCTAAAGCACGCACAAGGAAAACTGTGAGTGTTCTGTCAAATAGAAAGAAACATATTTCTCATTAGGATTGTGCTTATCACACTTTCAAAAGTTTTAAAAATCAATGCATTTGTTTGTCATTTTAATTTAATATAACAATAGCTGTCAAAACTGCTCATTTTGCATGCTAGTGACAAATTTACTGAAATTTTGCAGCATGAGCCAAATAACATGGCACCAGATCCTCCAGTTTTTATTTCACTCTGCTCTAGGCAGTATTCCTACTTGTTTTTTTGCGTGAGCTTTGCCTGAATGAGGGCTGAAAGTTTCAATTTTGAACATCAGACAGTTTTAGCATTGAAGAGTCACAGAAATCCCATTTACAACATGTTGGGTGACTGGAATGGTGCTGCCTTCAAATTTTATCTCTGAAATGCCAGGCTCATTTCTTACAGAGCATTGCAACATACAAACTAACTATATCCTTGATGAAATTCCCTTGAGGTCCTTGAGGTCACCCCCAGGATTAAACATTGCTTGACCTTTTGCATTCAGAGCTCAGAAGCACTGTATTTTGACGCCTACTGTGCCTTCGGAGATGTTGGTCTGTTCCACTAAAAACAAAGATCTTAGACCTCGTCCCTCATGGGAAGAGCTCCGATGAAGCAACTCTCTGTTATTACCTTGTACAGAGACTCTACAGGACCATGTTCTGCCCTTCTGGCGACAGAGACAACATAGATAAAGCTATCTCTCAAGTGCAGCCTTGAGTAATGGCACATTTTGCCTCACTCAAAATGATATTGTGATGCATTAACTAAGGGAAATGGGTTAGTAGCTTTGTGCTGGAAACAGATAGAATGGCGGGTCATGAAGGTAGTGGTTAGGGCAAAGTACTTCATAAAATCATAGAATGGCTGAAGTTGGAAGATCTTATAGATCATCCAGCTTCAACCCCCTACCATGTGCTGATTGCCCTCCATCAGACCAGGCTGCTCAGGGCCCCAGCCAGCCCAGCCCTGAATTCTTCTGGGAATGAAGCATCCGCAGCTTCTGATTTGACTCAGCTGCTCTTTTTAGTCTCCTCCATGCTAATGACTTGTGCTAAGATTTGGAAAAGTCTTTTATGGTAAAGCCTATAAACTAGAGCCCTTCATCTAACTGCTCTGCCACTGCTTTTCTGCAAAGAGGAGGTTGTAGCAGTTCATTATGTCCTAATACTTTTACTGTGTTAGCTGCTGGTGTGTACAGTTAGTGCATCTTTTTGAACATGTACCCATAATTTTTTTTACGAGAATGTGCAATACATCTGTAAATGAACATATCCATATAGATGTTGGGACTCAGTAAGATCACAAAATGTGAAAAACAGTATGAAATCTATTGAGTGTAGCTCCTCTGACTGGAGCCTTTATGGCAGCTATGTGGACCAACTCCTCCCTGAGTTTTCACTCCAGGAATTATTTCTAACTTGGCATCCTGAAGTCAGTACTGGATTCCAACCTGAAAAGAAAAGCAGAGTTAAGCAGACACACACTAGCCTCCTTCAAACATTCAGAGTACTGTGCATGTGATAAAGGGTTGGATAAAACTGTGGCAACAGTCTGCTATCTTTCAAGGCTCAGGAAAATAAACCACAAAGGCAATTCAACAAAGTCCTCTTTGTTCCTGAATAGAACCAACAAAATGAAAGGAATCTGGTGGACGAGAGAAGGCAAGAAAAGGTTTACTGCAGACAGCAAGTACAGACAGAATCGTCTTTGCTGGCTTCTCTGACAGAGCAAGTGCATGATTATCACATGAGCCTCTCAAAGACGGGAATTAAAGGGGCTGTCACATCGCTTAAGCTGCACTGAGGTCAAAAGAGTTCGGACTAACCAAGGTCAGCCACACGTGGCCCGGGAAGTAGGGGTCTCATTTTTTCTAAGCAACAATTGCTCAGTTTGATAAAAATAGATGCCTGAAGCCTGCAATGGCTTGTAAAGCTGTCCCTGTAGGCTGGATTCCCACAAAGTGCAGTATATCATCAGCAGTGCTCTGAAAAGAACAGAAAGACAATGAGGCCAGTCAGATGGTCAATAGAAACAAGCACAGAGGCAAAACACACAGGGGAGGTCACCACTTTTCTCTGTAACTCCCCTAGAAGAGCAAGGGGAAAAATAACTAGCCTGAAATATTAGTGCACAAGTATAATAAAAAGAACATGGAAACAGGTGTCACTAATATGACTGTATGGGAGCCTGCTGCCTCTTCCACACATTACTCCATGAACTGTGTCTCAGACAGAGACCTCACCCCACAGGTTGCCAGCGATGCCAGGGCTATGAAGAATGCCCCTGTGCTAAAAATAGTTCCCATTCTGTCCCATGCTCTCTGTCCCCTTTCTGTTTCCAATTCACGTGATTCAGCTGTAAAAGGAGCACTGAACTCGTCACCAGGAGTATCAAACTTCTCCACAGTTTTGATGAACCTTTTGCTGAAAGTAGACAAGGAGAAATTAACAGTTGTGTAGCCAAGTGTAGCATGTGTCTGGGTATGTCCTGAGACTCGTGTTTGAAAGCAGGATTGATGTTCCTCTTCTTCACTGGGCAGGCACAGAAAAGCAGCCTCTTTTTTTTTCAACCTTTGGAGCAAGTCAACACAAAAACACAGTATAATCATCATCGTCTCCACTTTCATATATAACCAAGCTCAGGATGCTTCTGTGCTTGCTGTTACACAGCACATATTAAGTGATTGATTCTGCCCAGAAAACTGATTCCCATTTCTGTATCCCCATTTCTGAATCAGAATTTTCCATGTTGAGATTATCTGTGACAACAATACCAAAATTTTAAGATACGTTCTACAAATAAAGCCTATCCCCACCTTCATTACTCACACCACAATATCACATCTTCCTGGTAAACAAACTAAGTAGATGTGATACAGACAGAGTGAATGTAGTGGGATTTGCAAGTATCGCTCTGTCACACCTTTTAATTCACTAAAATAAATCCTGAGATCAAACCAAATAAGGAAAACTGCAGGTTCCCCACAGGATCTTCACTGATATGTTCAAGCTGATAGTGAAGAATGAATCTGAGTAAACAAGTCCTTAGATAAGCTCAATTCTCTTTTACAACCTGGTAATGACTATGTGTTGACCTGTCCTTGAGAAAAGAGCCTTTAATGCAGCTTATCAAACCCAGAAGACCTCCCATTGTCCTCAGTGAGGTCTGGGTCAGAAGTCAAACTGAAAACTCCAAACACACTATCTGTGCTTGACAGGCTTTAAACTGGAATTGACGTTCAATGTCCAGTGTGCCGTAAAACGCAGCAATAAAATAAACAGCAATGTAATGGTCCTGGGTAATTTGCTCCAGGTAGCCTTGCCTGATTAGACCAGATGGACCTGAGGATCCTTCCAAATTCATCCATTCTGTGAATAGTAGAGAACTGCTTTTTTAATTCATTTTCATTCTTTTGTTCCAATTTTACTGTGTTTTTTCCTGCTCTGGTTTAAGGCTTGAGATGTTGATACAGTTGTGTACTTCCTTGGGTATAGAAGGAGATGCACATGCCTTTTATTAGTCTGTTCATTCTCCCCTCTGTACTCAGCATTGAGGCCACACCTTGAGTACTATGTTCAGTTTTGGACTCCCTCACAACATCAAGGCCCTGGAGTGTGCCCAGAGAAGGGCAACAAATCTGATGAGAGTCTTAAGAGGAGGGGCTGAAGGAACTGGGATTGTATAGTCTGGAGAAGAGTAGGCTCAGGGGAGACCTTATTGCTCTCTGCAACTACCTGAAAGGAGGTTGTGGCCAGGTGACTGTCAGCCTTTTCCTCAGAACTAGATAGGATTAGAGGGAATGGAATCAAGTTGTGTTAGAAGAGATTCAGGTTGGGCGTAGGAAAAGCTTCTCCAAAAGAGTGGTCAGGCACTGGAACAGGCTGCCCAGGGAGGTGGCAAAGTCAAGAACCATTCAAGAAACATTTAGATGTTGCACTAAAGGATATGGTTTAGTGGGGAAATATTGGTGGTAGGTGGATGGTTGGACTAGATGATCTTGGAGGTCTATTCCAACCTTGGTGATTCTATGATTTTTAGGCCTGATAAAGGACAACTGTCCCTACCCATGCTACCCTGCAGGATTCCAATGGAGGCAACACAGAGCAAACTCCCAAAACCAGCACCCTCAGTCCTAGTGAAGGGGATGGGTAAATCCTCATACACTGGAATTTGGACTTTCTGATGCAGCTGGTATGCTGTTGCTTTTTGGTGGGGAGAAAGATGAGGAGCAGGCACTCAATCATGTACATCCTGGGGGACCTGAAGGGTTTGCGTTGAAGGTCCTGGAAGTGTTCATTGCTGACCCCCGATCAGCGACAAAGCTGCAATCCACCAAGCAGCAGGATTCTGTGTCAAGCATTCTCTATGGAAAAATTCTGGTTTTCTCTGTAAGAAAATTTATTGTATCTCCAAAGTGATGGGGAGTAGCATGGAGTTCAGTTTCTGTGTGTTGTCACCAACTCCTCATCTCAGCATGTCTTGCTGGTAACTTAACCACCCATTGCAATAAAGCACTCTTGGTCTTTCACTCCATGTTAAAGAAAATAATCAACAGAGTGCTTCAACCATGTTTGGCTTCAGTTCAGTTTTCAACTGAGTTCAATAGTAAAAAGAAACCCCAGTAGTTCTACTTCACCACAGTTAGTCTTGCTCAATGTCTAGTGTTAAGATAAATTATGTTTTCCAGTGTGTAGGATGAAATAAGAGTTGATATCACAGCAGGATGATTTTGTCAAATGCTACTTACATTAGATAGCAGATCTTTTCTTTCATAGAAGGAACAATTTTGAAAGTAGATAACCAAGCTGATGTTGGGGATACATCATTTGGGACCATGATTCATGATCCACGTAGTCTCAATTAGTAAAAAGTATATCACTTTCTCAAACAGCTTTTAAGGGACCTTGACTTATTTTTTTTCTTCTAAATGATAAATGATCAAATCCAGTTCTACAACATAATTTTCAGTCATCGCTGTTCATTGTTCTTTTATTACAAGTATGCCTTGGCATGGTTTAAGAACCATTGAAATATTTAGTAGCTGTTTAAAAGTAACAGCTATAACTACTTACACTAGACACAAATAGAAGACGACTAGATGATGGGTCACTACCTTTAGAAGAAAAGTGTTTATGGAGAAGGATTTAAAAGAAATAAGATTATAGATGCAAGTGTTCCATTATTCTCAACATTACAAGGGAGAAAGCAGAATGGGTCTTAAGGTTAGGTACAAAATAAGAATATTTCAATAAAAAGATAAGGATACAGTTAGAGAGAAATTGTAAGTTGCTCAGCCCTTGGAAAAGTCAAGCCACTTGGAAAACCCTACCTGTTTAGGTAGGGTTTCTTGATTCTAATATCCCAAGAGTGAGCATTTTGATTGTGATTCCAGGTCACAATAAGATGCTAGTTGTGGAAAATACTGCATTTTCCACCCAGATGGAGAAAGGAATGGGAAAGGTGTATTGCAGAGTGCCTCTGATCCCTTAAGATCTATCCAAGATCTTATGAAATCAATGGAAAACTTTCCATTGAGTTGAACGTGCTTTGGATCACATCCTTTTAGAGCATGCTTTAGTGTCAAGTCCTTCTTCCCCACTCTGTTGCTCAATTTGCTTTCTGCTGATGTTAGGATCTTTTTCTTTTTTTCCAAATATTAATAAATCTGTATAATCTTTGAGCCTTTCTTCTGTGTCACACTGTTTCACTGTATGCATGACTGCATGGTTGAGGGCTGCTCTGGAAATTACTCATGAAAATGAATTGCCTGGTCATACCACAGTGGTCAATATCTGTAGGCTGCAGCATCCCCCCTGTGGGCCATTGTAGCAGATCATAAAATCTCACTTCCAGGAAAGTTTCAAAACTTTTATTTTCTAAGGAACATTAATTATCAGAACCCAAATGACCTGTCCCATTTCTCCATCCACTTCCTCTCTTTTTCTCCTCATCAGATGTGGTAGATTGGAGGCAAGTGGCAAGAGATGATATTTCAGGTTCCTGGTTTTAAGTCCCTGTTTTCATATCAATGTCAGCTGAAATGTTTAAAAACAACAAGACTCATGAGCCTAATGCCCAAACCAATATTTGCATGCAATCATTTCTCCACTGTTAAAGTTTTGTAACAACAGCTGATTTACAAGTCTGACAATTAGGCAGGCATATGCTTTGACATTCTACAGGCTTCCCAAGACTCATGCCCTGCAGCACTGCTAATCGACCTCTCCTTCCAACACAGGGCTTTGAGGCATCATCACAATGGCCAAACCACTTTGGACCTACATGGTTGTGAAAACACTAGTCATACCCCCATCTGAGCTTCCATTTTTTCACCTATAAATTATATTCTGTAGAGACCAGAACTTTCAGGAGGTACTTAAGAGTTCTTACAAAGCACTTACCTAGGAAAGGTTCTCATACCCTTGAAGAGACTTGAAATACATCAAAGAACAGGAAAACTCTCACCCTTCCCAGATGACCACCTGTTGTCAAGACACTGATGACACAGGAATCCAGATTTCAAGCTTCTGTCCTGCAAGATGTCTGAATATCAGAATCCTGCATCTCAGGCAAGCATTCTGGCCGCCAAATTGTCACGTATTCTGAACAACAACTTCCTCAGTCTCTCCTGTTGGACCTGTTTCACTTTGTATAAATAATTAAACATTAATTGGAACAAGGACTTGAACTTAGACTGCTCATTGGACTGTTACATTGGTCTTTCTCCAGACCAGTGGATAGGTAACTATTTGTATAAACTTGGTAAGCTGCAGAGCAGCAGAAGTTCCTGACGGGATCCCAAAAACTCAGAAGGAAAAGACCAAAGACTTGTGGTAAAATCATTCAGTAAGCAACAGAACACACGTTTTTCAGTCCTTGACCAGAATGAGGCAGAACAAGGAATATTAGCTGCTCTAAGGAAGGTTTTGCCAAATCTTTTCCACAGGTCATGCTTCCATCAGGTTTTGAAAAGAGATATTATTTAAAAGTCAAACTTTTTTTTTCTTGAAGTGAAAAATAGTTCCTACAGTTACAACATCCTCTAATAAATCCTCTCCATTAGGTTGGAGGCGTTAAGAATCTTCAGCACTGTAATTGCTAGATTCTTAAAGTTTCTAAAACTTTTGGCTCAGACATAAAGAAGGCTCTCACTGTTCCAGCTCTGAGTGGAGTGATTTGTTCCTCTGGCACTCTTCTCAGTTTTGCTGGCATTAGTCAAATGATGACTTATCACATTTAGTCACATATAGTCATACAGAAAGATAAGTGAAGGTAATCAGATTAATTCAGTGATTAGAATAAGATTGCCACAAAAGAAAATACAGAAGGTAAGATGAAAACTAGGGAGGCTGAGTCCTAATCAGTTTACCTACTTGGTAAACAACATTCCATAATAACTTAAATGTTTATTTTTGGTAGTCAAATACATTTATTTTCAAACAGCTT
Source organism: Chrysolophus pictus (assembly GCA_037305975.1). Lineage (NCBI taxonomy): Eukaryota > Metazoa > Chordata > Aves > Galliformes > Phasianidae > Chrysolophus > Chrysolophus pictus. The sequence continues at coordinate 49,637,648 of CM074580.1, forward strand.
TTTCATAAGGATTAGAAATTAAAAACTGTATTTTAGATAACAGACTTTACAAGCAGCTGATATCAAAATCAGCAAGTTGGTATTCCTGTAGACGGTGCAAGATTCTGCTTTTTTCTTTAATGTCATATAATATTTCATTTTCGTAAACACATAAATTCAGTTAAGAGTTAACCAGCTAAAATATACAAATATGCAGGAGGTTTTAAGAAAAACTACAACTTCAAAAGGAGCTGGTTTAGGAGTCATGACCTTATTTTTTGCAATAACTTATGCATCATGAACTTACGTAATTGGCAAAAGATAACATATCACACTCTCAGTTTTATGTCCTTGGTTTGACAACAGTGTCAACTGAAGTATTTGCTAACTGAAGAACTATCAGAGCCTCATAGCTGAAAATGTTTTCACTCCAAAACTGATGCTTGTACCAAATCATTTCCCCTTTATTTTTCCTTTTTAACATTGCTAAATTCAGAATCAGAAATGAATAGGAGTATTCAGATAAATTTGGACATCAAGAATGTTTCTGAACATTAGTTATCCCAGTGAAATAGAAATATTTGAGAAATAAAAATATGTATTTTTCTAACTCTAATGTCATCAGAAAGCACAAAAGCACACATATGAAGTGGATGCAGAGGTCTGAATCTTTAGTTGTTGCCTTTTGAGTGGGAGTCAATGGCAGTGACTTGGATTTTAAAGCACTCTCGCAAGCTAAGTTTGAGTCCATTTCTTCCTTTTCTCAGCAACTGCTTTAAGCACTAGCTGTGAGGCTGGGCACCTGTACCATCCACTGAAAACATGTGTCCTCCTGAGGCACTGGGATGTTCAAAAACTACAGCAGGAAATGCGTATTTTAACAAAACATTATGGAAATGGGAGAGAGGTCTAAAATGTCAGTGAGTTAAGGTGCTTAACATCCATCTGAAATGGCAAAAATGGGCTCACTTTCTTGAGGCTATTTTTTGAGGGATCTGAGGCTTAGGAGTAGGATTTGTTTTGGTTTTAGCTGTGAAATCTGAATTTTGGGGGGAGCAGTTTTGCTTTGAGACATTTAATAATTCTCAGTAATATATAGAATGGGGGAAGAGAATGGCTCCAATTTTGTCAATTTGCAGTTTTCTGCAAGTTAGAAATTATGACAGGAAACAATTACATGCCATTAGTTCAATAGAGCATTTGCTATTTTGTCTCATCTGAAGCTGAATTTAAGTGACCTGAAGAGAACTGGTTACATGTCTTAAAATCTGGCTAACAGTGAATTATCACTAGCAGTGTAGATTATTTGGTGAAATCTATAGACACCATTTTAATCCAATGCAAATGAAAATTTTTGGTACCTGTGAGAGTAAATTGACATCCGTGAATCTTCCTGATGTAACTAAACTAGGAGAAGAGAATAAGAATCGTAGTAAACAGTAGGAAAAGAGACAAAAAATTCAATCTGGAAAAACTGAAATTGATATGCAGAAGAACAAGAGACACACATTCAGCAGATGGAAGAAACGTAAGGAGATGCAGTGCTGAAAGAAACCACAAACATTGCATGAAAGATAGCAGTGTCACACATAAGAAAACAAAGCTCTTCCGAGCTGTTACTACAAAGGTCATCACTCCATAACAGATATGATGGTGCACTTTGGAATCAGAAGAAACTTGCCTTGAAGGGATGTCATAAACTACCAAATCCTTTCCTGTGTCTCTACACAGAAACAACTACATTTATCTTATTCCCAAATGCTTATAAAACATACATAATTTCAGAAGACAACATACTGGCATAACATCTTTAAACAATGGAACAATCTCCTAGAGGCTCCCCAGTAATGGATCCTATTTGTTTGGTGCTTTTATAGCTAGACTGGCAAATGTGGAAAATAGCCTGCAGGATATAATCTTGCCTTGGCAAGTGGTTGGGCTAGATGAACATTTCCGTATAAGCTTTCTCCTAATTCAGATTAAAGCTCTGGAAGAAGAATCTCTTTCTTGCTCTGTATTTGCTATATGAAATCCATATATGTATCTCTTAGGTATAACAACCTCATAAAATGCCATCAGAAATCTTGGGCTCTGACACAAACCTCCTCAGAGGTGACTGATACATCTCCACTGACCCAGGGACTCCAAAGCACGCTCTTTGATACTCGCAAAAACAGATCCATATCTGCAAATGCCATCAGAATTCAGAGCCACTCTCTCAGTTACCCAAGATGGAAAGAAACAACCCAGAACTGGCACATTAAACGTTGTGTGGGTCTCTTTAGATGTTACTTTGCTTAAGGTAGTGTTTCCTGCTGAAATAGTGGCATGTTGACTCAGTGATTTGGCTTTGGACTCAGACTGACTTCTCAGTCTTGTATGTTCTCAGAGGAAGTTTGCATCTTTCTGTACATGGTCTCATAGACATGTCTTTAGCTATTCTCAGTGTTAATCAGCAAAATAATAATAATAATAAACAATAGTTCCTTTTGACTCATTTCATGTGCCTCATCTCTTGGGTGCCTGTCGTCAGACTGTACATTGAGGCAGGAATCTGGTTATTTTAACACCTACTACAGAATCATACACCTAGATAACAGGAGAGACCAAGAAATGCGTTGTACTCATTTGAGAGTTCTGCAGGTTTTGGGGGGCCAAAGCTCCTTATTATAATTTCTATCGTGTTGAACATTCTTCTCTAAAAACTTATTTCTTATAAATGTCCCAGTTTAGCCACCCATAAATGGAGTAATCTAAGGCTTACAAGTCATTTTGAAAAATCGCAACCACATTCCTGAATGGAGAATTTTTACTCCAACAACATGAATATAAATTAGAATCCCCTCTCTCTCAAAATCAAAGAGCAATGCTCTTTAGAGGGTTCTTTATTGTACTTTTTCAACACACATACATGCACACCAAGATCAAGATCACCAATAATAGCAAACAGAAAATTTTTTTTGGCACATGAAAGGTAAGTATGTATAATACAGAGCAAATAGAAAAAGAAATAAAAGGAGAATGAGTTTAAAATTGAGATTGCAGAGCAGAAATAACAGGAGAAGCACTTAAACATATTGCTGCCCCAAGCATGTGAAAATTTCAATGGAAAATAACTACCAAATGTTTCCAAAGCCAACCACAGAAATCAAGTGAGATTCAACTTAAGTTCAGTTTATTATGATGATTTTGTTACTACAGAGGCACACACATGTAACATTCACGGTTATTTCTCAAAAAATTAAACTCTTCTGGGCTCAAATTTTAAAAGAGAAATCCCTCTATTCTGTGAAACAGCTTCTGGGAACTTTCCTGGAAATCCCAGAAAGAGAAGCCAAACAAAATTATCTATGGGGAATTGTGATTGTTGCTGTGAATTTGTGCTTATACTGATTCATTTAATTAAGCTCTTCAAGCAAATCATGAGATGCAAAACAAGAGACATAGAGTAATCAACCTGTAATGAGATCATACGAGTCATAAGTTGTCCATTATGCATACATAAATCCAAATCAGGAAAAAAGTTATACTGCAGTTACAAACTATGATTTTCAATAAAGGCTTTAAACCAGCATTTGTCGATGGTGTCAAATTATATGAAAAGTGAAGACATTGTATACCACCCAAGATTTATCATGCTGAGGAAAATCTCATCTCTCTTTTGAAGTTATGTTAAGAAAAAGATAATAAAAACACCTTTCAGAAAGATATTAATGGGGACAAAATTCCACAAGAAACACACAGTGAAGAAACTAAAATAAAAGCATAGATATACAACAGCCATATTAAACATCCAGATGACAAAACCTGTGTGGCTATTCATTTCTGTTTTGCTTCAAACGAACAATAATATGTGAAAATCATTCTGGGAAAATAGAAACTGTTCTTCCATAAGTGATACTGCTGTTTTTAAACAACTGCACTGCTAACACAATCATTTGTGGTATGCTGTGTGTTGGTATGGCTGACACTGTTGTGGGGGTGTACTACAGACCCCCTGATCAGGAGGAGGAGGTTGATGAGGCGTTCCATAAGCAACTGGAAGCAGCGTCACGATCCCAGGCGCTGGTGCTTATGAGGGACTTCAATTATCCAGATATTTGCTGGATAAGCAATGTGGCCAGGCACGCGCAGTCCAGACGGATCCTGCAATGTGTTGAGGACAACTTTCTGATGCAGGTGGCTGAGGAACCGACGAGGGGAGGGGTGTTGCTGGGCCTTATTCTCACTAATAGAGAAGGGCTTGTCAGGGAAGTAAAGGTCGGGGGTAGCTTGGGTTGTAGTGACCACGAGATGGTGGAGTTCAAGATCCTGAGTGGAAGAACTAAAGCAAAAAGTAGGATTGCTACCCTGGACTTCAGGAGATCTCTTCCGGAACCTACTTGGAGCTATCCCGTGGGCTAGGGTGTTAGAAGGTAAGGGGGCCTGTGAGAGCTGGTCGGCATTTAAACAGCTCTTCTTCCAAGCTCAGGATTGGTGTGTCCCTGTGAGGAAGAAATCGGGAAAGGGTGGCAGGAGACCTGTGTGGATGAGCAAGGAGCTCATGCGCAAACTCAAGGGAAAAAGAAGGTCCATGAAATGTGGAAAAAGGGTCTGACCACTCGGGAAGAATATAGAAATGTTGTCAGGGCCTGCAGGGATGTTATGAGGAAGGTTAAAGCCCGCCTGGAATTGAACCTGGCAAAGGTGATAAAGGATAATAAAAAAGGCTTTTTTAAGTATGTTAACAGTAAAAGGAAGACTAGGGAGAATGTGGCTCCCCTGATTAGTGACGGGGGTGTTCTGGTAACGGGGGATGCTGAGAAGGCAGAGATACTGAATGCCTTCTTTGCTTCTGTCTTCAGTGAAAAAGCTCCCCCTCGGGAATCCGAGACCCTGAAGGTTAGTGAAAGGGTCTGGGTAATGGAAGGCTTCCCTTTAGTCAGGGAAGAGGTGGTTCGAGAGCACCTGGGTAACACCAATGTTCACAAATCCATGGGAGACCCGATGGGATGCATCCACGGTGCTGAGGGAACTGGCAGAGGTGATTGCTGAACCGCCCTCTGTCATCTTTGAGAGGTCTTCGAGAACGGAGGAGGTGCCTGAGGACTGGAGGATAGCCAATGTCACTCCGGTCTTCAAAAAGGACAAGAAGGAAGATCCAGGCAATTATAGACCTGATTCAGGTCTATAAATATCTAAGGTGTGGGGGGTAGAGTGGCAAGGCCAGACTGTTTTCAGCGGTATGTGGAGACAGGACAAGGGGAAATGGCCGAAAACTGGAGCATAGGAAGTTCCGCATAAATGTGCGCAAGAACTTCTTTACGGTGAAGGTGACGGAGCACTGGAACAGGCTGCCCAGGGAGGTTGTGGAGTCTCCTTCTCTGGAGATATTCAAGACCCGCCTGGACGCCTACTTGTGCGACCTGGTGTAGGGAACCTGCTTTGGCAGGAGGTTGGACTCGATGATCTCTGGAGGTCCCTTCCAACCCCTACAATTCTGTGATTCTGTGATTCTGTGATTTGTATTGCACTGTATTAGTAATAGTCAAAATTTGTTATGAATTTATGGTTATTGAGTAGAGTTCATTGATAGCCTTTGTGAAAGTCTTTTGGACAAGCATATAAAACACTCATCAACTATATATCTGTGGCTATTATTGACACTGTCTTTGAGGAGTTCTGCAATTACATCTGGGTGAAGACTGGTCTCCAGTGGTCCATAAGCAGATGTACATCTACCCATGCTTATTCTGGTGCAGTCTGGGGGAAAACTACTTTGGAAAAGTTAAAGAGCCTGAGATGCTGCATCAGAAGTTAAAAGTGATGCCAGTAACTTTAAGGAAGTGTAACAACACAGATGGAAAAAGGAACAGGCACTTCACATGGTTTTCTGTAGCTTCTCATGCATCATTCATAAAAACACCACAATTAAGCCACACCACCTTGTACCAGGACTCCTAATAGTCTTTTGAAAAGCATATTCTCTCATTGAGGCTTTCAAGATTTGCCCCAGTCATACCCTGAGCACTCAGATTTCTTACAGTTTTCCATGGCATTTTGATGCTCAGGTACGACACCAGGTTGGATGAGATCAAATAGGCCTGCAGAGCAAATTTAGTGCATTTCACTTAATACATTTGTAGCATTATCTGTACAAATACAACAATAGGACAGTTTTATGTAGTTCAGTCAGAGCAGAAGGTAAATTAAGAATTTGCACTCTACTCTTTAAATGCATATAGAGAGAAAAATACTGTGTTCAGGTGTCTTCTCTGTATTATTTATGTGCAGAAAGCTGCCAGTAAACCCTTTAATACTGTCCCCGTCATGTATTTTGGGACACAAACAGGCAGACTGATCTCCAGCATTACACTGTGCAAGCCTTGAACAGCAAAAATACATCTAGAATGAAGAAACTGGATATTCAACCCGTATACTGCAAGTAATGACTTTTGTAATCTACGCTTAGCAAAACAATTTCCTCACATCACCTTTCCCAGAAAGTGAAGGATGCAATATAATATACAGTGCTAAATTAAACCTTACGCAAACATTACTGACATGTACAGATGTACACTGCTTCAAGTGCTTACTCATCGTATGTAATTCAAGTGAATGGCAAGATTCTGGGGGCCAAGGGCAAGCATTACAAGAGGATTTTTCAGCTATTCAGAATTGTGAATCAAAAGCAATGTATTGCTAAATTGAAAGTCTGTATATGAGAGGGCTGTGGTTATGGAATATGATGGCAATGAGCTCTGTACTGACTATAAATGTCACCTTATTTATCATCCTTTATTATTTTTAGAATGTTCATTGCAAGAAAATACACTTAAACAACCTTAATTCTGTACTAGAAAGCTCTCCATAAGAGAAAAGTTGGTTCCAGAACTTTTCAGTAAGAACTTTTTCAATTTCTACAGCACTACTAGGAAAAGAAGCAACTGTTCAATACAGTCTGTAATACTATTCATCATGTCAGGTCATTTTAGGATACTTTCATGCAGATATTTAACAGTTTACAGCTTGCTTTCCCAATGGAAAAGCAACATAAAGTAAATAATTTTTACGCACCAAAAGGAGAAAAGTAATGTATAAAATCTTTCTCGGATTGTCTATAGCTTAGAAATCTGAAAAAGTCCAAACTTCTTCAAAAGCAGTTTATTAAATGGTGATATCTGTATCACTGCCCCCTATTAACTCATGCTCAAATTCGATCTTCTCTTATCAAAGACCAAATGGACAAAGTTATGGTGGTGCCGATTTGTTAAGCAACATCTGTATCAGTTGCCCAGATAGGACACTGCTGTCTGAAAACAGGACTGCTCACTCAATACAGAATTCCTTCCTCTTTTCTCAGTATGTCTTCCCTTTCAGCTTGGTTCCCCCTAAAATAGGATCATACCAATGAAGCTTGCTGAGCCTAAGCTTGAGTGGTTCTGGAGGTGACTAGTAGCTCCAAAATATTCACATTAAGTCACACAGACCCAAGATCTTCTTGCTTTTTAATTGTCACCATGACAATGTCAACACTTAAATCACCAGTACTGAACATATGCAAGATGTGGCCCAGTTTGTACCTCTTGGAGGTGTTACCTAGGCTGCTTTCAGATGCACTACTGCTTCTGCTTTACATTTCTTAGGTTTTCTTCACAACCATAAAGCTGGAGCAATGCACTGGCAGAGAGAGAGGATGGGAAAATATCCCTGATGATACAGAGAAGATAGCAACATAATGCTCAGTTTCTTGAATAATAGGACAAAACTGCTTAAAATGCCACCTCCAACGACACCGTTGTAAAGATACTGAGGTCATGCCAACAGCAAGTGCTTGTTGCAATATCTCTATGGCATCTTGAAAAAAATAAGCATGTGTTATCACAATAACTGGGATCACCTGCATGTAGGAAACACAGCTACAGTAGAGTTAAACAAGGGGGAATATTCCTTATAATGGAAACATAACACTTTTAATATTCTAACGCCTTTAAAATTATGATGCATTACTAGTGTTCATGTGGCCTAAGCATACCTATTTCATAAGCATGGTGGTATTTTTAAGTAATGCCTGTTGAATTCTCTTATTAGATGTTTAAATAGTCAAAGAAATACTGCATTTTAAAGGTCTATTTCTAACCACATCCTGTAAGAAACTTAGCTGGAAACAACAACAGCACTATTCTGACACCAAAAGCTGTGATGGTTTACATCAGCTAAGGTTATCTGCCATCAACTAATGGTCAGGATCAAACATCACTTAAAGAATATGGTCAGCAGAGAAAACGTGGGTGCAAAATGTAGGAATGAGCTTCTGAAATCTGCAGGTGTACAGAACAGGACTGGACTGTTACACTGGAAGAATTAAACGACTTCAAGGTCTGAAGCAGCACAAATAGTGAAATCCAGTGTTGCCTAGCTCAGTGTCACGAAGATGGCAGCTAAAAAATCTATAACCTGGGCACTTGTCAGCTGCTTGTGGAGAAGAAAACTCTATATGGTTCAGCCAAATGTAGAGTTAGCATGAGCCTCCAAAGAAATGCAGCTATGGTAAACAAGTACAATCTGAAAACACATGCGGTATTTCCAGCAGAGAAGGATGTGCTGGTTATAACGTCACTGGAATACCGCGTAAAATTTAGGTCACTCCTTTCCAGGGCAGACACAGCTGTGCTCCATATGGGGAACATCCATTGCCACAGCCCTATCACGTGGCTCCCAAGCATGTGCCTGTGCTCCCATATTTATGTCTGGGAAATCCCAAGCCATGCACCACACGAACAGGAAATCCAGTGTGTAGGATGAATGAAGAACTTAGATGGCCAGCGAGTGCACAGAACACCCTGGTTGTATTGGGCTCCCCAAGAGACGTGGGCCTCTCTTCTCCCTTTGCACAGGGACAGCAGAAAGGCTCCAGAGTTACCGTATGTATGTTTTTCAGTTGTTCTATGGGTTTCAGGTAGGTCTGAGCTCTACTGAACAGCAATGATTAAATAACATAATGCATGGGTTGTGCACCCAGCGTGTCTCCAACACACCACACTCATTGAGCAGGTGCTCTGCTGACAAGATGCGTGTTTGTCCATGGCTTCCAGATGTCAACAAGACTGTTGAGAATGATTGTGCTGAACAAGGGACTGAGCACCTGAATAAACAGGTGCAAGCCCATGTGAGTTCCCATACTCCCCATTAGCCTTGTCCTTTCCCAGAATCCATAAGAGATTGAATTAGCACAGTGCTAATGAATTTTTCATCAAAACTCAGCAGCTCAGCCTTAGCATTGCCTTGACATAGCCCTACAGGCATGAAGAGAGGGGGAATTTGCAGCCTGCTTCTTTCAGGACTAAGTGGAGAAAGCCCACCCTGTTGGCAAGAGTATGCTCTCATGAGCCTGATGTGTTGACCATCGTGGAGAACTGCCCATGGGAACAGAACAGCCCTCTTCAAATATGCTGAGAAAGGGGGACAGGAAAATTGCCCTCGCACAGAGACAATGCTGGTGTGAAAGCAAACAGGTTCAAGTCTACATAGATACATTTAAGCTGGTCATTTAATGGAAAGTAGAATGATCTAAACTGCTATGGTGGCAAGATCCTGCAATAGCTTTCATAATTATTGGAGGCAAAGATGTAATTTTAAGATGATATATGCAATATATTTCTGAACAAAGCCCTCTGTTTCAGAGGTGCCTGAAGTACTCCGAGATGCCCTACTACACATAACCCCCAAAAACTCCATCAGCTGTGAACTGCAAACCAAAATCCAATCCAAATCAGAAATTTAATTAAAAGCAGCTCTCCTGAGCATGTTGTTGGCAGCCATTACACTGGTGAGAAGGGACAGCTGCATCCGTTTGCCATGCAGTGTCAATGGCTGCTAATGGTGGCCAAGAAGCAGCAGAGGCCATGACTTCTCCAGGACCACCACATTTTGTGGAAGGTATTTATAAGAAGTGATTCAGAGCCTTTTATCTATGCTTTCATCAGCTAAGATACCTTACTCCTACTTTATTTATATTTTGCTGCTGTCTTTTTTTTTTTTTTTTTTTTTTTGGCAAATCATAATGTTAATTAAAACTAGTTAAGAAAGAAAACGTCAGTTTTTCCAAATACAAAATAATTTTTTCTTAAAGAAATGTTCTCTCAGTACCTAATAAATCTAGGGCTTGCTTTCAATAAATATTAATTTCAGAACCCTTTCCCATTTTTACAAGCAGGCTTAGACCTCTTTGATCCATTTTGTTCACATCTGCTTACCCAGCTTTGTATAAAAGTATGATTCCACATTAAAGAAGGGATTGTAATACTCTTTCTGAAAAAAAAAAAAAAAAAAGTATCATTTTATTGGTTTAAGAAACGTGAACTTGGTTTCAGGTAAGAACTAATAGCAAGAGATTCGTGGTCCCACAAAATCAACTCCATTAAAATGTCAGAACTAAAAGTATGGTTGGATTCTGGGAAGCTGGTTTGCACAGATGTTAACCTTCAGAGGCAATTTGTGGCTCTTCAATTAAGTTTCATAGGGGATGGCAGACAGCTCCAGGTGTCCACAATGAATCACACACTGAGAAGAATGAAACGGAACCCAGAATTTCATATCTAAGTTTAAAGTGCCCGTTTAATCTTTGATTGGTTTTCATTTTTTTCTGCTGGAGCTTCAGGTGGAAATGATGGGCCCCATGAAATGATGGGCCCCATGAAATGATGAGCTGTATCACATAGCGACGCTTGTCACAGTTCTTCCCCGCGAAGATACTGTATTGCTTAGTCTAAGAATAACTTTAAAATTCACAGAAAGTAAGAACTGTTGAACAGCTAAAAATAAAGAGTCATAGGAGGACGCGCTGTTAGGCATAAACATGGAGACCCTGCAAATCAGCGTGAGCTATTGAGCTAACCTAAACATTTTGGGTCGGATCCTAATTCCAGAGAATTCAGAATGATTTGTGGTGAGAACTAATGTTTCTCTCCTTATTTCTGTTTTCCTGCTAATGAGTATCAGATACCACATTGCAAGACTATTCTGTAAACAAAGTGCAAAATTAATCCTTTTCAGAGGAACATTTTATTCACAGTAGGCTATGGAGGGAGAAATTAAGCCTAAGTAAACAAGCAATGAAGGTAAATAAGAATACACAGAAAGTGTCACGGCCATCAGATGGGGGTATATGATGAAAGCAAAATATACGATTTACGAGGAAAATCCAATGATTGAGTAAAACGCTGAATAATTTCATCTGAGCATTAAATTATTTGCAGTTTTCTGCATGACAGGAAAAATTAGAACCAAACCTCAGACCCTTGTTCTGTCTCTTCTCCTCATCCAAGAGCACAGACGCTAACAGGTTTACACAGTTCCATGTCAATTAAAATGTTCCCTATAAACAATCTACACTTGCCCGAACTAAGTGACTTCCACTTCCAATTATCTCTGGACAAAGTTTGAGAAAGAAATACTGCACTGCAATATAAAATAAGCGAATTGCATCTGTTTCAGAATAAGAATTCTGTGCAGTTCATATTTGTCAAAATCTTTCCATCTGGCTGCAGAGGTCTATTATTAGGATGTGTCAAACCTGTCCAGAAACTTCTTTCTGTTGTTGATAAACAAGCTGTGCATTAAATCGGAAGATTTACGTGTGTTCCTTCCAATTCTTATGTATGTCTGGTCATTAGTCCAAAACAACACTGCCAAATCCTGACCACAGAAACAGCAAACATAAATAGCAAAGGTCTGGGAAGAGAAATCCTGAGGTCACAAAGAGAAGGTAACTTCAAGGGAGTATCCTGGAAATTAGGGCTTATAAATAATGAAAAAAGATTTCAGGAATTGGATGATGCCATTTTACATGACTAAAAAGAAATGGAGTCCTGGTGCAAACGCCAGGGAAAAAAAATCAGTGGAAAACTTCACAAACATTTATATTCAAAGAAGAGGCTTGAAGTACAGGAGTTATGTGATGAAAGCAGAAGTGCAGAGCAGTTGTGCCTTCTGGCTCTGTGTTTGGAACACCATTTGTTGGTATCATACTTGAAGTGGTCATTTATATACCACTAGATCATGTTATGTATGTAATATACATTTTAGTGATGCTGGGGATAAAAGGTCAGCAGTTTAATCATCTCATTTCTACATTCTAACGTGGGCTGATATTCCTGCCTTTCTAGGTAAAGTAAACTCCTCCATTTTTGCTAAATTATGTGTTCCTCCACTCCACGGCTTATTCAGAAATGTCAAACCACTGCTGGGTAGAAGCATTATATTATAGGAAATGAAGGTCACCTTGGAAAAGATTATCCTACACGTGATCCCTAAAGGTTTTTTCTTGAATAAATGTTTTTCTAAATGCTATTTTTCCTCCCTTCCCCTCTGAGTCTGTTACAGATTGAAAATTCAAATGTGTATGTCAGTTCAGGCAGGGCACACACAAGTGTCTGGAATGGAAACTTGAGAGTTATTAAATGATATTATTTAAAATTCTTTATGGTTTACTGCACTTGTTAAGGAAAGCGAGACGACGGGAATCACATCCTGAGTCTTCAGCCCTGCTTTTGTCTGTTATCATACTACATGGCTTGGGTAAAATCCTGATCTCAGGGAAGGCAATGGGAGTTTTGCCGATGCTCATTGAAGGCTTTCACCAGACAGAGCTCAGGGCTCTGAGAATCAGCCGGTAACAAAGCACGGCAGGCAGCTGTGAGATTACCTCGTGGAAAGGAAGCTCAAAGGAGGGGTGCTTCCTTCACCCCAACAAAGCCTGGACCCTGCCTGTCAACTCAAAAGTATCCTCTTAGCATTTTAAGAAAATATCGTGACTGTGCTTGCTTCATTTAAAAGATGAAAAATTAACCTTAGCTATAAGCCTGCTATTCTCATCTTTCTAAATGATGTTAGTGCATTGAAATATGCTGTTCGTGGAAACACGCTGTTATAAAACGCTGCACGTGGTGAATTCTGTTACAATCCTTTCAGAGAAGAGATTCCAGCAAATTGCATCTCCTCGTCCTTCTCTGCACCGCACCTGAAACCAGCATGAAAAAGGGACAATGGAAGGAGTATTATCACATTCTGCCAAGGACTTCATCTGTATTCAATGTGTATAAAATCACCACTTAAGTATAACTCTATGGGGTTCCACTTCTGGACTAGACTGTTGCTTTGCTGCAGAGCAGGCCATTCAGATAAGTGTAATTGCACTGCCTACCAGGGGTCCAGCCTGAGCCCTTGAGCCACAGCAGCTCAGGAGCAGTTTGCTTGATGGGTTGTAGAGATGTGCTTGGCACAGGAGTTCTGGATAATCTGATCTCCTGCTGCTGGAGTTGTCAGTGCTGACTCCCCCATAATCCAGCTGTGCACCCCATCCAGCTCCATTCTCCAGCAGGACCTTGTGACAGCCTTTGTCAGCTGCTGTCATCTCCTCTTCTATGCGTTGTCCTTGCAGTGAAGCTGACTTGGGAAATCACAGAATAATAGAAGGGACCTTTATAGATCATTGATTTCCAACTCCCCTGACATGGGCAGGTTGCCCCTCACCAGCTCAGGCTGCCCAGGGCACCATCATCCCTGGCCTTGAGCACTTCTAGGTATGGGGCACCCACAGCTTCCCTGGGCAGCCTGTAAATCTCCACTCTGAACATGTTCTCACAATGCAATCCCACTCAGGGCCAGTCAGGTAGTATTGCTAAAGCAATCTGATGGAATGGCCTCAGTTTCCCTCCCCGAGGCTGCAGACCATAGCCCTTTGTCTTGTCGTTTTTCTGCATCATACCTGTGATCATTTGGTTTGGTCATGAGCAGGGAGCTGATCCTGCAGGAAATCACTCATTTTAACATAGCTAAGATTTTCTGCTCCTTTAGATGCCTGGGCCAAGTCTCCATGGGTCACTGCAGGATCATGCAGCACACACTGCAAGCAGATGTGAAAGAGCAATGGGGTGGAAAATTGTACCTTTTTGTTATTCATCAAGTTGCACTGTAAGTGGTGTAATTGCCACTATTTCAGGGATCCTAAAATAAACACAGTCACCAAAATCATCTGAGTTTAGAATCATAAAACCATTGAGTACTAAGATTGGAAAAGACCACTAAGATCTAGTCCAACTGTCAACTCATCACCATCATGTTCACAAACCATGTGCCTCAATGCCACATCTACTCACATTTAAAATAAAAAATAATTTTAAAAAAGACAACTAGCAGAATGCCCTCTCTCCAGAGGCAATATGGTTTATTATCACAACTGCCTGGCTGCTGGTACAACAGGGCACTCGTAGGCTGCAGTGTGCAGGAACATGCTATAAAAAGGGGTTATAGGAAGGAAGGGGACAGACTCTTTACCGGAGTCTGTTATGATAGCACGAGGGAAAATCATTTCAAACTAAAGAGGGAAGATTTAGTCTGGATATGAGGAAAAATCTTTTTTACAATAAGGGCAATTAGGCACTGGCACAGGATGCCCAGAGAGGTGGTGGATGCCCCATCCCTGGAGATATTCAAGGTCAGGCTGGACAGGGCTCTGAGAACCTGATGGATCTGAGGGTGTTCCTGTTCAGTGCAGGGGGTTGGAGCAGGTGGCCTTTAAAGATCCCTTCCAACTGAGACGAAACTCTGATTCTATGAACACAACACATCAGGGGACTGTCACTGGATCATGCTGACTCACAGGCTCAGGAGATGTTTTCACTTTGGGTGAGAGCTGAGTGCTGGCTGCACTGTTGTTCTGGAATCAGTCTTCCCTCCAAAATGACCAATTCCTCTCCAACCCAGAATCAGTAAAAAGTGTGGGGGGGCCTGAGGGGGTGTGTGTGGGGGGGGGGGGGGGAGGGAGAGAGAAGTAAAAAGCTTAAATGCAGGGAACTTTTTTGTCACATATGTCATACTTGTCATTGTCATGTATTCAAAGGCAAAAATGCTGGGGTGGGGTAGGAGAACCAAGGCTGTGGCTCTGCTGCAACCTGGCTGCAGTGCAGCGCTCTCCTATTTCATTCAATTCCCAAAGCACCAGCTTGCTCCTTGACTCTGCCTGGGTTTTTTGAGTCGTGTATATTTATAAATAGAAGACAGGAGGGAGGAAAAGAAAAACAGCTGTCATTTGAAAGCGACGAAAGGCTACGAGGGAAATCAGTGCCAAAGCCATGCACAGCCTCCAGCCCATGGTAACCTCTCTGCAGAGGTGTCACTGAGAGCAAACAACCACCAACAGAGTTCACCCACCCCAGATTTCAGCCACGTGGCATTTACTTCTTGCAGATCCCAGACAGGTGAGCAATGCCCCGCTGCAGCCTCTGGCAATGGGTGGCCACTCACACCAGGTGGGGCGGTTCCATTCATACATCAGGGCTCGGTCCAAGCCCCGCTGGAGGTTTTTCATCTCCCCTGATGAAGTCCAGCTCAAACACCTGGCCGAAATGGAGCTCAGCTGACACGAGGGGTGGAACCCTTCCAAAGTAGATTTTGTTTCCTGTCAGAAAGCATTGCTTGCCTTTGTCCGGGAAATTGTAAAATGAAAAAATAAACATAGAAATATACCATTTCGACACATCCTCTACATCAAAGCACACCCAATGTTTTTAATTTTGGCTTTTTTTTTTTTTTTTTTTTTGAGGTTTTGTTTTTATAAGTCATTGAATTTACTTGGTAGCTCCTGTTTGTGGAA